>CM031237.1:725054421-727454421 GCA_018340775.1 Taxus wallichiana var. yunnanensis | reverse complement strand
TTTGTAAAGATGGAAGGAAGAAGGTATTTCTTCAAGATAAACCCTCCTAAAAAGTTATTTCCAAAACTTGGAAGAAAAAAATCCAAAAAGAAACAAGTCTGGAAAGCTTTGGGAGGTCAAAGATCAGAGGATGAAGTAGTGCACAGTGGTTGAGAGTGGCGACTGTGATATAAGATTAGTCTAGTTTCTTGGACATAGTTATAGATCAAGTAGTCCATGTGCCAATTTATATACTCCAACTAGTGAGGGGCCTTCATGTACGACTAATATAGATATTCCCCGTCTTCCTCTTTTATCACTTAGAACTAATAGGGTTTTTTTGTGAGATTCAGTCATTGAAGGATACTTACATTGTAGATTATACACCTGTGTGTCAAATACCCCTTGTTCCACAACGTTTTAATCCTCCTATAAGATCATCTCCTCATAATAACATGGCTCATCCTCCACCTATAACTCCCTTTGTTTCCAATGTGTTCGGACCGATACATTTTAGAGGCATGGTTGGGTATCCTAATGTTGTACCAAAAGATGTAAGAAATAGGTTACCCAAATTTTAGGGAAATAATGCCATCATTGGTGATCAACACTTAAAACTATTTGTTAATATGATGGAGTATTTAGAAATAGAACATGAAGATGTATATGTAAATCTATTCATTCACACTCTTGAAGAAGATGCACATGATTGGTATAAAGATTTACCAGATAACTCAATAGATTCATTGACTGAGATGAAGAATTCCTTTAGATTACAATATGAGGATAAGAATTACCCAAGATTCCTCTTATATGAGTTTGAGAATATAAAAAATAATCCCAATGAGACTGTTTAGGACTTCAATACCATATTCAATAAGACTTTGACTAGATTTCCCATAATTTTGAGGCCTAGTGATGAGTCTTGCCTAATTAAATATTTTGATGCTTTTGACAAGAAATTTGCTTATTATTTGAGGGATAATAATCCTATAAATTTGAGGTGGGCCTTGACCATGGCCTTGCAAATCGAAAAAATTTAAGTCGGATGGAAAGCCTCCTAAGAGGTAGGGTGTCAAATTGATTAATCTGAGAAACCTCAGTTAGGCAAGGTAGTGGATCTAGAAGAAGTTGTGAAGAGTTTTGTAGGAGCAGTTAAAGAAATTTATTATAAACTTTCCAGAGTAAAAAAGGAATAGGACAGAGATCTTATGGCTAGCATCAAGCTCAAGGCCAAAATAGATTTAGGAATCACCCTAGAGGTGATCATAGATCAGATGAGAGAGGAAAGGGACCTATGGGATCAAGAAACAAATAACAACAACCAAGAGAAAACAAACTTTTCCCCGATCCTTTGGTGATAGAGTTGTCATGGTATAAGAAATACATGCTATTAATTAGCCGGTGTGACAAAGTGCTTCTTGCCACATCCCCCTTGTAATCCTGATGAAGAAGTTGAAAAGGAAGATGATGATGAAACTTACGGTGATGTATGCATGATGGAGTGCCCTGATAATCCACAACAAGGTGCCACTTCAACTAAGCTGATAAGTGCCAGGACTATAGAAATTTTTTGGGATTGCATTCACCAGGTATATCCTCTTCCTTCTAATTATGATATTGAAGTTGATATGGAACACAATTTTTATTTGCCTAATCATGACTTTGAATATTTAATATCTCTAATGATTAATAAGTATGATGGGGGAATTCCTTCTGAAGAATACATGTAGTTGTTGATGAATGTAGTGGTTGCTCAAGAAAAGGATTACAATCTGAGAAGTAGAGTTTTCAAAGGAGGAGGGCCACAAGCCAAACCAAAAACTCCTCTTCTCACTAATATCCCAAAGGACCCCCTAAAAGGATAAACCTAGCAAAGGTCTAGTCACTCCAAATAAATCATGTATCCCAGTTCATGCCCAAGTCAGTAAAGAGTCTCATACCATAAGAAGGGGTAATCACTCTCCCTCCCAACATAGTCTTACCCAAGTACATCCCTTGTGATATAGCCCAGATGTTGAGTCAAATCAAAGTCACTGTGCCTATTGTTGAATTTCTTAGGATCCCTAAGCATAGGAAGAGGGCATTTGAGTACTTGGGGTTCAAAGAGGAAGTAGTACCCCCAAAAAGAATGTAAATAATGTGGATACTCCCTTTTCATAACAGAATTGGAAGTGCCACAATCATTAGAAGACCTAGGAGAATCACCTGAGGTATATTTGGGTACTTCTCTTGTTGAATCTCATCTTGATGTTGATCCTTTTTATACTACTTTACTCATCAAGGATAGATTAGTACACAACTGCATGTTTGACTCAGGGGCCTCATGTAATGTGATGCCTCTTGAGGTAATGAATGAGTTGGATATCAAAGTGATAACATTTTTTGGAAAGTGCACTGCTATGGACTCAAGGGAAGTACCGGTGATTGGGTATGTTAAAGGATTGGTAGTGCAATTGGCAACTTACCCGGAAAATGTTTAACCATGAATGTAGTTATTGTGGATTTTCTGCCAAGTGGGGAATGTTATTGTCAAGAAAGTGGGATGTTAGTGTGGGTGGGAGTGTGTAAATTGACATGTCATATGTAACCATACCAATATAAGGAATCCTTGTTAAATTATATGGAGAGAAAAATATGCTACATTTGATTGAAGATCCTAACAATGCTTCTTATGAAGTGTTATATACATATGTAGATGTTGATAATTTTGTGGGTTATGCAGATTTTAAAGAGCATGGAATTGATAAGTGTAAATGTCTTGAACAAAATGATATCCCCTAGAATTTGATGTTTGATGGATCTTGCTCTAATTTGGGGAACGGTTCTGGTGTTGTCCTCGTGTCTCTAAATCAAAAGAATTTCATTTTTTCCTGTAAACTTAAATTTAAGTGCACTAACAATATTGCAAAATATGAAGCATTGCTCTTGGGTTTAATGATTTCTTGGAGGTATGATATCAAGGACATTATTGTTAAAGGAGACTCAAAATTAGTAGTCAAACATGTTAGGAAAATGTATGTAACCAAGAATCAAAGAATGAAAAAATATAAGCATGCGGTTTGGGACTTTATTGAAATGTTTGACTCTTTCAACATAATATATCATAATAGAAGTCAAAATGTTGTTGCAGATAGGTTGGCAGTATTGGGATCCAAATTTGAAAATTATACAATGTCTCCTTATTGTGACTATGATATAAAAGTGTTATTAAGACCATCTGTCCCTGACAATGTAAAACATTGGCAAGTATTTGAAGATGATGCCCGAGTTTAGAGGTTATTGCAAAAAAAGGAGAATTTACAACCAATGTATGGCTTGGGAACCAATGTTTTGTGTTTGATATAGTAAGGAGACCTGTTTGGAAAAAATATTATCCAGTTAAAGACCAACACTATTCCAAAAGGTTTGGTCTCTTTAGAGTCAAATTTTGACAATGCTTGTGTGGTTATCCATAGACATATGTTAGCCTCAAGAGATGTGGAAGAGTGAAATTTGGGGACGAGAGGAAAAACCTAGAAAAATATGGCTAGGTATTAATCTGAGTAAAGAAGAAAAGAAGTCCGATTTTGAGCTTGTAAATTAGTACCAAGACTGCTTGGCATGGTCATATTTAGAACTGAAAGCATATAGGGAAGATTTGTTCCAAAATGAAATACCTTTAGAACCTAATGTTAGGCCATTTAGGCAAAAGAAGAGGCCAATGAAACCATTCCTCTCCCTCAAAATGCAATATGCATTTAAGAAATTAAGGGGCAGAGGCATCATACAGCCAACAAGACATTCCTCATGGGTAGCAAAACTAGTGCCAATTAGAAAGAATAATGGGGACATAAGGTTGTGTGTTGACTTTAGAAATCTGAATAAGGCCTCAATCAAAGACAATTAGCCTTTACCTAATATGGATAATATGTTGCAATTGGTCACTAGATATGAGTTGTTGTCTACTCTAGATGGATTCTCAGGGTATAACCAAGTGGTAGTAAAGCAATTAGAAAGAATCAAAACTAATTTCACTACTCCATGGGGTACCTATGTGTATGTGAGAATGTCATTTGGCTTGATGAATGCTGGAGCTACCTTTCAAAGAGCTATGGATGTAGCATTCTTAGGTTATATCAATGATTTTATTGTTGTGTATCAGGATGATGTGACAATGTTTTCAAGAAAGAGAAGTGATCACTTGCAACATGTGGAAAAGATGCTACTGAGGTGTAGAGAGTATGAAATCTCATTGAACCCTAAGAAGTGCCATTTTGGGGTTTAAAAAGAAAAGATATTGGGGCACATTATATCTAAGGAAGGGGTCATGATTGACCCTGAAAGAGTGGAAGCTATTGACAAAGTTCCTATTCCCAAAACCAAGAAAGGGATTCAGTCCTTCTTTGGTCAAATCAATTTCATCAAGAGATTCATCTCCAATTTTTCTGAAATGACTATCCCTATCACAAGTATGCTAAAGAAGGATTAGATTATCAAATGGGAGGAGGGATTTGTCCAAGATTTCATAGGAATCAAGGAAGCACTAAAAAATGCTCATGTCTTATCAGCCCTTGATTACAAAAATGCCTTTCCAATTTTTTTTTTTTATGAAAATACCATTGCATCATCGTACTATTACGTAAAGATGAGGAAGGAAATGAGAGGCCAATTGCTTTCTTTAGTAAAGCATTACAGGAGCTGAGTTGAAATACACCATCATGGAGAAGCAAGTGCTTTTTCCTTGGTTAGAGAAACAATTTTTTTAGGCCATATATCTTAAGCTCTAAGATTATAGCTTATGTTCCCCACACTATGGTCAAAGACATCTTATCAAAAATGGAAATCTCCAGTAAAAGATGTCAATGGGTGAAAAAATTACAGGAATATGACATGGATATTCAGACCACTAAATTGGTTAGAGGTCTAGGCCTGGAAAGCTAATGGTAGAAAGCAATATGCAAGTAATGGAAGTAAATGAAGTTGAGGAGGGAAATATGGATGTCCATGAGAAACTAGTCAACTCTACATGGTATAAGGACATCATATTTTACCTCAGGAATTTGGAGTGTCCTAGGAATTTAGATAAGAATCAAAGAAGGACACTTAAACTAGCCTCCCAAAAGTACATCATCACTGATTATGGGTTGTCATGGAATAATCTTGAAGGGGTTCTTCTAAAATGTATTACAAAAGATGAAGCTCCCAAATTGATTGCAGATTTTCATGGGGGAGTATGTGTGGATCATTTTTCTAGAAGGGTAACTACCCATAAGATCTTGAGGGAATGTTATTGGTGGCCCACACTTTTTAAGGATACAACCTTGTTGGTAAGAAAATGTGAAAGTTGTCAAATATTTTTAGGAATAATGAAGGCCTTAGGTGCTCTCCCACTACAACTAGTGTCAATTAAAGCCCCTTTTAAGCAATGGGGTATGGATTTTTTTGGGGAGATATCAGATCCTTCAAGTGCAAGCCACATGTGGATATTGGTGGCCACTGATTATTTCACCAAATGGGTTGAGGCTATCCCTACCAAGAAAGCAACTCATCAAATTGTTATGGATTTTATTTTAAATCATATAATTTACAGGTTTGGAGTACTTTCCAAAATAGGTACTGACAATGCCATGAGATTTCAAGCCAAACCATTAGTGGCCATATGTCAAGAGTATATGATAAGCCTAACATATGCATCTAACTACAACCCTCAGGGAAATGGACATGCTTTGAATCAAACAACAAAAAAATGTTGAAGATAATTATAAGGACACTAGAGGTTAACAAAAGAAGATGGGGTGAGTAGTTGAAGTTTTTTGTTTGGGAAGATAGAATCACTGCTAAGAGAGCCACTGGAAAGAGCCCATTTGAACTAGTCTATGGAGTCTAAGCCCTTCTTCCCCTACACATGTAATTATCCTCTTACCAATTCATTCAACAGCTTGAGGATGAAGAAGTTAGCCCTTATGATGCAAGAATCAATAAAATTGTTGAGTTAGATGAGGAAAGAAGAGAATCCCACCAAAGGCATATGAAATTTAGGGAGAAGCTCAAAAGGTTATTTGATAAGAAGGTAACTCCTAGAAATTTCAGTGTTGGAGATCTTGTGTTGTTGTGGGATAATAGGCATGAGGATAAGGGGAAACATGGAAAATTTGATGCATTATGGATGGGCCCTTATTCCATTGATATCAAAATTGGTGAACACACTTTCTTCTTGAAGGATCTAGATGGAGAATTACTTGAGTTGCATGTTTTTATATGGTAAATGCTTTTGACTGGAGCTATGAACTGGAGGGTTAAGGGACCCCACCCTTACAACAACCAAGATATTATAATTAAGCTCAACAATTTACTGCACCACGAGTTGCCACCAAGAACACATGAAACTAGTGAAACATGAGCCACCACCAGCAAATCACGAGCCACCTACACCCTAGCAAAAACACGAGCCTCCTAACAAGCACCATATGGTAAAACATGAGCCACTACCAAGGTGAACCATGAGCCATTGCATTACATCCGCAAAACACAAGCTGCCTTGCTTACACACACCACCGACGGAACATGAGCCACCACCAATGAACCAACCATGCTTGATCTAGTGAATCACGAGCCGTTGTGCAAGCACACACCACCACAGGTGAAACATGAGCTGCCACACACCACCAAGTGCAGGTCTTCTTGATCCAGAAACTCCTTTTGTGAAATCCAGCCTGCTAGCCACACCACCTGGGACATTACCACCCCAAATGAGGATCATGCCATAGTGGGATTTGAACCTGGGTGGAGCCGGAAACAACCATCCGACTTGACTACTCCACCCAAACCCCATCGACTACTTGAGTTTCTTGTTAATGGCAAACACTTGAAGCATTTCCTTGAATGATTTCAAAATAAGGTATGATTCAATGTACAATGCATAGTCTTTTCCTTTTTTTTTTTTTTAAAATTTTTGTGTGTTTTGTTTCCTTTTCGTTTCCCTGGTCTACAGTGACCAGTTGCCCTAGTTTCTCGACATGTTTTTGAAAGATGTGTTATTATCACTTGACCTAGTGCGTATTCTACTTAACTCCAAAACATAATGGAATTTGGCACTTGGTCTGCAATGTGTATACTTTGTATGGTTCTTGTGGCACCCATAAGGGGTGCCCTCTACCCAAGTCGGAGCTGGTGTCGGATCTTGAAATTATCTCGCCCCTTTGTCTTGAAGATGCCTTCAAATTTTTTTACGTTGTTTGGTTTACCCATGTGAAAATGCGAGTTCAAACATTACAATTATGCTAAATTCATCTAAAAATCCCATGTTTAGGATGTTATGCCATTTTTTTGTTGAGGATCATGCTAGACATGTTGCTCTTAAGGATCCCTGCAAAAATTGACCGTGAATCAGTTTTAACCATGAAAATGCCTTTGTATACCATTCCCTGGTTGTGTTGTAAATTTCATGTTTGTCTCTATCGCCCGATGATACGTGGCGTTTTCTAGTTGGTTGTGGTATGGTAGATTTAAGTTACAAAGTTACAACAATCATATAACATTAACAATTTTCTAACTTGGCCCCAAGGCTTGAAAAATATTCCTTCAAATATTCACAGTCAAAAAATGCAAAAATAGAAATTGACTCCGCTTCCGAGGAGATACACATGTCACAAGTTGGTTGAATGTGAGGGATCGGGCCCTGATTGTATTTCTTGACACTAAGGTGATAAAGTATAAAAGTGTAAAGAATCTCCCGAGACCCGCCAAGGACATGTGGCGCTTTCTCATGCAAAGAGTGGGGAAGTGGGTCATCAAAGCAAATTGGTAACTTTGAGTTCAATTGAGAAAGAGAACAAATATTTAGAAATAACCCACAGCTCTGCCACCATTAGGATGCAACCATGTGTCAAACTCAGGATGGAAGTCAAGGGTAGGTGATCGGGTCAAATAGCTAAACATGTCTGCATTTGAAACATGATGCAAAAGTGAAAAAAGTTTCCCCGAGCCCACATTGCATAAGACTATTCCACATGGATAGCTCATATTTAAAATTGGGAAAGGAAAAATGGAGGGCCATGATGCAACACATTAATGACTATTACCATTAATGTGTTTTCACACAAATCAAGGAGGAATTTTGAAGTCTTTGAATGCATTGAGCTTTTTGCTATCATTTGTTGAGATCTGGATGCCATTGTTAGCGAATTTCTTAGAGAACAATGTGAGATTGATTACAGAACACGAATAGAGAACCAAAGATTGAAAATCCTTCGAACCAGAGCTAAATTACATGGATATTCACCAAAAAATTAGTAAGAACTAAGATACTCTCGTACTCTTATTCATTTGCAAGGAAATTCAAAGTAAAACTAGGGCATTAAATATGAGGACCATGCCGTCGAGGTTTTCCTGTTACTTCCGAAATCACTAGTAATCTAGACAAAATCACGGATATAGATTTGATGAATGTTGACCTAGATGAATTCTTGCAAAGATTCAATATCCCAAACAAGAGTGAATTAATGGAAGTGATTCAAGCCAATAATATTGCTTTAGCTAGTGCTATTTCACCCTCAATACACTACCCAGAACTGGTAAGACTCTGTGTCATGAATTATGATCTAGAGAAGAGGGAAGTACTGGATGGAAGTGGTGAAGCGGTATTAACTTTGACACCCATAACCATTAGGATAATGCTAAAATTTCCTGTGATTAGAAATCCAATAACCCTAGGTATCGACTTAGCCCTACAAGATTATGAAGCTAAGAAAAAGGACTATGCTTGACTTATAAATACCAAATGGATTTTAACAGAGAAGAAAACAACCACTCGAATCCCTAAAAGACTTGTTAGGGCACAATTCATTGAGGAAGTAGAAGATGTGATTGTATTATTGAGTTGAATGGCTGGATTAGAAACAATGAATGAATTCAAGGAGTGGATGTGCACCTATATGTGGATAGTTTTTGAGAAGAAGGGGAACATTTGTTGGGTAACCTTCCTTATAGAAGCACTTTATGACTACGTGATAGAACTAACAAAAAAAAATGGAGATGGGTGGCGCTGAGAATTGGAATTTTACATGATGACCTACTTGATTTATAATATTGCAGGCCATAGGAAGTTCCCTAGCCTTGTGCCATGTGCTGACTTTAAAAATGCCAAATGCATAAGATCTTCCCTCAATTACAGTTGGGTAATTAGAAAGAGAATGTGATATTGGTTAATGATGCCTTCTTTGCACCAATCATATGTTTATTCAAGCCTAGAATGGGAACAATACAAGATTTCTGAGGAGGCTAGACAAGTAATCATAGAGTATGGATGTTATTTCATTCAGTACAAGAAGTTTACATACATCAGGGTTAGTGGATTTGAAGGCCAACCATGTAAGTTACCCAAATATTTAGATGAAAAAATGGCCTTGTGTGAATTGGCAAGACAATTGACACCATTTCACAAACTAATTGTTGGAAAACATAAGACAAACATCAAGTTCCCCATCAAGATTGGAAGGTACTTCTCCTTCAATTATAAAGGCCAGATTAATGGAAGATGAGATGAAAAGGTTTGAGATGGAAATGTTTGAGGCAACGACTAATTATGAAATCAGGTGGGTATTCAACAATCTTGTAAACAATTTTGAACATGAGCCTCAATTTGAGGATTATTGGATGAATTGCAGAGATGAGGAGGAGGTCAAGCTAAGAGACTTCTCAAGAATGACCCTCACCCAAATTATAGACTTCAATATTGTTGTTATCCCTGAGGGATTCATGGATGATCCACATATTGTGAGTCAATACTATCTTGATCAAAAGGTGGAGGGACAACCAATGGTCCCCTTGAATTGGAATGAAGAGGAGTCAGATGAATCATATGCCCAAATAAATGATGTAATGAGAAGAACATTGAATTGGTTAGCCCAGAAAAACATTGATTTATCAATTCAAAGCACAAGAGTTCTTAATAAATTTAGGGATTTGGGAAAATTGAAAGATGACCTTCCTCCCTTGAAAGAAGGAGATGACAGAATGGATCCCTTGGGAGGAAAGGCCCCTCAATTGCCTTAAAAAAGGCCTACCATAGGAATAGTGGATGAATGGACTTTTACTACCAGTGGAATTGGTACTTCCATGTCTTCTCTAAAGCAGAAAACTAAATAAATGCTCCTAAAATCAATGCAAAATGCTACTATCACTTTTGCAGTTCCACTACAATCAAAAGGAAAGGGTCTAGCTACACAAAGGGCCCCTCTCAGAAGTGTTTCCAGAATCTCAGAACACTAAAAAGCTAATGAGAGGATCCATAACTAGTGGAAAAATCTAATCTAAATCACAGAGTGTTAAAAGAAAGGTGGCACTAGATATTAAGAAATTTGAAAGGGCACATAAGAGACACAAAGTTGTGTATGAGCCAATTCTAGTAAGAGAAGGTGCTCATACACACAAGAAACATAAGCACAGGGATGTAGTGATTAATCCCCAAAACATGAAAGAACTGATGTTTCCCAAGTACAACATGTAGCATCAGTGCCTTTATTTTCATATTTGTCTTCAGAGGGAGTGATAATTGGGAGCACTCAGGAACAAAAACTCAAGGTAATGTCTTATCTGATCCAGTAGATAGTGATGTCTTTAATCAAGGTGTGAAAACATATGAAACCATGTCAGTTGAAAATGTCAATTGAAAAATATCATTGTACCTTCATTTGAACAATTGCAAGAGTTAGCAAAGAGTCAGGTAGAGATAATGGATGTTGATACTGGTGAGGAGTTTACCACATTAGATGCATTTGACATATTTATTGATGAAAAAATAGTAAATAATGTAAGTGATCTTCAAATAAGTGAAGAAGTAGAAAAAAATACTCATATGCCAACCACTGAAATTAGAGTTCAAACATCAGAGGTATTCTCTATAGATCAGGAAAATCCAAAGTTAAACAAGCCAGAAGTACCTAGTGGAAAAATGTAAGTACAAAGGTATTGGATGAGAAGGATCCCTCCCATGAAGTCAAGGTCACTAAGGATAGTGAACCATCTCAAACAGGGAAATCTGCAGATGAAAAGATAAGCAAAGGTTGCACAAGATGCAATTGTTAAGGATAAGGTTGTTGATAATGTGGATGTACAAGATTTGGGTAAAGTTAAGGAACTAGTAATGGAAATCCAACCCACCATGTTACAACATGAGGTATCAATAGATCAAAAAGATGATAATGTGTCATCTTAGCAACCCTCCAAAGGAGGTGGAGGTCATTGAAGGAAAATGAGTGCCTGTAAGAGAGATATCAACTTAAGAAACTCCCCAAAGAAAGGTTGAGATTGCATCATCAGCTGAAGAAATGAAGAAAGAATAGATTGTAATCACTGATGTAACTTAAAAGGAGATGGACCAGACCCAAACTCAAGATCATGAAGGAAAATAGTCATGGGAAGTGTTAAGACAGATGAAAATAAAGAGACAACATTGGTAATTGAAAAATAAAAGTGTGAAGAACCATCAGTCCAAACTATGCATGAGGGTTCCAAGCAGTTGATGGTTATCCCCTAAAAACCCTAATAAGAACTACAAGAAATAAAATTCGAGACCACTCTTACAAAAGGATGGATATGAGAGCTGATCTCAAAGGAAGAAGAGGAAATTGTTCCCTATGAAGGCTATAGATCTCACAACTCTATCTTTTCCAAAACCAATAAGAACCTCCAAAAGGGATAGAGTTCTCACCAAAACTCATACTAATCCACTGGGATCTAAAACTTTAGAAGTGACAATCCCTCATGAGGGAAAGACAAGAGAAAATATAACAACCAGTGATTATAATGTCCAACTTATTCCCTTAGGAAATCCTTCAAGAGACCAATTAAAATAGGAGTATTAGAGGCAATAAGTGACTTGTTGCAAAAGGTTGATGAGGATATGATAACTAAGAAACAATTGAAAGAACAAGTCAAAGCTTTGAGTTCTAGTCTACAACAATTAATTGGGTAGTCTAGTCAAACTCAAGCAAGTACCTCTGCCAATACCCCTGAAGGAATGGAAAAGATTGATAAGGTTATTAAGAAATTTCAGGTGTGGACACATGGGTTGAGAAGTTGACAAAAAGGGGAAAAGAAGAAATTGAAGAATCCAAGACAAAGTATGAAGAGCTCAAGAATAGGCTTAATGAAATTGATGAACTGATTGAGCAATGTGATAACGAAATCTTCTACTTTGAAGGAATTTTTCCCAAGTTAAACCGTATAACTCAACTCAGTGATGAATTGGTTGAAAAAGAAGGGATTGTGCCATAGGAATTCAGGGGAACTCAACATGCTATGGAGGAGTTAGCAAGGATCAGGTGGAAGTTTTGAATGGAATCAAAGAAAAGATAAAATCCAACAAGAAATGGGTTGATGATACCTTAGATGTTATTGATTATAAACTTGAAGGTATAGTTTTTACAAATCCAAGAAAATCTATGGTGATCTAAAGGATAAATTTTTGTTTAGTTCTTTTGAGAAAAACATTAAAAAAGATGAATTTTCTTATGAAATTATTAAAGCAATGAGGAAAATTGAGAATAAAATTACAGAGTTAAGAGCTAGGCCATTGGAATACAAGCAGAAAATGGGCCACTGTGTGAATGCAATAACAAGAAAAACATTGATTTTCCAACACCATACAGGGCCAGATGAAGAAGAAATCAATGAGATTTTTCAAAGGTATGATGCATATGTGGCAAGGCTACCAAAAGAGAAGAAGCAGGAGAAGAAGATGAAGAAGAAAAGGATGCAGACATGAAAGATGATAAATAAGCTTAGGCTTGTCATTCTTAAAACTTTATCTTCTTTTCATATTTCATTTGTAACTAGTGTTTCATTTGATACTATTGCTTCATGAAGGATGAACATTACTTTTAAAATTGTTATTCTTTGATATAAATTGTAATTTGATACAATGCATTAGATTTTTATATTGCTTGGATGAAATTTTATGTCCATTATAAAATCATATAAACTAATGAGATGTTTGTACTTTCTGTATTTTGAAAAAGGAAAAATGGGGATCTATAGGGGCCCCATCCCATGAAAATAAAGATTACATATATCCTTAAGAGTTGTATCACAAAAAGGGAACAATAAAAAGAAACTTTAAGCATCCAATACCAAAAATATCATGTGCCACAAAATCCTCTCTGTAAAGAGGAAGTTTTTCACTAATTTTTTTTCTAAGCCCATGTTCATCCATCCCTAGTGTCATTTGAACAAAAATAATGTCTCCTACCAGTGTGTGAGACATGCCCATTAAAAAAAGGTCATCCATACTAGACAAGGGACCATCTAACATACTAAGCAATTTTGACCGCCTCTTGTAAGAAGAGACCCATTCACCCATATCCAAACCACCTTTAGAAAACGCCCTTTTCCTCTTGTTTTGGTAGAAGAATTTGGTTGAGAAGCTTGAACTGGAAGGGAAACCACAACTGACTTTGGAACAACTAGAGTAGAAGGCATGGAGGTAGTAACTGGAGCAGAAGGCATGGAGGTAGGAGGCATGAGCAGTAATCGGAGCATAATTCCTAAAACTAGACTCACCCTTATGCTTTTTCATAAAAGGAAATGATGGTTAAGGAGATGGAGTGCGTGTAGTCATTGGTATTTTGCCTCTAAAACTAAAACACGTTGTTCCAATGCATTCAACTTGCAGTAAAGGGAAGGCACTGTATTCAGTGAGATCTCTCCATCTAACACATATGATCCTAGGGGGATCTCTTTTACAACAAATGCTTCATTACAAATAAATGGGCATACACGATTTCCTATACCATGCACACTAGGCCTACTCACCATCCAAAATCTCCTCAAATCATCAAGAAGTCTTTGATACTCAAGCTAGAATAGATGAAAATACATCATCTGAAAGGAAGAAAACACAAAACTTATCTTGACAAGCCTTCTAACCAAAGCAACTCAAACAATCAGATCACAAAGGCCCAATATAGTCCTCGGGGTCATCAATCTCAAACAACATTCACACAAATGTTTCATTTGGGCTCGATAAATCAAAAATAGAATGAAGATGTTTCAAGGATATCTCCTTCAAGATGGATGTTACTAGTGTTTTTACCATAATTCACAGATGAATTTACTCAAAATTCCTATACTCAAAAAAGAAAGTATGAATTGGTGAAGTAAATGGTGCATTTTTATAGGAAATTCGAGGCAGGTGAGTTGAGATAGGTGCAATCATGGTGAAATTTCTTCAAAGATCCTGGTAAGATATTCATGTGAGGAAAATAAAGGTTAAATGAGTCAGAATTTGAGAAGAATATGGTGATTAATCTGATTTGACAAGAACCATGCATGATAACTAACCTAGAAAGGCATGAAAATAAATACACAACATCCAAGATGGATTCTTGAAAAGAAAATGAGAGCATCTGTCAAATCAAATCACCTGAGGCACTCAAAAATCATCAAAAGTGGATATCCAATCACCAAGTGAAAAATAATAATTAAATAAATGGCCAAAATTGATGACATGGCATCCTAGTCATATGTAAATAGAGCAAAAACATGAAAGGCTCGTAGTTATCACACCTAACAATATTTGATGAGGCATCTTCATGAGAATAACATAGATTAAATTATATGTTGTAAAGGGAATATTCCCTTGAAGATTCATGTTTTTTGGGGGAAATTGGAAAGTGAATGAATGAATTAAATTGTATAAATGCGATGAGAATACTCTCGCATAAAGGGGTTAAAAATTTTCTGAGATATTTTTTTGAAGAGAAAGGAAAATTGAGAGAAAACAAATTTCCCAAGAACTCATTTGAGAAACCTGTTATTTTCTTTGAGCCTTCAAATTAGATCATGTCAAGATGGTTACAAGTGTATAACCATTGAAAAGTGCTTTGAGACTATAGATCTACATTCCCTTGTTGATAAATTAAATGAGCCTTGAATTAATTGTGTTAATCATGAACATTGTTGTATTCTATTGTCAAGATGAAATACTTTAAAATAGTTATTCATGCTCCCATTGCAATCTTATTTTAGAGATCCTTTAAGTCACACAACTTTATCATTTTGGTAGCATTCTAGAAATTGCAATTGCATTGTTGAGAAGAGATTTCATTTCATTTGTGTAATAAACAATTTTAAAGTCATTATGTCTCCACTTTGTTAAATGTTGTTTGTAAGCCTTTGAGTGTATCTTAGGTGTGATAAATTGTGAACCTATGATGTTTTATTAAGTCTTCAACATGAGATTTTATGTTTGAATCCTTAAATATTGTGTGAAACCGTGCATTCTTGGGCTTCCATGAGTGTACATCTTCTAGTTGAAGGTTCATTGTGAGCTATTTGAGGTGTTTTTATCTTGCACTTGGTAGATCTCCCAAAATTTGTTAAAAGTTCCTTGAAATCTTGTATAATCAACTTTATCATGCTTAATTCCCTAATCAAATACAACCAAAACCAACTAATATATCAGAATTACCCATGCGTGCATAATTAAATCCAAAATATGCCAAAGCAAGTTGGTTCCATACTGTATATAGTAGTCTTAGCTTTGTTTAGAAGACATTTACACTGTCTAGAAGTGATAGATCATGAGAGTTAGCCTTTGCTGAATTGACCATGTCTTCCCAGAGTCATTTTTCAATTACTTTACAAAGAAGTGCCAAATATTGCTGAGACATCCATCCCACTCACAAATAAAAAATACGGAATGGGTCCTCTCACCTTGGCTAAAGGCGAGCTCAAGTAGGAGGGTAGGTCATACCCTCAAAGACAAGATACTACTTGACTCCTCCAAGATCGAGTGATAATGAGATGATGATATCCTTCCCCAGCTACAAGACGACACAAATCTAGATCCATCATTCTATAAGCATCCTTCTCATTCTCGTTGATTCTGCTTGCCACAAAAGGAGGATCTATTTGGGTACCAACATTTAGGACAACTATATATGGCGTATGGATTTCACGAAATCACTCAAATGTTGAATCATTTACTTGCTTCAACCAATCCTTGAACTCTAGATGGGAATGGTGACTTAAATAGAATGAGGGGATGGGACAGATCAATCCAAAACATATATTATTATTTCATCATTGATTACAAAGGACACTCCTAATATTTGGTACTAATACCATATTTCATGATATTTAAGTTTTTTTCCTTATTTGGATTTTTTGTCACATTTAACCTTGAGTTGTATTTTTTAATATATATCTTTGATAGGTATCTTCGATATTTATCAAGTTTCATTGTAAATATCTTGAATGTACATAAAAAAATTACATCTACCGATGTGTTTGTGTTAAAATCACTGATACTATAATATGGATGTGAAAATGATAAAAATTATATAACTTATAGTACTCACATAAGAGGTTAATATTATATGTTCTAAATAATGAGATAGTACCTTGGAAGAACATTTAGAGAAATTAGTTTTTAATCCTTTTTAGATAAAAATTATTAATGGCTGAAAAAGTAAGTAACAAGAACAATGAAAATGAGGCAATACACATAGATAGAATGGGCATATGTCCATTTTCATACAAACAAACATTTTTATCTTGTATTGAATGGGCATATGCCCATTCTCATATAAGAATCATAGAAGAAAAATACACATAGACAGAATGGGCATATGTCCATTCTCACATAAACAAACCTTTTTTATCTTGTATTGAATGGACATATGCCCATTCTAATATAAGAATCATAGAAGAAAAATAGACGTAATATTTAATTTATTTTAGAATGGATAGTTTCCCATTCCCACATCCTTTATAGTGATAATAAAATGATTAAGTTCAATATTGCTTCAATGAGTTAGAATGGTTAGAATAGGCATATGCCCATTCTCATACAAATAAAGAGTTTTATTATTGTGATGAGAATGGGCATATGCCATTTCTCATACAAACAAATATTTTTATCATTGTGATGAGAATGGGCATATGCCCATTCTCATAAAATCAATATAGAAAGAAAGAAAAATTCTCCTATGTGAAACATAAAGAATGAATGACAATTAGATCTTTTTATGAGAATGTTTACACTATACGTATACCCATTCTCATGGTCGGGAATATGGGAAGTACGAGGAATGCTTGGAATATTAATATATGTTATGTTAATATGATGAAGATATTGGATGAAGTGGTTAGCAATCAAGTTTCTAATTAAATTCTATTTAACCTCTATTTATTTATTTCTCATCATTTAAATTCAACCTCATCTATTTAACCTCTATTTGGATGAAGTGGTTAGCAAATGGAAATGTAACTTCTATTTATTTCTCATCATTTAAATTCAATTGAGTCAAGTTCAATCATAGTTTGGAAATCGTGTTATAAATATATTCATGTCAATTTTAATTATAATATGCATAATTTTGAAGTATTTCCAAACCTTACTTGAATTATAGAAGTTCACAGCTCATGTGCTATGTGTATTCAATATACTTATGGTTGTACATACATGATAATTTTTAATTTATTTTATGCAAGTGGTTTAAGAGATTTTCCATCGATTCTCACAAAATTTGTATTTTATGTTGTTACAATAGCAAAGTCTTTTGCATTTTTAGAGGATGATCATGTGGACTTGTTTTCAAAAGGAACCAAAGTTACAAAGGGAAGAGTATATCCAAGTAGGAAGACACTACATTGCAAATATGTGGGAAGAGGATTCATTGTTGTCAGTGTTAACATAGTATTGGATGGAAGAGTAAAATTAAATTTCTCAGTTGATGAATTTGAAACCTTGGCAGATGTCGGGAATAAAGGATACTACATTGCTTGGGAAGAGAGTGAAGTGTTAAAGCATGCAAATTCATCCATTCCCCCAATTTGGGTAGAGAAAACATTTTTAGTGGTTTAGAGGATTATAATGCTGAGAGTGATGGATATTGTAGTGATGATAGTTAAAGCACCATCAATACAAACCCTAAATATAGAGGAGATTTTTTCATAAACAATGTCATTCTACAACATAAATGTCATTGTAGAGACGATGACATGGCCATGTGTTTTATAACTCATGTGCTAGAATATCATAAAATTGATGGAGAGAGGTTGGGTCCTTTAAATTTTGGTGTATGGATAGAAAATGTGGTAAATATGTGTTATGATTGCTCAACTTTACTACAACCTAATAAATCAATAGTTTGTCCAATAAAACAATTGATTTTCAATGAAATAAGAAGGTTCCTTATGATTAAGCAAGGGATTTCTCAACTAGATGGTCTCGCACTTATGTACATAGTGAGCAATTGGATATTTATGTTGGGCCTGTTTGTGGAAGATATAACCAAGAATTCAATTTGTTAAAGGATGTGTTCAAGGGACAAATGCTACTTATACGACCAGGAAATGATAATGAAAATATATGGATGGGGAGAGTAGATGGGGATATTTTCCTTCAACATGAAGGAAATGATGTAAATAAAAAGATGAGAGTTCAATATTGGAAACCTGCAGGAGAGGAGAAGGTACAACATTGTATCGGGATTTTTAAATCCAAATAAAACATGGACCATCTTAGATGAACCTAAAGCAGATATCAATGTGGATAACATCATCTAGGCATGGACACCAAACAAAAAAGGAAAAGTGGATACATAAAGATACCCGATAAAGGACATGTGGCCATTAAATCATACCTTGAACTACTTGAACAGGATAAGGAATGTTGACTTGGAGAAACTATTGAAGATCCTAAATTTTTATGTGAAATCATCTTGGCCCAGGATGTGTTTTTAAAAAAAAATTCCAAACCTTGGTCCTATAAAAATTTACAATTGTACTATTATTTGATAATTAAATGAAAGACTGAGTATTATATTACTTTGGAAGATTTTTCCATAGTATAATTCTATAAAACATTGTGTTTCTTATGGAACTATTGAATCTTATTAATGTATATTTAACGAAATAATTTCCACCATGTAATTAATATAATTTGAAAAAAATCCTTAATTATGCTCTAAGTAAGTTTACAGGGAGCTAGATCTTGTGATTTAAAGGGAATTGGATGTGATTTACAAGGAACTCATTTCAAAAATTCATGCTTTGGTTTTTTCAAGGAATTAGCCTTGATTTATGCATTCATTACAACCACAAAATTATATGGTCTTTGCCTAAAGCTATGTGCATAAGTCTAGATAACTTATTTTTTAATTATTCTAATAAATTTATAAAATGCAAACCTTTCTGAAGTCTAGATACTAAATTATATGCCTAGAATCCCTAATTATTGAATGTAAAACTATAGTATTTAGAGTGCCAAGATATATTATTTAATGCTCTCAACAAGAGTGTTTGGAAATGCACCATGACTTAACCTATTGTCTGCCAAGATATAAATTTTCAAAAGAGGTCAAAATCCCTCATATATGAATTATAGAAGAATAATAGATATAAAGTTGATACACATAAAAATAATTAGGAACATACTTGTACCATGAGTGTGATGAGAATGGGCATATGTCCATTCTCATAGACTCAATATTTTCTTCTTATTTCATACAACATGTACCCATATCACATTGTTTTAATTTTTAAAAGGGATCAAAATGCCTCATATATGAATCATAGAAAAGAATTGAGATAAAGCAAATACACATAAAAAGAATTAGGAACATAGTTGTATTATGAGTGTGTTGAGAATGAGCATATTCCCATTCTCATAAACTCAATATAGAATTAGGAACATACTTGTATGACATAGTGTAAATATTGGAATCCAATATTACACTACTTAAAAACCAATAATAAACATATTGGAATCTGATATCACACTAGATAAAAACCAATAATGGCAATTTAGGAATCCAATTTCAACAATTATAAAACTAGAAATAATAATACTATAAATCTATATTCTTAGTAAAATGTCCATATTTAACAAAATTATGGTTTAAGTGGTGATGATTTAAAGGTATATATAGTCACTACATTGATAGAAACTCCAAGATCTACTAATACATTTTGTATCTCTTCTTTTGCTATGGTAATAATGATAACTGGACTGCTAAGATCACCATACTTGGGAAATAAATTTTTCCTAACAACAAATCAGAAAGCTTTCCATCAACATTTATAGTCTTAGGACATTGTTTCTTTCTTCCTAGAGTCTTTATACACAAATTTTTGATAAGTCTATTGTGTTCTGGTATATCTTTTATTACTTGCAACAATGTTATCTCAATGTTTAATTTCTTCAATTATTGAACTAGATCATATTCTATTTTGTTTGTGGCCTCTTTAAGTCATTCTAGAAAGGGAATAGATGGATGAACTATGATAATTTTATGAGGCTCCTCTATTTTCCTTTCAAGATCTTTTTCCTTTTTCCTAAATTGGCTCACTAGAAGGACTAGTCTTCTCATTTGGGATTTCAGTTATGATGACTAATGAATCATTCATAATATTTCCCGATCTTAACTCGAATGTTCTTACAATCCATAACACTAACTCCTATAATTTCTTCTTGTTCACTTCCATAGACATGGGCTGATTGTCTTATTTTATGATTTTCTCTGGTTATGCTAGTAATTGAGGTTGAATAACTTGTTCAGTTTATGGAGTTTGAGTGGTAGGAGGTGACATCAATGCTTGTTGTTATTATTGTTGTGGAAACCTTCTCTATTGGGAAAAAATTATGTAAGGTAACCATTGTGGGTTTTATCCTGGATGAGGATGGGGTTGAGATATCCATGGATCTTTGGTGAGTTTGAGGTATCTATGGTTGGGGTGTCCATTCTTGTGGAACCCAAGATGGTGGTACCCATGTCTGTGGAAATGATTTTAAAACACATGACATCATCCATGGATTAGGAGTTCTAGGTATGAAGTGGCTCGATTTTGGTTTTGGGAAAATTGATTTCCTTGTGTCTACGAAAAAAATTGAGTTCTTCCCTAAATAGTGGGGTAGCTTGTTTTAGTTTAATCTTGAGAACAAGAAAACAGGGGCCTTTGGTGCCATGTTCCTTTGAATCATAGATTCCACACATATTAGTCCTATCTAGAGTGCAATCTCTTAGGGCATGTTTTTTTCTACATCTAGGACAATACATGGCTAGTGGCTCAATATTAGCATTAGCTTTAGCTTGTAGGAAATCTATTGTAGTTTTCAATTGTACTAGGATATCTGTCTTGGAGTTATATAATTCCTCCATGATTTGTCTTACCTCTAGTGGCTCAATATTAGCATTAGCTTTAGCTTGTAGGAAATCTATTGTAGTTTTCAATTGTACTAGGATATCTGTCTTGGAGTTCATGATTTGTCTTACATCTGGATTTTTTTCCCATTTTTCATTTTCCTAACACCTCATCTAGTTATGGAGTAACTCCTGCAGAGGTTAGAAATTTGTTAGAGAGTAATTTTTTTACATCCTCTCTTCCCATAAGATTAAGAAATTCTCTTGCTTTATTATACAATCCTTCGAGAAATACTATTTTTGCTAAGTTCCTCATTCAATTCATATCCACACCTCATGTGGACAAAGAGAAAAGAGTAAAGATAATCCTCCAAATTTTCATCCTCATTTTGTTTTATTCAAGAATTCTTATTTTCTATCTTCACCCTTCCAAGTAATCCAAGTATTTGCAAATGAATCCATTATCTATTTAGTTTCAAGAACTAATACGGGTTGGTTCTAAACCCATGAACCATCTCTTTGCTGAATCTTTTAGGGTAGAAGGAAACAACTTTAATTTTTGGTTATCTATCTTATAGTCATAGGTTTGACATAAGAGTTTGAATTCAAATAAGAACTAATCATGATCTTCACTTGACATCCATATGAGTATGGGAAATATAGATGGGGAGATGTTTTTAATGGGAGCATCTTCCTATTCATCCAAGGCAATAGTGTAAGTGAAGGTTCTTTTCGGTGGTATATCCTTATTAGGTGGGTTTAATATACGTACTTATTCATCTATCATTTTTTCCCAAATAACATTATAGAGGGTTTTCTTGGGAAGTGGTGAGGTATCGAAGTGGATGGAGAACTACTTGTCTAAGACTCAAGACTCAAATTCACCATGTCTCTTAACCTGGATTTTTTTGGAATGATACACTTTCTTCGAAGAATGATCCCATGGTTACGTGGCGCTAAAGTGGTTTCTTCCTATCAAATTACAAAGTTTATGGGAATTATTTTCCCAAAACCTTCTAATTGTTCCAAGGATGTTTCTAATTTGAGAGGGTTTGGCATGTCTTGTCATGCGGGATTTTTGGAATGAATCTACCCTTTGAGTCTCTAGGTCTACTAATAAATTTATATGTTTCAGGGAGATTCTTGCAAAAATTATTAGTTGTATGAATGCTTACCTCAAAAGAGGTCCCAAAAATGGTGCCAAAAATGATGGATGTCGTTATCCTCTTCATTTAGTCAACTCATTGTTGATGTCATTCTCGAACCAAGATGGGTGTCCTTTGGCTATATGAAGTGAGGTAGTGTTAGTAACTAACAATTGTCTTAGGTTTTTGGCGAGTTTTTGAGGTCTTTTATAACTCTAAGTTTATATTCTTGTTGGGATTGATCTATATCTATTGTGTAAATAGGGAAACACACAAAAATCAACCTTGTTGAGTCAAAAATTGCTTAAAAATAAATTTTTCTTACCGAATTGAAATAAAACTTGAAATGAAATGTTCTTCAGATGAAATGAGAAACACACTCTGTCACGGAATTCAAACACTCATTTTACCTATTTGCAAAATAGAAAGTGCATTCAAGGGAAATTTACTTCTTAAGACCAAGATAATTGTAATAACATTAATTATATACAAATTTAAACCACACAACAATCATGCATGTTTTAACACACACACACACAGACACATAGAATTAAGAAACCGAATTGAAACAACATAAACATAATTTACCACATAGAGATCTTGCCTCCTTGGTTGAGTAAGCCCTTGCTCTTCCTCAGGATAAGATTTCAATTTCACAATTAAATCACTAAACTATTAGTCTTCATTAATCTTTAGAAACCGAGTACATATCTAGAAATTCTCATAAGCTTGAAAACAAATACCACAATCTCATAATATGCATTAGTTCCACAAAGAGGTGGATGTTGGCTATATATCCAACAAATCCACAACCGTGCCTTTAAACTAGTTATCTAGAATTCCATGATCCATAGATAGAATCGAGTGTATTTAGAAAGATAGAGAGGAAGTTCCACATTACTTCCATGTTTCTAGGTGAAACAATGGAAGAAATGTGGAACTTGGATATTTGCAAGATTTTCAATTACATTTATATTCTCCATCAATTCCCAAAATATATTAATAATCTTATTTACTATAAGTTCCTCACCATATATGTTCATTCCGAGAAGTTTTGAAGCTAGGTTTGGTAATCTCTAGAGCCAATTGTCAATTTCCAAAATGTTGCTTCTTTGCCAAAAACATGGTGAATCAATCCTAATATACTTGTAAATGAAAAACTGAATACTTTTCCATGAAAGTAGTTAGAACAAGATGTTAGAACAAACATATTGATTCATACAAAATAGCTAAGGCAAATATACTTCATTCTCTACTTTAAAATAGAAATAAGTTATAAATGTAGTTGTGTTCATTTAAGAAGGAAGATACATACAGATAAAATTAGATCGTTACTTGAGTAAACCGGCCTTTTACGGGCTCATCACCATCAATGTTGCGAAACGGATTCTTCCTAACATGATCACCCTCACAAGAATTTTGATCCTCCCTTTGGAGAAATGGTATCATTGTCATTAATTTATGTTAATTAGGCTTCTAGAGAAAATGTGGGAACCTAAGGAGAACACCTCCACCCAAAATCCTAACTCACACTACCCATTGTCTGAAAGCTTGTCTCAATTGATCAACAAAGATGAATGGAGCCATCTAATCTAAAACACTCTTGGTTGATGTTTGGGGCTTCTTCATGCCTCTGAAGAACTAACACTTTTTCCCATGCCGCTTACTCGGTAGATTAGGACCAAGACCATGAATCATCTTTCTACAGGTCGGAAAAGATGAAAACTCATTCTAGTGAGGTTTCTTTTTCATTTTAGCAATTTTATTGTGACTTCATAATATTATGATGACACATACAAATAGAAACTTCAGGTCATATCCGACCTTATCCATTGTTAAAAGTGAGTGTAAAAATATTTATCTAACCAAAAGAGAGGATAGATTTCAAGTCTCTCTCTCTCGAATAATGAAGTTATAACTTAGTTTTCCTTCATAAAAATTCAAAACATTTTGCCATCGACAAAAATGACATGTCACAATCTCATGGCTTACGAAAGGCAATTCATACTAGACCAATTCAAGGCAAGTTTGTAGTCACACACTTGAATCCATAAATAAAATACATAAATGAAATTTGAGATCAATAATACAACAAAGTGACATTTAGAACTTGATTGCTCACAAATTTGCCTTGAATCCCGCCAACTAAGCATTGCTTATAGCTTATCTTTGTAGCCTTTTAGTCACATAGAGATATAAGAATAATATGGTGGTGTCGGTAGTCCTTTGGTGTTGTTTATAGTCATGCGGTGATACCATAATACTTTGCAAAGCTTTCATTATTGTCATGCTCCATTGTAGTGACTAACATAGTTATGAGATATGACCATTTTAGCTTATTATTTACAATTTTTGTTATATAATTCTCCAAAAGATTTCAGAAAATTTTAAAATAAGGCAAGATTTACCTATACATTGACAACAATTTCTAGTTGTTCATTTTCATTGTAGTTATAAAGACCGGGTTTTATGGGAATTATCACGCTAAGAAATCCCAACAAGATTTGTCATTCCAATTATAACTTTTTAAAATCAAATTTCTTTAAAATTTCTATATTTTAAAATCTTGCCCATTTATGTGTATGTATGTATATGTGTATATATATATGCATATATATATGTATGTATATAGACATATATATGTATATACATTTAAAAACCAAAGAGTGGAACTCCTCGTTGGCACCCTAATCTAGCCACGTCCTGCTTTCATATCCCTAAAATCTTTCATTAGAATGTAAGTACTTATTCAATATTTGGTTACTAAGCCCTCGAAAGCGCCTTTTGTATAACAAGTAACAAAAAACAGGGCCTTTTGTATAATAAGTACCAGAAAAATAAAGCGAAATGCGAGACAATTGTCTAAGAAACCACGAATCATATTTTATTTATGGATTTCAATTTGTTTTATATATTTTACTTACAAATTTCATATAAAAGCGTGCTTTACGAGAAGGATTATCCACCACATGTTTTTAAATTAAAAGGAGTTTGCAAATTTATCTCATTTAATGTGAGGACGATGCTTCCCATAACTGCAGATTATAATGTCTCCGGGTGCCAAAATGTAGAGGAATCACGACTCTATTCATGTTAAAATATTCATCAACATGAACACAGGTAATTTTTATACATTCGATAATACAATTAGAATCTATTTGGGAGGATAAATTTACTGATATATCTACACAAATAGAAGGGCGAGGATATAATTTTGTTGGGTACAAATCTACATAAATAGAAGGGTGGGGACATAAGTTTTGAATTTAAGTGACACTTGCATAGTTATATTTGGGAACATGTTATAACCCACTTGTACTTAATATTTTGATGTTGAAAGAATTGTAGTTTAATGATACAAACATAGTTAAGTTGTTTAGTGAAGAGCTATCTAATACTACACAACTCTTAAAATATGTACGAGAAAAAAAAGTATAGAAAGAAATTATGTTCATGCGGAAAAGATCAAATGAACACAAATTTGAAATGCTTAATAGAAACATGACTTCAATTCATATTCGATGGATATCACTTTCAAAACGATCGTCAACGATACAACCAATACATTATATAAGCATTCTTCATCATGTCAAATCATTTAATGAAATCTCATACTCATCTTTGAACCTTAAGCTCGCATCCACGCTCTACTCTTGCATACTTACTCGATCTAACATTTCTCGATATATTTTGCTACTCTCTTGAGATAATTGTGATTCATTTATATAGTTATCCAATGCCACACACTAACACTCCTAAACTTACATAAGTTAAATGCAAAGTCCTAAAGGACCCATCAATACACCTAATGTGCACCCCGATGGCATTTCCAAAACTTGAACTTCAAATATTCAATTATCAATGATTTAAGGCTCAAAAACTTGTAGTTCTCTACATCTCTAGAAAGTACTTCACAATTTTAGATCACAAACTCAACACTTCATGGCTTCCAAAATAGATTCTCAATATTCGATGTCTTCTATAGGCTTATGCAACTATCCATGTATGCTTGCATGGATTGAATAGGGTTGTGCAACTTGTGTAAAGGACTGTGGTATAATCGCACACTAGAACAATTATGCAATATACTTGACATTACATAGAGGAACTACACACTATGCAAACATTATGCAATGGACTTGCACACTCCACAAATTATAAGCCCACCACCAATGCAATTCTTCATTGTTCAATTATGTTTGGTTGATACAAGATTTCTTGTGAGCCAAAATACTCCTACATCATCCAATGGTGAGGATGATTTCTTATTGAACCCTCCACCGGGGTATAAGTCCCTTATACCTAACAAGCAGTAAAAATTAATTTAGATATATGCTTATAATAATTCCTTTGACCAGATTGCAGATTGTTCATGTGCCCAATTTAGGTCCTCATTTCCATAGTGAGTTGTTGTCATCTCACATAGTTTCCTTCGATGTGAGATTTCCCTTTCCAGCATTTGAAGGGTGATGGTGGGTTTTAAGGGTGTGAGTGCATTGATTTCAGCACTTGACTTTGATTGAAGGAGAAGCCCACCTCTTCTTGGGAGATGCGATCAAAATTTGTAATATCTTGGCCTTGTAGTAGATTGGTGTTCCTTTAAGTGATTTCTAGTTTGGCATCCATTAAAATACATGCCAATAGATGTTTGGTTAATAAGTTCATTCAAAGGACTTCAATTTTGATAATGGTTGCATTTGTATATGTTCTTGTGCAAGTTGACACAACACATCATTATAGAGCTTCGTCGAGAATCCCGGTTTCACATGCTAGCGTAAAATCAGATTTTATACATTATGTGACGTGAGAGAAAATCTATTTAGGAGATGGCATGTCTATTCCAAACAAGATCTAAATCTTTTTATAAAAGGATACTTGAGCTGGTGCATAAATTTCTCACTATAAACCTCAATTAGTGTTTTGATGAGGACTCACATTTGCAAGTTACATGACATGAGTTTATTTATCTTTAAAATGGTATGCATATGCCCAACAAGCTTAACCTCCACTCATAAGGGGCTACATGGGTGAATTTCAAGTTCCCCTCCAAGTACATGGTTTGATGCTCTGGTGTGGACTACGTTATAGGTTGATCGACTCATGATTGTGTTCAATGTGTGTGTGTGTGTATTATAATAAAAATAAAAATAATAATCAAATATTATAACTTTGCATGTAAGGGAGTTAAACCTAAATGACACAATAATTAATAAATTAAAAATCAAATAAAATTTATATTTTAAAATAAAAAGATAAAACAAAAAAGGGAGAAGTAATTAGGGTTGTGGGGTGAGTTAGAGCCCCTTGTGCTACATGTGTGGTTTTGGGAGGTGGGAGCACCAACCTCCATGAGAGGAAGGCATCACTAAATAGGTGTTGGAAAGTCATATACCAATATCTTGGGTTTAGAATAGGGATTATATGTTTCAAAATTGTGTTTTCCTTGGATGCTTTTTCCTACCTTGTGTTTATGCAAAACAAAAGATAAACATTATATCTCATGCTCTAATTTCGATGAGAATATTGGTGAGTTGGGAGAGTGGTTGGGTAGAGAAAACTTGAGGAGGAACTCACTTTTTAATAATGAATGTGATTCCATCTAGCCCCTTTTTCTCCGTGCACCAACATTGTCTTAGCCCATGCCAAATCTCAAGCTTTAGAGTAGGCCAAAAACATCCATCATAGTGTAATGGAAGGCATAGTTTTTATAGATATAGTTTCTAGCACTAATATATATGTATACAATTTTATCCTACAACCTTTTCTTACATACTCCTTCCTATTTCAAAATGGGAGCTTTAGATAAGGGTGCATACTTTTAGCATAATATAATGTAGGGTGGAGTTTTGTTAGAGGAAGTTATATGTGACTTGGCAACTATGTATGAAAAATCTAGAAGCTTGCACAAGGTATAAAAAATGATGAAAAAATGGTTCAAAGAGTGATGCTCGCGTGGAATGAAATGGAAAATGGACACTGTAAGGATGATATCAAACTCTTGAGGAAACTCTAACTTTATCATCAAATTTCTATACAACATGTGGTGGTTGTATTCTTTGTGTTTTCTTGGTGGCGTATAGAATATAAGAATATGGATTATGGATTATGGATATATGAATAAGGGAATTTTGAGGATACCCATATTGTATGTCTAAAATTCTAATGTTTCTGATGCGGACTAGGGTATGTGTTGCTCATAGGATATGTGCACTCTATATCAATTTGTTTCTACGCCACATGATCCACTTTTGTAGTTTATCCATCTCAAAAACATGTAAGGGTATCTCCCTTCTTGCAAGTTTGTTATCGTATGTTAACTTTACTATTTCATTTGAAATTAAACTTCTATAAATTATTAAATAATGTATTTATTGAATGTGTGGTATACTTCACCTTATCCACAAGTAACAAAGAAATGATTATTTTTATCGGTGAAAATTGACCTATAAAACGCCCCTTTGTGTGTCGATCGTCCAACACAAAACATACATCCAACCTACAAAATGAAAAATAAATTCCCATGGAATTGATGGATTGGGCATTAAAACACATAGAACATTAAACTTTAGAGCTTAAAAATACCCCTCTTAAAAGTTTAATTTCACTCTGTAACGACACATGCATAAAGTATTTGTGGCTTTCCCTTGTACAAGTTATATCTTGTCAAGCTCTGTGATGCTAGGAGTTGTCGAATGATTCATAAGATACACATGTCCTCTTGTTTAGAACTTTATTGAATCATGTGTAGGATCCAAAGATGATTATTTGATTTTAAGAGGTGAGAGCGCAATTTTACAAAACTACTTTGAAATTGACATGGATTAAATTCTTGCGGATTGAGAATTTGTATCGTATTAACAAAGCCTTTTCATTTATACATTGGTGCTATGAATTCATAATTATTTTCACCTTTGATCATGGGAAGCACTTTTTCACGCCTCTTTCAATGTCACTTTGGCTTACTATGTTCAACTCCAAACTTCCAAATCTCACTAACTCTCTCCAAAATAGTACTCTAAAAATGAGCGTCAGTAAGTGGAATTTGATTTCATTGGCTTCCATAAATTTTCACTATATAGGATAGGATTATAGAAGTGATGAATTCTAGGTGCACTCTCTCAATGACCCTTTTTGGAGGCCCTTCTATGGTTGTTTCAACTATTTTAAATTGTACCCTTACTAAGCATATTTTATTCAATTTCGACTTCATGAGACGATTCTCATTAGAATTGATATTCTTCTTTTAAGAAATTATTCTTGGTACATCATTGACCTTGGAAACATGTTTGAAACCTTTTTAAGATGAGTGTTTTAATGTTAGTATAAACTTTTCTTAGTGAATTGTGTATTGTGATGGGTTGTGATAGCCCAAAGAGTTGAGACACGATGACTAGCTATGAGTTTGTTGTATTAACTTGATTCTTTTGGGCTTCATGTTGATTTTTAGTGACGTGTCATCCTCTTCCTACATCTTGCATTTAAGCGGAAGATAATTTACGTGAATAAACAAGTATTTATCTTTAAATTTGATAGTATGAATGGAAAATTAAAAATTAAGTCTCATGAATGATGCATTCTCTTTATAAACATTTCTAAAAATGTAAATGAAACTTGTAAATTGTGCGATCTCTCTATTTGAACTCTACTTTAGAATTGCAAATGAATTTTAAAATCGTGCCTAAAAATTAAATGTTTTCTCTATCTAAACAAAGAGAATGTAATTGAATCTTCAAATTTTGTGTATAGATACCGATTTCTCTCTCTAACCTATAAATATTTTGAATTCTCTACAAAAATCTAATGAGTAATTTCTAATACTTCTTTTATCTCCTATATGTAAATATTAAATACATGATATTGTAGCTATAAATAGTAAGAGTGAAATCTATGATAGCCTTGTGCTAACCCATGATGTTACAAGCTTGCATGTGTTGTGGCGAGAAGGAAAACAAATGTAGTTTCTTTTAAAATCATCACACTTTGTAGTTATTCTTGTATTTATATATTTAAAAAGAACATGAGTTTTCTAATATCACACACTTGTATAACTATGTTATATCTAGGTATATCAGTTCTATTCCAAGAATTTTTATAATTATATTTGTTATATGATGGAGAGATATATATTGTCATATTGTAGTGTACTAGAACACTAAATGTAAATGTAATTGTTCACTAGTTTTATTAGACCTTATCTTTATAATGTCCCCTTTGGTTAAATCATAACTAAAAAGATAAACTCTAAACCTCGTTTGAAATAAATTATTTTTGATTTTGTATAAAGGTTATTTTGATGTGTGCAAGAAAAAAATCACATGAGACCAATCTATTGATGGGATTATCATTTTAACATGGCTTGTTTAACTCAACTCATGTTTAGACCACGCAAACGATTTATGTAACATTGTGTGGAAATGGTAACACATATGTGACTCTCTAATAATGTTTAATCCTATAAGATCCCCAAGCTTGAATTTTGTCCCATTAAAAGTTTCTTGTTAAGTAGAGTTAAAATAGGGGTCCTTACCCTTGGCATAATTTCTGAATGACGCCCCTATCCCCCATACATAGTAAGGATACACCCTAGATATAGAAAGATTGAAAACATTGATTTTCTAAGAGATTAGTTTATATATATATATATATATATATATTGATCTATAAAGATTATCCATCGACCCTAATAGATATTGAGTGCCATAGATATAATGTTCCTTATCCATACCTCATATCTATATCATTACAGCCACTAAAATTTGCACAAAATCGTTATTACATTATGCTTTGGACAAACTTTTTATATGTGTCTCTTGAACAAAGGGAATTAAGTCTTAGTAACACAAGTCCATGTTATTTCACTTCTTATATCGCTTAATTTATCTTCTAGTTTGGATTTATTTATGTTTACTTATCATTTTATGCTATGAAACTAAGATATTTGACCTATTTCATTGTTCATTTGACTATTTGTATTGTTTTTCCAAGACAATAAAATTAGTCAAGACCCTAATACTGATCTTGACCAAGATGTATAGTCCTGAAGCTTTTTAAGTTTTGGTTCCTTTATTCTCGTTGGGCCTCCTCTTGCTATTTTACCTTTCAATTTTTTTATGGTCGGAATTTTGAGCCACTAAGATTAAAATTTAAAAATGATAGATTCTTATATATGCAAGTTCATATTAAACAGCTTAATATCTAGCAAACATCTATGTACCATGTACTAAGATAGAAAATAAAAAGGATACAATTTTTAAACTCGCATATCATAGCCTAGAGGGCATGATATTATTTTAGATGTCTACAAACAAGATTTTAATGGGAGAAAAGTAGCATATCCCATTATCCATGTGAAAGAAAAAGTGCAAAGTCAATCAATGGATTAGATTGGATGCACACTCACACAATACACTAGGATAAATACATTGAGTTTGATATGTAGTACAATTCTTAGTGACTCACATATGGGGTGATTGTTGATGTCATTATGACTCAATAAATTTCAATTTTTTATTTTACATCTAACAAACACTTGAAGTTCTTGTAGAAAACTTGTCTTTCTTTATAGCTACGTGTGCAAAATATAGGGTTATAGGAATATCTCGAACATATAATAGTGTGGTACAAGTAATAATGAAGGAATCCATAAAAATCAAAAAATCAAGTTACTAGTCCAAGATAGTAGACCATGTTGGTTTGTAGAATCCAGTCCTCGACCATTCCTATGGTCCCGCACTTGAATGAAGTTTGTGAAGAAAAATCAATCTAGGTTCACTCATATTTATTCATACATCCTAGATCTAGTAGCATTGTTGTTTGAAAGTGACTTTATATAGGTAAGTCACCTTTCAAAACCTTCTCAAGTACTTTTAATTACTTTATCAATTTGATGTGCTTGTAAATAGCCTAATTTCCATTGCAAATAGTGAAAATTTTAAGGAACCCATAAAAAAACTTTTAAAAAGGGTGGTGAATTTTGTTGAAGGAAGATTTGTTGGGATGGGTAATATTTTAAAAATGGCTATCGTGACTATAGTGAAAATGGAAAAAATCATAAAAATGGTTACATATGTAAAGGTGAATCTTACCTAATTTTTCTAATTTTAAAAATTATTTTGGTGAATTTCAATTGTCCTCTTCGGTTAGATTTCATTTGTCTAATCTATTGATGATATGAAGTGAATTATATGCATTCCTTACTTAACCAACATAAATTATTGAGTTATGAAATTTGGACCCATCATCCATCAATCTCTTGAATGTGTCAACATCCTCTATTATTTTGTTTTGGATTCTCTTGACTTGGTCTTTATTTACTTTGAAACTTTTCAATGCTTTTCCAAAAGGTGTCTTGTGAAGCCTTTCCTCTAATATACTAAGATATATTTTTTCTATATATACACATATGCTTTTCACTCCTTGGGAAATGTGGGATGATTCCCAAAGGAAAAATTACAAAGGCCTCCATTGTCAAGGCTCTAAATGACTATTAGTTGAACCAATTCAAACTAGGATGCAAATAATACATTTTTATGGCTTAAATGGTCACAATAATTCATTAATTAATTAATATCACCTAGAATAGAATCCGTAATTTAATTTTAAGCTTAGATAATCCTTTAATAGAGTATATGGCTACTTGAATTTATACCTTTAATATATTTGATGATATCAACACACAAACCTACAAACACACACACACGCACACACGCATGCACACACACGCACACGCGCGCGCACGCGCGCACACACACACACACACACACACAAGTGGAAAATTTAATCAAATTTCAAATTTTCCCTCTAAAATGTTGGTTATTTTGATCCAAGGGCCCATAGAATTCATGACAATGCAAACATGTTTTAAAATCCTAGTTCATCGATTTAAAGGTGATACATTACAAAATAAACATTGATTTTAGAATTCTTTTGGCTATGCGAGTAGGAAATATTAACAATTTTGATTATTTTTGGAAAATCTTGGGCATTCATATGGTGTTCAAATATCCAAATGAGACTTTCAAAATATCCAAAAATAGACAAATTATGAATATTAGCCACTAAAATTCCCCGATTGCAAATATAAAAAAAATAAGTGTATTATTCTATAGCCTATAACATATAGTATTCAATCATAAGTAAATAAATTTAATTAAATATAAAAATTAATTTAGGGTCAATACATTCGGTGAACTCGTCCATTATTGAACCATTCACCTAGCTTAGTGTTTATCTTATATATTCCATAGTTAGTCTTTGTGATATATAAACCATATATTTGCATTTAGTGTTTCTTATGTAAGTTATATATGTCTTATCATATGGATTTACAAAAACACAAGGGATCTTATCCTCTATAAGTTCCATATCACTTGTGGGTTTACAAAGTTGGTTTTATCCACACTATGACAAAGTCACTTTGTTTCTCATACTTACTTTTTAGATAATATGGTTATGAGAATGAGGATACATCATATGATTATAGGCCTAATCCACAACATCCACATCGCTTTTCAACTTCTAGTGTGTCATCCATCCACTTTCCATATGTCTTACACTCAAGTCTCCTTAGCTCGCTCTATACGGTATTAGGATACATCATATGATTATAGGCATAAGCAACAAAATCCACCTTGATTTTCCACACAAGGTGTGTCATCCATTGTTGGTGTTCCTTATACTTATACACCACCTAAGCCTAAAACTTGGAATTTTATTCATGACCATGAACCTCCTTAAGTATTGTAACATTCTCTTGATGATGACTTTATTTATGAATATGTGTCTAATGATATGGTTGGATTAGTGGGGATTAAGATACCTTATTTTGTATTCTTAAGATGCTTGATTATAATTATCCTACACCATATATTGACATAAAACCCACTAAGGATATATAGGAACCCATTTAAGATGATAGCGTCTTCTCTAGTGCATTGACATGTCCTACACAACTTCCAAAACCTAATATTTCTACACATTATTATGATATCTTGTCATATATAATTATAACAATGATGAACATTTTTCTACTTTTATAGATGGTGATGCAAATAGTGATTGTGATATTATAAGTTATACTTGAGATGGATAAATTTAAAATGTTCATGATGATGTTTCTAACATTTTTGTTATTTATGATGATGATAATTTTATTTGTAATGAGGTTGTTATTCATGATGATGTTTCTATTCCTAATAATTAAGTTATTCATAATGATGTTTCTACTCCTAGTAATGTTATAATGTTGTTTACCCACTTGATGATATTAATATTGGGGCTCCTGAAAATAATAATGTAGTTCCATGTGTTCTTACTCCCCCTTCTAGATGTACAAATGATGGTATTATTAGTGATGCTTATTTTTCTCTTACACAAGTAGCTAGCTAATGACAATATTAATATACCTTTAATGTGTCTTACCTTTGATCCTCCCTCATGTAATATTTCTAGTGTTATTTCTTCTACTAAGATTATTGTTGATCCCTTGGTTATAGATAGTGCTAAGGTCCCTTTAGAAAATTTCTCCCAAAGTAAATCTCTTACTCTTAATGCGCCTACACATGATGATATCACCTCTAAACACAATAATGTTCCCATGTCCACTATAAATGGTAAATTACAACATTATAAATAACTTATTAGTGTTTATGAAATACCTCCTCAAGAAGTCCTCTCTCATTATGCATACGAGATGTTTTACAAATTAAAGTGCACACTATAACCTTATAAAGTAAGTCTCACTTTGCAAAAATTGATTCTAACATTATACATGACAACCCTATATGGAATAAAATATTACAATCAACCCTCACTCGTTATTTTCTCATGAATAAGTTCAATTTTTTTATGGGACTTTTCATCCTTATTTACATATCAAGTAATATAGGTTTACAATTCCTTCTCATAACAATGATAGGCTACTTTAAAATCCTTCAAACAAATTTTAAATAACAATGTAATGTATTGGTTTGCTTGCTTTCCTAGTGGATCCATGAGCATGTTCTTAGAATTTGAGGAATATTATCATTTATTGTATTGGTAACAAGGTTCCTAAAGTTACATATGAGTGTTTACCCTCTTTGCATCAAGGAAAAACCAAGCCCTTTATTGATTATATACTATTATTTAAAGATTGTATGAAATAATTACTATATAAGCATATGGATTTAGATATGCAATACATATTTTTTCGAGGCCTTATCTTCTTGCTTATGGGAAAGTTAATTTGTGAGACATGTTATTTCTCAATTGATCTTTGTTTACGCATTATTGACATAAAGAGTGATCTTTTTGTATGCACACTTCCACACATTCTCATGATATTATTCCTACTTCATCCACACACACTACATATACCACTCCATGTGATCCAACTTCTAGTTTGGATACACTTAGAGTGTTGTATCATGAAAATCCTTCCTATCATGTCATAAATAAACCTACTATTACTATGTATACTTATCTACTTCCTAATCACAAACCATTATACTTTAACAATTCTATTTGTTTTCAACACAACATTTTTCTTACTCTACTTAATAAATGATTTATTTGATTACCCTCCACTATTCATTACCCCCGATCAATTGGAGTTGATCAAGATTGACCTTTATAGAATTTTCATCATATTAATGGGCACCATGATAATTATTGATATGCATTGGATCAAAAATCAAGTGTTTTGAGGATATAGGAATTATCTCTTTTGATACATGATATGCAAGTATATATCCTTCCCTATTCCATGACATCAACCTTTAGAGACCAATATTTGATGATGGCCCCTCTATGGACAAGTTGTTTTTGAGGCATTTACTCAAATTTATCGTTTCCACTGAGGCTCTTCATAATCAACCAAAAAAAGATAAATCCAAATGGATTGCAAAGGAAAGATAATTTTTCATGCAAGAAAGCCATGTAAATTACATATATTTTTTGGTAATGACAAAAAAACCATCTGTTTAACTAGCTATTACATCATGCATAATCCCTTATAGTGCATCTTGGTGATCCAAAATGACTAAGCATACCTTATTTTGTTAGACTATAATGAATTCTCAAATTTTATATCATCTTCATAAACCCGCTATCCCTTCTTGATTGAATGGGGACATACAAGGATCACCATTCCTTATTTATTAAGAATATGTTTCTATTGTCCAAAATTGCACCCCATGCGATTTTGAACAACTTATCTAGGTTGGGAATTAAACAAATTTTTATCAAGAAAAGTCATTGGACATTGATTTATTCTTCCACAGTGTTAAAATGTAGTGTCCTGCAGGTCTCATAACTTGCCAAATAAATAAATGAACACCCAAGACTTAGGTAGAATTTGGAGAAATTAGTGCTTCACATAGGTTTGTTAATTTTTCACGGCACTAAGGAAGTAAAAATTTTGTGGGCACCAAATCAATCTCTTGTGGGTCGAAGGAAAATAATATCATCATGAGGTTTACATACCCATGATAATAGTTAGAAATTTATCTAAGGACAAGGTCCGCAGGGTGAGAGAAGGAAAGAGAAGCGTACTACTTCAAGGTGTAGAGAAACATAATGTTATACATAATAAAAATTCATAATACATAAAAATCCATAGAGTTTTTAATTCTACGAGAATCAAGGATGAAGTATACCAAGATAAAGTGTCCCAAGGTACCATACAAAAAGTTATAATTGAGTTCAAACTTGACTAACGATGGAATCCGCAAGACGTGAATTAGTATTCAACGGGTTTCCCAAATCATAGTGTTCTGTGAGTTCTCCTAACCTTGTGGAATGAAGGGAAATAGTTGCAATTAAAGTGTCGCGTAGAAGGAAAGAAAGTCGTTTGTGTAATTGAAGGAGTGGTAAATGGAAAAGGTTCAAAACATTCAAGTAGCGCATAAACAAAAAGAATACGCTCATCACTCAGGGAATATGGAAGCTTGGGGAGACTATAGATCAAAATAAGTCCGTGAGGTATAAGTGAAAGTTACGCATGTTTCTAAACCAGAAAAATAACCATCCCAACCACTAGAATTTAATAAAGCATGGTGTTATCTGTGTAGTCTAATATGATGTGATTGAATCAAGTTGTTGTGTTATGGTAGTTGGCCCCTTTCAATGACGCTCATGCTTGTACTACAAGCTAACACTACAAGAAAACATGGTGTCCATGATTATTTAGAAATATTCCATAGATTAGTGCACCAACATGGTTCTCTTTCCTCCCCTCTTCTCTTTCTCTCTCTTCCTCCCACAAATTCTATAAATGTAAGTGATTATGAAAATTGTAGGGGTTCTTCTCATGTTTTATTCCTTCACATATTTGGGAGTTTCATGCTTGTAAACTCAAACTTAATGCTTTTCAACCTCTAAAACTCATGAATGGATATTTTCTTTCCTCATCTCTATGTGTAAAATATGAGGGATTGATTGAGGTAAGTGTGGATTCTTATTTTCCTTTAAATTCTCTATATTTAGGGTGAATACCTCTCGTCCTTTTTGCGTAGTGTGTGTATTCTTTTAGTTACTTGCAGTAGAAATGTGTGTATATTCATGATATCCTTTTATGAACTTGCATCTATGTCATTTAGAAATGGAGGAGTTCCACATTTTCATTCTATTGGTATCACCGCCCCTTTTAGCTTAGGATTTACTTTTTTATCCCTTTACTCCTCTCTCTCTCTCATTGGTTCCTTTTGTGTATTAGTGTAGGATAACTATAGACTAGTTTTAGCATTAGAATAGTATTTGTTCCGTGGATTCTTGTAATCCAAAGAACTAAGGAACTATCATTCTTTATAGGTATGTCTCAAGCCACAAGTCCCTCACTTAGAGAAAATGCCATGTTGAGAAATTTTTTTTTGTCTTCCATGAGAAATTCTAGGGTGGAATTTTGTGTATAAAAACACTTATATTGAGAGGGGGTGAATCAATATTAACTAGTTTTTACAATTAAAACTTTAACAATCATAATAAAAATAATTACACAAGATATTGTAGTTACACAACACAATATTTATGTGGAAACCATTTTGGGAGAAAACCACAAAGAAAAAACTTCTTAGAGCTAATTTCCAAATCCAACCACAAAATTAATTGTTATAAAAATGTTTGTATGCATCAACTTATTGGAGACACCAATAACCAATGCCAAACACCAAGTTAACAATGATTTTTGAGAACTAACCCAATGGAGACACCAATTCCCAAGGCCGAGCACTAACTCAACAAGATTCATGAGCACTAACTCCATAGAGACACCAATCCCAAAGGCCAAGCATCGACTTAGAAATCAAGAAGATCCACCCACTATTGTTTCTTCTTCAACATGATGATGAAATATAAATAACTCTTCACTACCTTATTTTTTTCATGTAATTCACACTCTATTCTTGGCTTATGCACTCCTCACTTTGCAATATTCTTGAGTTTTCTCTTTCTCCTTCTCCTTTAATACTCTCGATGCGTCTTTATTAAATTATCCTTTCTTATCGCTCTCTTCCTTATCTTTTCAAAACAACATCAAAATACAAAGAGTGTGCACTTTGAATTTACAATTGAATTCATTTATATACTATGTTCAATTCATGAATATATATGACTTTTCATGAGTTGGCATCCTTTAGAATATTCATCATGAGTCAACTTTAGCATATTTGAAATTTGAATATTTGAATTTTTCAACAACTCCCATAGCCATCCTTGTTTTCTCTTTGTCTCGTGGCATTTCATGACCATCATAGACAACCCTGGACATTCTAGAGTAAATTATTCCCTACCCATAAATCCTCATTTGTATCTCACCATACTATGAATTTTGTGGCATCCTCTTCAATATGAGCATAAATCGTTTGTTGAGAGGTAGATCATAAAACACTTCAGCTTGAGCCATCAATGTGTGAGATACTACACCATTCCGCCATACACACAAGACATCAACACAACGCTCCAAAATCCACAGAACATTACAAACACCCATTTAACACTACATCATCCATGGAAAACTAAAAACACCCGTGGAACAAGACAGAACTTGTGAAACACTTAAAAAAATATTTTTCTTTGGCACGTGGTATGCTTTTGCATTTGAGGTACATATTTGTAAGCATCAATGACAATATTTTGTACTTCGAGAGATACTCATCATAATCCTTTGACGTCAATGAAAATATTTCTAACCTTTTGACCTCTCATAGTTTTGACACACCTGTGGGACATTTTAATGAGCTTTAAATAATTTCTACTAAGTTTTGGTATGTGACTTAGTAGTTTCGCATTTGGAGGTGTTCCTTCAACACATGTGGAGACTCCTAAATGCTAAATATACTAGATTCAAGTGGTCCAGTTCTACCTATTTCATGAGGAGAGTGTAAATGATATTATGTGTATCCAAAGGAAAATCATTCAACAACTTGAAAATATCTCCGCAAAGAAGAAGAAAAGGAAGTAGTTTGCAGAGGTCTACATCACCTCCAATAAAAGGTTTTAAACTTAACCTCCTAATAGACCATTCCATTTTCCTATCGAAGTTTGATTCTAATTCCTCTCATGGAACATCAAAGAAAATTTTATTTCATAAGCTTTAGTGATGGTAGCTCACTACTTCTTGCCAAAAAACATGATATACCATTAGAAGTCTTAAAGAGTATCCCCTTCTTCACAAATAAAAACTCTACCACACACATATAACACATTCAAAACATTTAGAATGTATGTTTGATACATGTGATCATGAAGGATGACGTCGTGGTGTGGATTTTTGCATCATCTCTCAAAGGAAAGGAATTACATTGGCATAAAATATTGCCAACCACATCAATCTAAACTTGGGATGAGTAGGAACCACCCTTTGTCAACAATTTGGTAAGAAAGCGGATTCCATTTCTCTCCTCAAGCAATTAACCACCATTAAACGAGCTCTAAGTGAACTTATGGTGGATTTCAACTTCAGTTCCAGAAAACATGGGATAAAATTCAAGTCCTTCTAAGACCAACTCCTCAAGGTCCATTTCTATATTTTCTTAGATATTTGAATTATGATATAACAATAATGATTCAATCTATGGGTATTGTAAAATTACCAAATGATTCCACAATAGCCATTAAGGATGAAAATTGTTTGATCCAAGCATGAAAACTATCCCTTAGATTAGAAATGCCCATCTTCACTTAATTACCATAAAGTACCCAAACCTCCATTTATCCCATCCATAAACTATATCCTTCATCATCTACATCCACATTTAGTTCCTCTATAAATTAAGAAGAAATTGAAATCCTTAGTGTTCAGTTAAAAATTTAACAAATGAGATTGTCTCCCTAAGAGATAACAAACTCAACCCCCAAAAAATTATCCTAATCCTCCTCGGGGTTATTAACAATGTTGGAGCTCAAATATTCACCCATCCTCGAATCATAGTCAACTCAATATTTGAGAAAACATGGGACTGTCTCCATGTTGTGGGACTCAAACCGAGACAAACCCACGGAGAAGGTTAGTTTCCTCTACTTATTTCTACTACTAAAACTACTCCTAAGAATTGAAATGCAACTATCTAACTCTACTCTAAATTTCTAAGGGATCGGGGAGAAATAAGATGCATAAAACACAAACCTAAATTATAGGAGGTGATAACACTAAAAATAAGTGGAGAGATACTTCGAAGAGAGAAAACGGAACCAAATGATGATTGAAATGCCATAAAAAGAGCCATAGTTCAAAACAATGCCTAAGATCACATTTCCATGATGTACAATAGATAGATATTCTAAAAAAAATGCACAACATACCCGTGAGTAAAGAAAAGGAAAGGAAATGCAATAAAAACTAGCTAAGGTAGAAACAAGCCATAAAACTAGAGATTTTATTGCTTGATGGTCATGCATAGATCATTACAAAGAAGGAAGAAGGCATGAAACATTTACATAATTGAAATCCAAGGCATGCCACTCTAGAACACTTGTGCAACACAAAATTATGCCCTTGTATTCCCAAAGTATCCAACATTTCAACTGAGAATCACTTTACAATATATAGAAAAATGGGAGAAGAAGAAGAAAAGGAAAAAGAGGGAAATTCGAATTCTTCCTTCACCCACCAACAAATTCCATTAAATTCTTTGAATATTTTGAACAAGGGTCTGAACACCTCTAAAAATCCACTTCCACATGCCATTTACTTACAGGGAGAAGGAATGAGTGCCCACGATGCACTAAATTCTAGTGGTTGTGCCACATGGGGCGCTTTGCGTGTCGTAGACGTTTTCCTCTATTCTCGCCTAGCTACCTCCATTTGCATTGAAAAATACAAATTTATTACATAGAAGAGGTGAGATTTATTCCAATGATGAAATATTCACAAAGATCAAATTACTGCAATGAAGGTTATATCCATTTCTATCTCTCCATGGAAATTTTTTATTTTCCTTGTTACATGACCTTCTGTTTTAATTCTCTGCGGTTTTTGACTTCGCGGACATATCTTGAATGTTGTGGCCTTTGCAAATCCTCCATGTCTTGCTCTTTGTGGTGCTACTTGCCTCCTTATAGGTTCTCCACTTTAATCTGTGGCTTCCCCTACTATATCGTGGCTTTAGAATTCTGCAGATTTTATTCACCACCCATGGTTTTCTCTAAGCTCATGTAGCTCATTCTAGACTTTGAAAACATGTTCAAATACTCTGCAACTTTTCTAATTTCAACATTTGATATCCATCAAGTCCAACTCTTCCCAAGTTGTGCAATTTTCGAAAGGGAGTGGAAAAATAGACAATAAACAACAAGGCATTTAATGTTCAAACCAGATATTTTGAAATAATTACCCATCAAAGAGACCACCAAATCTAATTTTGAAACCTCTCGCTAGTTGTTAATTTGAGAAAATACATTGTTTTGGTCACAATAATATGGCCCAAGGTTTTGAATGGTGTTATCCTTGTGATAAACCAAAAAATTAGTATACATGTGATGTTGGACTGAATTATTTGTGGGAGAAATCTCTCATAGTGCAAAATCCATTCTATCAACAAGAGCAAGTTGCGGCTTCACCGAAATCAATGTAGAAGAGATATAAAGATTTTCTCCAGATCCTAACTTCATGTTTTTGGACTTGAATAATTATATGTGGTTAACCAACCCATAGGAAATTTGAACAAACCACAACTTCACGTAGCAAATAACATAAGGTCTAAATCAATAAAAATGGATGTAAGGTCTCCTCCCCTTGATTATCTAGCTCGTATATCAATTCTGACCACCCGTTGACTTAGAAGGAAGTTCGGTTTCACTCGGTCAATCAGAAATCACTCAACAACTACAAAACAAGTAATATCCATAGAATACGAAAAATATGCTGAATACTATAAGTCTATGGAACAGGAAAAGCATGCATCTCAACAAAAATTCATGGAATGAAGTAGTTCCTCCATCCAAAGAGAATTTCACACCCTCATTGTAACAGGATATGGATATTCCCTCAACATTTTCAAACAGATGAAAATGAAAAACTTGAACATCATAATATGGGATTCCCTATCCATCACATCTCAAAGTGATCTTTTACAAGAATCCTTGAAGCATCTTCCACCTCTTGAACCCACCATGCACAATTTTTTTTTCTTTGTTAACATCTGTCATCCCAAGGAAGAACAAGTACAATTGTCAAGCCTCCTTCCTTTTTACATTTCTCTAGTTGTTGGAAAGCACTGATACGTAACTTCATGATAGATTTTTGTGCTAGTTGTAGACACCAAAAATTGGGTCATAACCCTCTAGGCCCCCTTCGACTAACATACCCCTTACCATGACTCCTCCACACATTATTATTAATTTAACTACCCATATTAAGTTAATAATTTTCTCACCCCTCCACCTCACCTCTCCACCTCACCATAGACCCATTCCAAGCCTATTTATTAACCTAGACTAAGTCACCACTCCCCTTAACTAACTAAGACTCATTCTAACCCTAAAATTCATTACCTATTATCCCTCCTACCAATTTCTCGCTTCATTTAGCACCAACCCAGACTCCTAGTCCATAACAAACCTTGACCAACACTAAAAATGGAGAGAAAAGGATATTTTTGGAAAAATAGGACCTTTTCTCCCTAACTAACACCGGTTATTCCTTGGCTGGTGCCGATCACCTAACCACCATTGGTTTCTTTAAATAGAAAATTCCAACCCTTTTCTCGGGTTCCTCCATCTTGGATTTTTATTTTTGGCATTGTTAACTCTTGCATTGAGGCATCCAAGCAAACTCACCACAAACCAGAGATCATTTTAAGCATTCACAACCTCCACTAAAATCAACAGTGTGTTCTAGAGCTTTCAATCACTCACAAGGAAGTACAAAGCCTTCTGCTATTGTTGCATGTGATCAAGAATTATCTCTCTCCTTCAACCACAACTATTCTTTCTACAACCAACTTCCAATTTGTAAGTAAGTGATTTCTACCATGTCATTTCTTTCATTATTTCAGTTATTAATCATTATCTACTTTCTTTTACCATCTTCCTTCTCGTATCTCTTCCATCTCACCTCCACCCAACCAATTTCCCATTTAAGCTCTGTACCCACCTCAAATGCATATTTCTTCATCTCGAGTCTTTAATAAAATCTTACCACCTTACCTAAGCCTCCCCAACTCTCTGTGCAATCACAAAGAGCTCTAAACCACCTAATTTTAATATCTACAACCAATTTCCCCTTCTGCATCACCACCCAAACGATGTTGGCTATTACCATGTACTAACATCGATCTCCCAATTGATACCGGTCTCTGTGACGGGTAATTTTATCTCAGACCAACGAGCTCCTAACTTACCCAAAACATTCCTAAACTTAACCCAATCTTGTTGAGACCTTCTTAAACACCTCTAACACACCTGTTAGCCTGGACAACACCCTGCCTTCTCTAGATTTATTTTATATTCAATATTTAGCTTAAATCTAGTCTATTGTTAGCATATGAGATACCTAAATCTGATTATTACAATAAGACCTTTCTTTTACTTGTCATTTATTTACATTAAGTTTTTTTAAACAGTGGATTGATGACCTTTCTAGGAAGTATCACACTTCTTGGATCTAACATACACTAGGAAGTCCACTATCATATGCTATTTAACTCTATTTGGTGGTATTGTTGTGCTTCTATAGGTAGTCCTTCCTAGCCAAAAATGAGATCTTCACGATCAACCTGGTCTTTTCAACGACGCACAACCTTCTTCGACTTCACAAGTATTCCTCCTCACCTCACCTTTACCTTATTTGTTTTATATGCAACATTATGGTGAAACATTTTGGCACGCCCAGTGGGACCCTTGTTTATGGGTTTCATTATATTCATATAGGTTGCATCTTGTGTGTTTCCTTTCTAAATCATTATTCACTAAATCTTCTTCTTTGGTAATATGCTCCTTTCTAATTGCTCTAAATGAAACACTTCTTTTGGTGCATTTAAAAAGAATCCTTCTTCTTTCTTATGTTCTTGCATTAGTGAAATTCATCCTTCTTCCTATTCACTCTTGTTTACATCAAATATCATATTTTTATTTGTGGCATAAAAACTTACATTTCATCCTTGTATGTCTACATATTTAGCTCACATAGTTAAGTAGCAATCATATGATGAGAGGTCATGAACGTTTTGTGATTGATTAATAAAGTGTAGTTCACATTTGTGCACACACTCCTTATCCAAATCACTTAACACAATCTAAAAACTTCTTAAAAATTCCCTTCCAGGAAGAAATTGTCAAGGATTAAAAATGCTTTCACGGTGGGCCTTGCTTTGTGTTTTGATTGGTTTATCATATCAGAGCTCGGACTTCACGTATCGCAAGGTATATCAAGGAATCCTTCACCAAAAAAACTGGAACCATCCATAGATTAATTTCTAGGTACCTTCTTTATCCAAACATTCTATATCATTCACAGTTAGTCTTAAGGCATAAGCCAACTAAACACTAAAAATATGATCCTAGGATAACGTGTTTATTTAGTTTTTACTTGTTCAATTATCATCTTTCTTTCTTTTCCTTTGCATTTTGAGTTGTGCGGATGTATTCACCACTTTTTCTTCTTTGTTCCAAACTCAACCATTACAACTGGCTAATTCTTTTTTTTCCTTCGTGTGTTACTTCAGATTTTCTACACATAGCTTCTTTCTGGACTTCTTTTGATAAAATCAAACTCATATTTTTCAAATTTCTTCATTTTCATAGTAATCAACATCGGTTACCTTCCTACCATAATGGGTCCAGCGACCGGCATTAGTCTTTCTCCTAATCGACACCAAAGATTTTATCGGTATGTTTTTTATTTTTATCAGAAACACCAACCTATTTCTATCCTCTAAACTTCACCAAACATCTATTTTGAGTTCTATCAGTTCAGAGATTCTAGAATACCTATCTTCAATATTTCTTATGGTTTAGACTCACCAACAGGTGGAAGATTTTTCCTTTCAGGCTAGTTGCATACCGTTACCTACTTCACCTTCACCGCCATCTATTTCTTCACCAATGGACCCCAACGTCCTCTGCAACTATACCTACAGGTGATGAGGAATTCGCTAAATTCCTTGATCATAATGTCATAGCCTTACAACATTACCTTGCCCACTCTTCTACCCATGACTCATTGAGCCAACCATTGTTTGGTATGCCTACCTCCATGCCCCCTGCCATATCTCGTGAATGTTACTTTATCATTACCTATTATCGTGTCAACGCAACCTATTGCACCCTTGACATTTGTTGAACCTTTGGCGTTTATCGCACCTTCAAATCTATCACTCCCTCAACCTCTACCAACGCCTCAACATCTGCCATATCCTCATCCACAAATCCTAGTATAGGGATCCCCACATCATCAATACCTATTACTTTGCAACCGCCAATTACGTCGACATCTTATACACCTTATCAGAATTTGGTGGTCTCAATTCCTCCTACTCTGCCACCTGTTACCACGAGGATCTTCCCACAAGCCCTCCCACCTACACCTTGCCTCAGTCACAGCCTATAGTGTCCACCTCGTATTCAGGGTACATTCCCTTATCATCTATTACTACCTATGTACCCGCTTCCCATTTCACATATTCGACACCACCATACACTGGTATGTTGTCTATGACCTTAATTTCATCCACCCCTTATATCGGAGGGCACTCCTCAATTGAATCCTACTAACGATCTTATCAAGATGATGATGGATAAGATGCAAACACTTAAGGCATTTGTTTCCAGATCTCATTATGTCCTCAATTATGATGAAATCAGTAATGGACCCGTCTACCCATCCATACCTATCCACCCTTATCCTACGCAATGGGAGTTACCCAAGTTCAATCATTTCAATAGTAAGGAAGACCCTCAACAACATTTATGATCATTCAAACACACTTGCTATTTGATAGGCCATTTTGATGCCCTAATTCTTTGAATGTTCCCATGTCCTTATCAGGACCCTTCCTAGATTAGTATAGTGATTATCCAAGGAACTCGGTCTTATCCTTCAACCAATTGGCCCAGACCTTCCTTGACCACTTTTCAATCAATATCTCTAAGAAGGTCTCTATAATAAATATTTACTCTATTCACCAATATGAGGACGAATCTATCATAGATTTCGTTGCATGTTGGTGGGGCCTCATCAATCAACTCATCTTCTAGCTAACGAAGCAAAGCTCATAGAGTTATTCACAAGGGCATGTGTTAGAAACATTTCCCCAAATCTCCAGTTCAAACATTTCACATGTTTGACGAAGCCTTCACCATGGCCCGAAAACGGAGATTCATACCCTTGAAGAAGAGAAACTTAAGTTGCGTAACAAGAATGCTAACTTCAAATTGAATGAATCTTCTTCTAAACTACCAAAAACCATTATAATAACCATTCCAAGGCCAAAGGATCTACCAACATGGTGATTCTAAAATCTGCCCTCTCATCCATCTAATCAACCAAAACCACCTGCCAACCTCTCTCCTATTCAAAACTTTCAATACAAATATGAACAAAGGGCTTACACTCCTATTGGAGAACCATATTCTTTTGTGTTGGAAAATATTTTAAAATATAGAGCCATCACCCTTCCACCTATCAAACCAAACACTTTGGTTTTGATCCTTCTCATCCTACACCATCGTGGTACAAAGAAAACAACTTCTATAACTATCAAGTTAGGGGACATAATGACAAAAATTGCAAAACCTTTAAGAACATTGTCCAAGGAATGCTAGATAATGGTGATCTCATCCTGGAAAACCCTAATTCACCTGCCAATGCTAATATGGGTGTGTTTAAAAACCTTTACCTAATAATACATCTTTATCAAACCAAGTTTTGAAGACCTCTACTAGTGAAACCAATGTCCATGAGGTTCATGTGATTTTCAACACGCATACTGCTCCATCTAGAAAATCTCCTCCCATAGTGTCTATTGAGGAAATTCAGCACGAACTCCTCTACACATGGAGGATCCTATCACACCTATTATTCTATCCACAGAGGATCCTATCACACCTATTTCTCTACCCATAGAGGATCCTACCTTGCCTATTTATTTACCTACCACAGATCCTATCTTTCCTATTTCTCTACCCAAGGAGGAATCTATCTCACCTACTCCTCTACCTAAGAAGAAGCTAACCTTATCCAAATTTTCACCTAAAGAGGATTCCACATTACTTGTTTTTACTTCTCCTCGACCCATAGATGATCCACTCTTATCTCCTCTTCCTATAGGTGATGCTTCTCCTAGGGTTTTCCAAGACCATGTCAACCTTCTTACATCACTCTTTCCTACTAAGTTAAAGGAAAAAACATTCTCTCGTATCACAGACTCGATTTCTTGACAGGTTCTCACCACTGGTTCATTGTCTTCAAAACCAAAACCATTATCGTGTTTGGTGGACTGATTAGAGTATGTTGATTACTCCACACTCTAGGGGTGCCTTCGACTCCCAGTATCCACCCAAATACATATGTTGTCCCCAGATACCTCAACTATCTATCCTAAGGTATTCAAGGCAACTAAAACCATGTCACTAAGCCGATTATATCAGCCACTTTTTCTTCTACCTCGTCTTCACCCAAAACCCTATCCACACCTAAACCTACCACTTCCTTAGGGTTCCTACTAACACCTAGCCTACTGTATCCCGCAGTGAAACTATACTTGTCTACTCAACCATCACACATCATAAAACCAATTCCTACACCTAATAGGAAGAACCAACCTCCTATGCCTCGCACCCTTGGTCTCTCCCGCGCCTTCTCTTTCACCTTTTCCTCTACATTCAATTTTAGGCCCACACCCTTCCACCTTGGTCAAGTTACCTATTCATCAAGGAAAATATAAGGTGTGAAACCCATACCCACACCTTTACCTTCTCTTTTGCCCACGCCTTCACCTTCATCGCCTTTTTCCTACATCTTCTCCATTACCTATAATCACACTATTGCTAACACCACCACTCTCACCTTGGGTTTCTAGGGTACCCCTTCCTTCTACATATCCTTCTACCTCGTGCACCCCTCTTGCCTCTTTACCCAATAATATGAAACCTAAACCAAAAAAATATTCAATACCTACAAGAAAGGTAGTCACACCTATAATGCCTCCAAAGAGCACCCCACCCATGAAAATCAGCCACACCTTCATCCAAGCCAACTTTGAATTTTCACTATGATCCATTGGCAGGATCCTATTCTAACATCCTTGATAGGTTGTTAAAAACCTCCTCTATCTCACTACTTCCTATTAAGCCTTATGACCCTTGCCAAACCCAAACCAGTAATGTTTTATGACACCAAAATTTGCGCATATCATTGCTCACTAGGGCATGATATAAAAGGTTGTAAGGCCCTAAAAATGTTTTCCTTCAACTATGTAATTTGGATGGTCTCTTCAACAAAGATGACATGTTGGAGGATAATTCCATTCCCCATTTGCCAAAAACCACACTATCTAGCCCTATATCTATTTAGAGGCCTTTACCTGCATCTCCACAACCCTCTTTTCCTCCTCCAATCTTTGAAATAAATATGGTCTGAGTAGCCACTCAATCGCAAAAGATAAAGGAAAAGAGAAAACTAGTATCCAATCTAGTGCATATTCACCCGCCATTCCACTTGCACATGCCCCCAAGGTAACTATCTATGGGCCAACTTATCTTGTTTCTAATGGAGTTGCACATCACTCTATGATTAAACAACTTCATCAATATCATTTGAAGATGTCCTTGTATGACCTAATTCAAACCTCTGAGTCTCATCATCAGGCCCTCATTGAGGTCCTACATTCTATCGAGGTTCCACCAAATGATCCTACACCTATGGCCACCATCTTTACCCCTCATCATGTGGCCGCCCTCACGGCTCTGCCTCAAACTTCTACCCCATTACCTCTCCCTAGGTTTTTGCCATCAGTTTCTTTGACTCGGAGATTGCCCTCTAGAATAAGATGATCTTGATCCCTCCCTCTTCATCTCTACCTACATTAATGATACTCATGTTCAACACATTATGATTGATGAAGGTGCTAGCATTAATATAATTTCTTCCCATGTATATAAACAATTGCGCATACCCACTAAATGCATTCATAATAACCTTGTTATGTTGTGTTATTTCAATGATGCCATGAATTCTACCCTTGACACTATCATCCTCCACATCTACGTGGGTCCCCGCACTAGTCTCGAACTATTCTATGTTCTTGAGGGGGAATTTCAATATAACATGTTGCTTGGCTGACCTTGGATTCATGCTATGGGGTGTGTACCTTCAACCCTTCACTGTTTCTTAAAATTTGAATATGAAGGGAAACCCTATACCATTCAAGTGGATCCTTCACCTTTTAAAAATTACAACTTGATTTATTGACCAAGTGATATCCTTGTTCCAGTCAAGGTATCTACCACCCCTATACTCATCTTCTTCTGTTGCCTCATCTACCACTTCTGCCACTACACCTTCCACACTAGCCCATCTATCCCCGTGTTTCCATAGCTTCCACTAATATCACATATACCAACCATCTTATATCACCGGAAATGGATGCCCCACCTCCTCAAAGCTTTGAGTAGCTCATCCATCACCGCTACCTAAGTACTTGACCTCAAACCCTTGGTAGGTTTTTTTTAATGCCTTTCCCTGGGAGTACAACCTATACAACATAGAGAGTTTCCTTACTCAGAGAGTATAGAAGCCTTTACCAATGCTCACATTAAGACCATTGTGTAGGAGAGGTTTTTTTCATAAGGTCCTCCCAACCTTTGTGCCAACTTAAAATATGGGGTACTCAAAACTTCTTCTTATTCTCCTAAACCACCTACCCACCAAACCCCTCATCCGACTTCCAACACCTCACCAACCACCTCTTCACCAACACTTTTCTTCATCGATGTTCCTAGAAGGGGTTTGGATTTGGTATTTACTGAGCAAGTTCATCACACAAATACCTTGCACCACCTAGAAACACAAAGACCATTGATGTCTTATATTTTCTTCCCAAAGATCCTCCTAAAAAGGCTCACATTACCCTTGTAGAGGAAGAAAACCTGCCCCACCTTCATCGCCTATTGCGCGCCGCTTCACCACCCACGAGTCCATGGATCCGAATCCATCCCTCCTAACTTTTTTTTTTGTGAACACCATTTCTTTGGGACCTTTGACCTATCATCATGATGGTGAGGTTCCCTCTTCCCTTCGTCTTCTTCATCCTAATGTGTTGGATGATGACACACCTTATATTAATGTCATTCAATGTCAAGATGATGATTTTATTCTCACCTATTTAGGTGCAAGATGATTCTTACATTCAATGGTCCTTATCTTCTGAGACACAAACCATGTTGAATGAATCGATCATATAGATCACCATTCAAAATTTGAATGACCCTCAAATTCTAAAGAGAGGCCAATCTTTAGATTCTACTGAATAGGAAGCCTTCACCTCTTTCCTTCGAGATCATAGCAACACTTTTGCTTGGTCTTATGTTGATATGCCTAGTATTGACCCTAATATCATGACTATCCCCGACACCAAACTCGTGAAATAGAATCTATGAAAAATGCATCCACACATTTCCTTCTTTTGAAAGAAGAAATCCAACACCTTATTTCCATTTCTTTCATTCTACCCATTGAGTATCCATAATTGATCCTGTCACCAAAGTGACAGGGGGACTCCGCATTTGCATTGCACTCGCAACCTTAACCTTGTCTTCCCTAAGGATGCCTTTCCTTTTCCTAACATTGACTGCTCATTGATCTTACATCTAGCCATTAGATTCTATCTTTTATGGATGGATTGTCGGGTTATAATCAAATATTACTCATTTTAGAATATCAACATAAAACTACCTTCATCACCCCATTGGGAGCTTCATATCACGTCATGCCCTTTGGCTTGAAAAATTCCTATACTACCTATCAGCGTATATGGCGTATATATTCCATGATATCATGCATGAAATATTGGAATATTATGTCGACGACCTTCTCGGTAAGTCTAAAATTTGTGCCGAACACCTTGCAGTTCTTAAAGTCATCTTTGATCATCTCATCCAATACTGTGTTCGCTTTCAACTAAAGAAATGCATTTTTTCCGTTCTCTTTGGAAAAATCCTTGGTTTCATCATCTCTTTATGGGGCATCAAAGTCGATCCCACCAAAATCAAGGCTATTCTTAAGATTCCTCCACCTACTAACCTTTGATAACTTCGTAGTTTGCAAGGTAAATTGTAATCCATTCAACATTTTATTTCCAAACTTTCTGACCATTGTCACCATTTTCATCATCTCCTTAAAAAGGATGTCTCCTTAAATTAGAATGATGAGTGCCACAAGTCCTTTGAAGTGTTGAAGAGATACCTTCTTCAACCATATGTCCTCATCCCACCTAAAGATGACAAACCTTTTTACCTCTACATTTCTGCCACTGACCATTTCTTGTGTATCATGCTCACTCATCATGATGAACAACACAGAAGAAAGAATTTTATTACATAAGTCATACTCTTTTAGACTATGAGACTAGGTATACTCATATTAAAAATATTTTCCTAGCCTTGGTCTTCATGGCCACCAAACTTTACCACTACCTACTTAACCACAAAACCTTCATCATCACCAACACCGACCCTCTAGCATTACATGTATGCTAAACCTTACCAACACCAATGCACTACACGTTGGCTCATGCTCCTTGCAGACCTAGACTTGGAATTCATTCATCAAAAGTATATCAAGGGAAAAACCATTGCAGATCAGCTTGCAGATGCTCCTCTTCCTAGAAATCAATCTTCTAACTTTGATTTTCTTGATGAATCTATCGCTACCCTCTCCCTTGATGATATTTTCTATCAAATGACATTATTCTTTGATGGATCCAAATTTCAACATAGGGGAGGTGCGGGGTAATCCTCATTCCTCTTGATGTGAACCTATGCCATTATCCTTTAAAATAGATTTCGACTACACTAACAACATCACGTAGTATGAAGCACTTGTCTTAGGTCTTCAAACTGCCATAACCTAGATGTTAAATCCATTAATATCTTTGGTGAATCTCAAATGGTTGTGAACCAAGTCAATGGTTTCTACCAGTTTAGTAATGAGGTGCTTCAAAATTATAAACATCATGTCGACATACTTTTGACCACGTTTGATCACTTCCTCATTAAATCCACTTTGCAATCCACTAATAAATTTACAGATACCATGGATTTTATTTCTTCTCAAATACCTACCTCACCTTTTGAATCCAAAATATTTTCACAGTACAATGGTTGCAGTCACCCTCTTATATTATCTATGGTGTAAATTTTGTGGGAAGAATCAAAACCGACCCACATGACATTTGGTATCAATAGTTTGTTGACTACCTCTCCCTTTCAATTCTGCCTCCTGATCTCACTCACAATGGACAACGAGCATTCCTAAAAAGTGTTTCTCATTACATCATCATGGGGATCTTCTATACAAACACGACTTTGATTTGTATCCTCCTATGGTGCCTCAACAGTTCTAAAATTTTGTACAACATTAAATAAATCCATGATGGGATTTGTGGTGGACATTTCGATGGGCCTTGGTGTCGCAAAATATATCCTTCACCTCGGTTATTACTTGGCCAACCCTTAACTAAGACTTTTGTGACTACGCCAAACATTGTGTGAAGTGTAAGAAACATGCTAACATTCACTACACCCCTTGTCACGCCTTACAACTTGCCGATATTTTTAGCCCTTCTCTCAATGGGGTTTAGATCTTGTTGGAGATAATAACCCTCATTCCTCACAATGTCATCACTAGATAATCACAACAACTGAATATTACAATAAATGGGTGGAATCCATCCCTCCGATTTATATCAAAGTCAAAAAAATAACTGAATTTATCAACCACCCTATCATTTTTGTTTTCGTGTTCTCGTCACACGATCACTGACAATGGAAAAAAATTCAAAAACAAAACCCTCCGTAAACTATGTGACAAATTTAGCATTTAAATCAGTTTCTCTTCACCATATTACCCTTAGGAAAATGGTCAAGCCGAATCTTCCAACAAAACACTCAAAAAAATTCTTATGAAAATCATTGAGGAAACCGGAAGGATTGGTATACGCACATTCCTTTCGCCTATGGGCTTATCGTACCAACATTCACACCTCTACCAACACTACACCTTTCTCTTTGGTCTACGGTGCAAAGGTTGTCCTACCTCTCAAAGTCCAAATTCCATCTCTTCATATATCACTCAAAGATATTCTCTCATGACGATTTTTGCTAAGAACAGTTGGGAAAACTTGAGGTATTGGATGAACACCATTTAAATGCTCTCAAGCATCTCCAAATCTACAAAAATGCATCAAGCGTACTTATGAAAAATTATTTAATGAGCGAACTTTCAAGATCGGTGATCTTTTCCTAAAGGAAAATTAACATGTAACCAAAGTGGAGAAAAGTAAACGAGGCAAGTTTTCTCCTAATTGGCTTGGACCTTATATTGTCACCCATACCTATGGATCATGAACTTATCATTTATCTTCTCTTGAGGGTAAACTTGAACCTGATCCTCTTAATTCCTTACATCTTCAACCATTCTATTGTTGAATAAAGTACTACATCACTTTATGTCACTTATATGATCCTTCCTTAAGAAAATCTTTCCTTCTAGCTACCTATTTCAAGTACCAATGACTAAAACAAAATTGTGTGATTATTCATCACCATTCAACCTTATCTTGAATATGAGTACCACGACTCTACTCATGGCATGATTCTCATGGATACTTTTCATCCTTTTCAAGATGGAATCCCATGGTCATTCGTCACTTGAAACCCCTCTTTCATAACTAACCTTTTCGTGCTATGGTTTTTCCTTCATAAAAGAGGCCTACACTCCTTTATAGTCTTGTCCATGATTTCAAGTACAAAAATAATACAAAAATTGGGATAACAAAAATTCTACTCCTTGAGTCAAACTTCTTAAAAATAGATGATTCCCTTAAAAGGACATCTATGTCTCTCTCTTACTTGCTATAAGTAGACTGCTCCCTCAAAGGACAACTATAAAAATACATCCACCTACCACATTTAGTCTATCTCCAAAAGAATACTAATTTGTATCTCTCAAATAAAATTATCTTGGAGCTTCCTACATCGATCGGTCTATACATGAAAAAAATAGTAAAAACAAAATAAAAATTAAAGAAAAGTACAAATTTTTGGTCATGGACTTGCCTATTCTAGTTTTGGGTATCTTGCAGAAGGGGCATATCATCCCACAACAAGGTTATACTTAACAAACCACTCCACCCTACCTTCATTTATTTACTCCTATCTACTCAAGGGATGTGGCATGTATTCTACACATTGTGATCACACAACTTATTTCAACTCTAGACCCATTGCTCATGCAGTATATCTAGTGACTTATGTTCAATAAGTCTAGGGGTATGACAATTATGGTCCTTGCCAAATATGGCATGCCACTTCTTTTGGTTTCTTATTTTTTTACTTGTTGTTTCTTCAACATGAAAATACCATCGAAATTGAATCAACCATAACACCTTCAACTATCAAAAATTAAAAATCAAAAGTAAAGAAAAATCTCCATATCTCCTCATCCTCGGGAGGTATCGATGCCCTGTCACTCTCTTATGTCCCCTCACCTAGCCTTTGTATCCATGCACTAGTCACCTCCTGATGGCCCTGCCCATGAGATCGATGGCTCCCTAAACTGCTGTCACTATGGGGGTGTGAACTGAGACCTCTCACTTTGGCCGTCTCACCGGGCTCTATAGGTGGTGTAGCTGAAAAAAGGGACACCACTCTCTTTATATGATCCTTATAATACTTGTCCTCCACTACAACCTCTTTGTATTGGTCTATGGATATCACCGTAGGTGGTGGCATTGTTATCTATCTTTTTCCCTTAGGTTGTGAACCATGTGCGTGTGGCGGTGGTCCCTATACCTATACTTTTTTCTGATGGACCTTTTCCCTATACGTGTGCTCCATCATGTGTCATGGGAGGTGAAAAAGGGTAGCCATGTGTCCCCACCACCGGCATAAACATGTGCCATTGGAAAGTGGCCACTTGTTCTCCGTAATGCAACAACCTTGGCCTCTGATGCTCTGACCTACCCTTGTCTCCAACTCGTGCATGTGTCACCTCTAAATTTCCCTATAAGGTAGTCACTCGAGCCTAAGTTGCTTTACTAGCTACCATTGTAATGTTGTGACATGGGCACATAATGTAACCACTTGTCCTTGTAATTTTTCCTCTCAATAGTAACAAAAGACAAATAAGGATTTCTTGGCCCCAGACGTGTTTCCTGTAGTTATGCTATCCACCACTACCTATATCCTTCCATATATCCTGCATCATCTACCATCCTATCTACCACACGATCCTCTACCCCTGTTGGATCTACTAGATGTGGTGGAGATAACTGTCTCTCCACATCATCCTTGCAGTACTGTGGGAAGGGCGGGGGCACATCTTGTCGCAGCCCAAATTGTCGTCGACTCGACTCGATAAATTGGTATCATCTCATGCTCTCCAAGTATCTATCTCTCGTATCCATATTAGGAGCTATAAACTTTTCAAATCCTCTGCCATACCTCCAAATGAAGGATAACCAAGATATGGCCTCCAAAAATATCAATCTGTTGATAGGCCATCTAGTAAACGCCTGTAATATGTCACATCCCGTGATGCCGCATCCACCCTCACATGTGCCCCTATCTAAATCCACCTCTTGTAACCTACTCTATAAATTCCCTAAACCAATCTTGTTGTGGTAGGTATGGTGAAGGTAGGCATACTATATGCTCGTAAGCCCAATAGTGAAGAAGATAGGTGCAACATAAACCAAACCACCGAATCCTCCTATATGCCCATAGTTCACTTTGTATAATTGTACTATGTACGTTGACACCTAAGAAAAATAGACTCTCTACTCAATCATGTCCTCTAATACTCCCATTAGTGCCTGTGGAAACCTCCCACCCTCTAAGTCTAAGAGTGTAAAACAAACAATCCCCACCATCATCAACACCATGAGTCGGGTCTCTTGTGGATGGGTAGCATACATCTCCCCATAGCTAAAGCTCACACTTTGTGATAAGACAAATCAACCATGGACTCTCCAAAACCTATAACCATAGGATTGTATGAATCAACCAAAGAGATCTGATACAATGACTCCCCAACCAGTAGGTAGCCTCAGGATCCTGTAGACTTCCTCTAAGGTGATAGTCATTTCTTCTATAGGTAGATGGAATGTGTTAGTTTTGGGTCCCATCTATCGATGAGGGTGATCATCATGCTATGATCTTGCACTATCTGCCTGTACCTCTAAAATTCCCAACCCAACATCTATCATGTGAGCCCACTCATCCTCTGTAATATTGGGTCTCATATGGATTAATAGGGCGGTAACCAGTCTCTCATAGTCAATTATTGTCTTGTCATCATCATCAAAATTCACACATGTTAATGAATTGGCCCTTTCAACCATTTCTTCAACCCTACCTACACATTTCCTAGCCTACCCACCTTTACCCAACCTGATTTCTTGAAGTCCATTCTACCTAGCCTAAACATCTACACTTTCTCTATTTCATCTTTTTCCCCCTTCACCTATTGACCTAACTTACCTCATCCATCTTATGCCCATCCTCCACTTTGTTGACCTATACCTTCGATTTGTCCCTACACCTTCTCATTTCTTCCTACCCACCCTTGGCCTAAAAACCCCATTCCTACCTTAGACACCCCTAACCACCCTTCCCTTACCTTTCACCTCACTAATTTACCCTTTTGCAACAACTTGGTCACTTTTTGCGGTGGCCGGTGTATCGGTCACCTTGATCGATACCAGTCCCCTTTTCACTTACCAATGCTGGTCATCCTGCCCAAAGCCGGCCAATAGCCAACCGGTGTCATTCTTGGTTCGGCCCTAGAGTCAAACCCTCGCATCCCCAATTTCAAAAAATAAAAACTACCTAAACTACCCACCCCAATGCCCCCAAATTTCCTCTAGATGCATTTTCAACCCTAATTAAACTAGTTTCACCCTCCCCATACCCAATTTCACCTAATTTTAACCAAAATTCCAATCAAATTTCAAAACCAAAATTTTAATTTTTTCTACCTTATTCTTCACTAAAAACAACAATGGAGCTTGAATCCTACCTCTACCCAATGTTGCCTTCATGATGGGATCTCTGGAATAGGAACATGACCTCCCCCGAGCCCTCTCCTACCTCTTCCATGTCCAAATACCCTTCTAACCTCTCACCCAATCCAATCTATCGGGTAGATCTCGTGGGCCCTCACACTCTACTCCTCTAACCACTAAACTCTCGCTAACACACTCAATACAAATACTTTTTCATTTTCTTCACGGGTTTTACCCTCCACTATTCATTTTCACCAAGTCAAAATGGTTAAATGATCCTTTTCCATGTAGGTTTTTTGTTTTAACCTTTCGATCAGAGGCGAGCATTGATTAGTCCGGTCGTGCCCTAGGTGAGAGGTTTCAGTCACCCTTACCGGTATCGGTTACCTCTCAAACAGTATTGGTCACCCTGCCTAAACCAATTCTTCCTAATTTTCCCAAAAGTTTTGCTTCAGGATGCCATCTTCTTGCTACTACAACCTTACCAAAACCCTACATGCTCACCTAATAGCCTTACCAGCCTTATCACCTAACCCCCTACCTAATTATACTTAGGGGCACATTTTTCCTACACCTCGGCCTTATCCACGACCTTACCTATGCACCCACACCGAATTCCCCCATTTGACACTTGAATTCACTTACTCGTTGTACCTTGCGATGATGCTACTCATGTTGTTTAGCCTACCGACCTTGCCTTACTTATGTCGTGATGTTTATCTTGACCAGACCAAACCTTTTGGTGCTTGAACACACCTATGCCCGTTCCTATACCTAGCCTCATTATGTTTCCAAGAGAACTTCCTATACCTTGGATACCTAGACCATATCAACCTTGTTTGGATAAAATATTGACCTTTGATGATGTAGAGTTTATGAGATCTTCAGCCTAGTACCTTGTCACATTCTCAATGTGTGCGTGTGTTTGAATGCCCCCACCTATTACCCACACCGATATCACCATTTCATATGCCCGGACCTTACCTCATTTTTCATCACCTACCACTTTATCAAACCTATCACTGATTTTGCATGCTCCTTCATCAGTTCTTGGTTTGAGGGGGATCACCTCCACCCATACCTGGGAAACCTAACCTTCACCCATACCTAGGGAAACAACTTCCTATTTTTATCATCGTCACTTACAAATACAAGCTACGCAACAAAAAGGGACAAATGTAGACACCCAAAATTGGGTCACAACCCTCTAGGCCCCCTTTGACTAACATAACCCTTACCATGACTCTACCACAAATTATTATTAATTTAACTACCCATATTAAGTTAATAATTCCCTCATCCCTCCACCTCACCTATCTACCTCACCATAGACCCATTCCAAGTCCATTTATTAACCTACACTAAGTCACCACTCCCCTAACTAACTAAGACTCATTATAAACCTAACATTCATTAGCTATTATCCCTCCTACCAATTTCCCTCTTGATTTAGCACCAAACCAGACTCCTAGTCACTAACAAATGTTAACCAATGCCAAAATTGAGAGAAAAGGTTATTATTGGAAAAATAGGACCATTTCTCCCTAATCGATGCGATTATTCCTCGAGATAGTGCCGGTCACTAACCGCCATCAATTTATTTAAATAGAAAATAAAAACCCTTTTATCGGGTTCCTCCATCTTGGATTTTTGAGTTCTAGCATTCTTATCTCGCGTTGAGGCATCCAAGAAACCTCACAACAAAGCACGAGATCATTCCAAGCATTTAAAAACTCCACCAAGCATCAATAGTGTGTTCCAGAGCATTGGATCACTCAAAGGAAAGTCTAGAGACTTCTGCTCTACACGAGATCAAGACTTATCTCTCCTTCAACCAACTTTTTTTTACAACGAGCTTCCAATCTACAAGTAAATGATTTCTAGCTTGTCATTTCTTTCAGATATTTTGGTTGTCAATCATTTATCTACTTTTTTCCCCTTATACCCTTCCCCGATCTCTTCTGTCTCACCTCTACCCAACCACTTACCCATTTAACCTTTGTACCCACCCCAAATGCATGTTTCTTCATCTTTGAGTCTTTACTAAAATCCTACCACCTTACCTAAGCCTCCTAACTCTCTATGCAATCACAGAGATCTCTAAACCACCTCATTTTAATCTCTGTAACCAATTTCCCCTACGGCATCACCACCCAACCAACATCGTCTATTACTAGGTATCGACATCGGTTGCCTAACGATAGTGGTATCTGTGATGGGTAATTTTATCTCAGACCAATGAGCTCCTAACTTACCCAAAACCTTCCTAAACCTCACCTTATCTCAACTTTGACCTTTTAAACACCTCTACCACACTTGCAGAACCTAGAAAACACCCCACCTTATCTAGATTTAGTGTATATTCAATATTTACCGTAAATCTAGTCTATTGTTAACATATGAGATACCTAAATTGTATTGTTATAATAGGACCTTTCTTTTACTCTCATTTCTTTACATTAATTTATTTTTAAAAATTGGATTAATGACCTTTCTATGAAGTATCACACTTCCTGAATCTAGTATACACTAGGCTATCCACTATCATATGTTATTTAAATCTATTTAGTGGTATCTTGTGCTTTTACCAGTAGTCCTTCCTAGCCAAAAAGGATCTCTTCATGATCATCTTGGTCTTCTCAATGATGCGTAACCTTCTTTGACTTCACAGGTATTCCTCCTCACCCCACCTTTACCTTATTTGTTTTATACGTAACATTGTGGTTAAATACTATTACCTCGGTGATGCCAAAGAAGATTATAGATATCTTGGTATTTGAATGCAGTCCAACCTCAAATAGTGTCTTGTAGCTTAATGGATCAATAGTGTAAGCCTTGGGTGTGATTAAGAATATGGTGTTAACTCTTCATGATTTCCCAAGCCTAACTATAATGCAAGATATCTCTATGATTGATTTACCACAATTGTTAGATCTCTGCCTCTCTAGAGACTTCACAACCAAAGTGGGTAGATACCTATCTTTAGATTGGTCTCATATGTTATTGAGAACAAGGTATGGGACTAAGTTTACAATCAAAGTTGAGCCCATCTCAACTTATCATGTTGAAGTTCATGATCCTAGTCTTAACAATGAAAATGTCGTGGTCCAAGAAGATATGAGAAGTGATCCTGAATCTCTCAAGACATTCCATTCATCTCATTTGACTCTTGATCTTATGCTTGACAAATGGGGTAAAGAGCATTATGATTTTGATCCCTATGACACATATGTGGAGACTAGTCTAGGTACCTATTATATCCATGAAAAGTAAACCACAATCCCCATGCCACACAAATAAGACAATGATGATTTTCGTTTATGGAAAATGTTCTTTTAAGGTTCTAGGAGTAGAAATGGAGTTGGGGAAAGTGTATATATTGTCTCTTCAATAGAAAAAAATATTGTCTTTGCTCATAGGCTACATTTTACATGCTCAAATAATGTGGCAGAGTATGAGGCATTGGTTCATGGTCTACTCATTATGGAAAAGATACAAATCAAGGCCCTACATATTTTTAGAGATATTGAATTGGTCATCCATCAAGTCAGAGAAAAGTGTGTGGCAAAAAACAAGCTTTTAAAGGATCATAGGAACTAATTTTGGGACATTCTAGAGATTTTTGTTTTTATCAACCTTTAAGGTGTGTCATAGAAGCAAAACAAGGATACCTATCAAATAACAACCATTAGCTCACGGTTTCCCCCATGGAGGACCTTGTTCAAGGTAAACAACATGTCAAGATGGTTGTAAGACCATCCATCCCAGATAATGAATTCAGATGGAAAGTGTTTGAGAATGATGAGCAGATAGTCTAGTTCATCCAAAATGAGTTTAAATTCTCTTCAATCTTACAACCTAGTCTACAGGAAATGTTATGGTGATCAAATCATATAGTTGTGGACTAAAATGTTTCCAAAGGGGTTGGTAACTCTGGAATCTATATTCAATCCTAATAATGAGGTCAAAGGGAAAAATAAAAGCATATCCATGGAAAGATAGAATTGTAAATCGGTTTCCATTGCACAAGGTAAGGATCTTTTTCTTGGAAATGTATGTGATAAAGATGAAGAATTTTTTTGTTTCCTTGTGTCAAAGATTTCATGACGTATTTTCATGGAACTATGAAGACCTTAGAAGTTTTTACCCTAATATTTCTCAACACACCATTGATCTTGATCCTGTGACCAAACTAGTTAGATAGAAATAAAGACCACCAAACCCCAAGATTGAGCCTCTCATCAAAAACGAGTTGAAAAAACTCGTTGATGTAATAATTATATTCCCCATCAAGTAATCCTACTAGGTGGCTAACTTGGTCCCAGTGATAAAGGATAATGGAGAAATAATACTCTCTGTGGATTTTAGGGACTTGAAAAATGCTTCCTTAAAAGATCATTATCCTTTCTATCCATGGAATTTTTTTACAAATAGTAGCGGGAGATGAAATATTATCTATGCTTGATGGTTACTTAAGTTTCACTCGGATCAAAATTATAGAAGAGGATCAATATAAATATGCATTTGCAACCATGTGGGAACATATGCATATGAAAATATGAACATTGGTATATCAAATGTGAGTGCCATATTTTAGATAATAATGGATATTTATTTATGCGGATTCAAAAAATGATTTCATCCTTTTATATTTAGATGATATCGTAGTTTTCTCAAAGGAGAGAAAGGATCATATCAATCATCCGAGAATACTTTTGAGAGATGCAGAGAGTTCATAATATCCTTGAATCTAAAGAAATTCATTTTTAAGTTCCATAGGTTCAACTTCTAGGTCATTTTGTTTCAAAATATGGTATTGCCATCGACTCTAAAATAATCTCTACCATCCTCTCTCTCTCCCCTTCCAACTCACAAGATGGCATTGTAGTTGTTTTTAGGTAAAAAAAACTTTATTAGGAATTTCATTCCTAATTTTTGGGACTAGTTAGGCCTATAACTTTAATGCTTAAGAAGGATGCATCTTTTAAATGGACCATAGAGGGAAGAGAATGTTTTACCAAGATAAAAGATGAAATTTCCCAAGATCTAACTCTCATCATCCATGACTATTCCAAGGATTTCATACTTTATGCATACGATGTTGATAATAGTTTTGCCATGATTATAACATAGAAAAATAATGGAGGATCGAGAGAAATGAGTGGCATTCTTCAACTAAACTCTGAAATATTTTGAGCTCAAGTAAAGTCACATTGAGAAGAAGGTATTTTCCATCTTGTAGGATTTTAGAAAATTCAAGCCCATGCTAGCCACCAACCACATAAAATTTTTAGTCTCACATCCTAGTGTGAGATACTTCATCATGGGATTATAAATCAATGGAAAGATAACTCGGGTAGATGACTAAGATTATGGAATATGATGTAACCATCAAGTCCACAAAATTGGTAAGAGGAAGGGAACTTTGTGAAAAAATTACCTTAGATGATAAGGATAATGAATAAGTCTTCTTTTTCATATAAGACTAATTAGAAGTGACCACATAACATCTGCTGAACTTAGAGGCTCCTCAAAACAAGGATTTGTGAAATGTTCCAAATCCACATGACACAAATTTTTTTGTGAGACACAATAGATCAAATTAGTTGTGGTGGTTGAATAACCAATATGGAAACATTATTAACAACTAGAGTCTACCCTATTGGTTTGAATAAAGAAAAAAAAAAAGACATCATATTACAATCAGTCCCTTATGCATTTATTGGCAAGTTTCTTTTCAAAAGGAATCTTGATGGAGTGTTGTTGAGGTGGATTGAGGACAAATAGGTAAATAAGGTCTTGGTGAAATTCTAGAATGGTTTCTTTGGTAGACACTTCTCTGCCAAATCCACAGTGATGAAAATCATGAAGGAAGGATACTTATGGCCCACCATTTTTGCGAGATGTGCATGAATGGGTTAAAAATGCAAAGAATGTGCTTTCTTCACTGGTAAAAAAGAATGAATTCCATTCCCTTTAATCTAATTCAGGTAGATGAACAGTTTTCTCAACGTTTGCTTGATTTTATAAGTATGATTAATACTTCATCAAGTGTGGGTCATAAATGGATTTTGATGACAAATTATTAATTTACCAAGTGGACCGAAGCCATACTACTCAAGGAGGTCATTGAGTCAAGTCATCCTTGATTTCTTAGAAGATATTATGTGAGGTTTGTGGTTCACCAAACCATTATCTCATACAATGCAATGGCCTTAGAATTTTTGATTGGGCTTTCAAGCATGGTATATATTGAAAACTTCCTCCAACTATTACCCGCATGAGTAATGGCTTGGTGGAGTCCAACATTTTTTTATCAAAATCATGAAAAATACTATGGAATTCAATCAAAGGTAGTGGCAAAAAGGTGAATATTTATCTTTGGGTTGATATGATTACTTCAAAAAGAGTAGTTGGTAGTTCTCCTTTCAAACTTGTCTATGGCCGAGAGGTTAGGATTATTTTATCTTTAGAGTTACCTTCATTAGAACTTTGGATCAAAAAGGGAATTTGAAGATGCAGATCAAAGATAAATCAGAATGGTGAGGTTAGTTAAATTTGAATAATTAAGGCAATCCACCATGACTAGGTTAGATGAGAATTAGGGGTTAACCAAATGATGGTTATTTAAGAAAGCCAAATCTTATGATTTCAAGGTAGGTGATTTATTCCTTAAGTGGGATGTGGATAGAGTTAAGCCGGTGGAACTCTAAGTTTGATGCACTTTGGAGTGGGCCATACATAATCACTTCCTATAAATATACCAACTCCTTTGGGTTTTCAAACCTTGATGGAGAATAATTACAAATCCCAGTCAATGGGATTCATCTTAAGAATTTCCATTAAGTTTATACATTGCATCTTGTGAATATTTTTGTGCTTTTTGTTTTTGTAAGTCCCCTCCTTTTTGTGTGTTTAAAATTGGTTGAGTGTATTTCCCTCAGCCCCATGGTAGTCATATTTTTTTGTAATAAGTGCATATGTAATATCTACATGTTTCAAAAACATGTATGATGCTTTACCTTTTACATAGGTTTTGGAATCCCTCTTACAATCATACATGGGATATTTCAGATAAAGTTTCATGTCATAATTAGATAGCTAGATCAGTTTCCATGTTTTATTTGTAATTCCATAGGTCAATTTTAATGCATTACTAATTTCATACAGATTTACCGGATAGGGTTTTCGAAGTTGATATCACTCTTTATCAAGGTTATGCTTAACTCCATGCATACTTGATGATTCAAGGCTACAAGTATTCATCATCTATTAGGAATGTTTCCTTGAGGGTTTCTAAAATTACACCCCATGAAATTTTGTACAACTTATCTAGGTTAGGACTTAGACAATTTTTTTCTTAAGTAAAATATGCAAGACATTGATCTAGTATTCTACAAAGTGTGAAAATATAGTGGCCCATGGATTCTCTAACCCTCAAAATAAATAAATGAACACCTTATAATTAGGTAGAAATTTCTAGAATTAGTGCTTCGTGGAGGTTTTTAGTATTTTGCAACATTAAGGAACTTAATTTTCCATGATCACCGAATCGGTCTCTCATGGATCGAAGGAAATTCGAGAAATAGGTTTTACATACCCATGAATATTGTTAGAAATTTGGATAAGGATAAGGTTTTCAGGGCAAGTTAAGGAATGAGAAGCTTATTGCTTTGTGGTGTGGAGAAACACATTGTTATGTAGACTTAGAATACATAACATTCCACAAATTTTTCATGTCACGTAATCAAGGATGAAGTCCACTAAGATAATGTGCCACAAGATACCAGACAAAAAATTTATAAGAAATTTTAAATGTGACCAAGGATGGAAGCCATGAGATGTTAAATTAGTGTTTTGAGGGTTTCCCAAATCACGGTGTTCCATTGGTTCTCCTAACTTGTAGAATGAAGGGATATAATTGTAGGTAAAGTTACACACAAAAGGAAAGTAATTACTCTGTGGCATTGAAGCGGAATTAAATGGATAAGGATGAAAAAATCAATCACCACATAAAAAAGGAAACTACACTCATCACTCGGAGAATATGGAAGGTCGAAGGATATTTGTTGAAATAAACTAACACTTAATTCATCATATGAGTTAAAGTGATATTGTAATAAAGTAATTTTTTAATTACTTAAGTTAGCTTAGATAAAGTCAATTATTAGTGAGTTGTCTTTTAGTTGTCTTATCCCTTGGTTTGTGGGATCATGTTCTATCTTGCATATTTTGTTCCGGATGATTTCCATGAGGGAAATAGGGGTAGTTAGGGGAAATATGTTATTCCTACATATTTTCTTAAATTAGGTGATCTGCTCCATATATTGTGGATGAGATAGAAGTTGTCCAATATCTATAAATATTGCAACTCTCTCATTTGTTTGTAATTCTTGATTTTGATATTAATAAAATACACAAGCATCATATTGTTTATGTGTAAAGATTTTGTGTCAAATATTCTTTTCAAGTATTCATTGTCAATATTTATTTCATTGTCAATAAGATTGTAGATCAAAGAAAGTTCGTGAGGCAAAAGCAAAACCCACGCTGATTTCTGAAATAGACAACCATCCAACCCAACCATTAGAATTTAATGAAGCATTTCATCATCTTGTGTAGTATGCATCATGTGATTGAATCAAGATGTTATGTTGTGGTATTTGTCTCTTTTTAGATGGTGCCCATACTTGTAATATGAGTAAACAACAGTAAAAATCATGGCATCCATGCTTGTTCAAAAAGATTTCAAAGATTGGTATGCCAACGTGGTTCTCTTTCCTTCCATATTACCTTTATCTCTTCCTCCCATGAATTATATAAATGTAATTACCTATACACATTGTAGCGGTTCTTCTACTACTTTATTTCTTCACATATTCGAAGTTTCATGCTTGCAGAACTCAAACTTCATGATTTTTGGCCGTTGCAACTTGTGAATGGAGATTTTTTTGCCTTAGCTCTATTTGTAAACTGTAACATATCAATTAATGAAAGTGTTTCTTCTTTCTTTCCATCAAATTCTCTATATTTTGTGTGAATTCCCCTCTCCTCTTGTGTATTATGTATTATTTTAGTTAGTTACATTAGAACTGTGTGCATCTTCATGATCTCCTTTTGTAAACCATCATCTGTGTCATTTATAATTGAAGGAGCTCCACCTTTTCATTTTGTTTCTATCACCATCATTTTTAGCTTAAGATTTATTTTTACATCCCTTTCATCCCCTCTCTCTCCTTGGTTCCCTGGATGTATTAGTATAGGATAGCTACGGGGTAGTTTTAGTATTAGAATAGTCTATATTTCATGGATTCTCTTAATCTATAGAACTAAGGAACCAAAATTCTCCAGAGGTATGTCTCAAGTTGTAAGTCCCACACTTGGATACATTCCCATGTTGAGAAAAATTATTTGGTATTCCATGATAATTTCTAGGGTGCACTTTTGACCTCCAATAATTTCCTTACACCTCAATTTTCTCCCAAAATCTACTTTTATTTTAGGACTTATCTCATATGTTTTACATGTACAATAATAATTAATACACCTTTCTATATGAAATAATCATTAGTCTATTTGATAATATTTAACCAACTATTCATGCTCATTCTATATATCATAGTCAACAACTACACCACATCAGTTCTACACTACTCAAATACATCAAAATATATATATGCTACATCTAGAGTGTATTATAATCAATAATCTCATCACACGATGACACAATATGAACTCAACATAGAAATCTATGTATGTATGTACACACACAAAAGCATATGTACATACATATATTTATGTGTCAAATTCATATGGTGTTATTGTGTGATGATATTATTGATTAACATACACTCTTGATGTTCCATATTTTGTTGATGTATATGAGTAGTATATATCTCTGGTGTGATGTATGTTTTGACTATGATAGTTACATTGAACACAAATAGTTTTTTTACTATGGATAAATAGTTTTGAAGGGACTATACCCTATGTACAAAAAGGCTCAAAAAGCCAGATACCAGAAGGAGAAAACCCATCCAAGAAAGGCTAAACACCTTAAACATGGAGGCTCAAAATCTAGATATATCAGTAAAGAGAGTACAAAAAGATCAATCCAGACAGTGGTCTGAAGAAGAACAAAAGGTCCAAAAACAACAAAGAGGGATCCAAAACAGGGCATCCCAACAAGAAAACAACATCAAAACTACCAAAAATAGAAGCTTCACAAAGAACAAAGCGATCATCTGGGCACCACATCATTGAACACAAATAGTTGATTGAATATTGTGAAGGTATATTATGAATATATATATATATATATATATATATATATATATGTTTAAAAATGACACTAAAATGAAGGTTATGCCCTTCTCAAAACAATGTTTATGCATCATCACTAGCATCATCATTCTCACTCAACACCTCGATAGGATCTTGAGAACACGATGAATTTAGGCATCCTTGAATCACTACAACCAAAATAACATGATTAAGATATATACTAACACAACCTATCTTGCAGGGGTCCCTATTTATTCCTTAGCCTCTACATATTATGCCTATACACTAACCAATATTAAAAAAAGATATTATGTGATATCTATCCAAGGAGAAGGATGTGATATCTATGATAGCTTGGATAAAATCTCATCTCTCTCACTCTGTAATACAATATAGGTGGCTTCGCCACAACCATTGATCAAAAAAATTAATTCTCTCATGTTACATCATTAACACACTCTAACATTCCTCTAGCTACCAAATCACTAAGGATGTTCCTCATCAATTTCCTCATGGTTTCATTCATAATCATTATCCAATATGCATTTACGGTATACAAATAATAATACATCTACATATTAGATGTTATGTATTCAAATATATCACATAAATTCATTACAACCTACTATATACACAATCGAAGACACTTACATTAAGTAATGGACGATGCTACAACATCATATAAGGGGACATTCATATATATAGAGACAAGCTATAGAGTATACCAATATATTTTTATAAAGCGCTCAAATCCTCAAAAAAGGTCACACATACTACAATGTGGAATAACTAAAACAAAGTGAAAACCATACAATACAATCACGAAAGTGTTATGGTCTTCACTAGGACATGTATTCTGTATAAGGGGATATCTTTTGATTATTTAAAATATCACAAATTCTATCAATTATTTACAATATTTCTATACATTCTTAGATAAATATGACTTGCACGAGCATAATAAATGGGACATGTGTACTTCATCATGTAAACACCTCATTTTTTTACATTTATTAACCATTTATTTTATGCAAAGGTTTCTAATGCATCTTCCTCCTAAATGGGCACCTCAAAGGACCTACCAGGGATTTTGGTGTGATAAGAAAATATCATGTGGGATAAACCATAACATTTGAGAGATGTTATTATTATTCCGTAGTTACCCTACTTTTTCCTTGTTTCTTCCCTTTGTTCATAAATTACACCAATTATATCTTCTCTTTCATGTTTATTGTGAGTTACTACCCTTACTTTCATTCACCATAGGCCTATGTAATTTTACTCTATTTACCTTATGGCCTCCTTTTCACACATTTTAAACATATTACTTTATGGTTATCCCTAAGGATGATGCCGTTTCCCATAGGAGATGGCGTCGGTTTTTATTTTCCATAGCTGATGTCATTTCCCATTGGTGGTAGCATTAGGTATATATCCCACCACCTTTTATCAAACCACCACCAAATAATCATGTGTATCATACATGAAGGCACTACTAGCTCACATATTTTTACACTATTTTGAACCTAATTGTTAGACTTGGAGTCTTGGAGCTCACCTTTTTGCATTTGGGTGACCATAGTGAGTTAGGAATGAAGATATTCTTTTTAATATTTCCCCTTCTCCACCATATAAATTTTCTCATAGTGATATTATATTTGGGGAGTTTTGTCACCTAAGATTGCACTCTTTGTTGAGGCCAAGATCACTGCCTCTGTGAAATATTGCAATGTCTCCAAGGTGTGGGACCTCGTTCCTTGGGAAAGACCTTCAAAGAAGGTTATTTATTCAACTAATTATTCTACATTAACACTACTCCTAAGCTAAGATATTTATTGTAGGGGAAAAGAGGAAGGATAAATACATGAACTAAAATAAGAAAAAGGGGTTGTGATTGTGATTATAGAAAAATAGAAGGGATCTCTTTCCTTGATGAGAAGAATAAGAGGGAAAATATAGTACTAAGAGGGAAAAAACAAGCCACAATTCAACCCGCATAAACCATATTCCCATTCTAGACATTTAAGACACATAGAAATGAAAACATACAAGTATAACTCACACACATCAAGGAGAGAGATCTTTTTTATTTTTGGTGCAATCACCACCCCTTTTGTTTAGTTTATCTCACACATTTCTATTTCCCATTTTCCCTACAATCGGTAGCTTAGATTTGGAGTAGTGTTAGCATTATAATATTTAGTTGAGGAACCATACTTCTCTAGGTGTGTCCCAAGATTCAATTTCCCACACCTTAGGGACATTCCAATGTTTCACTGAGGTTCTGATCCTATCCTCAACAAAGGGTGTAATCTCAGGTGACAACATGTAGGATTATGTATCATTGGTCACACACATGCTATAGGTAAGTATCTTTATGCTTCTTAGTTTTACTTGTATATGTATGTTATTTATTAGTCATTTATTATTATAGAATAGAGTATATGTATGTCTGATTTGATATATTACACCATCTTATTATATTATTCCCTTTTTCTTTATTCATCCCTTGATTACTCTTATTTTTAATCGTATACGATACCTATGTTTATCTTAGGTGCAATCCTTATAAACCTATATCCATATCGGGTTATGGTCATTATCCTTTAGAATCTCGACACTAGCACTCCTTGAAAATATTTGTATCTACATTGTGTATCCGAAATTAGATTTGGTCCCCATATTTAAGAACATATGGGACCCTATATTTTATGAAAATATTTGGTGAACCCAACATGAATCTTACTCTACCCTAAATTAGGTTAGATTCACTCTACTTTTAAAAATAATTTTCTTTTTATTATATTCCATCATCCCCTATGTTAACCATTATACATAATTGATTATATCTACACTTTTATCATTATCTTTAAATGCCATTAGTCCCTATGTAATCTTACATCATATTTGATCCTATTATAAACTCCATTGATTCGAAATTTAACCTCTTTGATTCCATCAACACATGTGGGAAATTTTTTCAAATAATTATGTTTAAAAATTCTGAGAAAACCTTTTTGAACATCCTTAATTCAAAGTACAATATTTTATTGGTGATTATACTACATCCTATGTTAATGATATTTTTGTGACCACAATACATATAAGGTTGAAGGTGTTTCTAATATATTTACTCATTACACTAAATATTTTTCCATAGGAGATAATGTCAATAATCCAAAACCTACACATAAAATGTACAAAATAAATCCAACATTCAAAACCATGTATTTGAGACTAAAGAAGAAGGGGAACCCTAATATTTCGTGAGTCTAATTATACTCTCATTATGCCAAAACTTCTTCAACAATTTTTTGAAAATGTAGGGAGTCACATGAAATGATACAAAATTTAATTGAAGACTATATTTATAAGAAGTTGTATTTATATATCAATCATATTGATCCTTGATGCGAGAGAGGGAAATCAAATTAGTTAAACAACACACATTTGAATCATACTCAAGAACTAAATTTTGTAACTTCAAGCAATTCATCATACAATGTCAGGGGAAAAAAGGTTTCACTAATTCACCATTTACATTCTTCCTTGTTCATTTAAATTCATTGTTATAAATTTTCCCATATATATAAAGAACAAATTACTACAAGATCAACACAAGGAAACAAGTTAGAAGCTCAAGGTCCACACATATAAATTCATTCCGAATTCCACAATGTAAGTTTATTAGAAATAAAGGTCACTTATGCCTATATTATATTTTTACTCATGCCATACCTGTCTTCATTCACCTCATCTCTCATCACTCTTATTTTTAACATGCACTCAACTACCACAAAAAACAATTCAATTCACACTAATCATTCATTTCTTGATCGCCATGTTGTAAGAAGGTGCACTAATATACTACCACAAACCTTATTTATTTCTCATGTAAATAACTATATTACCCTATTATTTTGAAACCTTCTTGAACCTTTGAAAGCTCTCTACACTTCACTCAACATCAATTTTTGAAAGAAAGAGTTCAATTTATTTGATTAAGTCTTCAATCCTTTCCCAAGTTCCTAGTATTCCTACATTTACAAAAACCTTATTGTTGGGACTTATTGATAATTATTCAATAGGAAAAAATACCTTTCAAGTACCCTTTATGTCCTTATTCCTCTCTACCAAGATTTATAACTCCACTCTAAGTACAACCTTGTTAGCTCCCACTTGTCCTTTTCTCAATTAGGTGTATTGTTTCATTTTTTTGGGTTACATTCACATACAAAATTTAACCATTAAAAAATTATAGTTTTGGATACCAATTTTACTGATCAATGGTTAGAAAAATCTCTATGGTGGTTTCCTTAGGAAATTTACATAGTTTCTCCTTAAGTTTCAAATTTGACCTTCCTAGGTCAAGAACAAGTTCTTCAAGATTGGTAATTGATACTAAGATTGTACCCATTATTTGAAGTTTAATACATGTAAATCAGTTTTAGGACCTCTCAATATACTTATCCACCAAATTTTGGCATTATTAAATGGTTAGAAAACTAGCTATGAACAAATATTTACTAAACCCTAGTTTAGGGCTTTTGAGAGACCCAAAAGAGGAAATAAATGATATCTTTCTCAAAAATAAGTTTCAAGACATAAAATTAAGTTCATAGGCTCTATTCCATCCTTCCTCTTGTTTCTTATTTTGATTGTAACCTTGAATTATTCCTATATCACTCAAGATCACGAGATTTGCATGTAAGAAATCCTTAAAGAAATTGTTCCTTTAGACAGGTTTTCAAGATTATACCCAATGTTGATTTCAAAAACCCTTAACATTAATTATTTACCTTTTACAGGCTCAAAAAACCTTCCTCAATTATCAATAAGTGACTTTAAGCATATTTCTACTCAAAAATAGGATTTCAGTCCTTTTAGATTATGTTTAGTCAAATATAGTGTATATTCTCAAATGGAAGGGTTTATACTTCTAGCTCTCACTACGCTTTTAGTATGAACTTAAAAATCTGAACCATTTGAATATTATCCCTAACATTATATATACATGTATTCCCAATATTGTAGTTCTCATAAGTTCCTTATGCTTCAACCTCCCAACCAAAACAAGCAAACAATTAATTATCTTAGTTCACTTACGTCATTATACATGCATGATCATAATATTCTTTAGGGTCCTTATAACTTATTAACATGCTCCATCTATTTTGAATACCCGATATATTACCAATAACATGTACAACCAAACTAAATAAATAAAAATTTCTTCTTTGTTTTGCAGGAACTTCCACCATAATTATTAGAAAATTCATTAAGCGGGATCAACACTTCCATCATATAAATATTACTATTAAGAATATCATTGAATTAACCTTATTACAAAGAATTCATGGCCAAACCAACTCAACAATTCATATTACCATCACTCATTCTTCATATTTACAAGAAATTTAATGCTTTATTAATGAAGGACCTATATTACAAGTAATTCCATCATATCCTAAATTTCTTTCATATCCTTCTTGGCTCTTTCACACCTAATTTTTCCTCCACCAACATTCTCTCTTCCCTCTCTATCTCTTTTACATTCGAATACATCCCTTTCTTAATTCCAAATGAAGGTAGTTACAAATAGGTATTTGAAACCTAATCATGGTAAAACTGACTCAACATAGGTAACCTAACTTAGGTGAGTGACAACACCTTGTATACATCATATGAGGCCCTTAATGACCTTCTTACATCATTATATGCTTTCACACTTTACATTAAACCTCTCAATTTAGAACTAGGAATTCAAATATTCAAAAGAGGGTGTTTTGGAGGGAAAACTCAAATTGACCCCTTTTTTTTCCATGTAGGAACTTAAGAAGGTGGGGAAGCTATCTAAAACACCAAGAATGTCTATCAAGACCCCACTCAACAAATAATTTTAGGGAATCCAATTTTTTTGGTATAGTGATGCTCTGCATCAATCCTCCTCCAAAATATTGATCAAACTAAAAATTAAAAAAATCCTCTAAATATTAATCCTACTCAAATCATCATACAACTAATTGATCACTTAAGTAAAAAATAGACAATGACTGCAAATCAATTTATGCAAAATCAAACCAATCTTTCTTATCTTGTTATTCAACCACATATGATATCTTGAGACATGAAAGACCAAGGATAGCCCCTTCCTATCCCAGTTGGAATCAATGGAGCACAAATTTACCAACCTCACATATATAAAAAGGTCCTTCAATCCATTTAAATAGATCTTTTCTCTCTCTACATATCTTCTATGAACATTAGAGTAATCACTCCTTCCATCACTTATGACAGTTTAATAGATCATACCCTCCATATAAAGGGATTTAGAAATATATACAAATATTGGGTCAAGACTAATTCTTACATTTCCATAAAATATTGGCTAAGATGATTACAATTAATTGGTATCATAATCTTCTATCCAACTCTATCTTCGAGGTAAAAATCTTGGTTACTTCCTTAACTAATGATTTTTAGTATCCATATATTCCTGAAAAACAACATCAATGTTTTTGTTAAGTGAAAACAAGAGGAAAATGAATCTACCTAAGCTTTCATAAAATTTTGGAATACCTTATCAACTATGGCCAAACATAATATCCATGATGAGAATTTATTTAAGCTATTCCTTAGGACACTTGAACCTTGACTTCGGTGTAAGGTGAGATTATTCTCTCATACCTCCTTAGAAGAAGCATTAGAGAATTATAAAATCCAAGACTACCTCATAAAGGAATTCAAAAATCAATCTCTACGAAACAACCACCAATGAAATTACAAGTACTCATGTGTCCTAGAAACAAGAATGTCATTGATGATAGAGTCACTGCCATTATTCCTCAAGGAACTTCTTCTAATATGACTATCTATAACATTAATCAATTTGTATTTGAATCACAAGGTAATTCTATTTCTTCCTCTTAGGAGGACTGTCACCAACCTCCATTCAAGGAAGATTTGAGATAACATCTACCCCTAACTATTCACCATATTTGTAGAGCATTCTTGAACTCTTCCAAAATGGAATTATGAAATTAAATTCTATTAGTGACATGCTAATTGGGGCCATTCTTATGATAAATTTCATGTCATCCAATATTTTTGCTATAATTTCCTCAATTTTTTTAATCATGAGGCCATTTTTGAGAAAGGATAGATGAATTCATCAAGGCACTCGATAGATATCAACAATGTCATTGGTATGAATCTATTCATCAAGAAAATTAATGTATTAAAATATGCATTGATCCACTTATTGATAACTCCATGTTAAAACAACTTAATCCTAGTCCTATTATGACTAATAGTATAAAAACTAACATTGTTGACACCTCATATCCCTCTACTAGCATATTTTTGCAGCATGGTTCATATGGATGATACCAAATGGATTATCACATGTATTGAACCCTCATATCCTTCCTATATTTTGGATAATTATTACCGAGTCATCTACCCATGCTCTTTATGCCAAAAATATCTCGAGTAGAATATTATTTTTTATCTTATATTTTAGATAAATGTTATAAACCCCTATGTAGATATTCCTATACGAACAATCCTATTTATGGCACCATCACATCTCCCATATGCATCATCCCCTCTCAACCTTCTTAACTAATCCCATTTGTTTCCATATCTAAAAATTATTTGTCCATCAACCCCAATAAAGATAATTCAACCATGCTTGATCCTATCAAAGTGTAAAAAGTCAAAATTTAGATATTTCTTCCAATTCTCCTTCTTTATAAACTATTCAGAATGACCCTCCTTGGTTAGTATATTACATAGTTTATCTAAAAGATAGGGAACCTTTTACAAAATTGTCTCACCTTCCAAGTAAAATCCCTTTCTTGATATTAATTTGTACCTCACCCAAACATCATATGCATCTCATGTCAACACTTTTCACCGTAAACATCCATTTTCTACCCACTTTAGAAAAGGAAACTACCGTACATGGTTAAAAAGAGAGAAAACTACATCAATTTGAAGAGCTATCCGTTTTCATTGATCTCTCTCTTGATCATTACTCATTCATTTTATTTCCACTTAATTCTATGATACCTGATAAGACCCTCTTTCTTATAGATGACCCTCCCCTCTTTATCTCATTTTTTATTGGCCTCACTAAAATCAAGAGAGACCTCATAGATTAAGGTTTCAATAAAATTTTCACTTACCTCAACTACATTAAGACACTTGGATATTTTATTGACAAACTAAAATATGATAGGAACATGTGTCAATTTTATGATCATAGACATATACCCCATGTGAGTTGAATTTTGATCCCTATAACCATGCCTCCTCACACATTCCATATCAAATTCATGATCTTAAACTTACCCTTGTATTATAATATCCTCTTAGGTTGATATGGAATCATCTCATGTGTTTATTTGCATCATCCTCTTTCTGATTTGTTAAGTTCACATACCTAGGGACTATTTATAAAGTACAAGGTGACACTAATCGAAGAAACTCTAACCTCTTACAAAATATGGGAAATTAAAAATTTCCTCCCATTTCAGGAATATCAATTCTTTAACTATATTTTCATTCCCTTCATTCCTATAGTGGCCATCTTGAGGTTGTGGGATGTACTCTATCTAGCCTTATCGATTCAGATGATGATGAGCCCGATGAAATAAATCTTAGGATCAATACTTCTGATATCCAAAATTCCATGATATCATAATTACCACTCACTTTGTAACCTCTCTCATGTAATAAGGATGTCAACTCCATCCCTATCACCATTACTCACACTAATCATCCTCTCATAAAGCATCTCATCTAACTTGATACTATCATCATTTTATGTACTATTGATGTCACTAAACCTGATTATGATGATGGTTATTCCCTAAATTATCCCTTCTTAATATCTTAATCCTATACTAAAAATTTGGATATAATTCATTATCAAGAATTACTAGGCTCAATATTTATTCATAACATCAATAATATCACTATCTTCCCATGAAAAACACATATTAGCTTTGATTAAGAGGTTGAAAACCTTATAGATGATGATGATGATTTATTTGAATTAGACTCTAAGGTTTATCTCATGAACTATAGTCCCCTAATTAGTGATTCAATTCCTGATTCATAGATTTATCCATTATATAGCCCCTCTAAAAATCCTATTCTAGCTTCTCCCACTCCTTCCCATTCTATTTCTTCACATGTCACTACTGACTCTACCTTCTAAGAAATCACCACCAATTCTTATCTCCATTATGAATCTTAGCCAACATGTGGTTGAATTATACTACATGTAGCATGATGATCTTAGGAATGATGTTTCAAATTGTAGAGTCTATATACTTCATAATAATTAAATAAAGGAAGAATCCATAAGAGGCCAACCAAAAAAATCCACATAACCATCTTCTTTATACCTCTCTATTTTTATCATCACATATTTTTATCATGTATAGATGAAACTTGTTAGGTCATCTCCCACAAGTACGAAGTCGAGAATCTTCCCCTCATGTTCTAAATAATTTATACTAATATCTTCCATTGCATCCTTATGTAACATCATATAGTTCTCATCACACTCATTATTCCCGCTCATCCTTCCCTTGATGGTATCCATCATGATTTTCTCACATGAATCTCTGATAGGATTGACGATTCTTTCTTTTCCATACAATCAAAATTCCACCATGGTATCAACATTATATAAGATAACCTCAAGGACCTTGTGACTCATATCAATGTTAAATTCTACATGATGTAGCTAAAATCATCAACAACGAATGTTAATTATTTGTACATCATCATTAAAACACTTTATTCTACTTGTTATATCATTATTTCTCTTCTCCATGGTTTAATCTCTCCCACTTGGGATTCTATGGCCATTTCTTTCTATACTATATACTTTGGTAATTTTATCTCTTACTTGGGTTTATTCTCTTTCTTGGGTTTCTCTGGTCATTCCTTCCTATCTTAGATAATTTGGTAGTTATATACTATCTCCCACTTGGTTTTCTACGGTGAATACTTCTTATCTTTTGATAATTATATACTATATTACATGCTTGGGTTTATCATATATTTCTTGGGTTTCCATGGTCATGGATTCCTGCTTTAGATAGTTTGGTCAATATTTTCCTATCATATTTTTCTTGGGTTATGGTCCTTTGATTGATCCCCATCCCATTCAATTTAAAACATTTTACCTATAGTATCTCCACTCTCTTCTTCCTTATAGGATTGTCTCTTAGGGATGTCTACCACATGAGGTCCCTTTGCACCTCCTTCTCTCCTTTATTAGTATTTTATAAAACCTATATGTGGGAATACCTAACTCGGTGTAGTTTTAATGGTGGCACCGATACCACTTTGGTCCCACTCTCCCTCCCCTCTCTCTATCATGTTGTGGCCAAAACTCTCTAATAGGTAGGGCTATGACATGATCTAGACACCAAAATTTAAATAGAACTCAATCAATGGGGTGTGTCTCTACCCACCAAATGTAATTTATAATAATATCTAATGTACCCATATAAACCAACATAGTTGGTCAATTGGGTCACCGATCCATTTTCCCTCTATAGCCCCCTTACTACTTCCTTGTATATAGCTTATATCAGACACCTATATCCAATAACTACCCTAAATATTGGGCCTCTATCCCACTATAGAATCCTTGGGAGCCCTTACTACATGTAGTGGTGTCCTGTTAGTTTATACACTAGGAAACATTCATAGATCCAATATTCCAAAATTATAATGGGTCTCATGGCCCTCTTTTGCCTCATATGAATCTTATATAAATAATGCACCAATTGTACCCATGTGGTTTTCCTCTAACTAAAATATATGTTGGACTCTAATGTATCCCTATATGCAACTAATACAAATAAAGGTACCACTCCATATACCTTATGGCACAAGATCCATGCCATAACTATACCAATAATCACCTTCTAGATCTCCAAAATATGTGAATATAAAATAACACTCAATCAAACCATTAGTGAGCTAAAATATACTCCTCACTTCTTCGGACCACTATTCTAATTCCCTCCTCTACATAATGCTCAAGGGAACATTAATACCTTTAAAATACCTTTAATAGGAAATAAAAGAATCACATGGAAATCCTTTAATTCCACTATGCCCTCTATCACATCTCTTCCAACCCTCACCATGAGGTATTTGACTTGAACTCTGATTGGCCCAAAAAAATTGCATCAAATTGATATCCAAAATGATCCATACCATATTCATAATTCCTCCAAAATTGAGGCATTGTAGATGTGTAACATCCTATGTAGATAACCGATGCAACAAAGATAGTAACCATACCACATCCCCTAATATCCATAGTTGTATCCTCTATGGAACCTATAAAATATCAACCAAAAATTAGCCATAAAATCTCAATCCAAACTAATCATTAAAAATACATCTTAAATTATCAAAAACTCAAAAAATAAACCGCTCAAACTACATCAATCCTCTTATCTTAATACCATTAACCCCGAGAAAACTCATAATATTCCTAATACGTCTTCCACCTTAGCAAAACACCCTATCCTAGAAATATTCCCAAGAATAAATTCCATTAGCCATGCTACAATTGGTCATTCAAGAATTTCCTATCCCATCTATTTTAGGGGTTTGTTAAATTTTATAGCAATAAATTCAAAAACATAACATAATGGCTCCAACACTCAAAATACTCTCAAACCCACCTATTAAAAGAATCGATATACATTTTGACTAGCCTTGGGGAATGTTTTTCTAGATAAATTGACAATTTTCTTCATCATAAATTTTCCATTTTTTCTCCTAACTAACCTTTGCCAATTTTAAAATAACACCTATTATGGGATTCACACTTTTCATGTGCCCCATCTCGACCACATGGTCCAATTTTTCATACTCTTGTGATTAACACTAAAATCATATAATTTGGGTAACCTCATAGCTTATTTTTATTAATCCCAATTTAGAAAAGTGACAAATGAATTCCTACCTTCAGTATTTATAACAATGATGTGTTTCGATGCATTTTTCCCTAATCTTCAAAGCTTCATATATTTCACATGAAGAACCCTATAATCATTCTCAGAAATTACACCACGCTAATGGCGGTGAGCCACTCATTTTGATATATTGCACATACCTCTACCAAATATACCAAAAAATCCTCCTTTTTATTATTTCAATGATCAACTCACATCCCTCCTAAGGCATCCTATCTAGGTGATTTATGTCTTATTTTACTAATAATCTTCTAGTGTTTCTTTTCATTATTTCTTACTCGAGGTTATAAGAAGACAATGCACCCACCATAGGTAATTCGAGTAACATTGATAGGTAAGTGGGTAAGTTCATGAAGATGGTTTTCAAAAGGGGGTTTTAAGTGGACATATTTTCCTAAAAATTGATAAGCTTACAATTTTGTTGATTATTTGAGGTACTTACACTCAAAATTTGAACAAGGTATAAAAATGAATTGTTGCATTTTAAGTCTAGTTTTAAAATCAATAATTGTTTTTGAAAATTGTAAAGTATAGGTGGTAGAAATTAATAGGATTAAAGAATTAATCATGTTTTTGAGATAAAATATAGTTGATAGGTGATATTTTTCCCTCAATTTTTTAGCATTGTTTAATTTTTTAAAAATCCTTTAGTGGAAAGTTAGATAAGGTTATCTAGTATGTTGTAGACATTGTTTTTAAATTTTACCATGAATATTTTTATTAATTAATTATACTAGTAAATAGGTCCTAAATTTGATTAAAAATAGACAATCAATTGTTCCTCGCATAAGTACCTCAAAACTAATTGAAAATAAGATGTTTTATAACAAATGTGTATATAATTAGGTCTATTATGCGACATTTTTTTAAAATTTGGATGCGGACATCAAAACTTACTTAAAAAAATTAGACATGTATTTTTATGTCAATATAATGGCATAGGAAGACATATCTACAAATACTTAAATTTAGTATCCTTATAGTCAAAAAATTCAAAACCTTGTATCATAAGAAAGAGGACAATTTTCTCTTTGTCATAGTCATGATTTGATAAAATTTTATATGAAATTTGTAATTCCCTCTATGTTCAAAGTTAAAATTTAACATTGATTAAATTTCATGGAGAAAAATGATAGGCCCGTGCCTTTGGATCAGAAATCCATGCCATTTCCAAGCCTAACATGTTACCTAGGGAAACTAGCAAAATGTAATATCCACAAATTATAATACAAATATGTGTTATAGTGCATACGTGACATATATTAAATGTAATTAGAGATAAATTTGTATTATTGAATAACATGTATGTCTTATATAATGTGTATGCACTATAACACATATGCATTTAGGCTTGGTAAATTTTAAGCCTTATCACAACAACACATACACGTTATTAGTTAAAATGTGTACACATTTTTGTTATTTCATAAATGTGTTGAAATTTTTGTAACTCATATTCATGTATGTACCTATTTATGAGGTAGATATATATCATTTGGAGGCATTCATCTTTTATTTAAAACACTTTCATTATTTATTTACTTTCAACATTTACTTTCAATATTATGTGTTACATATATGTTTTCCTAAAGACCATCACATGTTTCACTATTGTGAAACACATTGATCTTTATTTGGGAATATATATACACTTAATTTTAGCACTTTCTAATGAATTATTATGTTAAAATGTTTATGATGCATCTTCCTCTTGAGTAGGTGCCTCAAGGGTTCTACTAACATTGGGGTGTGATTAAACTTGTTCATGTGGAGTAAACCACAACATTTGAGAGATGTTGTTATTATGAAATATTTATCCTACTCTTTCCTTATTTCTTATCTTTGTTCACACTTACACCCATTATGTCTACTGTATCACTATATCCACATGTTCATGTTTAATGCATGTTATTACCCCTACTTTTGGTAAGCTTGGACCTCTATCATTTGACTTTATTTACCTTATGGCCTCTATCTCACACATTGTTCACATTTTGAACTTAGGGTTCCCCCTAAGGATGATACCATTTCCCATACATGATGATGTCAGTATAGGTAGATTTTAAGACCTCCCCTAAAAATAACCATATATATTACTTGGTGAATTTATATAAATGACTTTGAAATATTTGCAAATACCATGAATTGAAAGGAAATATTTCCAATTGGTAACAAGTTTTGGCTAGTGGCATTAGGCTACTGATTGGTAGTAAATTTCTCTTTTGTACACACAGTAAAGGTGATTTGAATATAAAAATTTGGATATTACTATACACGCTAGGAAAATCAACCCAAATATTAATTTGTACCCAAAGCATTTAGGCTAAATAGAAAGCATCCTAACCCCTCAAAATTAGCCAAATCCAAATTTCAAAAACCCAAATATTCGTGAATTAACGAAGATTAGCCACTAAAATTTACACTAATGTAAGTTTTGGATTTTCCATGACCGATGTCATCACTCATGGGTGATAACACTTTGGGTATATATACCCCACAACCTTTTTTTCTAACCACCACTAAATAATATTTTTATCGGACATGAAGGCACCTATAACTCACATATTTTTGCACTATTTTTCACCTACTTGTTAGATTTGGAGTCTTATATCTTACCTTCTTTCATTTGGGTCACCATAGTGAGTTAGTATTGGATATCTTCTTGCTAATATTTTCCCTTCTCCACTCATAGTGATTATCTCAAGTAGTTTTGTTGTCTTTGGGGATGATTATGCATCACTGGTCATACACATGTTATAGGTAATTAACACTAACCCTTCTTAGTCTTTTATCTTGTACATGTATGTTTTTATTGGTCATTCATTTCTATATATTAGAGTAAATGTATGTTTATTTGATTTATTGCATTATCTTATTATATTACACCCTTGGATTTATCCATCCCTTGATTACTCTTATTTTGAATCATAGTAGGATACATATCTTTATCTTAGGTATAAGCCTTGGAAACATATAGTTATCATAAGATTAGGGCCACTTTCTATATAATTATAACACTAGTGCTCCTTGACCATCTTTATGTCTACATCATGTGTCTGGACTTATAATTTGTCCCCATATTTCAAAACCAAGTTGGGAACCTATATGCTCCCATAATACATGTTTCCTCTTCACTACACTTTTCATATTAAATTACGAGAACAAGGTTTTGGTGGCATGGACCTCCACCCCCATGATTTCTAAAATTATATATGATTAGTGTGAATAACATAACTTTGTATTAGGGTATGGCCATGTCCATTATTTCCATGGTTTCTATTCAAACAGTTATGACAATACAAAAGTGGAAAAATTTCACACATTCACTATAATATCTAAAATCACTTCTATGTTTCAAAAAAATTATAATATTTTGACACTTACCATCTCATCAACTATCTACATCTAAATGACACTCTCCACAAGTAAAATCACAATTACTGAAGGCTTCTTTGAAATGTAATATCTTATCTCTCCCATAACATAAGTCACTATTAACTATAGTAAAAATTAAAGTATAATTTAAATTTATGACTATAATATTTATAGTAAATGGGCCCATTTGGGAAAATATTCACATATCTTGACCTAATCATTTTAGCTTATTAATCGCTCAAACTTTTGTACTCCATAATTTTTATGTCATTTGTGGCATTGTGATCATCACTCCCTTATTTATGTATCGAAACGTTATGTAAACTATATTTGGGTCACCTGACCCTTGTTTTAGACAATGCTATAACTAATACAATTAATGTAACTATAGTCATGAATTATGTCGATTTTATATAATTTTTGTGTTTGACAAACGATTTCCAACATAAACATGACGCCAATATGTGGTACAACATTTGTGCAACATTCGAAACATATACACAATAAAAATTTACCTCAAATTTCTTATTTCCATTTAATACTAAATTATATCACATCTCTTTTTCCCTTATTGTAAAATTCTCCCAATACGAAATTAGAGCATCTTTAAGCACATAATAAGAAATTAGGGTTTTTGGTAATATATTTTGACATTTCATATTAGAAAGTGCAGGGGATATTGATTGACAATAAGGTGAGAAATGTATTGTTTTGACATGATTTTTTAAAGAATATATTCTTCCAATTGCTATTTCAAGCTATTTTTCTAAATTATGCATAAAATTTTAAGATTGTTACTCTTTTTAGACAAAATGAGTTCCTTGGGTTCATGATGTATGAAATTGGTGCTATTTTGGAAAAATATGCAGACAATAGAAAATTTTAGGCACTTAGACTTGCATGCATATCCCATTGTAACCAAACAATACTTGTAAATCATGAAGATAGGGTTTGGTGTTCTCTCTTAGCAACTATTTTTACAATTTTATCTTATTTTCACATTTACATTTAATATTAAATTATGGAACATCCATTTTTTATGTTATTATTAAATTACACAATACAAAATTAAATCATCTTTAACTACATAATTATAAATAAGGGTTTGTAGAAAACTCAATTTTTCTCTTGTTATCACACTTTGCATTTTTGCCTAAACCTACAATTGTTTAAATAAGTGGTTTACTATTTTATAAATAATATGCCAAAAGTAGGTATAAATTATGCCCTATATATATTTCTACTTTGGTAGACCTAAGTTCCTCATATGTATATTGATATACTTCTCTAGAATAAAGTTCTTCATCATCGAGCATACATGTTTTTTTGCCTAGATAATCAAGTATAGATATTATGTATGAGTTGTTAAGTAATTGTAATTTTGCATAAAAAAATTAATTTTGTGTTAATATAATTTATTTTCATTTCTAGTTATTTTAATTTTATTTTATTGTAATGGTAGGTATATAGGGAGATTCATCACAATCTCGTGATCAAGGTAGGGGTCTAAATATAAGAAGTAAAAACGAAGGGGGAGTATTGGTCAAGCGATGATGGAGACACACAATTATTTATTTGAGGTAAATTTCATTTTTGATATGTTTACATAAAATTAAAGCATCATTCGATTGATGAATTCTATATGGATATTGCACTAATATTAAATTAAAACCTAGACAATATAATACTGAAAATTCAAATAGTGACTTTGATGTTGAACATGTTTGACCAAAGAAAAATACAAAGTACATATTCCCATTATGTCATCTCGATGATGAAATTCATCCTAAAAACATCACAAGGGATCATAAATCTCATCTAAAAAGACTTTACTCAAAGAAAATGATGGCATGCTAGGAAAAATAAACACTTTTTCTTGGGACTTTTGATGAATATGTTCCAATGGAAGAGGGAATTAGGATTCAAAACATGGTTCACCATTTATTTGATCATGATCATGACTATCATGATCATGAGGATGATGATGATGATCAGTAAGATCAAGAACAAGAGAGGATGATTTTGAAATTTTCTCAAACTCCTATGTTTGAGCAAGGAGAGTCTAGAGCGTCATTGTTGAGTGCTATATTGGCATTGATGGACTTGAAAGAAAGTTTTGGTTAGCAAAACATTAGTGTGAATTATTTATTGAGGTTAGATAAAAATTTCATAGCTATATTTTACATTTGGTATATATTTAATATAAATTACATTACTTTTTTATTTACATTTTCTTTGTTTTTTTATTACATCCTACCTGAAAACTTGTTTTTTCCTCAAAGAACACACTTCCCTCTTCATATAGAGAGGTACAAGAAATATCATCAAATTTAGGGGTTGTATATGTCAACTATGATGCATGAACAAATTATTTCATTTTATTTAGGAACGAATGTGAGAACGAGGTTAGTTTTCCCAATTATCGGGCACCACATGTCCACAAGGAGTGAGAGGGCTCACCATTCCAAATAAGGTATTGAGACATTTTCTAATAATTCCTAGGCTTGGGTTTCTTTTCTATTAAAATTCACTTACATAGTTAATGTCATGTCATCATAAGAATACAAGCATGATGGAGTTTGGCATGTACATTCTCCGATTCAAATGTAATGAAGCACATTGAGTAGTTGTGGCCTAAAAATTCATAGATAGATCACATAGTGTATGGTTTGGTTTGGAAATATATGGTGTTAAACCCTTTTCTATTATGTCAAATAGATACTTTTTTGGCCACTAATTTCGATAAACTATAATATTCCTCCATGGTTGATGATTTTTAAGGATAATTTAATGTTTTCATTATCGGTACTTATAAGCACCAAGTAAAAAATATGGATGTGTACCTAGAACCCTTATTCACAATTTGAAATAATTATGGGATGGAATTATAATGTATGACATTTCAAAACCCATTGGTCAAAGGAAGTTCATCTGTTATAGTATCTTATGTTGGACTATTCATGATTTTCTTAGGATGGTTGTTTGTTTAAGTATTTCTCATATGTTAAAATTCATAAATATAAATGTGTGTGTGTGTGTGTGTGTGTGTGTGTGTGTGTGTGTGTGTGTGTGTGTACATTATACACTATGTTTGTTACATCTATATTAGATATCTCAAAAAAATCAACTATGTGGAAGGTCATCCAAAGATTTTAAAAAATTTGTATACAAAGGCCATTAAAGGTTATTTTTGATGAAGCATGAGTATCATGTTAAAAAGAAAAATAAGTTTGATGGAAAACATGATATTAGAGAACCTCCAAAACTTATGTCACTTGGGGATTGGTATAAATCCTTCACACAAGCATGTATAATATCAAATGTGGATATTCCTTCATATTGTAGGAAAGACTGGGTATGGTTATCTAAAATTAGAGACAGAGTTGAAATGTATGCAGGAATGAAGAAACCATATATATTTTGCATTCTCCCATATTGAGAGAATTTATTATTTAGGAACCTTTTGATACAAACATTTATTTAAAAATGTAGTAGTTTATATATGAAATCACATCTCTAGCAAAGAGAAATAAACTCCAAGTTCTAAATCTAATGTGAAATTCAATTGGAAAATTAAGTGTTTAAAAAAGGAAGAAGGGGCTCTATTGATATTATGTGATAGATTCAAACACTAAATGGCAAAGTGTGGGTCCTCCATGAAATGTTAATTTACCACTAATGGGTGTATCATAGGACTAAAAACCCATGTTTGGCATGGTATTTTGAAGGTAGTTCAAAAAATTTTTCCCTTAATTATGCAACATATTATTCTCTTCATATTTAACCTTTATAACTTTTTTTTGTAGCATATATTTCCCTTGGCTTTTAAGGGGTCATTTTTAATCTTCTACCTGATCAAATAAATGTAATATATCAAATTTCAATATTTTTGGGCTAATATGTTTTTTGTTTTCAACTAAAACTCATCCATTTATGTGAAAAATACTATTATATTGACAATAATGACTACCATTGTTTGTAAAATAGGTGGTTGTCTTCAAAAGAGATATCAAAAGCAAGGATTAAACAAGAGAAAGAAAATATTGTAGATATTGTTTACAAAATAGAAAATGAACTCCTTACCTAGTTCATGGATTCTCAAACTCATCTATTACTACATTTAGTCGACGATATTCAAATTGAAGGTGTAGTTAGCACATGATTGATGTTTTAGCTAGAGAGGGACAAAAAGACCCTAAAGGGATTTCTAAAATAGATAGGATGTCCAAAGGCTGTATATGCACGAAGGATACATTATCCAGAAACATTTTTCTATATTTCAAAACATATTGGGAGGAATTTACACAAATACCATGCATTTGGGATGTTTAACACATGTTTAACGTGGAAATGAAAAATTGGAGGAGAATCATCTTGGATAAAAATAAATTGTGAAACTTGGTATATATTGAAATTCATATCAAACATATATGATGTATTTTCAGTGTGATTGTAGTCACTAATTATTTATTTACATGTTTGATATTTAGATCCTATTTAAAAAATACCATTGATAATTTCATGTTATTCATACATCGATATGGTTATTTAGCTCCAAAAGTATTCAAATAAAAAAAGACTAGCCATAAGAGCCAAAGGATTGATTAGAGATAGAAAACTCCATGCAAACCACTCCCAACCAATCTAAAAATACCATTACCAAAAAAACCTACTCTTGAATGATTTTTTTCATATTTAGAAAATATTCATGTCATCAATTTAATGGCACCGACACAAGAAGCATTAGACATAGTGCAAGGATGTGAAGAATTGGTTAGTTATTTGCAACATTTTTTTCGTACATATGTGTTTTATATTTTTAGAAATATATTAATACTATAGAATAAAGGATTTGACATAATTAAGGTAAATAAACATTTGATAATGTAGTTTGAAGGAAATAATTCCGTGTGAAAAATATTAATAAGAGAAGGGTCACTTTTTATTGCGAAGTTATTGTTACTTTTGAGCAAGCAAACTAAGATAGTGTTTTGATAGGAATTTGGTCCAGGATAGTTGGATTATGTTAGAAAGATATAAGAAATAATACAAATTTATTATATAAGTTTTGAAGTTATCATATTTAAGTGTACTTGGTACCCTTTTATTGATAAAAAATTTTCAAAGTGGACAATAACAATGGAATCTACTTAGTTGGTCTTTCTAAAGCATTACTTGAGGGAAAAAATCCATATGTGTTACCCCAAAATCATGATCGGTATTAAGTTATGTACGTTTTATCCTTTTTCATATGCACAATTTCTATATGTAAGCCCCTTTTTCATGCATTAATTTCTTTATCTATGTTTATATACATCTTCTATCCCGATATATAGAGAGAATGTAATTGGAATCGTATTGCATTATCATCCAAGGATGAAACATGTTGATGAAAATAGTGTTGTAAGGAGAATTGTTGGTTATAAAACTTACACTCGTGTCTCAGATCTGAAAGAACCGAGTCATTTGAGTCAACAATGGGATTGTCTCCAAGTTGTGGGACCTTGCGCGCTTGAGATAGACCTCTGAGAAAGGCTGGTTCCTCTACCTATTTCTATTGCTACTGCTACTCCTAATGTTGAAAGGGAAACCTAAGCTAACAATGTCAAGGGACTAGGGATAAAATGATATGCAAAATGGAAAACTAAACTAAGGAAGGTGATAGCACCATAAAAAGTGGGATGAAAACTATCCGTTTTGAGTGGAAGCGAAGGAGAAATCATAAAGGGAGGCTACACACACACAACGAGACTAGAATGGATTCACAAGATCAATTCCATGAGACAAAAAATGAAAACAAAACTTTAAGGGATTTATAATGGCACAACAAGCACACAACACAAGAGAAAGGAAATAAAGAAGAATAAAAATGAGTTTAGGCAGAGAATAACCATAAAATAATGCTTCTATTACTTCTAGAAATGCATAGTTGATTACAATTACGTCTGAAGGTCAATATCCACATGCAAGAACCAGATCTAGAGGTCTACAACTCAAAATACAAAGATACGAGTCCTTAGCAAATGCTATAGGATCCAAAATGTCCAACCCTTTACAATGAGCCATGCTCTTACATTTATAGATGAATCGGTGAGAAAAGAAGAGAAGGAGGGAAAACTCGATTTGAATCACAACCACCAACAAAAGCATTCAATGCCTACAAATACACCTATAAATCTATCAAATGCGCTTCTCCAAGACTGTTTAGCATGTAGGAGAAGGAAGGAAGTGATATCTATATCAAATATGGGTGGTCGAGGCAATCAAATATGTTCATTAATGGCTAGAAAGATGTTTCCTATTTCTCACCTACCAAATCCCACTGAAATTTGAATTTGAATGGTCTAGAGTGTAGCCCACATCAAAAAATTTCAAATGAGATCAGGTGCATGTGTGTCAGAGTCTTGTAGCAAAATTTATGGATCTTAAAAGTAATTAGTGCAAAATAAACATGCAAGACATGTGGCGTGTGTTGATTGATTGAAAGATTGGCCAACTGTAAAACTATTTTATCATTTTCTACCACATTTCACTCATTGGTTTGTTGCAAGGATTAGGCTCCCAAGTAGGCACACTTTGATTAGTTTCTGTAGCACACCCAATGTTTGATAGATGCCCTATGGCACAAAATGACACATAAGAAGGCCCAAAGGCACGTGCGTAGTAGAGGAAGGCGCGGAAGGAAAATAGAGGGAAGGGCATTCGCAAAGGTAACACACACAAGATAAATGGGAGGAATATCTGAGGGAGAAATATACAATAGAGGTGCAATCATTACAATGATTTATGGCGATGAGGAAGGGGGCACGCAGAGCATTCTAGGGACTTGGCTAATTTTGGGAAACAGTCTAAGGCGCATCTACATGATGGATGAACTATTGAGAAGAAGGAAAATGCATAGAGAGTGCATGTGGGAAAAAAATGGAACAAAGAGGAAAAGAAAAAGAAAAGGTGAAGGAAAGGAGGAGCACACAAGAGCACACGAAGAATCTGACAACCAAGGGAATGTGCCAAAGGAGCAAATGAAGTGTACGTAAGCTACAATGTAGATCCTTAGAGCCAAAATGAGATGTAAGTTGTCCAAATAACTAGGGAGCTATTTTGGATAATAGTTTGGTGAATTTTGGTGACATTTTCTTGCTAGATGAAGGATATCGTGCTGGAGCATTCATTGGGCATGGAGTTTTCTTGGAATATGAAATTCATATTTGTGACCATAAAGAACTTCCCTTAAAGACACTTTGAAACATGTTTTAGAATTTGTTCTGAATCTGAAAGACTGATTGAAAATTGTTGGAAGATGACCCAGTATCCTAGAAGCAAAAAAGAGTGTGTGCAAGAATAATGTGGGAAGAAAGAACTATATAAAAATAAGACAATGTGCGTGTAACACACTTGGAGGAATTGAAACTACTCTAATATAAACAAATTGATGGAGCAAGCTTAATATAAGGCTTTGAGATAGATCCCATTAATGGGATTGATAACACACCTCCATCAAGATGAGTTAGTTCGAAAGAATTAGTCTCCTTGCAAGAAATGGTAGTGTATGGGACACTCCAAAGTGCATCAAACTTTGAATGATGCCCTAGTTTGGCTTTTTCGAGAATCACATTTTAAGACTAATTCCCCAAATTTGAAAGATTAAGGCCCAACCTTTCTATCAAACCATTTCTTTGTTGATTGTTGATGTTGTTCTTGCTTGATCATGGCAGAGTTCCTTGATTCTTAAAGTTAAAAAAGCTCTGCCATTTTGATTTTCCTCTGTTTGTGCCTTGAAACACCAACTATTGGGCAAGTGATAATGAATTAAACTCAAGTATCAAAGGAAGGTTAGCCTCCTTGCCATAAAAAAGTCTTGTAAGGAAAAGTTCTTATTGCCTTCTTTATGGTGATTTTTCTACCTAGAGTGCGTGTGATAATTTTTTATGCCACTGTCTTTGGTTGATGTTCATTGTCCACTTCATAATCTTGATTAGGTTCTTATTTGTAGAATATGTTAAGACATTACTTTGAGGGTAATAATTGGAGGAAGTATTTAAGTATATACCAATACTAAGAGCCCAATAAGTGATTCTAGTACCAAGGAAGGATTTTTCATTATCTAAAATGATTGTTTGAGGGATGCCAAACCTTGTTATAATACCTTCGAGAAAGTCGAGGATGATTGACTTGGTAGATTCCTTGAGCGTGACAGCTTCTGTCCATCTAGTGAAGTAATACATAGTTTTTAGCACCCATCTGTGGCTAGCACTTGAAGGAGGATTGATAATTCCTATGAAGTCAAAAACCCATTCCATAAAATATTGATCTTCTTGGATTTGTAGGAGGGGAAGCGCTACCAATTTATTATTTCCTACAAAGAAATCAAATTCTTTGCATTTGATGACCTATTTGTGCATGTACAAAAACATGGTAGGCCAAAAGAGTCCTTCCATTATGATCTACATTTCTGTAGTCTTGGTAGAGAAGTGTCCACCAGAGAATCCATCATGAAATTCTAATAACACTTTTTCAATTTACGCACCGTTAATACACCTCAACAACATGCCATCAAGATTCATTTTGAAGAGAAGACCATCAATTAGAACATATGGAATAAATTGCTGCCTCAGATGTCTTCTCTTTTCTTTGTTCAAACTATGAGGCTATGTGCCCATGGAAAGTAAAGTTATCATGTCATTCATCTAGTTGCATGTGCCAAGGGATTCATTCTTGCTTCATGCTCTATGTGTCGAGATATCTTCATATAGAACCAATTATGTCTCAAGTTCATCTTGTGCATCCTCAACAAGCTATTTGTAGAGTACTACCTCTTATCAGATTTGTGGCTTTGATAGTCACATCACACTCCATGATTTTGGTCACCCATTCTTTCCTCACTGATTTATACTCCCATGATGAAGTATCTCACACCTAAGTGTTAAACTAACACCTTGATGTGGTTTATGGCGAGCATACTTCTAAACTTCTTGAGCGTGCGCATGATGGCGTAGATCTGTTTCTCTGTGTGACTATATTTTAGTTCATAGTATTTCAATGTCTGATGCAAAAATTCATTGGATGCTCTAGTCCTTGTTCATTTTATCGTGTTAAGACAACAAAAAAACTTTCTTCAAATTTTAGGCATACAAGATGAATTCCTTGGAATATTACGGATTGATGAGTGTTGGCACGTGAGAAATCTCCTGCTTGATCTTGTTGAAAATTTCCTTTCATTCTGTTTTCCACCTAAAGGTTGCATCCTTCTTGAGCATGAGGGTGACGGGAATTACCGGTCTGTAAAGTTAGGAATAAAGCACCTAACAATGTTGATTTTTCTGAGAAAGGACTGCAAGGATTTCTTATGCACTAGAAAGGAAAGAGGAAAGATGGCTAAAACATGCTCAAGATAGATTACGATTCCATCCTTTGAGACTAGATGTCCCAATTAATTTCCCTATGCCACAATAAAGCACCTAACAATGTTGATTTTTCCGAGAAAGGACTGCAAGGATTTCTTATGCACCTGAAAGGAAAGAGGCAAGATGCATAAAACATGCTCAAGATAGATTGCGATGCCATCCTTTGAGACTAGATGTCCCAATTACTTTCCCTATGCCACATTAAAATTCCACTTCTTGGGGTTAAGAGATACCCCAAACTATCTGCATCTCTCAAAGACTTTCTCTAGATGTGCCATATAGTCTGCACACTTTGGTTTGAGAAGACACTTATATCATACAGGTAAACTAGGATGAACTCATTGATGTACCCTTTGAAGGCAATGTCCATGGAAAGCTAAAAGGTTACACTTGCATTTGAAAGACCAAATGAAATCTTCTGATATGTATATGTCCCCACTTGGTTGTAAACTCCATTTTAAATTGATCCTCTTCCTTGACCAAGATCTGATTAAAGCCCGAGTACCCATCCAACATGGAAAATCTTTGCGCACTAGCCACAGTCTACAAAATATACTCCATAGAAGGAAAAAGATAGTGATCCTTTAAAGATGCCTTATTTAAATCTTTGAAATCGACACAGAGTCTGATTTCACCATTATTTTTGTGTACTTGAATAAGATTCAAGACCCAAGTAGAGTACATGATTGGGAAAATTATCTTTGCCTCAATGAGTTTAGATAGCTCTTTCCTCATGAGGGTATTTATTTTTGGATTGATTGGCTGCTATTTTTTTTTTTGATGGGCTTGATACCAATATCAAGGTCAATGGTGTGTTGAGCAACACTTGGATCAAATCCCTTAAGGTCTTCATACTCTAGGAGAAAATATCACCATATTTTTATAGAGAGAGATGATGGATTTATTTTCATCATGCATGTAAGATTTTGAGAAACCACTCCTTTTCATGCACAATAGTGACTGAGGAGCATTCTTCTTGTTCCGTGTGCATATTCTTTGCTTCTCCCTTGAAATCATCATCAAGGATACATATTTTCTCTAAGGTGACTAGCCCTTTAGGCAACTTGTTTCTCTTTAGCTAGATCACTTGGTTACCATCATTGTACATATAAATCAGCTTGCATGATTCAAGATAAATTAACTTCATTTTGAATGAATTGGACAATCTGTGTGTCACTATCAAACACTTGTCGATTAGTGTTGTTTTCAATAATGGACAGTTTGATTACCATCTTGATGTGTTACACATTCCCTTTGATAAAGTTCTCTATAAGAGAGAACTAGGAGACAAGCATGGCCATATGATCATCTTCTTTTCTCATCTTCTTTGGCACCACCTATAAATTCGAGCATCAAATATCTCAAGGAGGTCCCAAAATTTGTGTTTATAAGCTTTCATAAGCTTATTATTCACCGCACATTTGTTGGTGACCTGGTGGATAACCAATTTTGTGTCCCCAAAGATTTTGTATGCCTTAATTTGTTTCTTTTCCACAATCAGAAATCCATATGCCAACGCCTCATATTCTACTACATTATTAGAGAATGTGAATTGTAATATGTGCGTGAATAATAAATTTTCATCCTCGGGAGAAATAAGGACAACTCTTGTGCCCACACCATTTCTACTTCGGAACCATAAAAGTAGAGCTTCCACATACCCAAGTTTTCTTTACTTTTCTTAAGTGTGCGTGGTATCCTAGTTTTAAAAGCTTCCATCTCTTCAGCATATGGATTAAATTTGAGGTTGCTTTCTTCCCACTCATCTAGCCCTAAGTCGGGGAGAGGAGGAGGAACATGCTACTCTTTAGAAACTGAAACTTGTTCTTCTTGGATTAGGTGGTTAGCTTGGAGAAGGGATGGGTCATATAACTCAACATGATAGGAAAATATAGGCTCAACTTGTATGGTGAACCGAGTACCATACCTTGTCTTGAGTAACACATGTGACCAATCGAAGACAAGTAACCCCCACTTTGGAAGTAAACTCACTTGACAAACACAGGGAAAAAAAAGGAGGTAGGTCAATGATTTACATGTCTTGAGTTATTTTAAGGCCTAGACATGTATGGAGGGTTAAATCAAGATCCTTGATGACTCCCAAAGTGGTAATAGTTGAGCCATCAAGCTACAGGACTCCTTTAGATAAAGGGTTTTACTTAAGACCTAAGACATCAACAATTTTCTTAGGCATGACAGAAGTACTAGCACTTGAGTCAATCATATAATTGTGCACAAGGTGTTTTCCTATGATCAAAGACATATAGAAAGGTGGGGTTTTAGAACCCTAATTATTTTTTTCTCCTCTACTTGCAAAATATTGAAAGAAGTGCACAGCTTTTAGACAGAGTTGGATTAGTGTGCGGAAGTTGCGCCAGAGCTTCATGAAATAATTCGCATTGAGATGGAATGGTTAGGGCATCCCACATTGTGACATTTATATTCATCTTCTTCATCTAGTCCACAATGTTGAATGGAAAACCCACTGACTTGTGCATTTTGGGCACAACAACATCTTTTCTTGATTGTTTAGGTGTAGAGGTAGGAGCCTTAGCTAGCACAAAGGCTTGACCTACCAAAGGAGGGGGCACACTGCTTCAATGGGAGTATTGCGTGGAACCTCACACATAGGAAATTAGGTGCCTTTACTATTTGATGCCTTAGTTGTGTCATTTTTATTTTGAGGTTCTTCTGTGTTACGGGAATCGAGACTTACACATCGAGCTCGAGAATTCTCTTATTATATCTTGTGTTGTCAGAAACTTTGGTGCGTGGTCTATTTGTATCATATGTAGCTTGAGTGATTGAACAAAAGTCCTTAATGCCAAATAATATCAAGTTGGCTTTAGAAGGTGCTTCTAACTTTTCTTGATTCTCAAGGTCGTTTGTGCTTGTGGAAGGCTCACGATTAGAAGTAATATGAATCATGTAGGTCATGCACATGAAACATTATCATAGTGATATCTTGATTGTGAGGCATGTTGCGAGGAAGCACCATTTTGACTATTGTGTCATGTTGTTATGAAACTGAACAAGTATTTGAATTGTGATGGGTCTTTGGAAGAGGTTGCACTGCAGGGAATAACTTGTAAGGAAAAATGCATGTTAGCATGTCATCTATCTTATTGCTAGTTCTTCCCATACCTTTGGTTTCCATATTGATTCCACAAGGATAATTATTTTGGTTATGTGCCTGATTAGAACTATTTTTGAATGCTTACACCTATTTTTTCTCTAATGATATAACTTTATTGGATAATTTTCTAATCAGGGCCTTCATTTCTTCATCTTCCTTCTGTTGCACAGGAGTATGTGATGTAGATGCAACAAGTTGTGCATTCTACACAGGAACATGAGTAATAAAATGTTGGGGCACTGGAGACATCTCTGGGAATAAGGGCATGGGAGGTCCAAGATCCAACTTTCCCACCTAGATGAGGCAATTCTATGCCCTTATTGCAATATTGTAAGTAGCAGGTAGGGTTCTACCTTCGATGGATTGAATCATGACTGAAATGTCACTATTTAAATCCCTTAGATAATAAAATAAATCATGCTAGGATATATGCCTTACCACTTGAGGGATTTTGTCACAAGTATTCTAGAATCTGATGTTGAAATTAGTCATTTATTCATTAGGTGTCATCTTTGTTGTAGTCGGTTGCTCCACCTAAGACATGTGATCTGATTTATCTTCAAAATAGTTGCATAGAGGTGTTCCAAGCTCATCCCAGGTGGCAATAGATGTAAGTCTCAGGCCTCGGTACCATTGAAGTGCCTTACCTTTGAATGAGTATGCAAGCATCATGACTACTACATTGTCATGTGTGATCGATATACTGAGCACACATTGGTTGCATCTGGATGTTCTCAACAGAGTAACTTGGTTCTCACCAAAGTGAAGTATGGGATACTTTAGAGCGTGACTAGTGGCATATCATGTTGTGCATTGAGATTGAGAGGGATTCCACTAGTGAAGATGGAAAATTTTCTTAGAGGAGGAGGTGGTTTAAATGCAAAAGTAGGGTGCACATGTCATTGTGAGGAGTGGAATGCATGTTGTGCAATTGGAGATGAACATATGTGCGCAAGTGTTCTACTACATGTTCTCATCGGAGATAACTAGAGGTACTCAAAATATTATTCAACTGTTGTGCTTTGTCTTGTATGTACTCTTCTCATGAAAGGCACTTAGGACTGCTGAAATTAGTAGATCCAAAAGTGTTAGGAGTCACCAGATGTGTTGAAAAGAGCCTCTAAAGGATAGAAATAACTAAGCCACACACTTAACAATGATGAAATTTAAGATTTCAATTCTCATCCCACTAGGCATGTCGAGAAAGTTTTGGCTATCAAACTTGGACCCGTGTCGAGATATGAAGGCTGAGTCATTTGAGTCAACAATGGGATTGTCTCCAAGTTGTGGGACCTTGCATGCTTGAGACAGACCTTCGGGAAATGGAGGTTCCTCTACCTATTTCTATTGCTACTGCTAGTCCTAATGCTGAAAGGAAAACTAAGCTAACAATGCCAAGGGACCAGGATAGAAGGATATAAAAAAGGAAAACTAAACTAAGGAAGGTGATAGCACTAGAAAAGTTAGATGAACACGATCCGTTTTGAGTGGAAGTGAAGGAGAAAGCATAAAATGAGGCTAGGTATGCACATCACGAGACCATAATGTATTCACATGATTAATTCCATGAGACACAATAAGAAAGCGAGAACTTTAAGGGATTTAAAATGGCACAAAAAAGCACACAATGTAAGAGAAAGGAAAGAATAAAGACAAGTTAAGGTAGAGAATAACCATAAAACAATGCTTTTACTACTTTTAAAAATGCACAAATCGATTACAATGGCATCTGAAGGCCAATATCCGCATGCAAGAACTAGATATAGAGGTCTACAACTCAATATAAAAAGATACAAAGTCCTTAGCAAACACTATAGGATCCAAAATATCTAACCCTTTACAATGAGCCATGCTCTTAAATTTATAGTTGAATCGGTGAGAGAAGAAGAGAAGGAGGGAAAACTCATATTTGAATCACAACAACTAACAAAAAGCATTCAATTCCTATAAATCTACCTGCAAATCTATTAAATATGCTTCTCCAAGTCTGTTTGTCATGTAGGAGAAGGAAGGAGGCGAGATCCATATCAAATCTAGGTGGTTGGGGAAATTAGATATGTTCATTAATGGATAGAAAGATGTTTCCATGTTTCTCACCTACCAAATCCTCACGAAATTTGAATTTGAATGGTCTAGAGTATAGCCCATGTCAACAAATTTCAAATGAGATCAGAATGCATGTGTCAAAGCCCTGTAGAAAAAGTTATGGCTGTCAAAAGTTATCGATGAAAAATGAACATGCAAGACATGTGGTGCACACGATTGATGAAAGATCGGCTAACTATACAATTGTTTTTCATTTTCTCCCATGTGTCACTCTTTTTTTTGTTGTAAAGATTTGGTTCCCAGTTGATACACTTTGATTTGTTGCATTTCACATACCTAATGTTTGTGAGATGCCCAATGGAACATAATGGCACGAGAGAAGGTGCAAAAGGCACGCACGCGAAGGAAAACAGAGGAAGGGGTGCATGTAAAGATAACATGCACAGGAGAAATGGGAGGGATATTTGAGGGAGAAATGTATGAAAAATGTGTAATCATTACAATGATGTGTGGTAATAAGGAAGGGGTACACAGAGAATGCCAAGGACATGGTTAATTTAGGGAAGCAGTCCAAGGTGCATGCGAAGGATGTATGAACTCACGAGAAGAAGGTGAATGCACAGAGAGAGTACACATGGGGAAAATGGAACAAAGAGGAAAATGAAAATAAAATGTGAAGGAAAGGAAGAGTGCTCAATAGCGCATGAAGAATATGCAACCAAGGGAATGTGCCAAAGTGGCAAATGAATTGCACTTAAGCTATAATGTATATCCTTAGTGCTAAAATGGGATGTAAGTTTCCCAAATAACTAGGGGATTTATTTTGGATAGGAAGAATCATGGGGAAAAATTATGTTTTAATATAGATGTTGAACATGAATCTAGTCATGATGCTGATCCTACCAATAATGAATAATATCATCATATTGATCAAGCCAATGATCAAGGTGAAGCTGATTTTGAAGAAGATGATGATGATGAAAGTGATGTTGATGAAATTCATGAAACTATAGATAATGAAGATGATGATGAAATTAATATCCCAATAGGTAGATATTTAGAAAATGAATGGAATATTCCTATAGCTACATATATAGAGAGGAAGAAGAAGGTGACATTAGTTATGAATATGAATCTAGGTCATGTAATCAATGAAGAGTTGACGGAAATACAAGAAGATGAAAATGAAATATTAAATATTTAGAAGCCTTTTTTGTTGTGTTATTTCATTAATTCCAATTTTTTTCTTATGTTATCAACATCTCATTACATATTTTTTCTTTTTCTTTGTTGAGATAAAATATATTTTTCCATTTGTGGAATTTGAATTCAACTCAATTAATTTGTAAATATTATTGATTTTTAAGTCTACCACAATTGGCATATCACTAATTTAGTATATATGAAGTGAGATGTGGATGATTTTTATTTTGATCAACGTCAAATAGGTAATAATTTTTGTGTGAAACTTACCCTATTAGCATATTTAAGTGGCACTGAGCTTGGTCCTCTTGTCATGAATACATGCATGGTTTGGAAAATTATAAGGAATGTTGGTTTCGAGCTAAATTTTATGGTTGACCTTGTATGTCAAGGAATCTTTATATAACCTGACATCTTATTAACATTGTTATTGAAAACTATTTTAATGTTTTTGGTAAAAATAATAGCATTTTAATGTTATTCAAAGGCATTTTAATGTTCTTAGTAAAAATAAAAACATTTTAAAAGTAAAAACATTGATTTTTTTGAAATATTTTAAAATAATAAAGGATATCTCCTCTAAGTCCCCAAATTCTGAGAATATTTGAGACGTATGACACGTCACCAAAATATAAGGTATGCTCTCCCATTTAACACTATAACATACATAATATATAATATATAATACATTGTACTTATGTAATACAATAATATAATATCTTTTTATCATTGGTAAATGGTTTTGAATGAGACCATACCCCATAGTACAAAAAGGGCTCAAACTCTAGATGAAACAATAAATCAACAATGGTTTTTCAATAAGTGGGGACCAAATCCTAGAAAAATAGTTAAAAACAAAGGCAAGAGATGACCTGCTGCAAAAAGCCAAAAGCAACCAAACTACAACATCACAACAAAATTTACATCCGCGTAATACTGGAAAAATAATAATAAAAAGAAGATACCTAGAAATATTCATTTGAGATCATTTTTAAATGCATTTTTACCTCCTCCATAGCTTTAAAAATATTTAAGAGTAGTGTGCTGAGAGGGGTCCTTGCTTATTGAAGAGATTTCCATTTTATTTTCTTTACCTCCTTTCTAAATTCTTGAAGGAATGTCACTGAGATCACAAACTTGTTTGACCTGTACTTCAATGAAGTCAAGGATGGCCTTATGCATAGTAAGGTGGTCAATTTACTTGTTTATGATATTATCCACATTCTCTCTTCCATATCCTTCATTTACTAGCTATTTCTTATATTTTTCCTCAAGCATAGGGTTACAATCAGGAACCTACTTTTTTCCCTCCTTTTTGAGTAAAAGATCCACATCCTCCCCTATGACCTTGATTTTTTCTGCATGCTTCTTAATGTGGGCCTTCATATCATGATCGACCGAGGGATCCCCAGGGGATCCTGGGCAATTTGGACAATGGAAAATAAAATCTCTATTATACTAGATCCTTTCATTTGACACTACTTTGGAGAGACCTTTTGCCAATGAAGGAGAGGGGATATAGGTTTTAGTCTTCACTTTATGACACAGAGGGAGTTTAGCAAGAGGAATAGGATGGGAGGGGACATTGGAAAAAATATCATAACAATATTGGTGCAAAATAAGGATAACTCCCTGATGGAGTGGAAGGCCGTGTTGGTGGGAGTGGACATCAAAACGTATTTCTCTAAGGACCAAAAATGTAATACGATAGGCTCACTTTGGGGGACATGTGGAAATGATTCAGAAGGATAAGGTGATGTAAAAGTAGGGTTGAGAATCTACCCTCAAGTGTAATATATCTAACCACCATTTTGGTGACCTTGTCAAAAGGGGTAGGGATGGAGGAGCAACAAGTCCCGCCTTGACATATTTAAGGGTTTTAGACCCCTCAACAAAAAATTTCTCCTTTGCCTCTTTATCAAATTTATTTCTAAAAAAATTGATTCCATTCGTACCCAAAGATCGTAACAACGGATATCATATTTTTCAGCGATGCGAAATTATTTACCTTTATAAGTGATTACCCTATCCTTCCAATGCTTGGAAAATGTCACAAAGATGTTATTTTTGTGGCCCTTGATCCACTCCATAAAGGTTGTAAAGTTTTCTACATCCACCACCTTGAAGAGGTCTTCATTTGCTTTCTAAGTTTGGTCACAAACTAGCTCGACTTTATAGGGAGCACCACCCATAGCTGTGGAAAGGAGAATGACACTAGATAGCAGAGCACCTCAAGCTTATAAAAATTATTTAGATTTCTTCACATAAACACAGAGATAAAAAGATTTGGAAAAATTGGATGTCTTGATTAAACCATGGGGAGAGAATGACCCAAGCATGTGAAGTACTCATAAAACCAATTTCTCACTTTCCCTCTCCGATTTCAAGTACTAGTATTTAGGAAAAATGGCCATTTTATCTTTGGAAATGATTTCATTTGGTATTTAGGATATTTCATTATAATCATGCCAATAAATTAAATGATTCTTTAGACACCCCTATGTTGGTGAAGGAGTCAACAACTTTGTTTACCTCTCTATAAGTGTGACAAAACTTTGACATTTGTGAAAATATTACAAATACTTATGGCCTCATGAATAAAATCCCTAATAGTCCAACTTGGAGGGTGAATACCTTTAAGATGGTTAATAATATTTAAGGAATCACCCTTGATAATAAGATTAGTAATCATGTGTTCTTTAACAGCTCTTATACCCCATAAAGCAATAAGTGCCTCAACATAGTGGTTAGATTGGGTTCCCATAGGGCCTGCATATGCAACAATGAGATGACCAAGGTGATTATTAATGATGCCTCCCCACCCACGCTTATTGGGTTACTTTTAGAAGTACCATCAAAATTTATTTCAAACTAATTTTCAGGAGGAATCCATTAAATAAGGGAGTGGTTAATCATGAGAGTTCAGTCTTAAATATCCACAATAGCAATATTCCAATTTAGCAGAAATTTTATTAGGAAATAAGGGATAAAATATATAGAATAATTTCTCACGAATCGCAACAATAGAAACTAATATGCGAGAAAATATTACGATCTGAAATAGAAGTGCAAAATAATAAATGAACAACACAAAGAGACACGATTGAACGTGGTTCACCCAATTTGGGCTAGGTCCACCAAGAATCACTTGCTCAAATTTTATTACAAGCCATCGCTCTCTCAATACAATACCCGAGATCTATTTGGATCTATTCTCAATAATCTACAGATTCACACCTAAATTTAGACACATCTGCAATGTTTACATTAATCCTACCATATGCACAAAACCACATAAGTAGATAACTACTTAATTAGTTTTACAAAACCGTGGGTATCAAAACCACGGGCCAAAATCTGTCCCATAAATGTATGGGTCAAAAATCCCGCCCATATGAGAAGATCATGTTTTTGAGGCCCAAAATAATTTCTCGGGGTTACGCCCCGAACTTGGTGATACAACTATGGAAAGTGTACAAGACTCTTAGTGTACGAGTCTTCAACAATTTTACACATGAAAACATGCTCCACAACCTAAAAAATTTCTCCTATTCTTTTGAGAAGTTTTTTTCTTAAGGGTTGAATTTCATGATATTTTCCTTGACTTCAATGGTTATCTCTTTTAGAAGTCTCTTGTTGGTGTTCTTAGTATTCCTAAATATGATAGAGTTTATGGCCTTCCAAATTCTCCATATAACATGAGGGAAAATAAGCCTCCATAATTTTCTAAGCATGTTATGCTTGAAAGGGGGTTGCCACTACTCCCAAGCATGTACAATGTGTTTTAGGAAAGACCACTCAACTCCAAATCTTGCAAGGATGATCTCTCACAAACATGAAGCATAAGAACAATGAAGGAAGAGATGGTGGATAGTTTTAGCCTCCTTCCTACAAAGACAACACATGTTAGGAATGGTAGAGCCTCTCTTAATCAGATTATCAATAGTAAGTATCCTTTTGTTCAGCACCAACTAAAGAAAATGATTTATTTTAGGATTTAGTTCTTTGTGTCAAATTTTTCTCCAATAAAAGTCACAATGGACATCTCTTGAGAGTAATTGGTATCCAGTACTAACTGAATAAGATCCTTTAAAAGGCTTAATCTAGATGAATTCATCCCTAGTTTGAATATGATTGATCTGAATGTTGTTGATAATCCTTTGAATAACATCAATAAGGTTTTCACATTTGGACATTCCAGTATAAATATTCTTCCACTGAAATATCCCATTAACACAACTGATGTAATCACTTACCTTATGACCAAACTCAAAGACGAGGTTGTCTTTTAACTAATCCTAGGAGTTGTTACTCTTAAGGTTTTAAAATTTTTCCCAATTATAATATAACATACATATAATATATAATATGTATAAATATTTATATATTTATATATAATAGTTATACATCTATATAAACAAAAAAACAAACATGAAGTAAATGTGGTGTAAATTTGCATCACATTTCTTCCAAATGTAACCTAGAAACATACAAAATAAAAAAGCTGACTTTGTAAAAATAGAATTTTTTTATAAAATTGCATTGAGAGGAGGTAACATAACAATGAGATGAGGATACATTGAGAGAATTTTCTTATTTTTTTAGTAGAAAATAAGTATGAAAACACATGTAGAAGAGGAGGGAAAGAAAAAACCCCTATTTACTTTATGGACATAATAGTAGCGAGAGGATGGGGAAGAGGAAGAAGAATAATATGTGGCACCTCTTTATAGATGACCAAAGACAAAGGTAAATTAATTTTCCATTGATATCATACATTTTTTTCTAAAAGTGTAAAAAGTGCATCATAAATTAAAACCCTAGTCTAAACTACTTCCAAAATTCAATTTTAAAAACATTTGGCTACCAATACCTTGTAATATATGGAATTCTAACCAGATTATCTACCAAAAGGAACCAAAGACAAAAATATTTTTTCATAAATGTAGAACTCACTATAAATCCCCAAATTGCTATAACAATCTAGCCAAAACACAATAGGGATTTCTAATTTATTAAATTTACCCATTCACTACACAACTAGTGTTATAAGTGTATCGTAATATTTTCCCACTCACTATAACCTCTATCACTATCCTCAAATTCACTTAAATCAAGTTTCCCCACCTAAAATCAACCTTGATATCCCCCAAAAGCTATACTAAATCGATATTCCAAAAATATGGTGAGTCAAAATAAGCAACTTGGCTGAACACTATATGTCTCACAAGTGCTCCTTTAACACACATTCCAATTAGAATAATTCACTATCCAAATTTACGATGCCCACATCATTATTCAAATCAAACAAATCGCTTACCATTTCATTTCTTTGAACTTGCTATTTCAAATCATAATACATTTTTACTAGTCATTATAAGCATAATTACAAATGTAAAAAAACCAAATAAACCAAAACATAGCAGATTCTTATAACAACCCAATTTATTTCTAAAGAAACCCATCCAACCCTACAATACTCATGCCCAATACAATATTATCCCACTACTAGTATACTTTCTTTAGAAAATAACCACTCACATCACCCATATAGTGACTTTGAACTTCACTAATATAGAAATTCATACAAATATCTCTACAAATGCCTAAATTTTCAGAAAAACCTATAGAAAGGCTAGGGTAATTTCACATATTTCCAATCCCTGTTCCAATGCAATCCAACGTACCCATTCAATATGCCCTTTTATTAATCCCTATTCACGGCCAAACCGGATGAATGGGAGATTAGGCCAAAGGAAGGGTGATCGGGGATTATTTTGGTGGGAGGGAGAGTGAGGGAGGTTTGATGGAAGGGAAGGGAAAATGTTTGGGCATGCTTAGTGATTTGAGGAGTGACTTGGGGTTGAAACAAAGAAATGATGGTAAGTTATATGAAGTAGAGATTTTGTGTTAGTTATATGATGAAATAATATCAAACAAGAGGTAGAAGTAAACAATAATGATCAAAAACATATAATAAGATTCATAGTGTTGTTGATAAATTACCGTAATTGTATGTGCAAGAGAGATAACAAGAATTTGAGAGATAACAAGAATTTGAGAGATGACAAAACTCACACATGGGAATATGATGGAGTTAACGTGTTAACTATTTCATTTGAAGTTACTCCTTTTGTAGATGGAATTTCCATGGGAACATTTCATGTCTTACAAATAAGAAAAGTTTGAATTTTTCATAAGAACCCTTCCAAAATAACTCATTGTCTCTTTTCACATGCTAGCCAGTTTCGAGCATGATGTTATAATATGAATTAGGTAAAGTATTCTAAACTAGGTCCATTTAGGACAATTAGGTCAATTGCATGAAGTTAGGTTAATTATGTCAAATTAGGTCAATTGAATCAAATTACAACATAAATTACACAACACACACACACACACACACACACACACACACACACACACACACACACACACACACACACACACACACACACACACACACACAATGTAATAACCTAATGTCACTATGGGGCTAGACATGTCATGCTTAAGTGTCATGTGTAATAGATATAGAAATTGGTTGCACAAGACACTACAATATGATGTATAATACCCCTACATTAAAATGAGACAAAAACAACACCTATAAAACACTCAAAACTTGAATTTGTAATCCTAAAATAAAGAAGTTTGGCCTAGTTTGACCCAAATTGACCTAGTCTTCCCTATTTTGACAAAAATCAAACAAATTCACCTTAATTTCTAATATTATTAAATTGATATAATTTTCCCGAATAGAATTTATTTGACTAAATAACCTAATTTGACATGAAGTTATTTAATTAGATGTAATTGAACATATTGGACCTAAATTTCACTATTTTTTTGTAATTCAAATAATTTTCCATAATTCTGCTCTGGGGTTTCATGCACTTCATGCCTAGATTTTGAGTCATTGGGGCCCTTTCCTTGGAGGTAGGTGTTGATCACTGGACTCGACACTTAGTGAAGAAAATACGAAGGTTTGCATGGGAAAGTAGAGCACATTCAAAGTCACGGAAGTATCGAAAGGATTGCGCGTGAAGAACAAAAACAGGTTCGAGGACTTAGCCATTTTTACAATGAGGATCTATTTTTGGAGATAGTGTGCGTGGCACTCAAACCAATTGGAGACTTGTGTGTCACGCATTGGCTATTTTTGGATGATCAGCTACGAAGCACTTTGCATGGATGTAGGCTAAAGATAGAATTGTGAACTGATAGTTGACTAAGAGAGATCTATTGTTAGCATTCTTGCATGTAAGCCTATTTTTGTAACGAGCGCGTGGCTAATAATAGCATGTGACCTATTTTGGGATTAGATAAGTGGTGAAGGCAAGTCCCCACCCTTATAAATATATATTGAACTGTGTAGTAGAGAGAGAGAGAGCATAGATACATGTGTGAGAACTATGTTATAGTGATATTATGTCATCAAACTCCGTAATACACATGAGTGTATACTACTGTGATTGTAAGGAAGCTTCGTGTATTTATCTGTAATTAATATAATGTAGATTATGGACTGAAACAAGGTGTTATCATGGTTATATTTTAGTATTGCATGCTTGATTCCATTATGGTTATCTGTTAAGTCTATTATGTTCTAGATCTAGATCTGAATATGCACTGTAGGAAGATATATTAGCCATAGATCTAAATGATTAAAGTCTTCATCATGCTAAACATCCTATAACAGCAACCCTAAAGAGGGGCTTGGTACCTTTATGCACTTCGGGTGAGCGCTTAGTCTAGGCTGAGTGATGTGCCAGCATGCATGGGCTTGTATTATTGAATTCTAGGCTGCATCATTGGTTCCGTTCTCGGGACCTCCTTTTCAGTTGTTTTTAGGATGGTTCGTGATGAAGACAGATTGGTTGACCTTAGCAATTTTTGAGGAGTGGATACATGATTTGGAAGAACAATACGCCCGGTGGTTCAACATTGGATCTGAGTTTAACGCACACGTATGGGTGGACCGAATATGTATGATAGTTTATATGAGAGATTCTTCACTATCTTTCTAGTGGAATTATAAGAGTGGCTGATTACCTACGCATCTACATGAAATTGGAGGTATTGCGCACTTGTCTAGATGTAAAAAGAATTTCGGGCCCTTTATGATGCTGATTTGATTTGGACTCGAGCTATGGATACATGGTTCCATGGTGTTTTGGACAGCTTATATCTTAGAGTACTCATTTTCCACTTATTCGTTCCCAAGGTAGCTAAATTCCAATTTTACGATATCCAAGGGAAACTTACTTGCAGGGTATTTCACTTTGGTGATCAATAACCTAATGGTAAATTTGAATTTGGAGAGTAAACCAATGCCTAACTAAACCCCACCACACGTGGGGGTAGGAGAAGGTTTGGTTAAAGGATGACAGACCTAGTGGCGTAAAGGTAGAGAGAGAAAGGTGGCTTAAGTATAATAATGCGTGCAAGAGGGAAGTAGAGAAGCAATGAGAGGTTGCAGAGAAAATGGCATTGTGGAGAAAGATAGTTCGGGAAGGAGTGGAAGTTCATGCTGAATACGTGAATCTTGAGCCTCAAGAACTCCCCTATTTTGGAAAACATGATAGGAACCCTCCTCGACCTCACTTAGAAACGTGTCAACAGAGACAACTCGGGCTGCGGGTGTACATCTAAATCCACCTAGAACCTTTCCCTTGCACTTGGTTTTCAAAGCATCTAGTACATGACTTAGTAAGATAATTCCAGTGGGAGAGTAGGAGCAATTATTATAAGAGGCACAATGATGGTGGAACAAAGGACTTCATTTTTATATGGGAGTACCTTTTTGGTGTATCACCTGCGCATGAAATTTAGGCGCGTAGATTTTGGGTTTGTCTTTAGGGAGTAGTAATCCATTGCACGGACTATTGGGGTACAGTTCAGTTCAACTATTGGGACATAGGGAATTACATCTTCTAGTCCGACCCCATCCACAGGTTTGGGACTAGGAGGCTTAGGTAGCTCTAACTATGGTAGATCCGGTGGTTTTGGAGGCGGGAAACATAGGAAGTTTTGGATCAAGTGGGAAAGGTCCGTACCAACCCCAACATATTTACATGGAGACGTCTCTTCATCTTCCAGAATATAGAGGCATAGAAGATGTTGTTGAACATTTGCATGTGTGAAATATTGTGGCACGTAAAAGGAATCATGGCTTCTGAGCATAGGGCAAGCCAATTTGCTACTACATTACAAGGACACACACACACACACATCTGGTACATAAAGTTTGACACTGATCAAACTTGCGTAGACTATACAACTTTAAAAGATGCATTCCTTAAAGAGTTTCACATCCCTGCGTTTGAGCGGCAAGAGTATAAATGAACTCAAGTATATTAAGCAAGGCACTAATGAGAGTGTTAGAGAGTATGATGCCCATTTTAAAACGTTTTTATCTAAGCTTTCTTATGACATACACGCAAGAAAAAATTCGTAATGGTTCATTGGGGGTCTGATTACCCCTTTTAGGAGGGCATTATCACATAAGACATACACTGATCCAGTGTAAAGCACTTGAAGTAGCCTTACACACTGAGGTAGTTGGAAGCATAGATAGAATCTTTGGGGTGAGCCCGCTTTAGAAGCACAAATCACAACTATGGAAAAACAATGTCGAAACTATTAGAAAATTCAACACATGAGATGTACACATAGATTTTGTGCATAGATTGTGAAGTAGAAGGTCACACAAAGGATAGTTATCCTCATAGACTAGTTTTCTCCTCGTTTCTCAATTTGAGATATGGGTTTTAGACCATGATGCTAGCCACTTCCCATTATTACAACACATGATAAGGAAGAACATTTCAAGCTACTTTAAAATTTGTAGTTACATGATTCATGACACGGAAGACTACCGGATGATTGGTCAGATCCATGATGCTATAGATATTGGTGTACGACAGACGAGAGTCTAAGATAACTCTAAAGGAAAGAATGAGCATAATGATTGGGATCACAATCAGTGCACTATGATTGGAATGAAGGGAATTTTAAGGCGATCGTGGCGGAGTGTCAAGGATACTATTGTAGATTTGGAGGATGAGGACGTGGTGGTGGAAGAAGTGAGTTCCTTTGCGGAACATGTTATACATGTAGATCTCTTGACCACTATAGGCGTGAATGTCCTCATAATATTACATGTTATTTTTATGGAAAGAGCCATAGCTATGAGGAGTTCCCGAAATTTTATGATCATCTTTGTAAGCAACATAAACAAGAAAACAAAGGTGCATGAATGGTTAGGATACAACGCATTGTGGAAAATTAATGGATGCCTAAGTTAGAAGTAGAGTCTAAGGCATTACAAGTAAAGATCACGACTTGCGCTGAGAAGCATGTGCCGAGAAGCATTACACAGTGAGCCTACCATCACTAAGGAGGAGGTTCTACATACATGGTACCCAGATCCTACCCATCAAAAGGAGTTTTATTAGGAAACCATGGAATTTCTTAGGAATCTTTAGGGTGAGATATAGTACTTAAAAGAGCAATCACGAAAGATGGAGCAAAAGAAAGTATCAGAGACGGTCCAAACTGATATAGATGACTTAAGAGAAGTGTGTAAAATGTTGCGCTAGGAAAATATCATTCCATTGTTAGGGATTGGTTAAAGGAAACACTCCATGCGTAAGTATTGAGACTGGATGATAGATCTTACATGTGAATCTTCCCCCTCATAGCCTAGATTATGACAAGGAAATCACTCTGAATGCTTTGTTGTGGATGGGTGGCTATTGAGTAATATATTGATTGATATAGGCGCTGAAGTCAATGTTCTTACCTTAGATGCATGGGTACAAATGGGGAGACCCCATTGTAGTCATCCTCTAATGTATTGTTCATGGCTAATCAGACTATGGCCACTCCCATCATTTTTGAAAGATACATCCATTACGATAAAAGGAGCCAAGTTCACTTTGAAGGCTTTGAGGTTTTAGCACTGGAAGAGTCGATAGCTTCCAAGCTTTATTTGGGCATCCTTGGTGCTATGTAAATAATGTTGATCTTCAATTCAACAAAGGATATATTAGTTTTGAAAACAAGGAGGAGAGAGTTATTATCCCTTTAACAAATGGAAAATCTACGCCCTATGTTGAGCCTTTAAGTGAAGAAGATCTGAATAAGATTTATGTACGTGCCATCCGAGATCCATAGATACTTGATCCAACTAAGGAAGGAATAATTTAGTGGGAGGATGCACAGTATATTATCAATAATACAAGTGTTTCTTGTGATAATCAAAGCTAATAACACTTATGAGTTGGTAGGGCGTGAAGTAAAGAGCATATTTCCTCGAGGTAGAAAACTACATTATGTCAGGAGGATAGGTAACAACTTAGTACCTTTTACACCAGAGGAGATCCTATGGTATTTCTATGTGCTATGGAAGAACCATGGATAGACACATTGGAAAGAAGAAATATGCTAGCATATACACTATGTGGGACAACAACACACTGGTGGGTGGCCCACAAGGATAATCTTATAGGATGGAATGAAATTAGGATTTCTCTTGCTACTAGGTTCTTTAGGAGAAATGCACCTACTCAAATCTGCACTTATCATGGTAATCAACCTATTCAACACCACATTTAGAAGTGTGAGAGACTCTAGATAGAGGGGTAGGAAGCTTTACCACCTTCTCTATGGGTGCAAAATTTTTATTCCACTTTACAAGGATGCACGCGTGCTTGGTATGTATATGTAGAAATCCATAGAGAGATTGGAAATTGGCAAGATTTAATAGTAGGAATGGCCCAAACATTTTATTTCTTCTCTCAAAGCCTCTCTGTTGGAAGAAGCATTGAAAGTCATAAAGAGCTTAACTATGGGAGATAGTGCCAAGGCTAAAGAACTCCTTCAGAAGTTATTGGATGAAGGAGACTCGGGAGTGTGTCTTGTTGAAGAAACAAAGGACGATGCAACACTAATTCAACGTGCTTTCCTTGAGAAAGAAAAAGGAAAAATGGTCTACTTAGTGGATGACAATGAAGTAGAAAATCTGGATGTAAACCATTCAACAGGTAGGCGTGAGGTATTGGAAAGTGCAGATATGACCACACACACCTATCATGAACCATTGAAGACAAAGAGGGTGATTATTGGATTAGAGGTTGAGCCTAAGGAAGATGTAATTGGAAACTATTAGTCGGACAACTTTGAAGTGGAAAAAGTCATAGAGTTACTAAGGGATTATCAAGACTTATTCCCTAGGGGGTACCTTGAACTTAAAGCCGTGCATGAATCATTAGGGGAGATGAAGATAAATCTTAAAGAGGGTGCACACCCAATTAGAAAGAGACCCTATAGGATGAACCCCAACTTACACGAAAATTTCAAAGAAGAGATTGAAAAAAATGTTGAAGTCTAGAATTATTAAGCCCCTTGATGAGTAAGAATGGGTTAGTGCAATGGTGATCGTGCTCAAGAAGGATGGACGGATCAGGATTTACATGGACTACATGGAGCTGAATGATGCATGTGTGACTGATCCCTTTCCTATGCCATTCACTGGGGAAATACTAGTAGGTGTTACAGGGCATGAAATATATTCATTTATGGATGGGTTCTCTAGGTATCATTAGGTTCATATTTCCTAGGAGGATTAGGAAAAGACTACGTTTACTATGGAATGGGGTAGCTTCACCTATACTATAAAGCCTTTTGGTCTAAAAAATGTGCCTGTTGTATTTTTGTGCATAGTCTTTCAAGCATTCAAGGAATTTATTCACAACTTATTATAGGTATATTTAGATGATTGGATGATGTATGAATTTTTTAAGGATCATTGTGACAATTTGTGCTTAATGTTTGAAAGATGTAGACAGTTGAGTATCTCATTAAACATCAAGAAGTGCATATTTACTACACTGTTTGGGATAGTGCTAGGACACATAATATGCAAGGAATATTTGTTGGTTGATTCAACCAAGGTTGTAGTCATTATAGGCCTAAGAGATCCTACCAGCTAGAGTGAGGTGCATCGATTTTTGGGCCATACAGGATATTACAGGAAGTTTATCAAAGGATATGCCAAATTTGCCTCACCGTTGGAAGAGTTACTGAAAGGGAAAGGTATGTTCTACTGGGGAGAATTGCAACAGCGCGCATTCGAGACATTAAAGGAAAAACTTACTACCACACCTATTCTGGGTTTTCCTTCATGGGACTAACCATTTCATGTACATGTTGACGCCTCTGGTGCAACCATTGGTGTGGTGTTAGCTAAACCTGGAGAAGGTATTGTAGATCATCCTATCTATTTTACTAGTAGAAAGTTGACTCCTATACAAAAAATTATAAAAATACAGAGCGCAAAGCTTTGTCAATGATCTATGCACTACATAAATTCTGGTAGTTACTACTAGCTACACCATTCATCTTTTATACAAATCATATGGCATTGGAGTATTTAGTAAACAAGCCTATTCTACAAGGGCACATATGTCAATGAGTGCTCTTATTTTAGGAATTTGATTTCACAGTTGTGGTCAAAATAGGGAAAAGTAACTCTAGACTATACCATCTATCAAGAATACAGTAAGGAGAAGAAGTAGAGGCAATTGAAGATACCATGCCGGATGCACAATTATACGAAGTTCTGATGAGTGCCATTGGAACTAAAGGACATTATTGTCTTTCTAAGAGTAGGGATGTCACTAGAAGGAATGAAATCCTTGGAGAAGAAACAACTTGCTAAACGTGTAACCCCCTTTATGTTAATCACTTTGGTGACCAGACAAATTAGGCCGAGATGAAGTATTGCTCCATTGTGCATTGGAACATGAGCGTAAACGTATTATGGAAGAAGCTCATGGTGGTATTATAGGTGGCCACTATGCAGGTGATGCCACTACGTGTAAGATTCTACTCACTGGATTATGGTGGGAGACCCTATATAAAGATTGTAAGGAATTTTGTAAGGCTTATGATTATTGTCAACGTCTTGGAAAACTCGAGTCAACCATATGAAATGCCTCTAAGACCCATCACTAGTAAAGAACCATTTGAGAAATGAACTATAGATTTTATGGGTCCTATTTCACCGTTGTGTGCGAGAATGGATCACGCTACATCATAACTTACACAGTTATCGACCGTGGTGGGCGAAGCAACACCTATGAAGGATTGTCTGAATGACTACAACAACTAGGTTTATTTGGGAAAATATAATTATAAGTTATGGATGTCCTTTAAGTTCTACCACCGGTGATAGGGGCATGGATTTTCTTAATAAGACAATCAAAAGCGTATTGGATGAGTTCATGATTGCACACCATAAGGCTACACCCTATCATCCTCGGGAAAATGGGACTGTTGAGGCTTTGAATAAAATTTTGAGCCGGACATTGACAAAATTTAGTGATGTTGGATGAAAGGATTGGGATGATAAATTATCTCAGTAGTACTTTGGGCATATCGACAACATATAAAAAAGGTTGAACAAAGCCACACAATTTCGAGTTAGTGTTTTTCATAGAAGCCGTTCTTCCTATGGAATTTATGTTACCTTCTTTGCATATTGTGCACGCTGGAGGTCTACCTAATGAGCAAGAATTAGGAGAACAAATTGAACAATTGATCAAGTTGGATGAGCAATGAGCCATAGAACGTTGGAGTCAAAAACAAGAAAAGGTCATGCAGAAAGCATGGTATGACATACACATCAGGGATAAAAAGCTTGAAATAGGATAGATGGTACTCCTTTATGATTCTAAGTTTTTGCGCCATCTAGGAAAACTCAAGGTACATTGGTTGGGGCCATATGTTATCACTCACATACTTGAATTAGGTGCTTGTCAATTAGAGGCACTTTATGGAATATGGTTACCCAGTTACTTCAACGGGAGTAGGATGAAGCCCTACTATAAATAATTCTTCTTGGTGTTTGTAATAAGGTAGTGTTGCCATTTAGATTAGGTTTTCAATTATGCATTTCCTTAATGTGTTTCTTTCTTTGTTCTTTATTATTTTTCAATTTAGTTGGTGTGTTTGTGTAATAAGTGCATTTACGTGTCGGAAACTAATTAATATTTAAATAATTTTAATGCATAGAGGACTACACATACCCTTAGTGTGGGGTAGGTTGTTGATATCCAGTGCAAGAATGTTTAAAATAGGTACACATGATAGGAACTATCTATGGGTGCTTTTCAAGGTAGGAAATTTGAAAAACAAAAGAGATCACTTCTGACATGGGGACCATAGAGAAATAAAAATGAAGAAATAAGCATAACGTGAGGTAAGCAGGAGGTCGGGAAGACTACCGGTGGAAGGTGCAAGTGATGAGTTAATCGGTGTATGGAAGCGCGTGAAAGAGAATTATACAACCAAAAGGTAGAAGGGTGCACTAGAAGGTTATATCTTGGGTGCGAAGATAAACCGCGTGGAAATAATAAAAATGGCCAATTAGTGAGAGGATTTTTGGTAGGTAGAGGAGCAATAAATGCACTAAATTGTTGAAATTCTATATAAGGATGGGATGTGAGTTGATTTTTACCATTGCAATTGAGAAATTTTGAAAAGGGTTAAGTGCGAACAAACCGAGAAATCAAGTTGAGGAGTGAAGAGTGAAATCGACATAGAGAAAGGGTTATGCATAGGAGAATCTTGCATTCCAATAGGAGAAGGGTTTGAACAAAGAAGATGCGTTACAAATGATCTCGGGCATGTGATTTCCACTAGGGCATGAAAATTTAAACTATGGTTTTGACTTGCTTGATTTTAGAGGGAAGAGAAGAGAGATTTTTCAAATGGAACCAAAGAAAGCACCCACAACAGGAGATAAAGGGAAGATGAAGGTTGAACCGAAAATAAATTGATCCCGAGAGTAATTTCATAGAAATGTAATATCTAGAGGGTGTGATTATGGGACAAGAATGGGATTCCCATATCTCTTAATGTAAAATCAATGATTACAACCATCAAACATCAGATAATAAGAAGGATCTTGATGTGTTGCTGAGCACGAAAACAAACAAGTGCATGACAGAGGATATGCAAGTATATGATGACATTGGTGAGAAGTTTCTAAAGTAGAATGGAGTCTACCAGCTATATGAGTAGCCATATTTCAGAAATTATGAACCATTGTATCGGTGGTTGATGAGCGAGTCCATGAAGATTTCTTCTACTTCACCGATGTGAGGTTAATAATCACAACTACTTTGATTTCAACGGTGATAGGACTAAGGGCCTCGGGGTCAGATATGGATAGTGATTTAACTAATAAATCCACAATTTTGGAGACAAGGAAAGAGCTGGGGTATACCAATGGTCTCATGTGGCATGGACATTGTCAAATTGAAAAAGTACCCGATGAGTGCGGGTAGCTGCACATTTTGTGACAAAGCTGAATGACCAAGGAAGGTGGTCGTAGGTAAACACAATGTGGTTGCACATCATAAAAAAGATGTCTCAGGAGTGGTCTACAATATTGCACCACATATCAAAGATAATTATTGAAGAAGCACAAATAGGTGACAAAATAAGTTTTGGCGTTGTCTATTTTCTTTAGTATTTATGGAGATTGGGGTACCCGATGGGAAAAAGAAGAAGATTTAGGAGTACCCCATGGAACACAAGTTAACTACGGAAAATTTTGGCAAGTACTTATGCAATGGATCAATGAGTGGACCATTTAAGTAAAGGATGGAGATGTGGTATGATAGACTCTATGCGCTATTCAAGGAATAGTTGCACATACCCAAGGATTTACCTTCGGTGGTGGGTAAGGTAGTTTTGTTTACCGTAAACCAACATATTTGCACAACATGATTTGCCATGAAGGATGGGGCTTGAAGCCCATGGTGAAAAATGTTGTATGCCTTCACAACAAGATATTTCTAGGCATCAGTTCACCGGTTCTCAAATGCGTGCTGCCTAACCTTCAATGTAGACAAGGTAGATTGCAACTACCACACTCTGAGGAAAAAGTATGTATATCTAGGGTGCAATGCATACATTGAAAGGCTTATTTCAGATATTATAAGCATGAAACTTGTAAGCTTGGTAGTTGGGGACACTGGAGCAACACTTGTGTACCTACAACTCAAACCCAAGATGGAGAACACTATGTGGAGAATGAGTTTGTGCTCCCAAGGCTTCCAAAGGGTAAACATATAATGGAAAATATTCCAGCTCCTAAGCCCACAGAAATAGTTCAAGTAGATGATGAAGAGGAAGAACATGAAGATAGTGGTGGTTTAAAACACAAAGGTAGAAGACAACCTCCAAATAAGGATGAAGCTGAGCATGCAACTACACCACCTTAGCCACAAGAGGAAGATGATGAGTAATTAGATGCATTCCAAGGAGAGCACCGATTAAAGAGAGTATTCAGTAGAATAAGGACCCAAGGTGATACTCTACAAATAGTGTGTAGATAACCTTGACTCTCTCCATAGAAGGAGACAACTGAGAAAAGACTAAGGAAATTGAAGCTAAATGAGGAAGCGAAGAGTCTAAGCAAAGCATGCCTAATTCTCCTACACCTCTAGAGAATGTGGAATAACAAAAGGACGAGGAAATCAAGGATGGAGAAGAGGGAAAAAAAGGGGATAGATGAGACAAAAATTGACACTACTCAGGACATAGCTATATAAGTCCCAAATATTGAAGCCCAAGTTCCTAAGTAGCCTAAATCGAGGAGAAAAAGTGGGGGTATATTCCACCAACCATGGGCTACACCGAGGACATAGGTATAATTGTCTGCACCCGTTTTCAGAGCACAATGACACAAAAGAAGTTGTATGGCTGGGAGTTAATGGATGAAGATATGGCAACAGTGTGCACAAGGAAGCAATTTTCATGGTCAATGCACACGCACATGGATGAACAAGACTTTGATGTGTGTGAGGAGTCACATGTGTCGAGGAGGTTAAAAATACACCTCGGGTTAGGCACATAATAGTAAAGTCTACTATTATGTCGATGAACAAAAAAACAATGCTTTAGTGAAGGTCTTGACAGAGGTCACATGATGGAATATGGATAAAGTTGCATCAATTAGGATGCTAAAGGAGGAGATCAAGACTAATGATGAGGAAATAACGTGCCTAAAGAAGGAAAGAGACTTTTCCTAGAAGAAGAATGTTGTGTTTATCAACATGGTAGAGGATATTGGTGACAATGTCATGAAAGCTAGACCACACTTAGAGCCAAAGGTACCCAAGACGTTTCCTTTGGAAATAAATTATGTTAAGTACATTGGTGGAATTAGTGCTTGAAGATGAACCCCTGTGCATGCTAGATCCAAAGGATCCATCATAGGAAGCAGTGAGAAAAAGGCTTTGGTGATGTGGAATATTGCATCATATGAAGGATTGCTTCAGAGCTTGCAGGAGGAACTCAAGAAGGCGGATCAAGTGTTGAATATTTGTACAATGCCAGAGGCCGTTATAAGGACCATGACTATTTTGGAAGACAATGAAGTCCTGAAGGCCATGAAGGATGAGACATTGGGTTGCACATAATAATTAGCACTTGTTAAGAAGAAGCATGAGGCCCTTACAGCAGCTCAAGAACCACACAGGGAAAGGCTAGATGAGCTTGGAAAATCATCACTCAAAAGATGGACTTGTTGGAAGGGATAATGACTGGCATGTCTAGCATTGTGTTGGTCTTACAGAATGAAAAGGGAGAGATTGCAAGGGATGAATTAGAGTCAATTGTAGTGGATATTCCAGAGAAAGCATAGGCTGCACTCAATGACTGGTAGACCTTAGAGGCGGAGATAAAATAAGAATATCCCAAATTGATTATTCGGGTTGCGGTAGAGAATCTTTACCGCAGGTAAAGATTCTTTTATTCATCAAAATTATTTATATTCTTCTATCCATATTCTTTCATTCGTTTTGGAGACAACCATTCTTTGGGCGACAGTGAAACTAGTGTGGGGTAATGTTGATCACCAAAATATAGCACTTAGTGAAGAACATATAGAAGGTCCACATGGGAAATAAGAGCACATTCAAAGGTGCAAAAGTATCGAAAAGGATTGTGTGTAAAGAACATAAACGGGTTTGGGACCTAGCTATTTTTATGATGAGGATCTATTTTTGGAGATAGCGTGCGGGAACTCATACCGATAAGAGACTTACATGTCACGCATTGGCTATTTTTGGATGATCATCTATAAATCTCTTTGCATTGATGTAAGATAAAGATAGAATTGTGAACTGATAGTTGACTAAGAGATATCTATTGTTAGCATTCTTGCATGTAATCCTATTTTTAATGTGCCCATGGCTAATAATAACATGTGACCTATTTTTGGGATTAGATAAGCGGTGAAGGGAAATTCCCCACCCTTATAAATATATATTGAACTATGTAGTAGAGAGAGAGAGCATAGATATAGGTGTGAGAACTAGGTTATAGTGAGATTATGTTGTCAAATCTGTTACGTGCATGAGTGTATACTACTGTGATTGTAAGGAAGCTTCTATGTATTTATTGCAATTAATATAATGGAGATTATGGACTAAAACAAGGTGTTATCATGGTTATATTTCATTATTGCATGCTTGATTCCATTATGGTTATCTGTTAAGTTTGTTATGTTCTAGATCTAGATCTGAATATGCACTATAGGAAGATATATTAGCCATATATATGAATGATTAAAGTCTTCATCATGCTAAACATCTTGTAACAACAACCCTAAAGAGGGGTCAGTACATTTTCATACTTCAGGTGAGAGCTCAAAGTATAGGCTAAGTGATGTCTTTGGTGTGCCTAGGCTGGTATTTTTGAATTCTAGGTTGCATCTCGTAGGTGGATATCTTTACTCGAGTGCACGTGGTTTTTCATTGTTGCATTTGCAAGTGCTTTTGATAGGGATTTAATTTTTGGGAAGGTTTGGGAATTTGAAACCCATATGCTATTGATGAAACCCTAGTTTCCTCTCTTTAACCTAGTTTCTGACACTTTCTATGTTAAACCGGTGTGGATACGTCTTCCTTACTTGCCCCTTCAATTCTAGTTGGAGAGTTGTTTAACTATCATTGGTAACACTTTAGGGAAATGTTTAGCTATTGACCCAAAAACTGAATATTTTGAGCACACCACTTATGCTAGAATCTTGGTTGATATGGATACTATTGTGGACTTCCCTACCACTATTGAACTTAAAGTTGAAGATAGAACTTGGATTCAAAATATGGATTTCGAAGGGTTTCCCTTTAGATGAAGAACTTGCTTTTCTATTGGCCATTTAGTTGCAGATTGTCACTTGGTTATAAAACATGCTAAAGGTAGAAGCTCTTGGTTGAAGAACTCAAACCCTAGTCACCTAGTGGTGAATGATACATTGGATTGTGAATCTGATTTGGTGTCTAAGGAATTAATTGACCTAGATGAGGTGGAAGTGTAACAAGCTGTTAAAAATTTTTGGATCCCTTAACTGGATCCCAGGACCTTGTGGAACAAATTGAAGTTTTGATTCCAATCCAAAGAAATGAAAATGTAAATCCAAATACGAAGGGGATTGGTAAGTTGTATGTCATAAAAAGAAAGGTACAATCTCCCCCTTAAGATGCAACTGAGATCCAAAGGGAAGGGGCCATATTATTGAGATTGCTATTGGTTTTTAGTTTGTTGTTGTTTGTTTGATGTTGTTGTTATTTTGATCTTCTGTGCCACTGGAAGAGGCTTGTTTTTCATGTTCCTCATTGTCTCATCTTTCTCTCCACCTTTATACGGGGTAGGGTCCCTTTAACCCTCCTTTACCAATAATAAAAAAATAATTGACCTAATTCACAATATAAACAACACAAATGAAAAAACCTAAGTGTAAAATGAAAACCTAATGTATTGAAGGGGATAGACATGTCATATTTGAGTTCCTTGTGCAACAAATTGAGTAATTAGTTTTACGGAAATGAAACAAGATGTATCAAACCCCTTGATGTCAATGAAACAAAAATAATAGTGAACACAACTTTAATCGTGATTGTGACATGATTTTGACCTAGTTTGATCTAAAGTAAATTATAATCCCCTAATTTGACAAACATTCACTTAGTTTTACCTCGGTTTCCCTAATTCAACATGATTTAACTAATCAACCTAAATGGACCTAATTTGGATTGATTTACCTATTTTCATAATTGAAAAAAATTAACCTAAAATGTCGTAATTGACCTAAATGGACCTAATTTAAAATAATTATTCTAATTATATCTAAGCGACATCCACAAAACAAAGACTCTTAAAGGAGGAATCACCAAAATGAATAGATACAAAATATGTAGAGATGAGGGTACATCCAAGATGGGACAAGGACAATCATTTCTCAATGCATAGGAAAACCAATCAGCCCCTAGATGTGTGAGATTTCAATAACTTCCTTAGTCCCCACTCTAACATTTTATAAAACACTTCCATAACATTATCATAATTTAGGCAATGTGCGATCCAATCGAGTATGAAACATTGAGACCTCATTACCTAGATGGGTTGGAAACCAAATCTTAGTTCCTCATAACATTAATTTTTTTTGAGGATGGAAATTTTAAAATGAATAGAATCACACTACATAAAGACGGGAGAAACCAATTAGGAAAATAATGTAGCCTTTCCTTTATAATCAATGAAAGGAACATAAAACACCAAAGACAATATGAGTGGAACAATTCGAGGAGAAAAACCCAAATTTGGAACCATATCCAAAAGAGGGCTTCCCACATCCTCATTACACCATCAATACCATCAAAGAGTCAACGCAAGAACACCCAACCACACTAAAAAAATTTGGAGGTGTTAATGATGGGAAACATCCACATGTATCATAAAAACCTTGAAGAATGGTGGGATGATTTCATAATACATGTCATGTCCATTACTAGGTAGACATGGTTTTAACGGGGGTTTTGAAAGTGCCAAAAGTATCCCAAGGAAAATTCTCAAACAAAATTAGAAGACCTCAATGTAGACAATAAATCACGCACTTTGGGTATTTATCTAGTCCCGATTAAATACTACTATTCATATGATTCCTAATTAAGAAAATTACTAACTCATTCATGTCCTTGGCCATCTTTGATTTCTTTCCATTACCACTATTAGTCTTACATCCGGTTTAGGTCAATTTCGATGCACCTAGAATTCACCAATACAAGTCGAGGTGCGCTTGCACATAACTCACCCTAAACTAAGTACTCGCTTGAAGCATGCAAAGGTATCAGGCCCCTCTTTAGGGTTATTGTTACATGATGTTAGCATGATGAAGACTTAAATCATTCAGATCTATGACTAATATATCTTTCTACAGTGCATATTCAAATCTAGGTCTAGAACATAACAGACTTAAAAGATAACCATAATGGAATCAAACATGCAATACTAAAATATAACCATGATAACACCTTGTTTCAGTCCATAATCTCCATTATATTAATTACAGTAAATACACAGAAGCTTCCTTACAATAATAGTAGTATACGCTCATGCGTGTAACAGATCTAGCAACATAATCTCACTATAACCTAGTTCTCACACCTATATCTATGCTCTCTTTGCTACATAGTTCAATACATATTTATATGGGTGGGAACTTTCCCTTCACTGCTTATCTAATCCCAAAATAGGTTGCATGCTATTATTAGCCATGCGTTGTTACAAAAATAGCCACACATGCAAGTGCGCTAATAATAGACTACTTTTAGTTAATTGACAGTAGCATATCTATTCCTAACCTATGTCCATGTAAAGCACTTCGCAGCTGATCCTCAAAAAATAGCCAATGTGTGTTAAGAAAGTATTTAAGCTGGTTTGTGTGCTCTGCATGCTATCTCCAAAAATAGATCCTCACCATGAAAATGGCTAAGTCTTGAACTTGTTTCTATTCTACGCGTGATCCTCTCCGATACTATCACACCTTTGAATGTGCCTCTGCTTTCCCATGCAAACCTTCTATATTTTCTTTGCTAAGTGCTAGGATTTGAATGATCAACATTACCCCACACTAGTTGCATTGCCACCCCGAGAAATGGTTGTCTCAAAAATGAATCAAAGAATATGAATAGAAGAATAGAAATAATTTTGATGAATAAAACAATTTTTTTACCTTGTAGTATCTTCTACTTCAACTTGAATAATCAATTTGGGATATTCTTCTTTTATCTCTACCTCTAAGTCTTCCAATCATTGAGCATGACCTCTTCCTTCTTTGGAATATCCATTGCAATTGACTCTAATTCATCCCTTGTAATCTCTCCCTTCTCATTCTATAAGACCAACACAATGTTGGACATGCCAGTCATTCTCCCTTCCAACAAGTCCATATTTTGAGTGATGAGTTTCCCAAGCTCATCCAACCTTTCCTTATGTGGTTCTGAGCTGCTTTGTAAGGGCCTCATGCTTCGCTTAACAAGTGCTAATCATTTTATGTGGCCCAATGTATCATCCTTCATGGCCTTCAGGACCTCATTGTCTTCCAAAATGGTCCTGGTCCTTATAACGGCTTCGGTGCTATACAAATATTTAGTGCTTGATCTACCTTCTTTAGTTCCTCCTGCAAGCTCTAAAGCAACCCTTCATATGATGTAATCTTCCACATCACTGAAGCCTTTTCCTACTCTACTTCTTGTGTTAGATCCTTTGGTTCTGGCATGTGCAAAGGTTCATCTTCAAGCACTAAGTCCACTAATGTACTTACATAATGTATTGTCTGAAGGAAACGTCTTAGGTACCTTTGGCTCTAAGTGTGGCCTATCCTTCATGACATTGTCCCCAATCTCCTCTACCATACTGATAAACAAATCATTCTTATTTTGTTCCAAATCTCTTTCCTACTTTAGGAGCGCTATTTATTCATCCTTAGTCTTGATCTCCTCCATCAGGTACCACTGATTGTGGAAGCTTTATCCATATTCAATCATGCAACTTCTATCAAGACTTTCAAAGCAAAGCATTGCTCACTGTTAATATGACATAACAACAGTCTTCTTTTACATTATGTGTCTGGCATGAGGTGTCTTTTTCAACCTCCTTGATATGCATGACTCCTCACACACATCAAAGTCTGGTTCATCCATGTGTGTGTGAATTGACCATGAAAATTACTTCCTTGTGCCTATTATTGTCATATCTTCATCCATCAATGCCCAACCATACAACTCCTTTTGTGTCATTATGCTCTGGAAACGGGAGGGTACAATTTTACCTATGTCCTCGGTATAGCCCATGGCTAGTGGAATATACTCCCCACTTTTTCTTCTTGATCTAGGCTGCTTAGGAACTTGGGCTTCAAGATTTGGAACTTGTGTGGCTATGTCCTGAGAAGTCTCGGTTGTTGTCTCATCTGCTCCTTTTTCTCCCTCTTCTCCATCCTTAATTTCTTCATCTTTTTGTTTTTCCACGTTCTCTGGAGGTGTAGGATAATTGGGCACGATTTCCTCAGACTCTTCCACTTCCTCATCTAGCTTCAATTTCCTTCTTATTTTCTCAGTTGTCTCCTTTTTAGAGAGAGTTAAGGCGATCTACACACTATTTGACTGAGTAGCACCTTGGGTCCTTGTTCTCATAAATACTCTCTTAAAACAACACTCTCCTTGGACTGCATCCAATTCCTCATCATCTCCTTCTTGTGGTTGTGGTGGTGTAGTTGTGTGCTCTAATTCTTCCTTATTTGAAGGGTGTCATCTACCTCTGTGTTCCAAACCACCACTATCTTCAGCTCTTCTTCTTCATCATCTACTCGAATTGTTTTTATTGGCTTAGGGGTTGGAACATTTTCCATTATATGTTTACCCTTTGGTGGCCCTAGGAGAATCATTCTCCACATACTTAGTGTTCTCCATCTTGGGTTTGAGTTGAAGGTACACAAGCACTGCTACGGTGTCCTCAACTACTAAGCTTATAGGCTTCATGCTTATAATATCTGAAATTATCCTTTTAATGTAGGAATTCCACCATGGATATACATATTTATTTCTCAGAGTGTGGTAGTCACAATCTACCTTATCTGCATTGAAGGTGGCATGCATATGAAAACTAGTGAACTTATACTGAAATACCTTGTTGTGAAGACATATGATAGTTTTCACTATGGGCTCTAAGCTCCGTCCTTCATCGCAAATCACGCATTGCAAAAATGTTGATAGACTGCAAATTGAACTACCTTACCCACCACCGAAGGAAAATCCTTGGGTATGTGCCACTCTTCTTCAAATGCCATGCAGAGTCCATCATACCACATCTCTACCCTTTGCTTGAATAGTCCACTCATTGATACATCGCAAAATTACTTGCCAAATCTTTCCACAAGTGACTTGTGTTCTATGGGATATTCCCAAATCTTCTCCTTTGGCCCATCAGGTACCCCAATCTCCATAAATACTAAAGAAAATAATACAACACCAAAAATTATTTTGTCACCTATCTGCACTTCTTTAATGATTTTCTTTTCTATGTGATCTACAATATTGTAGACCACTCCTTGAGACATTTTCTTTGTGACGTGCAACACATTGTGTTTACCTGTAACCACCTTCCTTGGTCATTCAACTTTGTTACAAGATGTGCAGCTACCTGCACTACTAGGTACTTTTTCAATTTGTCAATGTCCATGCCACACGGACCTTTAGTATACCCCATCTCTTTCCTTGTCTCCAAGATTGTGGCCTTATTAGTTAAATCACTATCCAGATCCAACCCTGAGGCCCTTAGTCCTGTCACTATTGAAATCAAAGAAGTTATGATTCTTACCCTATCGGCGATTTAAGTAGAAGAAGTCCTCATGGACTTTTCTCATCAACCACCGATACAATGGTTCATACTTTCCAAAATATGGCAGCTCATATAGCTGGTAGACTCCATTCTAGCTTTAACAACTTCTCACCAGTGTCATCGTATACTGGCATATCCTCTACCATGCACTTGTTCATTTTTGTGCTCAGCAATGCATTGAGATCCTTCTTATTATCTGATGTTCAATGGTTGTAATCGTTGATTTTACATTGGCGATATGGGAATCCCATTCTTGTCCCACAATCATGCCCTTTGGATACTGCATTTCTAAGAAATTACTCTTAGGAGAAATTTCTTCTTCCACTTCAACCTTCTTCTTCCCTTTATCTCTTGCTGTGGGTGCTTTCTTTAGTGCCATTTGAAAAAATCTCTCTTTTCTTCCCTCTATAATCAAGCAAGTCAAAACCCTAGTTTAAATCTCCATGCCCTAGTGGAAATCACGTGCCCTAGCTCATTTGTAACATGTCTTCTTTGCTCAAACCCTTCACCTATGGGAACACAAGCTTCTCTTGTGCACAACCCTTCTCTCCATGTCTAGTTTCACACTCTTCACACCTCAACACGATTTCTTAGCTCATTCACACTTAACCCTTTTCAAATTCTCTCAATTGCAATGGTAAAAATGAACTCACATCTCGTCCTTATATAGAATTTTAAAAATTTAGTGCATTTATTGCTCCTCCACCTACTAACAATCCTCTCATTAATTGAACATTTTTATTATTTCCACGTGGTACATCTTTGTTTCCCAAGCTATAACCTTCTAGCACGCCCTTCTACCTTTTAGCTATAGAATTCTCTTTAGCACGCTTCCATACACCTGAGTACCTCATCACTACACCTTCCACTGGTAGTCTTCTCGGCCTCTGCTTACCTCATGTTATACTTGTTTCTTCATTCATCTCTCTCTATGGTCCCTGTGTCTAGAAGCAATCTCTTTTGTTTTTCAATTCTCCAACCTTGAGTAGCACCCATAGATAGTTCCTTTCATGTGTACTTATTTTCAATAGTCCTATACCTGGATATCAACAACCTACCCCACACTAAGGGTATGTGTAGTCCTCTACGCATAAAAATTCTTCAAATAGTAATTAGCTTCTGGCGCGTAAATGTGCTTATTACACAAACACACCAACTAAATTGACAAAGCATAGCAAAAAAGAAGGAAACACATGAAAGAAATGCATAATTGAAAACCTAATCTAAATGGCAACACTTCCTTATTACAAACACCAAGAAGACTTATTTACGCAGGGGCTTTAGCCTACTCCCATTGAAGTAATTGGGTAACTCGTATTCCATTAAGTGCCTCTAACTAAAAACATATGATTCGAGTATGTGAGTGATAATATATGGCCCCAAAAATGTACCTTGATATTTCCTAGATGGTGTAAAAACTTAGAATCATAAAGGAACACCATCTATCCTATCTCTAACTTTTTATCCCTGATGTGCCTATCATGCCATGATTTCTGCTGAACTTCCCTTATTTTTGACTCCAATGTGTTATGGCTCGTTGCTCATCCAATTTGATTAAATTTTCAATCCGTTCTTCTAATGCTTTCTCATCAGCAAGACCTCCAGCGTGCGCAATACACAAAGAAGGTAACATAAGTTCCATAGGAAGAAGCTGCTTCTACGCCAAAACTAATCGAAATGGTGTGGCATTGTTCAACATTTTATATGTTGTCCAATATGCCCAAAGTACTTGATACTTTATCATCCCAATATGTTCTTCCAACATCACATATATTTGCCAATGTGTGGCTCAATTTTTTTGAAAGCCTCGATAAATCCCATTCACTGAGGATGATAGGGTGTATTCTTATGGTGTGTAATCATAGATTCATCCAATAAAATTCTGATTGTCTCACTAAGAAAATGTGTGCCCCTATCAACTCGGTCAAAATTAAAGGAAATCCATACCTTGTAATAATATTTTCCCAAAGTAACTCCTGGCTGATGTAGTCATTGTACAATCCTTTATATAGTGCTTCGCCCACTTTGTCAAATAGTTTGTGCAAGTTATGATGTAGCACGATCCGGCTTCTACGTGGCAAATTAGTGAAATAGGACCCAAAAAATCTATAGCCTATTTCTCAAATGGTTCGGCACTAGTAATGGGTCTTAGAGGCATTTCATCTCATTGACCTGGTTTCCCAAGACATTGACAATGATCACAAGCCTTACAAAATTCCTTATAATCTTTATATAGGGTCTCCCACCATAATCCAGCGAGTAGAATCTTACGTGCGGTGGCATCACCTGTATAGTGGACACTTACAATACCACCATGAGGTTATTCCATAATATCTGTACGCTCATGTTCCAATACACAACGACACAATAATTCATCCCGACCTAATTTGTACAGTTACCACTAATTAACATATAGGGGCTACGCATATAACAAGTTGTTTCTTCTCCAAGAAATAAATGTCCTATAGTTCTCTAGATGGTGCTCATTGTAACTGTATAATTGTGCATCGTGAATGGTATCTTCAATTACATGTTCTTCTCTTGACTATATTTTGGATTGATGGTTTGGTCCAGAATTACTTTTCCTTGGTTTTACCACAATTGTGAAATCAAATTATTGAAATAAGAGAACCCATTGACATATGTACCCTTTTAGAATGGGCTTGTTTACTAAATACTTCAATGCCATATGATCTATATAAAAGAAAAAGTTGTAGCTAGTAGGTACTTGGTGGAATTTATTTAGTGCATAGATCATTGACAAAGCTTCATGCTCTGTAGTTGTGTAATTCTCGTTACTCAGTAGAGTCACTTTCTACTAGCAAAATAGATAGGATGATCTACAATACCTTCCCTAGGTTGAGCCAACACCGCGCCAATGGTTGTGCCAAATGTGTCAACATGTACATGAAATGGTTTTTCCCATGAAGAAAAATGTAGTATAGGCATGGTAGTAATTTTTTCCTTTAATGTCTTGACTGCGTGTTGCTGCACTTCTCCCTATTAGAACATACCTTTCCCTTTTAGTAACTCTTCCAATGGTGCAGAAAGTTTGGCATATCCTTTGATAAGCTTCCTGTAATATCTTGTATGACCCAAAAATCAGCACTTCACTCTGACTGGGAGGCTCTCTTAGGCCTATAATGACTAAAACCTTGGATGGATCAACCAACAAACCTTCCTTGTAGATTATGTGTCCTAACAATATTCCAAATGGTGTAGAAAATATGCACTTCTTGATGTTCAAAGAAATACTTAATTGTCTACATATTTCAAACATTAAGCGTAAATTGTCACAATGATCTTTAACTAATCCATACACCATCCAATCATCCAAATAAACTTGTAAGTTGTGAATAAATTCCTTAAATGCTTGAATAACTATGCATGAAAATACAGTAGGCACATTTTTTAGACCAAAAGGCATTACAATATAGGCGAAGCTACCCCATTTAGTAGTAAATGTATTCTTTTCATGATCCTCCTAGGTAATCCTAATTTGATGATACCCAAAGAACCCATTTGTAAATGAATAGATCTTGTGCCATGCAAATCCTAGTATTTCCTTAGTGAATGGCATAGGAAAGGGATCAGTCACACATGTAGCATTTAGCTCCATGTAGTCCATGCAAATCCTAATCTATCCATCCTTCTTGATATTGATCACCATTGGACTAACCCATTCTGACTCATCAAGGGGCTTGATAATTCTATACTTCAACATTTTGTTAATCTCTTCTTTGACCTTTTCGCGTAAGTTGGGGTTAATTTTATAGGGTCTCTTTCTAACTGGGCATGCACCCTCTTTAATATTTATCTTCATCTCCCCTAACGATTCATGCATGCCTTTAAGTTCATGGTACCCCTAGGGAATAAGTCCTGATAATCCCTTAGTAACTCTATGATTTTTCCACTTCGTAGTCTCGACCAATAGTCCCCAATTATGGATTCCTTTGGTTGAGTATCTGATCCAATATTCACCTTCTTTGTCTTTATAGGTTCATGATAGGTGTGCATGGTCATATTTGCACTATGTCCAACACCTCACGCCTACCTGTTGAATGGTTTACATCTAGATTTTCTACTTCTTCGTCATCCACTAAGTAGACCATTTTCCCCTTTTCTTTCTCAATGTAGGCACGTTGAAGTAGTGTGGCATTAGCCTCTATTTCCTCAACAAGACATGCTCCTAAGTTTCCTTCATCCAATAACTCCTAAAGGAGTTCTTCAGCCTTGGCACTATCTCCCATAGTTAAGCACTTTATGAATTTTAATGCTTCTTTCACTGGAGATTTAGTAGAGAAGAAGTCAAATGTCTGGGTCATTCCTGTAATTAAATCCTACTAATTTCCGGTCTCTCTATGGAGTTCTGCATGTACATACCAAGCATGCATGCAACTTTATAAAGTGGAAAAAATTGTGTGCCCATAGCGAAGATGGTAAAGCTTCCTGCCCCTCTTCCCGAGTTTTTCACACTTCTAAACGTGGTGGTGAACATGTGAATGACCATGATAAGTGCATATTTGAGTAGGTTCATTGCTCTTGAAGAACTTAGCACCAAGAGTGATCATAATTTCATGCCATCCTACATGATTATCCTTGTGGGCCACCCACTAACGTGTTGTTGTCCCACATAGTGTATATGCTATCGTATTTCTTCTTTCCAAGGGGTCTATCCATTGTTCCTCCATGGTGCACATGAATATCATAGGATCTCCTTCTCTCGATGTAACAAGGTACCAAGTTGTTACCTATCCTCCTGACTTAATGTGGTTTGTTGCCTCTAGGAAATATGCTCTTTTATTCACACCCTACTAACTCATAAGTGCTATGAGCCCAATTATCACGAGTAACACCTATAGTATTGCTGATGGAATGTGCATCCTCCCACCGAATTATTCCTTCTTTAGTGGCTTAAGCATCTCTCGGATCTTGGATGGCGCGTACATAAATCCTATTAAGATCTTCTTCACTTAAGGGCTCAACATAGGGCACAAATTTTCATCTGTTAAGGGGATAATAACTCTTTCCTCCTTTTTTCAAAACTGATATAACCCTTTTTGAATCAAAGATCAACATTATTTGCATAAGCACCAAGGACACCCCAATAAAGCTAGGAAGCTATCTCGACTCGCTAACGCTAAAACCTCAAAGTCTCCAATGGACTTGGCTCCTTGTATGGTAATGGATGCATCTTTCAAAATTTTGATGGGAGTGGCCTTAGTTTGATTAGCCATGAACAATATATTAGAGGATGACTACAATGGGGTCTTCCCATTTATACCCATGCATCTAAGGTAAGAACATTGGCTTCCATGCTTATATCAATCAATATATTACTCAACAACCACCTATCCACAAAAACATTCATAGTGATTTCCTTGTCATAATTTAGGCTATGAGGGGGAACATTTGCATGCGGATCTTCTCGTCCTCTTAATACGTGCGTGCAGAGTATAATAATGGAATGACGATATTTTCTTAGCGCAACATTTAACACACTTCTCTTAAGTCATCTATATCATTTTGGACCATCTCTGATACTTTCTTTTGCTCTATATTTTGTGATTACTCTTTTAAGTACTGTATCTCACCCTAAAGATTCTTGAGAACTTCCATGGTTTCCTGATAAACCTCCTTCTGATAGGTAGGATCTGGGTACTATGCATGTAGAACCTCCTCCTTAGTGATGGTAGGATTTTGTTGTAATGCTTCTCCCGGCATGTGCCACCTTAACACGAGATCGTGATCTTCATTTGTAATTCCTCGACTCTACTTCCAACTTAAGCATCTACTAACTTTCAATGAACAAGCAGTGTTATATCCTAACCATCCATGCACCTTTGTTTTCTTGTTTATGTTGCTTACTAAGATGCTCATACAATTCTCGGGAATTCCTTATAGCTATGGTTCTTTCCACAAAAAGAACATGTAATATTCTAAGGACATTCACGCCTGTAGTGGTCAAGAGATCCACATGTATAACATGTTCCATGAGGGAAATCTCTTCTTCCACTACCATAGCCTCATCCTCCGAATCCACCACAGTATCCTCGACCTCTTCCACGACCACCTTCAAAACGCCCTTCATTCTAATCATAGCACGCTCATTTGTGATCCCGGTCCTGATGCTCATTCTATCCCTTAGAGTTATCTGAAACTCATGTCTGTCGTATACCAATATCTATAGAATCATGGATCTAACTAATAAGCCGGTAGTCTTCCGTGTCATGAGTCGTGGACCTGTAGATTTTACAAAAGATCTTAAAAGGTTCTTCCTTATCACCTGTTGTAATAATAGGCAATGACTAACATCATGGTTTAAATGGAATATCTCACAATCCTACAAAAACAAGCATACTAATCTGCGAGAAAACTATCCTTTCTGTGACATTCTAATTCACAGCTTGTGCACCAAATCCCCGTGCATGTCTCATGTGCTGAATTTGCTTGATAGTTTCTTCAACTATTTTTCTATTATGAGTAGGTATTTACCTTAGCTCATGTTCACCTAGGTACTTTATTTACCTTTATTGTATTTATCCTCACCCACTTATGTGTGTGGATATTTCTTTTATCTTATTTAGATATTAGGAGATATTATCTAGTTCTTTCCTTGATCTATGGTATTGACTAGTTCTTTCCTTGATCTATGGTATTGACTAGATCCTTGATGTCTAGTTCTCTCCTAAATCTATGGTCTTGACTAGTTCTTTGATGAATAGTTATTTCCTTGATTTATGGCTTGATCTACGACCTTGACTGGTTCTTAGATTGTTATTCCTTGCCTATTTAAGCAAGGCCCATTCTCAATGTATTGTATTGAGTTCCATAATAATATATGATATTGTTTCTCATTTGTTTGCAAAGGTTTTATGTAAAGTTATTCTGGTGAATTGCTTTCATCTTATTGATCGTGGTGTTTGATTAGCATCTATGTTCTTGGCTTGGTACGATCTGGTTATCGTTCCTTTCATTTTCCATAGCTACGATCTCGTGCTTCTAAAAATGAGCTCACCCTAGTATCTATGCTTCCAATTTCCTCAACTTGTAAGGCCGCTTCAAGTGCTTTAGACAGATCACTTTATGTCTTATGTGATAATTCCCTCCTAAAAGGGTAATCAGGCCCCCAAAGAACCATTGTGCATGTTGGCTTGCATCTATGTCATAAGAAAGCTTAGATAACAACATTTTAAAATGGGCATCATACTATCTAACACTTTCAGTAGTGCCTTGTTTAATATCCTTGAGTGCACTTATACTCTTCTGCTCAAACTCAAGGATGTGAAATTATTTAAGGAATGCATATTTTAAAGTTATATATTCTACGCAAGTCTGATCAGGGTCAAAATTTCTATACCAGCTGTGTGCGCACCCTTGTAACATAGTAATACATTTGCTTTCCCTAAGCTTAGAATCCATGATTCCTTTTGCGCACCACAATATTTCACACATATGCATATGTTCAGTAGCATCTTCTATGCCCCTATATTCTGTAAGATGAAGATACATCTCCATGTAAATATTTTGGGGTTGGTGCAGACCTTGCCCACTTGATCTAGAACCTCTTAAATTTCCCTACCTTTAGAACTACCGTAACCTCTAGAGCTAGAGCTACCTAAGCCTCCCGATCCCGAACCCGTAGCTAGATTCAGACCAAAAGATGTGCTTCCCTATGTCCTAAAGGTAGAACTAAACTGTACCACGACAAATTACTACTCCTTGAAGATAGTCCGAAAATATGCGAGTCTCAATTCTTTTCTGATGATACACACAAAAAGGTACTCCCATATAACAACAAAGTCATTTGTGCTACCATCATTGCACCTCTTATAAGACTCGCTCCTACTCTCCCATTGCTTGAATTAGCTTGCTGACTATGTGTTGTACTAGATGTTGGAAAACCAAGCACAAGGGCAAGGTTTCTCGGTGGATTCATATATGTGCCTACAAATTGGTCGTCTCTATTGGCATGCTTCTACGTGAGGCCAAGGAGGGTTCCCTATCATGTTTTCCCAAATGGGGGAGTTCTTGAGGCTCGGGTTCCATGTCTTTTGGTGCTAACTTCCACTCCTTCCTAAACTATCTTTCTCCACAATGCCATTTTCTCTGCAACCTCCCACTACTTCTCTACCTCCATCTCATGCACCTCATTATACTTAAGCCACCTTTCCTCTCTCTTCCTTTCTACCACTAGGTCTTTCATCCTTCACCAAACTTGCTCCTAGCCCCACGTGTGGTGAGGTTTAGTTAGCCATCGGTTACTCTCCAAATTCAAAGTTACCATCAGGATCTTGATCGCCAGTGGAATGCCTTGTAGGTAAGTTCCCCTTGGATATCGTAAAAACTAGAATTTAGCTACCTCTAGGAATGAATAAGTGGAAATTGAGTACTCTAAGATATAACCATCCAAAACACCACAGAACCACGTATCCAAAACTTGAGTCCAAATCAGATTAGCATCACAAAGGGCCTAAAATTCTTCCCACGTCTAAACAAGTGCATGATACCTCTAATTCCGCTTAAATGCATAAGAAATCATCCACTCGTATAATTTTACTGGAAAGATAGTGAAGAAGCTCTCATATAAACTGTCATACAGATTCTATTCCACCCACACGCGTGCGTTAAACTCATATCCAGTGCTGAACCAACATGCATATTCTTCTTCCAGATTGTGTATCCACTCCTCAACACTTGCTAAGGTCAATCAATATGTCTTCATTGTGAACCATCATGAAGACAATTGAAAAAGAGGTCTTGACAACGGAACCAATGATGCAGCCTAAAATTCACCAATACAAGCCTGACGTGCCGACACATCACTCAACCTAGACTAAGCACTCACCAAGCATGTAAAGGTACCAAGACCCTCTTTAGGGTTTCTTTGTTGTAGGATGTTAGCATGATGAAGAATTAAATCATTCAGATCTATGAATAATATATATTTCTACAAAGGCATATTCAGATCTAGGTCTAGAACATAATAGACTTAAAATATAACCATAATGAAGTCAACCATGCAATACTGAAATATAACCATGATAACACCTTGTTTCAATCCATAATCTCCATTATATTAATTAATAAATACAAAGAAGCTTCCTTACAATAATGTAGAGTATACACTCATGAGCGTAATAGATTTAGCAACATAATGTCACTATAGTCTAGTTCTCACACCTATATCTATGCTCTCTCTACTACATAGTTCAATACATATTTATATGGGTGGGAACTTTCCCTTCACTACTTATCTAAACCCAAAATAGGTCAGTATGCTATTATTAGCCACGCGTCATTACAAAAATAGCCACACATGCAAGTGCACTAATAATAGACTACTTTTAGTTAACTGACAGTAGTAGATCTATTCCCAGCCTATGTCCATGTAAAGCACTTCATAGCTGATCCTCCAAAAATAGCCAATGCGTGTCGTGCAAGTCTTTGACCGGTTTGTGTGCTCCACACGCTATCTCCAAAAATAGATCCTCATCGTGAAAATGGCTAAGTCCGAACTTGTTTCTATTCTACATGCAATCCTCTCTCGATACTCTCATGCCTTTAAATGCACTCTACTATCCCACTCAAACCTTCTATATTTTCTTCACTAAGTGACAAGATCTCGAGTGATCAACAATTTGTATTTTCATACCTCAACATTTTCTCATTCTCGAACACCAAAGACTTAGCCAGATGCTAGCCGATGCCCCTGACCTCTTTATACTTTATTCACATCTTTTGGGTCCTTTCTATCCATTTGAGCATCTTATATTTTTGGTAGTCAACCTTTTTAGGGTTAATTATGAAATTCAAGCAAGGGAACCATATAAATATAAAGTTATGTGATCATAATAAGGACCAAGCACTAAGTATTACCTATCACCACCTAAGGTTGCATCCAAAGGATATTTAAGAGCATTCTAGCATCCATTCAAGGAAAAAGGACTGCATTGTTATGCATATACTTTATAGGAGGGGAGTCTATTCTATTTCATGTACACATCTTCTACATTTCCTTACATCTAGCTACTTTTCTCACTATCAAGTGTGACACACACAAGAGCCACCTAGGGAACAATTCCATATACACACACATAGAACTACATTGGGTCTAAAATGTAGTGTAATGCTTAGTCATAAGATCACTTGTTTGACAAATGATGATAGTCCGACCCCTAATTTTGCATCTTTCATTTTTAGGATTTGATGTCTCTTTAAGGGTTTTGTAGTTCATTATTTCATTGCAAGTTTCCAATGAATTTTGAGATCATTGTGTGACTTCATAGTGGCCAAATGTGAAGGAAAATGAACATGTCATGACTCAGAAGTATGGATTTCTAAGAATTTTTACAGCTCATAGGTGCCAACTACTAGTTTATGGCACTCAGTAGGTGTCCCTACCCGCTCCGGGCACCCCACCCAACTTATTCTTCTCGTATTTGCATTATTATAGGGCTTTGTGTGATGCTCTTCCCTTCCCATTCACTCTGGTCATCACTTCAACACAATTTAGATTTGGTTGCGAATCGATAATTCTCTCATTTTCCTCTTTACAACTAGGGTTTTACACTTTCTAGCTTAGCATGCTTGGGTTAATTTCATTATTTATTATTTATTTACTACTACAATAGTGATCAAATTAAGCATTTTCATAGCATTTATTCATAATTTTCTTAATCACCCGCCATTTCAACCCATGCCATTATTGGCTAATAATAAGCACAAATAAACGAACTCTTATCATTAACAAGAAAAAATTAATCAATAAAAATCATTCAAGTCATATGATGTAGTAAGTTAATTCACATTTTGAACTATTTAAATATTGTAATTGTGAAAATGTATACTTTTAAATGTTTTGAAACCTTATAATCATGCTATAAGTGTTGTACATTTTTAATTTCGTCATTCTTATTTTAATTTTTACATGTTTTATTGATATCAAAGAGGGCGTGGAGTTATGAGTCATTTTATTAGCATATTTATGTTTGGAGGATCTAGAGTTTGTGCTTTAGCATAACATCATATGGAGGAGCATTTACATAACCCAACATGAGGGTCTTCTAGTTTGCACATCCATCGACCTCAACGTACTCCACCACAAAGCTATTGGTTTATATTTTATTGTTTAATTAAAGAGTATTTTTTCATATTTACACATACTAGTCACATAACTTTATAATGAAAGGTTTACTAGTATCCGGGAATGTCTTCCTAGTAATGGTCATCCTCGATGACATTTAGGGAATAACCACGTGTTAGTGTGAGCTATCCTATGTGTCCTCCTCTCATGTTGAGAGGTCATCTCACATGGGTTAGGTTTAGGGTTTCATATGTGTTATGCACTAGGTTACTCAAAGACCCTATATGTACCCCTTTTCTATTCATTTATAAGCCAAGACACTCCGCCGCCTTTCCTCTATGCAAGCTTTGTTTCGTGAGCAAGTTCTTCCATTACTCGGTCAATTTTTTCTCGCTATCGCTCGGAGCTTTCACGATTCCATCGGAGTGCAACTACTTCGTGGTGCCTCGCTTCGATTCGATTCTCGCAAACTCTTTTCATGGTATCGTAGCTAAGTTTTTTTTTACAATCAAACTTATTTTAGTAAGTTTTAAAAACATTTCTAACTCGACAAGTTTCTTAAGAACTTTGTTTTAATTAGAAACATTTATCTTTTTAAAAATCTTCATCTAAATCTTCATTAGATTAGATCTAATTATTTTTAAATTATATCTAATTTTTATTTAATTTCAAATTATTTAAAAATATATATTTCCTTGGCATTATAATTTGGTCTTTGGATTGTTGTATTTCTAACCTTCGCCGAGTGCCAAGACGAAGGGTGAGGTCCTGGGATCGGGTGGCTAATTCCTCCTCGCAATACAAACAAACCCTATCTCAAATTCTGTGCCATTTCCAATGAGAAAACATACAACACCCTTTGCATGCATTTAGGGTGCTTTTAAATCCGTTTGCAGAGCTTATTGGCTTTTTCTCATCAAATCATGGGAATTGGTTTTTCTTTATAACTTTTGACTCGTTGCTCGGTTTAGAGCACTTCTTTAGTCAAAGTTGCATATTTTTTACACTCTAGATGATGGGATAATTAGCTTTGTAAATACACTAATTTTATAAAGTGCCACATTCTAGGGGTGTCTTTGTTTTTCTTAATTCAAATGCATTCTTTTGAGCTTTGTTCTCTTCCTTTTTTTTCGTGGACTTGTGAGTGCGTCTGCCACAATCTTATGACAAAGGAATTATTTTGTGTGACGTGAGATGATTTTTCTCACCACCAGGGTTGGCTTTCGCCTCCTTTCTATTTTTTGCTTGTGCTTATTTATGGTGTTCCTCTTTTGTTACGCTCCACGAGACACTCAGTGGTCTCCTCTCTTGCGCGCTATTACGCTAATTGCAAGATGAGCTACCAAGTGTTTCAAACCACACGCATGGACCTGATTGTAATCAAAGCACACTCAACTATAAAGTGCCAAAAGTAGGGGTTGTTATTGTCCCGGTGGTTGTGTTTCTTTTATGCATCTATTTCTCTCTCTCTCTCTCACTTTGGATGCACTTTCAATTCCTTTGCTTATGCCGTTCAAATTTTTCAATGGAGATCAAAAATAATAATGAAACTAAGTGGGTAAAGGGTTATACCACATCACCATGGGAACTCGATCAACCAGATGATGAAACTGAAAATCTAAGTGGTTAAACCGTAGTGATGAAGCTTTAGGTCTTCTTTGCAAGTCTGCTTCTCCCGACTTGCTCTTCCACATTGAGGTGTCTCAAACATCTACATCTCGCGTGGAAAATGCTTTGGATGCAATGTTTGGACAACTAGATGACATGAGAGTGCATGAGTTGGAAAATGAACTACTAGGGTTAAATCCTAGTGACTTTGAAAACCTACAAGCCTTCTTCTCGAAATTTGTCCACATTAGATTATTGTTAAAAGGATGTCAAGTAGAAAATAAATATTCTCAACTGATCTTGTTGATTCTCTCTAAGCTAGGTCCCGAATATTCTGTCTTCGTGTCAACTTTCTATGCTACAAAAGCTGTTTTGGGCGATACTTGGATGATGCCCTCCTTTGACTATTTTTCGTCCCAACTCATTCAAGAACAAGACAAACTCATTCAAATGGGGTCTCTCAAGTCCAAGTCACATGCCCTTGTAGCAAGTACTAGCAAGGGAAAGAAGACTGAAAAGAAGAAAGAAACTAAGGATCAACCTAAGAAAGAAACCAAGATCAAACCTAAAAATGACACAAACACTTTGACTTCGAGAGTAGAGCGTAAAAAGCAAGTATTTGTGTTCTATTGCAAGAAGATCGGTCACAATGAGCAACACTGCTTTTAAGAAATGATTGATCACTTATCTCATTTACTTGAGAAAAATAAAATAAGTGTTCTGAATCAATAAAACAAAGTGCTCAAGGCCGAGTCTTCTCGCCGCAAAAGGGATAGAAATGATAAGAAGAAAGGAAAGGCCTTGAGCCAAAATTTCTCCTTCATCGACATGGATTATAGATTTCGGTGCCTCACACCACATGGGTTCTTCGCATGTTGAGTTTTCCAACATCAAACCTTGTGGAATGTCCCAAATCACGATGGGTAATGACACGACAGTGTCGGTTTCCAGTAGTGGATCGATAGAGATGGATGGGGAACATTTAACCAAGTGTTGAGTGTTCCTGATCTCTCTACCAATCTCCTATCAGTTTACCAAATTACTCACCTTGGTGAAGGAATGTGAGTGGAATTTGGTCCTAACTCGGTGATTATTCGTGAGCTTAACAATGAAACTACAGTGGCTGAGGGAAAAGAAGATCACCATTCATGGTTGTACACCTTCTCCCACTTTACTTCTGATTCTACACCCACTGCCTTGCTCACTCATGCAAATGAGGTTAGTAAGCTATGGCATGAGCATTTTGGACATCTAAACTATCGCTACCTTGAACAATTGAGTCAAAACGAAATGGTCAATGGGTTACCTCGCGTCAAGTTTTCTAAGGGTCTTTGTGAGGGTTGTACCCTTGGAAAGCATCCTGAAAAGAACTTTGACAAAGGAAAATCCTGGAGAGCCACTCGTCCTTTGGATCTTGTTCATAGCAATGTTTCTAGTCCATTTCCTTCTCCTTCGTTTACTAGAGCTCTTTATGTGCTAACCTTCATTGATGACTATTCACGATATACTTGGGTATATTTTCTTAAGCTTAAGTTTGAAGTCTTTGAACATTTTCAGGACTTTAAGGCTCTTGTTGAGAAACAAGCGGAACGGTCTATCAAGGTTCTCTGAACTGACAATGGAGGTGAATATGTAAAAAATAGGTTCATGGATTTCTATACTTCTGAAGGGATATATTTGCAACATACAGTTGCTTATAGCCCTTCGCAATGGAGTCACGAAAAGAAATAACCGTACTCAAGGGGATGGCCACTTGTATGATTCACTCAAGTCTCTTCCTCCGCAAAGATTGGGCCAAAGTAGTGAATTGTGTAAATTACATTCAGAACCGTGTTCCACATAAGGCAATAAGAGGGATGACACCCTTTGAAGCCTAGTTTGGACACAAGCCTGATGTTGAGCACTTTCAAGTCTTCGGATCCAAGGCTATGGCTCGGATTCCCAAGAAGAAACACAAGGCCTTGGAACCACAATCCAAACCTTGTATCTTTGTAGGGTATCCTGATGGTGTGAAGGGATATCAATTGATGAATTCTACTTCTCATGAGCTATATATTGAGAGAAGTTTTAAGTTCGATGAGTCTTCTTCGAATTCTACTTCTCCACCTATTAGAGTTCTTCAACTCGCTAATTCGGATTCTAACTCATCAGATGATGATACTGTTGAGTGTGCTCCTCTTCTAGATCCTCCCGACCATCAAACCTTTGAGTCTTCTGATTCTGACAGTAGTGATGATGAGGACTATGTCCCTTCTCACTCAAGTGAAGAATCTTTCGACTCTGAGCCTGATCCTCCTAGTCCCTTTGGGCCAGGAAAAATTTGCAAAGTGCTGGAGATTTAGTTGGAGATACTTTAGATATGAGACGTACTCGCTCAGATTTTGTTGGACCCCACTCTTTCTTCACCTCTGCTTCTGATCCATAGTCTTTTCGGAGGCTTCTAGTATTCCTGAGTGGGATTTTACCATGGATGAGGAGTATTCCTCTCTCATGAAGAACAATACTTGGGATCTCACCACTCTTCCAAAAGGAAGAAAAATCATTCGGTGTAAGTGGGTGTTCCAAACAAAGTATGGAGTAGATGGAGACGTAAAAATTTTAAAGCGTGATTAGTAGCTAAGGGTTTCTCCCAGATAGTTAGGGTTGATTATACAGAAACCTTTGCTCCGGTTGCAAAGATGAATTCTATTCGACTGACCCTAGCCATTTCTCAGACAAACAGATGGAAATTCCATCAAATGGACGTTAAGAGTGCCTTCCTTCATGGTGACCTAGAGGAAGAGATCTATATGGAACAACCTCTAGGTTATGTCCAAGATTCCTCCCTCGTTTGTAAGTTAAAGAAGTCTCTTTATGGCCTTAAACAAGCCCCTCGGGCTTGGTATGCCAAGATGGACTCCTTCTTACTTACATCAGGGTTTACTAGGTGTCACTCTGATCCAAATGTTTATATTCTACGGCAAGATGACTCCATACTCATTCTTGTTCTATATGTTGATGACTTGTTGATCACATGCAACTCTTCCTCTATTATTGATTATGTGAAGATTTCCTTAGCCAACAAGTTTTCCATGACTAACTTAGGTCTGCTTCATTACTTCCTTGGGATCCAGATTTCACAATCTGACTCGGGAATCTTGATTTCACAACCTAAGTATGCTCTTGATTTGCTAGCTTGGTTTTAGATGTCCGATTGCAAGTCTTCTCCTACTCCTTTTATTTCTAGGGTTAAGTTGGTTTCAGATTGCTCTACTCCCTTGGTTGATGGTACTCTTTACCGATAGTTAGTTGGGAGCTTGATCTACTTGACTCACACTCGACCGGATTTATCATATGCTGTTGGGATTGTGTCTAGATTCATGCAGGAGCCACATGAGTTGCATTGGAAAGTAGCTAAACAGATCCTTCATTATGTTCGTGGCACTTATGCTGATGGCATACACTATCATGGAGGGGTTGATATTGACTTTATTGGGTTCACAGATTCTGATTGGGCCGGTGACTTAGATCATCCAAAATATACTTACTGCTACGCTTCTCTCTTGGTTCAGTCCTATTAGTTGGTCTAGCAAGAAGCAGAATGCAATTGTGATATCATCTATAGAGGCATAATACAGAGGAGTAGTTAACGCTGCCACAGAAGCTATTTGGCTATAGGGTATTCTCGACATATTTTGGTATCCACTTTCGGTGGTCTACCATTATCTACTTGTGATAACACGAGCACTATCTCTATTTGTAGAAATCCGGTTCAACATCAAGTGGACGAAGCACATTGAGATCCATATGCACTTCATATGGGAGCTTATTCGTGATGGTATCATTGACATTCAGTACATTCAGACAGCTAATCAAATTACAGACTTATTCACCAAGCCTTTCACTGAGATGAAGTTTCTTCACTTACGGTCTCTTCTTGGGGGTGATGTCTTCTCATTTGCCCATCTTCTTAGGGCTATTTAGTCCTTCTTTTCTTCTTCTTCTAGGAAGATTGTGTTTGTATATGGGCACCTTATCAGGACTTTAGTTGCGGGCCCCATTGACACATCTTTCTTAGTTGTTTAGGAGTGTCTTCCTCTTCCGTCTGACTCATCACAACCGCTACCCCAGCTTCGATGAAGGGGGGGTGTTAGTGTGAGTTATCCTATGTGTCCTCCTCTCATGTTGGAGGGTCATCTCACATGGGTTAGGTTTAGGGTTTCATGTGTCATGTACTAGGGTTACTCAACACCCTATATGTACCCCTTTTCTATTCATTTATGAGCATGCCAAGACACTCTTTGTCTTTCCTCTATGCAAGCTTTGTTTCTGTTGAGCAAGTTCTTCCATTACTGATCAATTTTTTTCCTTGCTATCGCTGGAGCTTTCACGATTCCATTGGAGTGCAAATAATTTGTGATGCCTTGTTTCCAATTCGATTCTCGCAAACTCTTTTCACCACGGAGGTATGATGTTATAGTTTTTTAAATACAATTTCATTTCATTTGATTGATTCAATTTATTATATTTTTGACTATTTCTTGTCATTCAAAAATAACAATACTCCATTATGATAGATCTACTTCACTTATAAACTTGAAAGAGGATGAGGGTGGTAGGAGTAGACACCCTTTAGTTGTAATGAGGGAGTCACCTTAGAGGTATAATTATTATTTTTTTATCAAATTTATTTAAGTTAATTCAATAATGAAAACTTACAATTTTTATCGCATATCCACTTTGGGTACATGACCCTCTTAGCCTACTCGAGCTAAAACAAGAAGATGAAGCTAAATTTTCTCCTCCATCTAGCCTCAATGAGATACTCCCTAATTCACCAAGGGTGTATTATGAGGAGGAAACTCCAACGATACTAGCTTTAGGTGATGAGAGACAATCTTGCCTTATCCACGATAGGTATCTACATAGAGTGAGAGATGCCTTAGAAATGAATTTATTGGTAAATAATGTTATAAAAATACTAGAGGATGTTCGGGGAAAGTATGTAATATAATATATATATTCATTTAAGTGTATTAATTAATTTATTTCAACTTATTTTTTTACTAGTTTTTGTTAATGTCAACTCGTTAATTTTTAATATTGAAAAAATATGGTATTTTAATTCTTTTTTAATATTGGGTTTTATGTATTTCAAAAAAATAATTGTTGATCGAGTGCACAATATATTCATAACATATTTTCATAAAGAGTGGAATGAAATCCCAAATGAGAATCACAGAGGGTAATTGATTTAACTCAAAGGCAATTTTGGAACTTCGCACTATAAAATAGGGTTAATCACAAATCTAGTAGCGCATGGATTTAGGATAACTAAGAGGCATATCAGATGATTTTATTGTATAAATTAAACACTTTTTAAAAAAAAAAATCATACTCTTTTACTAATTATATTATATCTATAATATGCAACTAAAATATGAAGGAAACACTAATGTAGAGAGGAAATTTCTTCGAGTGCCCAATATAGACCAAAAAGATTGGAATTTCCTCTATGAAAAATGGATTTGAGAGGATATAATAAGGATACATATTAGTTAACTCAATTTATGATATCTAAAATTTTATGTTTTATTCATTAAATATTTAACAAATATCATAATTAACATAGGGAGGAAAAGTAACCAACTATTAGGTTATGAAGCACGAGTCAAAAAAGGAGGATAAGTAACTCAACAAAAGGGATAGCACATTTTATTGAGTTAGTAATTTTTTTATAATTTCAATACAATTTTACTTCATTATAGATATTCACTTACTTAAATTATTAATACTCATATTTTTTCATTTCACTGCTTTTAAGAAAACTGTTATAATAGAATTACAACAAAATATTTGCAAGCAACATTAAAATTAATGGGTTGGGATTCAATCAATTCATCAATTGGGCTAATGTGAATGACAATGTGCTGATAAGACATGTTTAGGTAGTTGTGAGTTACATAAATTTTAAATTCAAATAGTTATAAATTTTTATCATTATATATTTACAGGTTGATAGATAAATAGAGTTGGAAGAGGAAGAAGGGGCACAAATTCAGTCAGAAGAGGATCACATTGAGGAGGAAAAGGAGGATGACAAATAGAAGGATGAAGAGGAGGACTAGCGCTTAGGAATATATTTATTTGTTTTGTAATTAAAAAGGGAATTGGTCTCTTTTTGTAATTCCCAAATGTAATATACTATAAATTATTATATAAACAAAATCACAATATAAATATTGTGTTTTCTGGTTCTGTAATATGTGTTTATTGTACTTTTTATATGTAAACCATGTTATGATATTTTTCTAAGTTTTTTTAATTTAAGTCCATTTCATTTTATATTAGGAATCTTCAATACAATATATAGTATTAATAATATTCAATACAATATACAATATTAGGAATCATCAATTCAATTTCAAATAATAAATTCACATTAAAAAATTAAACCTATAAAAAGCAATATTATATAATAATCTTAAAAATTCAAAAAAATGTCGATTGATGTTTGCATCATATTTGTGCGACATAACAGTAACACAAATTTGGCACAAACAAAATGCAAATATCACACAAAATTGATGTAAACTCAACGTATTAAAAATTTCTAGTCACATCAAAATTACATCACATTTGCACCACAAATTTCAACATGAATTCTCATTATTTTTGTATTATGTAGTAGTGTATTTACACTTTCTAGGCCTATGCAAATACTAAATACATTTTCTAAGTCATTATTCATGGAAAATTTAATCAACATCTATTCTATTTTATCAAGACTCAATCTTCTCGTGTGCACTTTCTCCACACTTTTTCCTACTATATTAGACACACATTCTTATTCACATACTCGTAAAAATGCAATACTCCTATATCATGATAAGGTCTCTATTTTACACCTATTACAAGATCAATACTACTTTATCAAACACTAGATATCTTTCCCAATTCCAATCCATCAATGTACTTAATTATAACTATTTTAAATATTTACACTCACAAATAATGTTTTTTCAATACAATTTATATCAACAATGATGCTTATTGTTTGCACTACATTCAATTTTGAATACACAATTTCAATTCTCTATCATATATTACTTTCGTATCAAACAATTCTATTTTCTATTCTCATCAAGTTATTCACTACAAATGACAAAATTTCAATTTTATATAACTAATTAATTTCACATCAAGCAATTATATCATCTATCCTCAACATTTTATTCAATGTTAATTACCCAAGTTCAAGTTTCTATCAACAATAACCTTTGCATCAAGTAACTATATTTTCTATTCTCATCACATTATTCACTTTTATGACACAAGTTCATGTTTCTATCAACAATTAATTTTGTATCAAATGATTATCTTTTTTATTCTTAGTTCTCAATTCAATGATGATGACACAAGATCAAGTTCATATTAATTTTTCTTTTAACCTCAATTGATTATATTTTCTATCATCCCTTTCATAAAAGGGGGAAACTATATGGGTTGGATATGTAAGGTCATCCCCTCCCCTGTACAAATAAATATGCAAACATAAAGAACAAATGGTCAACTTTGGATGTAAATATTCCCTAAACACTAAATTACTAAGGTGTGGTTGGATATGCAAGGCCATCATTTTTATCATACAAGTCAAGATACAAGCTCAAATGACTAAATGGTAAATTTTCCACTAAACATTAGTTACTATAAAATATCCTAGTGCATTGAAAATGTAGGGGTAAAAACCTATAAAAACGTATAAGTTATCAATACTAACATTTACATACAATACACCCATATACAATGAAGAATGTGCATAATTTTATTGTTATAATTTTTTTGGGACCTAGATCCATCTACAGTGGTGTGGTCTTGAGCTATGGGAAGTTTTAAATTGGGGGCTAAATAGGATGCTTTGTTAAACTCTTCTCTTGGTGGTGGTACACACAATTCCCTCAAAAATAATCAAACACTTTTTAAAATATTTATCACCCCAAACTCTACAAGAAATCCAAGTCAAAATATTCATGTCTACAAATAATCTTTTAAAGTCTATTACACCCTTTGATTCTTATACCACATTAATCCCTATCTTTTTATGGGTCACATTAGTGGCTCACATTGTTCTCCATTATTTGATTACTTTATCAACACACTTAACAACTTTTTATGCTTCAACACTATCAAGTACACTCTTTTTCTTCTTTACACTAGTAAATTGTATTCACTAGTATGGGGGAATAATGTAGACATTAAATCTTGAAAAAAATCATTATTACTTAATTATTTTGAAACTTTGTATATGTGTGTCTCTTGAACAATGAAATTAATTATTAATGGAAAAATTCCTTATTGTTTCACAAATATATTTCCTAATTTGTCTTCTAGTTTGGATTCTTTATGCTTTCTTATCTTTTATGTTGTGTCATGAGATCACATGTATGTTTTGTTGTTTATTTTATTTTTTCTAGTCTTGGTCCAATACCATATAGATTAGTCAAGTGTCAAGATTTATAAGGGAATATATAATTAAAAAATTATAGATCCACAAAATAAAATCCCGAAGCTTATAGATTATGATGTGCAATTAAATTAAACATCGATTTAGCTTATTATAGATTTAAAATCAAAGAGATTAAATAACAATTAGCTGAAAGTAAATGAGACAGATAACACCATATTTAAGTGGGGAAACCCGAAGGAAAAAACCCCACTAATAAAGCATTGTCTTATATTAAGAATTTATCAAATTTTAACCCAACACTTCCACTCCACTTCTTGGTCTCTCATATAATAATAACATACCAATGTTTTGTAGTATAATAGCTCACATATATAAAATATCTTGAGAATGTATATGATCAATTAGTATCCATACCAATCCCATGAGGGATCATCATATATATATATATATATATATATATATATATATATATATATATATATATATATATATATGATGATGGGTGAAACGGTCATACCATTTCACTTTTCAAAGTTGTGAGAGACCGACTAAGTTTATTAGATAAATTTTTTAATAATGAGTCATACGTAGTGGTCTATAAAATGATATCCCACTTAAGATTATCAACCCCGAAACTCCCCTCAATGTTAAGTGGGATGAAACAAACACGACATGTCAAATTAACCTTTTTCTGCAAAATGATTTTAAGATCAAAGAATCAACAACAATGACTCTAGATAACATGCAAATGAGGGAAATCATACGAGATATTCCCATAGAAAATTATTAAGACAAGCGATTTACATATGAAGACCTACATCATATTATGGAGCCTTTTAAAAAGCAAGGCACACCCATAAGTAAAGGTTCACCGGGATTTACAAATAACTTCACATAGAGTGACACATTCTTATTACAAAATGGAGGAGGTATTGAATTTTACAACAACCATTAAGAGGTGTAAATTTCATGCATGCTCCCCCTCAATGGAAACTATGATAGGCCCAACAAGGCACATAACTTACAAAACTTCACAAGATGCAATGGCTTGAGAAGATATCTCGCAACTTAATCTTTAGTTGAAAATAACTTGAGATTAATATCACCATATAACGAATTTCTCTCTAATAAAGTGCATATGAACTTCAATATGCTTGGTATTTTAATGTTGAACTAGATTTTTTTACCGATAAATGCAACTCTAGCTATCACATATAAGAGTAGTGTTCCCTTTGATGCCCATGTGTAGTTCATTCAACAATCTTTTTCAGCAACATAGCTTCCTTTACAGCTTTCATAAAACTTCTATACTCTGCTTCACTAGAAGATATAGATATTGTTGGTTGCTTCTTACTAATACAAGTGATGGAACCTACACCAAACTTGAAAACATATCTAGAAGTAGAATTTCTATCTAGCAACATCACCAACATGATCAAAATCACAATAACCAAATAATTGTGCATCATTACAAGAAGAATAAAACATACCATAATTGACTATTCCTTTAATATATTTCAAAAATATTTTTTCCATTTTCCAATTATCCTCATAAGGTTCTTGCATAAATCTTGAAACTACTCCTACATAAGAAATATTAGGTCTAGTAATATTCAAATAAATTAAACTACCAACTAGTTGTCTATATAGAGTACGATAAAATTTAGCACAAGTTGGTTTAAGATCTAATTTGACACCAACTTCAATATGAATGGAAATAGGCTTAGAGTTAATCATGTTAAATCTTCTAATAAAATCATAGCATGATGAGATTGAGATGCAACAATAGATTTATGATCTTGAAATATAACAATGCCAATAAAATGATTTAATAAACCTAAAATAGTCATTTCTTAACGTTGTTTTAACTTTTCTTTGATCTTAACAATTAGATTTCTATAACTACTAATAATCAAAATATCATCAACATAAAGAAAAATAATGATAATATGATTGTTTTCAAATTTAACAAATAAGTCATTGTCAGAACAATAGTTAGAGAAGCAAAGATCTTGAAATAAATGGTTAATTTTAGCATACCATGCTCTGTGGGGCTTCGCTTAAGACCATACAAAGACTTTTTCAGCTTAAAAACATAAAGTTCTTAATTTTAGCTAGATAATTGACTATTTTCTCATCTCCTTTCATAGGAGATATAAATAGCTCTAAAACTAGCTTAATTATCTTAGACAAATGACTGCCTTCATGCATAGTCTCTAATTGCTTCCAGGACACCAAAGCAGTGAGTCCATATGACCTATATGCATTAAAAATTCATCTTTTATGCTTTGCAAAAGGATGGACAAGGCCTCCTGAGATCTCTAAGAGAAGGAGCTAATATTTTTAGGGGTTGCTTGTCTTCTTATGGGTCATTTTTCCACACCAATCACAAGATCCCATATCTTCCTAGCCATAAAACAAGATTTCAATCGAACTCTCCATATGCTATAATTCATTCCATTCAATAGCTGAGACTTATCTAATGAAAAACTAGCAGAACTAGCCATTTTAATGCTGATACGGAAATAGATACAAATACAATTAAAAACTAAAGTGGGGGAGCTAAATAGAGACAAAAACAAGCTATAGATATTCAAATTTTCTATACGAATGCAAACAACTAAAAATTGATCAAAAATTACTTGATTTGATTGAGTTAGAAATGAGCACATAAACAAATAGTATCCACTTGGCACAAATCCAACGACTTAAGAGAGACACATGCCATAATTTCAGCATTCTCCCAACTTGATTTCCCTGTAGACTTGAAATCCTTGGAATTTAATTAAAATAAATAACTTATCAGTCCGCAATAGAGTTAAAAAAGTGTGACAAAAAGGGTGGACATGAATTCTTGATAAATTAAATTATATAGAAGACTTATCAGTCTCTACGACAACAATAAAAATAAACATGCATAAAAAAATTATAAATTTTTTTGACAACTACGAAACTAAGAATACATGTGTTACTTTTAAATTAGCTCGCACTTCACAATGTATCTAATAAGTTAGAAGATAGTTAATTTAAAAAAAGACAACAAAACTATATGCACATGTATTTAATTAATTAGTTCTCTTTTTCATATTTTGACAAACTCCAAATAAGATGTGAAAGAAAATACAGTAAAAAAATCAATCAAATGATGTCACTTGTCAAATATCTAACGAATGACGATATACACTTGGCGGATTTCTACCAAACTTTAACTAGATATCCTTGGGTGGACTTAAAGTCCTCGGAATAAGCTAAACTTTAAAATAAAGTTCGTGTCTCGAAAAAAATAAAAGACAGGTGTCACAATATTAGTGGCTAAGTCAAAGAAAATACCAACACCCTAAAAGACGAAGTTAGACACTTACAAAGACTAATACAACCGAAAATTAATATACATGTCCAAATGCAAATGGTTCGTACTTCACAAAGTAAACAAAAATGACTTAAGGAAGAAATGGACACATGCGCAGAGTCTTTTAAATGGTTCAATTTTCACAAGACTGAAAAACATTGACAAATAAAAAAGGTGGATCATTATTATTGGATAGCCATTGCTACAAATGAAAATATTGACCTATACAAAATATGGATAAATTCTATTGGCTCATATTTTACAAATCTAACAAATGTGAAATACAAAGATACTTGGAGCAATTTTATTGGTTCAACCTTCATATATGAAAAAGGAAGCTAAAATAAGGTCCGACAAGACAAAAAAATGTGTAAAGCCCTTATTGGCTCATGTTTCACAACTGAAAATAAGATAAACAATAAAACTGACACCATAAAGTAAGATAGAGACATCTAATTGCCTCAAGATTCTAAAAATGAAAATATCTAATTAAAGACTGACAATGCAAAGCTACATGGAGAAAAATGATTGGATCAAGCTTCATAGTCACTGTAACTTCACGTAAAAATGAAAAAACAATAAAATGACAAAATGAAGCCACTTGGCACTTAAAGATTGGATCAGGCTTCAAAACACAAAAATAACAACAACGAAGCTACTTGGAGCAAGATATGGCTCGAGCTTTGCAAAAACCAAAAATAAGTATAAAAACTAAAATTTTGAAAGGCAAAAATGATCGCCCCAAGCTTTGCAAAAGAAAAATATGGTGAAACATAAATAATTTTACAGTTGGAATGGACTTAGAAGCTTCAAACAAGATGGATCTAAATAAATCTTTCGAGATCCATAGACAAAAACTGCTCTAACGGATATAAATGGCATGAAAACTTAAAATAAGATCACAGATGATGGATTCAATCCGTAAACGAATAAACAAGATGTAGAAGAAAAGATTTAAGCATACAATAACTCAAAAATTATCTAAATAGCCATGTAGCCAATATTTTAGCAATATTTGAAATAATATTTAGGCATGAATTTGAAATTTAAACTTGGCTAGCTTGAATATGACTTCGAACTTTTAGGGTTTATCACATTCGTGAATAAACTTAAAGATTCTTCACCTCTTCAAATTAAAAAATATTCCAAATCAATCTTGCACATGCATTATCTCTATCTATGATACCATTTCAATATTTATAAGGGAAGATATAATTAACACATTATAGATCCATAAAATAAAGCCCAAAGATTATAGATTATGACATGCGAGCTAAATTAAACATCTATTTAGCTTATTATAGATTACAAATCAAAGAGTTTAAATAACATTAGCTGAAAGTAAATGACAGGAAATTAAATGAGATAGATAATGTTAGATTTAAGTGGGGAAACCTAAAGGAGAAAACCCCACTAATAAAGCATTGTCTTATATTAAGAATTTATCATATTTTAACCCAACACTTCCACTTTACTCCTTGGTCTCACAGATAACAATAAGACCAATGTCTCACAATATAATAGCTTGCATATATAAAATAACTTGAGCATGTATATGATTAATTAGTATCCATACCAATCTTGTTAGGTATCATCATATATATATATATATATATATATATATATATATATATGATGGGTGAACAGTCATACTATTTCACTCTTTTCAAAGTTGTGAGAGACCGACTAAGTTTATTAGATAAATTTTTTAATAATGGGTCGTATGTAGTGGTCTATCAAATGATATCCCACTTGACATTATCAACCCCAACAAATAAAACATATCTATGTATCATATACTTTGAGCTAGATAAGAAAAGATACAATAGTCATACTACATATCAATTCCTAGGAGGGAATAATATTTTTTTCATATCTCGCACACAAAGGTTTAATGGGAGAATAGTAGGTTATCCTGATATTGATGTGGAAACATAAGGTAAAATATAGGTCAAGGATTTGGATTGCATGTGTACTCACACAATGCACTATGAGAACTAGTTTGAGTATGAAATGTAGTGTAACACTCAATGAATCACATATGTTGTGACATTGAAGGTCATTCTAACTCAAGAATTTACATTTTTATATTAGATATAATGAGTGTTTGAGGTTCTTGTAAGAGGAAAGGTTTATTTTGTATGTACATGTGTAAAAACTAGGCTTATAGGAAGATCTAAACATACAAATGTGTGATAAAGGAAATAATGAAGGAATCTATAATAAAGTAAAACTATGTCACCCATTGGTTCAAGATAGTAGAACATGTCAATTTGTAGAATCCAACCTAAACCATTCATATGGTCCTACCCCTACATAAAGTTTGTAAAGAACAGGTCAATTTGGGTTCACTTATATTTCTTCATACATCCAAATCTAGCAATGTTATAGTCTAAAGTGACCTAATATAGGTAAGTCAAATTTATCACTCTTCTTATACTTTTGATTTCTTTATCAATTTGACATGCTTGCAAGTAGACTATTTTATATTTTAAATATATAATAAACGTGTTATTATATACCTATAACATATAATATTCAATTATAATTAAATCAATTGAATTAATTATCTTAAATTAATTTAGGTTTAATAAAATTGTCAAGGGGCTTAATCTATATATAGGGCATATCTTTTATCTATAGGGTGAGGATCCCTATATATCTATTATTTTATCTTTATATATATCTATTATCCAACATATATATAAATACAGACCTTTAAAATAATATACTATATGGGATGTCAAAATTTGTTCAAGCATGGAAAAAAACTATACCAATTGACCTAAGCATGTGAATTTACTCATATCTTATGGTTATAATCCATTTTAATCCTTGCATATGACCCTCTAGTATGTATTGTAATCAGTGCATTACTATGGCATGATTCTTCGTACCTTGTGCGCCAATGCACAAGTCTACTAGTGTATCTCGTAGTATTATTTTCATCGTTTAATGAGATTGGGATTATCCTAACCCTAAGATGTCATTAGAAGGATGTGGTAGTTAGAATATTGTTACATTTTAATTGAATGGTTATGCCTAGTAAGAGCTTGGTGGGTGTTTACTTTTAGCGTGAGACAATCCCTCCTTGGACCCATTTTATCACATTAAGAATATTGAATAAGTTGAAGTTTGGTACATCCTAGGGAAGAAAATATTATTTATGGGATGGAATCCTAATTGCTAACCTTATGTACTATAATGTTCCACAATACAAAATATCAAATAAGTAACTAAAATTTCTTTAAGTGTATAAACTATATTCATAACCTATTTGGTCGGTGGGTTGATGTGAATTGTATTTACATAATGGTAAGTAATAAAACTATATGTTTTTGTGTATTAAGTGTTATACACACTCACATGCATGTATGCATGTACAAACACACACACACACACACACACACACACACACACACACACACACACACACATGTTCTATCTCTATTTTTGTCAATAATAGTGGGTATGACATATGGTCGAGAAAGTGTTCAATATCTAAAACCTTTGGGAAAATTTTGTGACTAGAAAAAGTGTGTGATTGTATTCGTGTAACTCGAGCATTATGTTGAGTTTTGTGAGTGTGTTATGTGACGAAAATGTACCTATGTGAATTTTCAATGTACTATGATATTATACCAACATCTTATATCATACCTTTGCATTTAACACCTTGTAAATATGTTGTATATTAGACCCTCATTTCAGTGATACAATATTTTATTGTGTAATATCAAGTGTGTATAACCTTGTCAAGACTTTGGGCTTATAATTCAGATGGAGACTTTGTAAAATATATAATGTCCTGATTGGTGTACTATTTTTATATTTTGAGCTACGCTTGATGTTGAACTAGATTTGATGTTAAGAATATGCACTCATATTTTACCCCTTGTGTGGCTATTAAAGGCCACATAATGCATATGATGTGGATTGTTGCATCTTTTATTTTAATTTTTAAATTTTACTTGTACTAATAACCAACGTTATTTATTGTATTACTTATTTAAAGCTTCAAGGTTCTATAATTCCTTTTTTGTTCACTTATAATTGCAATATTTTCTTGGATTAAATCAAGATACTTATCTATTTGTTTCTATTTGATAGTAAATACTTATATTAGCTTACTTTTTATGCAAATCTTGTGGATTTTGAGTTCATTTGGCTATTCATCATCAAATATGTAAATATGGATTTTATACATGGTATTGGCAAGTTGATTATGATATGTTCATATGCGCATAAATGTCGCCTTAGAAAAAATACGATCCTTGTGCGAATATGGGGGAACACCTAAGGATACATGGACTTGCATACCTAGGGATATTAGATGGCCTTGGGTACGATGTCATTTTATTTTATACGTTACAATGCTCAATTTTTTTGGGACCATAGAGTAACCTGACTTTTCCACGATATTATGTTGTTGTAGTGCCCACATTTTACACACACAATTACAACAGTAAAATACCAGGATATATTTTTTTTTTACTTACATTGCTCACTACACACAACACAACATGGGCTTCAAGTACGAAACTCGACTCGCATATGAAAAACACATAAGTCATCGACTCACATAGACACATGAAAACATCATAGGCATGTCGATACCACACTTTTCCCAATGAATGGTTACTAGCAATGACCCAACCACAAGAACACGACTTCAGGAATGGCAAACCCACAACACATCATTTCTTTATTTGTATTTTAGTTACGGTTAACCCTCCAAGAACATTATTTCACAAGGATAATTTTCTCGATTGGCCACCTATAGATTCTTAAGTACATTCCGCGGTTAAGTTACCGTTCACCCCTTTTAAGTTGGTTTCTTATTCTTTACAAAAGTTTCCATAACTTGCATACTTATTTGGCATAGTTCAAAAGCGTACAAAATACTTATTATCTCATTCTTATGTGAAGAATATTCTTCTCGAACATATATTTAGTATCTACCTTTCTATTCTTACAACTCAAGTGGATGAGACTTGGTGTCCATATAGCGATATTAGGATTTGACGGAGATTTAATTGCAAGATAGTCTTTTTACCACAAAACATTCTTTGATCACGGAAAAGTTATTTTCCTACCATAGTTATTCTAAATCAATGACTTAATGACTTCCTTTTTACATTTATATATCTTTTTTTTTCTCATAGTTTGATCACAACAATGCAATACATATTCTTGAAACACATAAAGATATTTAATTGAGTTATAAGGTCTCCAAGAGTGGTAGTATCCCTAACCTCAATTCTCATTTTTTTACTCTCATATGCTTTATTTTCTTTTATGTCACGTTATGGCCTTATTTTTAGCATTGTCTTGTAAAAGGAGTTACAAAGTGTTTATCTAACCTCTTGGAGAACAAATATGATTAAGAGACTTGATGCTTCACATGAACCCTAAGTTAACGTCCAAAACAACTGAGTTTTAGATTAATTCCAACTTCACCTAAGGGTCTACCCCTCAACTATAAATGAGGTTTAAGCGAGAGGACAAGTTTATGCTAACCCACCTTCAGAAGGGGCCAAGGTGTAATGTTGAGAGACACCAAGGTAAAACATTTAGCTATGCGGAGCCAAGGGGGTTCATTAACAAGAGTGCAAGGCAAAGAACAACTATGTCCCGATCTCCATTTATGTCGTTTGGATCCAATAGGGATTTCATTCGATGAAGAAAATTTACTTTTAAATCTATCTTCGAAAAACAAGGTAATCCACTAGGATACGAAGGAAGGGTTAGTTCATCTTACTCCAAATGGAGTTTGACTGTATCGCTCCTATTTACCAGGTTTATGACAATGTCACTAACCATACTGACTAAGACGATAAACCCATTCTTGGGCTCTTGTTTACTCAAGCTAGGAGATTTCCATCGAGTGTAGGGTTTAAGTTCACTCTACGGTTTTCAATGTCTTCTAGGGTAAAAGTAACACACATGAAAACAAGTTATGCTCCGATATTGAACGAGGGTAGAGTGTTTCGATTAAATCTTTTTTTCTTTTTTTTCATTTACCAAGTATGAATGCACAAGATGACTCGTTGATCATTTATTGAATATTGAATATGCACTACAAGATATTACTTCAAATTCATTTACTTTATATAAATATCAAACCTTTTTACCAGGTGTACTATGAATCAAAATTGAACCTAAGATTAAATGCACATTTCCTAGATGTCCTAGAAACCAGCATCTCATACATAGCAACAAATTATCAAATATAACCTTCTGAAACATGAGACTACAAAATACATTTATTCATTTAAAAATGAACTATATAAATTACAATGATAATTAATGCATTACACAACGCCTTTACGTCATCATTCTTTCATCCTGCAAAAACACATGAGCATGATATCAATGATAATTCACTGGCATGACATCCACCCTAACCTAACATAAGTATCATTTTTCAGTTTCCCATTTACATATGACAATAATTACAATTTGTAATTGAAATAAAAAGGTCTAGAAACATGTATTCATTGCATTTCATTTTTCTTCATTTTGTAACCCAGGAGAGAGAAAGAGAAGGGAAGAGAGAGAAAACACCGTTTTGTCAAAAGTTCTAATGCACACAACAAGTTCCACTATAGAGTTTTAAACAATTATTTGTATGTGTTAAGAGTTTACAGGGTGGTTTGGCAACCCTACGAGGGTCCGCAGCTTTCTATTTTTACATTTTCTTACTAGCTACAAAAATGTACAAAACAGGCTCGAAGGCTAAGAAACCACTTCCAAAAGTTATCTTCCGATGAGAACACACACCACGATCAACTTTCTACGTGTCCCCAGATATACCAAGAGTTCATAGCAACTGACGGAAATGGGAAAGAGTGAACGGTTTGTGTTTGGCGGCTAGTTCTCCGGGGCCACTGGTCGTAGTTGACCCAGTTGCAAATGAACAAAATTTAGCTTGAGGGCCTAGAAAACCACGTCCATAACTGACGTTCAATGGATGAGCATGCAACGAGACACTTCCTACAAGTTCCCCTATATGAGGAGAATTCATCAGAGTCGATGAGACTGAGAACTAGAAAACCATTTTCAAACGGTGACAAGTTTTCTGGAGCAACAAGTTGAAATTGGTCCAGTTTGACCTCGTCAAACTACGGCCGGAAGCCTACAAAATGGATTTTCCAAACTATCCAGAAGAGTGCTTTTCCCTAATCTGAATGTTCCATGCAATTTTCTAGTATAAACACTAGAGGTTTGTGAAGATGGGAAATAATTTATCTATCCAAGTTTCAAATGGTGGTTGAAAACAAAAGCCAACTTTCTAGATTTGACAGCTTTCTACTGCTGTAAACCAGTGTAACAGGGCTCCTATAAGAGCGTCAAAAGATCAAAAATGTTCGTTCGGGTTAGTCAAATGGTCTAGGTGATTCCTCATATAACAAGGTACATGAATGAAGCCTAACATCTCGTTTTGAGTTCGAAGGGTACTTAATGAGTCTCTCGAAAAATGTAAAAATTAACTTTTTAAACAAGGAGAATAAGTTATCTTGGTGATTATTTTTCATAATGTTGTAATCTTGCTGAAATGAAGGCAAACATGTTAAGATATATTTTTGATCTTAAGGGAATGTGTTGCTAATCTGGATTCTTGCATCTTTTTTAATTTGTTTACATGGGACAACAGTTATTATTGCTTGTATGTTTGCTGATGTGACGACAAATTTGTCGTATGCTTGCTGGACTCTATTTGCTGATTGATAGCACACCTTGAATCAATTCCATTGATCCAAGGTATGTTGTGGCCTTCTTGTAATCGCTTTGTCGATTTACTCTTAAACCGGACTGAAGGTTGATATAAATGTGCAGCACCTGATTTCAGGTATGAATAGCTGGCACGTAGATGCCAACGGAAAAGGTTCGATTCCCGAACCATGCACTATTGAAACATGAGACCTCGTAAGGTGATAAATGCCTGGATGCGGGTGGCTCAGGCATGTTTAACGTGGGACGAAACGTCCTGCACAACACTGAATTTTGATGACAGTCGGAAGGACTTGTTTGGAAGTTGATTAATTAGGTGTTAGGGGGAATTAGATCCTAATCTACTCCTAAGTTCTACCTTACATCCTAAACTACTATCCTAAGTGGATTTTTAAATTCTAAATGGTGAAAATAGACCTAAGTTCTATTAACCTAAGAACTAGGCGGTGACCTAGGTTTGAACACTATTGTTAATCCTAAACTAATCCTAACCTAAGGAAGGGGACGCACAGACCCATGGGAAAGGATAAGGATGGAAGGAAATTTAATGGCATTGAATGAAGGTCCTTACGTGGACAGCGCCAGTTTGGCGGGAACAGGGAAAAGCTAGAGGTATCTAGTTAGTTATGGAACTAAACTCTGTTTGCATGCAAAAATTTGAATTTGGAAGTTCGCCAACCCAAGTCGGCGGTGGCGTGAGGAAATAGAAAAAGGCAGAGCCTTTAATGCATTCAATTTTCTTGGTCATCGTGACCAGCCCGCCTTGGAAAGAGTATGGAGGAATTTTTTTGGTTGTTTATTGTGTTGTTCGGATTTTTGGGAAGTTGCTCTGCATTTGGTTTTTCTTGGTTCAGTCGAACCAGTTGTGATTGGTTGCTATCTCTGTTTCTTGGGAAATTGAAGGCTATTTTCGAGCCTGTAGCAGAAGGTGATTGTTGGGAAACTTGTTGTTGTCGCCGTGGAAGGAAATACCTTCTGTAGATGGTTTTCTTCGAGCATTCGAGGAAGAATACCAGGCATGTTAAGCCCTTCTCTTTAAAACTCTTGCTTTGCTTAAACGTCTCATTAAAACAACCCTGCTCTTCTGATGAAGGGGGTTTTGGGTTTATTTGATTGCTGTCATGACTGAGATGATTTGGGTTTAGTCGATTTTGTTGTCATGTTGGAAATGATTGGGTAGAATCATTTTCTTGTTGTTGTGATTTGAACTGTCTTTGTATATATATTTGAGTTGGAAATACCGCCATGCTGTGTTGGTTTGTTTGACAGTAATGGGGAATTCGTTAGGTATGTTATGAAACTGTACATGTTGTATGAGTTTGTTTTTCATTATTGAAGCAATCGTTCTTTTGCTAATACGAACTTGAGTGATGGAACGTATTAACTGTGCGAGTGTTTGAAGTTGTTTCTTTACTGAAATTTTTAAAGGAAATGAGTTCCTTCTTCTTCTTATTGTTTTAGATTTTGAAGGAAATAGTAAATTGGGTTTTATTGAGCATTATGAGCTCGGTTCGAAGGAAGTGATAGTAATATTCTTATTGTTGTGCTTTTCTTTTGTAAAAGAAATACGAATACGACTTGGGTATTCGTGAAAGTTAAGGAAAGTAACTGTTTTCCTTCTGAACTTATAAATGAACTGTATTTTCTCTTGCCTTGGTGGAAAGTTGATTTTGTTGTGTCTTATTGATGCGGTTTGATCTTCCAGTTCGACTGTAGTTGTGAACAAGAACTTGGTTTTGTATTTTTGTGCAAATAAATGGAGAAATGCATGGGAATTAGTTTGTTGTTTGAGTCTGTCTTGACTGTACCAAGCTTACGTATTTAATACCCTATGCGGGTTTGCCTTGATAGAGGTATTGATATGATTATTGTATTCTGAGTTACGTACATCATCATTGAAATGGATAGGAGAATGTTGTTTTGGATTTAAATGTTGATCGATATTGAAGAAACTCAAATGGGCATTCTTTTCATATGGTATATTGAATAAAATTTGCATCATGCGATTTGGGTGTTTTTTTACATTTTGTTTCTTTCTTTTTGAAATTAATAGATGAAACGAGTTCTTCTTCCTTTGCTGTTTTAAATTTTGAAGAAATGTTAATTGGGTTTTATTGAGCATTATAGGTTCAGCTTGATAGAAGTGACAGCGGTATTTAGATTATTTTTCTGAGTGTTGTTTTCTTTCTGTACAAATGGAAGGTTGAAATGTTTCGTGGGATCTCTGATTTTGCACTGTCATTCAAAAAAAATGAACTCGACTTGAGTGATTCTTGTTGTGTTTGAAGAAGATGGATGTTTTCTTATGTAAATAATTACAGAGATGAATTTTTCTCTTCTTGCTGTTTGAATTCTGGAAATAGCACTAGAGCTTCACTGTACATCCGGATTGGGCTTGCTGTAGGTAACAACAATGTGCAAATTGTTAATTATGAACTGTATGCGTTCATGGATATAGAAAGTCATGTGGATAATTGATTAAGTGACTGTATAACTGTTTGTTCGGTTAGAATACAGTGAAAGAAGTATGAAATCTTTTAGTACAGTAGGTACATAGTATGCATTCTTTATAATGCTTGTTCTATGATGGATACGATGTTTTACCAACTTGTTTTGGTATTCGTATGTGCCTGCTTGAAAGGGAGTATTGATATGGATAATAAATTCTTCCTTGTCTTTATTTAAAGCTTGGAAAGTGAATTCTGAATGGATTTTGTAAGTTTCACTCTGAACTGTTATCTTGATTTGATGTCTCGTTTGGATTCAATTTTCAGTACAGTCATGAGGAAAGGAATAGGAATGTGGATGGATAACTTGGAATAATGATCATTTCTTCTCTCATACAGTTGGAAATCTGTAATCGTTTAAGAACGAATTTTGTATTGCTTGGTTTAAGCATCTATATTTATTGTTGTTTGCTTTTCTCATCTGTACTTGATTGCTTGAAATCAAAGGAGATGCATGAACTGAAAGGAAAGTAATTGGTTTACATTTCAGTTAGATTTTATCCTTTGCATTTATTACTAATGTAAGGAAAGGGAAGGGATAGCAGTTATGATTATAACAACAGTATGCTTTTACTTGTATTCCTAGTTCTTACAAATGTTGTAATCTGGAACTGTCGAAGGAAATTGCATCTTGTAATGGTTATGTGGGAAATAGGACAGAAATCCTTTGACTGATTGGGATGGTATTTAGATGGTTCAGTTGTTATGTTGTTCATTCTTTTTGATGCTTAATTCTTGATTGATGTTCTTATTAACGTTTCATAAAAGCAGGGTTCTTTTATTGAGACAGTTAATTTGAAGCACCTCATTTTAATGACAAGTGCTTAATATGCTCAGTTCAATGAACTGACCCGTGCAAGTAATTTTGCAGATGGAATTTGAGTAAAATGAAGACATGGCTATTTTCTGATACTTCTTTTGATTGTCTGAAGATGAATTGTATTTGTTAGTTATTATTCCTCTACGAGGAATTGTGAAAAGAAGAAAGTACATTCTTCTATCTATGAGTTGTAACATTGTTTAATATAAACAAAGTCCAGTCATTTGGACTGGCAAATGTATGGATTATGAAATGGATTGATGAATACAAATACAAGTGTGATATTTTAATGACTATATCAGTTTGATATTGTTGATTAAATTGGAAATATAATGTTATTTCTTGATTTGGAATTATTCAATTGTCCTTGGATGGATTTAAAGGAACTGATTTCTATTCTTACCTAAATGCAACTTTTAAGTTGAAATGTGCAATTAGTTCATACTTGGGTTAAGATGAATTTTTAATTGACATTAAAAAGGATTAGGAAGAACATGATCTCATAACTGATAGGTATTCGGGATTAGCTTGGAAGCTAAGGAATATCAAATAACTTAGGAGCAACCGAACTTCGCATTCGGACTCCGTTAATAGCCTCGTATGTTAAATTCAAAAAGAAAGGATATGGGATCAATATATCCAGGGCTAATAGACCTTAACTATGTAAGGTTAAGGAGAATAAATGAATACATTTATTGAGAATTAGACCTCGTTTAAATGACGTCTAATAAGCTGGAATTCTGAATTTGGTTACAGTTGTGAAAAACTTGGTTAAGTTTAATAGGTTAAACTTATTACGTCTGTCGGTAATGGGCTGCTTAATCCAATGATTAAGAAAAGAACCAAGTAGAGAAAATGCAACCCTTCGGTATGAAGGAGAAGATGCATAGCAAGCTAGAAGATGGATTTAGTCTCTCTTAGCTCCATACAACTGTAACAGGAATGAGGATAAAGGATCAACATGGTTGCTGAAAGTTGATCTTAAATATTAAGATCATATCCAAATCACTTGAGCTGGATGTGTACTCTCGATGGGAGGATTCCATAGGACATTGACATACGCCAGCTACAGACAAGGTGTCTTCATGAAGGCGGGGCCTTCATGACGACACAATGTTATAGCTGACATATTACAATGCCCTCCCGAATTAAATCATCAAGATTACATAAGCTGAATATTAAGATCTTGGTTGGGGATAGGAGTATGATCACGTATACGGAGTGACTCCGGAGGACTAAAGATAACTAGACACATGGAGTCATTTAGGAATGACATCGTATGTCTGCGTATCTTTAGTTACCATGAGTGCCTTCCTATACTCGTTCATATTGCTAGTAGGAGTTAGAAATTGACCTTATTTTGGAAGGACTGGTAGGAACCAGGAAAGACCATTCTAGATAACAGGTGAAGTGAGGTGAAGGACGTATTCCATTGGTGTGTATCACATCCAGGAATATGATCATGCAAAGCATGTGAAAATCTTTGGCCAAAGTATCGCAAGTGCTGGTTGCGTTGTCCTAATCACCTAATTTAAGATGCAGGATGTCAGATGAATATCAGTAACAGATATTCAGATAGGCTTCTTAAATGGATCACTTCGATAACCGGAAATGGTAAAGAGAACCTTGTATATATATTATACTATGCATGAATGAACATGAAGGATCGGTAGTTGCCGAGTCATGAAATGAGAGATCGTTGAAACTCCGAGCCATGAAAATGGGAGATCGGTAGTTCTTCGAGTCATTTACAACGGCATATAGAATCTGTTATAAGATTGAATGGCACTGAATGTGTGTTCCATATTGCAAATATGTGAACAGGGAACATTAGTTTTAAAAGGAAATTGTGTGTTCCAAACTGCATTGTTTGGGCAGAGAACAATTATTAAAACTTGAACGTGTGTTTGAATTATATAATTCATAACAGAGAACGTTTTATAAAAAAAAAAAAAAAAATTCCCTTGTTCTAGTATCTTAAAATGGGGATGTTACATCTTGGTATCAGAGCTGAAGGTTGCAGCTCTTGGACCTAATGAGTCCACGATATTAATAAGGTTTACATTTTCTTATTGAATAGAAAATGGTCAGAACAAGAGGGAATGCTTTGCGAATAACCCGTTACAGGGTGGAGAAGCAACTACTGCTCAAAAGCTGGATGAAATCCTTGCTGCCCTACTAGATACGAGAGATCGTTTGACTGTTCTGGAACAACAGTCAATGGGCAATGAAGAGGAGGAAGATGAAGCTGATATAAATGATCAGCCGCCTCCTGTGGACAACATCAACGGAGGGAATCCGGGTGTTGATAATAATAATGTAATTGCTCCTAATCATCCTGAAAATAAAAGGGCAAGATTAGCAGCTGAACTTACAAATGATATAAAGAGAATAAGTCCTCCAAAGTTTGATGGAACAACCCTTGGGGATGGAGCTGAGAACTGGCTCAGTGAAATGGAGAAATACTTTGCAATAAGAAACTTCTCCGAAGAGACCAAAGCGATATGGGGAGCATATCAGCTTTCTCATGAAGCATCATCATGGTGGGACAACCGTAAGGTTGAGTTGAATATTGTCGAATCAGACATAACTTGGGATCAATTTAAGGGTTATTTTAGGCAACGATGGCTGCCTCAACTCTATTTTGATAGGAAAATGACTGAATTTCAGAACTGGTCGCAAGGAAGGTTGTCGGTGACAAAATACTGGGAAGGGTTTACTAAACTCCTTAAGTATGTGCCGCAGTACCAAGCTGACGAGAAGTTCAGAATACGAAAATTCATAATGGGACTGAATCCCATCATTGGTGGCGAAGTGGATGTCCACGGCCCAACCACCATGGAAGGAGTTGTCGAAAAGGCAATTAGACAGGAACAGAAATTGAGAGCAATTTCTGCTCATAGGGAAGAGATAAGGAAGAAGATTCCCAATTCTTCTTCATCTCTCGCACCAAAAAGGGACCTTGGAAAAGGTTTGGTGTGAAAAACAAGATTGTTGTGGATAACAACAAGAAATCTGTGATGAACAGACCTGTAAATAGTATGCGGAACAGCTTCACAAAAGTTAGTGGCAATGGACAGAAGTCCTATGGGAGCCAGAATGATAACTTCAAAGCTGGTAACAAATTTGAGCCTAGAAAAGGGCCAGTTGGAGGATGCTTCAACTGTGGAAAGGACCACTATGCGAATCACTGTCCTCTGAAGAAGGATGATCGTGATCAGCAGCATAGGATACACGCTGCAGTGGCTAACAGACAAGTTGAAAAGCAAGTTACGCCTATAGAAGTTCCGGGTAAGTTATTCGGTACACCTGTAGTCATACTTTTTGATATTGGAGCTACTGAATGCTTTATTTCTACTAAACTTGCATTGAAATTAAAAAGAAAGGTGAACGAATGGATAAAACATGGACAGTGCATTATGGGAATAATGTTGTCCATACAGTCGAAATGTGCCTTTTTGGGGCAATTCTTGACTTGCCCAGTTTCTCCACCGAAGTTGACCTGTATGTCACTCCTTTAGGATCATATGATATCATTATTGGAGTTAACTGGTTGGCTGAACATAAGGCAAAGGTCGACTATTATGAAAAACAAATTTGTTGTTTTGATGACCTGCAAAAAGCAGCAGTCATTCAAGGTGTAAAACGTGAAGTTGCAGTTAGGAAACTGAACATGACTATGCAACTAAAAAGGGCTAAAAATAGAGGCTGCACTTTGTATGTAGTAAAAATGACAGAAAATGCTTGAGGAAGATAATGATTTCATGGAAAGATATCCATTGTTAAGGGGATTCAATGATGTGTTTCCGGAGGAATTGCCAAGTCTTCCACCCAAACGAGAGTTTGACTTTGCAATAGAAATAAAACCGGGAACTGAACCCATATCTAAGGCACCTTATAGAATGACCACCATCGAGTTGGTAGAGCTAAAGGCTCAGTTACAAGAACTTTTGACTAAGGGGCTGATAAGACCGAGCGTCTCACCTTGGGGAGCGCCGGTAATTTTTGTAAAGAAAAAGGATGGCACATTGAGGCTGTGCATTGATTACAGAATGTTGAACAAGGCAACTATTAAAAATCGATACCCACTTCCTAGGATTGATGATCTGTTTGATCAGATGCGAGGAGCATCAGTCTATTCAAAAATAGATCTTCGATCTGGGTATCATCAGCTGAGAATAAAGGAAGAAGATATTCATAAAACAACTTTTAGAACAAGGTACGGGCATTATGAGTTCACTGTGTTACCTTTTGGGTTGACCAATGCACCTGCCGCCTTCATGAATCTGATGAACAATATTTTTCAAGAATACTTAGACAAGTTTGTGCTTGTATTCTTAGACGACATTCTTATATACTCTAAAAATGTCGAAGAGCACCAAGAACATCTAAGGATAGTGCTGGAAATTTTAAGAAAGAGGAAGTTGTATGGTAAACTGTCTAAATGTTCCTTTTATGATGCAGAGGTGCATTATTTGGGACACGTCATAAGCAAGAATGGAATAGTTGTTGACCCTTCAAAGATTACAGCTATAACTGAGTGGCCTGCGCCTAAGAACGTGCACGAAGTGAGGAGCTTCATGGGCTTGGCTGGATATTATCGAAAGTTCGTTAAGGACTTTTCAAAAATTGCTGCCCCAATCACTTCACTGCAAAAGAAGGATAAGAAATTTGTCTGGATGGACAAATGTGAATCTGCCTTTAAAAATTTAAAGGAACAGTTAACTACAACACCTATTTTGACTGTACCTGATCCAAATGGAAATTTTATGGTTGTAACGGATGCCTCAGGAGAAGGCCTTGGAGGTATTCTGTTACAGAATAACCATGTTATAGCTTATGAAAGCAGAAAGCTTAAGTTACATGAACAGAATTATGCTCCACACGACCTAGAACTCACTGCCATTGTTCATGCACTTCAAATGTGGAGGCATTACCTTTTAGGCAAGCCTTTTGAGTTAAAAATAGACCATCTGGGGCTGAAGTATATTTTTACTCAGCCAAATCTGAATGCAAGGCAGCGAAGATGGTTAGAATTTCTGTCTCAGTATGATTTTGATATAAGCTACATCAAAGGCAAGGAAAATAGAGTGGCAGATGCTCTGAGTCGAAGGAAGCATATCTCTGCTCTTATAACGTTAAGAACTTAGTTTAAGGATGAGGTGAAAGATGCCTTGGAATCAGATCCTTATTTCCAGCAAGTCAAAACAGCACTTGCTGCAGATCCAAAGGATGTCAGGTATAAAGGATTCCGTTTTGACAATGAAGGAATTATGAGGTTCGAAAACAGGGTATATATACCTTTGGCAAATGACTTAAGAGGGAAATTGTTAACTGAATTTCATAATTCACCTTTTTCTGGACACCCTGGCATTACGAAAATGCTTGCTGATCTTAAGCAACAATACTTCTGGAAGGGAATGAAAAAGGATGTGGTGGAATTTGTAACACACTACTTAGAATGTCAGCGTGTTAAGGCGGAACATATGCATCCCGCAAGATTATTGTATCCCCACAACATTCCATAGTACAAATGGCAAGTGATAACGATGGATTTCGTTCAAGGATTGCCTATGTCAAGAAATAAGCATGATATTATCCTGGTTGTAGTCGAAAAATTGACCAAAGTGGCACACTTCATTGCTGGTAATTTGAAGGACGATGCACCAGTGTTAGCAAGAAGATTTGTACATGAAATCTTCAGATTGCATGGAATACCGGAATTAATCATATCGGACAGAGATCCGAGGATGACATCAAGGTTTTGGCAAACGCTTAATGCGGCCTTGGGAACTAAATTAAACTTCAGTTCTGCATATCATCCGGAGACGGATGGACAGACTGAGAGAGTCAATCAAGTTTTAGAGGACATGTTAAGGATGTATTGCATGGACCAGCAGTATAAATGGGAGGAATACCTTCCGCTGGTTGAATTTGCCTACAATAATACATACCATGCCTCTTTAAAAATGGCGCCCTTTGAAGCATTGTATGGAAGAAAATGCAGAACCCCTGTCAGCTGGGACAACGTTGAGGACAGAGAGGTAATTGGGCTAGAAATCCTTACGGAAATGGAACAACAAATCAAAATGATTAGGGAACATCTAAAGGAGGCTGCCAATAGGCAAAAGAGTTATGCAGACTTAAAGCGGGTTGATAGGAATTATAAACTGGGAGAGAAGGTCTTTCTTCGGGTGAAGCCGAAAAAGAGCTCGATAACTTTTGGCAAGGCTGCCAAGTTGTCACCACGCCACGATACGTGGGACCTTTTGAAATTGTTGAAATAATCAACCCTGTAGCTTATCGTCTAGCATTACCTCCTGCTTTGTCTCAAATGCATGATGTTTTTCATATTTCTTTGCTTAAGAAATACGTGACAAATTTATCACATGTGCTGAATTGGAATTCCTTGCAGGTCCAAGACCCAGGAATAATCATGGTTAAGCCCATTCGAGTGTTGGGAACTCGCCAGTTGTACTTAAGAAATCGTGAAGTGAATCAATGTAAGGTCCAGTGGGACCAGTTCAGCGAAGAAAGTGCAACTTGGGAAAATCTCGAAGAAATGAGATCTACTTTTCCACATTTGTTTGATCGAATTTGAAATTCAAAAAACTGATAATTCTACCAAATTTAGACAATTATTAGTCTATTGTACAGTTGTCTTAAAACACTGTTTTTAAGAGTGAATCTGTTTTTGGTATGAACTTATGAATGGAAGGACAATAACTGAACTTTGTCCTAGGAACTCCTTGATTTGGTTAATTTGATCATCGGGACGATGATTCTTTAAGGAGGGAGGAATGTAACGCCCTGATTTTTGTAAGTTATCTTGGTGATTATTTTTCATAATGTTGTAACTGCTGAAATGAAGGCAAACATGTTAAGATATATTTTTGATCTTAAGGGAATGTGTTGCTAATCTGGATTCTTGCATACTGTAATTTGTTTACATGGGACAACAGTTATTATTGCTTGTATGTTTGCTGATGTGATGACAAATTTGTCGTATGCTTGCTGAACTCTATTTGCTGATTGACAACACACCTTGAATCAATTCCATTGATCCAAGGTATGTTGTGGCCTTCTTGTAATCGCTTTGTCGATTTACTCTTAAACCGGACTGAAGGTTGATATAAATGTGCAACCTGATTTCAGGTATGAATAGCTGGCACGTAGATGCCAACGGAAAAGGTTCGATTCCCGAACCATGCACTATTGAAACATGAGACCTCGTAAGGTGATAAATGCCTAGATGCGGGTGGCTCAGGCATGTTTAACGTGGGACGAAACGTCCTGCACAACACTAAATTTTGATGACAGTCGGAAGGACTTGTTTGGAAGTTGATTAATTAGGTGTTAGGGGGAATTAGATCCTAATCTACTCCTAAGTTCTACCTTACATCCTAAACTACTATCCTAAGTGGATTTTTAAATTCTAAATGGTGAAAATAGACCTAAGTTCTATTAACCTAAGAACTAGGCGGTGACCTAGGTTTGAACACTATTGTTAATCCTAAACTAATCCTAACCTAAGGAAGGGGACACACAGACCCATGGGAAAGGATAAGGATGGAAGGAAATTTAATGGCATTGAATGAAGGTCCTTACGTGGACAGCGCCAGTTTGGCGGGAACAGGGAAAAGCTAGAGGTATCTAGTTAGTTATGGAACTAAACTCTGTTTGCATGCAAAAATTTGAATTTGGAAGTTCGCCAACCCAAGTCGGCGGTGGCGTGAGGAAATAGAAAAAGGCAGAGCCTTTAATGCATTCAATTTTCTTGGTCATCGTGACCAGCCCGCCTTGGAAAGAGTATGGAGGAATTTTTTTGGTTGTTTATTGTGTTGTTCAGATTTTTGGGAAGTTGCTTTGCATTTGGTTTTTCTTGGTTCATCGAACCGATTGTGATTAGTTGCTTATCTCTATTTCTTGGGAAATTGAAGGCTATTTTCGAGCTAGTAGCAGCGAAGGTGATTGTTGGGAAACTTGTCACTGTCACCGTGGAAGGAAATACCTTCTGTAGACGCGGTTTTCTTCGAGCATTCGAGGAAGAATACCAGGCATGTTAAGCCCTTCTCTTTAAAACTCTTGCTTTGCTTAAACGTCTCATTAAAACAACCCTGCTCTTCTGATGAAGGGGGTTTTGGGTTTATTTGATTGCTGTCATGACTGAGATGATTTGGGTTTAGTCGATTTTGTTGTCATGTTGGAAATGATTGGGTAGAATCGTTTTCTTGCTGTTGTGATTTGAACTGTCTTTGTATATATATTTGAGTTGGAAATACCACCATGTTGTGTTGGTTTGTTTGACAGTAATGGGGAATTCGTTAGGTATGTTATGAAACTGTACATGTTGTATGAGTTTGTTTTTCATTATTGAAGCAATCGTTCTTTTGCTAATACGAACTTGAGTGATGGAACGTATTAACTGTGCGAGTGTTTGAAGTTGTTTCTTTACTGAAATTTTTAAAGGAAATGAGTTCCTTCTTCTTCTGTTGTTTTAGATTTTGAAGGAAATAGTAAATTGGGTTTTATTGAGCATTATGAGCTCGGTTCGAAGGAAGTGATAGTAATATTCTTATTGTTGTGCTTTTCTTTTGTAAAATTTAACGAATACGACTTGGGTATTCGTGAAAGTTAAGGAAAGTAACTGTTTTCCTTCTGAACTTATAAATGAACTGTATTTTCTCTTGCCTTGGTGGAAAGTTGATTTTGTTGTGTCTTATTGATGCGGTTTGATCTTCCAGTTCGGACTGTAGTTGTGAACAAGAACTTGGTTTTGTATTTTTGTGCAAATAAATGGAGAAATGCATGGGAATTAGCTTGTTGTTGAGTCTGTCTTGACTGTACCAAGCTTACGTATTTAATACCCTATGCGGGTTTGCCTTGATAGAGGTATTGATATATGATTATTGTATTTTGAGTTCTGTACATCATTGAAATCATAGGAGAATGTTGTTTTGGATTTAAATGTTGATCGAGAAGAAACTCGAAACTATACGGGCATTCTTTTTTTTATGGTATATTGAATAAAATTTGTGCATGTTGTGTGGGTTGAGTTGGTTTTAAACATTTGGGTTTTTTTACTTTTACATTTTGAAGAAAATTGTTTCTTCTTAATAGAAAACGAGTTCTTCTTCCTCTTTTGTTTTTTAATTTTGAAGAAATGTTAAGTGGGGATTTATTGAACTTTATAGGTTCAAACTTGATAGAAGTGACAATGGTATTTAGATTATTTTTAAGTGTTGTTTTCTTCTGTACAAATGGAAGGTTGAAATGTTTCGTGGGATCTCTGATTTTGCATTGTCATACAAAAAAAAAAAAAAAATTCGACTTGAGTGATTCTTGTTATGCTTGAAGAAAATGGATGTTTTCTTATTAAAATAATTACAGGGATGAATTTTTTTTCTTCTTGCTGTTTGAATTCTGGAAATAGCACTAGAGCTTCACTGTACATCCGGATTGGGCTTGCTGTAGGTAACAACAATGTGCAAATTGTTAATTATGAACTGTATGCGTTCATGGATATAGAAAGTCATGTGGATAATTGATTAAGTGACTGTATAACTGTTTGTTCGGTTAGAATACAGTGAAAGAAGTATGAAATCTTTTAGTACAGTAGGTACATAGTATGCATTCTTTATAATGCTTGTTCTATGATGGATACGATGTTTTACCAACTTGTTTTTGGTATTCGTATGTGCCTGCTTGAAAGGGAGTATTGATATGGATAATAAATTCTTCCTTGTCTTTATTTAAAGCTGAATATGAATGGAATTATTCTTTGCTGCTGGAAAGTGAATTCTGAATGGATTTTGTAAGTTTCACTCTGAACTGTTATCTTGATTTGATGTCTCGTTTGGATTCAATTTTCAGTACAGTCATGAGGAAAGGAATAGGAATGTGGATGGATAACTTGGAATAATGATCATTTCTTCTCTCATACAGTTGGAAATCTGTAATCGTTTAAGAACGAATTTTGTATTGCTTGGGTTTAAGCATCTATATTTATTGTTGTTTGCTTTTCTCATCTGTACTTGATTGCTTGAAATCAAAGGAGATGCATGAACTGAAAGGAAAGTAATTGGTTTACATTTCAGTTAGATTTTATCCTTTGCATTTATTACTAATGTAAGGAAAGGAAGGGATAGCAGTTATGATTATAACAACAGTATGCTTTTACTTGTATTCCTAGTTCTTACAAATGTTGTAATCTGGAACTGTCGAAGGAAATTGCATCTTGTAATGGTTATGTGGGAAATAGGACAGAAATCCTTTGACTGATTGGGATGGTATTTAGATGGTTCAGTTGTTATGTTGTTCATTCTTTTTTATGCTTAATTCTTGATTGATGTTCTTATTAACGTTTCATAAAAGCAGGGTTCTTTTATTGAGACAGTTAATTTGAAGCACCTCATTTTAATGACAAGTGCTTAATATGCTCAGTTCAATGAACTGACCCGTGCAAGTAATTTTGCAGATGGAATTTGAGTAAAATGAAGACATGGCTGTTTTCTGATACTTCTTTTGATTGTCTGAAGATGAATTGTATTTGTTAGTTATTATTCCTCTACGAGGAATTGTGAAAAGAAGAAAGTACATTCTTCTATCTATGTGTTGTAACATTGTTTAATATAAACAAAGTCCAGTCATTTGGACTGGCAAATGTATGGATTATGAAATGGATTGATGAATACAAATACAAGTGTGATATTTTAATGACTATATCAGTTTGATATTGTTGATTAAATTGGAAATATAATGTTATTTCTTGATTTGGAATTATTCAATTGTCCTTGGATGGATTTAAAGGGAACTGATTTCTATTCTTACCTAAATGCAACTTTTAAGTTGAAATGTGCAATTAGTTCATACTTGGGTTAAGATGAATTTTTAATTGACATTAAAAAGGATTAGGAGGAACATGATCTCATAACTGATAGGTATTCAGGATTAGCTTGGAAGCTAAGGAATATCAAATAACTTAGGAGCAACCGAACTTCGCATTCGGACTCCGTTAATAGCCTCGTATGTTAAATTCAGAAAGAAAGGATATGGGATCAATATATCCAGGGCTAATAGACCTTAACTATGTAAGGTTAAGGAGAATAAATGAATACATTTATTGAGAATTAGACCTCGTTTAAATGACGTCTAATAAGCTGGAATTCTGAATTTGGTTACAGTTGTGAAAAACTTGGTTAAGTTTAATAGGTTAAACTTATTACGTCTGTCGGTAATGGGCTGCTTAATCCAATGATTAAGAAAAGAACCAAGTAGAGAAAATGCAACCCTTCGGTATGAAGGAGAAGATGCATAGCAAGCTAGAAGATGGATTTAGTCTCTCTTAGCTCCATACAACTGTAACAGGAACGAGGATAAAGGATCAGCATGGTTGCTGAAAGTTGATCTTAAATATTAAGATCATATCCAAATCACTTGAGCTGGATGTGTACTCTCGATGGGAGGATTCCGTAGGACATTGACATATGCCAGCTACAGCAAGGTGTCTTCATGAAGGCGGGGCCTTCATGACGACACAATGTTATAGCTGACATATTACAATGCCCTCCCGAATTAAATCATCAAGATTACATAAGCTGAATATTAAGATCTTGGTTGGGGATAGGAGTATGATCACGTATACGGAGTGACTCCGGAGGACTAAAGATAACTAGACACACGGAGTCGTTTAGGAATGACATCGTATGTCTGCGTATCTTTAGTTACCATGAGTGCCTTCCTATACTCGTTCATATTGCTAGTTGGAGTTAGAATTTGACCTTATTTTGGAAGGACTGGTAGGAACCAGGAAAGACCATTCTAGATAACAGGTGAAGTGAGGTGAAGGACGTATTCCATTGGTGTGTATCACATCCAGGAATATGATCATGCAAAGCATGTGAAAATCTTTGGCCAAAGTATCGCAAGTGCTGGTTGCGTTGTCCTAATCACCTAATTTAAGATGCAGGATGTCAGATGAATATCAGTAACAGATATTCAGATAGGCTTCTTAAATGGATCACTTCGATAACCGGAAATGGTAAAGAGAACCTTGTATATATATTATACTATGCATGAATGAACATGAAGGATCGGTAGTTGCCGAGTCATGAAATGAGAGATCGTTGAAACTCCGAGCCATGAAAATGGGAGATCGGTAGTTCTTCGAGTCATTTACAGCAGCATATAGAATCTGTTATAAGATTGAATGGCACTGAATGTGTGTTCCATATTGCAAATATGTGAACAGGGAACATTAGTTTTAAAAGGAAATTGTGTGTTCCAATTCACATGCCTTAAGCATGCCTCCACATTTTGCACATTCTCATGTGCTCATCAAACACCAAGCAAACATATCCACACAGCCACCACAGGCCAGATTGGCATGTTGATGATACAATATAGGGTTTCCTCAAGATAACCGACATGGCCAAGAATGTCAATCATGCAAACATAATGATTAATTCTAGGCATGATTCTATAAGAGGCACTCATGCCATCGAAGTATTTACAACCCTCATGCACTGAACCTGCATGGCTAAATGCTAATAAAACAAAAATGAAACTTACATGGTCAGGGTATGTTCCATAAGACCACATCTCTTTGAGGCATTTTGTCAAACAGTTGACTTGCCTTGTGTATGCTTCCGCAATTTGCATACTTGTCTACTAGCGCACTTGCAACTAAAAATCCTCTACCATTATGCTTTGATGGTTGTCTCGAGGCCTGCTCTAAAGCTCCCATTTTGACAGAGGCTGGGAGGATGCTGGAAAAAGGTTGTGGAGTCTGGCTTTACACGTACCAATTGCATTTGCTTGAAAGTTTCCAAGGCCTTTTCAACAAACTCATTTTTTTGCACATCCTGCAATCATTGCAGTCCATAAAGCACATTTCTTTCAGGCATTTTCGAACAGTTCACATGCTTCCACATTTTGCATATGTATCTACCAGGGCACTTGCAACTAAAACACACAAAAATCCCTTCTCCATAATGCTTTGGCGGATGTCTGCACCCAGTTTCAAAGCTCTTATTTTGGCACAGGCTGGGAGTATGCTAGCAAATGAAAACTGATGGGGTTGGAACCTTATTTGCTGCACACGTGAAACAGTGTGACTGTCTCTTGAGGAAAACCATGCCTTTTGTATGCTACCATAATCACATTCCAGAGAAGCTATCTCATTTTTTCATTTGGTCAACACTGGAGCAATGCCCCCAAGTATTTGCGACTACAACATCTAATAGAAATCCTCCCTCCATTATGCTTCGATGGAAGTCCATGCAGGTAAGGGGGGTTCATTTTCTTTTGGACACATGTTGGGAGGATGCTGCCATAGGTCGGATTGTGCTTTGGTAAAGCAACCACATCAGGCTGGAGCTTTCCCCCCTCCCTCCATGGTAGCGGCGCTCCCTCTCCCTTAGCAAAAAGACAAACAAAAAACACAAAGGAGCCCCCTTTTTCCCTAACCACCCCAAGATTTCATGGGCATTTTAATTTTAATTCTTTTATTTTATTTTTTTATATTTATTTTATTATTATTTTTTTATAATAAAAGGAGGCATTACAATTGTAAAGTGGATATTTTTGGGACATTTAAGGAGGTTTAAGGAGGTTTTTGAGACTCTTTTATGAGATATTTTTCTTATGTTCTTTTTGAAGTTACTAATTATTTTTATAATAATTGACACTTGAAAAATTGACTCTTCGCTTGGGGCACTTGACATGATTCTTGATCCTTCCCTATTTTCCCTCATACTTCATTATAGATATATTTCAATGACTTTACATCATGAAACAATTAATTTTGCAAGCCTTATAATTTACAATCTTGTTCTAATGCATTAGAATTTTTTCATAATTATTCACAATTATACTAAAAACTTATTACTTCTTCCAACATTTGATGACCATGTACTTGCGTTGACATGACTATTCTTCTAAACCTCAAATTATTTTTACTACACCAAATATTGTATTGATGAATTGATCTTCTATGTATTCCCTTTTTATATTCTCAAACCAAGTATTTAATAACAACAACAAAAACAACCTTGAACTATTCCACCAATTGACCATCTAACCCTCTAGTGATAACAATATTGGATACTTTTGTTCTTATCAATGTTAAAATATTCTATGTGTATTGCATACCAATGAAAACAATATTACTGGTTTGGTTATGCTTGGTACTCCTTTAAGAAGTGATCTTGATGCTTGGATGTTATATGTACCATGTAAATATGGTGATAGTTTATTTTGAGACACATATTTTGGTTTGGGTTAAATTACTTTAGCTACATTTCTCAAATTTGATAATGAATCAAATAATGGAATAAATTGAGTACAATGTACTTTTGGTCCAAGTGATCCCATACTAACAACATATTATTATGATATTGTTTTTATATGGTGTTGTGCATGTGTTATATATAGACATATATTCTTGTTGAATGTAACTTTAAGCCTTTGTGATGTGATTCAGGTATGCGTGCATTCCTTGATGTGTGGGTGCCCTAGTTTATGATAAATTATCATGTTAAATGTGATAAATAATTTTATTTTCATTTATCCTCATGTTATGTTGAGGTCATGTATGGTGTTGGGACATCATATTTTGTATAGAAAACTGTGTAAAATTAAAAACTAAATTTCTTAATTATGATAATTTTGGGATAAATGAATAGTACAATGAGAAAACCAATAAAAAGCATCTTGTTTTTAATAAATATATTACTAAAATCTATTGGGAGTGATTAGAAAATTTAAAACTAAGTTCTCCAAGAAAGAGATAATTTTACAGAAGATGCAAAATTTGAGATACTCAAAATTTCCTATTTATCTATGTATTCTCCTATTCACTTCTTCTTATTTTCTTAACACAACCATTAAATTGAGGATGTTGATTTTGTAAGGTGATGGGGATGTAATTCCTTCCCATTTGCAAACTATTCTCATGCATGTATCAAGTCATAATTGTTGTAGTAAGTTGTTATGATCTTGTATAGTTGAATTAGAGGTGTCATGTCCATTATCGGTGGTTGAATGGTGATAGTGGGTTGTAAGGGAATGTGTGGTTGTTTTTAATTCCTACCTTTGATTGCATAATAATCCCACCTCTTCTCAAGATATATGATCGAAATTGTTATATATTGGCCTTACAAAGACATTTGATTCTTCTCTCGTGTGATTTCTAGTTTTAAATCCATTAAAATAAGGGACCATAGACATTTGGTCAAAAAAATTCAAAATCCATCAATTTTGATAATGGTTGCATTTTTATACCTTCTTGAGTGAGTTGACCAAAATCGTCATTTTAGATCCTTTCCAAAACCTTGGGTTGGTGACCTAGCATAAAATCACATTTTATATATTATTTGACTTGACATAAAATATCAATAGGATACGGCTTCATTTTTCCAAGATATTTTTAAACCCCACTTATGAAAGACATTATCCAATTTTTAAGTTCCTTGTTATGAACCTTGGTTAGTTTTTTTGAAAGGGACTCACATTTGCAAGTAATTTTACCTAAGTTCATTTCCCATAGAAAATGACATGTATATACAACAAAATTTAAATCTCCACTTGTGAGGAACTATATGAGTGAATTTTTAGGTCCTCAAAGAGTATCCTATTTGGTTTTCTAGCATGGATTGCATTACGGATGATCAACTATAATTGTGTTCAAAATAAATATATGTAGATATGTGTTATAATAATTATTAGATATTATAACTTTGTATGTAAGGAACTTAAATATAATTAGCATGGGAATTAATAAATTTAAAATGAAATAAATTACATATTGTAAAAATAAAACAAAAATATTGTAATAAAACATTAAAACCGAGAAGGAATTTGGGTTGTGGGGCGAGTTAGAGATCCTCTTGTGAACTATGTGTGGTTTTCGAATATGGGAGAAGTGGGCTTCAAGGGAAGGAGAAGTTTTGAAGAGGCATTGTAACACCATGTAAATATGTTTCAAAATTATGGCACCCCAAATGTTCATTCCTACCTTATCCTTATGTGAAACAAAATATTATCATCGAGGCTCGTGCTCTACTTTAAACGAGAATTTTGGTGACCGGGAAAGTGGTTATGAAAAGTAAGATCAAGGAGGATTTCATTCGTTTAATGAATGAATGTGACTTCATATGGCCCCTTTTATCACCGCACTAGAATCCTTTTATCCAAAGCCAATTTTGCATCTATAGAGAAGGCCATAAACATCCATCATAGCGTAATGGAAGGAGGATGCTTTTGTATACATAGTTTTTAGTGCCCTAGTATATATGAATGCAAAATTTGGATCTATATGCAAGGAATGTGTGCTATTGAAAAAAATCCTGAAATCAATGTAGTCTCATGGACTATATAGTTACAGGATAAGCATAAAATAGGTTTGATGAAACACTATGAAATCCTTAAAGAAAATGTGATTGGATGGATTCAATCTAACCTCACAATATTCACTTGCATCCTCACAACATATTTCAAATGGAATATTTATATGTAGATTTTTGTTAGAGGTAGTTGTAGGTTCCTTGGTAGATATATATGCAAAATATGGAAGCATGGGAAAGGAATGTAAAATTTTGAAAAAGTGGTTCAAAGAGAGGTGGTATTGTGAAACATCATGATTGTAGGATATTGATGGTGTGTAGAGGTTCAAGGAAGTAGGTATACCCCAATCCCGTGCCTTCAACAAACATAATAGATTAACAAAATAGATGTTATTAATGCCTTAATGACATCTACAATGATCATGACCATTATAAGGGTTGTTATATAGAATAAAAATAACATGAGTTATTACAATGGTGTGTGCTTCCGAGGAATTCTCATAGTATTTTCTTGTTCCACTTGGCTTTCTACTCTTTCTTTTCCACAAGCCTTTTAAAATGGTGAACTCAATTACATTATATCCTTTCTTATCTCCTTATCTTCTGAATTTTAAATTATGTTCATTAATTTATTCAAAATACCTTTGTGACATCCCGTTGTTAAATTGCTTGCATTTTTTAATACTTGGTGGTTGAGGATAATTCATCTTTGAAATCCTTGTCATAGATTCGTAAGATGATTTTTTCAGAATTTTTTTAGACATTCTTGTGTGCTAAAATTAATTTTTTTGATGTCTCATGTCTACGGTAGTTTCCCTTGTTTACCCTTTTTCACCTCTTATATGTCAATTTTCAAGTTAAATTAGTTACACACTTCTATTATGCTTTATTCATCCACACTTATCCAAATGATCTCGTGCACAAAAAGTTTCTATCTCAGAATAATTAATGTATTGAATACCTTTCCACACCCTTTGTAACACTTATGCATACACCTTTCATGACTATCCTTAACCAAAACCTTGTGTTCCATTACATGCTCCATATTGCACAATTCCGATGCGCAATACACAATCACACTACTATTACTTTTTTTGCACTCATATGCAATCACAAAAATATTTCATTGAACCTACCTTATTCATTCTCTTTCTTATCATCCTCACATATTCCAATTAATGCAAGATATCCAATTTGTTAGTGATGCTATTGCATAAAACACCCCAAGTAGAAAGAAAGTGATCTTTAGCTCATGAGTTAAGAGTCTCCGAGTATTTCCTAGTTAGCAAAGCTTCATTCGAACCATCCATGTTACATCCTCTAATACATGATTTCTTCATTGTATTCCTTATATTCCTTTTTGTGTGCCCTTTTCACTACCCTTGAGTATAATATGGCCTCTATATGTTCTCTCTCTTTATGGTATTTTTCTCATCCATTAAACTATCTCTAACTTCTTTAATCCTTATGTGTTATCATCGAAGACTCTTCCTATGCACTCTTGTTCTCCTCATGCACTACATTCTCGTTCATGATACTCATATAAATAAAAAATATTGAATATCAGTGAGATATCTAATCCATCATATAACTCAATCTTATAGGTATTAACTCTCATTTTCCACAAAACCATACATTGTCTTATCTTATTTAACTTAATCTTATTATATGTTTTGTGTAAGAAACTTTATTCATGCAAACGTGCCGTGAATTTATCTCTTACCTTGAATTCCTTTACTTTGTGCCTCTAATTTTTCTTCTTCTTGTAACATAAGGGGCTTCTCTCCATCTTTCTACACACATCCTATCGCTACTCATGCATATACTCAAAATAGTATTCTAATTATGAACTTCTACTACCCACTACTTCTCATTAGTCCATGATCCCTCTTGGGATTGTCCCATAGACAAAATAATTATAGGAACAAGTTTCTTGCACTAACACCATGTCCCACTACTTTGGCTTATCTCTCGATCAAATTACGTAATAAATTTCCCAAACTTGTGTTTACAACCTCAATTTTTCCATACATATGTGGGTGATATGTAGAAATGAAATTCATTTTCATCCCCATATTTCTCCATAAGGTTAGCCAAAAATAAACTAAAAACTTTGTATCCGGGTCACATACTATATACTTAATGGCAATTCATGTAACCAAACAATCTCTCTAAAAATGTTTTGCAATGATTGATGCATCATTGGTATTATTACATGCAATAAAGTTTATCATCTTCAAAAACCTATTGAGTTCCATAAAGATGGAGTCACTTCCTATCTAGATTCTTGGCATCTTAAGCACAAAATCCATGACGATTTTCTCCTGTAGTTTATTTGGAACTAGTAGTAGTTGATATAACATTTTATTATATTGGTGTCCTTTAGACAAATAAAAACTTTTCATTCCTTCACATATTTGCACATGTACATGCCCATTTTTGGCCAATATTATCGCGCTCCAATTGTACTCATATATTTTCACTTCCAAAGTGACCTCCATAGCCACCATTATACTTCTCTCTCATTTAATTTTTCATGCATTGACCCTCTTGGTATGGATCATTGATCTCCTTTGAAAACAATTCCCCCTTGGATAAAATAATCCAACCATGAAACCATATTTGTGCATGCCTCCCATGCATTCTTGAATTCCGTTTCCTATGTACATAACTCCTTCATAGTGTCAAATCCCATGATTTCCACTCGGCTTCTCATTCAAAAAAATTCCTCCAACTCAACGCATCCACAACCTTGTTTGATTTTATACTTCAATATTTCAACACAAAATATTAAACTTACAAAAGAACACCCATTTCATATGCCTCAAGTTTAGATTTACCTAGCTATTGATGAACTACAATGTTTGGTGATATGTGTACAAGACAAACTCATTTGAAAACATATAATGCCTCCACTTCTTTAATTCCTATAAAATAGCTAAAAATCCTAGTCATAAAATGAATATTTCTTCTTATTATCATTAAACTTATCCCTAAATTAGGCTATGGATATTCCTTCTTATCTTAACACCACACCTATGGATATGCCACTTGCATTGAAGTTTACTTGAGAAACCTTTTCAAATATTGCCAATACTAACACTAGTTGCATTGGGATAATTTTCTTCAATTCTTGGAAACTCCGCTCCACTTATTCATCTATATAAACACCATAAAATATTATCTCATTGTCTCTATGATCATTACACATACTCCACTAATTTTTTTTTATGAAATTACTATAGAAACTTGGGATTCCATGAAAAAATATTGAATCATCACACACCTCATTGATAACCACCCCATTATTACACATGCCTTTTTAGGCTCCATTCAAAATCCTTCTTGGGAAAATAAAAAACTCAAATATACCAACTCTTCACACATAAAGGTACACATCTTTATGTTTATCAACAAAACTTACTTTTGTAAGTTGTTCATCTACACAAATTCTCCATGTGTTCCTCCTCTATCTTACAAAATAACAAATATCCAAAAGAACAAACTTCAACACTTCATTCATAAACTATATAAATTTACTTGGGGTGTTAGTCAACCCCAATGACATAACCATCCACTCATATAACCATTCCTCGGTTTTGAATTTCATTTTCCGCTTGTCTCCTTCCCTTATGTAGATCTCGATGGTATCCACTCTCTAAGAAAAACTTGGATTTAAGTATCGTGCACCACTTGATAAAATATATTAAATCATCCAGTATTGGTAAAGGAAATATTTACTTGATTTTAATATTTTTATAGCCCTTGAGTCTACACATATACACAATTATCCTCCTTTCTTGAGTGCTAGTATTGTAGGTAATATGCATGAGCTTAAGCTTTCCCCGACTAAACATTTTTATAATAACTCTTATACTTGGTTCCTTACTTCCACATTTTCCTCATGCATCATCATATATGGTGCCTTATTTGGCAAAATCGATCTAGGTATCAAATCTATTTGATGGTTGATATTACGTACTAGAAGCATTCCTCGTGAAAAATATTATCCGACTATTTTCAAAAATAATGCTACTAGTCTATGTGATTCTTCTAGAACTTCCTCATCTTATGTATGCCCTTCTTGCACCATCGTTTAAATGAGTGCAAAAAAATCCTTTGCACTCTCTCGCTTCTCATAGGAAATATTTTCCTAACACAACCAACATGTGTGTGCACACTTTGTTGTGCACTTTTCCATCATCCTTATCTTTCATGGGAAAAAATTTAAGTTTATTTCCATCCTTCTCTATATGAATAACATTTGCATGCCCATCATGAATATATTTCCGATCATAATTCTAGGGTCTCCTAGCAATAAATGAAAAACATCCATCGTGTCACTTCAAATAACACTTCATTGCAATAGTTCCCAATCTATAATTTGAAAATAATTTTCTTATTCACTATTGCTATCCCTTCTACAATGATGGAAGCTTATACGAAATGGGATGCATAATCTTATTCATTCCCAACTTCTCCACCATTTCCAAGAAATTAGATTGTATATGTTTCCACTATCAATAATCACCTTACATCATTAACCTCCCGACTTGCAATTTTTTTGAACAAATTATTCTGTTATGTTGGCTCATCCTTCTTCTATGCAATCTTCAGAAACACCATTTTTTATCATCAAGGATACTTTGTACTCATAACCTTTAAAATTATTTATTAATCCTACAAACTTTGTATCTTGATGCACCACATCCACTCTTCCTTTTGTGCACATTCTTATTCCCTCACTTTTCCCATTAAGGCACTCATACACATGATTACCTTTTTGTTCACAATTGAAACATGTTCCAAGGAATCCTCTTCCCCTTCATCAACTAAACCTTTGATGCCCACATGACAAGTATGACATCCCTTCTTTCATGCTTCCTTATACATGTTTATGTGCACTATTTTCCCCTTCACCTTATTATTTGGTTTTTTGTGAGCCTCATTTCTCTTCAACATAAATTTATTCCACCTCTTCCTCACATTTCACCTTAAATCTTTCATGCCAAATTTTCTTCAGCGTTTAAACTCCAAATGGTAGGATTATTCAACCGTATAAATGTGCATAAGAATTAACTCCTACTGAATGCTAAATATTAAGCCCTTGACATAATGTGCAACATTTTCTTGGTCAAAATACCTATGCATAGATCAAATCATGATTGTATAGAACTCCTTGGTATAATATTTGAATGACATCTCTTTATATAAAAAATTTTGCAACCTCTTGAACAAGCTCATGTGGTAGTCCACATGAATAAAATTTCTTCTCACTTTCAAAATCATTCTATCTCATTACACAATCTTATCATTTCCTCTTCTTTGGCACTTATTTTTAATATATTTCAACCATAAGGTGCGTGTTATTTCAACTTGGTTTATGTCACCTTCACTATCTGCAAGTTATTGATTTCCTCAAATTCAAAGTATTATTCCATGATAGAAATCCAATCTACCATATCATCTAGTTCTAATATTTTTGAGAAATATGGAACATCCATTCTCATTCCTTGTCCCAATTTTCAGATTTATCTCAAGATTCGCACCTCACTATCCTCTACAACCTCTTCGTCTACATTTCCTTCACCTTCTCCTTCATCATCACTTTGAGCATATCAAGCTAGGAAAATTATTCTACACTCCTCTTCTATAACCTCTAGCCTATTTCTCACACCCCTAAGATTCTTCATGAACCATTTCAAAACTCCCATCGTTGTCATTTATTTGCACCTCATAAACTAGATCATATTGGTGGCATCTACTCTTATCAACAAGTTACCTCCCATTTGGCATTCTAGAGGTTTTTTTCTCCCTAAAAACTTCCTTTCAATCTTTCCCAATGGTTTTTACCCTTTTTGACACCACTTGAAAACATGCAATGGCTCAAGGCTATGCGTATACCCTAACCTTAAGCCCTCGTAATACAAAAAAAAATAACATAGACACATGAAAATTATTTTGAGTTAAGGCATTGATGGCATATAAAATTATCACCCCTTGTACTAGGGTTGTTATAGAGAATAATAAATAACATTAGAGCTATTATAATGGTGGGTGCTTCCTAGGACTTCTCATAGGCTTCTTTTGTTCTACTTGGATATTTTCTCTCTTTTTCATGAGACTTTTAAAATGATGAACTCAATTTTCTTATATGCTTGCTTAGTCCCAACTCTTCCACATTTGAATATATGTTCATTAATTTCTTCAAACTACCATGCCATCTTGTTGTATGATCGTTAACATTTTTCATACTTGGTGGTTAAGGATAATCAATCCTTGGTATCCTTATCAAATATCTATTAGATGATTTTTTAAACACTTGGTCAAACATGTGCATGTGACAACCTTACTTCTGTTGATGACATGTATTCATGGTAGCTATCCCTCATTTACCCTTTGTCACCTCTAGCATGTCCCTTTAGCATGTTTTACAAGTTACCCACTTGTATTTGTAGACACTAAATCATGCAATTGGGTACATTTATAGGCCCTAAACACATACTAGAATTCATATGATTCCTAAGAAATAAAACTAGTAATTGACAAATGTCTTTGGCATGTTACCTTTAATTTTTTATCTTCTATTTGGTATTTTACACCTTACACCCCAGTTGGTATATTACTTATTTATATTTTATGGCTCCGATACCATTTTTAACTAGGACAAGAGAACCCAAGAACTCATAGGAAATAAAGGATAAAATATGAGGAACAATCCCACATAGAATCGCAATAGTAGAAACTAATATGTAGAATAATATCATATTTATGAAAACAAAGGTGCAGAAATTAAAAGAACACAACACAAAGACAATGTTTAATGTGGTTTACCCAATTTTGGCTACGTCCACCAAGAATCACTTGCTCACATTTTATTATAAGTCACCTCTCTCTCAATACAATGCCAAAATTTGTTTGAAACTATGCTCAACAAACTCTCCTAAATTCACACTCGAACTCACACACATTTACCATTTACATTCTACCCTACTACATGCACAAAATCACATCAATAGGCAAACGCATAAGCAATTTTATAATACCGTAGGTACCAAAACTATGGGCCAAAAATTCCCCATAAACCTATAGGTCAAAAAAATCTGCCCATATGAGAAGAGCGCGTTTATGGAGATATCGGGAACATTTTAGAAAATGGTGGAGAGTGTATAGTAATTTTATCGCATGCGGTTTTCAACACTTCCACACATGAAAATAAGCTCCACAACATAACAATATCCCACTTGGAGATAAGTTTTCCTCTGAGCATCTCAACCCTTCACTATCATCCATGAAGATAAAAGTCAATTTATCCCTTTTGACCATCTTGGGCATCATGTCTGTAGTATTTTGACCGGTACAAATCTTATCCATCTTCAACTTATCTTACTCCAAATTTTTCCTAATGAAATCGTACCTTAACTATATATGCTTCATCCTAGAGTGGAAAGTAGAGTTCTTATCTATATGTATAACACTCTGATTATAACTATGCATCTTCCCTTCCTCCTTCTTATGCCCCAAATCCTCAAGAAATTGTTGTAACTAAATCATATCTTTTATTTCCTTTGTGGTTGTAACATACTCAGCCTCCGTGGTTGACAAAGCCACAAGCTTCGTAGTCGTCAAATCCACCTCACTACTATCCCACCTACAATGAAAATATAACTTGTCATACTTCTCTTGTTGTCTACATCTCCACCATATCTCGAATCTATATAACCATGCAAAGTGGTGTCGGATCCATCAAGCAAAAATTTTCCCCATGGTCCCTTTCAAGTCTCAAGGATCCAATTTCCTACATACCAGTGATCTTTACATAGATCACTCACAAATCTACTCATTTCTCCCACTGCATGGGAAATATCAGGCCTAGTGCACACCATGACATACATTAAAATTTCAACAATCTATGAGTAAGGTACCTTGGACATCCGGCTTCTCTCCTAATCTATCTCGGGACACAACTCCTTTGATAACTTGAAATGGCACGACAAAGGAGTCTCAAATAGTTTAGCATCCTGCATATTAAACCTATCCAAGACCTTATTAATGTACTCTTCTTGAGATAAATTCAACTTTCATTCCTTACTATCCCTAGATATCCTCATACTAAGGATTTGTTTGGCTGCCCCCAAATCCTTCATATCAAAGGAGTGACTTAGTTGCTTCGGAGTACTTTTATTTCCCGCATTTTTTTCCCGCAACCAACATGTCATCCACATATAGACACAAGATAATATAACTACCGTCTTAGAATTTCTTTGTATATACAGTAATGTTAAGAATGGAATCTAATATAACCTCAATCCATCATGAAGTTATAAAATTTATTATACCATTGACGTGGATCTTTTTTCAGTCATATAATATCTTCTTCATTTGCACAACATCTCCTCTTTACCTTTGACCTCATAGCCCTATATCTATTGCATATATAGATCCTCCTCTAAATCACTATGGAGGAATTCAGTCTTTACATCTAGCTACTATGTGAAAGTCTTGTACTACCACTATTACAAGAAAAGTTCTAATAGAAGTCATTTTTAATATAGGAGAAAAATTATCATTAAAATCTATACATTTTTTTTGTACAAACCCCTTGACCACCAACTGGGCCTTGTATATTTTCTTTCCTCCATCTTCCTATTTAAATGTGTATGCCCACTTGTTTTGCAATGCTATTTTTCCTTTAGGTAGCTTCACCAAATCCCAAGTCCGGTTTCTATTGGTTGTCAAATTTGCACCCGTGTCTCAGATCCGAAGGAACTGAGTCGTGTGAGTCAACAATGGGACTATCTCCAAGTTTTGGGACTTTGTGCACTTGAGAAAAACTCTGAGGGAAAGGCATGTTCCTCTACCTATTTCTATTACTACTGCTACTCCTAATGCTGAAAGGGAAACTTAAGCTAACAATGCCAAGGGACCATGGATAGAAGGATATGAAAAATGGAAAACTGAACTAAGGAAGGTGATATCACCAAAAAAATGGGATGAACACTACCCATTTCGAGAAGAAGAAAAGGAGAAATCATAAATGGAGACTAAGCATGTGCAACATAGACCTAAATGCATTCACACAATCAATTCCATGAGACACAACAAGAAAATGAAACTTCAAGGGATTTAGAATGGCACATCAAGCAAACCATGCAAGATAAAGGAAAGAAATAAGAATAAAAATAGGTTAAGGAAGATAATAACCATAAAACAATGCATCTATTACTTCTAAAAATGCACATTCAATTATAATGGCATCTGCAGGTTGATATCCACATGCTAGAACTAGATCTAGAAGTTTTCCACTCAAAATAAAAATATACAAAGTCGTTAGTAAATGTTATAGGATCAAAAATTTCCAACCCTTTACAATGAGCCATGCTCTTAGATTTATAGATGAATCAAGGTGAGAGAAAAAGAGGAGAAGGAGGGAAAACTCATATTTGATTCATAACCACCAACATCAAGCATTCAATGCCTATAAATTTGTCAAATGTGCTTCTCCAAGTCTTTTTGGCGTATGGGAGAAGCAAGGAGGGAAAATCAGATAAAATCTGGGGCATTGGAGCAATAAGATATGTTCATTAATAACCGTGAAAGAAATTTCCTATTTCTCACCTACCAAATCCTACTAAAATTTAAATTTGAATGGTCTAGAGTGTAACCCACGTTAGCAGATTTCAAATGAGATTGGGTGTGCGTGTGTCGAGCACCGTAGTTAAATTATTTGTTGTCATAAGCTATCGGTGAAAACTAAACACGCAAGACATGTGGCGTGTCTGGTTAGCTGAAAGAATGGCTAATTGTACAATTATTTTGTCATTTTCTTCCATGTGTCACTCATTAGTTTGTTGCAAGGATTCATTTCCTAGTTGGTGTGCTTTGATTGGTTGTGTAGTACACCCAATGTTTGATAAATGCCACGTGGCATATAATGATGTAGAATAAGGTGCAAATGCACGTGCATGGAAGAGGAAGGCACACATAAATGTAATGTGTATGGGAGAAATGGGAGGAATACCTGAGGGAGAAATGTATGGTAGAGGTGTAATCAAGACAATGATGTATGGTAGCAAGGAAGGGGGCACACAGAGATAATGTTAGGGACTTGGTTAATTATGGGAAGTAGGTCCAAGCCACATGCAAAATATGCATGAACTACTGAGAAGAAGGTGAATGCGTAGAGAGTCTATGTGAGGGAAAAATTGAACATAGAGGAAAAGGAAAAGGAAATATTAAGTAAAGGAGGAACGCGTAAGAGCACACAAAGAATCAGAACCAAGGGAATGTGCCAAAGGATAAAATGAAGTGCGTGCAAGATGAAATGTAGATCCTTAGAGCCAAAATGGAATATAAATTTTCCAAATAACTAGGGGAGTTATTTTGGATAATGGTTTGGGAATTTCTCGGCCATCTTCATGCTAGATGAAGGAGATCAATAGCCTAGAGCATTGAGCATGGCTTCTTCTTGAATATGAAATTATAATTTGTGACCTTATAGAACTACCCTTAAAGCCACTTTGAAACATATTATGGAATCTATTTTGAATCCTGCAAGATCATGAAAATTGTTGAAAGATGACTGAATTCTTGGAAGAAAAAAAGAACACACACAAGAAGCACATGAGAAGAAAGAACTATGTACAAAAATATAATGTGTGCACAACACACTTAGAGGAATTGAAACTACTCTAACATATATAAAATGATGTAGCAAGCTTAATGGAAGGGTTTGAGATAGATCCCATTGACTGGGATTGATAGCATTCCTCCTTTAAGATGTGTAAGTTCAAAATAATTAGCCTCCTTGCAAGAACTAATAGTGTATGTGCCACTCCAAAGTGCATCAAACTTTGAATGGAACCCTATTCTCTCTCACAAGATCCCATTTTAAGACTAAGTCCCCAAATTTGAAATCTTTAGGCCTATCCTTTCTATCAAACCACTTATTTGTTGATTGTTGATGTTGTTCTAGCTTGATCATGGTAGAGTTCCTTGATTCTTCAAGTTCAACCAGCTCTACCATTTTGATTTCTCTTTGGTCCATGCCTTTGAATTCCAACTGTTGGGCAAGTGACAATGAATTCAACTCAAGTATCAAAGGAAGGGTAGCCTCCTTACCATATAAAATATTATAAGGTGAGGTTCCTATTACCTTCTTTATTGTGATTATGTCTTCCCGAGCACGCATGTGACCTTTGTATGCCACTGTCTTTGGTTGATGCTCATTTTCGCTTCATGATTCTGATCAGGTTTTTATTTGTAGACTCTACCAAGCCATTACCTTGAGGGTAATAGTTGGAGGAGGTCTTTAAATATATACCAAGGCTAAGAGCCCAATCAGTGATTTTAGTACCAAGGAAGGCTTTTTCATTATCTAAAATGATTGTTTGAGGGATGCCAAACCTTGTTACAATACCTTTGAGAAAGTCGAGGATGACCAAATCGGTAGATTCCCGAGCGCGAAAACTTTTTCCCATCTAGTGAAGTAATCCATAGGTGTTTGCACCCATCTATGACTAGCACTTGAAGGAGGATTGATCATGCCTATGAATTCAAGACCCCATTGCACAAAATTCTGATCCACTTAGATTGGTTAGAGGGGAAGCGCTGCCAATTTCTTCTTTCCTACAAAGAAAGCACATTCTTTGCATTTTATGACCCATTTGTGCATGTCCGTGAATAGGGTAGGCCAAAAGAATCATGTCATTATGATATTCATTGTTATATTCTTGGCAGAGAAGTGTCCACCAAAGAATCTATCGTGAAATTATACTAACACTTTTTAGTTTGCGCACTATCAATACACCTCAACAACATGCCATCAAGATTCCTTTTGAAGAGAAGACCATTAATCAGAACATATAGAATAGATTGCAGCCTCATATGTCTTCTCTTTGCTTTGTTTAGACTAGGAAGGTATGTTCCCTCATAAAGGAATGTGATCATGTCCTTCATCTAGTTGCATACACCAAGGGCTTTATTCTATTCACGCTCACGTGCGCGAGAGATCTTCATCTAGAAACAATGATGTCTTAAGTTCATCTTGTGCATCCTCAACAAGTTGTTTGTAGAAAACGCTAACTCTTACCATATTTTTGGATTTGATATTCACATCATACTCCATTATTTTGGTCACCCATCGTGCTCTTTTCTCACTAATTTTTTCTCCCTTGATGAAGTCTCTCACACCTGAGTATGAAACTAACACCCTAATGTGGTTAGTGGCTAGCATTATTTTGAACTTATTGAGCATGATCATGATGGTGTAGACCTATTTCTCTATGTGATTGTATTTCAATTCATAATACTTCAGTGTTTTACTGAAGAAATCCACTGGTTTCTCTATTCCTTGTTCATGTTTTTGTATCGTAACAACACTCACATCAGCTCTATAAGAATAAAGGATGAAATTATTTGAATATTTGGGGTTGATGAGTGTTGGTGCATAAGTAATTTTTTGCTTAATCTTGTTGAAACTTTCCCTTCCTTTTGTTGTCCACATGAAGGTTGCATCCTTCTTGATCATGATGGTGATGGGCCTTACCAATCCTACAAAGTTATGAATGAAGTGCCTTTCCTAGAAATGATCGCAAGGATTTCTTATGCCTTTGAAAGGGAAAGAGCCGGGATGGCTGAAATACACTTAGGATCGATTGTGATGCCATCCTTTGAAACAACATGGGTAAAATAGCTTGGCATGCGACATGGAAAAAGTGCACTTCTTGGGGTTAAGAGATACACTAATATTTTTGTATCTCTCAAAAAATTTCTCCAGATGTGCCATGTGATTTGCAATCCTTTTTGAGAAGATAATTATGTCATCTAGGTAAACCAAGATGAACTCATTGATGTATCCTTTGAAGGCAATGTCCATGTTGTCTTTGAAAAGTTGTACCTACATTTGATAGACCAAAGGGCATCTTTAGATATGCATATGTTCCCCACTTGGTTGTAAATGTTGTTTTGAATTGATCCTCATCCTTGACCAAGATCTAATTGAATCCAGAGTACCCATCTAGCATATAAAATCTTTGTGTGTTAGCCACAATCAGAAAATTCACTCCATAGAAGGCAAAGGATAACGATCCTTGAGGGAGGCCTTATTCAGATCTTTGAAATCAACATAGAGTCTAATTTCACCATTCTCTTTGCGCACTAGAATGAGATTCACAACCCAGGTAGAGTATTTGATTGGAAATATGATCTTTACGTTAATGAGTTTGGACAACTCTTTCCTCATGAGCAGCTATATCCTTGGATTGACTGGTTATTGTTTTTGTCTTATGGGTTTTATAGTAGGATCAAGGTCAATGGAGTATTGAGTAACACTTGGATCAAATCCCTTGAGATATTCATACTCCCATTAAAATATGTCACTATATTTCTGACAGAGAGAAATGAATGCATTTTTTTCATCTAGCACAAGGTTTACTAAGTAATAACTCCTTTCCACATGTAATAGTGACTGGACTACAATATTCTTGTATTTTGCACCTATTCCTTTCTTCACCCTTGAATTCATCATTAGGGATGAATATTTTCTCTAGTGTGACCAGCCCTTTAGGTAACCTATTTTTCTTTAACTAGATCACCTAGTCACCATAGTTGTCATGCAAGTCAAATTTCATGCTTGAAGAGAACTCACTTCATTCTCGAATGAACTAGATGATCTGTGTGTTATTTTCAAACACTTGATAGCTGGTGTTTAGAATATAATTCCTAATCACCATCTTGACATGTTTTGTGTTCCCTTTGAAAAAATCCTTAGCAGGGGAGAACTGCGAACCAAGTGTGGCCATCAAATATTCTTCTTTGTTCATCTTCCTTAGCACCAATTGTAGATTCAGATCATTAAAGCTCTCAAGAAGGTCCCAAAATCCATGTTTATAAGCTTTGAGAAGCTTATTCTTTATAGCACACTTGTTTGTGACACGGTAGATAACCGCTTGGTCTCTCCAAATATCTACATCGCCTTAATTTGTTTCTTTTCTCGCAATCGAGAAGACTATGCACCAATGCCTCATATTCTACTATGTTAATTGGGAGAAATTATATCAATATTTGTGCTCATACTGGTTCTTCTTCTCGGAACCGTCAAAGTACAACTTCCATAGACCAAATTTTTATTTATTTTTCTTGACCGCGTGTGACAACACAACTTCTTCAAGGATGCGGTAAGTACCAAGCCCAGTTTAGAAGCTTCTAGCTCTTCAGCATATAGGTCAAATTTTTGGTGCCTTTCCACCCACTCATCAAGCACTAACTTAGGGAGAGGAGGAGGGACACACCGCTCTTTAAAAAATGAAACTTGTTCTTCTTAGATGAAGCAAATGGCTTGGATAGGAGATGGGCTATATAACTCAACTTGTATGGTAAAATGGGTACCATATCTTGTCTTGAGTAGCATATGGGATGAATTAGAAGATAAGTAACCCCCACTTTGGAAGCAAAATCCCTTTACTACATACGGGCCAAACAAAGGAGGTAGGTCAATGATTAACATGTCTTAAGTTATTGTAAGGCTTGGACATGCATGGAGGGTTAACTCAAGATCCTTGATGACTCCTAAAGTGGTAAAATTGAGCCATCAAGTTGCAGGACTCCTTTGGACAAAGGGTTGTACTTAATACCTAGGACATCAATAATTTTCTTAGGCATGACAAGTACTAGCACCTGAGTCAATCATATAATTATGCACAAGGTGTTTTCCTATGATCAAGTACATATAGAAAGGTGGGGTTTTGAAAACATTACTTGTTTCTCCTCTTCTTGATAGATATTGATAGCAGTGCATGGTTTTTGGATAGTGGGATCAACACATGGAAATTGGGCAAGAGCTTCATGCAACAGGTTGCATTGAGATGGAATGGTCAGGGTGTCCCACATTGTGACATTTATATTTGTCTTCTTCATCTAGTCCACAATTTTGAATGAAAGACCCATTGACTTGTGCATTTGGGGGTATAACATCCTCTCTTATGGATTGTTCAATTGTAGAGGTAAGAGCATTAGCCAGTGTAGAGGTTTCACCTACCAAAGGAGGGGCACGCACCTTGCTTGGGGAAGCATTCTGCAAAACCTCGCATACAGAACTTGCACGCCTTTATTGGTGGATGCCTTAGATGCATCTTTTTTATTTTGAGGATCAACCTATGTTACAGGAATTGAGACCTACGCACTGCACTCAGAATTCTCTTCTTGTACCTTGTGTTGTCAACAACTTGGCACATGATCTATTTGTATCATATGTAGCTTGATTGATTGCACAAAATTCATTAACACCGAATAATATCAATTTTTCCTTTGAAGGGGATTCTAGCATTTCTTGATTCTCAAGCTCGCTTGCACTTCTGGGAGGTTCAAAGTTAGAAGTGACATGAATCATGTATACATGTGTGCACGTAACAATAGCGCAATGATATTGACTATAAGGCATGTTGGAAGGCAAGGACCATTCTGATTCTTACACCATGTTGTTTTGAATTAGAACAAGTGCTTGACTCGTGTTGGGCACTAGAAGAGGATGCGTTGGAGGAAAAAATTAAAATTTCAGATGCGCGTTAGCATGTCATTTATAAATTTGTTGTTTCTAACCATATCTTTGGTTTCCATATTGATTCTCGCCAAGGATGATTTTTTTGGCTCTGTGCTGATTAGAATATTTGTTGAAGGTTTGCGCCAACTACTTTTCCAAAGATATAACTTTATTTGAGAAGTTCCTAATCAGATATTTCATGTCCGTAACATCCCCATTTTAATACTTCAATAAGAAGGGGAATTTTTTTAATCATAATTTTCATTATTCTAAATTCACATAATTTAGAACAAACATTCATTTAGCTAATCCATCACACAATAGTAAACCATATGCAGCTATCATGACTTGGTATTAAACCGATCTCTCATGTTTCTTTATATCAAAGTGTATACTAAGTATACTTGTGGTTCCCTTATTCCATTAAGGGTCAATCAAGTGTAAATATCTAAAGAGCATATCTAGGTATCTGATTATGGATACCCATCTGATATCATGCATCTTTAGTCCAGGTGAAATCAAGACAATGTAATCAATAGCTTGTGATACTTTGGCCAAAGTTATAAGACATGTATGTCATGATTTTATTCCTAGACGACATACTGTCGAAGGGAATATGTCTTTCACCACACTCAAAATTGTTATCTAGATTAGACTACCTTGACTTATGTCAAACACTTCCATGTCCATGTTAGATACTAAGTAGGGATAGCTTACATAGACTAGTGCTGATAATATTCTTAAGAAGACTAAGGGAAATCAAGTGCATTCGAATCAACTTGCATCACTTTGGATCCACTTCATTACCCATAGTCATCATAAGATGACATCGGCACTAGGCCATACTACTAACACTCATTAGTGTTTAACAGTGATATGATCCACAATTTACGATAGCTATGCTTAAAGAAGCTAAGCGAGATGATCACGTGATAGTGGTTGCTCCACAGTAACCAATTAATGACTTGCATCATTAAATGGGTAATGTGCAACATAGACTATGGTGCAACAATTATCCGTCGAGTTTCACTAAGTGAAACATTGTATCTTAACAAGTTCATTAATTTAATTAATTCATATCTTGTTAAACCCACCCTTTATTATTCTCATCGTTAGGTTTCATGCCTAAGGATTAACTAGGGTTCAAAACAAATATTCCTTTTTTAAAGGATCGTAATGTTTTATTCACTTAAGTGCAAGATTGCAGATTTAATTCTGCATTATGCTTAATCATTTAAGCATCTGCTTTCCCGTTAATTCAAATAAGTGGTGTGTTCCTATTTCAGTTGTATTTAATGTAGGACAACATTAATACATTATCATTTTCACACAAAATCTCTTAGGAATAGTTTAACTATTTGTAACTATTATGTTTAGGTATGTTTTCATACTTTTACAAAGTAACATAACCTATCAAATGCAACCCAAAACACATCAATCATAAGCATAACATATTTATACCATTAATTGGCCCTTTACTTATAATTTAGTTATATCCAATAAGTATCCACTTATTCATAACTTTATTATAATCACTATTTATCACAGTTTTTAAGTATCAATCCTCATAGACCATTCCAAATCATATAATTACATCTTAATTCCATTCAAGCTGATGGACTTAGTCTAACAGTCATATACTTGTCCTAATACCTAAGTTACTTAGGTATTTAATCACTTTTCATTTATCTCATAATGATATTCAATCACATAAAGCATGTAGTACTTCAATAGATGATACATATGTTTATTATAATAATGGCAATAAATACAATCTCCTCACTTATATAAATGGATTCTAAACTAATTTCAATACTTTATAACCGAACTTCCATTTAAACAATGTAAATAAAGTAAACCATATTTATTTCATTCCAAATTAAATATCAATAATTATGTTTCAAACAATTAATTCAAAAACTTATTTTCTAAACAATTACAATAAATGGGCCATAGGCCTTTCTTATTTCTGTAATGTCACCTTTTCCACGCCAAAGACCCATGGACCAAGTCGAGTCCAAACCGTGACCTTTTCCTAGGAGTTGTGGACGTTGGGGGCTTTTAGGATGGGGCCCCGTGGTTCTAATTATTTTTCTTACGGGAGTAACTTTAATTATTTTTCTTTTATTGGCACCTCCATGGTTTGAAAGGCACCTAGGGCTATTGGAGCTTGATTTTCGAGGGAAATTATATAAGAGTGGGAGAGAAAGGAAAGACACTTTTTGGATATACATTTTATTGACCCCTTCACGTGCAAACTGCTGTCACACATCTACACTTGTGGAGTCAAATCCCATAGGCACCATAGCTTCGGTGGTGAGAGACCAGTCCCTAGCTAGCGAACATTCTTTGGTAGTGAGAGATCTACCCTAGTCTGTCATCCCAGATCCATTTTCAAGGTTGTATGGCAAAGACAATATCAGAGGTCGCAGAGAAAGGTTTTTGCAGATATTTGGTGACATTAGGAGAGGATAATCAGTGGGCTCCAGATCTAAATCCCAGTAGATCGATCCACAACATCCATTAGGGAAGAGCTAGACATTTCATTGGAGGCATCTCATGAAGGATTTCGTGGGTTTGGGGGAATTTGGGGAAGACAAGTAGAGGGGCCCAGGTTCGAGTCACGATAGATTTTGGGCGGGGTGTGGTAGCGTGCTAAAGGCACGTCCCTCATTTTTTGACCCCTGTCCCAAGTGTGGCGACTTACAGCTTGTATGGAGAGGGTCTTCCAATTGTCTAGGCTCGCTGTGATTTTCAAGCAACATTCTATTCTGTAATATTCCAAAAATAGTTTCCTTTTGTCATTTATTATAATATCAAGCCCTATTTGTATTTCCAAGTGATTTGGGCGGTCATTTTGGGAAATATTAAGTTTATTTAGTTTGTTGTTCTAACTGTGAAAATCGGCTATAATCGATATTTTGTGCATTTTTAAGTAATATCCAATTGGGGATATTTCGGTGGTATCGAGCTATTGTTCCTCCACTGTTTTGGTTAAATATGCTAGTTTGGAAAGATATAAAAGGGGGTTTTATGAAGGAAATGTTCACCAACATGGTGAAATAGCAGGAAGCTACTAACCTTTATTTGAGTCAGCTCACTTAGAATGTGAATCAAAGCAGACCTAGGGAAAATAAGAAACATGGTGAGAAAAGCGATAGAGGGTGGCCAATAGAGTTGATTGATGAGGATTCTTGTTGGAGGAAGTACCAATATTTGAGTAGGGTTTCGTAGATAATATGGCATTTCTAGATTATTGCATGATGAAGATTGGCAAAGAAAACCCAAATGAGGTCATCATATGCCTGGGCATTACTGATCACAAAAGAACTCATTTGTAGAAGAAGCTCCTAAACCAAAGGGTATGATTTCCATTGAGCAAAATAATGACATTAGTGAAAATTTTATTGTTAGAGAAATTATTCCTTCAAGAGAAGAAACTTGTTTATGCAAGCAGGAGGATGTAATGAAAACTCTTAAAAGGTGTGAGGAAGGGAATAACAGAGCTAGAGATGCTAGGTTGATAGCGACTCAAGCAAGACAATACACACAAGAGTTCAAGGAAATGATGGGGGTAATTGATGCAAGGAAGTCCGCACCCATGAAAGAAGAATCTATGGAGTAGCGGCACATGAGGAGGAACCTCACATGGACACTTGTGTAAAATTGCAGCCTGTTGTATTTTCCAAACCAGCAACTCTTGAACATCTTTCAGATACTTTCAACAGGAACTTAGGCAACAATGTTGGGGGCAACGCAACATATGTCTATCTTAAACACACAGAGGACATTGGAAGAGCACACTAAAGTGTCTTATTTATTGTTGCCTATTCCAACTTATTTCCATCATGAGATGCATGGTATGGTAGATGATGAAGTATTCATCATGGAGTTTATTGGATTGATGCTCCAACTATGTGAATATGAGCATCTTGTGGATGATATATGGTGGCAAGTGTTAGCTCACTTGATTGATACAAGGGCTCATGGGCATTATAAGCTATGGGATCCTAGTAACATGTGGCCATTATCCAAAACTTTTGATTCTATTTTTGAAAATTTTGTGACTGATTTCATAAGAAAAGAAGGAATTCCAATGTGTCTTTTGGGATTACAAGTGTTGGCAAGCATGATTGCTTCATTGGAGACTCCGGTGCAAGAAGGGAGAGTACCTCTCAAGGTACTAGAGTTGGTTCTATGATTGCTAAGAAGGGTAAGAGAATATTCTTTAATCATCTTCAGCCTGCTGGACTGTGTATAACAATAGTCATAATGAGAGGAGAAAATAGCAATATGGGACAATTGGGTCAAAGAGGTGAGAGTGGACATTTAGGGTAGTGGCCTCCCTATTCTTCTATCAGGCCTTTGGGGCTTCATGAACCTTCTTTCTTGAGGGATCCGGAAGTTTCACAAGTACAATAGCCTATGGATATTTTGAGTGAGGAGTATTTTTCAGGAGAGTAGTTAGATGAGACAATAGGGTCAAAGAAGTGAGAGTGGACTATTAGGGCAGCGGCATCCCCATTCTTCTCGCTAGGCCCTTGAGGTTTCAGAGAGTTTTGCAAGTACAACAACCAAAGATATTTGGGATGAGGAGTCTTATTGGGTGAGGTATCAAACCTTGAGTGAGGGCCTTCGTAACAACATGCCATACCAGAATATTGCAACATGGAGATTAGCAGTAGACCAAAGAGAGATCATGCGACACATATACTAGAGTTACAGAGGAGATTGGGACATATTTCCCTTCCACACCTCGAGGGATCTAAGAATCATACTTGCACGATCCCGGTTTAGAAGTTGAAGACATACTGCTCGCTTGAACATTACGCATGAGGAAGAGGTAATTAAGTTTTCAATCTTACATCTCGAGGGAGACGCTCATGATTAGGGGAATCATGGGTTAATTACATAGGGATACATATGCATTACTACTTATGCGAGCTCACGCAGAGAAGGGGGAGTAGTTTTGATAGAGGGGACCTTGACAGTATTTTAGGAGTTGACTCATTTGAGACAAACAGGCCCCCTAGATCGATATCGCAGATATATAGAGATTCTCAAGCATGATACCCAAAGTCACAAAGATGAGGTTGATTTCACTGTTCACAGCAGGTTTGATAGATGCTCTCATTGGGTTTGTAAAGGCATCTGAGCCTTCCTCTTTGCACGAGGCTATTAGGAAAGGTCAAGACTTGGAGTTATCCACTCCAAAGCCGAGGGCTCCACCACGAGTACAACAAAGGGAACCTCCATCTGGATCATATGAACTTCAATAGAGGGAGCCTCCACCGAGGCAGGAGGTGGCTAAGAAGCCAATCACTTCCCGAGAGGATAAAGATGAGTCGAGGTGAGAGAAACTATGTTTCGATTACCACACGCCTTGGATTCCAGAACATGATTGCAGAGGTAGAGGAAAGGCCAAATTCATTGAGGTCTTTGAGGAGAGAAAGGGTGACCAAGGTGAGGAGATAGAGACCCACGAGGTGGATGATGGAGATGGGGTTGCGTTGGATAGTGCTGATGCGGGGCAGGAGGAAAATTTTCCTCGGGAGATTATAGCCACATTGTCTAGTACTCTGATGTACAAGGCATTTAGGATTAGAGGAGTTATGCAGGGTCAAAAAGTTGGGGCACTCATTGATAGTGGGGAAACCCACAACTGTATTGATGCCTCATTATTTGAGAGGCGAGGACTACAGACAGAGGATTTTGAGGGCCTCAACGGGGTTGTAGCCAATGGAGAGTCTTTGAGGTGCACACAACGGGTTCCCCAAGTAAGCATCACGATCATTAACTATAAAATTACCAATGTTTTCCACATTGTTGGTATGGGAGTGACCAACATACCGTTGAGAGTGCCATGGCTTCACTCTCTTGGTAAGTCTCAAACTAACTTTCAGACGATAGAGATGAAGTTTAAGTCCGAGGGCATGAATGTGTTTCTGAAGAGAGTGTCTACAGGAGCACCAACGGTGGTTACGGTGACGGGAAGGATAGGATGATCTCGGCATGGTGAGGAGTTTTATTATTGTGGATCGATGTGGAGTCTGATGGATGTGGGTGTGGCCAGTAATGTTGCACATGAGGTTGTTACTAAGCTTGGAATTTTAGGTTCAGATCATCCGAGCTTATCATTATGTTGGTTATCTGAAGTTTCAATAGAATGGAGACCCCATTTACTTGTTGAGTACTTCAAGGACCGACACACTTGTGAGATTCAAGTTGGTCACATACATGATGACAACTATAGATTGGAGGATGAAATGCTCCTCTATTAGGGAAGATTGAGCCTCGAGTCAGATTCATGGTTGTGGATGGAGATACTGTAACATGTGCATTGTCCTTCCATGACTGGGCATTTGAGTGGCGATGAGGCCTATAGGTTCATGTATGAGAGGTTCATATGGCATAGGTTGAGGGAGGACATCCCCAACTTTATACATGCATTTTTGGTTTGTCACTATATCGAGTCATAGCTTACGAGTTCATCATTTGTTGAATCAACATGGGACAACACTCCTATGCTTTTTGCTGCTTCTATGCCTAATGAGCATTTCACCCACGTGTTAGTTAATGGAGAAATGAAATTCACCCATGGTTATTCGGGCCGGGTTCACATTCGGTGCGCAGGAGGTGGACTAAGTGGCACCGATATTACCGATTGACATCGTCTCTTGGAATCTTGGGAATTTTCCTCCACGAGGCACATCGATACACAGTATGAGGAGCCTGGCTCTCACATGAGTGTAGGTCAGGTGGGAGAGTTAGCACCATTCGTGTGTAAAGATGTTGTTGCATAGGCTGATATGGGGGACTTTACAGGGTTCAAAGTGAACTTTCATACCTAGGAGTTGATTGGAGAGGCCATGGGTGATTCCATGATGACAACCTTGCATTGGCAGGGATTAGACCGATTGGAAATTTTGGTGTGGGTACCAGTGGAGAGTTGGTTTGGGTATCATTCTACTTCACGGATAACATTTCTCTCGGTACCATATGGAGGTCATGATGATGACATGGGGTTTCTTGCTACTCCGGATTACACAGATCCTTGGCGGATGATAGGGTGAGATGGAGAAAATTTTGGTGCGGTATGCAGCCTACCGTAGTAGGACAGGATAATGTTTGGGGTCAAGCATTTCTCGGGAAGGGAGGATTTGTAATGTCCCCTTTTCCACGCCAAAGACCCATGGGCCAAGTTGAGTCCAAACTGTGACCTTTTCCTAGGAGTTATGGATGCTGGTGGATTTTGGGATGGGCCCCGTGGTTCTAACTTTAGTTATGGGAGTAACTTTAACTATTTTTCTTTTATTTTCCTCTCCATGGTTTGAAAGGTGCCTAGGGCTATTGGAGCTCGATTTCCAAGGGGAAGTATATAAGAGCTGGGAGAGAAATGAAAGACACTTTTTGGATATACATTTTATTGACCCCTTCACGTGCAGCTGCTTGCTTTCACGCATCTATAGCTTATGGATTCAAATCCCACAGGGACCCTAGCTTCGGTGGTGAGAGACCCATCCCTAGCTAGCAAGGCATTCTTTGGTAGTGAGAGATATGCCCTAGTTTGTCATTCTAGATCCGTTTTCAAGGCTGTGTGGTAGATACAATATCAAAGGTTACAGAGAAAGGTTTTCACAGATATTTGGTGGCATTGGGAGAGGATAATCAATGGGCTCTAGATCTGAATCCCGACAGTAGATCAAATGCATGGCAGCCATTAGGGAAAAGATGGATAGTTTGTTAGAGGTATCTCGTGAAGGATTTCATGGGTTTGGGGGCATTTAGGGAAGACAAGTAGAGGGTCCTAGTTTAGAGTCATGAAAGCTTTTGGGCTGGGCATGACAACATGCTGAAGGTGTGTCCTTCATTTTCGACCCCTTGTCCCAAGCGTGGCGACTTACACTGTGCGACGAGAGGGTTTTCCAACCTGTCTAGGATCGTTGTGATTTTCTGACAAAGATTCTATTCGTAATATTCCAAAAATAGTTTTCTTTTGTCATTTATTATAATATCAAGTCCTCTTTGTATTTCCAGGTGATTTAGGTGGTCATTTTGGGAAATATTAAGTTTATTTAGTTTGTTGTTCTAACTGTAAAAATCGTATAATCAATTTTGTTTGGCTGCAATTTTTCAATATTTTGTGCATTTTTAAGTAATATCCCATTGGGGATATTTCAATTTCCAAATCAAAAGTATGTCGAGAAATGAATACAATAATCATTTATCCAAATCAACTATCTTCAATCAATGAAACAAATGTAACTTTTTATACGTCTTCCTTCTTTCACCTTTCATGAAGTCCATTTGCAAGATTGTTAGCATATGTTAGTTCATACAAACTGAGCATGATAAGAACTAAATATTCGAATAGTATGATCTCGCCTAATAATTTCATAAAAGGAACGATGCTTTTAAATAAAATTATTCTAAGGTTCCAAATAAAATATACAACTCTTTTGATCATGCTACAAGGACCTCATAAATGAAACCATAAAAGAAGATAAGATAACTACGTAATTCATTCAAGTAATTCTAATCCAATATTAATTTAAGACACACATAAGTATCCCAAGAAAATGCAATTGATCACAATCAATCAAATAATGTAAGTACTAGTATGATAATATTACAGTCATATAATCCCATACTTATATAACTGTAGTTTTATATCCAGATTTAATGAATTTTAAATACCATAACTTAATCAATAGTTTATTATACTTCATTCAAGAAATACCCTTACAAGTAATAGTTTATTCAACTAATCTTATAAGTTATATATATTAAATAATAACTTGTGTGAAAATATGATAAGATATACTCCTTAACTCATCATGGAAGTCAAGTATAATCCATACTTACACAACATAATGAGTTACTTTTTCATAAGTTACTCATCAGTATAACTCAACATTCAAGTAAGGGTCATTACAAACCAAAACTTGATCAAAAAGAGGTATAAATTTATACTTCATTAGTCTACATAAAAAATAGATATGAACCAAGAAACCATAGATGATATGTAATCAAATACACTCAACTATATCATTAACCTAAGAAACATATTATGATCAAATAATCATCTCATAATTTAATTTATGAAGCCACCATTCTATTAGAACGAAATTAGTATAAATGACTGAGTGACTATGCAAATAGTCACAATTGGAAAGGGTTATCCGAACCTTAAAAGGAATTCCCTCAAATTTTACTCCAATCATAGATCCTATGCACTAATAAATAGGCCTCGCAGATCTTTGAATATTAAACAAGACATGAATAATCATTTATTGATGATCAACATTGATCTCAGGTTAAGGCTCAAATCGAGCTCCTATCCAGTTATAAAATTTAAACAAATACTTTATGACATTTAAATATAAAGATCAATATTTAATTGAAACAACAAAACTAAAAGAGAGAAAGGAGTTCTCACGATACCCAAGACATGAAGACAAGTTTTAAGCCAAACCATAATCAGTCCACTTCATTTCCAAATTCAACCAATAACAAAAATGCATCGATTCAGAGTTATCTAACTCATTTAACAAATACGACAACCATAAAGGTACTGGATTCTCCTAAATACTTGAGGAAGCTTATGGATTGACTCATCACTGAGAACAAACGCAATGAGGTTATGATTTTCAAATTATCAAACCAAAATCAAGAGAGGAAGAATGCATCTAGTTCGGCCAAGGCCATCTGGATGAACTTAACAAAATATACATATTGATAATAGGCTACAACATTAGCCAAATCATAACAAAAATAAATTGAAACTTTGTCAAAATAATGAATAAACCAAAACACAGACTTCCCATCCCATCAACTAACAACTTTTCCATGTTGCAAAGACTTAAAGTCATAGAGAATGAAGTGATTTGTCATTAACCTTACCTACTTAGAAACTTCAAACCTATTTGTCACAACCAGATAAGAAAATCCCAGATTAGATTTCCAAGGTGACAATAAAATAATGAAAACTTGAGCACCCGGATGGATTCGAGAAGAAGTTCCATTTGAACTTAAACCATAACAACCAAATATACATTCGATACTAGGTAAATCAACTTGTTATTCAAGATCGATCAAAAGGTAGATTATTTTTAGAGATAAACACAAACACTCAATACCTTAACAAGTCAGTATAATGAATACTCAAAAACAGAAAACCTATCGATTCATATTCCCAACAACACCCACTTCCAGGCATAAAATATCTCATGCAAAACATGCATTAAACCTTTTGAAGGATAATTATCTACAAAATGAAGATACAATGCCTCAAAATAGCACGCGAATGCAACTATCAAGGTATTTGATTACACAAACACAACCAAACATCTCCATAATTTGAAATATTACTTCAAATTCCAACACACACAACCCAAAAGCAATAATAATGAAATACAACCACATTCAAGAGAAATATTTCATGATACACACAGATAATCAAATTTAGAAACAAATATACAAAACCCAGAACCAAAGAACTAGATTTCATATAAGAGCAAAGTTCTTTTCATGAAGCCATTAAATAGAGAAAAATATCTCAAGAGTTAGAGCCTATCATGCCTGGTAGAGCTCCTGCAATTCCTTTCCAAGATCTCCAAGTTCTTCTCCAAGATTTCACGAAAAAATCCCACAAAGAAAACAAAATAGCTTCCACCGAAACTCTTTTCTCTCCATCTTTCCAATTTAATAGCCATTACATTAATTTTTCCACTATTTCCTCCACCATGCAATTGATAACTTCATGTTTATCCAAAAATGAACTATGAGTTTGAAAAATAGAAAATCGACATGTAGAGTAAAAGAAATTGAATGACCAAATGAACAATGAAACATAATTCCTTTATTTTATGCAAAAACCATCGTTGTTTTCCCAAGGTGCTTTTTGGTTCACCGAATTCCATTAATGCCAAGGTAGGATTGTTAGTTACCTCTATGAATCCCACCAACCTCCATTTAACTATTTTAAATTAGTAATCACACTAATAGTTTTCCAAGCCTTCATTATAAAATTAGCCACGAACTTAGTGTGCATGGTCAAGTCTGAATTGGTATTCTACTAAAGGGTGGCGGTGGCCATCAATTAAAACTATTTAATTTACCAAGTATGAGTATAGAATGGCACCTAATTCACTTAACCATTCCACTAACCCCTTTCAAAAATGCTAACCACAGTTAGGTCTTTAGGGTTAGGTCATAGGATCCCTTAGATAGGTTAGGATTTATTTAAATCAACATTCCTATATCAACCTTAGGTTAGGTTGTCAACATTTAATCAAATGCACATAGATTCACTTAGGAATTTAAACATCACCTTAGCATAGGTTAGCTTAGGTTACCTAATAAAAATGAAAACAACCAAGACCTTATTGCATACTAACCTTCTCAAGGCCACTAAGTATTTTATCAAGAATGAACCAGACTTGCTTTAACAATTACATGCCTTCAATTTAGTAGTGCAACCTAACAATTAAATTAGATTCATAGTCCACATGATCTGAGCATATAAAATTACAATTCTAGAAATCATCAAGAAGTCAAGTAGCCTTACAACTTATAGTCATAATAACATATCGATTTAGGAGAATACCTTGGATCACTGCAATTGATCCAAGGTGTTATCCTACATCCAATATTGATACAATAGTCTCGAAGTAGCAATTATATCAAGACCTTAAATAGCTTACCAGATTACCTAATTGCTTAACTATTCTAAGAACCTGATTTACACTTTCCACAAGCTGAAATCACTAAGTTCCTTTCAAAAATAGTTAAGTAAGTACTTTATGATCAACAACACAAGTACGAATATTTCCATAAGAATGATTAACAAACCAAATCTTATAAGCACTTGATATCATTCCAACAAACATGATTAAACAATTCAAAAGAGCACAACAACTCGAACACAATCACATGTCAATGTTTTACAACTAATTACAAAGAAGAAAGTACATATATTAACACAACAGAGGCATTACAATGTCTTCATCTTCTTTCTATTGCACGGAGAATATGATGTGGATGCAGCGGGTTGAGCACTCTATTTGGGAATAGGAGAAATAGAAGGTCAAGAGCGAGTGAGACATTTCTAGAAATAAGCCCACGGGAGGCTGAGGAGCTAACTTTCCCATCTGGATGAGACTCTTTTCCGCCCTTATTACAATATTGTAAGAAATAGGTATGGTCCTACCTCCCATAGATTGGATCATGACTGAGATGTCACTATTTAAAGCCCTTAGAAAATAAAGGAAAGCATGTTGGGCTATAGGCCTTACCCCCAGAGGTATTCTATCCTAAGTTTTATGGAATATGATATTGAAATTAGTAATTTGTTCATCGGGTGCCCTCTTTGTTGTAGTCAATTGTTCCATCGGAGATAGGTGATTTGATTTATCTTTGAAATAGTTACATAGAGATGTTCCAAACTCATCCTAGGTGGCAATAGATGTAGGTATCGTGCCTCGCTACCATTGGAGTACCTTGCCTTTGATTGATTTTGCAAGTATCCTGATCTACATCATTGTTTATGATTTGATAGATATAGCACGTGTTTGCAACATCCTGGATATGCTCAATAGGGGTGACTTGATTCTCACAAGTGAAGTGTGAGATACTCTTGAGTGAGGTTGTTGGCATATCATGTTGTGCATTGAGATTGAGAGGGATTCCACCAGTGAAGATGAAAAAGTTTCTCATAGGAGGTAGTTGTAATGCCATGATAGGGTGTGTAGGTCTCACAGAGGAGTAAATGTTCATGGTGCACTGGAGATGGAGATGCACACATGGGTGTTCTGCTACCCGTAATCAAAATATGCTTCATTTGTTGTGCTTTGTCTTATATGCACTCTTCTCATGAAAGGCACTCAGGATTGCTAAAAACAATAGATCTAGAAATGTTGGGAGTCACTAGATGTGTTAAAATGAGCCTCCAAAGGATGGAAATCACTAATCCACACACCAGAACTTAGTAATAATGAAATTTAAGCTTTTAATGTTGGTCCCACTAAGTGTGCCAGAAACTATTGGTTGTCAAACTTGTACCCGTATCTCATATTTGAAGGAACTGAGTCATTTGAGTCAACAATGGGACTGTCTCCAAGTTATTGGACCTTACGTGCTTGAGACGTAACTCCAAGAAAGGTCACTTCCTCTACCTATTTCTCCGCTAATGCTACTCCTAATGCTGAAAGGGAAACCTAAGCTAACAATGCCAAGGGACCAGGGATGAAAGATATGCAAACCGGATAACTAAACTAAGGAAGGTGATAGCACTATAAAATTGGGATGAACACTATCCATTTCGAGCGGAAGTGAAGGAGAAAGCATAAATGGAAGTTAGGCATGCACATCACGAGAATAGAATGTGTTCACACAATCGATTCCATGAGACAAAACAAGAAAACAAAACTTCAAGGGATTTATAATGGCACAACAAGCACACAATGCAAGATAAAGGAAAGAAAAAATAATAAAAACAAGTTAAGGCAAAGAATAATCATAAGAAAATGCTTTTATTACTTCCAAAAATGCACATTCGATTACAATGGCATCTAAAGGCCGATATTCGCATGCAAGAACTAGATCTAGAGGTCTGCAACTCAAAATACAAAGATATAGAGTCCTTAGCAAATGCTAGAGGATCCAAAATGTCCAACCCTTTACAATGAGCCATGTTCTTACATTTATAAATGAATTAGTTAGAAAAGAAAAGGAGGGAAAACTCATATTTGATTCATAAACGCCAACAACGAGCATTCAATGCCTGCAAATCCACTTGTAAATATGTCAAATGTGCTTCTCTAAGTCTATTTGGTATGTGGGAGAAGAAAAGAGGGAAAATCAGATCAAATCTAGGTGGTTGGAGCAATCAGATATGTTCATTAATAACCAGAAATATGTTTGCATGTTTCTCACCTAAAAATCTGTTGAAATTTGAATTTGAATGGTCTAGAGTGTAGCCCATGCTAGCAGCATCGGCGCATGTGTGTCGAGAAATGTAGTAAATGTTATGGTGTTAAAAGTTATCAGTGAAAAATGAACACAATAGACACATGGCACGTGCTTTGATTGGTGAAAGATCAACCAACTATACAATTGTTTTGTCATTTTCTTCCATATGTCACTCATTGGTTTGATTGGTTGCGTGTAGCACACCCAATGTTTGATAGATGCCACACTACAAAAATGATGCGAAGAATGTGCAAAGGCACACACCTAGAAGAGGAAGGTACGGAGAGGGAAAACAAAGGGAATGGCGTATGTATAGGTAATGGGCATGGGAGAAATGGGAGAAATAAATGAGGGAAAAATGTATGGCGGAACACAAATCATTACAAAATGATGAGCGAAAATAAGGAAGGGGGTGCACATAGAATGCCATGGACTTGGATAATTTTGGGAAGCATGTCCAAGGTGCATGCGAAGGATACATGAACTGCTAAGAAGAAGGCGAATGTGCAGAGAGTGCATGCAAGGAAAAAAATGGAACAAAGAGGAAAAGGAAAAGAAAAGGTGAAGGAAAGGAGGAGCGCGCAAGAGCGCGCGAAGAATCTACAACCAAGGGAATGTGCCAAAGGAACAAATGAAGTGCACGCAAGCTGCAATGTATATCCTTATAGCCATAATGGAATGTAAGTTGTACAAATAACTAGGGGAGTTATTTTGGATAACAGATTTCCATGAAAGACTAGTGCTCCTCATTCATGGCTTTCTCCCACTTCTTCCTTACATCTATCTACATTGCTTCATCAAAGCTCTCTAGCTCTCCACTTTCAAAGTGAGTAATAAATAATAAAGAGAAGGAGAAAATGTTCAAGTGCTCTTCTATCCCTATAAGAACTCCTCAATATAGGATTTTTAGGTTCTTGTTGAGTAGGTTCTGAACCGATTCATATTTCTCTTTCCCATCAAGAATATCATCTACCACCGCATATTCTTTCCTTGATTCTTCCCTATTTTCCTACAACTTTTGCTTATACATAACTTTATCATTAAAGACCACACCCCTAGATCGAATGATTTTCTTTTCCTTAATAATCTAACATTTATATCCAAATTCATCACCACCATAACCAATGAAAGTACATTTTTCTAATTTAGCCTCTAGTTTGGTCCTATCATCCTTATGTATATGAAAAAACACCTCACATCCAAAGACTCTAAGAAATGAGTAATCAAATTTCTTACCAGCCCAAGCCTCCCCAGGTATGCCTCCATCCAAGGAACTTGAGGGTCCTTTGTTTATCAAGTACACAAATGTGTTCACTGCTTCTGCCAAAAAGGAAAGAGGTAGTCCTACATGTAACCTCATGCTCCTAGCTCATTCCATTATTGTCTTGTTTATCCTTTCTGACACCCCATTATGTTGTGGAGTTCTGAAACTATCTTCTTCCCGCATATTCCATTCTTAGAACAATAATAATCAAACTCATTGCTGCAATACTCCCCTCCATTATCTGACCTAAGACATTTTAACTTGAGACCCATTTTATTCTTTACTAAGGATTTCCATTTAACAAAAGTGTCAAATACATCATATTTATTTCTAATACAATATACCCAAACTTTCCTTGTTGTATCATGAATAAAAGTAACATAATACTTTGAACCCCAAGAGATGATACAGCCGTCCCCACACATTAGAATGTGCCAAATCCAACTTACTCTCTTTCTTCATAGATACAAACTTAAGAAACTTTACTTGCTTATGTTTCCCATATACACATTCTCATAGAAATCCAAAACTGTTTCTATAAATCTAAGAAAATTATTTTTATGATCTACATGCCCTTATGGCTCATATGACCAATCCTATAGTACCATAATGTTGTATATGCATCTGAATCCATAAGATTACAAACATTAGTACTACCAGTGGTTAAATACAAGGTTCCAACCTTCTTACCTCTTACCACCACAAGAGCACCCTTAGTAACCTTTCAAGAGTCCATTGTAAATATCACAGTACAAGAATCATTTCCCAACTTCACCGGTGATACCAAGTTTCATCTTAATGTAGGCACATGTTTGACATCCTTCAATAGCCATGTATTCCAATTATACATCTTAACACGAGCATAACCTTTTCCAATTATGCTTTCAAGACTCATCATCACAAAGAAAAACATACTTAAAATCCCTTTGACCATAATCAACAAAATAATTCTTGTGTGGAGTAGCATAGAAAGAAGCCCTAAATCAAAAACCCAATATTCAAAAATATTGTGTAAAGAAAGAATAAAAGCATTCTAGCAGACATTACTTGTTGCCACATTCACCACCTTGTTTTTTTCTTATTGTTTCTTATTGTCCTAAAGCTCCCAAAAATCCTTATTTGCATGCCTAGACTTTCTATAGTGTCAACATACCATCTTGCATTTGAATTTTTACCTTTCCCAATCTTTCAATTTTCCATGACTTCCTCTATTCTTTTGTCTCCCTCTATTTTCCATCGTCAAAGCATTTCCCGAAGTAGAAGATTCCTTAGAGATTTTTCTTTGAATTTTCGCGCTTAGAACCACCCCTCTACAATGTCCTCAAACTTCAACTTTGAGTTATCTAGAACCGAGTTTCTTACCGCCATTACCAAGCTATTCCAACTCTCAGGTAAGGAGCACAAAATTAATAAATCCCTAACTTCTTCATCAAATTATATTGTAACTGAAGCTATCATATTCACAACCATATTAAAATCATTCAAATGATCTACTACTGAACTATTCTCATACATCTTCATATTAAACAAATTTTTCATTAAAAATATCTTGTTAGAGGCAAAGGGTTTTTCATATAACTTCCTAATGCATCCATGAATTCTTTTGTAGTCTTCTCCTTTGAAACATTAAACATTACTAAAGATTCAATACATAGTTTGGATTGTCCCGAGTGCCTTCCTATCCAACAAATCCCATTCTCGCATCCATCATGCTTGAGGGTTTGTTTCCTTTCTTAGACAACAAAATGTAAATATCCTTCCGATAAAGATAATATTTCATCTCGTATCTTTCAAAGACTAAAATTTTTCCCATTGAATTTATCAACCTTTTTCTTCTATCATCTGTCATAGCTCCCACTCAAGCTAAAACCTTCCTCGTGATTCAACACTTCAAAGAACCAAACCAGGCTCGATACCAATCGCTAGGAAATAAGGGATAAAATATGCAAAACAATCCCACACATAATCACAATAGTAGAAACTAATATGCGAATAATATCACGAGATATGAAAATAAAGGTGCAAAAATTAAAAGAATACAACAAAGAGACAATATTTAACGTGGTTCACCGGATTTAGGCTATGTCCACCAGGGAATCACTTTCTCAAATTTTATTACAAGCCACTTCTCTCTCAATACAATACATAGATATGTTTGGAGCTATGCTTAACAAATGCTCCCGAATTCACATTCAAACTCACACACATCTACCATGTACAATATAAACTACCATATGCACAAAAGCACATTAATAGGCAATCGCATAAGCAATTTTACAATAACATGGGTACTAAAACCATGGGCCAAAAATGCCCCATAAACCTACATGTCAAAAAACCCATCCATATGAGAAGAGCACATTTTTGAAATATCGTGCACGCTTTAGAAAACTATGGAGATTGTACAATACTTTTATTTTATAGTCTTCAACACTTCCACACATGAAAATAGGTTCCACAACATAACAACACCCTTGTCCCCTTTGGGTACCTCGACCCTTTTTCTATATTACTCACTTCTTTTGGGTATCTTTTAGCTTTTTGACATCTTTTTCACTTATGATTCGGCCTTCCAATTGTCAATTACAAAATTCAAACAAGGGAGTCATATAAATACATAGTTATGGGTTCAAAATAAAGGACCAAGCATTAAACATACGTATTATCACCGAAGCTTCCATCTAAAGGCATCCAAAGCACTCAAAGGCATCCATCTAGCATCCATTTAAGGGACAAGGGACTACATTTTCTACATACACTACATAGGAAGGGGAAGTTCATTCTATTTCATACACACATTTGTATATTCTAGCAAATCTATCTCGCTATCTAGTGCATCTTGCACAAGGGCTTCCTAGGGCACCATTCTTACACACACTCACAAAAACTACATGGATTTTGAGATGTAGTGCAACACTCGGTCATAAGTTCACTCTTTCTGGTGACCGCTAGGGTCAGTTTGACTCCCCATATTGCATCTTTCTTTTTGGATGTGATACGGTTTGTGGGTTTTGCGGTGAACATCTATTTTGTAGGTTATAAGTACCTTATGTGATCAAGAAGTGACATACAAATGATCAACATGAAGTAATTGTGACAACCTAATGACACTTCATAAATCATATCTTGAGCTCTTGCGTAGTCACCAATGCCCGAAGAGGTCTTGAACACCTATGCGCCATTTCCCTATCCCAAGTGCCCATGTATGGATTCATAGTTCATCCTTACTTGTCACAATTTACTGTGTGTAGTAATGATAATCTTCCTAGCATGTACATCACTTTTCCTAATTCAAATCAATCCCGGGATGAGTGTAAATCAACTAAGTTATTCTTTCTATACCTCTTTCTTAGGGTTTTATACTTTACTTGTTTATTGCTTGTGTCATATTGCATTAGAATCGTATATTGATGAGTACATTATTTGGCTTATTTATATCATTCATATGATTGATAATTTTTCATTTAAACATGATTTGATAATGCATGGGGATGCTTTGTATAGGTATATCTTAGTGAGTTTAATGCATTTTCCTTGATTTTTCTCATGCAACCTGATTAACCGTATAACTTCCTACTAACTGCCTTTGTGAGAGAAATGTGGTGATGTGTGTAGGAAAATAATGAACATTTATTGCCAATGCAATTAAGGAGCCCCGAGTTTGGAGTTGGAGTGCAAAAGTGGAAGAATTTTTCCATCTATCGGCCTATAAGTATGGGTCTTGTTTCTAGCATTCCTATAGGAATTTATGAGTCTTGATCAATATTGTTAGTGGAAGACATTAGTGCCGATAATTTTGGTGTATTCTATAACCACCTGTGTCTATATAAAGACACCTCCTTGAAGAACAATGTAGTAGTTGGTAATATTTATAATCTACGATATAGCTTGTTGCATTTAGTACTTTTCCTTTCCACACTGAATATGTCATGGAACTTATTTGAATTAATATAAGGAGATATCATTTTGAGAATCTTGAGCTGTTAAGATTTCCTCTATCCCAAGGAAGAGCAAGGGCCCACTTGACCAAGGAGACAAGAGGTTGTTTACGTTTACATACACATATGGTTTTCTGATAAGTCATAATCACTCAGTTCCTTTACTGCAATTTCTATTTTAGTGTGTTTCATGCAATTCCTATTCAAGTGTGTTTATTTTCCTTATTGAAATTTCCATTCAGAATGTGTGTTTCCTCTTATGCAAATTCTAGTTAGCATGTGCTTTTACTTTTACTACAAGTTTTAATTATGAGTTTGCAATTCCATTTGAGGTAGAAGTACAACTTTCAGAATTCATTTTATCATAGTAACTCAATTCCGTATATTTACATTGAACTTCTAGAGATTACTAAAAATTCATAAAGATCTAACGAAACCCCCAATGAAAGACCCAATAATATAAATGGCTACATAGTACTCCATTACATACAACTTAGGACACAACCGGTTGATAATGACACTAGTAGATTAATCTATTAGTTAAATGATTGGAAGAATACAACAACCCATCATATATCATAGTGTGGATTCAATTACTATGTAATTAGGGATTAATAAAATTACCTTTTTGTTAAATCAAGATTGCATTCTAGTCACATGCATTTATCCAAAGGGTCCAAACACAATCTTTTTCCAACCTTTTCATATTTATTACGCTCAATAAGTCATCACACCCCTTGCAATACTTCCACATACACCTTGTATGCCTAGCCTTTGTTAGAACCTTGTGTCACATTATACACTCCACACTGCATAATTAGTGTGTGCATTGTGAAATCACACTACTACATAATTTTTTTGGGCACTCATGTGCAATTTCCACACTATTGTGCCACACCAACCTTATTCTATCTCTTATTCAACATCTCACATATGTCCACAATTAGCCAAAAATTTCAAAGTTATACAAGATAGCTAATTCACTGTGATGCTCGTGCATCAAATACGCACAAATGGTCATTAAATAAACTATAGCTTTATCATCACGTGTGAATTAAACTGGTGGTAGTTGCGTGGGTGTGTTTTCTTAGTGTCATAGACAATATAAGAATATGGATTCTATTTGTATGCATATGGGGGTTTTGAGGATACACACATTTTGTTTATGAAAATCCAATATTGTCAATCCAGCCTTGGGTGTATATTTCTCACGGGATGTGTGAAAGAAAGAGCTCTAATCACTTCATGGTCATCACATGCTACATTTTTTTATTGCACCCATACCCAAAACAAACATGGGTTTCTCCCTTCTATGTATGTTGTTCTATGTTGATTTTTTCGTTTCATTTGATTTTTTTCTTCTATAAATTAGCGAAAAGTGTGTACATTAAATGTGTGGTAAATTTTCTATTATCCATAAGAAATAATGAAATGATTATTTTTCTAGTGAAAACTAGCTTCTAAAACACCCCTCTTTGTCAATAATGTAATAACTTAAAACGTACATAACCAACCTACAAAATGAAACATGACTTCCCATCTCATTGATGGCTTGGGCATTAGAACCATGAGAGAAAAATAATTGGAATATGAAACATTAAGTCTTAAAAACAACCTTATTACGATTATAATTCCATCTGGAAATGACATGTGGCAAGTGTTTGTAAGCTTCTTTTGTATAATTTTATATCATGGATGCACTTCTTGATGCTTGGAGATGTCAAAATGATACCTAAACTATCCTACCCTCTTGTTTGAAACTTTATCAAATTAATTTTGTGATTCACTTTGATGATTAGATCTATCACTCAACTTTATGAATCCTCTTTAGAATCAACCCGATTAAATGTTCGTAAACTAGATGTAGTGCCCACTTCCCTTTGACACCTTTTGATACCTATTTTGATACGGTTGATTTCATTACGAGACATTATTATGTGTTGATTTAGTATCTTTGTAGACATTTGATCATGGATTATTGTTGATCTTGATTTGGTTATGATGCATGATGATATATTATTTGACATGGATGTCTCATGGATGTTGTTTGGACATATGATTTTAGATATTATGAGTAGATATAGAAAATGGATATTATATGATGATGATATAGTGGTTGATTAAAAATACAAATGATGTAGTTGTTACTTTGATGTTGTTGTGATTCATTTATATAGTTGGTTTTGTGATTTCATTTATATCATGTTGGATGTTCTGATATGGCCATGAGGTCGAAGAAGGTATTTGTGTTTTTCGGATTACAATATCACAACAAATATCGGGGGATTAGAGACCAACCACAATGGAATTCTAGGTGAATTCGACAAGGTCACCATGGCAACTTGTTTTATTATGTTGTGTTTGTTGTTGTTAGGGATTCCCATGGGGGGGATCACCTTTATATGTGACCATGGGTTTGTGTATTTTATTAATGTGGTTAGATTTATTTATTGTTTGTATGTATTTTATTAGTGATGTGTTCCTTTCTTTTATTAATTTAAATTATGGTAGATTAATGTGAAAAATCATATGGTTAAAATTTAAATAAATCAAATTGGGATATGGGAAAGTAATAATGGAAGTTGTTGGCTATTTGTATTAAATATGTAAGGGATGTGTAAGTTAGATTTTAGATTATGTAAACAGTCCACCTCCTTGGAAATTCGAATTTGTCCTTGGGGGCTGTTTTTGGAGGCTTGTGAGACAAGTAAAACTTGTCCCATACCTCTCAATTTAATTTACCAACCATACTTATGGTTGGAGAAGTGATTTGTGACTTTTATAATGAATTTTATTAATCATGTTGCAAGTTTTGATTGCACTTTCTTACATTTTATTTATTTTGTTGTCCCTTGAGGTATGGGCTTTGGAGTGTGCAAGTAACTTGTCATATTTTCACCCACCTCTTTATTGTGCTTGGGAGAATGGAATTTTGTCTTTTGTGTTTGAATTTGAGGATGTGTGATGTGGCATCCTACATGGATCCACATCATCCTCTCTTCTTCCCTCTTCTATATAATTCAAACTCTTTTCTTATTTTGGGGTTGTTGAATCATTTTGCAACTTCTTTGGGGCGCATTTTCTTGTGTTGGAGCTCTTGTTTTGGAGGAAGTTTGGAGAAAGCTTTGCATGCTTGGGAGATTGCTATTTTGGACTGTGTTTTTGGCATTTGAAGCTTGTTGTTAGGAAACAAAAGTTACCATGGAGAGGTAGGAATTTAACTCTCTTTTCATGCTGTTATTTTCTTGTTGTGTTGTATGAATGGTGCATGTTTTGATTTATTTGTTGGCTGGTTGGGTAGACTGCCTTAAAGATGGTGTAAGAGAAGGCTATGGGGAATCCGTGTGGAGGGCATAAGGAATTTTCATTGGCATCAGAGTTTTGTGGAGGGAGTTTGGGTTTGGGATCCACCATGGAAAAGAAATAGCTTGCATTTCTTACTTTGTGGGGGGCATAAAGAAATCTATGGGGGCATAAGGAGGGATTTGTGGGGGGCATAAGGATATGTATGGTGAAATTTATTGGTGGTTTGTTATTGGTGGATGCCCAATTCCCAATTGGGAGGCATAAGTAGCTTCCCCCATAGACCTTGCTCCTTTGGCTTGCATGATCAAGCCTGAGTTTTGATTTGAATGTTTTCTATTGCAGTTGTGAACTGTTGTTTTGTGTTGAATTGTGTTTTTATATGAATTATGCATGTTAAAAGAATGTTGTGTGTTGTGGAAGCCAGTTGTTGCCATGGGTTGAATCACACCTTTATTGTATTTTGGTTGGGGCTCGGGGGCCAATGATGAAGGAAGGCTTCTCCTTTCATTGGATGTCTTGGTTGGGTGGAGAGCATTGCCTTTCCCCCTCTTTTGTTGTGATCAACTTGGAGAAAGAGAAAATGTGCATGTTGCTGTCCTGGAGCAAAGGAAAAATGTAGTTTGATAGTCCCTTGTGAAAACATATTCATTTGTAATCCTTTCCCACTTGATGTGGATGGAAATTGTAATGTATACTTGTGAAGAAATGATGTTGTAATTGATTATGGAAATATATATTCGAATTGTGAAAGACATTTACATTCTGCTCTGTACATTGGAAAGAAATAAATAGAATGTTGTTATTGCTTTCAAACATTGAAGTATGTAAAGTATATAATTGGAATTAATAAAGAATTGAAAGACCTTCTCTCATATGCATTGTTGAATTAAATTCAATGTTTCATTGTGTGGCAAAGAGATTGTTTGGAAAGAGAAAATGTACGTGAAACAATGTTGTATTTTTGTATTTTGGGAATGTGTATAAATGAAATTTAGTATTTGCTTTGGATTCAGAATGGTTTGTTTAAAAACAACTGAATGTATTGGATTAGTTTAGAAATGAAATGCCATACTTGCATATTGAAAAGTTAGATGGATCTCTTTAGATTTGATCTCTTGTAAATATTTTAAAACTGCTAATTAAATTTAATAAAAAATGTACAGTTCGGGCCTGCACATTATAATCAACTTGGAAACCTTAAAATTTAACATGATATAATAGAAAGGAACTCAAATTGACAAAGAAAACTTAAGAAAACAATTTAACCATTGCAAAATCAAACTCAATCCCTTCCTCACCGTTTTCTGTCAATTGTTGGACAAAATTCAAATTGGAATAAATTGAGCAAATTAACTTTCCTAAAACACTTTAAACCCTCCCTAGAGCAATCCTCCATGTCTGTTTGGCATGTTGAGTGAAGGAGGAGATCCAATTTAATCAAATTTGAAAGTTGGAAATTACTAGTTGGCTTTTTAAAAGCCTGCAGATCCTTTTTGCAAAATTGACCCCTTAAAATTTATCAAAATGTAAAATTTATGTTTCTTGTACAAAGAGGGCATCGAGAGCTTTCCAGAAAGTCCTCATTTGCCCAAAACTAAGCTTTCTAGCAAAAGTTATGGCACTTTGAAGTTTTTCTGCCTTGGCGGGAAAATTTGGGAAAATTTTCCCTAGCGGGCCCATGGCTCGAAAATTTCCCATCGAAAAATCCTTAGAAAATTTCTGAAAAATTTGTTTGGGAATTTTTTTGAAATTTCCTCCACCAGCCATGACAATCAAAGGTTGCCATGTGTCCTCACGAGGCAACGACGGGCGCGGTATTGTTTTTGCCCTTAGGTCTTTTAAAAGATTTGGAAATTTTTTATCTTTCTCCCCGCCGGCCCATGGCCAATCACAGGCTGCCACATGGCAACATTGGGTGTTAGCGGAGGGGGCGGAACCCTCACGACCCTTTTTCCTTTTGAAAATTTGTTTTGAAATTTTTGTGTTTCCTCCTGCGGCCTCGCACTCTTGCCTGCGCTTGGGAAAACCTCCTTCCGCGGATGCACCGACCCACGCACCTAACTTTCCCCTTATCTCCTCCCTTTGGTGAAATTCGACAAATCTCCTTGTCGCTCCACCTGTCTCCCTCTCCCTTCCCCCACGGCAAACCGTGGAGCGCCGTGTGTCCTGGCGGGCCCACGGGCGCGTGGACGCCAATTGGATTTTTCTCCCCTTTGGTGAAATTTCCATTTAACCTCTGTCGCCCCGCCCTTCCCTCATTCTCCTGGCGATGGCTCGGAGCCCGACACGTGTCCTGGACAGCACAGCGGAGGCGCGGGCACAAAGTGACATTTTCTCCCGCATAAGGAAAATTTTCAAATGCCGCCCAGCGACCCACCAACCCAAAATTTGCTTTTCTCCCTTGCTCGACACGTGTCCCCTTGGGGGAAATTTTGACCCCTAAGCTCTGTCAGTCCATAACTGGAGTTTTACAAGGAATTAGGAGGACTTCTTTATATTACAGGAAAAGTGAGAAAATTTCCTATCCAATGGGAATGATTTAGGGAAATTTTGAATGCGTTAAGTGTGAGAAAAATCATGTTGAAACTTTGAGCCTGTTAGAGAGTGGGTATGGGCGTAAAATTACTCCCTGAATCTAACTGAAACTTCTAACCCTAAAATTTGGACCATGTGACCTTGATAATTGTTAATAAAAATATATGTTCTAGTAATTTTAGATTTGTTCTGGAACCTGATAGTGTCAACTATTGTCTTACAACTTGGTTGTGAACACTTCTAATAAAAAAAAATTGTTCCATAATTTTCTAACTAACCCTAGGTTGTTTCTTGGGTCTCAAGTGGGTTGTTTTAACGGGCATCACACTAAGAGTTTGTGTACTATCAACACTGACCTCTTCATTTATGTATTCTCATTGGAATCAATAATGTACCTTAGGGAAATGATTATTAGCATGTCATTGACCTTGGAAATGCATTTGAAATCTCTCTAAAAAAGTTTTATTATATTAATCTAGTGGTTGTTAAGTGACCGACATGTTTTAATGGGTTTTGATAGTGTGAAGAGTGGAGAGATAGTGTGAATAGCAAACTATATGAATTGACCTAAACACATTACTTTAATCCTATCTTGTGTGTAAAATTTATATGAAGCCTTGCATGTAATCCTAGTCTGGTCTATATAGTAATCGGTGTGTTACTACGAAGGTAATGCTTTACACCTTATGTGTTGATGCATGAGTCTAGTGATGTCTACATAGTATGACAATTCTCTCTTCATGAGAGTGGGATGATCCAAGCCTTAATATCTCCTTAGGCGTTCAGAGGATGTGGTGCATATAATCTTATAACATTGTAAGGACATGGCTATGCCTAGTAAGAGATTGGTGGGTGTTTATCTTGGAGCATGAAACACTCTCTCCTTAGACCCATTTTCAAAATACTATAATGATTGATGAAAGTTAAGTGTGGTGCCTTCTAGGGGGAAGCACGAATGACTTAGTGGACGAAATCTTAACGTGGAAGCCATTGTAATATGTATCTTTGTGTACTCTAAATGTTCTGCAATGCAAATAAATAACTAAAAAAATTGCACAATATGTATAAACTAAAATCAGTAACCGGTAACCTTTGTGGCTAGCACGGGTTGATGTGAATTGTATCTACATAATGTTTATGTAAGAAAACCAAGTGTTAGGGTGTATTAAGTGTTTTTTTTTTTTTTGAAATTATTCTAATCTTATCTCTATTTTCAGGCCAAAATATTAGACTTGACACTTAGTCAGCAAGTGTAATCCATTATTAATAATCGTAAACATATATATGATATTAAAATTGTAAGCCAAGTGTGAAACAAAGCAATTGTATTCTATTATTTATTTATACAAGAAATTCAGGCGTGCACAATTTAATACCAAAAAGAACTTTACAAACATGAGAACTTTCAGGGCTGATAGCTCCACTAGATCATAATTTCTTTTATTTTGTTACATGGTTTATTTATGTATACTTGTATGATATATATAACTTATTAGCTAGTTGATATACAGATGAGGTCACCTTCTGAAACTTCTAGTTGGTCTTCCTTGATTATCTTCACCTTTGAGACGAACTGTGGTGTAGGCAGCAGCACCAGTGAGTGCTCCCAATACTGGTGATATAAGATATATCCATATACCTTTGTAGTTGTGTGCAGCAATTGCAGGCCCCAGAGTTCTAACAGGATTCATGGAAGCTCCAGAATTTGGACTGCATAAAAAATTAATACCAACATCATCAAAATGGAGATACAAGATTATAACCCAGTATGGTATGCTATCAATATCCTCTTTTTAACCATTACAAGCTTACCCTGCAATGAGTATGTTAAGCATGACTGTAGCACCCACTGCTATTCCTGCAAGTTCACCCACCTGCATGCATGCATCAAACCAGAGATTATTGAAGTGGAACTAAATTCTACATGAAACATATCCCAAGTGCACGAATGGTTATTTAAGCTCGTTACTTTATACTTACCGCACGGGTGTCTGTAGCTACAGCTGTGACGACGAACATGAGATTGAAAGTAATGATGAACTCCAAAGCAAACGCCTGCCCGTAGCTCCCTGACGGAACCGTAATGCCGCCGCTCAAAACTGGATGAAATATTATCTTCAGTGCAAACGATGCACATACAGATGCAAGTATCTGTGCTCCTATGTAAGCCGGAACCTAACACAAAAATCGTTCAGTCTAAACATTACATATGTTTGCAAGACTACCCTGTCGCTACTAAAATTAGATATTGCAGTGTGGATTCAGTATAATTTTTACCTGAATCCAAGGAAAATGGCGAAGCGCTGCGAAGGAAATGGTGAGTGCAGGATTGAGATGAGCACCAGATATATGGCCAGTTGACAATATGATTATCATTACAGCCAAGCCGCCTGTAGCTGCAAGGCCTATCAGAGTCACAGAACCCTCTGTTTTCTCATTCACAATGGCCGTTGCAGTCCCCGCGAATATGAGCATGAATGTTCCAATGAATTCTGCTGCAACCTTGAGTTAAAGTTCATTCAACTGTAAGCAAGCTGGCAAATACTGCAAACAAATATGCTTGCAAATAATTTGATTTTTATATTGAAAAAGGTATATTAATATAGTATACATCCATTTGTATTTTTTCTTTTTGTTGGGCTATTTTTGTGTACGATTTTAACTTGAATTGTTGACTAATGAACGGAAAAATATTATGTAAAAAATAAAAATAATTCAATTTATTAATAACATGTGTGATCAATAGATAAACTCCTCTTCCTTTCCAAAAAATAAATAAATACATAGCCACAGATTGTTTATGACATCATTTGTTGGCTAAGAATTAGGGATGAAAAGGAAAGAAAAACAAATATTCAAGCTACGGTTAGAACGGTGGCGCCTATCCCTCACACAGACCTGCGCAAAAAATTGACCATCACATTCAACTTTGTATCCAGTTTTGAACTCTCCACACTCCAATTCTCATGACCTACTATCCTACTGCACGCTTAGGTTAAAACTAATAGGTAACAACATAATGTGTTGTTATCTTTTAAGTTAAAACTAACGACAATACAACGTAAAATACTTTTTAAAATACTTTTTACCTATTGTGCAAACTTACCTGAGGGATATGCTCTTCCAATGAAAACCATTCGGGAGCATTCAAGAAAATGCTAACATGAGGAAGAGATGGGAGGATCACAATTAAAAAATGGTACCAACATATCAGTGGAAGAACTCGAAAATATAAATAAGCCCACCGACTTGTTTGATAAAAAAGTTAACAGACCTTTTCTAAAGGAGGGCAAAGATATATTGATGGGACTGAGCCTTAATGAGCTTTACCAGACATTGACAGGGAAGGAAAGAATCCAAAAGAAGGTGACATCAATGTCAACACTTGGTCCCACTAAATGTGGTGGCACAGGCGTGGGCACCATAAATTAGAGGTCGGTATTCAATGCTGGGGACTGATTGATCATGGCAACTCTCAATTATTTTCAATCATGTTATCATGTGAAAACACAGTTATTATCACCGCAAAAGGGTGCAGCCACGATATTCAACATTTCACAGAATGTAATGAGGAAATTAAGTTGAAAAAGTCCAAAAAAAAATCAATATGAAGAGCAGTACAAAAATGGAAGTAAGTATCTACAAAATGCCAAAATCCAAAGTCAGGAAAAAAATGAAGCCAACAATCCTAGAAAAACATACCTTCCTTGCAAGAGAAACGGAGGGCAATGCAGCAGGCAAGTCTGACAAAACATGTTCCTCAACCCATGATTCCACAGACAAACATGAGTTGCAACCGTTGAGCAGATTCCTCTTCCCATTTGGAACTCTGTCCACCCTCACACCGAAAAGAGGCGCACCTGGAGTGCCTGGGGTCGGTGGTGCGGATTGAACCGGGGTCATATTCCCAGGATCACCCATCACAACAACGGATACCTTATCTGCCCTTTTTAAAGGGATAAAGGGGCTCAAATCTACAGTATTTTCTTAGATTCTATGATTCATGATGAACCCAATATTCAATTTTTCAAAACTTTGTAAAAATGATACATGTTAATGAGGAAGACAAGATTTACATGCTGGAGAGATTTTTATAGAAGTTGAGGCTACAAAGCTACAAAACTCACACAGAAGAACTCTGAAAACAGGTTGAAAGCAGAAGAGCAACTATAAGAATTATCTCGAAACTAATTGTATCTATGTCAAGCTGCAGTTGTCACAGAAATAGACAACAAGAAAACAATATTGCTTGTACCGGTGAGGAGGAGCAGCAGCTCAGAAAACAGGAAAGAAGCAAGAAAGAAAACAAAAGAGAACCCAATTGAAGAAAACAAGATCCAAAACAGTTATCAGTCCGAGGACTAGTTTATTATGATCTGAAACTTGTTAGCATTGTCAGAGAGGCTTGGAAAGAGGGCCGAAACCAGACGAAGAGGTGGAGACTTTAATGCCTATGAATGTGAAGGATGGGTGGCATCTTATATTGAAAATAATTCACTTCTGGTCACATGGGTGTTGACTATGTAATGTATATAAAAGTTCGTGTAATAATATGTTGTCTTCCACCTAGGCCTGTGTGAGATACTTTCTTGGGCAAAGCAAAAAGAGAGCACTTGGTCCTCTTGGATCTTTGATGCTATTTCCATTAAAAAAACGTCCTGTCTAGGACCCAATTTTTTATTTTTTCTGAACTTATTTAATTTCTTTATTATTATTAATTTGGGTTGGTGGTCTCAATTAGAATCGATATCTAACCTAGCGCTACCCTTAAAAATTGACTTAATTTTGGTGGGGGTCAATTATTGTATAATAAAATTATATTATTCTAGTGTAGTGTGAGTTTATGAGTTTATGAATTATTGGTCTAGATTATGTTTTTATTAGTATGTTTGTCTATATTTTGATTGTTTCATGTTTATTTTTATTTTTTCCCTTTTTCCTTTTACTGTTATGTTTGTAGAACTGTTTTCATGTTAGAGTTTAGTACACCTTCCATATGTTACACTCGGAGTATTTTACGGCGGTCCCGCTTTCGCCGGTGAGCAGGTCAAGGGAGTTCGGGGGTGAAGCCCCAAGCAAATTTTCATGGGTGGTTTATTAACTCATGGGTAATGGGTAACCGTTATGGGCTGTTTTTGGGCCCATGGTTTTTTCGGTACCCATTGTTTTGTAAAACCGCCTCTTGACTACCTATTGATGTACTTATAAATAGATGGACATACAATAGGATTCATATGGGTGTTTTGTGAAGGTGAATAGTGTGTGCGAATTCAAGTGCGGATTCGGGAGGGTTTGTTGAGCGTGACTCCAAACAAGATCGATTATTATGAATCGTGAAGACTGTTGGCTTGTAATAAAATATGAGCAAGTGTTCTTGGTGGATGTAGCCCACATTGGGTGAACCACGTTAAATATTGTCTTCGTGTTGTGCATTTTTCATTTCTGTAATTCTATTCATACTTCTTATTATTGTGATTCTGAGGAATTATTCCGCATTAGATATTATTAAATCCTAACATTTTCCTCTCGGTGTTCTAGTGGTCTCCCTAAAATAGTACATCCATGGGTCGTGTCTCTAACAATAGTGCATGTATGATCTTAGCCCCCAAAACATAAGTGTGTTTTAATGGGTTGTGTTGTGGGCACACTTCATTGTCTTTTGGGCCATTCAAGATTTCTTAGTCTTTTTGTCGTGTGTTAACTTACTCACGAATAAAGTCTTAATTCAAATTCAACAAGTCTCAGTAACTACATAGGTGCACTAGTGCATTTAGGACAATCAAGAGAAGCATTAGCGTCATATATATGAATATGCCAAAGCAATTAATTTGATGAAAGGAAAAACATTGGGCGATGGAAGATGATGAAGAAGAGGATGAGGAGGCTACGGGCAGGAGAAGGAAAATGTCGAAAGAGCACAATGATATCACAAATGGATTTTTCCCCCATAGTAGCCAAGTTGAGGGTTGAGGACTTGATAGCCTCGACCTGGACCGGGTCAAAATATTTTGTTACGGATTATAATTTGAAGGGTAGACTAAGAGATTTGACTAAAGCCACAGTTACTAAATACGATATGGGAAATCCTTTGTCCTATGGGTTGAAGGGCAATACTAGAGATCTAGTTATCCTTTTCAGAAAATTTGAGAAGAAGATGAAGTGCATGGCTGATTGGGTTGATTACAACTTTATCATAGCTTTTAAGAAGAAAATAGAAGACATGTATGGATCTCTATGGGAATCCTCGAAGATAAAATATTCTTCCAATATCTCGGGTGCTGATAAAAAGAAATGAAGGGAATTTATTGGGAGGATGAAGAACTGAATGTGGAGGTTATAAGTCAAGGGAGGGAAAATGTTGGAATGCACGAGATGAAAACACCATAGGGTTTTTGCCATATGGTTCCCAAGTTAGGAAGATGAGGACTTCAACAACCTTTGCCCTAGATTGGTCGGAGGATTTTACTACGAGGATATAATTCAAAGGGCATGCCAGGATTTGACTAATGATTTGGTTAGTAAACGCTATCTAGGAAAGCCTTTATCCTATGGGTCGAAGGGAAATTCTATGGTTTTAACTATTATTTTCAAATATTTTGAGAAGAATATGGAATGCATGGTTGATTTCAGCTTTATCAAATCTTTTTCGAAGAAAAGTAGAAGAAAACAAAAGACATGCACCAATTTTTGTGGGAAGTCCTAGAGATAAAATATTGTTTACCTACATTTGGACCTATTAATGCGAAAATTTGCGCTAATCTGAATGTTCACATATGAACATCTAGAACTTTGGGTAACATGGGATGATCTTGAAAGTGTGGGACTTTGCAAAGTGAGATCAACCTCAAAGAAGGTTGGCTCCTCTTGTCTTAGCCCACCACAACTAACCTATAACCTAAGAATGTAACTAAACTAAAGCTAAACTATGTTTCACATGATCCAGAGTTGCGGGAAGGAAATAGAGGTCAGAAACTAAAAGAAGGTGATCCACCAAACTAAAAACATGGTTCAAACCTAGCTTATATGGACACGATTGAAACTTATCACATATGGAAGTTAAAACAAACTCAGAGCTCTGTAAAGGATGAATACGTAGATTTAAAGAAAGACCAAAGGGTCAAGGATTCACATTCAATATGTAACGCATGAAGGAAAACCACAGTTGCATTTCATTAAACGATATTACTTGCATTTACAAGAGCAGAGGCTTGACAAATTTTCACCAGATATCATTACGGAGGTCCAATAGCATAGAATTTAAAAGCAAAACTTACAAATCCACATGAGAGAACCCTTTGAGTGTGCAAGGGAACTTGCATTTATATAACTCACGAAAGGAGAGAGGGAGGAGAGAGAAGCTGTTGAGCGGGAATCCGTCTGAAAAATGTAATAAATGAACATGGGCACCATGATTTGTCTTTAGAATTTTCTTGTAGTACATGTATGGACGCCCCAATTTTAGCCAACAACCACAACATGAACCTTGAGTCTATCACACGCCATCAGGATTCACATAACAACACCATCCTTTGTTGAATTCCGGTGGTTTGGGTGGTTGGCTTTACGGTTTAGAGTCTAGTGCGGCTTTTACTTTGTCTCGTGTATTTTCCATGGTATTTCAAATTTTCCTCTTCCACGTACCTTCACAAAATTTCCCTTTCTTACCTTAATGAGTATAAATACTCCGCACCACCCGCGAGGGTTTAATTATTCAATCAACGGATTTTGGCCTTGTGGCTATCTTCCTTCATTCTCGTGGGTTTTAGAAAGACCGTGGAATGTTACAATTTAGTAAACCCGTGGAATGTTATAATTTAGTAAACCCGTGGAACACCAAGTTAGTTTTCTATGGCTTTTGAACTTAGATTATTCTTCCATTTGTCGTCGATAGACAATTATGCGGTACCACTCGACTTTGATTGGAAAGAGACTTACTTCCTTAGTGTTGCGAAAGGGACACACAACACTAAATTTTACCAATTCCGGCCTAAGTCCATGGGCTTCTCATTCCTTTGTTCTGCGGGTTAGGAGAACCCTTAGAAAACTAAGTTTTTGTATTCTGCTGTAGACTAAACTAGTCCCTCGTGGCTTTTCTAGATCATAAAAAATGGTCAAGTCTTTTTGTGAGTTGATAAAAAAATACATGGGGTGTAATTTTAGACAACAATTTAGCGACCTCCCCCGGAAATCTTCCTTTTATATGAGGAAGACCGGTTGCCTTGAAACATCAATTAGGCATGGATTCAAGCTTAATCCTTTAAGAAAATTGATCTTATATTTGAAAACTTATCACCTGAATTCACATGAACTTAACACTTTGGATTGGGGTTGATTTGTGGAATCTGGAAGATGAGCATTGGAATGCTCTTCAACTATTTAATTTCTTGCATGAAGCTTCTCTAAGATGATCTGTACATGACTACAAGTGGCTCCAAAACCTGTATGAAAGAGAAGATCATGCATATATTTCAAGTAAAACATTGAAACGTATAGATAATGCACAAGAACTTATTAGAAATAAAACCTACACTACCAGCGAGACATGTGCTTGAAAGCACTTGGAGGAATGAAACTAAAATACCATGTATAGGGTGGAACTCTTTTTTAAAAGCAATGCTTCAAATAAACCCCATTGACTATGATTGTAAGTTATTTTCCATCTAATTTTGACAATTGGAAAGCATTACTTGTCCTATGACTGGAAATCACGTAAGAGACCATCCAAATTATATTGAACTTAGAGTGTTTACCTAGCTTGGCTCTATCTTGATCTCATTTGAGCACGAGGTCTCCTTCTTGAAATTTTTCGGATACCACTTTTCTATCTAAGAACTTATTGATATGAACTTGATTTATCTCTATATCTTGCATGGCCTAGTTTCTCAATTCTTTGAGCTCCATGAGCTCTACATATATGATCTCCATTGCTCCAAACTCAAACATTTCCAATTGTTTGATAAGCTCTAATGCGAGACACCTCAATAGATATGGGTATCCTTGCTTCCTTACAATAAACCATCTTGTATGGTGAACTTCCTGTTGACCTTTTAGGAGTGATCCTATCCACCCATAGGGATGATTTCAACATGGTGTGCCATGTTATTTTATTTTCCTCTAAGGATATTATGATGATTTTTAATAGGTTCTAGTTGGTGGACCCAACTTTTCAATTACCTTGAGGGTAGTAATTTGATGAGGGATCAAATGGATGCCATTCTTGATAGCCCATCAAATATTTTTGTTAGAAACACCAAAGAATTAGCTGAGATGATTGTAGAAGAGAAACCAAACCTAGACACAATTCCTCCATAGAAATCTAGAATGTTGGTTTCATTTGCTTCCTTCAATGTAATCACCTCTGTCCACTTGGTGAAATAATATGTGGTTGTCAAAATCCATTTGTGTCCCAAACTGGAGTGTGGATTAATTACTCCTATGAAATCCAACCCCCACTACATGAATGACTAATATACTGAAATAGGATGAAGTGGGAGAGCCACAAGCCTTTCATTTCCTATGAAAAGGGAAAATTTCTTGCATTTTCTAATCCATACATGACAATATTTGAAGATATTTGGTCAATAATAGCCGTCCTTCATGATTCTAAGTGTTGTGGTCTTTGGAGTGAAATGACCTCTTGCTCCCCCTTCATGAAATTCATGCGAGAATCCTCTCAACTTGATTTGACTCAATGCATCTCAGGAGGACACCATTCACATCCTTTCTAAACAAAATTCCATCAACAAGCACATAAGGGATGGATTGGAGTCTAAAGTACCTTCTCTTCGTCTTGCTCGGGCCTAGAGGATATTGACGTACTTAGAGAAAGTTTACTACATCATGAGTCCAACAAGGAGTAAGACATCATCTGGTTGTTCTTGATTATGTTGGAGCATGAGGATAACCTCTTCATCAATATTTTGGTTTGAATCCAGCTACTCACATGGCCCTCTGCCTCTAACTAGATTAGTCACCTTGATATCAATATCATACTCCATTACCTTCGTTATCCAACCAACTTTCTTCTCATTCAAGTCTCTATTTAAAAGAAATTATTTTATCCCAGAATGAGATACCATGAGGTGAATCTTATTATTGGATATCAAATTTATGAGTTTCTTTAGACTTGATAAAAAATAGGGCATGTTTCTCAATGAAAGAATATATCACCTCATAGTCTTCTATATTATGGAAGAGAATGCGATTGATTGCTCCAAACCTTTTTAATTTGTCTACATCAACATGGTGGATATTTTATTTGTGCCTCCAAATGCGTATAAGGTGAAATCCTTAGTAAAACAAGGGTTGATGAGAGTTGGGTCCTATACAATTTATTTCTTAATAGCTTCAAAGCTATTTTTCCCTTCTACGGTCCACTTGAACACCAAATTCATTTTCAACATGGATGTTAACAACTTAACATGATTTACAAAATTTGGGATGAACAACCTATAAAGTTATTCCTCCCAGAAACTTTATAGTGACCTCTTATGGGTTGGAAATGACAGAGCCAAGATAACACTAACCCTTTATAGATCAATAGTTAATCCTTATTTGGAGACAATGTGTCCCAATATCTTTCCTTCATGTGCTAAGAATGCATTTCTTGGGGTTGAAAGAGACTTCAAAATGTCTACACCTTTCAAATACCTACCTGATGTGAAGGAGATGGTCTTTTGAATTTTTTGATGATATTGTGATATCATCCATATACAAAAGAACAATGTTGTTGATTAGTACTTTGAATGCCATATCCATGGCTCTTTGAAATGTTTCTCCTGTATTAGATAAACCAAAATGCATTTTCTTGTAGGCATAGGTTCCCCATTTTGTGGTGAACATGGTCTTGAACTGGTCTTCTTCCTTTATCATGATCTGATTGAATCTTGAATATCCATCCAAAGAGGGAAAACCTTTACGAACATGCACCATTTAGAGAATTTTCTCCATAAAGGCAAGTGGTGGATAGTGGTCTTTCAAAGATGCCTTGTTCAGATCTTTGAAATCAACACACAACTTGATCTCTCCATTTATTTTCTACGTATCGAGACCAAATTTGCAACCCATGTTGAATATTTTATAGGGAAGATAATATTTCCTTCAATCAGCTTATTCAAATCCCTCTTCATGAGTGGCTCAATCTATTGATTGATTATATTTGTTTTTATCTAATAGGATTAGCCATGGGATCCAATTCAATAGTGTGTTATGATATATTAGGATTAAAACCACAAATATATTTATATTTCCATGCAAGGACATCAACAATCTCTTGAAAAAAAATCACAAAAGCATTTTTCTTGATGAGCGCATACATTGCCAATCTTGAGTAGTTTTCCTGCCAACTAGAATGGGTTCATAATCCTCATCATTGACCTTTATGTTTATATTTTCTTTTCTCATATGGTCATTTAGGATGAAAATGGATTCTAAAGTGACTAGGCCTTTGGGCAACTTGTTTGACCTTAGTTGGACAATTTGGTCTCCATATTGTTGTTTTAACTTATTTTGGTTTCTTGAAGAGAACTCGACCTTTTCTTGGCAAAAATTGATAATTTTTTAATCATTCTCAAAGAATTTATAGTTGATGTTATTATCAGTGCACCGTGGTCCCCACTACCACTTTGACACGTGGTTGTTATTTTCCTCTTTTGAACTCCTCGGTGACATCAAATCTTTCTCCCACTATGACTAGTCTGTCCCACATGTTTGTTTTCTTCCCTTGGTATGGAACAAATATTAAAAGCTTCAAAATCCTCTATGAGGTCCCATACCCTGTGCTTATAAGCTCTAATTTGATGAATCTTAGCTACATTCAATCCTATGACTTGATTCACAATTAGCTCATTATCCCAAAAGGATTAGTTGTTTAATTTTCTTCATTCTTGCCCATTGGAGACCTTGTATGAGAGATTCATACTCTGTTGAGTTGTTAGAAAAAATGAATTGAAATATGAAAGAGGATTAATATCTCATACTAGTGGGATATAAAATCACTACACCTCCTCCTAATCCTGTCTTCTTCTTGAACCATCAAAAAACATTTTCCATAGGCCATTGTCTTGTTCATCTTCTGATTTCACAATGTCATGAGTAGGTAAATTTTCTTCCCGTAAACAATAGATGCCAAGTCCATATTATTCAACTTGTTTTTATGGGTCAAAACCATGACATTCATCAAGTAATGAATATGGGATACCATCAATTTGAGTATTTGTCTCTTGAATGCTTGGATGATCTTCTTGATAAAAAATAGTACAATTTGCATTGATGGGGCTGGGTGTGTAAGGTTCTATATGATATGCAACAATAGGTTCATATCTTATAGTGACCTTAGTACCATACGTGGTTTTGAAAATCATACTTGACCAATCCACGGATAGATATCCTCCAATTTTGGTAGTGAAATCCCGCAAGAGGCATAAAGAAATAAATGGAGGTAAATTGATGATAAACACGTCCTGCAGAATTGAGAAGTTGGGGCATGCATGTAGTGTAATACTTAGGCCTCTTATAACCCCAATGGTCCCAACCACGGTCCCATCCAATTGCACCAGTCCCTTAGAGAGTGACTCATATTCAAGACCAAGCTGATATGCTATTTTTTTGGGAATCACCGAGCTACTTGCCCCTGAGTCTATCATGCAATTGTGCACTAAATGATTACCTATAATAAGAAATACATAAAAGGGTAATGAATTTATGACTTTACCCATTGATTTTCCTTCTGCTTTGAAGGGAATTGGTAAGCACAACCTTTTCCTTCTCCTATATTTTTCATCCAATGCGGGAAGATCAGCCATGGTGGCTTGTAGAAGATTTTTCTATCCAAGGATGGCCAAATATTCCCACATTGATATTCTTCATTGGTCTTTTCATTTTTCTAGCATATTGAAAGGGGCATCCACGGGCTTTTATAATAGAGGAATGATTATTTCCCTTCTTGTTTGTTCAATCCATGGGCTATCTTTGATTGGAGGGTCCACAACACATTACAGAATTTTCCCATCTCATGGACTCATAATGTTCATGGGTTTGTAGTGTACTACAAATTTTATGGACTTCGTGGTTTTTTGTAGAATCCTTAAGTTTGTATGAGTCTCGTGGGTTGAATAACTTGAGGATGCGGACTCTGAGGAGTAAAGGGGGAATGTTTTCTTCCACTTATCTTATTTATTCCCTACTCATTTTGCGGCCACACTTGATGAAGGCGCTTGATTATTCCCATGTAATTGATTGATTCCAAAAAATTTCCCACTTACCAGGTTTATAAGTGATGTATCACTCGGTGACATTTCTTGCTATGGATTTATTTCCACGGTATGTCTTGTGGGAAAGAAATATCTTGTACTACTAAAGATAGGATGATAATACCATTAGCGCAAGTTTCTTGATTATGGGGAAGAATGCAAGGAAATCACCATTCATAATCTTACACAAGATTATTTTTACTTGGACCAAAATATTTAGATGAACTAACCGCATTTGGATTATAAGATTGGAATGGTTTTGTAGGATTGGTTTGATTTTGTGGAGTTTCTTGGAATGGCTGATCGGTCGACTAACGGATAAGGAGGTTTGTTGGGTTGGTATGGGGGATGATAAGGCCTGAAATTTTGAGCTTGTTTCCTTTTCAAGGACACTAACTCATTGCCAAAAATATCAATTGTTTGATGACCTCTTGTAATTCACTTGATTCTAGATTACAAAGGTAGATGTATAATTTGGACTTTGGCTTCTTGGGGACGGAAAATGTGCCACTTCAAGAATTTGGTAAGGTGCAGGTGTCCCTAGATTTGGATATATAGGTATTGGAGGTCTAGGGGAAAGTTTCCTAGCCTAGATAAGGAAATTCTTAGCCTAATGGCAATGTCATATGCGTTTGGTAATGTTCAACCCTCATGGACTGAATCATGACTAAAATGTCACTATTTAAATTCTTTAGAAAATAAATAAATGTGTATTGAGGTGAAATCTTTACCACTTGAGGAATTCGGTCCCAATTCCTTTGAAATATGATATTAAAATCAGACATTATCTCATTAGGTTCTCTTTTTCTTGTCAATTATTTCACCAAGGATATGTGATCTGATTTATCTACAAAATGATTGTAGAGAGCTTCCCTAACTCATCCCAAGTGGTAATAGAGTTTATCCTCAAGCCTCAATACCATTGCGAGAGATTTCCCCTTGAAAGAATTTGGTAGTATCCCCTGACTACTATGTTGTTTTGTGTCACATGATACACCAAATAAATTTTAGCAACATCTTTAATGTGCTCAATAAGGTATCAGTGTATTGTTTTCCCAGTGAAGAAATGAACAATATTCGAGTTACATGACTATAATGCCATCATATTGGGATAGAAGTAGAGGACTTCCCCCATTAAACGTGAAAAAATATTGATTCCTTTTTTGGGCCATGAATGTAATGGGTCTCAAAACCCTTGAAGACAACAAGAAGGGCCTACCAGGAGGAGGATTTGTGAGGACTCGATTTGGGGGTGATGGAGATATCTCGTACTGTAAATCTACCTCTTCTCCTTCTTCTTGGAAATAACTACAAGTAGTCAAAGGGCTCTTCTCTTGCTATATTTGACCTTGTTTGGATCCTTCTCATAAAAATGGGTACTTGACTGCTTGAAATCAGGAGATTTGAACTTAGGAGTCACCAGATGTGTTGAAGAACTGCCTCAAAAGGATAAAATCACTAAGTCACACAACAAAAATTTGCAATAATGAAATTTTAGATTTATCAAGCGTCTCATTGGGAATGCCAAAAATTTTAACGCCAAATTTTACACCCTCTCGAATGTTCACATATGAACATCCAAAACTTTGTGTAATATGGGATGATCTCAAAATTATGGGACTATGCGAAGAGATATCAACCTCCAAAGAAGGATTGCTCCTCTTGTCTTAGCCGATACAAGTAACGTATAACCAATAATGTAATTAAATTTCATAGGATCCAGTTGAAGGGGAAGGGAAAGAGATGTTGGAAAATAAAATAAGGTGATGCACCAAACTAAAACAGGGTTCAAAATCGGCTTATATGGACATGATTGAAACTTATCGAGTATAAAAGTTAAAATGAACTTGAGCTTTGTAAAATATAGTACGTAGATTTAAAGAAAGACCAAAGGGTCGTGATTCACATTCAATATGTAACAAATGAAGGAAAAACACGCTTTCATTTTATTAAATGGTAATACTTACATTTAAAAGAGAAAAGGCTTGACAAATTTCCACCGAAAATTGTTCAGAGAGGTCCAAAAAACATGGAATTTAAAATCATAGCTTACAACTCTACGGGAGAAACCTTGGAATGTGCAAGGAACTTGCATTTATATAACTCGCTAAAGGAGAGAGGACTGTTGAGCGGGAATCCATCCTCAAAAATGTAATAAATGAACACGGGCACCATGATTTGTCTTCGAGTTTTCTTGTAGTATAGGTATGGAATCCCCAATTTCAATCAACAACCACAACATGAACCTCAAGTCTATTGCACACCATTATGCTTCATATAATGGTACCATCCTTCATTAAATTTTGGTGGATAGGGTGGTTGTATTTCTAGTTCAATGTCCGGTGTGGATTTTTCTTTTCTCATGTATTTTGCCACGGTATTTCAAATTTTCCTCTTCTAGGTAATTTCACAACCTTTCCCATGCTTACGTTGATGAGTAGAAATAATTTGCACCACTTGCAAGAGTTTAATTATTCAATCTACTACTCTTTTCCTTGTAGCTATCTTCCTTCATTCTACAGGTTTAAGAAAACCCACGACACATTACAATTTAGTAAACCCGTGGAACACCAAGTTAGTATTATGTGGCTTTTGAACTTAGCCAATTCTTCCATTTACCATGGGTATACAACTCCATGATATCCTATCATACTTTTATTGGCAAGAGACTTACTTCTTTAGTGTCGCAAAGGGCCATGCAACACTAAATTTCAAAAATTCCCGCCTAAGTCCACGTGTTGATAATTCCTTTGTTCTACGGGTTAGGAGAACCCGCAGAACACTAAGCTTCTACATTCTATGGTAGAATGAACTAATACCCCACCATTTTTATAGATCATAAAAATGGTCAAGTAATTTTTTGAGTTGATCAAAAATTACATAGGGTGTAATTTTGGACAATAGGACCTTTAAAGAATTTGATATTTACCCTAAAGGGAAATGGTTTGAAAAATTCTATGCAACATGTCAAAAGGGTGGAAATTCCTTGCTATTTTGTCTAAAAGAAATGTAAGAGCATGGATTTTTTGGTGATCTTAGATAAAATCCCCATGATGGTGTCAAATATCTAGTCAAATGACTGTTTTTGGTAAAATTCAGTTCTAAGAGGATATAGATTTAATCCTTTTTCATAATTGGTCATATGAGGGGAAAAAGATCCATGTTCCACCTTGGTGGTAAATTTTCATAAAGTTCAAAGTGTCTCGATGTAGTGGATGTTATTTGGATCAAACCGTATTCATTAGTATTGGAGTATTGGTAGTAGGAGATACTTCAAAATATTAGTGATTCTTTGGGAGGAATTTGGTAACTTGATCCAAGATCTCTAGGTAATGATGCTTATTTTGTGCTAATGCAGATTAAATTGGAAGCAAAGGGAAAATTCCCTCAAGTCATAATTTTTAATATCAACATGGGAAATAAGTTGTTCAACTAATTGAGTACAAGGAATTGGTTAAGAATCGTAATATTCAATAGGTGAAAGGATTCACACCAAGATTTAGAGATATAAAAATTTCTTCTCATATTCCATATTTTTCTTCAAAAACTATTACTACACGGAGGTCATTTGGAACAAAAAGGGTTTGGAAAGAAACATATTGATATCTACTAAAGATAAAAAGCAATGAAGGCTACGTAAGTGGAACCCTTCTATTTTTCTTTCACTCCTAGAACCTTGGTGGATAAGATTGAATATCGACCCACAATTTTTATGTGAACTTGGAAGGTACTCATTCTATGATCTTGGAAGTAATATTTCTTATGATTAGGTCCTCTTACAATAACAAGTACTATGGTCCTTTGGAATATGATTTTAAGATAGATGGGATGTTTGAACAAAACATGGAGTGGAAATACATCTTTGACTTGTAGAGAATTTCCAAAAAGTTTTATGATCATGATCATAATAAAAGGATGATTTTGTGTCTTGTAAAACCTCCTGTTAGAGTAGGTATTTACCTTAGCTCATGTTCACCTAGGTACATTATTTACCTTTATTATATTTATCCTCACCCACTTATGTGTGTCGATATTTCTTGTTCTTGTTTTTTCATGCTCTTTCCATTGGAAATATTTATTTTGAGAATCAAACTATAATTATAAAGTGCCATATTATAACACGCACTTATTATAAAGTGCCACAAAATTTGGGGGCTCTTGTTGCATTGCTTGGTTATTGCATTTCTTTTGGTGATTTTTTGAGGATGGTATCTACTTCTACATTAGATCATGTTGAGCCATTAACAACACATAATTACCACACATGGAAACCAAGAATGGAAACAATAATTAAGTGAAAAGGATTATGGGATTTAACTTCTAAAGAACAACCAATTTTCACTAGAGAATATGAGACATTTCAGTACCAGTGCAAATTTGATGAGTGTATGGGTTTGATAGGAACTTATGTGACAATATTTTATTTCATTTGGAAAAGTGTGACTCTCCTTTCAAAATATGGGAGAAATTGGAGGATTTATTTGGTAAGGTGGATCATATGAGAGCCATGCAACTTGAAATTGAGATCACCTCTCTTAATCCTGAAGATTTTCCAGCATTTGTTGACACAATTGAAGGGGAGTGGAAGAGATAAGAAAGATGAAAAGTGTGTTTACTTGATTCTATCCAAGTTTAGAGGACCATTCCAAAAAATTTCCGTCTACCTTTTTCTCTAGCATGGATGGCTTAGATGACACTTTCAAAATGCCTAACTTAGAAACATTTTGTGAAAGACTTACTAGGGAAGAATCCAAATTATCTCACCTTGAGTCTTCCACCTCTCAAAAGGCATTAGTTGCATCTAATCCTAAGGGCAAGGGAAAACTAAACAAGTAAAACCAAATCCACACCTTCTCCATCTCAAAATGCTCCTAAACCCAAAGAAAACAACTCAAAACCCAAGGATTCTTCTAAATCCAAGAATAAGTCTAGCCGTTCATGCTCTTTTTGTGGGGGTAGTAATCATGAAGAAAATAGGTGTTATAAGTGAATGCAAGCCTTAGAGGATGCAATCAAGAAACACAAAATTTCTATCTCCACTCCACCTCCTTCTAATCAGCATGGAAAAGCACTTAATGTTGTTGGAAGATCTTAGTCACCACTTGTAGACAATTGGGTTATAGATTCTGGTGCTTCTCATCACATGACTTCTTCCAAGGAGTCTTTTGTTTCTCTAGGTTTGAGTTCTACTTCCAAAATTGAGGTTGGAGATTCTTCCTTTCTTTCTGTTGAGGGAAAAGGTGATATACAACTTGATGGTGGCAATATCCAAGATGCACTATATGTTCCTAACATCACTACAAATTTACTTTCTGTATATCAAATTTGTCATTTTGGTCAAGGGAAAATAGTGACTTTTACACCACATGGGGTAGAAGTAAGAAATTTTTTGGAGCCTTATTCACTTGTTGCTCAGGGTATTGTTGATCATAGTTCTAGACTATATCACTTTGAGGGTTTTGATGACACTTCTTCTATAGGGACAAGATTGGTTTCTCATTCAGATTCAGAGTAAGCTTTGGCATGAAAGATTTGGACATCTCAATTATAGATATTTGAAGGAGTTAAGCACTCATGGTATGGTAGATGATCTTCCTAGAGTTTCTTGTCTTGAGGGAGTTTGTCATGGTTGTGCATTAGGGAAACAACACCAAGATCCTTTTCCTAAGAATTTGTCTAAGAGAGCTTATTCACCACTTGAGCTTGTGTATAGTGACTTGATGGTTTTTTTACCCCATATTTCAATGGAGCTAAGTATGCACTTACATTTATTAATAATTTCTCGAGGCGTACTTGGGTTTATTTTCTCAAGTACAAAAGTGACGTTTTTTCACACTTCAAAGTCTTCAAGGCTTTGGTCGAGAAACAATCTTCTAGTAGCATAAAGAACCTTCGCACTGATAATGGGGGAGTACTTCAACAATGAGTTTTCTGAATTTTTGGAAACTCAAGGCATTATTCACCAAAGATTCTATTCCTCATACTCCAAAACAGAATGGATTAGCAGAAAGGAAGAATAGAACTTTGAAGGAAATGGCTAATTGTATGATGCATTTTAGAGATATACCTCCTATCTATTGGGTAAGAAGCGATTAATTGTGCTAACTATATTCGAATCATACACCACACACAGAGCACTTGAGCATTTGACTCCGAGGAAGCTTGGTCCAACACTAAGCTAGATGTCTCTTTTTTTTCGAGTCTTTGGGAGCCATGCTTGGGCCTTTGTGCCAAAGAAGAAAAGGAAAGCTTTGGATAAGAAGAGTAAACCCTTGATCTTTGTAGGGTATTGTGAGGACATGAGAGCTTATCGTCTTTTAGATCCTGATACACATGATGTTCTTTTTCGAACACATGTTCAGTTTGATGAGCATTTCACTCCTCATGATTCTTCATCTTCTTCCATTCCTTCTTCTTCTTCATCTCATCTTGAGGATATTTTATTTGAGGATATTGATGAGGAGGTTATAGATGCCATTGAGGATCCTATTCCCATTGATGTTGTCACTATGCCTAAGTGGGCTCGTACTACCATTTCTGAGGCAGCACCTTTCATAGAGGATCTTCCACCCACTAGGCATCATCACGCACATTCTATAGGTTCTAGACTTTTGTGTCAGGTAGTTTCTGAGGATCCACAGTCCTTTTCAAAGGCTCATGGGATACAGGAGTGGGATGATGTGATGACAACTGAGTATTCTTCTTTGATGAAGAATCATACTTGGGATTTGGTATCTCTTCCTAAAGGAAGAAATATGGTTAGGTGTAAGTGGGTATACCGAACCAAATACGTAGCTGATGGGTCCATTGACAAGTATAAGGCTTGTCTTGTTGCAAAGGGTTTTTCACAAGTTGAAGGTATTGATTACTTTGATACTTTTGCACTGTTGCCAAGATGGATTCGTACGCCTTGTACTTGTTTTTGCTACATCACGGGGTGGTCCGTATACCGATGGACGTGAAGAGTGCCTTCTTACATGGAGATCTATAATAAGAAATATATATGGAGTAGCCGGCTGGATTTGTTCAGGATTCTTCTCTTTTTGTCACTTGAAGGTCTCTCTCTACGATCTAAAACAAGCCCCTCGGGCTTGGTATGAGAAGATGGATTGTTTTCTTCTATCTACTAGTTTTGTTCGTTGCCACTCTAATCATACAATGTATCTCCAGCATGTCGGTGAGGATATTGTGATATTTTCTTGTATGTTGATGATCTATTACTTACTGACAACTCTTCTTCCCACATTCAGAGTATTTAGAGGGCTCTTTCTACACAGTTTGACATGACAGATCTTGGGCTATTGCATTATTTCCTTGGTTTGCAGATTTCTCAGATAGATTTAGGGATTCATTTGAGTCAGCAAAAAGTACACCCATGATCTTCTTAGGTGCTTTGATATGGCTGATTGCAAGCCAAGTCCATCTCCTTTTCAGTCTGGAGTTACTCTTACATCCACATGTACCACACCACTTTGTGATCCTACATTATATAGGTAGTTGGTTGGGAGTCTCATGTACTTGACCCATACTCACCCTAATATTTCATTTGCAGTAGGGCTTGTATCTCGGTTTGCACATTCTCCTCATAGTAGTCACTAAGCAGGCTGCTAAAAGGATTTTGCACTATTTGCATGGCACTTCCCACTTTGGCCTACACTACACTAGGGGCTCTACTCAGTTGGTTGGGTATACAGATTCAGATTGGGCAGGTTCTATTGATGACAGGCATTCCACTTTTGGCTATCTTTTCTATCTTGGTTCTTCTCCAGTTACTTGGGCATGCAAAAAGCAATAGGCTATTGCACTTTCATCTTCAGAGGTAGAGTACAGGGCAGCAGTTATAGTGAGTCAGTAGATTCTTTGGCTTCGCTAGTTATTGACAGAGTTTGGATTCCCACAGGATTCACCGACTGTACTTTGGTGTGACAACCAAAGTGCAATTCACATTTCTCGCAACCCAGTTGAGCACTAGCAGACCAAGCATATTGAGATACACATCCACTTCATTCAGAACACATTCAAGATGGAGTTCTTTGCTTAGAGTACCTTCCGACTCAGTAGTAGGTTGCAGACATCTTTACGAAGCCTTTTGCATCACCTCGCTACCTTGAGTTACGTGGCATGCTTGGGGTTTCAAAAGTTGTTCTTGGGGGTGTTTGTGAGAACATCTTCCTTTTTTCTTCTTCTTTCTCTTTCCTTCTAGCAGGATTATTTCCTTCTTTTGGTTTGAGATTTCTTCATGGATATATTGTACATGAGTACCTCATCAGGCCTAGTTCTGGGACTCATCACGTGGACATGCCACTTCTATTTTGGCCCCTAGCTTCACTTGAGGGGGGTGTTAGAGTAGGTATTTACCTTAGCTCATGTTCACCTAAGTACATTATTTACCTTTATTGTATTTATCCTCACCCACTTATGTGTGTGGATATTTATTTTTATTTATTTAGATATTAGGAGATATTATCTAGTTGTTAGGTATAGTTATTTCCTTGATCTATGGTATTGACTAGTTCTTTCCTAGATCTATGGTATTGACTAGATCCTTGATGTCTAGTTCTCTCATAAATCTATGGACATGACTAGTTCTTTCTATGATTTATGGCTTGATCTACGACCTTGACTGGTTCTTAGATTATTATTCATTGCCTATATAAGCAAGGCCCATTCTCATTGTATTTCATTGAGTTCCATAATAATATATGATACTTGTTGCTCATTTGTTTGAAAAGGTTTATTTAAAGTTATTCTAGCGAATTACTTTCATCTTATTGATCGTGATGTTTGATTAGTATCTGTGTTCTTGGCTTGGCATGATCTGTTATTGTTCCTTTTACCACCAACAAGGACCAATATATGAAAACTATTCCTCATCTATTTGTTTATGATAAGGAGTGATATACCTATTTCTTCTCCTAGGGGTAAGAAGAGGGGAGAAAATCAATGGTGGAAAAATGGGTTAAGGATTATTTAGAGGCCATTAAGATGGGGTGTCAAAATATGGTGGTAGAAATATTTCCTACACCAAGAGGAAACTATTCATATGATCTAGGCATGTCTAACCCCACTCTATATCCCCCTGGATACTTATTGCTTTATTATTTTTAGGGATTTTTGCATAAGATAGAGCAAGGATGTAATGAGTGTAGTAGGGATTGTTAAAAGAGGGAATAATGAGATGAATTGTATAAAATATTTTTCACTAGAACTAATATGGATTAATTTATTTGAGATGCTTAATGGAGTCGATGTGGTAGTTGCCATAGAATTTACATAGTCTTGATGGAAGGGAGTAGTAATGGTAAGAGGGCTAGGGATGGAGGTGACATATCCTTTTTCCGGGAGGTGGGGATACCTCAAATAGGGGAATAGTGGGTTACGAAAAAATAAAGTAATGATTAAGTTTTGCAAGATTTTATGTTGCCATGGGAAATGGTTGTACAAATATCTTAGTGAATTGTGAGAACTATTTTTCTATGGTTGTGGTCCCAAGTTTCTACCTTAATAAGTAGATGTTTGATCTAGGAAGGATGCTTTTCCTGCATTTTTGGCTATCATATTAGGTTATTAATTCATTTGTAACATGAAATGTATTAATGATTTAACTACTAGATAAAATTATTATATAAGTACAATAGGGAAGGTTGGGCCTTTGAGCTTGGAAAAAATAGATATAGAACCTAAAAGATAGGTGATTGTAGCCTTGGTAACCTATGGATGACATGTGTTCGGAAGAGGTGCTAAGGTAATAGGGTATTGGATAGAGTTGAAGAAAGATGATGTTGGTGGTGGTCGAGGATCCTACAGATTTCTTTGGTGGTTTCCTAGAAATAGTTAAGTGGAAAAAATAGATAATTATAAAACTAAATACATAAATGGAGAAGTCGAGTCCCAGTGTAAATTAGAATAGGTAGTATGGGTTGTGGTATATGGACATTTAAGATTTTTTTTTGGTGTGGTGGGATTGAATGAATTTTTATTTCTAGATATTTGGTCCAAGTTTATGTTATTTTGATTGATTCAAGATGGATATTTTCCTTCATCAAAGATGGAATTTTTTCTATTGTAGTATGATAGTGTTTCTCCTTGTGATATATTCCTATAATAGGGTTGGGATTCTCCCAATTTTATTTAAAGAGTGTTTCCTTTTTGGGCTGAATGAGGAATTTTTTTAGTGATGATGGGAATGGTACTTCGTAGCATAATTATGGAGTACTATTTTTGGTTCCTCATCTAGAGTGAGTTTTCACTCTTGCCTTTATTTGTCAAAGCTTTATGTTGATTAATGAAAGGGTGAGGGACCCACTAACCCTCTTTTCACTGATAAAAATTTCAAGAATTTAAAGGATAAATTCAAGATTCTAATTAGATTTTAAGAATTCATTCTATCACAAAAGATTGTATAGATGTGGTACTTACATTACGCTAAAATTAGTGGTTAGAACAACGCATTATGTTTAGTTTTTTTTTGTTATAATACATCAAAGAGGGTGATGAAAAATATATGGCATGCCACAAAACCCAAAACAAATCATTATCCTAATTATTTCATAGACGTAATGACCATATTATATTTATTAAGAAGGATATCAATTTCATAGAAAACCCTACATAATTTCATAAATGCGAGTGACATTTTTGGAGCTATAGATGTGATGAATAGTTCATGAAATTGGATTTTCATTGTGTCATAATTTCCAAAAATATTATTTTATTGTACCAAAAGAGTGAATTGATGGTTTCATGAGAGGGTCCCGAGAATGCGACTTGATAGTTATGACAAGGTAATGAGGTCATTGTGAGTTATATACATTCTTAGTGGATGGTTCAAAACTTATTTTTTCCATATGTTCTTGGAGATTGTTTCTAAATATATGTTGAATAAAATATTATTCTTGAACCCCCAGTAGTATTGTACAAGTTTACTATTTTATCTATTTGTAGACACCTAAATTTGGCAATGAAAACATTGTATTTGCACCTAAAGCATGAATTTTCCACACATTTCATGCCTAGGTGATTGTCCTTATCTCTCTTCCATGACTTACTTATCTATTTGCACTTCTTATTTGATCACAAAATGAACCACATCAGTCCATAACAATATAATATCCACATGAACTAGTCCTAATAAGTTGCAAAGGCTTTGAAACTACATGTACGAGACCATGTGGATGGGACCAAACTATCCCATGATTTGGTCCAAGGCCAAATTTTTCTTATCTCCCACCACCCAATGGTCACTTTCCTAATTTTATATATTTTCACAAGTCATTTCATATCCCATAGGTCATCCTTAATTCAAAATTAAACCTACTAATATCTATAAAATCAAGTCTAACTCGAGTTATTTACCTTGCTTAACAATTACCTTCAAGAGTACTCATTTCCAAATAAATTGCTAAAGAAGTTAATGAAGAGGACCAAGTTTATGCGTTAGATATTTAGATCTATAGGAAAACTCCCATCACTTGGATGACAAGGAGGATGGTGATTTTTAACGAAATCAACTTTAGATAAAGAAGAGCAAAATATTGAAGAAGAAAAGGAAGAAGAGGTAGAAGAGGAAGAATAACATAATGAAGAAGATCAAGATGAAAGGATCCATTCTTCATATTTAGAGGATACTGAAAAGATATCATCCATCGGTTGGATGAGGATGATGATGGTGAAAAAATGAACCACTCCGGGAGAAGCGGCTAGGGCTGTATAATCATCTTGAGAAGGATTTTTTTATGGGGAAATATGATATTATAGTGGTAGAACGCTTTTTTATCATTTCTACTCTTATTTACTCAAAAATAGAGACAAATGGATGAAATTTTTGATATTTTGGGAAGCTCCCTCCTACAAACATCATATAATTTTTTTGGGTTTGAATGGGTATTTCTTTAGAGAGACTCCTAAGGAGGAGATGTGGACATAGGTGGTTAGGAAAAGAAGATTCTAGAATGCGGGGAGGAAATCTCCTCCTATAACTATAAGAACCTCTAATTTTTTTAAGGGATCCCTTTGTGTGCATTATCATCTTATTGCTTCATTTCATTTATGTTGTAGTTAATTATCTTTATCTTTATGCTACTTTTTTTGGATGTTTGTCTCATGTATGTTATGTATTGTCCTTATAGTAATATTTGGGTGGTAATACCATTTATTTTTTTTGTAAAAGGGTAGGGATGCTGTTAAAAAAACTTTATCCTTATATAAAAATATTTTACCTCACTTAGGAACTACTTCCTAAGAGAAACAACACTTTTAGACTTACTACATTTTCTTCTCCCATAATGGACTCAAAGTATATTTCTTTCCTTAGTTCTCCACCTTGTATATGTTTGCACATCTATAATAGTATTCCTTCTAATCAAATTTATAAGGCCTTCCAAGTAGCAAAAGACATTTTTCCATGGGAAGTATATCTAATAAGAATTCATCTTCATACTTTCCAATATAAAATTTCACTAGACACTACTCAATCATTAATGATTGATGTATCTCATGTAACTAAAAAAATATTATAAATCCAGATGCTCAATTATATTCAACTCAAAATTATCAACCATCTCTTACACAACCAAATTATCGTGCTTCCATTGTATACTATCAATTTGTGGACCACACCCTTAGACCTCCATACCATTATAAATAGAATCTTTCTCTTCTTAGAAGGAACTTCTTATATGTTGTTTTAATAGTTCATGCTTGATCATCAACTCCTATCCCATATATGGTTGTTCCTCATGGCGTGATAGACTATATTTCTCTACCTATATAATGTATGCACTTCAATCACAATCACTTTGGGCATGTTGGCACTCATAATATCTATTCCCTATATCTCCACCCCTTTAACATCTTCTTGAATCCATGACCTCTTCCATAACCAAAGTATCATTACCTCTAAATATAGTTAAACATCCTTAAGATTTTGCTTCACCTAGTGCGGTTGAATTAGATTCACCTTATCTCTACTTATAATTTCCTCTGCCTCCACCTTGTCCATGGATTTGCGTGGTTTTACACTTTCCTCAAGATGATATTTGTTTCTGATATTCCAAATTCTCTTATACCTTAATATCATACTCATACGATTCTTCAAAAACATTACTTGTATCATGCTAAATTGATCCTAAATTATAAAGCATAATTTAATCATATACATAGATATATTTTCCAAGTCATCCTCCACATGTATCACACTAGTGGTGAATTAATAAAATTCCTTTATCTATTCCTTCACACTTATTTCTCTTTATCACAAACTCTGAAACATCTTAAACAAACTAAAAATGGTAATACATGGGGAAAATGTTTCTTTAAGATGTTACAATAACTTATCCTATTTATTTATATTCTTCTTTCCATGCTACACTCAATTGTCTTGGATATGCTCCCACCAAATTGATGCACAACCCTTCAATTTCATCCATAAAAATAAACTTCATGGTAAATTCCATGTCTCCATACTAAAAATACTTCCTAGCATTATTTATCCAATCCACGAGATTTATTGGTTCTAAAATAACAAAAGAATAAGGGGTATCAAATTTAGGATTACTCACCATTCCTCATAATTACATATAATAGTATATCTTACATAACATATTGCATGTATTCTTCCTCATTTTCATTCATGACCTACACATCCTTCCTCTTGATAATCAATTTTATATTTCACAAAAAAACACTTGGCATTTTGCGGCTTCCATGGCCTTTCGATGAGATTTCATATTCTACATTAACTTGGTCAAATCCTCAACTAATAAATCTTAGTATTGGATTCCTCCCACATGAAATTTTTTCACATGTGTCATTTTATATCATCCGAATCTTGTGATCAATGAAATTTGTAATCTTGTACCTAAAAACTCTTGTTGGAAGATGCTTGTAATTATTTTCTACACACCTTCTCGTAAAATGGAAAACTACCATTTCATGTTCTTCAATATTCACATAATCTACTCAATAGTCGTATTTTCTGGAGATGTCTTTAATGACCTTATAACCACAATTGACACTACGGAAATCCGGAAAAAATTATTATGTCAATATCTCACAACTTTTTCCTAGTAAATACATATCTAAGGATATTTACAAAAAAATCTACTCACGCTTTGAAAAATGTGGAAAAAATGAATATTTTTTGTTCCTCTACTCACAAGGAATGAAGTCATATATCTGTTACCAAATGCTATAGATGTAGTTAGGGTACTCAAGGAATATTTTTCTTACACCACATAGTCCTCGGAATATGCATGAAAAACACACCAATAAATTAAAATCGTGCACAAGAGGGAAGATCAAATGACCACATATTTGAAACACTAAAAATAAATAATATTTTATTCATATAATTGGAAGAAAATAAATCTCAATCCAATCCCAAATGATACAATAAGCACATAAAATAATAATTCTATGTTATGTTAGATCACGTAATTTAATATCATACCAAGCTTTGATCCATAAGCTTGCATTCACACTTTACTCTTATAAGCTAACATTGAGTTTGTTTCCCACAAAATTATATCTTCTTAATAAAATTAGGATTCATTTACATATAAATACAAACCACCTAATACAACATGTTAAGAATAATAAATGTACATAATTCAAATGTAGAGTATAAAAGATCCATTAATAGACTTAATACACAACCAATCATCCTTCCCAAAAATTGTAGCTTCACACATTCAATTATAAATTATTTATGGATTCAAACAAGTTTGTAATGTTCCAAATATCTTGATAATATTGCACACCTTCCAAATAGGTTCTTAGTAATCCATGGATTTTATAGGATTGCTTGGTTACTATGTATGTTTGAGGAACCAATATAGGTTGCAGATGCTCAAAACATTTTACATGGCCTAGAAAAAGGACTCCAAAGGATTACACAAAATTCACAACAAACCTAACATTACATGGTGCAAATACACAATATGCAAACACTATGCAATGTACTTAAACATTCCATATAATGCAACACAATACTTCCTAACATTGCAACAACATACTTCTACATTACGTGGCCCGCCCATAACACAAAATACAAAATAGAATGCAAATACAAATGACAACAATCGTTCAACTATTTTTGGCTGATATAGGATTATGTGTGAACCTAGATACTCATGTATCATATTCTTGGTGACCATTTATAAATTTATGTTAAATCAAATATTATTCTTAAAACCCCTCTTGTTAAGTATTATGCTAAAAATAGTTTAGCAATCAAATATGATTTTACTATTTTATGTCTTATTATATTTAATTACATGCTTATATATATGTATATATATTATATATACATACACACACACACACACACACACACACACACACACACACACACACACACACACACACACACACACACACACACACACACACACACACACACACACACACACACACACACACACACGCACACAGTACACATGTATATATATATATATATATATATATATATATATATATATATATATATATATATATATATATATATATATATATATATATATATATATATATATATATATATATATATATATATATATATATATATATATATGTATGTATGTATGTATGTATGTATGTATGTATGTATGTATGTATGTATGTATGTATGTATGTATGTATGTATATATATACATATACATATACATATACATACACATATATGTACATACATACATACATACATACATACATACATACATATATGTGTGTGTGTGTGTGTGTGTGTGTGTGTGTGTGTGTGTGTGTGTGTGTGTGTGTGTGTGTGTGTGTATGTTGCTTTTAATGTAAAATAACTTTCCCATTAATTGTTTTGGTGAACCCACATTATATTGCATGATTTATAGGCTTATAGAGTTATATATTTCTTCAAATTGTTATATATTTGATTGTTTCAGGTATGATGCCCTTTTATTTATTTTAATTTGTTAGGCATATCTAATTTGCATCACATTTCCTACATATTATTCAAATCCAAGGATATCTATGAATGTATTTATCTATTTTACTATAACAAATAATTGGATTTGAAACCCCAATTAGAATGAGTTATCGATAAATTGTAACCCTTCTTATTTTATTGAAATTTCTTTGGTTAATCCAAGATCTTGTTTGAGAAAGAAATGTACTATACAAATGATGTTAGGGTTTTTTTAGATAGTTTACAAACTTATATCGTAAATGATGTAGATTCAAAATGAAAAATGTTGTGAATGGCTCTCAAATTTAGAGTGCATGTAAATTTATAAATGGTAAAAAAATATTATTCTAGATGAAAAAGAGAGGGCTAAAGATAATGCATAATTTAGAATCAATATTATGAAATGCCCTTATAGATAGATAATTTATGAATGTGTTGATATATATTCAACATGAAACCCTTTATCAAGAGGCTCAATATGAAGAAATAGTACAAGATATTCACTATAAGTTGAACATTGAATATTTGAATGCTAACAATATAGATCAATAACTTCTGAAGGGTACCTTGTAACCATTATAATATATCAATTTCCCAAATTTACCCTCATGCTTGTATTTTTTCTACTCTTGTTAATGTGCCACTTCTCAAAACATTTAAATTTTTTCCTAAGTTCCTAAACACCCTCCCACTTTCTTCCTCTAAATTTTACAAAATAATCGACATGATTCTCAAAATCTATCTATTGCTTACAACACTTCTTATCTTTATTATTTTCACAATTCTTTCTTTCAAAATTTCTTGACCATTCCTTATATTGAAAATCATGAAATGGAGACTATATTGAGTACCTTGCATGATCCCTAAAGTTAAATAAATTTATATCCCAGGGGTCTCAAAATCCAAGCAATAATATCACCATGTATGTTATATAAGATAGGCAATATGATTATCCTCTCTATATTATAAATAATAAATTAGGATTTAATTATAGGATCATTTTTGGGGATAATATATAAGCCAAGAATAAAGCCTATAGATGAATTAGAAGTGTGTAATGAGAATATGCATAGTAATAAGGGACAAAAGGAGACTTAATAAGCCACTTTTTTTTCTTAAAATAACACACCAAGACTTGGAGAGAAGTGTAAAGATACACAAAAAATTAATAATAATGTAAGAAAGTAAAATTTTCCCCATTTCGAATATATTTTATAAATATATAGTTTTTGTAATAATGTAAAATTAATGATTTATGACAATAAAATATATATTTTTAGTGAAAACATAACAAAAGAACATGTGTACAAACATAAATTATAACGTTTTTTTTTTTTGAAATCACACAAAATGATATAAAAATGGTTGAATATTGTTGATAATATTTTATATTATTTCATTAATTAATATTATTAACTAATTTTACAAGTCAAAAATGCTTGAGAAATGAAACCTCAAGTGTACTAACATAATATTTTGACTTTAACTTCATACATTTCAAATTAAAAAAGCATAGACAATGATGTGTAGATTATTGAAATATAAGCTTTAAAAAAAAATTAGTTAGGCATCAAGAAGTTATTTAATTATTTGTAAATTATGTTATATGTATGTACCATAATGAAGTAAGTTACGTTGAAACTAAGAGATAGTTAAAAAATCGTTTAAGTACAAAAGATATATTTTTAATTCTACCTTCTACTCTCTATATAACCATATATAAATGTGAAAATTTAATGTTTCCAAAAAGGTGTATTCGACTTATCTATCTAGCAAAATTTATGCTAACTAGTATTGTGCAAGTACAAGGCATTAATTTAGATCATCCAAGACAAAAACAAAAGTTTTTTTGGAGGTAGATGAGGAATATTTGGAGTTAAAATAAAAGGGCATGCTCTTTTTGAAAATGGTTCATGCCATTCCCAAAACTATATTTTCAAAGCGTCACAACATTTAGTCCTTTGTATTTTAAAAAGTAGGCCTTTGTATTATGATGAAGTTATTGCTAGGTGTCTCATTTAAGAGATTCCTAATATAAATCAACCCTCAAAACCACACAATAGAGTATGTATAAATGCAAGGGTGAGTTCTCAAGATGTGTTACAAATAGGGCATCTTAAGTGGAAACATCTTTCTTAAAAATTGAGAAACTTGTACTCTCATTGATTATTTGAGGTGCTTACACTCAATTATTGAACAAGGTATAAAAACATGAATTGTTGCATTTTGAGTCTAATTTTCAAATCACTAATTTATTTTGAAAACAATGTCAAGTATAGGTGGTAAAACTGTTAACATTCAAGAAAATACTCTTTTTTAGATAAAACATCAATTATGTGTGATGTTTTCCAACTCTTTTTAGATAAAGCATAAGTATGTGTGATGTTTTCCAACTCTTTCCTCATAGAGAGAAAATTGTGGTAAAATATATCTTTGTCATTTTTTTAGGGTCATGTTCAATAGGAGAAACCATTTTTCCTTTTCCTTTGTTGTTACGGATTCTAAGAAGATGATGACAAATTGATTCCTCCCTGGTCTATTTTTTATTGTTCTTTAAGGAGAGGAGGGGCAAGGGAAATATGAGGTGGTGTATTCCCACTCAAGAAATAGTTATAAATTAACATGATAACAAATTGATGAAGGGGATACACTTTATTTTTCCATTGAACTTCTTTGATGGATTTTGAAGAGACATGAGAATGAAAATAGGAAAAATCACTAGGGCCTTGTGTTTGAAGTGGCTCAAAAAAATCAGATGAAAGCTATGCACTAAATGAAATCTCCCCTTAAGAGTGATGAAGCTAATGAAATTTATGTAACAAAGTTACATACATAAATTTAGACATGTATTTTATTTCAATATAATTTCATTGGAAGACATATTTACAAATATTTAAAATTAGTATCCTTATAGTTGTTAAAATTTTAAAAATATTCTAGAAAGAGGATGATTTGCTCTTCATCGTAGCGTATGGAATCCATAATGCCCTCCATGTTCAAAGTTAAAATTTGATATTACAAAACTTCATGCAAAAATGATAGTTCCATGCCTTTGGCTTGAAAATACAAGCCGATTTTGAGCCTAAAGGAATGCATAGGGAAACCGATAGAAGGTAATGTGTATGTGTTATACTATATATGCTTTATAATGCATACACCTTATGTACCAAAGGCGCCCCTCCTATAAGAGTGTGTCGAACCTAGTGAGGGCCCCCAACCAAAGAAATAGCGGGTCCACCAAATTTTTCCTCGTATGTCGAAGACCAGAGGTAAAAACCAAAACTTAACCTTTTTTACCTTTTTGCAGAACCGCCACGTGTCATGTCTAGATTGGACTGTTGACCAAGTTTGACCAGTTGACCCGTTTAAGACCTCAATCTTTGACCGCGATACAAAATACATATGGACTCTATTTCTCGAAGTTTTGCATACCATCGGAAAGGTATCAAGATGTTCTTCACATGGTAATAGTTTAGGGAGGTTTAGGAAAACTCCAACACCCAAAAAAATCCTCCGATCACTCCTCCCAACTGGGAATGTTTTTTGTCCACAAAAAGTTGTATATCAACCCATCAACATGCTAACTCTTCCTGTAATTACAAAAACACATACAAGAACCTGAAAAAGCATTATAGGTTAATCAAATGCAAATAGTTGATTAGATAGTCACATAACCAATCAGATAATAACACCCATTTAAGCTAGTGTCCAACTAAAATGTTGTAACCTGACAACTCTGCACACAACTGTGAACTATCAAATCCCCTGTAATGCCATCACAAACAACTAACTAGATAATAACACCCAATTAATCTAGTGTTCAACTGTCACTTTGTGATACAACCAATTACTTAAGTTACAATTCCATAACATAGATCAATATAAGACATCTAAACTTCCCTAATTAGGCTAGTGTCCATTGTCTATCTGAAACTGTAAAAATGCAAATATTCACTATCCAGTGTAGTTAGACCATCAATGCCAAAATAGCTATAGTCACAAAACTGAATCCACGTGAATTTACGATAAACCACTGTAATGCCATCACAATCAGTAAGTCAGATAATAACACCCATCTATAATAAAATCTAGTATTCAACTAACACTTGTGGTTATGCCAATTACAACAAAAAATAGTCACTATCCAGAATAATTAAACCATCAAACACCTATAAATGGCTATAGTCAAAATATCAATCAACGTGAATATGTAAATTCTATCCATACACACTGAAATGTAAATGATAGATCAAATCAGTAACTATGCTTACCCAAAATGGTGAACTGCTCAATGTTGCAAATGATCACTAGGCATACCTACACACCAGCTTGTTAGTGTAAATAATGTACACTTCAATTGTGACTACACGAGTAGTCACAAATAAACACCCTAAAAATAAGGGTTGTCATGAATGTGTAATTACCCTATGAAGACACAATTGATTTGTATATTACCTACAAAATCAAACAAGTGTCAACAGCTTTTGCACAATGACATTTAACAATAGTACTCAAAAATGCATTCCAAAAATTAGACATCATTCATCACATGCCCACTGAAACTGCATAATTGTTGCTAAAAATAGAAAATGGTATATTGTCATCCTTAACAAGTAAGAAGTTAAATCTGAGCATTTTAAACCTGTCTCCCATATCCTCTTACAGGTGACCCCAATTTCCAATTTCAAAGTAATTAAAAACACTTGTGAATACATCCTTTAACATACTGCAGAAATCCACAAATTACTTTGAAAATTTTTGCATACTTTTCAACAAATACTGCATTGCAAAAATAAGTCTATCCAACTCACATGAGCCTACATTCTCCGTATCAACTGAACGGACTCATAAGTGATTCAATAATGGATAGAAACAAATTTTGGTTTAAAAGTGTGGTTTAAAACTTCTTTACCAAAATATCCAACTTGTCTTACCATACACTAGATGGATTGTTGGACGAAGTTTCCATCAATTATCAACCTCGATGCCTCATTTGACACATCTGTAACGCCCATAGTGCACCTGTACCTATTCAACCACTGAACTCAATTGCACCAACTGAAGCAATCATTGTTAATTAGATTAAAATGGAAGCAAAATATTGAGCTAGAACCATCTCTGATACCAAACTTGATCCAAAAATGGTACTATATTTTTTTATATACTTTTCAAATTTCCGGATACTAGGAACTCAACATCAATTTTATGGCTCTTAAACTCCAAAATTGATTAATTCCTTTATTAATATGCACCTCAGTTTGAAAATTCATTCACCACACTGAAATGTGCAATTGTGGATTATGGATATTGAATTTATCTTAAGTCCATTTTCCCATTTGTAATGATGATTGCTTAATCAAATAATTAAAATCCATTTAATTGATTTTTATCTGATCAAAATCTTCATTCACAACATAATTAAACATCCACAAATTGAAATCAAATCCATAACACAATATTGATAACGGAGTTCACCCGAAGGCTATGTCTCTGGATTCTTGAAAAGAGAATCGATCTATTTAACATCCAATGAAGTATAATAAACCTTCAATAATGACTAAAAATATATTTATACCTGAAAATGAGCTGATCAATGTCCTAAGGAACTTTGAAAAAATAGCAGAAACTATCCTAAGAACGATATGTAGCTCCTAAAGTGCTTCTCTGGTTGGTTTCCTGTGCAAATGCGTCTGAAAAATACCTAAAACTTTAAATGTACAACACCTACATGAAATAGGTTTACATTTTTGGAAATATTATGAAATTTTGAATAACTTCCCTTTTTACTCCATGGCCTGGTTCGGACCAAAAGTGCTTGGAAAATTCAGATCTATGGTTGTCCCTCATGTCTATTCTCGTGAAATGTGATGGAAAATCACCTACATATGAAAATATATAACAATTCATGAGAAAATAATACCACCATTGTCTTCGTCTCAAAATTTTGAGAAACTTTTCTTTTTACACCAAGTTCTGAAAGTGCCTCTAAGTGCCTCAAAACTGAGCTTGACCGCAACTGCCATGTCTAGTCTCCCCTTAAACCATGTCTCGGAGCTCTTTAAATACAAGTGAGCTCATTGTATACTCCTCCGAGCCCATTGGGTGAGTTGGGTAAGTGGGTGTGACTAGGGGTGAGAGGTATCTGGTTTGAACCCCAATGGTATACCTTTTGATGTGGGGATTTTGCTAAGTGTGGGCTATTATCCCACATTGCTTGGCGTAGTGGGGGCGGTTATAATTTAAATTAGGCACTTTGTCCTATCTAACCCTTGGCTTTGGCCACATCCAAATTCCCTTTTAGTGGGTGCTCCAATATTCACCGAGCCGCATTCTATGTTTAACTCACCCAAAAGGTGGGCGATCGGTTGGAATGGTTTGATCGCGAGTTGTTAGCCAATGTAATTGTGCATTGGAATTCATTATGCCATTTCAAATGTGCCGAGCTATAATTAAAATCAATCCTAAGTTTGAATGGGATATATGGCAGAGTTTTTAATATAATCTGCCATGGTTGACTCACTAAGGTATAAGGGATAAAGAAAATCCCAAACCATAAGGAAATGGATAACCACGTGGAATGTAACCCAATCCGTTAATGCAATGATAAACCTAAACAATGTGGTAGCAATATGTGATCAACTCAGTGGGGAGTTGATCACCCCACCGAGCTAAAATATAGCTCACCCAAGTTGATTCAACCTGCACTACACAAATATAAATTCTCGAATAACAATAATCCCACATGGGAAATGTTAGAGAATATGTGGCATATAAAATTGTAAAAATGATAATAGTAATGTGAATAAAAGGTGACAAAGGCACCCCTCCTATAAAAGAGTGTGTCAAACCTAGCTGAGGGTCCCCGACCAACAAATAATGGGGTGCACCAAATGTTTCCTTGTATGTCAAATACCAGAGGTAAAAACAAAAAATTAACCTTTTTTCACTTTTTTTTAGAATTACCATGTGTCACGTCCAGTTGGATTTATTGACCAGTATGACCAGTTGACTCGTTTAAGATCCCAATCTTTAACCAGTGATAAAAACTACATACGGACTCCATTTCTGAAGTTATTCATACCATCGAAAGGTATCATGATTATCTTCGAGTGGTAACAATTTAATGAGGCTTAGAAAAACTCCAACACCTGAAAAATCTTCTAGATTATAGCATTCCTTTTCTAATCACAAAGCCTAGGTACAACAGTTCAGTTTTCAAGAATTCACACTTTTTAAGATTAATCAACAATTTCTCTTCCTGTAGCCTTCTTAAAACCAAATGAAGATGATGCATATGTTCCTCTCTTCTTTTAATTAAAATCAGTATGTCATCAAGATAAACAACTACAAACTTACCAATGTATTGCTTTAGAACTTCATTCATTAACCTCATAAAGGTATTGGGTGCAATTGAAAGCCCAATGACATGACTAGCCATTCATACAACCCCTCATTTATTTTGAATTTTGTTTTCCATTCATCTCCTTCTCTTATTATGATCTGATAGTATCCACTTTTTAAATCAATTTTTGAAAAGTAACTAGCACCACACAAAAAATCCATCAAATCCTCCATCATAGGAAGTTGAAATTAGTACACGATAGTAATTTTGTTTATGGCTCTGGAATCTATGCACATCCTCCAATCTCCCTATTTCTTAGGCACTAGTACTATAGGCACTACAAAAGGACTCAATATCTCTCCGCTTATCGCTTTATCCAACAATTCATGTACCTGTTTCTTGATCTCTTCATTCTCCTTTGGTGTCATCTTGTAGGCTTCCTTATTAGGTAAGCTAGCTCTTGGAACAAGGTTAATATTGTGGCTGATGATTTCTCTAACTGGAGGCAAAGCATTTGGTAACTTATCCACTACTATATCTGCATACTCTCTTAACATATCCTGAATCTCAATAGGTAAATCATCCATTTTTTTTTCTTTTATTATTTTTCTTGGTTTGAGTACTAAGGAAAAACCCAATCCTTCTCCTTTTACTATTTTTATGAACTCCTCTTCACCTGGCAACATCACATTTGAAGTACTTGGTTTTTATTTACCTTCTTATTTTGGGAATAGCAGTGTATAGTTCACTCCATCCTTCTCCACAATGTACATTTTCTTCCTTCCATCATGTGAAGTTTTCCTATCATACTGCCAAGGTCTACCAAGTAGCACATGGCACACATCCATATGTATAACATCACATAAGACTCTATCCTTAAACCTCCAAACCTGAAAATCAACCCAACACTGCTCATTCACTAATACCTGCTGACCCTTATTCAACAAAGAAACTTTGTAGGTTGTAGGATGTGATAATTTCTTTAGGCCAAGTTTATCTACCATTTCTACTAAAACCAAATTGTCAGTACTACCAGAATCAATAGCTAATTTACGAAATTACCTTGATTCTTGCAAATTGTCTTGAAAAGAGAATTTCTCTAAGGTGGCTCCTTCTCCTTTTAAGGTTTAATCAAAACTCTTCTCATCAAAAATGATTCACCTTCTTATGGACCTTCACCAGGTGATGGAAAACTAGCACTCTCCTCTTCTACTCCATGTGCAATCTGATTTCTATTTTTAGTCCTTGTATTGCTTGTAGATGCTTCTTTGGAAACTCCCAAGACCTATGACCTACAAAATTATTATACTTATAGAACCTCCCCGTAAATCCACTGGTTCCTCTTCCTCTCATGCTATAACCACCTCTAAAATATGGCCTTCTTCCTCTAAATCCACCTCTAAAACTAGTTGTCTGTTCTTGAGAAGAACTAGACTCACCTTGTGTTCTTTGGGGTTGTCCTCTTCCTCCTTGATATCCTCTGCTTCTTAGGCTCCTTCCTCTTCCTCTACCTTGTTGGTTATGCCTCCTCTGCAACTTCTCTTTTGGTTTGAGTGCAAGTTGATAACACTCCTCTAAAGTATTAGGAAGTTCCAAGCATAAATTTTTGAGATGAGGAAGTAAAACTCAAGGATGAAATTGTATAAGGAATGGGTGCGCAGGAATAGGGCGCATATATGCATGTGGAAGTATAGAAAAATAAGAGCGCGCCTAGAAATAGGTTGAAAATAGGACTTAGCCACTTTTGCACATCAAGGCTATTTTTGGACATGGAGTGCAGAGCATGTAAAGGTATGAATACTTGCAGGCTATGCAAGGCTATTTTGGATAAGCGAAAGATCGAGTGCCATGTAGAGTTTTGAGCTATTAATAGGATTTGTACTAGGAGTTAACTTTAGGAGATCTATTATTAGCACTTGCATGCTTTTGTATTCTTATGTAAGGGCACATAGATATTATTAGCATGTAGCCTATTTTTGAAGGTGCATGGGTGGTGAAGGGAAAGTCCCCACCCCTATATATATGTATTGATTTGCATGGTTTGGATATACCATTTTATTGTAGAGTTATGTTGTAGAGTTCTTTAGCACACATGACTATGAAAATGGGATCATGTTGTAGGAAGCTTCTATTTTATACGTTATTTAATATAATGGATCTTATTGGCTAGATATTGGTGTTAGATGTGACTAAATATGGTTCTTGCATGGTAAATCTCATTATAGTCATTGTTTAGTCAATCTTTCATATAGTTAAGCTCTAGATCTAGTTTATGTGTTGTGGAATGCCTTATTATCTGTTATGAATCTGAATATATATATGTGTGTGTGTGTGTGTGTGTGTGTGTGTGTGTGTGTGTGTGTGTGTGTGTGTGTGTGTGTGTGTGTGTATACATACATCTCATCATGCTAACATTCTAGGTAAGCATCTCTAAATATGGGCCTGTACCCTAGCGTGCTTGAGTGAGCACTCGGTTCAATCTGAGTGATGTGTCAGCATGCCTTGGGATTTGTGGGTATATTCTAGGCTACATCATTGGTTCCATTGCCAAGACCTCTTTCTCAGCTATTTTTCATGATGTTGCATGATGAAGACGTATTGGTTGACCTTAGCCAGTATTAAAGAGTGGTTAGAAAATATAGAAGAAGAGTATGCTCATAGATTTAGCACTGGACCTGATTTTAATGCACACACATGGGTTGAGTAGAATATTTATGATAATATTTATGATACTTTATTTTTCATCTTTCATATAGAGTTGTACGAGTGGCTGGTTGCTTACGTGTCTAAGAGGAATTGGAGGTTTTGCACGCTTGTTTGGATGCAAGAAGAATTTTAGGCCTTGTATGATGCAGATTTGATTTGGACACGCTCTTTGGATGTTTGGTTCCATGGTGTTTTGAACATCTATATTCTTGATTATGTAGTTTCCACTTACCCTTTCCTAGAATTTACTAAGTTCTATTTTTACGTGAGCCCAGAGGATCTTATTTACGTGGTATTCCATTAATAATCAAGATCTTGATCGTAACCCTGGATTTGGAAAAGAATCCTATGGCTAGCTAAACCCCACCATGTGTGGGCAGGAGTAGATTTGGTAAATATCATGGACCTAGTGGTAGAGAGATAGAGATAAGAAAGGAAGATTAAGTTTAATGAAGCATGCAAGAGGGATATGATGAAGTTGCAAGAGATCATAGAAATAATGGTGTTGTGGAGGGAGATGGATCGTGAAGGATTTAGAGATCATACGAAGACATGGAGCCAAAGCATCTAGAACTCCCCATTTAAGAAATCATGGGACAAAACCCTCCTCGATTTGGATGAATGCATGTTGGGAGAGAGATTGTGGACCATGGGTGCCCATATGAACCTACCTAGTGACCTAGCCTTCGGGCTTGGTTTTCCAAATTCTATCTCAATTAACAGTAATAAATCTAGTGTGAGCAGTAGAGTTGTAGTAGACAGAGTCAATTTGTAGTCAAGTTCGGACTTAATCAAAGAGATTATTCATCTATGACAGAGTAATTTTCATTTATGTTATTTGGAGGTTCATCTGGAGGTATCTTTTCTAACATGTCATCGGCGATAGAATGAGGGCATGCGAACATTGGTATAACATTTGGAAGTAGCACAACCGCAGATCATGGAGTCTAGTTTAGCACGACCATTGGAAAACAAGGTAGTGCATCTTATGGTCTATTACCTACTTTAAGAGGAGGATCCATAGGGTCAAGTGGCTCAGAACTGGAGGATCTGGTGGATCTAGAGGTGGTGGAAACACAAGAGGAAATATAGGAATTGGATCTCAGTGGGCACGATCTGCACTTGACCCTAGCAGATTTATATGGAGATGTCTCTTCATCTTCCATAATATAGAGGCATTGAAGATGCAGCCGAGCATGTGCATATGTGTGAGATACTATGGCACACGAAGGGGATCACTACTCCAAAGTGCAATGTGAGTCAGTTTGCAACTACATTCCAGGGCATGTGCACAACTGGTATAGAAATTTTGATTGTGATCGGACTTGTGTGGATTATACAACACTGTGATATGCCTTCTTAAAAGAGTTTTTTAACCCCGAGTTTGAGTAGAAAATTATAAGTACGCTTAAAGATATTAAGTAGGGCACTACTGAGAGTGTTCAAGAATATGATGCTCGGTTCAAGACCCTTCAGTATAAGTTATCCCGTGACATCCATTCAAGCTAGCATGCACAATAGTTCATTGGAGGTTTGATCATGATTTTTAGAAGGGAGTTTTCGCATAAGACTTATACAAATCCACGTGAGGCGCTTGAGGTAGCTTTACATGCTGAGGTGGTAGGAAGTGTGGACACGGGAGTGAGTCAATTTTTGGATGCTTAGATTGTAACAATGGCTAAACAATTGGAAAATTTATCTGCTAATTCGGGACATGAGAGACGTAGTGAATTTGGTGTACAAACTGTGAAGTAAAGGGGCATACTATGGATAGTTTCCCTCATAAATCAGTGTGCTCATTATTCTTTGGATTGTGAGATATGTTATTTAGACCATAGTTCAAGTTGGTGCCCATTGTTGCAGCACTCTATAAGAAATAATATGCCCTATTACTACATTATTTGTAGGTCTTCCACTCATGATACTAAGGATTACAGGTTGATTGATCAGATTCATGATGTCATTGATATTGGCGTATGACATAATGGTGTTGTAAATAATTCTAAGGAGAAAGGTGAGCATCATGACCATGATCATAATGAAGGGAATTCTTATGGAGGTCGTGGTCGAGGTCAAGGTTACCGAGGAGGATTCAGAGGCTGAGGTTGCGGTCATGGAAGAGGTGAATTCCCTTGTGGAACTTGTTATACATGTGGATCTCCGATCGTTACAAGCACGAGTGTCCACATAATATTGTTTTTTCTTTCTCCGGAAAGAATCATAACTATGAAGAGTTCGTATACTTGTATGAAAATTTGAGTAAGAATCATAAACATGAGAACAAGGGTACATGAATGGTTAGATTTCAATGTGCCATGGAATATCAATAGATGCGGAAGTTAGCATCAGATCCTGAGTTGGTTCCTATGAAGATTACTACACGTGTTAAGGTTCTGTGTGCCAGAGAAGTTTTGAAATCAAAGCCTACCATTACTAAAGAGGAGGTTCTATATATAAAGTATCCAGACCCTATGCATCAGAAGGAGGTTTATCAAGAAACCATGGAGGTAATTCGGAATTTACAGGGTGATATATAGTGTTTGAAGGAGCAGTCACGAAAATTGGAACAAAAGAAAGCAAATGAGCTCGATCGATGTGGATGTTAATTATTTAAAGGAGGTTTGTAATATTTTGCGCCATAAAAACATTGTTACATTATTGGGGAATTAGTTAAAGGAAACTCTCTCGCACAATCGAATTGAGCATGAAAGGAAGATTTTACATGCTAACCTTCCCCCTCATAGCTGGATTATGACAAGGAGATCACTTTGAATGCTTTTTTGGATGGTTGGATTTTGAGTAATATCTTGATTGATACAGGCACGAAAGTGAATGTGCTTACTTTGGATGTGTGGGTTCAGATGGGAAGACCATCATTACAACCATCTTCTAATGTGTTGTTTATGGTGAATAGAAAGAAGGCCACGCCAATTGGGGTTTTGAAAGATGCATCAATTACTATATAGGGGGAAAGTTTACTTGGGAATTTGAGGTCTTGGCACTCACGGAGGAAGATCATTTTCCAACAATGCTTGGGTGCCCTTGGTGTTATGCAAACAACATTGATCTATGTTTCAACAAGGGGTATATAATTTTTGAAAACAAGGAAGAACGCATCATTATCCCTTTGACAGATGGGAAATTTACACCTTATGTAGAGCCCTTAAGTGAAGAAGAATTGAACAAAATTTATGTGCGCACCATTCGAGATCCGGAAGTTCTTGATCCATCAAAGGAAGGAGTTCTCTAATGGGATGATGCACATTCCATGAGTGATACTACAAGTGTTGCATGTGACAACTGGGCACATGGCACTTACAAAATGGTTGGGTAAAAGTACAAAGTGCAGCTGCACATGTCAATAGGTCATTCAAGATCGGACGTTTGGGTAGCATCCAGGAATCAAGGTACATTGGTAAAGATAATCCAAAAGTGTTTCTACTTAATATGGAAGTTTAGTGGGAATGTTAGGTGGAAAGACAGAATATACTAGTTTATACTCTACGCGGTATAGCAGCGCACCGGTGGATGGTTCACATGAATAATATTTAAGAGTGGAGAGAAATAAGGATTTATTTATCTCGCTAGATTTTTAAGAGCAATGCACCTACCCAAATATGTACATTTCATGGTAATGATCTTGTTTAGCACCACATTCGAAGTGTGAGAGACTCGGACAAAGGGGCGGAATATTTAACACCTTTATTATGGGTGCACAGATTTATTTCACCTTGTGAGGTTACGCACGCACATGGTATATCTATGCAGAGTTGAATAGAGAGACTGAAATTGGTAAGAACTTACTACATGTATGATTCATACCTTTGACTATTTTTCCACTAAACCTCTATTGAATGAGGCATTATAGGTTATGAAATGCTTAACTATGGGAGATAGTGTAAAGGATAAGGAGCTCCTTTAGGAGCTGTTAGGAGAGTCAGACTTGGGGGCACATTTTGAAGAGGAAGAAACAGATCTTCAATAGATTAGGCATGCATGTTGATCAGAGAACACTTGATAGAATTCACACAAGAATTCCATGTGGGAGAACAGTCGATTTGAAAGGTGCGAAGGGAAAATAAGATCACGCGGTGGAGGTATAGTTCAAAATTTATGACTTAGCCATTTTTGAGTGTGAAGTCTATTATTAGAAGGCTTGTAGAGAGCACACAAATGAAGTAGAGGTGTGCACGCCATACATAGTCTATTTTTAGAGGATCGGATTCAAAGCGCTTTTGCATGGAGATAGTCTAAGAATAGGATTGTCACCTTAGTTAACTATCAATAATCTATAGATAACACACTTGCATGTGTGGTTGTGTCTCGTAAACGGCGAGTGGATATTAATAGCATGTGGCCTATTTTTGGAGTAGATAAGTGGTGAAGGGAAAGTCCCCACCCTATATATATGTAGTGAATCACTTTGTAGAAGGGAATATAATATAGAGATATAAAGGAGAGATAGATGTGTGTATGTGACTGGATAATTGTATCGGATCCACTCGCGCATAAGCATTATATTGTTATTATTGTAAAATCTTCTGTGTTAATGGGATTATTAACATATGGAGGATATTGGCTGAATCTAAGTGTTAATCTTATGTACAATTGAGAGGTGCATGTTCTTGATTTTATCATGAATATCGTGTAAACTTATTCTTTCTTAGATCTAGTTCTATATGCACTGTGTAATGATGTATTAGTTATGGATTTATATGTTGTAAGAGTCTTCATCATATTAACATCCTGCTACAGCAACCCTAAGGAGGGACCTAGTACCTTTGCGCGCTTCGGGTGAGTGCTCAGTCTAGACTAAATGATGTGTCAGCGTGTCTAGGGTGTTATCTAGTAAATTCTAGCCTGCATCATTGGTTCCATTGCCGAGACCTCTTTTTCAATTGTTTCCAGGATGGTTCACAATGAAGACATACCATTTAACTCTAGCAAGTATTGAGGAATGGATATATGATCTAGAGGAGGAATACGCATGAAGGTTCAACACTAGATCTGAGTTTAACACGAACACCTAGGTTGAACATAATTTGTATGACAGTTTGTACGAGAGATTCTTTGCTATTTTCTCGATAGAGTTGTATGAGTGGCTAGTTCCATATGAATCTAAATGGAATTGGGGGTATCACATGTTGGTTTGGACACAGGAAGAATTTAAAAATCTCTATGATGCTGATTTGATCTGGAATCACGTTATGGATATGTGGTTTCATGCCATTTTAAACAGTTATATTCTAGAGTATTCAACTTCCACGTATTCAATTTCCATGGTATCTTAGAGGAACATATTTCCAAGGTATTCCACTAGAAATTAAGATCTTGATGGTAACCTTGAACTTAGAAGACAAACCTATGGCTAGCTAAAACCCTCCATGCGTGGGGGCAGGAACAAGACTAGTGAAAGATGACAGACCTAGCGGTAGCAAGGCAGAGGGAAGAGAGGTGGATGAAGTATGATGAGGCATGCGAGAGGGAGATAGAGAAGTAACGTGATTTTGCAGAGTGGATGGCACTTTGTGGAGAGAGATGGCTCATGAAGTATTTGAAGCTCACGAAGAAGATGTGGAGCACCGAGCACCGAGAACTCCCCCATTTGGGAAAGCATGACAGATAACCCTACTTGACCTCACAAGGGAGCGCACCAGCAGAGATGACCTGGGACGCGGGTGCGCATCTGAACCTACTTGATAACCTAGCCCTTGCACTTGGTTTCCCAAGATCAGATACAACAGGTGGTCATCAATCTAACTTAGGAGGTAAGAGAACCAAAGTGAGTCAGAAAGCGAGTACATCGATGGTAGGGTAGAAAGCTTCATTATTATTTGGGGGTACACTTTCAGGCACATCATCTACACAGAATATGAGTGCACATAATGTTGGATTCACCTCTGGAAGTGGAACTAATTCACAAACTGTAGGGGTTCAATATAGTACTATTGTTGGAAAATAGGGAGTACATCTACAAGTCCTATTCCAACTTCAGGTGGGGAATCAAGAGGTAAATGTGGTTCTAGTTCCGATGGATCTTTTGTTTTCAAGAGGCGAGAGAAACACGTGAGGTTCTGGATCGGGTGGGCAAGGCCCGCAAAAACCTCAAAATATTTATATGGAGATGTCCCTTCATCTCCTAGAGTATAGAGGTATAGAAGATATTGCTGAACATGTGAATATGTGTGAAATCTTGTGGCACGTGAAAGGCATCATGGCTTCGAGCGCAATGTAAGTCAATTTTCTACTACATTACGAGCACGCACTCATAAGCTCGGTATTGGAAGTTTGACCTAATCAACCTTGCATTGATTATGCGGCATTAAAGGATGCTTTCTTGAAAGAATTCTATATCTTGTAATTTGAGCGTAAGACTATAAGCGTACTCAAGGATATCAAGCAAGGCACTACTAATAGTGTACATGAGTATGATGCCCATTTTAAGACACTCCTATCGAAGCTTTCTTATGATATACACGTGATTCAACATGCGCAATGGGTTGTTGGAGGGTTGATTACCCATTTTAGAAGGGACTGTCACATAAGACGTACACTGATCCATGTGAAGTATTAGAAGTAGATTTGTGGGATGAGGTAATTGGGAGCATTGACACTGGCATTAGTCCATTCTTAGAGGCACAGATAGCATCTATGGCAAAGTAGTTAGAGAAACTATCAGCAAATTCAGCTTATTAGATGCACTCAAGGATTTGGTGTATAGATTGTGAAGTGGAAGGTCACACCAAGGATAGTTGCCCTTGTAAATTTTTATGTTCATTACTCTTAGACATGTGAGATCTGTCATTTGAATCATGATTCTAGTCACCGGCCCTTTCTTGCGCAGCGTGATCGGAAGAATGTATCTTATTACTATAAATTTTTCTGGTCCACGACCCATGATGCTGAATATTGTAGGTTGATTGGGCATATCCATGATGCCATTGACATTGGGGTATGCCAGACAAGTGTATTGGATAAATCTTAAAATGAGCACTAGGATCGGGATCATAATCAAACGTGCTTTATGACGGAATAAGGGGCATTTTGAAGGGGGTCATAGAAGAGGACGTGGATATCATGGTGGATATGGAGGACGAGGCTGTGGTGGAGGAAGGAGTGAGTTCCCATGAGGAACGTGTTACACATGTGGGTCTCTAGATCACTATAGACATGAATGTCCTCAGAATATCGATGTTCTTTCTGTGGTAAGAATCATAGCTATGAGGAGTGCCTGGACTTGTATGAGCACCTGAGTAAACAACATAAGAAAGAGAACAAAGGTACATGGATGGTTAGAATCTAGTGCATGGTAGAAAATCAGTGGATGTCCAACTTAACATGAGAACCTGAGGTAGTGACAGTGAATATTACCACATGAGCTAAAGTGGCATGCACGATATTACCACACGAGTGAAGTGGCACGCACGAAAGAGGGATTGCAAAAAAATTTGACAATCACTAGGGAGGAGGTTTTTCATGCCAATTATCTAGATCTTTCTCATCAGAAGGAAGTCTATCAAGAGACCGTGGAGGTCCTCAGGAATCTTCAAGGTGAGATACAATGTTTAAAAGAGCAAGCAAGAAATATAGAATAGAAGAAAGAGACAGAAAAGGTCCCCTCTGATATTGATGAAATCAGAGAGGTATGTAGAATGTTGCGTAAGGAGAATATTATTCCATTACTAGGAAATTGGTTGAAGGGGAATACTCTACTCGCAAACACTGAGAATGAATGACAGATACTTCATGCAAATCTTCCCCCTGATAGCATTGAATACGACAAGGAAATTACTCAATGTTGTTGTGGATGGATGGCTTTTGAGAAACATCTTAATTGATATAGGTGCGGAAGTAAATGTGCTTACATTAGATGCATGGGTAAAAATGGGGAGACCTCCATTGCAACCATCATCTAATGTGTTGTTTATGGAAAACCGAACTAAGGCTACTCCCATAGGATTTCTGAAAGATGCATCTATAACAATACAAGGGGCCAAGTTCATAGGATATTTTGAGGTACTGGCACTCGCGGAAGCAAACAGTTTTCCAGCTTTGCTTGGATTCCCTTGGTGTTATGAAAATAATGTTGACTTAAGGTTCAACAAGGGGTATATTAGCTTTGAGAATAAGGAGGAAAGAGTTGTAATCCCTTTAACATATGGAAATTCTATACCGTATGTTGAGCCTCTGAGTGAGGAGAACTTAAACCGAATATACGTGCACGTTATTCAGGACCTAGAGGTCAATGAGCCATCAAAGGAAGGAATCCTGTAATGGGAATATTCTCAATCTATCAGTGATACTATGAGTATTTCTTGTGATAATTGGGCTCACGGTACATATGAATAAGTAGGGCGTGAGGTGAAGAGCACGGTTGCACGAGAAGAAGGGATTATGCTCTGTTAGGTGTATAAAAAGGTCGGTACACTGGGTATACTTGGGAAGAATATCTTACTATATTATTAAAAGCTATGGAAACATAATGGATAAACCAAATTAAGAGAAGAGATATGTTAGCATATATCTTGTGTTGGTCCCAATATTGAGCTTTCAATATTTTTCCCTAATTTTCCATATCCAATTTTTCTCATAAATGTTTCATTGCTCGAGTGGGTGATCTGCAATCCATTTTTTCTAGTTGAGTACTTTCAAAATGCTCATAATGTTATGGTTTTGCTCTAAATTGAAAAATATTCTAAGTTGCCCCCTTTTTGTGCCCTAATTTCTTCAATTTCTCGGGTTGTGTCATTTTCCCTTTGTCAAAATGTGTAAGAAATTGAAATTGATCAAAATATGAGTTATTTGAAGTTAAAATCCTAATCCTCAGGTCAAGAACAATATTAAATCATGTTTCTATTGATTTAAAACCAAGAAATCTGCCTTCCTTGTCAAAAAGTTTGATTTCTAGGTCATCCTCTCGTATTTTTACGTTTTCACGGAAGACATGTGTCATTTTCCCATCAAATTCATCATCGCAACCTTTTGGCAACGTGGCGGGATCCTATTGGCGGGGGTGGTCGAGGAAATGTTCTAGCTTGTTACTTTTTGAAAAATTGGCAAAAGGGAAAAATTTGGTCTGCAGCTCCGCTTGCTACATGAAAAGTGCCTATGTGGCACAATTTGATTAGTCGAAGGATTAGCGGGTGGCAGAGGTTCCTTAGGAGTTTTACCTTCATTTTACAAAATTCTCAAAATCAAATTTTTTCCCAAAGGCCCGTAGCAAATGGGAAGGAGACACGTGGCACAAAGGGTATGCAGATGGCAGGGGACTTGGAGATTTTTTTGTGTTTTTACCTCAAGTGAAAAAGTAAATTTTTGGCTCAAAGGCCCTCAGCCAATGGCACTAGACACGTGTCCAAGACAGTGAACATGGGAGGCAGAGGTTTTGAAGACTTTGAAGTTTTTAACTTCAAAACTCTAAGGTTAAAATTTAGCCCAAGAGCCCGCATCCAATTGAAAGAGGACACTTGTCTAAAAGGAAGAAAAGGAGAAGCGAGGTTGTGCGAGTTTTTGGGTTTTTTTGCCTTTGGAGGCAAAAATCTCAAAGACAAAAAAATGCACATGGCCCCGAAAAGGAAAAATTGGACGTGTGCCCCCACCCAATCGGGGGTGACATGTGGCATATTTCAAAGGGTGAAGGGAGGAGTGCGGTCCCGCAGGAATTTTGGTGTTTTCAGAGGTTTGAAGGCAAAATTGGACATGTGGCCCTACAAATAATCATAGGGTGCCACGTGGCAGGAAGAGAGTGGGTGTTCGGGCCCAGAGAATTTTGAGAAAATTTTCCTTTTCTCAAAAAAGTGGCAAAATTCATAAAATTGGCCCGCATTTTCAAGTGGGGCCCACATGAGGACACGTGGCGGGTCTAGGGGGCAAGTGGGGAAAATTTTCAAAATTTTCCAAAGGTCAAAAGGTCACAAATGCATATTTTAAAGATGTGCGCCCGGTCCAATCATATTTGGACACGTGTCCCACCCTATCCAAAGGTCAACAAAAGAATATTCAAGAATCTATCTGCCACGTGGAGGGCTAGCATTTAAGCATGATCCAAAATCGACAGTTGCTGTGCATTTTTCATTCTTACCGCCATGGGAGCTCCATGAAGCTTGGATTCATCGTTTCTTCACCAAATCACATCAAATTTTATATGATTTTGCATCCTTTCGGCCTTCTGAGTGCAATGGCACCATTTTTATGAGATAATTCGATGGTCTATGATGTTTTTGATGAAATTTTTTCCTTGGCCTGATAAAGAACGTGAAAAGTGAAAATTAAAAGTTGCAGAGGTAAAAATGATGTGGTAAAAGGTGAAAAATGATTGTTTGAGCATGTTGGCATGCCTGAATTCCAAAAACATGACCACAGGATAGATAAGAATCTAAACTCATGCAATATTTTAAACTTTTTGTGCATCCCTAGCAATATGTGAGTTGTTTTACAGTTTGATGTCATTTTCATGAAATGATGAAGGGTTTTGTAAAAAATTTGATCCCTTAAGCATATTCTTTGCTTGGGAAGCAAGGTTCCAAGCTGGCATGAGATATAAAATGTATTTTTGAAGCATTTGAAAAAAGGGGGACAAATGGAGACAGAAGAAAAAAAGACTTAGAATTTTCATGAGGAAAAGCTGAAGAAGTCCATTTCTTTGGAGAAAACTACCTGAGAGCAATTTTCAATTCCATCTTGCATCATATTTTATCAAGTTGAGTTGTTTTCAGTTGTAAAGCCATCAACAAGCTATGATATTTTTCTCATGACATTCCCCTGCTAATATATTTGATCATTTTCTAGATTATCTGGTTTTATCTCTTGGTAAAGTTTGCATATACTGGTATTTTCATAATGTTTTCAATTTGTGTTTCTTGCTCATGTTGCAATCTTGAGTTTAGGATATCTTTGATCATACATGGTCTCATTTCTTGTTGAGAGTTTAATGGCATCTACAGTCTTATATTTAGAAGAGCATTCATCTGATAGAAGATAAATAGATTTAAAATCATTTTACTTTCCTTGAATCTTGAGATTGTTTGTAAACCTTTGGGTGCACCTTAGGTCATGATCAAATAGGGATTTCTGGATACTTTGTTGGTATTTTGCTTCAAGATTTTGTGGTAGGCTATCAAATATTGTGTGGAAGAGTGCAAATTTGGGCCTCCACTTAGTGCACATATCCTGGTTGAAGGAGTACTTTAAACCCTTTGAAACATCTCTGTTGTTTAGGTGTTATAAATTTCTTGCAAAGGTTCTCAAAGAACTTGGTAATTCCTGGTTAAGTCTTGTCTAAACATCTCTCAACAAAATTTCATTTAAACTAACTCATCCTACCCATACTACCCTTGTATTGCATTGTGTGTCAACAAAAGAATTCAATCCTTTCACAAAAATACACAAAACATATTAGGATCATGTCATGTCTCTAACAACCTTAACCTTGTTTTGAAAGCATTTCCATCATTCACTAGTGACAACTCTTTTGAGTTTGAATAATGGAAAGTTGATCATGTTTTCCCAAGGCCTCTTCCTTACCATATGCAAAATACAAGGATATCTCCATCTCCTTTACCATACAAGGGCTGCAATATAGGTTCTCTTACCTTGGTTGATAGGCACAACCTAAAATAGTGAGGATCAGATCAAGATCCTTTTGAAGGTGCTATCCACTCCCTCAAATATTGAATGCTAACAAGTTAGATAGATGTGCTCCCCGGCTACAAATGACATAAAAATAATCTATCTACCCTTGAGTGTCTTGTGCAAATTCATGATGTTGTTCAAGTTGTGAAGGAGATTAAATCTGGATACCAACACCCGAGTGGCACTACTCTGGGGACTTCTTGGAATTTCTTGGTGGTTTTCAAGTGTTTAAAGGGTTTGGGAATTTGTGTGATCAGGTGTTTGAGCTCCTATATTGTTGAGATATCATTTTATACTTCAGATTTGTATGTTTTGGGTAAAAGTTGCAAAGCTCACCTACTCTTTTTGCACTTACCGGTAATTTATTCACCTTGGTTGCTTTGTCTTTGGTTGATTTAAGAAAAAGAAGATCTGATTTGTAAACCCTTGAAAAATTTTCAGTGAGCATACATTTGACATAATATTTTAGTGCTTTCTTGCACAACTAAGGTGGAATTCCTTAGTGGTGACTCCATGCTATTTGGATCTTGAAATACCAGTTGTCTTATACATCTCTGTCATTTATAACTTGTTTAAATCTGCCAAGCTAGAGGGAAGGAGATCCCTCTTCATTAAGGACTCTTCTAAGAAGTTTCTGACCGAATCAAGAAGCTCAAAATTAGAAGGAAGAAGAGTGTGGAAAGTGGTTGGTGATTTGGTTGAAGGAAAGGAGATCCCCATAATTGAATTTGAAGGGGAGCACTGTTGTTGAAGATTACAATTCTTCTTCAAGTAGATCTGATTCAGACAATATTGTTGCTGATTTACATTCTCCATCAGGTGAGGGTCCTTCTTGTGCATTTGAAAAACTTTCTCCTAAATCTGCTCCTGTGGTTTCTAAGTTTGCTAAAGTTTATCAAGAGAGAGAACCTTTGGGGGGTGTTCATTTTAGAGATCATTCATCTATTCCAATCAGACCCATCACTCCTCCTCATCAATTGGTTTCTCCTCCAAGGTCACCACCAAAAACAACATGGCTCACCCTCCACCTAGACCCCCATTTGTTGTCAACACTTTTGGTCCTATCAATTTTAGAGGAATGGTTGGGTATCCAAATGTTGTCCCACAAGATGTGAGAAATAGGTTACCAAAGTTCCAAGGTAACAATGTCATAACTAGAGATCAACATCTCAAACTTTTTGTTAACATGATGGAAGACTTTGAGATAGAGTTTGAGGATGTGTATGTTAAGTTGTTCATCCACACCTTGGAAGAGGATGCAAGGGATTGGTACAAAGCTCTACCTGATAACTCCATTGACTCATGGGAAGAGATGAATAATGCATTCAGATTACAATATGGAGACAAAACAGATCCAAGGTTCCTCTTATCTGAGTTTGAGAATATCAAGAAGAACCCTAATGAGACCGTCCATGATTTCAATACAAGATTTAACAAAACATTGAGAAGGCTGCCTATTATTTTGAGGCCTTGTGATGAATCATGTTTGATCAAATATGCAGATGCATTTGATAAGAAGGCAGCCTATTACTTGAGAGATAAGAACCCTACAAACTTGAGGCAAGCTTTCACCATGGCACTTCAAATTGAAAATAATATCAAAGCTATTGGTAAACCACTTAAGAGGGATGGTGTGAAGCTGATAAACCCTAAGAAGCCCCAAGCTAGCAAGAGTGCTGATTTAAAAGATGTTGTCAAGACTTTGGCAAGGGTTATCAAAGAAATTTCTTACAAATTATCCCGGGCTGAGAAAGGAATTGGGAAAAGTTCACAAGGACAACAAAGAACTCAAAACCATGATAGATTTGGCAATCATCCTAGGGGTGATCAAAGAAAAGATGATAGAGGTAAAGGGCTTGTTGGTGGGGGAAATAGACAACCCCAAGCATGTGAAAATAGAGTGGTGCCTGACCCTCTAACTACAAGAGTTGCTGTTGTTCAAGAAATTGCTGATATGGATTGGTGTGATAGATGTTTTCTTCCTCATCCTCCATGTGAAATGGACCAGCAAGTTGTTGAAGATGATAATGAAGATGAAATGGATGATGAAATTTGTATGATGGGCAGCTCTTCAAGCTCACAACAAGTAACAACATCAACAGATGTAATAAGTGCAAGGACTATTGCAACCTTTTGGGATTGCATAAAAAGGGTACCAATTCTTTCCTCCTCTCAAACTCATGAGGTAGATGTTGTTCAAGCCTTTGAAATTCCTAATAATGACTTTGAATATCTAAGGGCTTTGATGATCAAGAAGTATGATGGTGGTATCCCTTCGGAGGAAGATAGACAATTGCTAATGAATGTTTTGGTTGGTCAAGAGAAAGAATATAATACTAGAAGTAAAGTTGTTAGAGGATCTGGTCCTCAAGCCAAGCCAAAGACACCCTTGCTCACAAGCATTCCAAAAGATAATCCTAGAAAAGAAACACTTGCCAAGAACCCTGTTGTCCCATGCAAAAATATCAGTCCTCTTCATGCCCAATCTGCCAAGAGTCCATTGCCATCTAATGAATCTACTTGTGTCCCTCCCAATGTTGTCCTACCAAAGAGTGTTCCATATGATATTGCCCAAGTATTGAGTCAAATCAAAGTGAGTGTTCCCATCATTGAGTTGCTTAGAATACCCGAGCACAAGAAGAGAGCATTTGAATACTTGGGATTGAAGGAAGAAAAGAGTATACCAAGTAGGAATGTAAACATTGTTGAGGCTCCTCCTCCAATTATTGCAGACCTTGGAACACCATCAGCATTGGAGGATCTTGGAGAGGCTCCTGAGGTATATTTGGGGACATCTTTGGTTGATTCCCAATTGAATGTTGATCCATTCTTTACAACTTTGCTCATAAAAGATAGGTTGCTTCACAATTGCATGTTTGATTCTGGTGCATCATGTAATGTCATGCCTTTGGAAGTCATGAATGAGTTGGATATCAAAGTGACAGTAGCATATGGGAAATGTACAGCCATGGATTCAAGGGAAGTGTCGGTTGTTGGTTGTGTAAAGGGTTTAGTAGTACAACTTGTAGCCTATCCGGTAAGAACTTGAAACTTGATGTTGTAATTTTTGATTGCCCTGCCAAATGGGGTATGATTTTGTCAAGAAAGTGGGCTGCAATTGTTGGTGGTAGTGTTCAAATGGACATGTCCTTTTTCACCATTCCCATTTAGGGCAGCCTTGTCAAACTCTATGGTGAAAAGAAGATGTTGCACTTGATTGGAGATCCCAATAATGCTTCTTATGAAGTGTTATTTGTTGATATAGATGTTGACAATTTCATTGGTTTTGCTGATGGAAAAGAGAACAAGATGGATAAATCAGAATGCCTTGATATGGTAGGTTCTCTATGGACGTTGCTATTCGATAGAGCTTGCTCCAAATTTGGCAATAAGGCTAGTATAGTTTTGCTTTCTCCTAGTTTGGAAGAGTTTCCTTTTTCATTCAAACTTAATTTTGAATACACTAACAACATAGGTGAGTATGAGGCATTGTTGTTGGGGTTAAGGATTACATGGAAGTATGGAGTGAAGGATATTGTTGCCAAGGGGGATTCAGAGCTGGTTTTCAAGCAAGTAAGGAAGTTATATACCACAAAAAATTAGCGTATGAAGCAATATAAGCATGTTGTTTGGGACTTAATTGAAATGTTTGATTCCTTTAACATTGTTTACCATGATAGAGGTCTTAATGCTGCTGCTTGATAAGATGGATGTACTTGGCTCTAGATTTGACAATTTTACCATTTCACCTTTTTGTGAATATAACATTGAAGTGCTAACAAGGCCAACTGTCCTCCGGATAATGTGAAACATTGGCATATTTTTGATGATGATGCACAAGTGTTGAGGTTCTTACAATGCCAAGGTGAGTTTGCTGGTTAGAACATTGATTGGGAGCCAATGGTATGCATGAATGAAGGGAGAGAAACTTTTTTTGACAAGGATATTATACAATTAAAGACAAATACCATTCCTAAAGGTCTTGTTGCACTTGAATCAAATTTTAGCAATATTGATTGCATCATTAATAGGAACATGTTTGCTTCAAGGGATGTGGAAGAGCACAACTTGGGAACCAAGGACAAACCAAGGAAGATTTGGTTGGGCAGAAATCTCAACAAAGAGGAAAAAAGACCTATGCCTAACTTTTAAAGAAATATCAAGACTGCCTTGCTTGGTCTTATTCAGAGCTAAAGGCATATAGAGAAGACTTGTTCCAACATGAGATCCCTCTTGAGGCCAAGAATAAGCCATTTAGACAGAAACAAAGGCCTATTAATCCACTTCTCTCTATGAAAATGCAAGAAGAGTTGAAGAAATTGAGAGATGGCGGTATCATTCAGCCCACTAGATACTCATCTTGGGTTGCAAACCTTGTGCCAATTAGGAAAAGAATGAAGACATCAGACTTTGTGTGGATTTTAGGAATCTAAACAAAGCATATATGAAGGAAAAATACCCCTTTCCAAACATGGAGAATATGTTGCAACTTGTGACAGGTCGAAATTGATATCTACTTTGGATGGTTTCTTTGGATACAATCAAGTGGTTGTTAAAGAATCAAAAAGACTAAAGACAACCTTCACTACTCCTTGGGGGACTTATGTTTTTGTAAGGATGCCCTTTGGATTGATCAATGATGGTGCCACTTTTCAAAGGGAAATGGATGTTTCCTTTTTGGTTACATCAATGAATTTATTGCAGTTTACCAAGATGATGTGACTGTTTTTTCAAGGCAGCGAGGAGACCATTTGCAACACCTAGAGAAGATGCTGATCAGATGTAGGGAGTATGGCATTTCTCTTAATCCAAAGAAGTGTCATTTTGGCATGTAATAGGACAAGTTTCTGGGACATATTGTGTCCAAAGATGGTGTTATGATAGACCTTGAAAGAGTTGAAGCAATCAGCAAAGTGCCTATCCCAAGAACCAAGAAAGGTATCCAATCTTTCTTTGGCTAAATCAATTTTATTAGAAGGTTTGTTTCCAACTTTTCTGAGCTGACTCTTCCAATCACAAGCATGTTGAAAAAGAATCAAGTTATCAGGTGGGAGGAGGTTGCCATTCAATATTTTGAAGGAATAAAGGATGCACTTAAGCATGCACCTGTTTTGGTAGCTCCAAACTATAAGAGGCATTTCCAAATCTTTTCTTTTGCTTCTAAATTTGCTATTGCTTCAGTTTTGTTACAAAAGGATGAGAATGGAGCTAAGAGGCCTATTGCTTTCTTTAGCAAGGCTTTACAAGCAACTGAACTGAAGTATACAATTATGAAGAAACAATCATTTTCCTTGGTGAAAGAAACAAAGATTTTCGTGCCATATATTTTGAGTTCAAAGGTTGTTGCTTATGTTCCCCACACCATGGTGAAAGACATCTTTTTGGAAATAGAAATCTCAAGCAAGAGATGTAGATGGGTGAACAAACTACAAGAGTATGATATGGATATCCAAACAACAAAGCTAGTAAGAGGTTTGGGTCTTGCCAAGCTCATGGCTGAGAGCAATTTGCAAAATGTAGAAGTAAATTAGCTAGAGGAAGAGAGGTCGATCTTCTTAAGAAATTGATGAAGTTTGAATGGTACAAGGATGTGATCTTCTACCTCAGACACCTATGTTGTCCTATTCATTTAAATAAAAATCATAAAAGAGCCCTCAAGCTGGCTTCTCAAAAATATATCATAACAGACCTTGGGCTAGCTTGGAAGAACCCAAGGTGTCCTCTTGAAATGCATAACTGAAGATGAAGCTCCCAAGTTGATTGATAATTTCCATGGGGGAGTTTGTGGAGGAAATTTTGCTAGGAGAGTGACAGCACATAAGATTTTAAGAGCTGGTTATTGGTGGCCTACTCTTTTAAGTGTATCAATTAAAGCTCCTTTCAAACAATGGGGAATGGAATTCATTGGTGAGATTTTAGATCCTTCTAGTGCTGGTCATAAATGGATCCTTGTAGCAACTGATTATTTTACAAAGTGGGTTGAAGCAATTCCATCTAGAAAGGAAACACACCAAGTGGTAATGGATTTCTTGTTGAATCATATCATATGCAGATTTGGAGTTCTAGTTAAGATTGTATCTGATAATGCCATGTGCTTTAGAGCCAAACCTTTGATGGTAATGTGCAATGAATATGGGATAAATCTGACTTATTCTTCAAACTACAATCCACAAGGGAATGGACAAGCTGAGTCAAGTAACAAGAACTTGCTCAAGATCATTAGAAGGACCTTGAAATGAACAAGAAGAAGTGGGGAGAACAATTGAAATTTGTAGTTTGGGCTGATAGAATAACTCCTAAAAGAGCAACTAGTAAGAGCCCATTTGAATTGGTGTATGGAACTCAAGATTTTCTACCCTTACATCTGCAATTATCCTCATTTTAGTTTTCCTAGTAGTTAGAAGATCAAGAGCATGGCCCATATGAATCAAGGATCAATCAAATCATTGAGTTGGATGAAGAAAGAAGAGCTTCTCATCAAAGGCATATCAGATTTAGAGAAAATTGAAGAAGTTGTTTGATAAGAAGGTCACTCCTAGAGCCTTCAATGTTGGAGATATGGTTTTGCTGTGGGATAGTAGGCATGAAGACAAGGGCAAGCATGGCAAGTTTGATGCTCTATGGATGGGTCCTTATGCCATTGATATTAGGATTGGAGAACATATTTTTTTCTCAAAGATCTAGATGGGGATTTCTTTGGAGCTTCTTTTAATGGCTGACATTTAATACATCTCTTGGATTGATCCCTAAGTTGAGGTATGCACAAGTTGTACATTTGTATAGTCCTTGTTCTTGCTTTGTTTTTTGTTGTTTGTTGGTGTGTGGTTTGCCCTTTTGTCCTTGGCAACCATTTTTGGCTTATTTTCTCGGTCCTTTTTGGTGGTAATTCTAGTTTTTGGGTTGCTCTACATTTTTAACTCCTTGCCAAATGGTTTTTTGGCACTTGGTCTACGTTTTGATCTTGTGGCACTCACTTTGGGAGTGCCTATCCCCAAGCAGAGCCAATGTTGGTCCCAATATTGAGCTTGTAATATTTTTCCCTAATTTTCCATATCCAATTTTGCTCATAAATGTTTCATTGCTCGAGTGGGTGTTCTGCAATTCATTTTTTCCAGTTGAGTGCTTTCAAAATGCTCATAATGTTATGGTTTTTCCCTAAATTGAAACAATATTCTAAGTTGCCCCCTTTTTTTTGCCCTAATTTCTTCAATTTCTCAAGGTACATTTCATTTTCCCTTTGTCAAAACGCGTCACAAATTGAAATTGATGAAAATCCAAGTTGTTTAAAGTTAAAATCCTAATCCCCAAGTCAAGAACAATATTATATCATGTTTATATTGATTTAAAGCCAAGAAATCTGCCTTCCTTGTCAAAAAATTTGATTTCTAGGGCATCCTCTCGTATTCGGATTTCATTTCATGTTTTCGGAGGTTTGAAGGCAAAATTAGACACGTGGCCCTACGGTGAATCATAGGGTGCCACATGGCAGGGAAGAGAATGGGTGTTCGGGCCCATGGAGAATTTTGAGAAAAAATTCTTTTTCTCAAAAGAGTGGCAAAATTTATAAAATTGGCCCGCATTTTCAAGTGGGGCCCACATGAGGACACGTGGCGGGTCCAGGGCGGCAGCGGGAAAATTTTCAAAATTTTCCAAAGGTAAAAAAGGTTGCAATGCATATTTTAAAGATGTGGGCCCAGTCTAATCATATTTGGACACGTGTCCCACCCTATCCAAATGTCAACAAAGGAATATTCAAGAATTTATCTCGCCACGTGCAGGGGCTAGCATTTAAACATGATCCGAAATCGGCGATTCTTGTGCATTTTCCATTCTTACCGCCATGGGAGCTCCAGGAAGCTTGGATTCATCGTTTCTTCACCAAATCACATCAAATTTTATATGATTTCACATCCTTTCGGCCTTCTGAGTGCAATGGCACTATTTTTATGAGCTAATTTGATGGTCTATGATGTTTTTGATGAAATTTTTACCTTAGCCCGTGAAAGAACGTGAAAAGTGAAAATTAAAAGTTGCAGAGGTAAAAATTATGAGGTAAAAGGTGAAAATGATTGCTTGAGTATCTTTGGCATGCTTGAATGCCAAAAACATGACCCTAGGATGGATAAGGATCCAAATTCATGTAATATTTTAAACTTTTTGTGCATCCCTAGCAATATGCGAGCTGTTTTACAGTTTGATGTCATTTTCATGAAATGATGAAGGGTTTTGTAACAAATTTGATCCCTTAAGCATATTCTTTTATTGGGAAGCAAGGTTCTAAGTTGGCATGAGATATAAAATGTATTTTTGAAGCATTTGAAAAAAAAGGGGAAGAAAGGAGACGAGAAGAGAAAAAGACTTAGAATTTTCACGAGGAAAACTAGAAGAAGTCCATTTCTTTGGAGAAAACCACCTGAGAGCCATTTTCAATTCCATTTTGCATCAGATTTTATCATGTTGAGTTGGTTTCAGTTGTAAAGCCATCAACAAGCTCTGAGATTGTTCTCATGACATTCCCCTACTGATATATTTGATCATTTTCTAGATTATCTGGTTTTTTCTCTTGGCAAAGTTTGCATATACTTATGTTTCAGAATGTTTTCAATTTATGTTTCTTGCTCATGTTGCAATCTTGTGTTTAGGATCTCTTTGATCATACATGGTCTCATTTCTTGTTGATAGTTTAATGGCATCTATAATCTTATATTCAGAAGAGCATTCATCGATAGAAGATAAATAGATTTAAAATCATTTACTTTCCTTGAATCTTGAGATTGTATGTAAACCTTTGGGTGCACCTTATGTCATGATCAAATAGGGATTTCTGGATACTTTTTGGTATTTTTCTTCAAGATTTTTGGCAAGTTATCAAATCTTTGTGTGGAAGAGTGCAGATTTGGGCCTCCATTTAGTGCACATATCCCGTTAAAGGAGTACTTTAAACCCTTTAAAACATCTATGTTGTTTAGGTGTTACAAATTTCTTGCAAAGGTTCTCAAAGAACTTGGTAATTCTGGTTAAGTCTTGTCTAAACATCTCTCAACAAAATTTCATTTAAACTAACTCATCCTACCCATACTACCCCTACATTGCATTGTGTGTCAACAAAAGAATTCAATCCTTTCACAAAAATGCACAAAACATATCACGATCATGTCATGTCTCTAGCAGCCTTAGCCTTGTTTTGAAAGCATTTCCATCATTTACTAGTGACAACTCTTTTGAGTTTGAATAGTGGAAAGTTGATCATGTTTTCCCAAGGCCTCTTCCTTACCATATGTAAAATACAAGGATATCTCCATCTCCTTTACCATACAAGGGCTGCAATATAGGTCCTCTTACCTTGGTTGATAGGCACAACCTAAAATAGTGAGGATCAGATCAAAATCCTTTTGAAAGTGCTATCCACTCCCTCAAATATTTAATGCTAACAAGTTAGATAGATGTGCTCCCATCTACAAATGACATACAAGTCATTTATCTACCCTTGAGTGTCTTGTGCAAATTCATGATGTTGTTCAAGTTGTGAAGTAGATTAAATCTAGATACCAACACCTTGCGTGGAACAATAAATCACTGGTGGGTAGTTCATAGATAAAATCTTATAGAATGGAATGAGATTAGAATCACACTATCTACTAGGTTTTTTAGAAGCAATGCACCTATGCAAATTTTCATTTATCATGGTGATCAACCTGTTTAGCATCATATTCAATAGTGTGAGAGACTCTGGATAGTAGGATAGGAGGCATTACCACCTTCACTCTGCGTGCATAAATTATATTCCACTCTACAGGGATGTGCATGCGCTTGGTATGTATATGTAGAACTACATAGAGAGACTAGAAATTGGCAGAATTGACTACAAGAATGATCCAGACCTTTGATTACTTCTCAACTAAACCTCCAGTAGAAGAAGCATTAAGATCTATCAAGCACTTCACTATGGGAGATAGTGCAAAGGCTATAGAGATCATTCAGGAACTATTTAGTGAGAAAAATTTAGGAGCACGTTTGGAAGAAGAAGGAGAATTGGACTCTATACGCCTTGGGTGCGCTTGTCTTGAGAAAGAGAAAGGGAAGATGGTCTACATAGTGGATGACGAGGAAGTTGAGAACCTAGATATTGAACATTCACAAGGAGTGCGTGAGGTCTTGGACAGTGCAGACAAGGATACGCACGTATATCATGAACCCATGAAAACAAAGAAGGTAAATATAGGATGGAGGATGAGCCTAAGGAAGTCATTATTGGAGACTATTGGTCAGAATCAGAAGTAGCAAAGATCATTGAGTTACTCAGGGATTATCAGGACTTGTTCCCTCGAGGGTATCATGAACTTAAAGGCATGCATGAATCACTTGGGGAGATGAAGATAAATCTTAAATAAGGTGTGCACCTAGTTAGAAAGAGACCTTATAGAATGAATCCCAATTTACGCAAAAAGATGAAGGAAGAAATTGATAAAATGTTGGAATCTAGAATCATTCGGCCCTTGGATGAGTCAGAATGGGTTAGTCCAATGGTGATCAATATCAAGAAGGATGGTTAGATTCAAATCTATGTGGATTACAGGGAGCTGAATGTTGCATGTGTCATAGATCCCTTTCCTACACCATTCACAGAGGAAATACTGGAAGGAGTGGTAGGGCATGAAATATATTCATTCACAGATGGGTTTTCTAGGTATCATCAGGTTAGGATTGCTAAGGAAGATCAAGAAAAGACAACTTTTACTACTGAATGGGGAAACTTTTCTTATACTGTGATGCCTTTTGGATTGAAAAACATGCTTGTTGTATTCTTGTAGATATTTGTTCAAGAAATAAAGGATTTCACTCATAGCTTCTTACAAGTTTATCTAGATGATTAGACGGTATATGGTCTTATAAAAGATCATTGTGATAATCTGCGCTTAATGTTTGAACGATGCAGACAGTTGAGTATTTCTTTGAATATCAAGAAGTGTATATTTGCTACACCTTTTGGAATACTTGTTAGGACATATAATCTACAAGGAAGGTTTGCTAGTTGATCCAACTAAGGTTGGAGTTATTCTAGGCCTGGAAGTGCCTACCAGTCAAAGTGGGGTGCGTGGATTTTTGGGTCATATAGGTTATTATAGAAAATTCATCAAAGGGTATGCCAAAGTTGTTACACCTCTAGAGGAGTTACTAAAGGGGAAAGGTACGTTCTATTGGGGAGAACCAAAACAGCGCGCGTTTGAGATATTGAAAGAGAGACTTACTACCATGCCTATTCTATGTTTTCCTTCATGGGATAAACCTTTTCATGTACATGTGGATGCCTTTAGCATGACCATTGGCACTATGTTAACACAATCTGAGAAGGTATTGTAGATCATCCTATTTGTTTCGATAGTAGAAAGTTGAATCCTTTTGAATAGAATTATACAACCACAGAGCGCGAAGCTTTATCAATGATCTATGCATTACACAAGTTTTGACAATATCTACTAGCCACACCATTTGTGTTTTATACAGACCACATGGCATTGAAGTATTTAGTGAACAAGCCCATCTTACAGGGGTGCATATGCAGATGGGTACTTTTATTTCAAGAGTTTGATTTCATAGTTGTGGTAAAGCCAAGAAAAAGTAATTCTGGACCAGACCACTTGTCTATAATTCATTCAGGAGAAGAAGCACAAGACAATTGAAGAGACCATGCTAGATGCACAATTGTATAGGTTACAACGTGTGCCATTAGAATTAGAGGATATTGCTATCTTTCTTCGGACTGGTGTGGCACCAGAAGGCATGAAGGATTTAGAAAAGAAACAACTTGCTATACACATGGCACCCTTCATGTTGATCAGTGGTGACCTATACAAGTTAGGTAGAGATGAATTATTACGTCATTGTGTGTTAGAGCATGAGCACAAGGATATCATGGAGGAGGCTCATGGTGGTATTGCAAGTGGCCACTATGCAGGTGATGCTACGGCGTGCAAGATCTTACTTGTTGGATTATGGTGGGAGACCCTGTATAAATATTATAAAGCATATTGCAAGGCATGTGATCATTGTCAGCATCTAGGAAAACCAGGACAACGAGATGAGATGCCTTTAAGACCTATTACTAGTGTAGAATTGTTTGATAAATGGGTTATTGACTTCGTAGGACCTATCTCACCATCCGCGTGCAGGACTGGATCACGCTATATAATTACTTGCACATATTATCTCACAAGGTGGGCAGAAGTAGCACACTATGAAGGACTCGTATAACAACTATAATAACTAGGTTTCTATGGGAGAATGTTCTTACAAGATATGGATGTCCCATTGAGTTTGACAAGTGATAGGGGTACACACTTTTTGAATGAGACAATCAGGATCCTATTAGATGAGTTTATGGTTGCACACCATAAGACTACGCCTTATCATCCTCAGCCAATGGAACTGTTGAGGCCTTCAATAAGATTTTGAGCCGACATTGACAAAAATCTGTGATGTTGGGAGAAAGGATTGGGATGATAAAGTATCAACTGTCCTTTGGGCATATAGAACAACTTATAAGAGATTAAACAAGGCCACACCATTTCAGTTGGTGTTTGGATCGAAGTCATTCTTCCTATAGAATTCATGTTACCTTCATTGTGTATAGCGCGCGCTGGAGGTCTCACTAATGAGAAAGATTTAGAAGAGTGGATCGAATAGATGGTTAAGCTAGATGAGCGATGAGCCATAGCACGTTAGAGTCAGAAGCAAGAAAAGGCCAGGTAGAAAGCATGGCATGATAGGAACATAAGGGATAAGAAGTTGGAGGTTGGACAAATGGTACTTCTTTATGACTCCAAGTTCTTGTGCCATCCAGAAAACTTAAGGTACATTGGTTGGGGTCGTATATCATCATTTGCATACTTGAATCAAGTGCTTTCTAGTTAGAAGCACTTGATGGAACACAGATACCCAGTTACTTTAATGGGAGTAGGTTGAAGCCCTACTATAAATAAGTCTTCTTGGTGTTTTAATAAGGAAATATTTCCAATTAGATTAGGTTTCCATTCTGTATTTTTTCTTTAATGTATTTCCTTCATTTTCATTATGTTTTGTCAATTTAGTTTTGTTCTTGTGTAATAAAGTGCGCTTGTGCATAAGAAGCTAATTACTATTTGAAGGATGTTTATGCGTAGAGGACTGCACATACTTTTAGTGTGGGGTGGTGGTTGTTGATATCCAGGTACAATGTTGTTGGAATTTTAAGGAAAAAGAAAAAAACTGTTACTACGAGTGCTTGTTAAAGTAAATAGATTACTTCTCAAAAGTGACCAAGGATGGAGATGAATGAAGGGACAATATAACGCGAGGTAAGAGAGGCCTTGATAACTACCAGGAGAAGGTACAATGATGAGGTACTTGGGTGTAAGGGAGCACATTGAAGAGAATTCTCATGACTAAGGGTAGGGAGGCGTGCTAGAAGGTTATACATAGGGCACGAAGATGTACTGCATACGGAAAGAACGAATTTGGTCAATAAATGAGAGGATATTTGGTAGGTGAAGGAGCAATAAATGCATCAAAATTTTAAAATCTATATAAGGATGGGATGCGAATTCATTTTTACCATTATAACTAAGAGATTTGAAAAAGAGCTAAATGCAAAGAGCCGAGTGATCAATTTGAGGTGCAAAGGGTGTGAAACCAAGTGTGAGGAATAGATCTATTTGTAGAAGAATCTTGTGTCCCAGGTTGTGAAGGGTTTGAGTGAAGCACAATGACAGAGAGAAGTGAGGACACAAGATTCCATCTAGGGCATGGTTGAATCGAGCTAGGGTTTGATTAAGACATTGAAGAGTTGAAGAGGCAAGTATATATAGATGATTGCAAGGTAAAAATGGCACCCAAGAAGGTAGCAATAGCGGGGACAAAAGGGAAGAAGAAGGTGGTTGTTGGAGAGGAAGAGATGGCACCTGAGAGTAATTTTTCATAAATGTAATATCTAAAGGGCATCATAGTCATCCAGGAGTGGGATTCACACATTAGAAGAAGTAAAGTAAGTGAATACAACCACGGACATCGGATAACAAAAAGAACTCGATAATTTTCTTAGTATGAGAATAAACAAACGAATGGCGATGACATGCCAATTTATGATGATACATGAGATTTTTTTTTAAGAGAATTGGAGTATACCAATTATATGAGCTTCCATATTTCAGGAAGTATGATCCCTTGTACCAGTGGCTCATGAGTAGAGTGCATGAATATTTTTTCTACTTTGTCTAGACGCAGGGTCGAATATCATCCACACTTATCTCATCGATTACAGGGCTAAAGGCCACAGGAGAGGACATAAATAATGATCTCGCAGACAAAGCCACAATTTTGGAGACCCGAAAGGAGTTGGGATATTTAAAGGGTTTGCATGGTATGGACATTGAAAAATTGAAGAAGTGTCTAGTTATCCAAGTAGCAACACACCTTTGCAAAAGTTAAATGACTAGGAGCGGTGGTCCCAGGTAAACACTATGTGGCTGCATGTTGCAAAGTGCATGTCAGAAGGAGTAGTCTACAATATTGCAGGCTACATTTCATAATAAATAGTGGAGGAAGAGCACATGGGAGGAAAATTGGAATTTTGGAGCTGTTCTATTATCATTAGTATTCATGGAGATTGGAGTGTCGATGATGTGCCAAGGAGAAGATATGGGAATACCCCTTAGAAAATAAATCACCAACTGAAAGATTCAACAAGTACTATGCAAAGGGACCATGACGGATGATGTAAAGCAAAGGGAAGAGATGTGGTATGACAAGATCCATGCGGCATTTAGTGAATATTGGTGCATCCCGAAGGACTTACCTTCGGTTGTAGGAAAACAAGTTCAGTTTGTTGTCTATCAACATTTCTGCATCATGCGCTTCCTAATGAAGGATGGATCTTGGAGCCCTTGGTGCAAATTTCCATATGCCTTCACAACAAGATATTTTCAAGCATCGGTCCATCAATTCACGAGATATGTGACACCCGGCCTTCAATGCGAGAAAGGTAGATCATGACTACTACACCTAGAAAGAAATATGTATATCCAGGTGCTAAAGCGTATACGTGGAGAGGCTCATATCAAAAGTATTGAGCATAAGGCCAATGAGTTTAGTTGTTGGGGATATCGGGGTAGAATTAGTGTACCTTAAGCTGAATCCCAAGATGGATAACAATAAGTACGTGGAGAATGATTTCACACTCCTAGGACCTCTGAAGGGTAAGCATACAATGGAGAACATACTAGTGCCAAAGCCCACAGAGACCATTGACGTGGAAGATGAAGAAGAAGAACATGAAGACAAGTGGGGGATTAAAGCAAAGAAGAAAGAAACCATCTAAAATAAAATAAGAAAAGCATGACCACTCCACCTAAAGGGAGGATGACGGAGAAGACATAGAAGTAGTCAAGGAGAACAGGTTCAAGAAAGTATTCAAGCGCACAAGGACTCAAGGTGGAACCCCACAAATAGTAAGGAAATCACCTCATCTCTCTCCATATAAGGAGCCTACTTGAGCTGAAGCGAAGGATAAATTTGAAGTTAGATGAAGAAGCTAAAGGCTTAGAGGAGAGCGTGCCACAATCTCCTACACCATATGAGCAGGAAGATGAGCCAAAGAATGAGGAAGAGTAACCAGAGGAGAAAGAGGATGAAGAAATGAAGGATGGGGAAGAAGAAGAGAAGGAAACATCAGAGGCCACCCATGATACTACTCAAGATACAACATAGACTCTAATCTTGAGGCTATGATCTCGAGAGGGCCAAGGTCGAGGAGGATGAGTGGAGAACATAGTGCACCACCTATGGGGTATTGAGGACACTGGAAAATTTTCTGTGCCCACTTTCAGAGCACCATTGCACAAAAAGACTTATTTGGTTGGGAGCTTATGGATGAGGACATGGAAACAATGCGCACAAGGAAACAACTCTCATGGTCCATGCACACCTATATGGATGATCCTGACTTTGATGTGTGCAAAGAATCATGTGTATCAAGATGGTGAGGAAAGCACCTCAGGTAAGGCACATAATAGTAAAGCCTACTTTTTATGTCAGATGAACAAGTTAGCAATGCCTTGGTAAAGGTATCTACAGAGGTTGCAAGAAGAAACATGGACAAGGCCACAACAATCAAAGTGTTGAGTGAGGATCTAAAGACAAAGGATGTAGAAATAGCATGCTTGATTTAGGAAAAGGACTTAGGGCAGAGAAAGTATAACACCTTCATCAACATGGTAGAGGCTATTGGAGACCATGTGCTCAAAGTGCACCCACATCTAGAGTCCAAAGTACTAGAAACAGCCCTCCATGATGGACTATGTTGAAACTTTGGTAAACTTGGTATTGGAGGATGACACCATCAAAAATGCCAAAACCAAAGAATCTTGAAGAAGAGGCAGAAAGGGAAAAGGCTGCAGTAATAAGGAAGATTGAAACATATGACGGACTGCTGCAAGCGCTTCAAGAAGAATTGAAAAGGTGAACCATGCCTTGAATATATGCACAGCTCCTAAGGCGCTAATCAAGGTGAAGACTCTAGAAGAAGATAATGAAGTCCAGAAGGCCATGAAGGATGAGACCTTGGGCCACACAGAATGGTTGAAATTTGTAAAAAAAAAGTGTGAGGCCTTGATAGAAGCAGCATAAGAGCTGCACAAGGAAAGAGAGATTAGATGAGCTTGGGAAACTCATCACACGGAAAATGGATGTGCTGGAGAAGGAAGAATGGCTGCAATGTCCAACATTATGTTGGTCTGTAGAATGAAAAGGGTGAGATTACAAGGGATGAGCTGGAGTCCATTGTTGTAGATGTTCTAGGTAAAGCAGAGGAAGCACTCACCGAGTGGCAGACCTTAGAGGATGAAATAAAGGAGGAGTATCCATGAGTTGATACTTCATAATGAGATAGATGGGACAGCCACATAGAACATTCATCATTCATTTGACGTTCAACATTCTTTATTCTTTTTGATTCTTTCCATTCAACATTATTTACTTTAGTTTTGGAAATAACCCATTGTTGGGGTGACAATGAGATTAGTGTGGGGTAATTTTGATTAGAGAACACTTGACATAATTCACACAAGAAGTCCACGTGGGAGAATAGGCCGGGTTCAAAGGTGCAAAGGGACAAGAAGATCACGCACGCAGAGGTACAATTCAAAATCCAGGACTTAGCCATTTTTTGACTGTGAAGTCTTTTTTTAGAAGGCGTGCAAAGGACACAAATGAGGCGAGAGGCATGCGCGCCACGCATGGTCTATGTTTAGAGGATCGGACTCAGAGTGATTTTGCATGGAGATAGTCTAAGAATAGGATTTTCACTTTAGTTAAATGTTAGTAGTCTATATATAGCACACTTGCATGTGTGGTTGTCTCTGTAAATGGCACGTGGATATTAATAGCATGCAACCTATTTTTGGAGTAGATAAGTATTGAAGGAAATTCCCCACCCTATATATATTTAGTGAATTACTTTAGAAGGGGGATATAATATAGAGATATACAAGAGAGATAGATGTGTGTATGTGACTAGGTAATTGTATCAGATCCATGTGCACATAAGTATTATATTGTTGTTATTGTAAAAATCTTATGTTTTAATGGGATTATTAATATATGGAGGATATTGGATGAATCTAAGTGTCAATCTTGTGTATAATTGAGTAGTGCATGTTCTTGATTTTCATGAATATTGTGTAAACTTATTATTTCTTAGATCTAGTTCTATATGCACTATGTAATGATGTATTAGTTATGGATTTATATGTTGTAAGTATTCATCATGTTAACATCCTGCTATAAAGCAACCCTAAGGGGGACTCAGTACCTTTGCGCGCACTTGAGTGAGTGCTCAATCTAGATTGAGTGATGTGCCAAAGACGTCTAGGGTGTTATCTCGGTAAATTCTTAATTTATAGGATCATTGTGCCCATCTAGGAGTCACAATGGGTAAGCCCTATGGTGATCAGCATCAAGAAAGATGGGAGAATAACAATTTGTGTGGATTATAGGGAGTTAAATGTTGCATGTTTAATTAATCCCTTTCCCATGTCGTTTCTTGAGGAAATCTTGGAGTGCGTTGTAGGGCGCGGAATATACTCCTTCACTGATAGATTTTCGAGGGTATGATCATGTAAGGATAGCAAAGAGGATCAAGAGAATAAAAATTTCACCACTTAATGGGGAGGTTTTTCATACATGGTTATGCCCCTAGAATAAATAATGCACCTATAGTCTATTCATGCATAGTGGTGCAAGCATTTCAGGATTTTATTCACAAGTTATAACAGGTATATCTAGATGATTGGACAATTTATGGACTTGTAAAGGATCACTGTGATAATTTTATGTTGATGTTTGAGAGGTGCCGATATTTTAGAATCTCTTTAAATATTAAGAAATGCATATTTTCCACACCCTTTGAATTTTTGATGGGACACATAATCTGTAAAGAGGGCTTGCTAGTGGATCCTGCTAAGATTTTTGTGATTTTGGACTTAGAATAACCAACTATTCAAAGTGAGGTTCATGGATTCTTGGGGCACACAGGATATTACAAAAAATTTATCAAAGGTTATGCCAATATCGTCGCACCCATGGAGGAATTGATGAAAGGAAAAGGAAATCTTTATTGGGGCAAGGTACATCAACACACATTTAAGACTCGAAAGAAAGGATTACTACAAGGTGCCTATTTTGTGATTTTCTTCATGGTCCAAACTTTTTGCATTCATGTAGATGCCTCTAGCATTTCCATAGGTACAATACTACCCCGGCTGAAGAAGGGATTGTTGATCATCCTATTTGCTTTTCAAGTAGAAAGTTGACTCCATCGAACAAAATTATATAACTATAGAGCGTGACGCATTGTCTATCATCTACATGCTCCATAAGCTTTGATAGTATTTTCCTTTTATACCTTTCATCTTTTATACGCACTGAGACCATATGGCACTAAAGTATTTAGTGAACAAACCCATTTACATGAGCACATATGCCTTTGGGCTTTGTTATTTTCATAGTTTAACTTCACTGTGGTGGTCAAGCCGGGTAAGAGAAATTCTGGTCCAGGACTAGTTTTCAAGGATTAAATCGGATGAGGACATGTAGATCACCGAGGATACAATTCAAAATGCACAACTATTCAAGTTAAACCATGCACCCTTGGACTTAGAGGATAATGTTGTATTTTTACGCATAGGTGTGGTGCCTGAAGGAATGAAGGCTTTAAAGAAGAAACAACTTTTCATTCATGTTGCACCTTACATGTTGATCAGTGGATACTTATACAAGCTAGGTCATGATGAATTTTTGCGCTAGTGTGTACTTGAGCATGACCGTGAAGCAATTTTGGAGGAGGATCATGGTGGTATTGTAGGTGGACACTATGTAGGGGATGCCACTGCGCTTAAGATTATACTATCTAAACTATGATGGGAAACAATATACAAGGATTGCAAAGAGTATTGCAAGGCATGTGACCATTTCAGTGCCTTGGAAATCCTAGGCATAGAGATGAGATGCCTTTGAGGCCTATTACTAGTGTAAAACCTTTTGAAAAGTGGGTAATTGACTTTATGGGCCCTATCTCCCCAACCGCACGCAGGACCAGATCGTGCTAGACTATCACTTGTAAAAATTATATTTCATGGTGGGAAAAGGCAACACCTATGAATTATTTCATAGTAGCTACGGAAAAAAGGTTTACGTGGAAAAATATTATCAACACATATGAATGCCCTTTAATTTTAACAAGTATCGGGGGTACTCATTTCCTTAATGAGACTATCATGATATTACTAGATGAATTTATGGTTTCCCACCATAGAACAACACCCTATCATCCTCGGGCGAATGGAACCTGACTGATGCCTTTAACAAGATATTGAGCCATACATTGACAAAAATTTGTGATGTTGGAAGGAGAGATTGGGATGATAAAGTCTCTATTGTACTTTAGGTGTATAGGACAACCTACAAGAGGTTGAATAAGGTAACACATTTTCAGTTGGTGTTCGGTGAAGAGGCGTTCTACCCATGGAATTCATGTTACCTTCTTTGCATATTGTGTGCGCAGAGGTTTGGCTGATGAGAAATCACTTCAAGAATGTATTGACAAACTCATGCAGTTGGATGAGAGGAGTGACATAACGTGTTTAAGTGAAAAGTAAGAAAAATCTAGGTAGAAGGCATGGCATGATAGGCACATCAAGGATAAGAAGCTTGAGGTTGGACATATGGTACTTCTATATGATTCAAGTGTTTTTGTGCTGCCCTGGAAATCTCAAGGTGCATTGGTTGGGACCATATGTTATCACTTATATACTTAACTCAAGATCTTTCCAGTTAGAAGAATTGGATGGAACACGATTCCGATTACTTGAGAGTCGGATGAATCCCTACTATAAATAATTCTTCTTAGTGTTTGTAATAAGGAAGTATTTCCATTTAGATTAGATTTACTTACTGCATTCCCTTTATATATGTTTCCTTTCATTGTTTCTCTGCTTTATCAATTTAGCTCATTATTTTTGTAATAAGTGTGCTTGCGACAAAAAGAAAATTACTATAAAAGTGTTTTCATGTGTAGAGGACTGCATACCCTTAGTGTGGTGTGGTTTATATACAGGGTTCATTATAAATTTTAATTATCATTTGAAGATGGGTATGCATAAAGAAACCTTTGTGCAGTGTTTTAGGGAAAGGTGCACATAGAAAAGATTACTCTTGGATGAATACCACTCATGGATGGACACACAAAGGTGTAATGCAGGTAGGTTACAATAGTGGAAACTACTTATAAGAAGGTGTAGTGGTAAGGTACTTGGTGCATGAGGGCACGCGGAAGGAGGTCTATAACAAAAATTAGAAGGTGTGCTAGAAGGTTATGACTGTGGTGCGGAGATGAGCAGGTGTGGAAACATTGTCGAGATGATGAATTAATGATGGGGCGGTAGTAGGTGGAGAGAGATAAATTTGATAAATTTTTGAAAATCTATATAAGGATGTGATGCGAAGTCATTTTTACCTTTGCATAAAATATATTTTGAGCAAGTTGAAGGTGAGAAAGCTAGCAAGACCATTGTGAAGTGTGGAGATTTACTGAACTAGTTATATCTTGTCAAATTTATGCACGGGATAGTCTTGCACTCCATTGGTGATGTGTTGAAGTGAAGCAGCGATTAGCGGGGAAGAGGATTGACAAATAGGGTTTGGTTTTGAGCTATGTCATGCAATTTCAAGCTAGGGCATGTGGAGTTGAGTTGCAGAGCTCGAGGTAGGGAAAAGAACACACTTTTATAGCTATTATGGCACCCAAAAGAGCACTGGAGCTGGTACAAGGGGAAAGAAAAAAAAAGAAGTTGAGATTGAAGTCAAAGATTCTCCCGAGAGGAGGTTTTCTAAAATGCAATACCCAGAAGGTGATATCATGGGCCACGATTGGGATTCAAACATTCACTGCTACAAGGTCAACAATTACAACCACAGAAAAAAAGATACCAAGGAAGAATTGGAGAAATTTCTTGTGGTGAAAACTTCAAAGAGAATAGCGGATTACATGGTGGTTTAGAATGATGTGGGTAAAAATTTATTAACCAAGGTTAGAGTTTTACAATTGTATGAGTTTTGGAAAACTTGAGAAGTTATACCAGTGGCTCATGAGCAGAGTCCATGAGGACTTATTTTATTTTGTTGGGTGTCGAATGAGGATCACCGTGCCTTTGATTGGAAGTTTGACAGGGCTAAGGAGTATGGGTGTTGAGATGAATAGTGACCTCATTGACAAGGAGGCCATAGAAAAGACAAATAAATACATTGGATACACTAAAGGAGGGCGTGGGATGGACATCCCTAAATTGCATAAATATCCAGTCATTTAGGTAGCATCCCATCTCCTGAAAAGATAAACAATCAAGAGTGATGGTCTTAGGTAAACAAGGCTTGGATTCATGTTGCGCGGAAGATGACATAAGGTGTTGTATATAATATATCAAATTTCATTGTTGAGACAATTATTGAGGAAGCACATGAAGGTGAGAAAATTAGCTTTGGCATTATACTTTTGTCATTAGTATTTGTTGAGATTGGAGTGCCCAACGGGCCAAAAGACAATATTTGGTAGTTTCTTGAAGAGAATAAGTCCTTGGCAGAAATATTTTCCAATTATACTTGTGATGGATCAATGAGTGGACCCTTCAAGAAAGAGGAGAAATGTGGTACGAGCGCTTGTGCACCACATTTGAAGAAGAATGGAGGATACCCAAGGAGTTACCTTCGGTATTGGATAAACAAGTACAATTTGCAGTATACCAACACTTTTGTATTGGGCACTTTGGGATGAAGGATGGAAAATGGGGCCCTTGGTGTAAGCTTTCATACGCCTTCACCGTGCTTAGCTACTTCAAGCATCTGTAAATAGGTTCAAAACTCATACTAGTTGTTGTTCAACACTGACAAGGTAGATTGTGACTACCACACACTGAGGAAGTCTTACATTTATCTAGGTAAGACTGCTTATATTGAGAGGTTGATTTCAGATGATATTAACATGAAGGTTGTTAGTTTGGCCATTGGAGAGTTGGGTGCGGCTCTGTGTATATATATACTTGAAGCCTAAATTACAAAATGGGAAGTATTTGGAGAATGAGTTCAAGATCCTGGACTACCCAAGGGAAAACATACTATGGGCACCTTAGAGGAGGAAGATATTCTACCCATTGAAGAGGAAGAAGGAGAAAAGAAGAACTTCATGAAGATATTGGTGGCCTGGAGCATAGGGGCAAAAGACAACCTACGGTTGGAGAGAAGAGAGAGCACGAGGTAACTCCTCCATTGTATAAACAAAAGGATGAAGTATTAGAAATGGGCTTCATGGAGATAGATGTAGAACATACCATTAAGGATCCTTGATTTAAAATGGTGTTCATAAGGACAAGGAATCGGGCGTAGGACCTTCCTAGCCCCCAAGAAGGTGACCAAGTACCTCCCTAATAAATCGAACACGAGAAAAGAAGAGGTTCCGATATAAACTTACGGAGGAAGAATCGGGGAAAGCGCCGAGTACCCACATAGCTTTGAGAATACATGAGAGCCTCGGAGAAGAAATGAATAAGGATGAGAAGGATCTAAAAGAGACGGGTCAAAAAATAGAGGAGGGAAAGCTTTCAAGTGTGACCCATACTACGAAGAACGTGAAGGACCGGTCTTAGACTAGGGTGCCCAGATTCCAAAGGTAAGCGCGGCGGAAAGAAAAAGGGGATGAATACTATAATACTCCTACAGATAAGATATGTGGATGACATAATAAAAATCATACGTACATAGTTCCAAAGCACATTAGAGCCAGAGGATTTGTATGGGTGGGAACTCATGGATGATGAAGACATGGTGAACGCATGCATGCAAAAGAATTTATCTTGGCCTATGAAAAATCATATGGATGAGCCTGATTTCGATGTATGCGAGGAGTCATGTGTTTCACATAGGATGAAAAAAGTGCCCCACATTAGGCATGTAAATTTCAAGCCCACTGTCATGTTGGGTGACTAGGTGAGTAATGCTTTAGTGAAGGTATATGTAGAGTTTGCGCATGAACATAGGTAAGGTGAAAGCCCTTATGGAATTGATGGATGATAATAAGGATAAGGATAAGGAGATTAAGTGCCTAATAGTAGAGAAGGAAAGGGTTAAAGAAAAGGAAGAAGCATTGGTGAGTATGGCAGAGGAAATTGGAGATGACATTTTGAAGGTATGGCCACACCTGGAATCACAAGTTCTAGAAAAAATTCCTTATGTTATGCATTACCTATGTAATTTGGAAAATCTCGTAGTCGATGAAAGGATCATGCATATGCCAAGTACCAAAGGATGTTGCAAAGGATACAAAAGGGAAAAGGCTGCAATTGCAAGAAAATTTGCAAGTTATGAGTCATTATTGCAGGCATTGAAGGACGAATTGAAGAAGGTAGACCAAGCTCTAAATATGTGTGCAGCACCAAATTCAATTATCAGAATAAGGACAATTGAAGAGGATAATGAGGTCCTAAAGGTAGTAAAGAATGAGATGCTCAAGTGCATGGAAAAAATTTCTCTTGTAGAAGAAAAGTGCAAGGCACTTGTAGAATCCCAAGATCCACACAAGGAAAGAATGAATGAGATTGGGAAGCTCATCGCACTGAAAAATGGATTACATGGAGGGCCATGAAACAGAGCACGCTTAGAAACAGGTTGAAAACAGGACTTAGCCACTTTTGTAGACCAAGGCTATTTTTGAACATGGAGTGCAAGAACATGTAAAGGTATGAAGACTTGTGGGCTACACAAGGCTTTTTGGATAAGTGGAAGATCGAGCACCATGTAGATTTTGAGCTATTAATAGGATCTATACTAGGAGTTAACTATAGGAGATCTATTATTAACACTTGCATGATTTTGTATTCTTATGTAAGGGTACATGGATATTATTAGCATGTAGCCTATTTTTGGAAGGTGCATGGGCGGTGAAGGGAAATTCCCCACTCCTATATATATATATATATATATACTGTGTGTGTGTGTGTGTGCGTGTGCATGTGCGTGTGTGTGTGTGTGTGTGTGTGTGTGTGTGTGTGTGTGTGTGTGTGTGTGTGTGTGTGTGTGTGTGTGTGTGTGTGTGTGTGTGTGTGTATTTATTTGAATGGTTTGGATATACCATTTTATTGTAGAGTTATATTATGGAATTACTAGCGTGCATGGCTATGGAAACTGGATCATTATGTATGAAGCTTCTATGTTTTACAATATTTAATATAATGGATCTTAATCGTTAGATATTGGTGTTAGATGTGATTGAATATGGTTCTTGCATGGTAAATCTCATTATAGGCATTGTTTAGTCAATATTTCAATTGGTTAAGCTCTAGATCTAGTTTATGCGTTGTGGAATGCCTCATTATCTGTTATCAATTTGAATATATATATACTCAATCAAGATAAAATTTTGAGTAAACATATCTAAAGAGGGTCCTGGTTCCCTTTCACGCTTCTGAAGTGAGCACAACGAGCCTTTGGATTTGTGGGTATTTTTGGTCATTAAAATGTACACCCGCATCTCGGATCCAAAAGAACTGAGTTTTTGAGATAAAACCATCTCCAATTTGTGGGACCTTACGCGATTGAGATAGATCTTAGGAGAAGGCCAATTCCTCTACCTAACTCTAATGCTACTGCAAATCCTAATGCTAAAAGAAAATCCTAGACTAAACATGCCAAGGACCAGGGGATAGAAGGATGTGTAGAAAGGGTCGATCACTCTCCATGAGCGGAGAAGGAAACAAATAGAGTGCATAAGAAGAGGGAGGATGGTGCACGCCACATATCAACACGTTGGCTCGATCTTCTAGTATGTGCAACATGTGAACACGGGGATAACAAGAGGGAATACACACATCATGCCAAAAAATGTAAACAGAGAGGCGAGATGTAATGAAAATGAGAAAGGGAAGACAAGAGTTCCACAAAACATGATTTTATTACTTAAGGGATGCATAGTCATTTACATCCATGGTAGGAAGTGAAAATAGATCGTAGATGCCATGTCAAGGTTTAAAACCCATGGGATTTCAGCCACCATGTTGGCATGGTGTCGTTATAACAAAGAGGATCCTTTTTAGAAAGCAGAACTATGTTATTTATAAAAGAATAAGGAACGAAGAGAAGGAGAAAAAGAAGGAAACTCAGATTCAAATCTTCAACCACCAACAAAAAATGATAAATGCCTATAAACCACCTTAGTAAGGTTGTCGATGCACTTCCCATGTCTGCTTTTGAAGTGTAAAAGAAGGAAGAATTAAATATTTGAAGAAATATGGTGGTTGGGGTTGATTAGATGTGTTCATTGATGACCAGAATAACATTTCCCTATTTTCTACCTACCAAATCCTGCCTAAATATTATTTTGAAAGGTCCAACATATAGCTGATGTCAACAACTTTCAAATGAGACCGTGTGCACAGGAATTTGAACATTACAACAGAATTTATGGCTATCAGAAGTCTATAGGTCACTCGACATTCAATGACACGTGGCATGTGTTGATTGACTAAAAAATCAGCCAATTGTTGATTTGTTTTGTCTTTTCTGCCACATGTCATGCACCGGTTGGTTGTCTAGATATGACACCCTACTCACGTGCTTTGATAGGTTACGTGCATCACACTTAAGTCTGCGAGAAGATGACATGGCACGGTGACTAGCGCGAGAAGATGCAAGGATCATAAGTGAGAGACATAAAGGTACGCACATGTCAAGGAAGAAGGCACACTTCTAGAAGGTAAGTATGGAAGTAAAGTACGAGCACAAACTATAGATGGGCACACAGAGACACAAAGAAAAAGGGGCACACGGGAATTTTGTGTGTCTGCAAGCGTGCAAGAGAATGTTAGGGACTTAGCCATTTTGGAATGAAATTTTGTAAAGGTACGCGTAAGGGTTGCATGATAGACTAGGAATGAAAGCGGGTGCATAGAGGGAAGACTCAAAGGAAAAATAGGAGATAGTAGAATGTAGAGAGAAGGGGAGGATAGAAGCGTGGACAAAGCAAGTGAGAGAGGAAGTGAAGACAAGAGGAAGCGAGAACTACATTCAAGTGAAATGTGCCACTTTGGAACAAATTGAGTGTGCGTAACTTTGAAATGTGAAACATCAGAGTCAAAATAAAATATAAGTTATCCAAATAACTTGGGGATTTATTTGGGATAAAAATTTTGGAAAATTTCAGGGGCCATCTTCCTACTAGATGAAGAGACCAATAACCTTGGAATCATCCATTAGGCATGGAGTCAAGCAAGGAAATTTAAATAACTAATCTCCAACTTGAAGAACACCCTTGGAGTCACTGAAGCACCATCTGAACTCTGAATTGAACCACTACTCTCATATGAAGATGTTCTAAATTGTATTGTGAGAGTTGAAAGTTACACGGATTTTGGAACTTCCTCTACTAAAAACTAAACTTCCATCCCAGGAAGTGACAAAAGGTGCACACGGGCGTAAAACATAAAAGGAAAAGTGCCAAAGGGATCACGCCGAACATAGATATGTACAAATATGAAATCATATATTTCTAAGGAAACATATAGAGTGTGCAAAATCACTTGTTTTGCTGAAATCAAACCTAAAATAACCTACACTAGCCAGAGGAAAAGGGCACTCAAATAAAACCTGCAACAAGCAGGGATAATTATCTTCCCTTCCTCACAAATTTTGACCATGTGATTGATTTTGATCTATTAATGGTCTATAGAAAAGAGTGAGAAACTAATTTACAATTAGTTTCTCATCCTTCTCCTCAAAGTATCAAAAACAAAATATATACCTCTTGGAGTTATTCTATGCTTGGATTTTGAAGGTGTTTTTGCTAACCTTTGGCATGTTGAAGCTCTACCTAATGCTCTAAAATGAGAATGACAAGTGGAAACTCTGTCTTTGGCTCTAGACTAGCTAGATATCTGATTGGGCATGGTCTGATCCTTGTGATTTTCCCATTGCTCTGAATCTCAACCCCATAGATGGGATCCTCATACATACTCTCCTCCAAAGGGGGGCTGCTTATAGGTTGTGTTGCACAAATCTGGGGTGCGAATGGTTGTAACTCGAGTCTCCTTTAGAAATTCACCCTCTGCAACTAATTGAATTTCTTCAAAATAGGCACCATGATAATATCATCATCCCATTTGGAGTTGCATGAGTCATACCATTATTCAACTAATCTGCAGGTCATCGAATATGATGGCATTGGTGAGGATAGTGCGTAGGAAATGGGTTGTTCGTTTATAGCACAATTGGATGAAGGGGACACGGAAGGAAATGGAAGGATGGGCATGGAAGGGATCAAAGGTGTGCACACTGGAGGAACAGAGACACGTGTGAAAGGGGGAATGGAATTGAAATGAAGGTGGGGTGAAAGGAATAAGGGTGGAACAATGGAATCCTCAGTGGGAATAACGTGCAAAAAGTTGGGAACATGAGCACTAGGCTGAGATGATGTAAGTTAGCGTGGAGGAGTAGGAGGGTTGTATGATGCTAGTGTAAGGTTTCCCCATTGATAGGGTTGTCGTGCACTAGATTTTTGAGCCTCCATTTCTTCTTCCCACTCTATAATATGGGGTAGCATCTCAATGATAAATTGTATCTTTTGTTGGGTGCTAAACCATCCTAGTACAGGGCCTACCCATGGACAAGGAACCTTGTAACAAACTCTACTTGCCTTTATGGAGCACTTGACTCCGAGCTGCATCATGTCCATCTCCATATTTTTTACTTTACTTTCAAAATCATATTTTGTCATGGATTCATGACCATCATCTACATAAACCTATTCTTCATAAAAATTTGGTTAGAAAAAAATGGGTTACATGCATTTTCAGGATAATGGGGCTTATAAAACTTATTTGGAGGAGGAATTTGAAATTGTGGTGATGGAGGAAAATGGATCTGGTGATGAAAATGGGAATTCTAAGAAGGGAAAAAAGTCATGATTGCACAACTTTAAATGAGGAAGGTAAAATGATGGAGAAGGAGAAATGAATGGAAGAATGAGGGGAGACTATTCTACGAATGAGATAATGGGTGCCTTGAATCAATGGATTTTTCAGATGCATTAAAAGATGCCTCCAAAGGTTGTATCTCAGCAATAACATGTCGAACTTGCTAAGATGAAGATGTATAGCTCTTCTAATTTGTCATACTAGGCTTGCCATAAACTATTGGTCATTTAAACATGAACCCACATCTCGGATCTAGAAGAACTAAGTTGTTTGAAACAATAATGGAACCATATCTATGTTGTGGGACCTTGCGCACTTGAGACGGGTCTCTCGATAATGTTGGTTCCTATACCTACCTCCAATGCTACTATTATTCCTAATGCTAAAATAAAATCCTAGACTAAACATGCCAAGGAACCAGGGGATAGAAGGATGTGCGAAAAGGGAAATGCTTAAGCTAAAGAAGGTGATAGCACCGGGGAAAGGGTCGATCACTCTCCAAGAGCGATGAATGAAACAGAGAGGGTGCATGAGAAGAAGGTGGATGTTGCGCGCCACATATCAACATGTAGGTTTGGCCTTCTAGTAGGCACAACACATGAACACAGGGAATGCAAGCGAGGAATACACACAAGATGCCGGAAAATGTAAATAGAGAGGCGAGATGCAATGAAAATGAGAAAGGGAAGACAATATTTCCACAAAACATGATTTTATTGCTTAAGGGATACACAATCATTTACATTCATGGTAGAAGGAAATAATACATTACAGAGACCATGTCAAGGTCTAAAACCTGTGGGAAGTCAACCACCATTTTGGCATGGTGTCATTACAACAAAGAGGATCCTTTTTACAAAGAAGAACTATGTTATTTATAGAAGAAGAAGGAGAGAAGAGAAGGAGAAAAGGAGGGAAACTTGGATTCAAATATTCAACCACCAACAAAAATGATAAATGCCTATAAAACCACCTATAAGGCTATCAGATGCACTTCCCCATGTCATTTGGTGTGTAGAAGAAGGAAGAAGGAAAGATCTAAAGAAATCTGGTGGTTGGGGTCAATTAGATGTGTGCATTGATGACCAAAATGATGTTTCCCTATTTTCTACCTACCAAATCCCGCCTAAATATGATTTTGAAAAGTCTAACATGTAGTTGATGTCGCAGATTTCAAATGAGACCAGGCGCATGGGAATTTGAGCACTACAGCAAAAGTTATGGCTGTTAGAAGTCTACAGGTTGCTTTGACACACAATGACACGTCACACACATTGATTGACTAAAAAAATTTGGTAACTATTGATTTTTTTATCTTTTATATGACGTATCATGTACCAAATGGTTGTCTAGATATGGCACCCTTTTAGCATTATTTGATAATTTACGTGCATCACACTCAAGTCTAACAGAAGATGGCGTGGTGTAGTGACTGTCGTAGAAGATGCAAGGTGTGAAAGTGAGAGACGTAAAGGTACGTGTGCGAAATACAGGCGTATGGACACAATGCGTGTGTCGGAAAGAAGGCACACTTAGAAGGTAATTTTGGAAGTAAGGCGTGTAGAGACAGGAAGAAAAATGGTACACGTGAATTTAGTGTATGCAAGCACACAAGTTGAATTTCAAGGACTTATCCATTTTGGAAGGAAAGTACAGTAGAGGTGTGCACAAGGGTTGCACGACAGACTAGGAATGAAAGTGGTCTACAGAGGGAAGGTGGAAAGGAAAAATGGAAGGAGAGTAGAATACGGATAGAAGGAGAGGATAGAATCATGGGCGAAGTAAGTGCAAGAGGAATCGAAGGCATGAGGAAGTGGAAGAACTACAACCAAGTGAAATGTTCCAATGGAATAACTTGAGTGCACGCAACCTGAAATGTGAAACATCAGAGTCAGAATAAAATATAAGCTATCCAAATAACTTGGGGAGTTATTTGGGATAATAGGTATATTCAAGGCTATATCACAACTCATCATGTGTTTGAAACCTTAACCCATTGAGATACCTTGAAAGTTTGTATGTATCATTGTCTATATGGTCTGACCTTATGCTCAACTTGTAGAACTCTACAGTGTACTCCTTCACTCCCATTTCTTTTTGTCTCAAATTCTGAAATTTCCTATAGAATTTGGTCATGTAGTCATTGGGAAAAAAATTCCCTTTAATTTAGCCACCATTCTATCCCAATATTTGATCTTGGGTTTTCCTTTCTTCTTCCTTTCTTCTTGGACATAGTCCCACCAAATGGAAGCATGGCCCTTTAGTTTTGTTCTTAAAAATTCACTTGTTAATCTTTAGGTATGCCTTCAGAATCAAAATATTTATCCAACTCTGCTATCCAATCCAACAGCTCTTCTCCATTCAAACTCCCTGCATACATTGGCAGCTCCATCTTGGGCTTAGTTCCTTCAATCTTCACTACTTTCAACAACCTCTTCATTCTCAATTCATCTGGGTCTATTTCTTCTTCTCCTCTCTATGGTATTTGTTCCACTTATTCTTCTTTATCACTTACATCTCATGTTTTTAATCCTCTCCTTTGATTGTATTTAACTCCTACCAACCTAGCATCATAGCTTATCCTCATGTTTCTTATCTCTTGAAGCATGATCTCACCCATATATAAAGTGGTTTCCCTTTCTCTCTATGTTGTTGCTTTCTCTAGATTCCTTCTACGAGGAATTATGTATTCTTGTCAAACACTTCAATTCCTTCTTGTCACTTTGATTTATTTCCTTCTTTCTTTGTCTCACTCTTTTTTGCTCGATACCACTAATGGTGTAACCAATATACCCACAGTCCTTCAAGATAAATTTCTATACTCGGTTTGCTTGTATATTCTAAACTCGTAGACATATTCTTCTATGCATTATTTCTCACTAATTTTAAAGAGAATTTATGGTCTCAAGAGGATTAAAGATAATATTTTTCATATGTTTGATTAACCTTCAGTAGGTCTTAATGCATGTTATCTCTCCTTGGTCTTGAAAATTATTGCGCCTTCTTCTTTATCAAATTTTCATTGTTGATACAAACTTGTTTTGTGCATAGTTGAGGAATATTTATTGACTAATTCAATCTCCTTAAAATTTGATAAACTTCACTCTTGAAAACTCCCTTAACCCCTTTGAAAATATTTTAGATCTTCACAGATTGTGAATTTATTACAAAGATAGCAAAAATATTTAAAATAAAGTCACAGGGGGGTCTCTCACGGGTTCCCGGCACTCAATCACACTTTTCTCCATTGATACACCATGAAATATTATGATTTATTATTCATTCAATGCTTAAATATGGCATATTCATTCCCTAAATTTACAAAAAATTGGTAAGCTGAATTATGAGAAATTTGAATTTCTCTCTTGAAACCCTAGAAACATGGTGTAGAAGACTATAACAAGCCCTCCGAAGATGAATTTTAATGTTTTCTTGCTCTTTTTATTATTTTATGATTCCTTCACTTTTGGGAAGATAGTTGGAACATGAAGAGACTTTCTCAACCTTCAAATTTTCACGAATAATTGTTATTTTCCCGCATTGACGTGAGTTACAATCGGTTCCTCATTGTGGGATAGTTAGACAAAAAAACTGCTATGCTTCAAATCTTCACTTTAAAGAGACTGAATCCTCCAAATTTAGATTATATCCTACTTTAGGAAATATTAAAGCATCTCTGTGAGTGTTTTCTCTCTGATTATTACAATCCATGAATCTTGTTATCAAGTTACAACACAAAATTTCAAGTGAAATGTAAATAAACCAAACCCTTCTCGTCCAAAAAAGATAGGATTCACCTTATATGGAGTTTAAAATCTCCCACACATCTCCTCTCTAGCACCAAGTGGAAGTAATATCATGTCCTATCATAAAATTTCAAACCAGAGCATAGAATACATTATTGGTTTTACATAGTTCTTAGATTTTTAAAATAGTCATAAAACACTTTGAGACCATCAAAACTCCCGGAGATCCTACCCAGAGCTTCTCTTCAATTAGGAATGCCAAAATTAGTTACATTTGGGTTTATATATAACTTGTGACAGCTTTCAACCGAATCATTCATTTCTTCTACTAATTTACTAATTCAAATTAAGTCTGTTTGAACAATTTTACCATGATACCTAAGCATGTGTTACATAGATTACATGGTTGAGTATACTCTTGGAATTCACTAGGCATAATAGTCCTATAACCAACATGAAAACACCATTTAATCAAAAAAACAATCTTACAACTAAATTTGACAACAATTTTGTTGTCAAAATTCAAATACTACTTTTGGAGGGAAAATAAATAGTTTGAATTTTGAAGGATTTTGCACCACATTCAAAGTTGGAAAGGTGTATTAGGACCTCCTAAGAACTCTAAACACCCTAAACACTACAACAAGAAAAAAATTGAAAGAACAAGCTAAAATTGTACTCATTACCTGTAGAGAGCAAGATGCTCCCGCATCGAGGAGTTGATAAATCAAGCATCAAGGAGATCATCATGAGCAATACCTGTTGTCATCTTGAGCTTACATCCGGTGATCTTTCAAAAGTATTTCTAAACACTCATTCAGCAACCCGAGGGGTCTATGCATCATGCCTAAGGAGGAGATTGTAATCATCATTGGAAATATATTCATCACAGGGATTCTCTTCATCGGATATGACAACCTCTCCTTTCTTCTCTCACTATCCCTCTTCTTTTTTCCCCATTTCTAATTCTTCATTAGGCATAATCATTTTATTTTTTCTCATTCAATTAAGTGAATTCATAAATTTACATTGTAAAGTACCTTTAATTTATAGAAAGGGAACGTATATCTCACTTCTTAGGAAGACGAAAATTCACAAGTTGAATGAGACCACGAAGAGTCATGTGGGGGGTAGGCGAAGATTCAATTCAAATTTCTATAAATTAGGATGGATTCTCTATTCCAAAGTATCCTGAAAGTTTTAGTTTTTTTAGTAATTTTGGATAATAGTTATTTAATTTTGTATCAATGCACAAGAAATAAGAGCTACATTTCTTCCACTTTCTTCTTTTCCCTTGCATTGTACAACTTGTGTAAATGTCAATCAAGGAAGGATTTTCTACCTTTCAAGATGTATGAATGTGTGCAACTTTGTGTGCATGGTTTCCTCTCATCATTGACGTTATAAGCATAGTTGTTATAGGCATCTTATGTTTCTTCTACTTCTCTCTTTTATGCACTTTGCAAGCATAGTGATCTGTATGGTGTTGGAGAGGAACTTTGTTTCCTTGATAGATGAATCCAAAAACTTTGTGTTTTAAATTCATTAGTCCCGCTAGCTTCATTGTTTATTTTATCTATATTGACTGATTGAACTAATCCTGTTATTGGGTGTGAACTCTGCAATTGGCTTACTCACAAAGAATAACCTTTTTTTCCTAATTTCCATCCTTCTCCCTACATTGCTGTAATTTCCTCCCTTGTACCCCTATACAAGCATCTTGCAACAGGTTCAATGGAGTGTCCATGTGCGATCCCCAACCTTTTTGTCCAACCCACAACAATAGATAGGCTTATATTAGCTTTCATTCAATAATGGGAACTACACCATTTAATGTAGAGGGGCGTAGCCCCATGAACATTGGTGGAGATACCTAATTTTCCCGATTGAAAATTTTTCTCACCAACATAGAGTTTTAAGAAAATTAGTGTTCTCAGGGATTTCAACTATGCGTAAAAAAGAACAAAGTTGGGGAGTTATTTTCTACGATACAAGGAAAATTCGAGAGCGGGAAAGTTATAAAGTTTGAGCATGGAGAAAATTAAAGAAATCCACGTAAGGTTAAGAAGTTTGTAGAACAAATGGTCATCCATGAAACAAGGTAAAATTAAAAAAACTACGTAAGACAAGAGAGGTCAGAGAAAGTTAAACTATTCTCAAGGATCAAGATAAGAAAGTAGACAAGTCTTTGAATCATGCGGAAGGTCCTAAGATTTCTGAAAACTATGGAAAGAAAGAACAAGGTTGAGGATCACAACAAACATCTAAAGCCACAAAATACAAGGGAAAAATCGTGGATCATCTAAATTATGTGAAGCACAAAAAGCCATGCCTAACTCATTTCAATAAAGGTGAACCACTCCAACAACCATAATTTAATGGCACTTTGTCCTCATGCACTTTGGTGAACTTATAACATGTGATTAAAATGAAATGGGCACTCATGTTTGTCTACAAGCATTGAATTGTGAATGGTCCTTGGTGGGTGGTGATTAGTTAGATCTATTCATTACGGCATGATCTAATCTTCTCTTTACTACAAATTTACCATGTAAAAAAGAGACCGAGATTTCACGAATTTCAGACCTCGATATGAAATTTTGTAATGCATCCAAATCCTTCTAAGGGACTATAATAGAATTTGCATACTTATAAGCAATAATATGATGTTGAATGTGGCTTGTATCTACCCTTTACATTATATTATTATCTTTTGACATATCTATTCTTTTCATTTCATGTTGTGTATGGTCAATATTTTCATAGCTTTCATTTTCATTGTGTCTATAATGCATATAATAGGAGGGTTTACATAGTATTAATCTATGGCATGTATCTACCCTCTCATCCTACATTTCCCTTTATGTTTTTCCCCTCACGTGGAGAGAGATCCCTTTCTATTCTCGAAACTATTTCCATTTCCTTATCTTAGTTTGATTTCATGCATTTCTCTCCGTCAACCCCGGTCCCTTAGAATTCCTAGGATAGGATTATCTTAGGAGTAGTGTTAGTGTTAGAATAGATATGTAGAGGAATCCAACCTTCTCCGGAGTTTGATCTCAATCATTCATGTCTCATATTCAATATCATCTCATGTTTCATCGAGGTGTTGAATCTCGTAGATTCATCAAGGGTGCAACTTCAGTGACAATAGTTTTTGCACGCCTAGTGGGAGAAAGTTGTTGGAACATAATGATTAAGTGGTCTAGCCAACCCTTAATTAATATGGGTTCATCACTATTATATAGGTTAAATATTTAATAATATGAAATATTTTTCTATTATTAAATATTCATACCTAGGTAATATACATTAGGTAAGTATTTAATAATGTGAATCATTTATGTTTATATTTATTAAATACACTCACCTAGGTATATGTGTCAACCATTTTAGGTTGAAAAGGTGGGTTGGGAGACATACCTGTGGAAAATTTTAGTGGCGAATATTCGTAATATGGCGAATATTCCATTTTTGAAAATTTTGAAAAGGTGAATTTTCTGGTGCAGTCAGTGACCTGTTACCTAAAAATTACACTTTAATTTTTTTAAGGGTCGGCTTCACCTACCCTTGAAAAATATCCCCTATATAATCCTAGATTATTCACCAGGTAGAACACTTCTACTTCAAATTTTGTCAACAATATGATATATCCTGTATTGCAGACGCGACAAGGGGGTAAGTTATTGACGCGTGCGACAAGGAGGGTTTGCAGATATTGACGCATAGTAGACGCACGACAAAGAGTTTGTTGACATGTGACAATGGGGTTATTTGTTGACGCGCGACACTGACAGATAGTTGACGCGCGACAAGGAGGTACTGCAGATATTGACGCATAGTAGATGCATGACAAACAATTTGTTGACGCGTGACAATGCGGTTATTTGTTGACGCGCGACACTGACGGATAGTTGACGCGCGACAAGGAGGTACTGCAGATATTGACGCATAACAGACGCACGACAAAGATTTTGTTGATGCGCGACACGAGATTTTTTCGATGTGAAAGCGTAGAGGGCGGAGGCTGCAGACGCGCGATGGGAGATTTGCTGTCACGCATCAAAAAAATGCATTGACGGCATCAACGGACACCTCAATGACGCGCGTAAACAACCTTGTTGACGCCGCGTCATTGAGGTCCTGCTGACGCGCCAATGCATTTTTTTGACGCGCAACAAAGAAATCTCCCATCGCGCGTCTACACCTTCCTCGTTACACCACTTGAAAATCAGGTGAAATTTTTTCATACAACCCCCAAAAAATTCACCTTCCCGCAAAACCGGTTCTGGGGATATTCGCCAGGTATTTTCCACTTTCGATTTCCAAGAGGTCTCTTAAAATGAACTCTGGACATACCCGATCACCTTATATAAAAAGGACTTTAGGTCTTCATTTTATATATTCGGGAAATATATCAAAGGTATGCAAATCAAGTGATTTGGTTTTACCCTTGGTAAATAGGGTTTTAAGGAGGATGTGATATTACTGGATGTAAAATAAGTTCTCTGAAGTAAAAGGCTATTTTCAAAGTGGTTTTTACTGTATTGGGGTTTTCCACTATAAATATTGTGTCACATGTGTTATTTATTTCTTGTAAGTATTTCTTTATTTACTTATGTCATGATGTAATGTTTATTTATATATTTATTGTAACATTATATAATATGTAAGTTGATTAAATTTATATTTATTAGAATCCTCAAATTCTAACATGGTAACAGAGCAAGGTAAATTAAATAAATTAAGATCAAATGTTTTTGTATTTTATTTATTTAATTTGTATGGTTTTTTTCAACCAACCTGAAAGGTAAAATTAAATAAATTAAGATCAAATGTTTTGTATTTTATTTATTTAATTTGTACCAGTTTTTTCAAACCAACCCGGAAGGGTATTTAAAATAACCGGCCCCTTCTTTTCATTATGCAAGTTTTGTTTTGTGAAGAATCAAGGTGAATTCACAGTGGAAATTTTGGAAACTTCTTACCTTCCATGAAAACTTGTGTACAGGTAAGGGTAAAATATTTGAAGTATTTTTTTCTATAGTTTTAATATGTGCAGGTTGAATTTTGTCAATGGTAAATTAAGGAGGAGATAAAGCTCCATCAAAATAGGATTTGAATTTTTCCATTGGATGCGTGAAAAATGTTGTCTCCTCTGTAAATTCTAAGGTTTATGTAGAGTTTAAAATTACATGGCCTGGTAAATGTTTTAAATATTTTTTTCATGAGGGGCCCCCGTAATAAGGGTTATTTGTTTTTATTAAAAGTATATACAATATAGTTTATAATTTTTATAGAGTATATGTTGTCTTTTGTTTTTACATTATATAAACTTTTTTTTTTTTTTTTTTAAAGTGAATATATTTTTACATTATAAATTATAATAGGTTAATATAATGTATTAAAATATAAACTCCCTAATATTATAAAGAAGAAGAAATTCTGAATTTCACATTCTGGAAATACACAACAAGTTTTGACTCCATTAAATTTGACGGTCAAATGACCGTCATGGCAGACCAAACATAAGGTAGTATGACAGTCATTTAGACGTCAAATTTAAGCTGACCAAATCTTTGTCTACATTATTTTTTTCCAGAAATTTGAAGTTGTTTTGCATTCTTAGGGGTTTCTTCTTCACTTCTATATGGTCAAAAAATATTTTATATAAGTCTGGGGTATAATGCAAAGCCCTTTATATTACGGGTTATTTTGATCATGGGAGGTTAATTAATATGCTTTGTAATGATAAAATTAGTTATGATTAAATATTTTATAAAGATCTATAAAATTTAGATTTACTTCTATTAAAAGTGTTATCTTTTTTATAAATATGTATATAACTATGTGGTACATTGCATATTATAATGGGGTGTGTTTTACAGGTTCAGAAAACAATGGCATCCAACTATTTCTGTCTTGACAAAACACGATCTGAATGAAACCAAATACAACATTTGGAAGATCGGGGTCAAATCGTAACTTGTGGCAAGAAAACTCGACAATTGTTTATGGATCTCGAGGTTACTCCCACCCGCCAAAGAATCAGTAGATAACATGAATGCATTCTCGCAATGAATACATAAATCTCTTTCCATGATTTTGTGCAATGTGAATGATGAGTACCTTTTACACATTGGTAATATTGAACATCCGAAAGAGATATGGACGCAACTAGAATCCATGCATGAAGGTATATGTTTACCTAAAATTATTAAATTAGTTTTAGAATTGCTTACAACTATGAAAGGAGATAAAAAAGTAGTTAATTTCTTAGCCAAAATTAAAAATAATAAAGCACAATTAGATGGATACAATTATTATTTAATTGGTGAAAAATTAATCTACTTTATTGTTCAGTTAAACATACATGAAAGATTTAGGAATTATATTTCTATCTTGAACTATAAATATTAGAACGAAAATGATCTACATGATTTAAATACCTTGAGTTCATTTCGATACAGAAGAGCAAGTGATGATGAACTTTGACTCTAAGTAGAATGTCTCTCGATACTTCTTGCTCAAAATTCAAAGTTCAAACTTCGCAAACCCTTCTCAAATCAAAAATGTAGATCTAAATCTTCTTTTGTTGATAAGAAAAATTTTTCTTCCGATCAATCGCATGTTAGCTTTAGTGGTAAATATCACAAATGTGGTAAATTTGAACATAAAAATGAAGATTGCAAAACTAAGGAACTTATCCATAAAATAAAATAAAAATATTTCTTCTAAGTACAATTTAAGGAAAAAGGATAGCTTTAATGATATTCCTAAAACTATTGCATTATATGTTGGATTGTATTCTTCTTCTAATTCTGAATGGATTCTAGATTCAGGTGCATCAAATCATATGACTGATGTTTCAAATTCTTTATTTGATGTTGTGAAAATCAATGAGCATGTGTATCTTAGTGATAACTCATCTTTAGAAGCAATAGAGAAAGGAAAAGTAAAATTTGTTAATGGTGTGTTGAATAATGTTTTATTTGTTCCTAAGCTAAAAAAGAACCTTTTATCATGTTCTCAGCTAACTCATGATGGTTTATAAATTCAAATTTTGAAAAATACTTGGTATATCAAGGATAGTAATGATAATATAATAGCTGAAGGAATTCAAAGAAATGGTCTATATATTTTTGATGATTTATATTTTGCACCCTGTTTTGTTTCTTAAAGTTTGAATAATTCAAAACTATGGCATGAAAGATTAGGAAATGTTAATTGTCGAATTTTATATGAAATGGCTAGATATAATATTGTGAAAGGTTTTCTTATGTTTTCTTCTTCTCATGATGCATGTGAAGGGTGTTTATGCTCAAAACAAAGTTCTAAAACCTTTCACTCACATCTTGAAGAGTTCCTCTTCCTCACTAGAACTTATTCATAGTGATGTTAGAGGACCTCTTAAAGAAGCTTCATTAAATGGTTCTTTATATGATATGACTTTCATTGATGATTTCACCAGATGATTTGTCATATATTCTTAAAAATAAATCTGATGTACTTGGGAAATTTAAGGAATTTAAAGCATCTGTTGAAAACTCTTCAAATTATAAAATTAAGAGACTTAGAAGATAATGGGGGTGAATATGTTAGAAAAATATTTTAAAAAATTGTATTAATTGTGGTATTAAAAGGAATTAACTTCTCCTCATTCTCCCCAATTTAATGGTGTTTCGTAACGTAATAATATGACTATTTTAGATATGGCTCGCATTATGTTTCACTATTAGTATTCCTAAATTTATGTGGGCAGAGGCAATGAACACAACAAATCTACATTCTAAATAGGGTTCCCACCAAAATTATTCATCGTTCAACTCCTTTAAAAATGGTCAAATCAAAACTTGATATTTCTCATCCCCATTTTAAGATTCTAGAACAAGGGAAATTTTTTTTTTTTTTATAAAACGTTCTCTATTATGAATTATATAATTCAAACACATGTTCAAGTTTTAATAATTGTTCTCTCATCGCCCAAACAATGCAGTTTGGAACACACAATTTTCTTTTAAAACTAATGTTCTATGTTCACATATTTACAATATGGAACACACATTCAAAGGCCATTCAATCTTATAACAAATTCTATATGCTGCTATAAATGACTCAAGAACTACCGATCTTCCATTTTCATGGCTCTGAGTTTCAACGATCTCTCATTTCATGACTCAAACTACCGATCCTTCATGTTCATTCATGCATAGTATAATATATATATAACAAGGTTCTCTTAATTTTCCGGTTATCGAAGTGATCCATTTAAGAAGCCTATCTCGAATATCTCATATCGATATTCATCTCGACATCCCGCATCTTAAATTAAGTGATTAGGACAACGCAACCAAAGACTTGCGATACTTTGGCCAAAGATTTTCACATGCTTTGCATGATCATATTCCCGATGTGATACACACCAATGGAATACGTCCTTCACCTCACTTCACCTGTTATCTAGAATGGTCTTTCCCGGTTCCTACCAAATTCATTCCAATTTAAGGTCAAATTCTAACTTCCAATTTCCAACTAGCAATATGAACGAATATAGGAAGGCACTCATGGTAACTAAAGATACAGACATACGGTGTCGCTTCCCAACGACTCCGTGTGTCTAGTTATCTTTAGTCCTCCGGAGTCACTCCGTATACGTGATCATACTCCTATCCCTAGCCAAGAACTTAATATTCATCCTATGTATTCTTGATGATTTAATTCGGGAGGGCATTGTAATATGTCAGCTTATAACATTGTGTCGCCATGAAGACCTTGCCTTCATGAAGACACCGTGCCGTCAGAAATGGGCGATGTCAATGTCCTACGGAATCCTCCCATCGAGAGTACACATCCTCGCTCAAGTGATTTGGATATGATCTTAATATTTAAGATCAACTTTCAAAGAACCATGCCGATCCTTTATCCTCGCTTCCTCATATAATAGTAAGGAGCTAAGAGAGACTAAATCCATCTTCTAGCTTGTTATGCATCTCTCCTTCATACCAAGGGTTGCATTTTCTCTACTTGGTTCTTTTCTTAATCATTGATTAAGCAGCCCATTACCGATGACGTAATAAGTTTAACCTATTAAACTTAACCAAGTTTTCCACAACTGTAACCAAATTCAATTCCAGCTTATTAGACGTCATTTAAACGAGGTCTAATTCTCAATAAATGTATTCATTTATTCTCCTTAACCTTACATAGTTAAGGTCTATTAGCCCTGGATATATTTATCCCATATCCTTACTTTCTGAATTTAACATTCGAGGCTATTAATGGAGTCCGAATACGAAGTTCGGCTGCTCCTAAGTTATTTGATATTCCTTAGCTTTCAAGCTAATCCCGAATACCTATCAGTTATGAGATCATGTTCTTCCTAATCCTTTTTAATGTCAATTAAAAATTCATCTTAACCCAAGTATGAACTAATTGCACATTTCAACTTAAAAGTTGCATTTAGGTAAGAATAGATGTCAATTCCTTTTAAATCCATCCAAGGACAATTGAATAATTCCAAATCAAGAAATAACATTATATTTCCAATTTAATCAACAATATCAAACTGATATAGTCATTAAAATATCACACTTGTATTTGTATTCATCAATCCATTTCATAATCCATACATTTTCCACCCAAATGACTGACTTTGTTTATATAAAACAACATTACAACTCATAGATAAAGAATGTACTTTCTTCTTTTCACAATTCCTCGTAGAGGAATAATAACTAACAAATACAATTCATCTTCGAAAATCAAAAGAAGTATCGTAAAAACAGCCATGTCTTCGCTTTTAATCAAGTTCCATCTGCAAAATTATTTGCACGGGTCACTTCCTAATGAATCGAGCATATTAAGCACTTGTCATTAAAATGAGGTGCTTCTAATTAACTCTCAATAAAAGAACCTCGCTTTTATGAAATGTTAATATGAACATCAATCAAGAATTAAGTATCAAAAGAATGAACAACATGAAAATCGAACCATCTAAATACCATCCCAATCACCAAAGAATTGTTGTCCTATTTCCCACATAACCATTACAAGACGCAATTTCCTTCCACAGCCCAGACACAACATTTGTAAGAACTAGGAATACTAGTAAACATACCGTGTTATAACATAATCGCTATCCCTTCCCTTTCATTACATTAGTAATAAATGCAAAGGATAAAATCTAACCGAAATGTAAACCAATTACTTTCCTTTCAAATATGCATCTCATTTGATTTCAAGCAATCAAGTACATGATGAGAAGAGCAAACAACAATAAATATAGTATGCTTATACCCAAGCAATACAAAATTGCTCCTAAACGATTACAGATTTCCAACTCGTATGAGAGAAGAAATGATCATTTTTCCAAGTTATCCATCCACATTCCTATTTCTTTCCCATGACTCGTCATTCTAAAATTGAATCCAAACGAGACACAAATCAAGATAACAAGCTTCAGAGTGAAACTTACAAAATCCATTCGGAATTCACTTTCCAACAGCAAGAAATAGTTCCGTTCATATTCAGCTTTAAATGAAAACAAGGATGAATTTATCGTCCTTATCAATACTTCATTTAAATCAGGCTCATACGAATACCATAAATGGGTTAGTAAAACATCGTATTATCATAGAACAAGCAGTATAAAGATGCATACTATGTACTTACTGTACTAGAAGATTCCATACTTCTTTCACTGTATTTTTAACCAAATAAACAGTTATACAGCCACGTAATCACTTATTCACATGACCTTCTATATCCATGAACACATACAGTTCATAATAACAATTGCACATTGTTGTTACCTACAGCAAGACCAATTCATATTGCACAGTAAAGCTCTATTATTGCTATTTCCAAAACTCAATCAGCAAAAGAGAAAAATTCATTCCCTTAACTATTTCAATAAGAAAACATCCATTTCCTTCAAATACAACAAGAATCAGTCAAGTCGATTCATTTTTTTTTTTTGAATGACAGTGCAAAATTAGAGATCTCCTGAAACATTCCAATCTTCCATTTGTACAGGAAAACACAGCACTCAGGAAACAATTTAAATGCCACTGTCATCTCTATCAAGCCGAACTTATAACGTTCAATAAAACCAAATTACTGTTTCTATCAAATCAAAAACAACAGAAAGAAGAAGAATTCGTTTCCCTATAATTTCAGTAAGAAACAATCATTTTCTTCAGAATGTAATAAGAACACCCCAGTCGTATTTGTTCTATCATGACAGCTCAACCCATATTGACAATAGAACAATTGTTCAATAATGAAAAACAAACTCATATAGCCTGTACAGTTTCCATTCATTATACCATATGAAATGAATACCCAATTCGAGTTCCTTGCCAACAAACATTTCTACCCGAAATCCATTTTTCTAGTTCATAATGATATGCAGAACTTCAGAATACAATAATCATTTATCAACACCTATATCAAGGCAAACCCGCATAGGTATTAAATGCACAAGTATGGTACATACCAAGACAGCCTCAAAAAAAACAAGCCGCCCATATATTTTCATTCATTTGCACAGTAATACAAAGCCAAATTTGTAATCACGAAACAATTAATCGAAGATCAAACCGCATCAATAAAACACAACAAAATCATCTTACCCTCACAGCAAGGAGAAAACACAGTTCATAAGTTCAAAAGAAAAACAGTTACTTTTTCCAACTCCCATGAATACTTCAAGTCGTATTCATCCATTTCTTTTACAAAAGAAAAAGTACAGCACACAGAATATGACTAGCACTTCCATCAAACCGAGCTCATAATGCTCAATAAAACTCAAATGCTATTTCCTTCAAAATCCAAAACAGCAGAAGGAAGAGGAACTCATTTCCTCAAAAATTCAATAAAGAAACAACTTCAAACAACTCACACAGCTAATACGTTTCATCACTCAAGTTCATATAGCAAAAGAACAATTGCTCAACAATGAAAACAACTCTCTACCGCTTTATAGCTTCATTCAATATAATCATAAAAAGAAATACCCAGTTCAATTCCCAATTTTGTCAAATCAAACCAACACAACATGTTTGTATTTCCAACTCAAATATATGCAAAGATAGTTCAAATCACAACATCAAGAAAATGATTCTACCCAAATCATTTCCAAAATGACAGCAAAATCGAATAAACCCAAAACCCGTTCAGAAAAGAAGAGCAGGGTTGTTTTAATGAGACGCTTAAACAAAGCAAGTGTTTTAAAGAGAAGGGCTTAACATGCCTACAATTTTTCCTCGAAGCTCGAAGAAAACCACGTCTACAGGTGGTATTTCCTTCCACGGTGACAACAACAAGCTTTCCAAACAATCCCTTCCTCTACAGGCTCAGAAAACAGCCTTCAATTTCCAAAGAAACAGTGATAATCAACCAAACACAACTGGTTCGACTGAACCAAGAAAAACCAAATGCAGAGCAACTTTCCAAAAATCCGAACAAACACAAATGACCAACAAAAATTCCTCCATACTCTTTCCAAGGTGGGCTGGTCGCGAAGACCAAGAAATTAAATGCATTAAAGGCTCTACCTTTTCCTATTTCCTCACGCCACCGCCGACTTGGGTCAAAACTTCCAATTTCAAATTTTTGCATGCAAACCAAGTTTAGTCCCATAACTAACTAGATACCTCCACCTTTTTCCTGTTCCCGCCAAACTTGGCGCTGTCCACGCAAGGACTCACATTAATTGCCATTAAATTTCCTTCCATCCTTATCCTTTCCCATGGGTCTGTGCATCCCCTTCTAGGTTAGGATTAGTTTAGGATTAACAATAGTGTTCATACCTAGGTCATAGGTTAATAGAACTTAGGTCTATTTTCACCATTTTAGAATTTAAAAATCCACTTAGGATAGTAGTTTAGGATGTAAGGTAGAACTTAGGATTAGATTAGGATCTAATTTCCTTAACACCTAACACTTAATTAATCAACCTCCAATCTAAGTCTTCCGATCGACATCCAAATTTCAACACTGTGCAGGACATTTCGTCCCACGTTATACATACCTGAGCCACCCGTATCCAGGCATTTCTCACCTTACGAGGTCTCACGTTACGACAAAGTGTATGGTTCGAGAATCGAACCTTTTCCGTTGGCATCTACGTGCATGTACTGCTCATACCTAAATCAAAGCACATTTATATCAACCTTCAAATTGCTTTTAAGAGTAAATCGACAAAGCGATCACAAGAAGGCCACAACATACTTTGATCAATGGAATTGATTCAAGGTGTGTCACATTCAATCAGCGAATAGAGTTCAAGCAAGCATACGACAAATTTATCATCACATCAAAAAACATACAAGCAATAATAATCGTGTGTCCCATGTAAACAAATTACAAGATGCAAGAATCTAGATTAGCAACACATTCCTTAAGATCAAAATATATATCTTAACATGTTTGCCTTCATTTCAGTAGCATAACATTAAGAAAGTAATCACCATGATAACTTACAAAAATCGTGGCATTACATTCCTCCTCCTTAAAGAATCATCGTCCCGATGATCAAATTAACCAAATCAAGGAGTTCCTAGACAAAGTTCAGTTATTGTCCTTCCATTCATAAGTTCATACCAAAATAGATTCACTCTTAAAAACAATGTTTTAAGACAACTGTAAAATAGACTAATAATTGTCTAAATTTGGTAGAATTATCAGTTTTTCGAATTTCAAATTCGATCAAACAAATGTGGAAAAGCATATCTCATTTCTTCGAGATTTTCCCAAGTTGCACTTTCTTCGCTAAACTGGTCCCACTGGACCTTACATTGATTCACTTCGCGATTTCTTAAGTACAACTGGCGAGTTCCCAGCACTCGAATGGGCTTAACCACGATTATTCCTGGGTCTTGGACCTGCAAGGAATTCCAATTCAGCACATGTGATAAATCTGTCACGTATTTCTTAAGCAAAGAAATATGAAAAACATCATGCATTTGAGACAAAGCAGGAGGTAATGCTAGACGATAAGCTACAGGGTTGATTATTTCAACAATTTCAAAAGGTCCCACGTATCGTGGCGACAACTTGGCAGCCTTGCCAAAAGTTATTGAGCTCTTTTTCGGCTTCACCCGAAGAAAGACCTTCTCTCCCAGTTTATAATTCCTATCAACCCGCTTTAAGTCTGCATAACTCTTTTGCCTATTGGCAGCCTCCTTTAGATGTTCCCGAATCATTTTGATTTGCTGTTCCATTTCCGTAAGGATTTCTGGCCCAATTACCTCTCTGTCCTCAACGCTGTCCCAACTGACAGGGGTTCTGCATTTTCTTCCATACAATGCTTCAAAGGGTGCCATTTTTAAAGAGGCATGGTATGTATTATTGTAGAAGAAAATTCAACCAAATGGAAGGTATTCCTCCCATTTATACTGCTGGTCCATGCAATACATCCTTAACATGTCCTCTAAAACCCGATTAACTCTCTCACCGTCCATCTCTCCGGATGATATGCAGAACTAAAGTTTAATTTAGTTCCCAAGGCCGCATTAAGCATTTTCCAAAACCTTGATGTCATCCTCGGATCTCTGTCCGATATGATTAATTCCAGTATTCCATGCAATCTGAAGATTTCATGTACAAATCTTCTTGCTAACACTGGTGCATCGTCTTTCAAATTACCAGCAATGAAGTGTGCCACTTTGGTCAATTTGTCGACTACAACCAGGATAATATCATGCTTATTTCTTGACATAGGCAATCCTTGAACGAAATCCATCGTTATCACTTGCCATTTGTACTGCGGAATGCTGTGGGGATACAATAATCCAGCGGGATGCATATGTTCCACCTTAACACGCTGACATTCCAAGCAATGTGTTACAAATTCCACCACATCCTTTTTCATTCCTTCCGTAGTATTGTTACGCTTAAGATCAGCAAGCATTTTCGTAATGCCGTGGTGTCCGTAAAAGGTGAATTATGAAATTCAGCTTAACAATTTCCTCTTAAGTCATTTGCCAAAGGTATATATACCTGCTTTTCAAACCTCAAAATTCCTTCATTGTCAAAACGGAATCCTTTATACCTAACATCCTTTTCGATCTACAAAGAAGTGCTGTTTTGACTTGCTTGAAATAAGGATCTGATTCCAAGGCATCTTTCACCTCATCCTTAAACTGAGTTCTTAACGTTATAAGAGCAGAGATATGCTTCCTTCGACTCAGAGCATCTACCACTCTATTTTCCTTGCCTTTGATGTAGCTTATATCAAAATCATACCGAGAAAAATTCTAACCATCTTCGCTTGCCTTGCATTCAGATTTGGCCGAGTAAAATATACTTCAACCCCGATGGTCTGCTTTTAACTCAAAAGGCTTGCCTAAAAGGTAATGCCTCCACATTTGAAGTGCATGAACAATGGCAACGAGTTCTAGGTCGTGTGGAGCATAATTTTGTTCATGTAACTTAAGCTTTCTACTTTCATAAGCTATAACATGGTTATTCTGCAATGTAATACCTCCCAAGGCCTTCTCCCCGAGGCATCCGTTACAACCATAAAATTTCCATTTGGATCGTGCATACCAAAATAGGTGTTGTAGTTAACTTCCTTTAAATTTTTAAAGGCAGATTCACATTTGTCCGTCCAAAAATTTCTTATCCTTCTTTTGCAGTGAAGTGATTGGGGCAGCAATTTTTGAAAAGTCCTTAACGAACTTTCGATAATATCCAGCCAAGCCCATGAAGCTCCTCACTTCGTGCACGTTCTTAGCGCAGCCATTCAGCTTATAGCTGTGATCTTTGAAGGGTCAACAACTATTCCATTCTTGCTTATAACGTGTCCCAAATAATGCACCTCTCGCATCATAAAAGGAACATTTAGACAGCTTTACCATACAACTTCCTCTTTCTTAAAATTTCCAAAGACTATCCTTAGATGTTCTTAGTGCTCTTCGACATTTTTAGAGTATATAAGAATGTCGCCTAAGAATACAAGCACAAACTTGTCTAAGTATTCTTGAAAATATTGTTCATCGATTCATGAAGGCGGCAGGTGCATTAGTCAGCCCAAAAGGTAACACCGTGAACTCATAATGCCCGTACCTCGTTCTAAAAGTTGTTTTATGAATATCTTCTTCCTTTATTCTCAGCTGATGGTACCCTGATCGAAGATCTATTTTTGAATAAACTGATGCTCCTCGCATCTGATCAAACAGATCATCAATCCTAGGAAGTGGGTATCGATTTTTAATAGTTGCTTTGTTCAGCATTCTGTAATCAATGCACAGCCTCAAAGTGCCATCCTTTTTCTTTACAAAATTACCGGCGCTCCCCAAGGTGAGACGCGGTCTTATCACCCTTTAGTCAAAAGTTCTTGTAATCGAGCCTTTAGCTCTACCAACTCGATGGTGGTCATTCTATAAGGTGCCTTAGATATGGGTTCGCCTCCCGCTTTATTTCTATCGCAAAGTCAAACTCTCGCTTGGGTGGAAGACCTGCAATTCCTCCGAAACACATCACTCAAACCCCTTAACAATGGATATCTTTCCATGAAATCATTATCTTCCTCAACATTTTCTATCATTTTTACTGCATACAAGGTGCAGCCTCTATTTTTAGCCCTTTTTAGTTGCATAGCTGTCAGTTTCCTAACCGCAACTTCACGTTTTACACTTGAATGACACGCTGCTTTCGCAGTCATCAAAACAACAAATTTGTTTTTCATAACAGTCAACTTTTGCCTTATGTTCAGCCAACCAGTTAACTCCAATAATGATATCATATGATCCTAGAGGAGTGACATACAAGTCAACTTCGGTGGAGAAACTAGGCAAGTCAAGAATTGCCCCAAAAAGGCACATTTCGACTGTATGGACAACATTATTCCCATAATGCACTATCCATGTTTTATCCATTCGTTCAGCCTTTCTTTTTAATTTCATTGCAAGTTTAGTAGAAATAAAGCATTCAGTAGCTCCAGTATCAAAAAGTATGACTACAGGTGTACCGAATAACTTACCCGAACTTCTATAGGCGTAACTTGCTTTTCAGCTTGTCTGTTAGCCACTGCAGCGTGTATCCTATGCTATTGACCGCGATCATCCTTCTTCAGAGGACAATGATTCGCATAGTGGTCCTTTCCATAGTTGAAGCATCCTCCAACTGGCCCTTTTCTAGGCTCAAATTTGTTACCAGCTTTGAAGTTATCATTCTGGCTCCCATAGGACTTCTGTCCATTGCCACTAACTTTTGTGAAGTCAGTTCCACACGCTATTTATAGTGTCTCTGCTCATCACAGCATTTCTTGTTGTTATCCACAACAATTTTGTTTTTCACACCAAACCTTTTCCAAGGTCCCCTTTTAGGTGCAAGAGAGATGAAGAAGAATGGGAATCTTCTTCCTTATCTCTTCCTCGTGAGCAGAAATTGCTCTCAATTTCGCTCTCGTCTATTGCCTTTTCGACAACTCCTTCCATGGTGGTCAGGCCGTGGACATCCACTTCACCACCAATGATGGGATTCACCCCCATTATGAATTTCTCGTATTCTCAACTTCTCGCCACTGTTGGTATCACGGCACATACTTAAGGAGTTTAGTAAACCCTTCCCAAAGATTCTCACCGACAAATTTTCCTCATGCACTCGCTTCTAAAATTCAGTCATTTTCCTATCAAAATAGAGTTGAGGCAGCCATCGTTGCCTAAAATAACCCTTAAATTGATCCCAAGTTATGTCCGATTCGACAATATTCAACTCAACCTTACGGTTGTCCCACCATGATGATGCTTCATGAGAAAGCTATATGCTCCCATATCGCTTTGGTCTCTTCTGAGAAGTTTCTTATTGCAAAGTATTTCTCCATTTCACCGAGCCAATTCTCGCCTCCGTCCCCAAGGGTTGTTCCATCAAACTTTGGAGGACTTATTCTCTTTATATCATTTGTAAGTTCAAATTTCGCTAATCTTGCCCTTTTATTTTCGTGGATGATTAGAGCAATTACATTATTATTATCAACACCCGGATTCCTCCGTTGATGTTGTCCACAGGAGGCGGCTGATCATTTATATCAGCTTCATCTTCCTCCTCTTCATTTCCCATTGACTTTGTTCCGCAATGTCAAACGATCTCTCGTATCTAGTAGGGCAGCAAGGATTTCATCCAACTTTTTTGAGCAAGAGTGCTTCTCCACCCTCGTAACGGGTTATTCGCAAAGATTCCTCTTGTTCGACCATTTTCTCGCTCAATAAGAAAATGTAAACCTTATTAATATCATGGACTCATTAGGTCCAAGAGCTGCAACCTTCACTCTCCGATACCAAGATGTAACATCCCCATTTTAAGATACTAGAACAAGGGAAAAAAAAATTTATAAAACATTCTCTGTTATGAATTATATAATTCAAACACACGTTCAAGTTTTAATAATTGTTCTCTCCCAAACAATGCAAATTGAACACACAATTTCCTTTTAAAACTAATGTTCTCTATTCACATATTTACAATATGGAACACACATTCAAAGTCATTCAATCTTATAACATTCTATATGTTGTCAGAAATGACTCAAGAACTACCGATCTCCCATTTTCATGGCTCGAGTTTCAACGATCTCTCATTTCATGACTCGGCAACTACCGATCCTTCATGTTCATTCATGCATAGTATAATATATATACAAGGTTCTCTTAACTGCTTCCTAGGTTATCAAGTGATCCATTTAAGAAGCCTATCTCAATATCTCATTACTCGATATTCATCTCGACATCCCGCATCTTAAATTAAGTGATTAGGACAACGCAACCAACGACTTGTGATACTTTGGCCAAAGATTTTCACATGCTTTGCATGATCATATTCCTGGATGTGATACACACCAATGGAATACGTCCTTCACCTCACTTCACCTGTTATCTAGAATGGTCTTTCCTGGTTCCTACCAGTCCTTCCAATTTAAGGTCAAATTCTAACTTCCAATTTCCAACTAGCAATATGAACGAATATAGGAAGGCACTCATGGTAACTAAAGATACGCAGACATACGGTGTCGTTCCCAACGACTCCGTGTGTCTAGTTATCTTTAGTCCTCCGGAGTCACTCCGTATACGTGATCATACTCCTATCCCCAGCCAAGAACTTAATATTCAGCCTATGTATTCTTGATGATTTAATTCGGGAGGGCATTGTAATATGTCAGCTATAACATTGTGTCATCATGAAGACCCCGCCTTCATGAAGACACCGTGCTGTAGCTGGCGTATGTCAATGTCCTACGGAATCCTCCCATCGAGAGTACACATCCTGCTCAAGTGATTTGGATATGATCTTAATATTTAAGATCAACTTTCAGCAACCATGCTGATCCTTTATCCTCGCTCCTCTACATAAACAGTATGGAGCTAAGAGAGACTAAATCCTTTCTAGCTTGCTATGCATCTTCTCCTTCATACCGAAGGGTTGCATTTTCTCTACTTGGTTCTTTTCTTAATCATTGGATTAAGCAGCCCATTACCGATGGACGTAATAAGTTTAACCTATTAAACTTAACCAAGTTTTCCACAACTGTAACCAAATTCAGAATTCCAGCTTATTAGACGTCATTTAAACGAGGTCTAATTCTCAATAAATGTATTCATTTATTCTCCTTAACCTTACATAGTTAAGGTCTATTAGCCCTGGATATATTTATCCCATATCCTTACTTTCTGAATTTAACATTCGAGGCTATTAACGGAGTCCGAATACGAAGTTCGGTTGCTCCTAAGTTATTTGATATTCCTTAGCTTCCAAGCTAATCCTGAATACCTATCAGTTATGAGATCATGTTCTTCCTAATCCTTTTAATGTCAATTAAAAATTCATCTTAACCCAAGTATGAACTAATTGCACATTTCAACTTAAAAGTTGCATTTAGGTAAGAATAGATGTCAATTCCTTTTAAATCCATCCAAGGACAATTGAATAATTCCAAATCAAGAAATAACATTATATTTCCAATTTAATCAACAATATCAAACTGATATAGTTATTAAAATATCACACTTGTATTTGTATTCATCAATCCATTTCATAATCCATACATTTTCCAAATTAAAATGACTGACTTTGTTTATATAAAACAACATTACAACTCATAGATAGAAGAATGTACTTTCTTCTTTTCACAATTCCTCGTAGAGGAATAATAACTAACAAATACAATTCATCTTCAGACAATCAAAAGAAGTATCAGAAAACAGCCATGTCTTCATTTTAATCAAGTTCCATCTGCAAATTACTTGCACGGGTCGGGCCTCAATGAATCGAGCATATTAAGCACTTGTCATTAAAATGAGGTGCTTCTAATTAACTGTCTCAATAAAAGAACCCTGCTTTTATGAAACGTTAATATGAACATCAATCAAGAATTAAGTATCAAAAAGAATGAACAACATAACAACTGAACCATCTAAATACCATCCCAATCACTCAAAGAATTGTTGTCCTATTTCCCACATAACCATTACAAGACGCAATTTCCTTCCACAGTTCCAGATTACAACATTTGTAAGAACTAGGAATACTAGTAAACATACTGCTGTTATAACATAACTGCTATCCCTTCCCTTTCCTTACATTAGTAATAAATGCAAAGGATAAAATCTAACTGAAATGTAAACCAATTACTTTCCTTTCAGTTCATGCATCTCATTTGATTCCAAGCAATCAAGTACAGACGAGAAAGCAAACAACAATAAATATAGTTGCTTATACCCAAGCAATTACAAAATTCGTTCCTAAACGATTACAGATTTCCAACTGTATGAGAGAAGAAATGATCATTTTTCCAAGTTATCCATCCACATTCCTATTTCTTTCCTCATGACTGTCCTAAAAATTGAATCCAAACGAGACACAAATCAAGATAACAGTTCAGAGTGAAACTTACAAAATCCATTCGGAATTCACTTTCCAACAGCAAGAAATAGTTCCGTTCATATTCAGCTTTAAATGAAAACAAGGATGAATTTATCATCCTTATCAATACTTCATTTAAATCAGGCTCATACGAATACCATAAACAGGTTAGTAAAACATCGTATTCATCATAGAACAAGCAGTATAAAGATGCATACTATGTACTTACTGTACTAGAAGATTCCATACTTCTTTCACTGTATTTTTAACCAAATAAACAGTTATACAGCCACGTAATCACTTATTCACATGACCTTCTATATCCATGAACGCATACAGTTCATAATAACAATTTGCACATTGTTGTTACCTACAGCAAGACCAATTCATATTGCACAGTAAAGCTCTATTATTGCTATTTCCAGAACTCAATCAGCAAAAGAGAAAAATTCATTCCCTTAACTATTTCAATAAGAAAACATCCATTTCCTTCAAATACAACAAGAATCAGTCAAGTCGATTCATTTTTTTTTTTGAATGACAATGCAAAAATCAGAGATCTCCTGAAACATTCCAATCTTCCATTTGTACAGGAAAACACAGCACTCAGGAAACAATTTAAATGCCACTGTCATCTCTATCAAGCTGAACTTATAAAGTTCAATAAAACCAAATTACCGTTTCTTCAAAATTTAAAAAATAGAAAAGAAAAGAATTCTTGCTTCCCTATAATTTCAAAAAAGAAACAATCATTTTCTTCAGAATGTTATAAGAACACCCCAGTCATATTTGTTCTATCATGACAGCTCAACCCATATTGACAATAGAACAATTGTTCAATAATGAAAAACAAACTCATATAGCCTGTACATTTTCCATTCATTATACCATATGAAAAGAATACCCAATTCGAGTTCTTCTCGATCAAACATTTCTACCCAAAATCCATTTTTCTAGTTCATAATGATATGTACAGAACTCAAAATAATAATATTCATATATCAATACCTATATTAAGGCAAACCCGCATAGGTATTAAATGCACAAGTATGGTACATACAAACAGACTCAAACAAAGAAGCCAAATTCCCATATTTTTCCATTTATTTGCACAAAATACAAAGCCAAGTTTGTATTCACGAAACAAATCCCAATCGAAGATCAAACCGCATCAATAAAACACAAAATCATCTTTCCATCACAAAGAAGAGAAAATGTAATCATCATAAGTTCAAGAAAACAATTTTTTTTTCCAACTTTCACGAATACCCAAGTCGTATTCATCCATTTCTTTTACAAAAGAAAAGCACAACAATAAGAATATGACTATCACTTCCTTCAAACCGAGCTCATAATGCTCAATAAAACTCAAATGCTATTTCCTTCAAAATCCAAAACAGCAGAAGGAAGAGGAACTCATTTCCTCAAAATTTCAATAAAGAAACAACTTCAAACAACTCGCACAGTTAATACATTTCATCACTCAAGTTCATATAGCAAAAGAACAATTGCTCAACAATGAAAACAACTCATACTACTGCATACAGTTCCATTCAATATAATCATTTAAAGAGAAATACCCAGTTCGAATTCCCCAATACTGTCAAACAAACCAACACAGCATGTTTGTATTTCCAACTCAAATTTATGCAAAGACAGTTCAAATCACAACAGCAAGAAAACGATTCTACCCAAATCATTTCCAAAATGACAGCAAAATCGAATAAACCCAAAACCCATTCAAGAAGAAGAGCAGGGTTGTTTTAATGAGACGCTTAAGTAAAGCAAGTAGTTTTAAAGAGAAGGGCTTAACATGCCTACAATTTTTCCTCGAAGCTCGAAGAAAACCACGCCTACAGGTGGTATTTCCTTCCACGGCGACAACAACAAGCTTTCCAAACAATCCCTTCCTCTACAGGCTCAGAAAATAGCCTTCAATTTCCAAAGAAACAGTGATAATCAACCAACACAACTGGTTCGACTGAACCAAGAAAAACCAAATGCAGAGCAACTTTCCAAAAATCCGAACAAACACAAATGACCAACAAAAATTCCTCCATACTCTTTCCAAGGCGGGCTGGTCGCGAAGACCAAGAAATTAAATGCATTAAAGGCTCTGCCTTTTCCTATTTCCTCACGCCACCGCCGACTTGGGTTGGCGAACTGCCAATTTCAAATTTTTCATGCAAACCAAGTTTAGTCCCATAACTAACTAGATACCTCCACCTTTTTCCTGTTCCCGCCAAACTTGGCGCTGTCCACGCAAGGACTCACATTTAATTGCCATTAAATTTCCTTCCATCCTTATCCTTTCCCATGGGTCTGTGCGTCCCCTTCTAGGTTAGGATTAGTTTAGGATTAACAATAGTGTTCATACCTAGGTCATAGGTTAATAGAACTTAGGTCTATTTTCACCATTTATACAATTTAAAAATCCACATAGGATAGTAGTTTAGGATGTAAGGTAGAACTTAGGATTAGATTAGGATCTAATTTCCCTTAGCACCTAACACTTAATTAATCAACCTCCAATCAAGTCTTCCCGACTGACACCAAATTTCAACACTGTGCAGGACATTTCGTCCCACGTTATACATACCTGAGCCACCCGTATCCAGGCATTTCTCACCTTACGAGGTCTCACGTTACTATATCAACCTTGATTGCATGTTTAATCAACCTTCAAATTGAAGAGTAAATTGACGAGAATCAACCTTTTCAATGGAATTGCAAGGTGTGATGTCAATCACCGACGTGTTCATACCCAAATTTGTCGTGTCAAGCATTTATATCAACCTTCAAATTACGGTTGTGAAATCCAGAAAATCATTCCCTTAAGATCAAAGCGATCATCAAGAAGTTTGCCACAAATATACATTAAGATCAATGGAATTGATTCAAGGTGTGTTCTAATCAATCTTAGGATAGAGTTCAGCAAGCATAATGACATACATCAAATTTTCGAAGACATCACATCAATGAAACATACAAGCAATAATAATCTGTCCCCATGTAAACAAATTACAAGATGCAAGAATCCAGATTAAGAACACATTCCCTTAAGATCAAAATATATATCTTAACATGTTTGCCTTCATTTCAGCAGGTTTCACTACAACATTAAGAAAGTAATCACCATGATAACTTATTTGAAGAAAATGGTAAAGAAAACTATGTTTGTAAATTGAAAAAAATTATATGGTTTAAAGAAAGCTCTTAAAGCTTGGTATGCAAAAATTAATTCTTTCTTTAAACATTTAAGATTTTTTAATTGTTATTCTGAAAATGATCTATTAATCAAGCAAGAAGGATTACATATAATCATTGTTTGTATATATGTTGATGATTTTCCTATGACTAGTGATAATCCTACTTTAATTTGTAGAATTAAAGAAAAATTGAAACAATACTTTGAAATGACTGATTTAGGTTTCTTACATCATTGTCTTGGCATGGTTGTATTTCAAGATATACATTCTATTAATGTTTCTCAAGCACGGTTGCAATCAATGTCTTGAAAAAGTTTAACATGATTGATTGTAAACCAATTTCTACTCCTATGGAAGTTGGGTCGAAAATTGATCCTAAACTTTGTATGTGAAAAAATTGATCCTACTTTATATAGGAAGTTAGTTGGTAGTTTGATATATTTAACTATCACCCCGGACAAAGATTTCCTATGCGGTAGGAATTTATTCTAGGTTTATGCAGAACCTTATAGAGATCATTGGAATCTTGCAAAAAGATTCTTAGATATATTAAAGGTACAATCAATTATGGATTACATTATACTACAAATGAAAATGCTAACTTATATAGATTTTGTGATTCGATCATGTTGGTGATGTATTAGATAGAAAATCTATTTTTGGTTATGTGTTTAAATTTGGTGCAGGTGCCATTACTTGGTGTAGTAAAAAGCAGCCAACTATTTCTATCTCTTCAAGAAGTTTTGAGTATAGAAGTGCAATAGAAGCTGCAAAAGAGGCTCTATGGCTAAAGAGGTTGTTCGATGAGATAAAGATGAAGGATCCACATAGTGTTCCTTTGTTTTGTGACAACCAAAGAACCATAGCTCTTGCACATAATCCAGTACAACATTAGAGGACGAAGCACATTGAGATACATATACACTTCATCCGTGAGAAGGTGCTAAGTGGTGAGATAGATCTTAAGTTCATACCAACTGAAGAGCAAGTTGCTAATATCTTCACAAATCCCCTGAGTGCTGCAAAGTTTTATCACTTTCGTGAAAATCTTGGATTTTTGGAGTTGCCATTGAGAGGGAGTCTGCGTGACAATGTCACCTCTTATTAGAACTTGTTTTTGTAAAAATATTTTCGGGCATTTGTAAAAAAATACCTTCGAGCAAGTGTAAAAATACCTTCGGGCATGTATACCTCCTCGACTTATTTTTTTAGAAAGAAGTGTAGAAAGATCTTAAAGGAGGTCTTCAATAAACTCTTTAGTGTTATTGATTTTACTGGTAAACATCCATTATAAGCATATTATTAAGGAGGTCCTTGGTTATAAAAGTCTCCTATATCCTTGGGTTCAATTACCTTTTATGAGAACATATGAGAATATGTAAAACTCACGAATCATACTTAGCCACTGATCATGGGATGATCTTTGGGATTCTAAATCCTTTTGTACCAAAAGGTAACTTGAGTATGATGAAGGTGTTATAATTCCTTCACCCGATATGCTAGCCTAAAACCATCATGGTTTAAGGATTGTAAATCCTGTAGTGTACCACAGAAGGTAAGCTATTGACATATGTTATCCCACTTAACATTAAGGGGGAGTGTTGGAACATAATGATTAAGTGGTCTAGCTAACCCTTAATTAATATGGGTCCATCACTATTATATAGGTTAAATATTAATAATATGAAATACTTTTCTATTATTAAATATTCATACCTAGGTAATATACATTAGGTAAGCATTTAATAATGTGAATCATTTGTGTTTATATTTATTAAATACACTCACCTAGGTATATGTGTCAACCATTTTAGGTTGAAAAGGTGGGTTGGGAGACATACCCAATCACCTTATATAAAAAGGACGTTAGGTCTTCATTTGATATATTCAGAAATATTTCAAAGGTATGCAAATCAAGTGATTTGGTTTTACCCTTAGTAAATAGGGTTTTAAAGAGGAGGTGATCTTCTTGGATGTAAAATAATTTCTCTCAAGTAAAAGGTTTTTTCAAAGTGGTTTTTACCCTATTGGGGTTTTCCACTATAAATATTGTGTCACCTTGTAATTTATTTCCTATAAGTATTTCTTTATTTACTTATGTCATGATGTAATGTTTATTTAAATATTTATTGTAACATTATATAATATGTAAGTTAATTAAATCAGTATTTATTATAATCCTCAAATTCTAACAAAAATAGAGGAGATTTACATCATCTTCACTAAGATTGGTGTGTGTCTTACTGATCTTTAGCCTTCTAAGGCATTATCCCAACACATCTGTGGAGTCCACTAATTCAAAAACCCATTTATTTCATCCACAAACCATTTCCATTCTTCTATTTCCCTCATTCATGAAGCTATGAAGTAATGACTTCATTTCCTTGTTAGAATCCTCATATATAAGAGAAATAACATTCCCTCCACCTTTTCATTTCTTAAATCTCCATCTATATCAGATCTATGATCCTTACTATGATGAACATGCATATTACCCAAACCCCATCGACCCATATGGTCATCCTATTGACCATTATGTTTTTTCAAGAATATGGGTATGTAGATAATGGAAGAAATTTCATGCATGATGATGATTTCTGTATACATATCTAGATTCAAGAGGAAAACATGCTACAACTAAAGGTGATATGTGAAATCAAGGAAACTAGACTTGGTTTTAAGTAGCCCTTTCTATGAGGTGATCTTCGACTGAGCTAGTATAGCCCTCAACAAAAGCTAGACATAATGGTTTAATATTCAAATTAGATATTAGAGTGGATTGATTTAATAGAATGTTACCAATCTAGTTGTAGAGAACCCTATAAAATGGTTAATCCTTCACTACCATCATATATCTCCCATATTCCCTCTTTTCAATCTACACCATCTCAACCAATATGTTAAATCCCTAACTTTCTCAAAGCTCATGTTGTTATTCATTCTCCTCTACATGAGGATATTACATCTCCTCCATTATTTGAACCCCTACAAAATTAGTAAAAATCTCAATACTTTCCCCCTTGTATATATCCAAATCCATGTTGGGATGAACTTCATGATCAAACGAACTTGGAGGGCATCCAACTAAAGATCCAAATAGGTAATATTAGTTGCAGAGTCGGAGTTTGAGGTCAAAAATTTCTTCATCAAGAAGCTCACATTCAACCTCTTGAAAATTCATCAAAATTAGTTGAGGTGATCTCCATTATTGTTTATCATGAGATGTCTATTAAAGAATGTACTGACTCCAAAAGTATGGATGAAGGAATGACCCAACCTTTTGAAAAGCCTCATATTGTTTTTATTGATCAATCTAAAAAGGAGGATGAATTGGCTGAGCTCAAGAAGGGGAGGTTGAGGTTGAAGAACACAAAAATAGGACAAATTAGACTCTAATTATTTGTATGTAGAAGATATCATTGAGATATTATTTCTCTCATTTGATGATGAATATTTTGATCTATATTCACCTTCATTCAAATAATCATCCTTAGAGAAATCCTCGAGGAGAACCAAGTGAAGGAAGAAATCAGTCATGAATTTTAGAATGAAAATAATTTTGAGGTGGATAATGAGGAGCACAATATTGAATTAGAGTTGGTCATAGGGTAGGAAATAAATTAAGGAAAGTTTAAACAACTTGGAAACCCTCTCAAATATTGAATGGAATGTGAAATAGATGGGAAAATTAAAATAATCAGTCCATTGGTTTTGAGAGTTGGATTCGAATTAGGTATCTAGCTAGAAAAGATATAAGAACATAGTTTCCATGAGACATCCTCACTTCAAAACATTAGGAAGATCCTCAAAGTGCGAAGGTTATACAAAACACATGTCCAAATCAAATATAAAGAAAATTGAGGATGTGTTTCTTCTTTTAAGGCAGATACTTTGAATAAAAGTAAGTATGAGCCATGTTTTCACTTACACAACTCTATCTAGGTGCAAATTTGATCTCATGGCTTCATTTTGTAAGGAAGGGAAGTTAATGTTGGTTCCCGATCTACTACACCAAACAAGGTAAGAATGAGAAAGAGTGAAAAGATAAAATATCGACATGTTGGTGTGTCATTTTATATCAGGGATGTATCTATCTATCTCTCTTTACCATACCTTATGGGAGTTATAGAGAGGCACTTGACTAAGGATGTGATTGTTATCCTTCTACTTTATGGATCTTCTTGAACTAGGGTAATATGACCTAAAAGGTAGCTTTAAAAGGGGAGGGAGATATTATGTTTCAATCCCTCAAACTTATCAGTGAATCCATCTGAGACCAATTGCAGCCACAAGATGTAGTACTCACTCAAACAAGTAATCATTTAAGTGATACAAACTACTAAATAAATATGAAATATGATCACAAACATGATCTCTGAAAAAATTGTTAACAACTTAAGGTATGATGATGTTGAGATGCTAAAATTTACAGATCGTTGAAAATACACTTGAAATATGCCAATTATGTGTGATTTGTAGGAAAACACGTGTAAAATAAGTAAGGGTAATGTGATTTGCAAGGGGTAGGATAGGATGGTACTTATTTAAATGAGTGGGAGGTGTATATAATGGGGAGAAGTTTTAATGCTCGCCATTTTAGTATGTTTCTCCCAAAATGTAGAAGAACAAAAATCAAGACAACATAACCTTCAAAAAGGGATTTGAATTCAATAATACCAAATTAATGCAAACACTACCACATAATATTTGAAACCTTATCACAAAATCTTGTGCATAAAGCTTCAATAAAATATCTATTGCATCCACTCCATAAAACCCACAATACACTCAAGGGCTATAAACAATCGCCTCTAATGTAATACTACAGAAAGCAATTTTATGACTAAACAAACATTTCAAAGTAATACTATAGAAAAATATTAATTCAGTAACTAATATTATACAATAACAAGAGATAAATTATGTTTATGTCATTGATTTAACAAATACAATAATACATCAAAGACTATTTTCCTTAACTATGTTCCTATTTACAATCCAAAATATCTCGATCAAGCATGGAAAATGATTCTTTATATATAAATTTGGCAAGGAGACATGGAAATTATATCAATTCTTGTTAATGACTATATAATTCTTAATCACCTTATCATGAACCCCCAAAATTATAACCCCTAAAGTGAAAAAATACCTTCAATTTTATACAAAACTTTTCCCATAAGGGAATATATCCAACTACCCCTATGAGCATTAGAAACAAGAAATATGTGGGGTAGTGGTATTTGATATGAAAACTATATGGAAGATCTGTACATATTGAAAATAATCCCATTTTGATTTGCCTAGCTGGAAATGTTTTGAATCACGATGAAACCGATGGAGGAGTGGAAAATATTCCTTATCTCGTCAAAAATTATTTTGTCTATTTTTGTAACTTTCATTATTTGACACATGCTTTAAGGAAGATCTTTTTACACATCATAATCAAATCATTTTATTCCTTTTGAAATAATAATGAATAGAAAAGGAATAAATAATGGGGAAGGGGAAAAAAATAAAGGAATACCTAGGAAGGGTTGAGATATATTTTCTCAATTTTTCACCTCTTCCAAACTTATTCGTGTATGCATCAAATATATCAAATATCCCCAAAATGGGTTCTTTATCTGTCTTATCATGGTATATGAAGATTATTTCTTGTTTGGATAGAACATTTTCAAACTCAATATAAATAACTCTCTTCCTCTTGATCCTCTTGGCCAATTTATTCATATATCCCTCTAAATGAATGAATTTCTAAATGGAAGAATAATTAAAATATTTTAAAGGCTCAAAATCCCCTGTAATATGTGGCTAAAGAATTTCTATCAACTTATTTGTATATGAATACCCTATAGTGTATGTATCCTTAAGGGGAAGCATGCATTCATGTTTTGACTTTATGTCATCTACATACTTCCATGTTTGCCCCCTCATGTCTTGGAGCTTGCTTATACAATTCCCCAAGGTTTCCATTCTTAAATTGGAAGCTTCCCTATACTCATGTTGTATTCCTTTACAATATGAGAGAACTATCTCTTCCTTCTCCACCACTTTATCATCCAAAATTGTGATGGTTTCAAGATTAGGCAAAAATTCATCTCAATACTCAATCTATATTTGATATTTATCAATTAATGTCTTACTTTTCTCTACTTTCTCGAGACACTTGATTGTAGCAGTCTACAATATATTTGATGACCTTTCTTCCCTTGGTCATTAGTTATTTTTCCCACTTTTTATATTATCCTCACCTTCACCTCAAATAATAAACACTTTCCATCATTTCAGGAGTGAAGGATGTAGTTTTATTTTAACTGACTGGGGTAGCTTATACCAAGTTTTGCACATAAGTTCATAAGATATCAACCATGTCTTTCAGATACTTTTTAGTTTCCTTATCCTTGTCTATTTTCTGAAATAGTCCAACCACTACCAAGGTAACATCATGCTTCAAGCCCTCAGTGGTTGGATTTCCAAGTGGGATATTACTAATTTTATAATCGTATGAGAAATTTCATCCCTTGAAGAATTATTTTTGGGGAAACCGCCTTCATGCAAGTTTCTCCTTGATCCCCAATCTTTATCCTTTATAAAATTATGGCCTTCTTTGGTTTTTTGAAATCCTCAAGGAAATTATGTTTTCAATACTAGTTTCCTCTACCTGCACTTTTACCTTTTTCTTCCTTAGTAGGGCTACTCCCAACCAACCTTAATTTTTATTGTTTCATTCTCCTTATTATTATATTCGGGAACATTAGGTATTATCATTTGTGCTTGTGGTGTAAGGAGAGAAATACTAGAACCTCGCAGTTTGTGCCTCTTGTTGATCGAGAATTTACAATATGTTCTTAGACTCTTCCTTCCTATACCCCTAAGTACTTAACCTCTTCCCCTACCATACTTGAAGATTTTTGAGTTTTTTTGTTAGACCTTTGTCAGTTTCATATGCATTTTCATTGATGTCGAGATGGATTAGCTGATGTCAAGTTGCATTGATGGTAAAATAATTCAATTGGTAAATTCAGCATGTGAAGAATATGAAGGTTGATTGGTAGTGTCTGCTCAAAAGGATTCATTATAATTAAGGATAATTTATAAGGGACTTAGTCAATTTTTTTGTAAGTCAGTGAAAATAAGGAGATAGCCTTCATAGTTTTGAAGTAGCCACCGAAGTTTGCATGAAGTCACTGAGAGCTCTAGAAGAAGTCAGGAAGCTTAGTGAGTGCTACATGTAAAGGAATGTAGTCGTGAAAGCTAAAGGAGCCAAAGGATGATCCATGAATGATATTTATGAAGCCATGGATATACGAAGGCAAAGCCATGAAGTATAAAGAAGTTAGAAGAAAATTTGTGAATAAAAGGAAAGACGTGAAGAAGCTGTGGAAACTGGGAAGACTATAAAAGTTGAAAGTAAAAGGAATAGAGTCAGTATAAAGAACAAAGCAATGGAAATGCTTTAAGGATGGGAGGATAAAGACATTGGGAAAGCCACGTGAAGCATAGAAGAGTCACAGAAAAAGGCAAATAAAAAAGAACAAAGTTTAATGCTTTATTGACCTTGGGAAATATAGTTGAAATTTTCTATGAGAATCCAAGTTTCAAGGAGAAATAAAATATTGAAGAAGAAAATGGCTCACTCATCTAGGTCATGTTGCAAATTCTAAAAAGATGGGAAAATCTATTTTTAGGCACAGCTAATAAATTGCTCTTACACATGCATGGAAAATGGTGTAATCAAGCCAATATAGAAGAAACAAAATCTAGGAGTTAGTTGTATGCATTTAATAGTTTGAATTCTCAGGTGATAGAGTAGGAAGATACATGACACACAAATTGAAGGAAAGGAATGGGTCGATTTAGAATATAGTTTGAACTTGGAGCCATTTTTGGTGTTGCTCAAGTAAGAAAAGAAGTATTCGAGCTAAGGAAGAGTTGTTTCAAGAGAGATAATATGATGCAATCAAGCTGAGAAAGAGAAACAAAAGAAAAGAGAGAGGAAAGAGGAGAGAAGACCGATGAAACATTGATTTATCATATGAGAATGGCATCAGGGTGGAAGATTGAATGAGAAAAAGGGATTGATTCAGATGAGCAGAAGAGAGTGAAAATAAGAACACATAATAGATACAAAAAAGGTGATCATAATCCATTGTACAAGAAATTTTGTAACTAGATGATCAAAATTTGCATGTAAATCAAGTCTAAGTTGTAGCTTAGCATTTTCAGGGGGTTGTAGCCTCCTTGTGGGTAGGTTCCTACAAAAGATCAGTTGTAGCTGATTAAATTAGGGGTTGGTGCTCCTTGCAAGTGGGTGCTTTGCTAAATTTGTTGAGTGGGTGCTCAAAAATCTTTGAGTGGGTGCTTGAAGTTGTGAAGTGGGTGCTTCAGTAGGTTGAGTGGGTGCTCAACTAAAAATCTTGTAGGATGTGTAATATTCTTGCAAGTCCTTGCTTTGTGTAATATAAGCAATGGTTTTGGTGGGTTTTTCTCCCAAAAGGGTTTCCCACGTTAATCTTTGTATGCATTGTGTTATTCTGCATGACATATGTTTGATTGATTGCTCATAGTTTTAAAGTTGCACATCATTAAAGGGTTTAAATTTGGCATTAAGATAAAAATTTCTAATCTGCACTTGATTCACCCCCCCCTCTCAGTGTTTGATCTCTAACAATTGGTATCAGAAGTGACGTCCTTATAACAAAAGCTTAACATCTTCAAGGAGATCCTTTTATCACAAGCATGGCAGCAAATCAGGCACAAGGTGGTTTGTCACTATCAAGATCACCTCTCTTCACTTGGTACAAACTATGCATTCTAGAGAATAAGGATGAAGACATATTTGATGTCACTTGGTTTTGATATCTAGGAATGCATTGAGAAAGGATAATCCTCCAGCTACACCAATTACTTCTTCAACGAGATAAGGTAGAATAATATGAATGCAACTCAAGAGCAATGAACATGCCATTCTATGTGGCTTGATTGAAACAAAAATTTGTCAAAGTTATGCATTGCACAAAAAAAAGATATGGACCAAACTACAGAGTATCTATGAAGGTGATGAAAAGGTCAAGCTAGCAAAGCTTGTAGACCTATAGAGCTTAGTTTGAAAATTTGAAGATGAATGATGATGAGAGTATAGCGGCCTACATGCAGAGAAAAATGAAGTTATAAACATGATCAGAGGACTAGGTGAAAAGTTAGAAGAATCAATCATTATTTAAAAAGTTTTGAGATCCTATCTAGAAAGTATGATTCAAAGGTTCAGCCATAGAGGAAGCCAAAGACATGAAGACTCTCATGATGGATGAACTACAGAGCACTTTGTCAACTTACGAAATGAGGATTGTTGGATCCAAAACTACCAAGAAAGAAGTAGCATTCAAGGTCAAGAAAGAAACTCAATCAAAGCAAGAAGAAGAAGAAGAATCAACTTCAGAAGATGAGTTGGATGATGAAAATATTGAAGCAATGTTTATAAGAAGACTGAAAAGAGGCTCAGGTAAGTATAAAGGAAAACTTCCTTTCAAATGCTTTTCATGTGGACAAATAGGTCATTTTTGTAAAATGTCCAAATAAAAATAAAGAATCTCAGCTTGAACATGAAGAGGACAACAAAAAGAAACTGGGTACAAGAAGAAAAATATCAAGAAGAAGTTCTTTAAAAATAAAATAAACTTCTATTCAAAAGAAGAATCAAGTGATTTTGATTCTAGCAACCTAGAAGCTCTAAGAATGAACATGATGAAGATCATTCTAAATGTCTATTTATGGCCATGGATGCATCTAAGAGTGCAACTCCAAAGGGAAGAATGCAATTGACTATGCAGACTCTGATGAAGAAGAAGCTGAAGTGAATCTTGAGGCTGAACTAGTGTGTGCTCTTGAAGAGTTGAGATTGTGTAGGAAAAAGAATAAGAAGCTAAGATGTACATTAAAGGATTATGAAGAAAAAATCCACATCTTTGAAGGAAGACAATCTCAAAGAGAAGAAGAAGAGGCTAATGAGCTTAAGGAATTGGAAACATAACTTGAAAAGATTTCAAACTCCTACAAATCAAAGGAGGATGAGTGCACAAAGTTGAACTCAAAATGGAGAAACTAAAAGTTGAGTTGGAACAAATGAGTAAGCAAGCTAAAGGTGTATGAAAAACTTGAAAAGAGCTCAAGTGTTTTGATTGATATATTGAGTAGCCAACGTGATGCAAATGACAAGTCTAGGAATTGGTTTCAAAGAAGAAAGTAAAGAAAAGGAGCATGCAAAGAATGAAGAAAACAAGACTACATCAACTGCTAGCACCTCATCCGCCACAAAATAGTGAAGTTATCAATGCCATGAAAAAAGGACTTATTCTCCCAGAATCACCTATGCTTATGAGGTACACACACTCATTTTATGGTTACTTATTATTCATGTAATCAGTTTGGACATAAGGCTGCAAAGTGTAGAAAATTCTCTAGAGGCTATAGAAGAAACTTTGGCCCATCTTACACCAAATTGAGCTACAATGATGTCCATCACCATTATCAAAGAAGAGTCATGTGGTTTCAAAAACAAACAAGAGCCACCTAAGAAAAATAAGTGGGTATACATTGCAAAGAAAGATGAGAACAAGAGAAAAGAGTCATGTGCTCAATAGTACAAACCACATTTCATGTACAAAATGAAGATAAAATATGGTATCTAGATAGTGGATGCTCAAGCCATATGATAGGTGAAAAAAGTAAGTTCATTACTTTGTCTAACAATGCATCAAGTGTTGTGAGATTTGGTGATAACAACTCAACAAACATAGTTGGGAAAGGAACTCTGAGTTTAGATAATGGAAAAACCATAACTGAAAATGTTTTATATGTTGAAGGTCTTAAACACAATCTGTTGAGTGTAAGTCAAATGTGCAAAAGGGGATACAATGTTATATTCCATGACAAGGGTTGTGATATTATCAATGGCAGGACAAGAAAGAAAGTTGCAAAATCCAAGTGGAAAAAGAACAACATGTATGTTCTCAATGAGATAAACAATGAAAAATGCTTCACAAGTAAGATTGATTACAGTTGGTTGTGGCACAGAGATTGGGGCATGTGAGTTTTGAAAATATGGTAAAATTGAGTGTAAAAGGTTGTGTCAAGACATATGCCAAAGATTGTGAAACCCATGATACTCTATGCAAGGCTTGTTTACATGGAAAAAAAACAAGGAGATCATTCAAATCAAAATAATATTCTACAACCAGACCTCTAGAGTTGATTCATACAGATCTCTGTGGACCCACCAGAACTAAAGGTATAAATGGTGAGGTATATTTTATGCTTCTAATAGATGATTACACTAGGATGACATGGGTAGCATGTTTAAAACAAAAATCAGAAGCCTTAGATAGATTCAAGAAATTCAAGGCACTAGAGAATGAGAAGAAAAAAAAGATCAAATGCCTAAGATCAGACAGAGGTGGAGAATTATGGTCAAATGAGTTTGATGAATTTTGTGAAGAACATGGAATTAGAAGACAATTCTCAGCCACAAGGACACCTCAAAAAAATGGGTTGTTGAGAGGAAGAACAAGACTTGTGTAAGAAATGGCAAGGACTATGCTAAATGAATCCAAACTCTCGACATGTATTGGAGTGAAGTAGTTTACACCATGGTCTATATTTTGAATAGAGCTCAACTAAGAATAAATAGTGAAAAAAACTCCCTATGAGTTGTGGAAGAAGAGACCAGCCAATGTAAAGCACATAAGAGTATTTGGAAGCAAATGCTATATCAAAAGAGATGAAGACAATTTGGGAAAATTTGACTCAAGATGTGATGAAGGGATATTCCTTGGTTACTCAGTGGTCAACGCATGGCTTACAGGTGCTACAATAAGCGGTTGTAGAAGAAATATTGTTGAAAGCACCAATGTGAAGGTGGATGAAACACAATACACCAAAGTCAACACCCAACACAGAGACAATCATGAGGAACAAGAAGATGATGATGAAATGGATAGTCCACATGAAGAAGCAAATGAAGAGGAAGAAAGGCTAGACACTAAGGCACCTTCCAGGAAAGTCAAGAAGGACCATCCTACAAATCAGATCATTGGAAACAAATATGGTGGCATTCTCACAAGAAGAAGGCTAAGAGAGAGCAAAAACCATGAAGACATAGCTCTCTATCAATGATAGAACCCAAGAATGTTGCAGAAGCAGCAAGGGATCAACATTGGGTAGATGCCATGAATGAAGAACTAGATCAGATTGAAAAGAATGAAACATGGGAATTGGTACCTAGACCACAAAAAAAATGTGATTGGAACTAAATGGGTATTCAAAAACAAACTGAATGAAAAAGGAGAAGTGACAAGAAACAAGGCAAGGCTAGTATGCAAAGGATACACACAAATGGAAGGAATAGATTTTGATGAGACATTTTGCACCGGTGGTGAGAATGGAAGCAATAAGACTATTCCTAGCTTACTTACGTGGCATACAAGAAGATCAAGTATTCCAAATGGATGTGAAATCAACCTTCCTAAATGGTTTCCTAAATGAAGAGGTATATATTGAACAACCTGATGGATTTTCACTAATTGAAGATAAGGATTATGTGTGCAGGTTGAAGAAATATTTGTATGGATTAAAACAAGCTCCCAGAGCTTGGTACAATAGATTGGATTCATACCTCATTGAGAAAGGATTCAAAAAAGGTGTTGCATAGACAATAATCTCTACATCAAGGAAGAAGGAGACCACTTGCTAATTGTCATTGTGTATGTAGATGATATCATATTTGGTGGAGACCATGATAAGATGACATATGAATTTTTGATATGATGAAAGAAGAATTTGAAATGTCTATGCTTGGAGATCTTTCATTCTTTTTGGGTTTACAAATCAGTCAAACAGATCAAGGTATATTCATATCCCAAACTAAGTATATCAAGGAGATGCTTGAAAAGATTCAAAATGGAAGACTGCAGACCTATTGGGACACCAATGGAAGTTGGATGCAAGATGAGTAGAGATGATGACACACCAAAAAGTAGACAAAACATTATACAGATCCATGATAGGAAGTCTACTCTACTCCACCACATCAAGACCAAACATCATGCAGGTGGTAGGCCTTGTTGGAATATTTCAAGAAGATCCAAGGGAAACACACCTCAAGGTGGTCAAAATAATTTTGAGATACCTCATGGGCATAGTTGAATATGGATTATGGTACTCCAAGAGCAATGACTTCAACATAAAAGCATATACAGATGCAGATTGGGTAGGAAGTGTTGATGACAAGAAGAGTACAAGTGGCGAGAGCATTCTTTGTTGGAAATTATTTAGTCTCTGGTTGAAGAAAGAAGTAGTCATCAGTGGCACTCTCAACATGTGAAGTAGAGTATATAGTGGCTGCAATGTGTTGTACTCAAGTTCTCTGGATGAAGCAGACATTGGAAGACTACAAGGTAAAATCTGAAAGTCCAATTCCTTTGTTATGTGATAGCATAAGTGCAATAAGTGTCTCTAAGAACCCCATGTTCCACTCAAAGACCAAGCATATCCCTATTAGATATCATTTCTTGAGGGAACAAGTGAATGAAAAGAAAATCAGTCTAGAATATGTGAGCACAAAAGAAGAGATTGCAGATATTATGACTAAGCCACTACCAAAAGCCACATTTGAACATTTAAGGAATGAATTGGGGGTCATTCTTGATCCCACCAACAACTAGAAGGTGTGCAAAAAAGGAAAGGGAGCATTCTCATGAATTATCAACTCCTAATCAATGCCAAAGTAAGGGGAGTTAGTCTACTAGCTCAAATTCATCAAAGTATGCATCAGCTCGGGGGAGCATTGTCACGACACACCAAGATATATGAATCAGAAGCATGAGCCTAGGGGAGATTCTTGAGGTAAGAACATGTTTTATCTAGCTTACCAGCATATTCAACTTTCTATAGCCTAGTTGGCCCTTTGTCATTGTTTCAAAGGGGAGAGTAGTTATTGTTCATAAACCAATGTGTATCATATCAAAAAAGGGGAAAGAAATTAAGTATAGCTAAAGGAGAGGAAGAAATATAGAAACCAAATTGTCATATTTAAAAAAATGGGAGAGATGATGGAACTAACCAAGTCATATACACAGAGGAGTAAAGTTGAAAATAGAAATCAGGTATGCAAGCATTTTTCCATCAAAAGAAGGAAATTGGTTTCTATCATATAGAAAGCATTAAGGTGTATTGAGGTGTTTCCATCAATGAAAAAGGGGAGATTGTTGGACCTTTTTCAGTGTCATATGTGTTGTCATTGATGTCAAGATGGATTAGTTGATGTCAAGTTGCATTGATGGAAAAAGAAGTCAATTGGTAAAGTGAGCATGTGAAGAAGATGAAGGTTGATTGGTAGTGTCATCTCACAAAGGCTTCAGGATAATTAAGGATAAGTTCTAAGGGACTTAGTCATTTTTTGTAAAACCACGACATAAGGAGATAGCCACCATAGTCTTGAAGTAGCCACCAAAGTCTACATGAAGCCACGAGAGCTCTAGAAGAAGCCAAAGCTTAGTGAGTGTTGTGGGTAAAGGAATGTAGTCACCAAAGCTAAAGGAGCCAAAGGATGAGCCATGAGTGAGATTAATGAAGCTGGATGTAAAGGAAAAGCCACCAGTATAAGGAAGTTAGAAGAAAAGTTGTGAATAAAAGGAAAGCCAAATGAAGAACTATGGAAACCACGAAGACTATAAAATCCACAAGTAAAAGGAATAGAGTCACATACAAAGAACAAAGCCACGGAAATGCGTTGGACAAGGAGGATGGCCGCGAGACATTGGGAAAGCCACGAGAAGCATAGAAGAGCCATGGATATAACTAAAAATCCACCGAGGAAGGAGAAATTCCACTAAACAAAGGAAAGTGCCATGATATAAAAAAAAGTCGAGAGAGCTAAGGAAAGCCATGAAATGATAGAATATGGACTAGACAAGGGTTAAAGGAAATCAATTTGATTCAAACATGAACAAGTGAGAGTTGGTTCTCCAAAATCGATGGTGATTCGATTTTCAGGTGATTGTGGCTAAGTATACGACTTGATCTCCATGAAGAACAAAGAAAACTATTGTTCCAACTGCCAACATTTAATGCTTATTGACCTTGGGAAATATAGTTGAAATTTTCTATGAGAATCTAAGTTTCAAGGAGAAATAAAATATTGAAGAAGAAAATGGCTCACTCATCTGGGTCACGTTGCAAATTCTAAAAAGATGGGAAAATCTATTTTTAGGCACAACTAATAAATTGCTCTTGCACATGCATGGAAAATGGTGTAATCAAGCCAATATAGAAGAAAAAAAATCTGGAGTTAGTTGTATGCATTTAATAGTCTAAATTCTCGGTGATAAAGAAGAAGATACACAACACACAAATCAAAGGAAAGGAATGGGTCAATTGAGAATATAGTTTGAACTGGAGCCATTTTTGTTTTTCTCAAGTAAGAAAAGAAGTATTCGAGCTAAGGAAGAGTTTTTCAAGAGAGATAATACGATGCAATCAAGATGAGAAAGAGAAATAAAGAAAAGAGAGAGAGAAGAGGAGAGAAAACCGATGAAACATTGATTTATCATATGAGAATGGCATCAAGGTGGCAATAGATTGAATGAGAAAAAGGGATTGATTCAAATGAGTAGAAGAGAGTGAAAATAAGAACACAAACCGATACAGAAAGGTGATCATAATCCATTGTACAAGAAAATTGTTGTAACTAGATGATCAAAATTTGCATGTAAATCAAGTCTAAGTTGTAGCTTAGCATTTTTAGGGGTTATAGCCTCCTTTGGGTAGGTTCCTACAAAAGATCAGTTGTAGATGATTAAATTAGGGGTTGGTGCTCCTTGCAAGTGGGTGTTTTCTAAATTTTCTGAGTGGGTGCTCAAAAAATATTTGATTGGGTGCTTGAAGCTTCACAAGTTGAGTGGGTGCTTAACTGAAAATATTGTAGGATGTGTAATATTCTTACAATTCTGTTCTTTGTGTAATATAAGCAACGGTTTTGGTGGGTTTTTCTCCCAAATTGGTTTACCACATTAATCTCTATGTAGTGATGTGTAATTTATTCTTATAAAATTTCCTTTAAAGGTTTTTAATGTAATATAAGCTAATCTACACCGATTTTGGTGTTTTTGACCTCTATCTTCTTGAACTTCTAAACTTGTGGCTTGGGTCTTTAAATCTCTTTATTCATCTTACCTACATCACAAAACCTTGCAATGTGCCCTACCTTGTGGCACCTAAAGTATTCAACTTGTCTTTCATTTCATTTAATGACTAGATGTCCATATCCATTGCAAAAACATTACAATAACCATTGAACTTTCTTGCATACCTCCTTGTGTTTGATGGATAATTTTTTCAATAATTTGTTAGATGTCCTTTCTCATGACAGTGATAACATTCAGCTCCATATCTTTGACCTACTTTTTCTCTCTTCCTTTCCTTGACATTCCTCTTCCTTCTTTCTTTCATAGTGATGTTCTTGAGTCTTTTCTTTGCAATCTTCTTTCTTTTCAACCTTAGGACTACACATACTAGGATTATTTCTGTAAGCGCCACATTTATAGCAATTACCATGAAAAGTAACATACATATATGCATTTGGTTGTCTGATGGATGATCTTCCATGAGATGAAAGATTTGTACTATCTCCCTTGCTTGAATACCTTTTTCCATTAGATCTTTGACTTGATTCTACTTCATTTTTCTCTATATTGCATGAATCTTCTATGAAACCTAGGCATGTTCTATCACCATATGCCTTTTTTTTTCCTAATATCTTATTCATATTTTCTGAGCTCTCTTGAAAAGATAATACCTTGCTTGTCATGGTTCTTAACTCTTTCTTCAGTTCCTCTTTCTCAGCTAGGGCTTCCTTGAGTTGAATCTATATACACTTGATTACTTCCTCATGAGATACACACAATTTTTCTAGCTTCTCTTTATAGATCTCTACTTCCCACCTTATGTAATCAAGATCTCCCATCCTTGTCACCAAATATATCCCTCTATCTTGTTAAGGATGCTTCCAAGGGCCTTCTTTGATACCAATTGTTAGAAATGACAAAGGAATGAGAGGGGGTGAATTAGTCCCTAATAAAACTTTATATTTTCTATTTCAAACATCAAACAAACACCCTCATAAACCACATACATTAATGCTTTATCACCATTAGATATAGTTCATCATGAAAAGCATACATAATGGGAAAACAAGATATACTCAAATTATTTCTTCATTGATATTCAAACAAAGTAGAGTACAATTATTTAATCTTCATCAACAATCTACAATGTGCAATCAAGAGCTCATAAATCATGTATTGACATCAATATGCTGAAAATTAGCATTCAACTACAAAATACCAAAACACTGCTCTCTTTCATCAACTTGATATTATATAGACTTTAACATATTTATTCCACTACAACCAAATACTGACCTAGATGAGACTTCCAGGGGGTTTGGGATATGTCCAAGGAGTTTTTTTTTTTAGCAAAGTTTTCTTCAATAGAAGATAAAGGGGTTTTTCATCAATCTCACACACACTCAACACACTCACACTTTATCTCAAAATCTTCTTGCATGAACAATGTCTCTTTAAATTCCCTTATAATTTTGTGTCTCTTAGACTCAACCACATTTTTGACCTAAACAGGACTCTTTACATTCTATCTTGGGACAGATAAGGACAAACAGATTTTTAACTAATCATGACTCTCTATCTCCCCTAAGAGCTCATTCAACTCACTTCAACAAGACCTTACACCTCCTCAAATTTTACATCAAAATTTTCAAGCACTACTTAGCATGTAAGATTCTTCATATAATACATTATAAGTTGAAACACACCTATGACCTCATACCATGTTTGATAGATTCCAACAAGGTTCTCTTGATCTTCTTACACAAGCTAGAGGAGAGGAGTTCATGTTTGTAATTGATAATGACCCTTAAATTTTCTCCAAGAGCCACACTATCTCGAGCTACAGTGGTCTTCAAATATAAGAAGAGACGTAAAAATGTCAACTATACATGTGCCTTCAACATAGAAAAATAACCTTAATTTTCAATGACTCATGAAGTCATTTTATCAATAAATTCTTCTTATGACTTTGGAGGCACCTTCCCATTACTCGAGATGTATCATTGATAGGATATCTATTGTAATATCTTTCAATTTGCACTCTATTATTGAAACCCGCCTTAACAAGCATGACAGAATTTTTCAACTTCACACTAAGCTAGGCATCTGTTTATAAGTATTATAGACATTAAGACATCCTTTCAAAGCTCTTCCTAGTGTCAAGTTTCCCTTACACAACACTCAAGATCCAATTTTTAGATATGAGTATTGTACTATGTACTGTGGAACTTGTTCATGGATTGTAACAAAAAAATTAGTTGGATTGCACTTTTTAAACATATGTGACACTTGTCTCGCTCCTTTCAACTTTGTTAGATGTTGAGAAATGGAGAAAAACCTTTCCAATTTGAATATTGTTTCAATTAAACTTAGAACCCAGCTTTTCTTTACTTTCATTCAACTATGTTAAATATTCTCAATGAAGTTCTCTTCTTATTTGAGCTGAAATTATCTAATTCTCTTTTCCACGTGATCATGGCCTCCATACAGAGCTTCAATCAAAACATCATGAATTTCTACTGGCTCAAACTCGATTTTCAAGCACGTCTACCTTCTAAACCATAGTTTCAGTGGTTTTGCAATATGTATGAGCCCGAGAGCACTAAAACACTCATTTATTGAGAAATTTTGAAAGAAATTTGATTAATTTTAACTACTTGATGATTTGTTAAATAATTCTCCACATTTCCCAATCTACTAGGCAACTTGGAAATACTCCATCTACTCCCGTAAATCATGAATTACATTGTATAGTTTGATTCACACCTTGATAGTGCCTTCTAGATAAAATTAAGATGATTCCAAGTCACATAATTTAGAAACCTTGGGTCATATTTGAATAGCTACCAACACCTTTGAGAGCAATTCTTTGTCTTTGAATGTAAACTCTATATTTTGCACAACCATACATGTTCAAGCATCAACTTTTGATCTTACTTGCTTCACAGAGGTCCAATTTTGCCCCAACATCTTTGAAGAAGGATCTAAAGCCAAGAAAACCAAATGAGCATATTAAGACACCTTTTGTTACAATCCTTCACCACTTGAAGAAATTCATTCAAGCTTCTATCATAAACATTGGTGGATCCAACTACATATCTTGATCCTATATAGTAAAGTCCACCCCGAGGTACAATGGGGTCAATATTTTGACTTGTAAAAGGTTTTCTAGCCTTATGAGAACTGAACATAGTTGCACCAATGATTTAGAGTCTAAAATTTGTGTTTAACCTGTCACCTCAAGAAGAAGCACTTTGGAGAGAGAGAAAACATTGGCAAAAGAATGCTTAGAACTTTCTTAAAACATGTCCAATTCACCTGAGACTTTTTGCAATACCTCAAGCTTGGAATCCTCTACAAAAATCCCTTCTATGATTTATTTGAAGAAGTATTTAAAAAAATTGAGTGCTAAGAAGCTAGAGTGCTTATTTTTCACTTCTCAAAGAACCATTTTTAGAAAAACTTGAATAACTTTAAATCCCCATTTCAAAATATGATAAAATTTGGCATGAATAACTACAAGACACCCTTCTACACATTACATATGTTTATTAGCAATATGTTTTCATGTGAATCTCTGACCAATCTTATTTACCTTAGTAAACACTTCTAGTTCTTAAAGTCAACTTTGACTAGCTTTTGAATTTTACCTCCAGGAGCCAAACTAAGCCTTGTTATTGCTCAAACATGCCCTAGAAAACATTCCTAGTCTACTCCCATGCTCATATGACCTTTCCATGAATTATACCAACTTCTCACCCTCATCAAGCACCGAAACAAGCTTAAATGGACGAGTTTCAACCGCAACTTCCACCGATGACCTAATTCACCCTATGAGAGCTCTTGCTCATGCTCTCAACATCATTGCTAAAATGTAGACCATATGAAACCAGCAAGACAACATGTAATTTTCCTCCAGTAGACTCCTACCAACCATGTCCATGTTTGTAGCACACTGAAACAACTTGAAACCATCTTGAACTACTGAGAAGGCACTACCAATCAACCTTCATGCCTTTGAATGAGCTTACACTCACCTTTCACTCCTTTTCCATCAATATCACTTGACATCAATGACAACACCAATGACCAGGGTTCAACACCACTTTTGTTGAAACTATCCCAAAACCATTTAATACTTCCCATAATCTTCCAAAACCAGCTACACAACATTCTTATCTCTCTTATATACCTCCATGATGAATATAGGTCTTCAACGATACCTTGGTGATTGTCTACCTGTCTTAGAAAGGTTGATGTGGTCCCTTGATAAGCTTTCTTAAAAACTCGTTTTGAGAGATATTTCTCCAAAGGAACTTTAATGTTCTTGTTTTTCATAAATCACCTAGGGGAATGATGATACTCACAAATGGAGCATTGTAAGGATAGGATAGGACTTGACACTAAGGGGTAGGTTGATCTGGGGGTGTCTCGAAAGGTATGACATAGAAAAATTTTCTATAGTAGGGTATGATTGTCACGTTTTTAGGTGATTTTTTCCCATGCAAAAATACATGACAATAGTATGTAATGATTCCAGAGTTAGTAAAGAGGATTCCAAGAGTGTGACCGAGAAAAATAAGCAATCCACTATGACAAAAGTAGGTTAAGAAAAAGTAGAATCAGTCAAGGTGCAAGAAGAGGGCTTGATACCTTCTTAGGTCTTTCATCAAGCTCCTCCATGGTGACATATACCTCTACTAGGATTCTTAGAGGTATACTGGTGCTAAATAATCTCTCGGAGTGAGGGGGAGCTATCTAAGTCAATATAAGTCTTTTTCATGGTGCATAAGGTATGTCATCTTGTGTTTCTAAGTGTGTTGTCAAGGATCTATTGGGTATTCTTATGTAAAAATTCATGATCTCAACTAAGTGGTCATAAATATCTCATGTAGGTGTTCCTATGGTCTATGTTAGTCTAATCATGATGAATTTTCTCATCTAATTCAGTTGTGGTTGTTCATGAGTCTCATGGTCATGTAATGAGGAGTATGAATTTTTTTTTGAACTCATAAAGTATGGTTTACGATAAATGAATCTTTCCTTAACAATGTTTAAAGTGTATTGGTATGTGAGAAGCTTGGTGTCAAAATTTGAGTCTTGATTGTGTTATAAGATTAGTCAAGTGGTGTAAAGGGATGTATCAATAGTATTTATGAGTCCTTTGTATTTGCATCGATCACTGGGTACATGTGTCATAAAATTATTATGTTATGAGATTCAAAATATGTAGATGGTCCCTTGCAAATGCTTAAGGTTATTCTTGTGCGATCGTGAGGGTTCACCGAATCTTTCAATGAGGTAATGAAGACTTGTGGAGTGCTCTTGAAGGCTAAATCAAGACAAAATCAGGAAGGTTTTAGGAAACTAAAGTTTAAAGGAGTTAATGATGGAATTTAAGGCTGATTCTTGGTATGTATCACTTAGACAAGGTCCTCTAAAGGATCCAAGTGATTTGAGGTTTTGTGTATTCCTGCAGTCATAGGAATTTATGAAAAAGTTCAAGCTAACAAATGTCATTATGTGTGAAATACCATCATACTACATAAGAGGTGGGGTAGTGATTACTACCTCTGGATTCTAAGGGGCAACCATTAGAGTTGTCCCTTGAAATCTGCACATGTGGTTTTTTCCATTGTAGGTGTTTCCACCTTTTTCCTTCTTCCTCCTCGTGGATAGTTTCCAATGTTGAACCTATCTTTGTCTGACTTGATCCAATGCTTCCTATCATTCTCTTTCCCTTCCTAAATGATCCTTTTGGGGAGGAATATGCCATACTAGCCTAAGTGAATTCCTCTATTATAGGTTATTTTTTCCTTCGGTGGGAATTAGGACTACCTAGAGAGGTCTCAGTTACAATCACTAGGGAATTCTGTATGGTCTTCTCTAACATCTTCTTAGCAATCACCGGGGCATTCTATAATCTCTTAATTTGACCTCCTCCTCATCCCTACACTCCATCCAATAATCCTCATAATGAGGCTCATGTTTATATGAATTACCTAGTGTCCCCAAGATTTCAATTAGAAATTTTGAGTTACCCCTTTGAAATTTGTGAGTTTTCATGTCTTATGATGAGTTGTGTCCATATTGTTTGTAGTTCTTTAGGTTATTATTTAGTGTGTTTAGGTTGTTTCCTTGACTAATTTGGGTTTCAAGAATGCTTTATGAATAATATGATTCTTCAAGAGGTTGCAGGAGGTTTATTGGGGGTAACTAATGAAATACCCATGTGTTAAAAATTCCTAAAAATCCCTTTAAAAAAATTAATAACTTTCTCTCTTAAGCTATCGGATTTATCGAGTGCTTTACTTCTAAGTAATAAGTTGTTTATACCCCAAAACCTGATTTGCATAGGCTTCCTTCTTTGTGCTAAACAGAGTGCTTTTACTTATTGAAAGTTGATAAGTTAAGTAGTTTGAGAACCCCACATAACTAGCTTATATTTCTTAGTTAGGTGCTAAACTGAAGTGCTCTTACTTCTCAGCTTTGCGCTAAACCCAAAAACTTTTACTTCTTAATATTAAGCAAGTAAAATAGTTATGGAATACCGCAAGGCTAAGATATTTATTGCACTAAATCGACACTTGACTACTTGACTTATTTGTGCTAAAACCAAACTACTTTACTTCTCAAAATTTAAGCAAGTATAGTAACTCTCAAAGTCTGCATAACTAAAAACTTAAGTTATCGTTCTTTAGGAACAACTTTACTTCCTTTTAAAAAGTAACAAAGTAAAGCTATTCTAGAAACCCGCAGATAAGAATTGCTGACATGGAAATTGTATGAATCGCAGCTTAATGACCTGGAATATATAAAATCCCAAGTAATTCCACGTCAGTTCCACACATTTGCATACTCAAAGTGAAGTTGTCGACCCCTAAACCCTAAGCGAGCTTGTGTGACCGATTGGAGGAGAATTTTTTCAAATCAACTTTGACCCATTTGCAAGAGATTTTGGTACTTTATTTTTCCTTTATTATTTTCTTGTTTTTCTCTTACTTTGTGTTGTGGTTTAGTATTTTTGTCGTTCTTCTTTATGGAGTGCTTGTTCCTCTAGTGTTTTGTGAAATGGTTTGAAACTATGTCATTTTTTTAATTAGGATTAGGGTCTTGATTAGCGTAATGGACCCGTTGTTACCTTTTAATAGAATGCCTTCATAATTTCATATTTTGCAAAACCCTAATTTTTCCTAAGTATGTGGGTTTTCGTGAGGATGTTTCTTCTTCTTCTTAATTATCAAAATTGGCCATCTTTTGCATTACTAGCCCACTATTTGAATTACTCTTTACTTCTTCACAATCTACATGATTTTAGGGTTACTCTTACTTATTTGTTGCATGGAAGTAAAATAGTTTTTAGGGCTACAAAACATGATTTAGTTTCCTATATAATGTGGGTTTTTACCTTACTTATGCTTGGCATTTTGAGTGGTAACTTCTTCTCGGTAATTTCATTCTAAAACAATGAATTACGCCTACTTGTTTGTGCATTTTTGAACAACTATTACTTCCAGATTTATTGTGATGTTTAGAATTAATTTTACTTCTTAATCGATGTCTTACGCTAAACCAATTTCTTGCAATATCATATTCAATGTAGTGATTAGAACTAATTTCACTACACAACTTAAGTTGCGAAAAATGACCCCCTATTACTTCTCAATACATTGCAACTTTTGAGTTACTTGTTACTTCCCCATGCTTTCATGCGCAAAATCGATAGGTTATTACTTCTCATATATTGATTTTTTGTAAAGACCTTTTACTTCTCCTTCATTGCGTAGAATTTAATTACTTTTGCTTGTTAACTTCAAGTCTCAAGTAAGAACCCCCTAAAAACCCACAATGAACTGTAAAGTGAATTGTTTCTCTTAATCACTTCCAATGGACCTTGAACTTCACTTCTAGGAGGATCTTAATGCATTTTCATGACAATATGGAATTTGAATATCTGCATTCGATTTAAATAATTTTTCTTGACTTAAGTTCTATATTTAAAGTAGGGACAATTGTTAATCTTTAGTAGTTGAAGCACATTGGTTACTTGAAGGAGAGAAAATGTCTAAGGAAAGAGAAAAGTCACCTTCAACAAGTGGAAATACATTAGGAGAAGAAGAATAAGTTGTGATTTTAGAAGACCCTCATATTTTTATTTATGAGACTTCCAAAACAAGTAAAGGTAAAGGGAATATTAAGTCTAGTGAAGCCAAGGAAGCAAGATGAAGTATGAATATAAAGGATATCTAGTAGAGTCTTGTATTGTGTCAAATATTACTGAGATTAGTGACACAAATATGGGGCATGTCTCCATCACTAAATTGATTGAGAGATCAAAGGAAAAATTCAAACACCTATCATGTATTTCTTGACTAGGAGTGGGTTAATATAGGAAGCAACGTTTCCCAAAGATTGTTCAATTTCCTAAATTTGTGTTGGAATGTGCTAAACATTATGATTCTCATACAAGGATATTCAAATATACATCTGGTAATATAGTAGTGAGGTTGGATGCTCATTTCTTTACCTTTTTCTTGAAGATCCCTACTACTGCTAGATCATTAGGTGTTAGTATGGAAAATGCCAATGATTACTAGAAGGATAATACAGTTGATGCCATTCAAATTGTGAACTTTAATTATTTAAAGGAGAAGAAGAAAGCTTCAAGGTTTCCCAAGACTATTGTGATATCTAATCTAGTTCAGGAAGTAGATGATATAACCCATTTGTTGTGCAAAATCAATGGGGAAAAATTTTTGAACACTTTTCTTCATGGATGTATTATTTTATCATAATTATTGATACTAGAATTCCTAGTAACTTGATTAATTGGGCTGAGATCATTAGCAATAATATTGATAGTCAGTTGTGGGGAGTTATCCAAACACTTGATTTCAAGATGACTTCTTATCTAGTGTATGTTGCGCAGAGAAAAATGGTGTTTTTTCCAAGTTAAAGAATCAATGTAACTCAGTTGAGAATCCAATTCATGAGTACTATCTACAATTAGCCTTGCTTGGGTATTTCAAGGAGTACAGGAAGTTTAATGATTTCTTTTTCTATGAATTCATTTGCAAACTTGATACTGAGCTAAAAGAAAAAAGGGTAACTGATCTTTGCATGGAATGCAGTTGTATAATATGGATGTATCTTTATTCAGTTTTCTCATTTCACATATTTGAGATTTTTTGGTTTCTTTGGAACTCCACTTAAGCTCCCAAGGTATCCCAATGATAAGTGGATTTTTCTTGAATTATGTAGACAGTTAGTGGAACTTCATGATTTACAACAAGGACTTCATAGGGAGTGGTTCATTTTTTGGATTGTTATTGGGCATTATCATTGTGCTAATATCCACAAATCCTGAAATGTGTCTAAAGAAATGTTCCTTAGATAAACCTAGAGTCATTATAATGCTATAATCAATTTTGACTATAGGAATATTGCACATAAAATAGTTTCACTTGATCGTGCACATCTCCTAGTGCTGGAGGATTTCTGGATAGACTGCAAAGATGAGTATGAAATCAGAAGAATGGATTATAGCCACATGACAAGATAATAAACTATAAGTTTTAGCCTGGATAATATTCCCAAGAATATCCCGAGATGATGGGGTGGTAATTTCATATGCATATCAAGAAGAAGGAGGGGATGATCTTCCCTTGTCATCCGTTAGGAATAAATCAAATACAATCATATAAATAACCTATGGAGTATTTATCTATACTTCTAATTGGTTTCTTAGTAAAGGTTATTATTTGGAGGATTCTCGTTGAATTATTTAAACCGAGAGAGAACTAATAGGAAGGAAGGACCATGGGAGAGCAGCGGAGGGCCTACAAATTTTAAACTAGTCAATAATCCCAAGATAGAATGGGCACCTCCACAGTGAACATTTCTGAAGCAAGCATCAACGTCAAAAGCTACTTTAAGAGATGCTTCTCATTTATTGGTGTCTTCATCTAATAATACCCCTATCATTCAAGTTCCTTCTACACATGGAGAGGTTGTGGTGCCTCCTTTGAGGCCTACTACATTCCTAATTCCTTCATTTGTGATAGAAGTTCCATCCCCAAATTCTCCTCCCTTCTCTCCACCAAGAAATCATCCTCCTCCATCTTCATAAGAACACTCAATTTCTCAGCTGAAGGAGATGCATGATAATACTATGGAAGAATCATCACTTTAAGAGGTATCTCGGTCATTGGATAAATTTAAAGTATTAATGGATACTATGGATATTGAAGAAGGGGAAATTGAAAAAGGAGGTGAAGAAAAAATCTATTTGGAGACCATTCAAGAATCTTCGAGTTCTAGAGCCTCTAGTACGAAAGGAAGTTGAGAAAGAAAAAGAATTTGAGGGTAGTATTGGCACCAGAACTGAAGAAGAGAAGGATATTGAAAATCATTTGGTAATTAAGAAGATGGATGAATTGGAAAAAGTATTGCTATAAGGTTCTACTCCGTAGAAGTGCCCAAAGAATGGCAAGAAATAGTTGTGCTTCCATCTATGGAAGTGATTGGTCAAGAAATGGTGATTTATTCGGTGCCCAAGATTCTTCAGTGGAAATAATTTGCAACATGGTTGGCCTCACAGACACTTCCTAGTGCTAAGGAAGTGATCAATTTAGAAGAGATGGATCTTCACTTTCTGAAGAGTATTGAGAAAAATAGGAGAAGGTACAAGGATTCTAAGGTGGCCTTAAGAATGATTATTGAACCCTCTGGATAGAAATTCTCAAAGTGTCTACCCCAATAATAGGTATAGGTAAGGATGAAATATCTAAAGAAGATCTAGTGGTAACGAGGGTTCCCTAGGAGAAGTCACCATTGAAGGCTTAAAGTAAGACACAAAAACTCTAATCAAAAGCCTTTTTCTTAAGATTGATGAAGAGAAGACAAATAATAAAAAAATTGAAAGACCAAACATCAAATATGTGTGATATAATCATGAAGGTTGCAAGGTATGCAACGTAGCCAATATTAACATGAGAACAAATGAATCCTCAAGTGACCACCATAATGGAGGAAACCAGTGACAATGCAAAGGCTATGCATGAATGGGTTCTAACATAACTAAGGTAGCCACATATTATTATAAGGATATACTTGTGAAAATAGAAGGGTTCTATGGAAAGTGGGATTAATTGAAGAATTTAAAGTTAGAGGCTAACAATGAATGCAGAATTTCGAGATGCAGTGCAGAGTTTATAAGAAATAGACTCGCTCCTAAAAAATGTGTTGATTGAAGAGAATATTACACCCGAGGGATATATAAAGAAAGGAAAACAACAATAGCTCCTTATCTCATTCAAGAAAAGAATTTTTAAACATATAGTACAAAATATGTATTTCTTTGAGGAACAGTCGATCCAGTCTTAGATGAATTAGATGATGGATTTTATGATCATTGATGATGAATCGCAGCACCCCTGAATGTCTACAACACGATGGGTTGAGACTCTTAGTACGATTGCATAACATGGAGCTTTTCCCAAGTGTGGGACCTTGCGAAAATGGAAAAGCTCTCCGGATGAAGGCCGGTTCCTATTCCTCTGTTCAGATGCACACATAGAAAATGAAGAGGGTTTACTAAAAACCTAATCTAACTTTCCAAGGAGACAGGGTAAGAAAATGCATAAAATAAAACCTAAACTACAAAGGTGATGCACCGAGGAATGAAGAACACCTGTCTTGCCAAATAAACACAGACCATTAAAATGCAATGCAAGATCATGCACAGATAGCCAGATCCACAGTGAAAGATCAAGGGGATGCAAATGAATACAGAGAGGGTTGAGAATCATCCACAAACATGCATTAATTTTCTCCAAAGATTGATACAACACACTGCAAAATGCCAAGAGGCAAGGTTGCATTACAGTTTCAAATGGGAGGTTTTAACTCCACAAGTTCACCTACCAAAGAGAAGAAGGGAGGGGCAAAACAAGAATGTCCAACCTTTAGAAAGAAGCCCCTCCTTACAATTTATAGGAGGAAAAAGAGAGGGAGAAGAGAGGAAATCGAAATCTACCCCAACCACCTCCAGAATGCACTTAATTATCTCATTATGGTGGTAGGTGAGAACCCCAGCGAACCCAAAAGTGGCGAACTATATTTTGCATTTTTAAGAATTTTTTCTCACCCAATTAAATATATCTAGTCGTAGTTGGATAGAGGACCTTGTAAGATTTCCAAAAATTCCAACCTTGCATGAATCCGAGCTCCCAGTCAAAAGTTATGGCCATCTAAATATCTGCGCCAGGGTCTGCTTCCTGTCAGCGCTCAAAATGTTGCGCCTCCTGAAGGTGCGCCTTGGCGCATCCATGTGTGTGTCGACATCCATTGTCATGCACCACTTCTATGCACCTTGGGTGCACCATTTTCCCTGTCGACATCCATTGTCGTGCGCCACTTCTGTGCGCCTTGGGCGCACCGTTTGCCCTGTCGACATCCATTGTCGTGTGCCACTTCTGTGCGCCTTGGGCGCACCGTTTGCCCTGTCGACATCCATTGTCGTGCGCCACTTCTATGCACCTTGGGTGCACCATTTTCCCTATCGACATCCATTTTCGTGCGCCACTTCTGTGCACCTTGGGTGCACCGTTTTCCCTGTCGACATCCATTGTCGTGTGCCACTTCTGTGCGCCTTGGGCATGTCAGGGATTTGAGCTTCTTTGATTTCTCCATTCTCCTGCTTGTCTATATCTACCTGGGGGAAAGATATATACAACAATGACATAACAAAGTATGGCACTTTGAAAAACTTCAAAGATCTTGAATAATTCCTTCAATTATTTCAAGAATAAATAAACAATGGCATCACTCCTTTTAGTCGTACATCCCTGAAGAAATTGTCAAAACTTCAAGAAAATGTTAATTGTTTAGCATCATGTCTTGGGAAGGTTAGGGGATGCTGTAATATTTTGGAAAAGTTATTATTCACATTGGAAACAAAGATGGAATCTACCGAAAGGAAGATTATGATGTTATAAAATACATGGTGGATCAATATGCCATGTACTGGGAGAAGAACAAATATATGGATGAGGAAAAGGATGAGGAAATGGATAAAGCAGAAACTAAATTTATGGATTTGGAATGATTATTCTTCTTCTTTTCTTTTCTCTTTCTTCGATTACTTCTCCTTGTAATCAAGTAATGTAATTTTTGTAAGACTTAAGTAATTTCGTTAATCACCATTACTTTAAGTTGGTTGAAAAGGCCAAAATACTTGATGATAGTGGAAAGACAGTTATTCTCATTTAAATAATGGAACATTCTAAACTCATATGTGGCATGCAATGAGGATTTTGAGGAAGAAAGTGATCAACTCCTCGCATCTTTATGACATTATCCCTTTTTATTGTCCTTACAATGACTATAAATAGAGGAGGATACCTACAGTTAGGAGATCCAAGAATTTTTGGCAAACTATTGTTTTACGTTGTACATGGTTGTTTCAAACTTTGCGTTGAAATAATTAGATGTCCATATTGTAAATGGTTGAAAGTTGAATAAGAAGAAAGGAGGATTTTGGTTGAAATTTGTGTCTTCTAAAGTCTTATTGTGTAAATGTGAAGGATAATGGTAAACTTTTTGTTATCTTTAAATTTCATATGAGTACACTTCTTTTCATTTGCTAAAATTTGTAGAAATATTTAAATATTTTTTATTCTGTGTGGCCGTAACTTTCTCTAGATATCTACTTATTGCTAAGCACACTTCTTATGCATAAGCCATTTCTATTTACCATATTTCCTTCTTACTTCTCTTAATAGTCAATTTACCATACAAACTACTTACTTTTTGCAAAGTTGTTTAGCTATGGTTCATGAGCTATTCAATTAAAGTAATACCCTGAATTTATTTTAAATAGGCCATAGAATAAACGAATAACTCACACGGATCTTCGTTGTTAAACGAAGGGGATTTCTCCCATGACTACCTAGATTTTTTGTTTATCCGAGCATAAAATTTAGCCAATATTACCTATGGCTCCTTTGAGTACAATCTCATATCATAATTGGGCCTAGGGAGAACTTTTAAAAGTAACTCTACCCATATCTGTTTCTTAGAGTTTTTCATTAAACAATGTTGGGCAAGTATGCATTCCAATGTTGATCAGAACTTGATGTGTTCTATGTGATTTCCTAATTAAATTATTCACTACATCTAGATGCCTTGACACTTCTAAAAGTTCCCAACTATCATCTAGGTATCTTGCTAACATGTAGGGAGCTTCAAGGAAGCCACTTACTCTAATATATGTACGAGTTTGGAATTGGATGAAGTAGCATCCAAACCTAATGATCAATTTCTTTTCTTGTATAAATATTCTGTTGTTTTCCCACTCAGGATGGAATAGGTATATGATGGGAGAAAAGAAAGTGTCATGCACCACCCTAAAAAAATGATGTAATTGTTCATGGCCGATTGATCGTACACCTCATAATTTCTATAAATCCCAAATTTTCTAGCTCTTTGAAACCCTAAGAACTTCCTATGGTAGGAAATGTTGTATACCAGATAGGAGGTCATATAGAACTCCATTTTGATACTAGAGGCTTATTCAATTTTAACTACCAACTCAAGTATATGCTCATGGATGCAATTTCTAATGAACTCTCTGCAAATGATGTGTACCTTTCCAATGAGGATAATTTAGATGAAATTAAAAATCTAATCGGTTTAATAATATGTAAATTCCTTCCCCATAACCTTTTTCAAATTTTTGATGATATCCCAAATCTCCTCCACAAAATCTTATCTACTTAGTTTGTGGGAATATTGGTGCCAGAAATCCTTGGCTTGTCAAGCCAATTTTTATTCAACATATTTGATCATTTGTAAATGTTGGCATTTCAATATTCTTCTCGCACTTTCAATGGAAATTTCTACCAAATTTTCATCGGGAAGCCTTATAGCTCCTCAAAGGTTTCGGTAGTTAGGGATAAAACTAGGGCATCACTTACATCCCTAACTTCCCTAGTTGTTTGGTCATAGTATTTTGCACAAACCCACACTAACTTTGGATACTCAAAAGAAGGAGGAAATGCAGGTTCTAGGGAAATCCCATTCCATTGAATCTTCACCATAGTCTCATTACTCTTAATGACATAGATCCTCTATTGGAATTCCGTTAGGTTTGCATTGATTAAATCGGTGTCTGTGATCTTATCCAAATCAGATGAGAGGTGGGAAGTGGTGTAGACACCAGCTAATTGGATATTTATATTTTTAAGGTGAAATCCTAAGAAAAACTACCGTGAGAGGATATTTATAATTGTTTATATTTGTTCAATCCTTTCAACAGAGTTTTCTAGGGCACTATGGGATTATAAACTATTTATAGACCCAAGTGAAGCTCTTACCCATGAAAATGTTGTCATTTCTCTTGTTCACACTAAAAATAGAACCTTGATCATCCTTTAATCTCTAAAACCACCATTCAAATGATTTGAATGCACTAATATGGTCTCTTTTTCATCTTAGGGCTTGAATGATGTTTAAACTTGAAATTTGGAGGCAAAGTGATGAATTTTCATGAATTGCAGCCCTATATTGCTCTTCGCATGCTTCCATTAATGACATCATATACCTCCAATTTTTCCTCATTCACAACCGTTGGTTCCTCTTTTTAAGTTTTAATTATGTCCTTACATGTGGACAAATGATCCACTCGATCACTTTTCGGGCATCTGGGATGTATAGACAATTTGTAATTTTGCAAAAAACTAAAAACTACAAACATATTTTCTTCTCAAGATCATCGAGATATTGACACGTGTGCAACCCATCGTGTGTGGGGTGTGAGAATGAATATTACAAGATTCTAGCTACAACAAAGCCGCAACTGTAAAATTGTGAATATGCATTTCTACTTTCTACTACCAAATCATGGCATGTGTCCCTATGAAAACTATGGGGATGAAATTACAATTCATAGTTTTACAAATTCTGCAAAGCTATAATCTGCAAAATTTCAAAACTTCCTTTTTCATCGCAGCTTTGAAAGTTTTCCATGTGTCCCTTTCGGACCTCGGGGATCAAGTTGCAATTTGTATAAATGTAAAAATTGTAAAGCGCTAACCGCATATTTTCTCTGCAACTTCTACATTTGAGTAATATGCACTTTTGGGCAATGGGGATGGAACTGAAATTTGCATTTTTACAAAAAAAATTAGCTTTCCACATAATTTTCTAGGTAAGTTAATATTCCTTTTACATGGTTTGGACTTTCACTTGCAATTTGTAGTCTTTTGTGAAAATCACAAAGTTGCTCTAAGGACATGCATTCTGTTGATACCTTGAATATTCCCTTTTGTGAGGGTCGATTGGGCACGTAATTTGTAGGTTTATACTTGGAAAAAAATTACCCTCCACTTCACAAATACTCATGTTTTTGAAATGGTTATCTTTACTTCTAGACTATAATGGAAACTCAAGGTATAGGGACCACCCCATGACCTCGCAACTATGCATTTTCTTTAAAACTAAGTGAAGCATGGAAGATATGTTAATTATAATGTTGCAAAGATCCAAACACATTTCCAAGGATGGAAAATTATGAAAAGGGATAATAATGATAATTACTTTGTCCTCCAAATCAGAAAATCAATCCACACTTCTCCAATCTGTAATTTGGACGCTTGAAATCTCTTCAAATCAATAAAAAGGCAATAAATAAGAAAGGAATATTTTGAAACTATAATATCATCTGTGTAACTTCTTCAACCCATATATGAGCTCTAGGGAGTTCTATAAGGCTTCTTGAAACATGGTAGCAAATACCATAGGAAGGCTGGGGATAAATGAATATTATGACAAGGTTTACATCAACATGACCATGAACAATCTTACAAGGCAGAGACAATGAGGAACAACATGGGGAAATTAAAGATCACACTAAGAAATAATGTATGTGTTATTCCCTAACATATAGCATTTATATGTCTAAGCATTGACTAACATATGACTTATATAACATTTATACTTATATTCATTAGTTAATTAGTCATTAGGTATAAACTAATAATAATGAAGGGATATCACCTTTCACAATCTTACATACATACATACATACATACATACATATGTGTGTGTGTGTGTGTGTGTGTGTGTGTGTGTGTGTGTGTGTGTGTGTGTGTGTGTGTGGGGTGAGTAATTCCTCCCCATAAGTGTGAAGAGTATGAGTTAGTGTCTTATTGTAAGACTTAGGAGGTTTCCCCCTCAAAGTGGCTTAATAATATATTATATATTCTAGCATATTTACATTTATATTCAAGTAATTCCATTACAAGTGGTATCAGAGCATTGATTTCGAAAACACTTGGCTTTTCTACTATATCTCAAGAATGTTTGTGCCTTTGTTAGATATTTATTTACTACATTAAAAGATATATATTATAAATATTCAATAAAAAAATTAGAATTTTTTTCACTTTTTTTTAGAGTTGTTGGATATATACTATTTTCATAAAATCAATTTACAGGCCACATTTTTCTCGATTTTTTAGAGTTATTTTACATTTTTGGAAATCTCTTCAAATTTCCATATTGGTACATTCTTTACATTTTCAAATTTGAGGTCGATACATTGAGAAATTTGTTGGTCAAATTCAGTCAAACAAGGCAAATTGAATTGCGTAAGGGAAATCCCTTGTTATGGCAGGTCCACAAACTAGAGGATGGGGGAAAAAATCATACGCACCATGGAATACTCCTTATATAGATAAAATACAATCTAATTTTGAACTAGGATGTACTTCTACTATGAGGGACCCGCAATTTTCTTCCACCAAAAAACAATCATTAGATGAGCTTGAGAAAATACACGATCACATTTTTAATTTTCCAAAGATTCAATCAATCCTCCACATGTATCTAATAGCCAAGGTGAATATCCTATGGTTTTTGAAGAACTGTGTATTGTGGTAATCTGTTGGCGTAGCGAAATGATTAACACGATGAGATCCCTCTCCACCATCGCCCGAGCTTTTGGTGTGACAAATCATACATGGTATCAGAGCTAGGAAGTTAAGCACGCCAGCCCCAGAGTAGTGTTGGGATGGGTGTCCTCCCATAAAATTCTCAGTGTCACTACCTCCTAATGTTGTTGGGCCTGATCGAGTGTATACCTGGCTCCACCATGCAGGAGGGTGTTGGCGTAATAAATGATTAATACGATGAGATCCCTCACCACCCTTATTTATTGTTTTTGGTGTGACGGAAAATCATACATGGTATCGAGCCGTGCGATTAAGCGCGCCTAACCCTAGAGTAGTACTAGGATATGTGACCTCCCGGGAAGTCCTGGTGTCATTGCCCCCTAATGTTGTTGAGCCTAATTAGGTGTATAAGTGGCGGGCCCAAAGCTCACGTGGTTGCATCCGGCTCCATCATGCGGGAGGGTGTTGGCGTAACAGCTGATTAACACAATGAGATCCCTCTCCACCATTAGTTTGAGCTTTTGGTGTGATGACAAATCATACATGGTATCGAGCCGGGAGTTAAGCGTGCCAACCACCGGAGTATTGTTGGGATGGGTGACCTCCCAGAAATGACATAGAATACACCATGAAGGGGAATGTTCATTATGACTCCTATTTGACAAATCCACACATTCGTAAGGTTAAACCAATACAGATAAAGAATGGAAAACAATGGTTTAGGATGAATCCATTGAATACAACATGCTTAACTTGGAATCCTATGACAAGGGTTTAGTAACTGTAGACATGAAAACTAAATTTTATCCTAGGTTAGGTGTTAAAAACTTATTATATGTGGAAGAAGTACAAAAGATACAACCAAAAATTTGAGAAGTCAAAAAACACCATGTGCAATTTGTTATGGGCTAGTGCAATGACAACTTTATAGGGAAAATTCCTACTAATGAAAGATGTAATCACACCATATTTAAGATGATTGAGATACAACATACACATTTTGGATGTCAAAACCTTCAATATAGTGGTTATGGAGGTCATTCCATTAGAATTTCCACTACCTCCTTGAAAATCATCCGCCACCTTAATAATTTTTCTTGGCCAAAGTTGTGTGTTTCTCATGAGAAAATGGATAATACATATTTTTAATCAAAACACAAGATATTTCTTCAAATGTGAAAGTACCACCAGATATAATCATCATAGAACTAGAGTTACTTAACCAAACTTGGATTAAGAGGTTACAAATGAAGGTGATCACATTTGATCTCATCAAGGAATGATTATCCATTTTTGCACCTCTGCAAAATGGACAACTTAGCGAGTTGTAACATCGGCAATTGATGGAAAAAGGTAAATGTTTTTGTAGTATGCAGTGTAGCTCATGTGTTGGCTCGGCCGATTTGATTTTAACTCGTGGCAAGGTGGCTCACCGTGACGAATCTTGGAGTTGGAAATAAATCTTATTAGAGAAGTGGTTGAGTTCTTGGTTGGTCAACTTGGCTAGTCGGGTGACCGTTGGTTAGCTCACCGGTTAGTCGGTGATGGTTGGTCGGAATGGTTGGTCGGAATGGTTGGTCACTTGAATTGGCTAAGTTCTCAATCGTCGGCTTTGTTGGTCATGTGATGGTTGGTTGGGTGATGGTTGGTCGGGTGACGGGTTGGAAAATGTCAAATCCTAGTACGAAAGCTTGGTTGACGGGTGATGGGTTAGTCAGATGGGTGTGTCGGCTGGATTTTGTGTCACCGGGTTTTGTGGCGCTCGGAGTTGGTGAGGTTATGATTGGTCAGATGGACGGTGTATGAATATGTTGGTTAGAAAACATAGATGGCGTCCAACCCCTCGAGGTTTGACTTCTAACATAGATGGATGGATTAGAGTTATACGACATAGTTGGTCAAGTCATCCAGGTTGGTCGGCTCATTGGTTTGTCACCGCCAAGATGGTCGGGTAGTGTGTCATATGGGTAGAGATAGATGGTCGTCCAACCTCTTGGGTTGGATGGTCCACAATGTAAAGATGGCGATTCCTAGGTTAGTCGGCGACTAGAAGCATGTACGGTCACAAAGATAGATGTCATCCATCCCAACATGGTTAGGTGACAAATAGGATGGATGAGTTACTGAAGCCGTGATGAGGGTAGGTGAATAAATGACATTCCAACAACCAGAATTAATGAGGTATAACACTCATGACTGCCCATGCAAGAAAAGTACCAAAATTAATGGTTTACCATACCTCTTTAGTGAATCGTACCATTGGTGACATAAATGGCCTATATATTGTAAAATTCACCTCATTTTGAGGGGGATTTTTTGAGAAAGTAAAGGAACTCTGTCAAAAAAATTCCCGAGCTATTATGAGCTAAAGGCCTCATTTAGGCTTATGGTAATAGATTTTATCTTGTTCTTATGTTATGATGCATTGTGCATGTTTCTGAGCAATAAAATTCATGTTTTGTGGATATTTTCACCCTAACTTGTATCAATTGCACATTTTTCCTTCCATTATATTTATAATTATATTGTGAATATATCTATCTCTTTTTTGGGTCTATAGTTTTTGTGCTTTTACTTAATTTATGGAATTGAATATTGTCTTGTATTGTGGCATTTCTACCAGCCCTCTCCTTCCCATTTTCTCCCTATCTTTCACTCACTTGGATTGTCTCACCCTTTCTTGGTGCATCACCTTCACTTAGAGTAGTTTTATTTCATGCATCTTTCTATCCATGTCTCCTTGGAAAGCATTAGGATAGGATTGGTTTAGCTTGTCATTCTCTGCACTTTGGAGAAGTTGGCACTAGGTTAGAGGAATAAGTCAGCTTTCTCCGAGGATTATCCTACTTGCAAGGTCCCACACTGCAGGATAATCCCATGTTATGTAGGTTACACTAGTTGCCTCGTACATAAAATCACAAGCAATCAGGGGTGTTATAATTTTGCATTAACAGTTTTGGCACGCCCGATGGGAACAGAAATCAATATTTTAACTTTTTATCAAGATTGGGTGTGTGTCTTGGTGAATTTCCATCCTTTAGAGGCTTTGCAATAACACATCTAGAAACTCCATCATTTAAATCCAGTGGTTTCAACAACCCAAGTTTATCAAGTTCATGAGAAGAGTGCAAACCCGGTCTAGAGAAAGAGAAGAAGGTATCTTTGAATACTTACAGTTATCTCCAGGAAGAGGAAGGAGAGGAAGAAGAGTACAAAGGTCTCCATCTCCACCAAACAGAACATTATCCACACCTCCACCTAGTAGACCCTTTCTTTAATTGACTAGGGTTCTCAGCCACTCAAGATGGCTCATCAACAACCACCAAATCAGCCACCTCCAAACCCCTATGAAAATTTCACGGGAAACAGTCCACTTTCCCTTAATGCACAAAATCTAGTCCTGATAGCAGCATTAAATAATATTCCATACTTCATTGGAGAAAATCACACAACTCCCATCGACCACATTCAAGACATTGTAAATGTTTGTGTCATACATGAGATTGTTGAGATGGATGTTACGGTCAAGTTGTTGGCTTCTTATTTCAAAGGAAAAGTGTTGTAGTGGTTCAGAGGCTTGGGAGCAGGATCAATTCAGAATTGGGATCAATTGTGCATAGCTCTCTGTGGCCAATTTGGGGAGAGGGCTGACAACTTATCCCTTTTGGAGTAGATGACTACAATCAAAAGGGCACCAACTGAGCAAATGACAGAATTCAATTCCAGATTCCAAAGAACATGGGAAAGGATCCCAATTATGGTTAGACCAACAACTCGAAGGTACATTTCTCTATTTTATTAAAGCTCTAAATTCTAATATATCGTTATGATACAATCTATGGGGGGAATAACCCTACCAAACACCTATGCCATAACTATTAGAGCTGATAATTTCCTAATTCAAGCTGGTAAACTTGCACCTAGGCCACATATGCCTCTCTATCCAGATATGGAGAATCCTAATCAAACACCTACAATATCCCCCATCCATGCTCCAAGAAATCAGAGTTCAAATGAAGCTTCCACTTCTTCTTCTAGCCCTTCAAATGAACTCTAGGAGGTTATGAAACAATTGAAAAACTTAGGAAATGAGTTGGTAACTCTTAAGAGGCAACAAGCTCAAAATTCTAGACCTTATCATCCTCAGTTCCAACCTAATAAACCTCCATATGATCCATATAGGACACATGTTCAAGTTTTTAACTAGAACCAAGGATAACCCTAAGATGCTAAGCCATTCCAAGCATATAACCCTAATGCAGTTTTAACATCTAGGGCCTTGGTTCCAACTCAAAACAACATAGCACAAGAATATGAATGGTGTTTCCCATACAGCCAACCGCACAATCAGACAACATGCTTCAATGGTGCTTTAAATCAAGCATTTATGGTGACTACAATGGGTGTTCCTCAAGAACCAAACCAAGAAGAAATTTAGCAGTAGGTAGCTAATCAGGAAACACCTCCAAATGAGACAACACTTGTGAATTGGAAAGTTGAGGATTTTTATGGAATAAATTAGTCCCCTTCTCAAAGTGTGGTAGCCAACATGAGGTCTAAGAAGAGGAATATAGAGGAATAACAGCTTGTCCAATCTAAGTACTTCTTAGCCTTTTATCATAGTTCGTGGTATTACTGATCCAAGTGCAGCCCCAAACATTCAAAATCAGCCCAAACTACCTTCTAAGCCAACTTAGGTACCGGTTGCAATAGCCCATGTGCAGGAGAAATTCATGCTAAGTAAGGGGTAGTAGAAGGAGAATCCATCTCCTTTTAACATTATTGATCAAATGAAGAAGACCAATGTAAGCATTTCTATGTGGGAATCATTAAAAATTCTGAGCCAATGGGATTTGTTACAAGCAGCCATGGAGAATTGGTCAGCATCAAACGATTTTTCCAAGAATCAAGAGAAAGTACCACAAATGTAACTCCAAAATAAGGAGTGCATGGAGGTCAAAGAAGGTAAAATATGACTTGGATTCCAAAGGAGTAGTACAATTATATGGGATAATAGTGGGACTTTGTTGGGATCATAAAAGGTTTAAACCTCACATTACATGCATGTCCTAATGTCACAGTTCAGCAAGATATATCAGTGATTGACTTGCCACCACTCTTTGCAGTGTGTTTGTCAAGAGACTTCACCACCAAAATTGGAGGCTACTTATTAGCTGATTGGTCACATATGCTCTTTAGAACAAGGTATGGAGCTAAGGATACAATCCGTCTGAACCTATTGTAAATTTCCATATTGAGCCTCATGTACCAATCCTAATCAATGTAAATTGCTCAGCCTTTGATCAAGATAATTGCCCAAACACTTAGGAAATAGATACCAAATTTGGGGGCATCCCGGATTTGACTCTTGATGAATGGGAAAACAAAAGACACGAATATGATCCATATAAGGAAATAGAGGAGGCTGAGTTGGGAGTTTATTGTTTGCATGAGGAAAACACACCTCTTACCGGTATCACCAAGCCGATTTTAAAGATGATAATGAGGTATGGAAACTATTCTTTAATGTCTCAAGGAGTAGGAAAGGTGTTGGAGGAGGAGTTATGCTTGTTTCACCACAAGGTATAAAATATTACTCATCTTTTGCTTTTCAATTCATTTTCTCAAACAACACAAATTGAGTATGAAGCCTTGAACCACATATTGCATTGGGAAAAGAAGAGATGTATTAAAAACTTATAAGTTTTGGAGATAGTGAGATAATCATGAAAAGGTCAAAGGATAAAATGCTGCTAATAATGATCTGTTGAAGAACTATAAAAATCGTGTATGGGATCTCATTGAATATTTCAAGCTTTTAGCATCAATTCCATCCTAAGAAAGAAGAATGAAGTAGCAAATAGACTCAAGCAATTTGGGCAACGTTTGACGCCTTAAAAAGTATCAAAAGTGAGAAATCTCAACCTCATATCAAAGTGGTTGTAAGAGTAGTTGTGCCAAATAATAGCACAAGCTAGTAGGTTTTTGAGAATGATCAACAAATCATTAATTTTTTACAAGAGGAGGCTGAGTTCTCAGCTAAAAATTAGGAGAAATTGGAGCAGCAGTATGGGGATCAAATAGTGCAAGTTGTGGACAAACAAATTTCCAAAGGGTTTAGTGACTTTAGAGTCAATATTCAACCCAAATGATCAATTCTAGAAAGATAAGGCCAACATTCAAGTCAAAAAGGAGGATTCTGAACCCATTTCAGTTGGAGAAGGTAAGACACTCCAAATAGGAAAGATGAGAAGTGAACAAGAAAATTACAACCTTGTGCAACTTTGTCCATAGAATTCCCAGATTTTTGCATGGAGCTATGAGGATTTGAAGGGTTTTAACCCAAAATTGGTGCAACACACCATTGAGTTACATCCAGAGGCTACACCAATCAGGAAAAAACAAAGGTCAGTCAACCCTCATATAGAGCCTCTCATGAAGAAAGTTGAATAAGCTCATTAAGGTGAGTATCATTTTCCCGATCAAGCACTCAAGTTGGGTGGAAAATCTTTTCCCGTTAGGAAAAGGAATGGGGAAATCAGGCTGTGTGTGGATTTTGGGATTTAAACAAGGCCTCCCTTAAGGATCACTATCCGCTACCCTCCATGGAGAAGATTCTGTAGGTAGTGGCCGATTCAGAAAGATTCTCCCTCTTAGATGGATATTTGGGCTATAATAAGATTATGGTGAAAGAGGAGGATCAGTTCAAAACAACCTTCACCACAAAATGGGGCACCTATGCATACATGAATATGCCATTCGAGTTATCAAATGTTGGAGCAACATTTCAACGTGTAATGGATATAGCGTTTAAAACCTTTGTTAAATAAAATAGTGCTTGTATATCTTGATGACATCATTGTATTTTCTAAAAATGCAGAAAGTCACCTCTTTCATCTTAGACAGTCTTCCAAAGGTGCAGGAGGTTTGGAGTGTCCTTGAACCCAAAAAGTGCATATTCATGGCACATGAGGGTAAACTTCTAGGCCATATCGTGTCGAAGGAAGGACTGACAATTGATCTAGAGAGGGTAGAATCCATCTCGTGCTCTACCATTTCCAAGTCATAAGAAGGCTCTCCAAAGCTTCTTGGGGAGGATAAACTTTGTTCGAGAGGTTTGTACTAAATTTTTCCACTCTTGTGAAGCCATTAATGATGATGTTGAAAAAGAATTTGGCTTTCAAATGGAAAACGAAGGGAAAGGAGAGTTTTGAAGCTATCAAGAATTCTATATCTCAATCTCCAACTCTCATTAACCTGGAATTCTCCAAATACTTCTTTCTATACTCCTTTTTTGGTTCAAACGCCATCTCCGCAATATTGGTGCAAGAGAGTAAGTAAGAAGGACTGAATAGTCTATTGAATTCTTTAGCCAATTCCTTATGGACTATGAGGTGATATTTTCATTCATTGAGAAACATGTTCTTGCTATGATTCAAATTTTGAATAAGTTAAGACATTTAGTGTCAAATAATAGGATTCATCTACTAGTCACACATGTTGGTATAAAATATTTTCTTTTAAACAAGGACCTCAATGAAAAAGGGCTAGTTGGGTAACCAAGGTCATGGAATATGACATTGATATTAAGGTGACCAAGTTGGTCAGAGCAAGGGATTATGTGAACAAATAGCTTTGGGACAACATTCTCGAGTCAGTGGTAAAGGAGAGGTTGTTTTGGTGCTATGCGGCGATCAAGAGAAATCATTTGATGCCTCCCCGATCCTTGTTGGACTCAATATATAGTCCATTTTCTTCAAATAGGTCAAAGTCCTCAAGGGCTAAGCAAGGCCAAAAGAACATATTTCATGATCCATTGTACCCCCTTTACATTGGTTGATGGTATCTTGTTCAAGAAAGATGTAAATGGTGTCTTCCTAAGGTGCCTCAAGGTAGATTAGATAGAGAAGGTGCTACATGAATTTCATGACGGAGAAACAGGTGGCCATTTTTCCACAAGGGTGACAACTCTTAGAATTATGAAGGCAGTTTATTATTGGCCTAACATTTTTCATGATTTTTATGCATGGATTAGGAAGTGTAAAAAGTGTGCCTTCTTCACAGAAAAGAGAGATTAGCAGACCCTTTCCACTCCACCCCATTTCTGTAAATGAACCATTCATGTAATGGGGTTAGATTTCATTAGAGTGATTAATCTAAATTCTAGTTTAGGCCACAATTGGATCCTCGAGATCCATAGATTATTTCACCAAGTAGAAGGAGGCAATTGCACTTAAAGAAGAAAATGAGGCTAGCATATTAGATTTTTATGAAGGGATAGTGACGAGGTTCGGAGTTCTAGCCACCATTATATCATATAATGCTTTGGAATTCCTAGGTGCCAAGATCACAGAGTGGGTAGTCAAAATGGGATATACTTGAGCACCTCATCAAATTACTACCCATAGGGTAATGGATAGGCCGAGTCCACCAAAAAAAATATTTTGAATATTATAAGGAGAAATCTAGATGAGAACTAGAGAACTTGGCATGCCAAGTTGAAATCGACTTGTGGGCTGATAGGATTACTCCCAAGAAGTCAACAGGGAATTCTCCTTACAAGTTATTCTATGGAAGGGAGGAAAGGTTGCATATATCCCTCAAATTTCCTACATTGGAACTCATGAAGCAGCTAGAGCTATCTGAGTTCAAACCCATGGAAGCTAGATATACAGAGCTCATGGAGTTGGAGGAGATGAGGAACCAAGCCATGCACATCATGGAGAAGGATTAAGAATTGATCAAGAGGTGATTTGACAAGAAGGAAAAGGATAGAAGATTCCAAGAGGGATACTTGGTCCTTAAATGGGATGCAGACAGGGAAAAATTAGGAAGGCACTCTAAGTTTGATGCAATATGGAGTGGCCCTTATATGATTTCAGGCTACAAAGAAAACAATGCTTTTAGCTATAAAAGTTGGACAAAGGAGGACTACATATTCCAGTCAATGGAATCTCTCTCAAGCATTGTTGTTAAGTGAAATATCCTTCTTGTACATATTATTTTAGGAGTTGTAATTCCTCCAAATGTTGCATTATTTTAGTTTATGTTGATTTTGTAATAAGTGCTTATGCATTCTCTGCATATTCTATTTGGAATGTGTATGACCTTTTCTGTTTGTACATAGTTGTGCCCTTTTTGCTCTTGCACTTTCCAGTTTCAGGAAAATTTTGGTGAAGAAACAACCAGTCCTCAACCAGGGGTTTCTTTTGAAATGAAAATATCTAGTAGTGCTCAAAAGGTTGGAAGATATATTTTTAAGTGACGGGATAGTTCCAGAAATCAATATGACTCCATGCCCAATGGATCCCCTAAGGTCACTGGTCTTCAAGATCAAGCAGGTAGATCATCCCACGAGTCACCAATTATTATCCATTTTTTCACCCCCGTAAAATGGATAACTTAGCAGTCATAACATCATCAGCTTGATGGAAAAAGGAAATTCTTTTACGGTATGCGGGTAGCTCGTGTGTTGGATTGACCAAGTTGGTTTTAACTCATAGTGATATGGTGAGCCGCAATGAATCTTGGAATTAGAAATAAAGCATATTAAAGAATTGGTTGAGTTATCAATTGGTCGTGTGATGGTTTTTTGGCTCGGTTGGTCGAGTGAGGGTTGGTCAAGTGACGGCTAATCGGGTGATGGTTGGTCAGCTTGCATTGGTTGAGTTCTCGGTTGGTCGGCTTGGTTAGTCGGATGACGGTTGCTCAACTTGGTTGGTCCGGTGACGTTTGGTCATCTTGGTTGGTCGGGTGAATGTTGGTCGGCTTGGTTAGTCGGGTGATGGGTTGGACAGTGTCCAACCTTGGTACTGTAAGCTTCGATTAGATAGGTGATGGGTTATTCAGATGGGTGTGTCGAATGGATTTTGTGTTGGCTAGATTTTGTGGTGGCTCGGGTTGGTGAGGCTATGATTAGTCGAATGGATAGTGTATGAAGAGGTTAGTCGAACACATAGACATCGTCCAACCCCTCGAGTTTTGATGGCCAACATAGATGGATGGCTTATAGTTATACGACATGGTTTTTCAAGTCATCTGGTTCGTTGGCTACCAAGATGGATGGGTAGTGTGTCATACAGGAAGAGATAGATGGTCATCCAACCTCCTGGGTTGGACGGCCCACAATGTGAAGATGGAAATTCCTAGGTTAGCGACTAGAAGCATAAATGAAATGAAGATAGGCGTTGTCCATCCCAAAGCGGTTGGATGACAAAGAGGATGGATGAGTTACAAGCCAGATGAGGGTAGGTGAATGAATGACATCCCAACAACTAGAATTAATGAGGCATGACACTCATGATCACTCATGTAGAAAAAGTACCAAAATGAATGGTTTCCCATACCTCTTTAATGCATCCTACCGGTTGGTGACCCAAATTGCTTATATATTGTAAAATTCACCTCATTTTTAGGGGATTTTTCAAAAATCAAAGGAACTCTGTCAAAATTGTTCAAAGCTATTGTGAGCTAAAGGCCTTGAATTTGGGCTTATTGTAAAATATTTTGTCTTGTTCTTATGGTATGATGGATTGTGCATGTTTTTGAGCAATAAAATTCATGTTTTGTGGCCATTTTCTCCCTAACTTGTATGAATTTCCCTTTTTCCTTCCATTATATTTATAATTATATTGTACATGTATCTATCTCTTTGCAAGGTCTATAGTTTATTTTGCTTTATGAATATAGGGAATTAAATATCATCTTGGACCGTGGTGTCTCTACCACCCTTTCCTTCTCAGTTTCTCCCTATCTTTCACTCACTTGGATTGTGTCACCATTTCTTGGTGCATCACCTTCACTTAGAGTAGTTTTATTTCATGCATCTTTATATCCATATCTCATTTGAAATCATTAGGATAGGATTGGTTTATCTTGCCATTCTCTGCACTTTGGAGAAGTTGGCACTAGGTTAGAGGAAGAATCCAGATTTCTCCAGAGGATTATCCTACTTGTAAGTTCCCACACTACAAGATTATCCCATGTTATGCATGTTACATTGGTTTCCTCATACACAAAATCACAAGAAACTATGGGTGTTGTAATTTTGGATTAACATGAATAATGTCATGCATACAAGGAGGTACAATGGGTGGACAACGGTTGAGTATATGTTTTTCCACTACTACCAAAACATCGAGGATGATGTTTTTTTGAAGTGGAGAAGCATGTTATGCCCCTAACATATACCATTTATATGTCTAAGTGTGGTCTAACATATGACTTATATAAAATTTATACTTGTATTCATTAGTTGCTTAGTCATTCGGTATAAACTAATAGTAATGAAGGGGTGTCACCTTTCAAAATCATACCTATATATATGGGTGAGTAATTCATCCCCATAAGGGTGAAGAGTGTGAGTTAGTGTCTTATTGTATCACTTAGGAGGTTGCCCTTGAAGTGGATTAATAATATATTATATATTCTGGCATATTTTAATTTATATTCAAGTAATTCCATTAAAGTAGGACCTTGTAAATATGGTGCCAAGGATACACAGGGGACTGAAATGGGCACCAACATTGACTATATCTCGGGATGGATACTCCTAACAGTTGTTCAAAGAACCATTGAAACTCATTAGAGATAGACCAAATGCCTATCCATTGGGAAAAGGATTCAAATGGGAAAGAAATTGATTTCTAGCAAGATGAACCACCATGAGCACACATAATTGACAAACAATAATCCATAAGGACCAGACAATAATAAAAAAACAAACAAATATACATTGTATAATGTTATAAAGAGACACACCTTTAATCCAAAAGTGTTTGAGATGTCTACCATTGACAGTAGCTCAAGTAATTCTCCATCCAAATCCCTCAATAAGAAATTATTTTCTTCAATTCTGATGTCAATGCAATAAGGACTCATCTAACTTCAAACTTCCTATGTTTTCCTTTATCTTCATGTCTGATATGCCATAAGATAACCAAATCACCAACCTAGAAAGTTCTTGGAGTAACCTTATTTTCAAATATCATCTTGAGTATTTCCTTGAATTTGACATGTCTTTGATGATCTTCTCTTCTAACTTTATTGATCTCAATAATCTGATTTATCCTTGAAGAATAAGGATCAACTCCTTCCTCATATCCTAACTTTTGCATGAACTGATAAGATGATAATATTAAATGGAGAGGAAGAACTGCTTCGATACCCTATACTAACTCAAATGGGTATTTCCCAAAGTGTACCTTTTGGTGTAACCCTATCAACCCACAAGGAAAATTTAAGATTATCACCCAACTTTATCTTGTTAAACCTCCAATGTTCTTCTAAGTATTTTGAGAAAGTTTTTGTTATTTTATTATGATTTCCCATTCCCTTGAGGATTTTAATTATAGGCATAAGTGAGGCATATCCCATACTTGTCACACATATTCACTAAATGTTTGGATCTAAAACTCATAGCATTATCAACAACCAACTTTGTAGGGACACCAAATCTACAAATGATATTTTTCAAGAGGAAGTCCATGACTACCTGATGAGTAGCCTTCTTGGTAGGGATTTCTTCTACCCACTTAGTAAAGTAATCAGTGGACACCAAGGTCCATTTATGGCTAGGAATAGATGTATATTTAATTTCACCAATGAATTTGAATCCCCACTATCTAAATGGAGCCTCAACTAACACATGTTGCAATGGAGAGAGAACCAAAATCTTTTAACCTTCCACGAAATGTTGGCAATATTAACACTTCCTCACCATTTTAGAAACATTTTTAAATAGTGATGACCACTAATAACCTTCCCTCAAAATTTTAAGAGGAGTTGTTTTATCAGCATAATGGCCACCACAAACCCCTCTATGAAACTCATTAATCATTCCAGGATCTTTAGCTTTAGTTATACATGTTAACAAGACCCCTTCTGAATTCTTCCAATCTAAACCAAAGTCTATCAAAATGTATTTTTGGGATGCCAACTTCAATGTTCTTATTTGATTCTTTTCTAGTTCAAAAGGAAAATTAAAATTATTCAGGTAATACATAATGTCCTTGTAATAAATAGAAGTACATAACCTTTTTGTGGGGATCACCTAGATCAAAAAAAACATTGTTCACTTCAACAACTTGTAGATTTGCATCTCCATTAATCTTTCCAAACCAAGTCCTCTCACCAATTTCTTGGTTTAAATTTCCATGTTATATTCCCGGAGCTTGTTGACTCGCCCACTTATCTTTCTTCTAACTTTAATTTGTGTCATAATGTCTCTCGACCATGGTGTGTGGGACATAAGAAACAACCCTTGAGCTCAATATGTAAGGTCTACAAACTTTATTATCCTTTACTAAGGAAAAAACATGTTTTTCCATGATTGTGTATTTCAATTCAGATTCTTATCGTGCCTTATTGAAGAATGTGATTAGTTTCCCATGGCATTTATCATCCTTTTGTAATAAAACTAAGGAAATGGTAAATTCATATGGAAAGGAGAAAATTTGAAACTCCCTTTTATAATTTGGACTAGCTAACATATGGGCAGTCTTTAATGCATATTTCACTCATTTTAATGCCTAAACTACCTCTTCTCCCCATTTGATATTTTATATTTCTTCAACATAATTGTAATAGGTAGAGTGATCTTAGACAAATTATATATAAGCCTTCTTACAAAGTTAATTTGTCCAAAGAAATATTTATACATTTCTTGGATTGGGGAATGGGTTCTTTATCAATTGCCTCCACCCTCTCAAGTTCAATCATAACTTCTTGAGACATAATGTGCCCTAACAAATTTTCCTTTTGCACACCAAAATAGAATGTCCTAGGATTCGATGAGATACAAAATTCTCTACACCTGATCAAGAGTTTTTCAAGGTGCTGCAAATGATCACCTATCTTCTTGGAAAAAATTGTTATATCATCTTGGTAAACCACAATAAACTCATTAATGAATCTAGAAAATGTAACATCCATTACACTTTGGAAAGTAACTCCAACATTAATCAATCTAAAGGGAATTATAATATAAACACAAGTTCTATAAGGAGTGGTAAAAGTAGATTTATATTTCTCTGATTCCTTAACTACCACTTGATTGTAATGAGAGAAACCATCCAATAATCAAAGCATTTCTAACCATTCTATATTTTGCAACAAGTTATGTATGTTTGGAAAAGGGTGGTTTTCTTTCAATTAAGCCTTGTTTAAATTTATGAATTTAACACAAAATATGATGTCACCATTCCTTTTTTTCACTCGCAACCATATTAGTAACCCAAGATGAATATCTAGTGGGTTGATTTATTCCTCAATCCTTGAGTTTCGTTATCTCTTATTGTATTTTAGTTGCAAGGATGGGGTTGATTGTCCTTTTATTTACCCTAAAATTCTTAGTGTGAGGCTCCAAGGTTATCACATGCTGAAATAAATCCTCCCTATAGGATTACAACTCATAATAGGACCAAGACAAATAGTCTTGATATTTTCTTAAAAGTTTGGTTTAGGCTTGTTTTTAATTTTCATCCAAGTTACTCCTAACCAAACTTTTCTTGGATCTTGGAAAGTTCCTAAGTTGCATTTAGTTACATCTCTTAGAGTGTGTGTGTACTTGTTTATAGCTCTATTAGCACCATCAAAATCATATTCAAGGCTAACCAACCATCTTGATATTATGTTATATTTTAAATTAATCACCTCCATCCCAAACAAGCTCTCGTGCCCATCACATGCCTCTATCATAGGCTCAAGATCAATCAATTGATTAAAAAAATCATCTTTGAAACTTAGGAATTTCATGATGTGAGATTCATCATCAAATACTTTCTAATGTTGAATGTTGTCAGGTATGGAGGGCCTAACAAACATCTTAACTTCAAACTTGTAGTATGGGAATACAACTTCATTATCATATTGAGAGGCCAAAACTGCTAACTTGTCAACAACTACATTTTGACTCCTTTCATGATACAATATTGAAAGAATCAAACATCTTGATAAGATCCGAAGATGCATTTTTGTATTGCTTCAAACTCTGAATTTTGGTTCCATATTTTTTTGATTTGTTTCACAACCAATTCAAAATCACCTTTTACAATCAATTCTTTCATACCATAACTCCAAAAATCCTCAAACTAAGTATGAGTGCCTCATATTCAACAATGTTATTTGTGCACTCAAAGCATAACTTGAAAGAAAAATTAAAGGATCCTTGGTCGGGGAAAAAACACTATATATGCTCCATTTCCAAGAATAGAATATGCTCTGTTGAAATACATAATCCAAGGAGAATTCAAGTCTTCAAATTGAGTTCCAAGGTTAAGAAACTGATCTTCAAATTTTGTGTTACCCAAAAAGTTCCCCAAATCCACATCTATATATAGTACTTCATATGATGCATTCATGGGGTCTTCTATTAAGTGCATTAACTTGTCTTCTCTATGTAGCTTTACCAACTTTCCTTCCAAAGGAATGGTAGCATAAGAAAGGTCCATCTAGCACACTACCTCCCACACTTGCTTCCCATTTTATTGACAATAACATTCCCCATTTGGCAAGGAAATCAACAACAACAACATTCATTGTCAAGTAATTTCTAGGGTGAGCCACTAATTGTACAAACAAGCTTTTGACACGCCGAAAAATATGTACTTCTCTTGAATCCATGGCATAACATCTTCCATAGGAAGCTTTTATCTTTATACCAAGTTCATTCATGACCGTAAATGGCATGATATTGCAAGAATAACCTAATTCAAACATACAATTATGTAGGATCCAACCATTTACAATCAGTGTAGTATAAAAAGGATCCACATCTAGTGGATCTTACTAGGGTTGTACCCTAATATACCTCATAGGATAGGTCAATGACCTCTTGAGATTCTCTAACCTCATTTTTAGCAACAAGGGGAGGGGTATCTTTGTTTGCAATAGTACCCTCATTCAATCCCAAATACTCAAATGTCATGTTTTTATGCTTAGGAATCCTAAGCAGATTTACTAAAGGGAAAATTATCTTCATTTGTATTAATATCTAGGAAATATAACAAACATTGTACTTGGGCAAAGATGTAATAGAAGGGAGAGTGATAACTTTCTCATGTTGTATACATTCTTTCAAAATAGAAACAACAGGAGGAAGACTTGGATTTGAAGGAACTCTATAAAATTTGTTCCAAAGGAGCTATGAGCCATCAAACCTCCACTTTGGGCTTGGAAATGTATTCCTATGCCTTCTTTTGTAACTCGTAATGGACTCGTGCATACCTCTATTTCAATCAATCTTATTTTGTGACACATTTTTCTATCCTAGCTCGCTTTATCTGCAACCTTTCCTCACTTTTACTTATTGCATTGTGTTTTGAATGTATTTCTCTTTGCAAGTTCATTTTTGTTATGTTTCATGTGAGAAATAATGGTAAATGAAGCTTTGGGTATGTGTCACTTATGTCTGGCCTCTCCCTTCTCCATTTATTTCTCTTTCTCCCTCACTAGAGTGTCTCTCACCCCTTTTCTGGTGTTATCACTACCTTTTAGATTAGGATTTCCCTTTTATGCATCTTTCTAACCCTCTCTCTCTCTCTCTCTCTCTCTCTCTCTCTCTCTCTCTCTCTCTCTCTCTCTCTCTCTCTCTCTCTGGTCCCTTGGCATGGTTAGATTAGGATTAGTTAGATGCATTTTCCTTTCTAGGAGTAGTTTAGCATTAGATTTAGGTAGAGGAAGTCGTCTTTCTCCGAGATTTGTCTCAAGATGCAAGTCCCGCACTTGGAGACAGTCCCATATTAGCAAAAAGTAGAGATTTACATAGCCAAATATTAGGGTGCTAATTTTTGTGATAACATTTACGGCACACCCAAAGGGGACAAGCATTGAAATCTATATATTTCACATGTGTTTATCCTGATCTACATTCATTTCACCAAGTTTAATGTGCTCTTGGTGAGATCTCATCCTTTGGAGGTAATTTCAAGCATATCCGGTGACTCTACTTGGTCCAAGAAACCCATTATCTCATCAAAGAAACCTTCCCTTCATTCCTTCCATCCATTTCCTCCTTTCCTTTCATCCTTCCATTCATTTTCATGTTTCCACTTCATCCATGGCTCTCCAAATATATCTCTCATTCTCTCATTTTAGTTCTTCTCCCCTCCATTTACAGCAATGGGATGATTTCCCCAAAACATCCCTGATAAACTTTCCTCTCTTTCATGGAAATGGAGATCAATCTCCTATTGATCATATCCAAGACATAACCAACCACTGTTTCATTCACAATGCCATTGAAGGGAATGTTTTCCTCGACTCTTTGTTATATCATTCGAGGAAAAGCAAAATATTGGTTTAGCAGTTTGGCTCCATAATCCATTTCCACTTGGAATCATTTAGGAGAACAATTCTACATTTGATTCAAAGAGAGTGTAGATTTCATTGTTCTCACGGAACATCTCGGTGCAATACAAATGGACTTCCATGGAGTACATCTCGAATTCAACATCATATTTGAGAGGACCTGGTACATAATTCCTCAAGAATTTAGACCCTCACAAGGTATGAAATTCTTGTTTTATTTGAGGGCCCTTGATTCGATTTAGTTGTATTGATCCAAACTATGGGAGGTAGTATTCTTCCTTAGGAATTTGATATTTCCATAATTGTTGAGAAGAGTATCATTCAGTTTTTCCAAACAAATTCTATCCCCACCACTCCCATTCTTCCATATTCTTCCACATCTTCTATGTCTAACAATGCAAGTAATCAACAGTCCCTCACCTATGCATCATCCCCAACCAAGTATCATCATGTTTGATGATTGTAGAACCATTGAAGAATGGTATGACTTTGATTGGGAAGATGAAATTGTACAAAGTGAAAAAAGGAGGGAATTCACTTCAAAAGGAATTCATTTAGACTCGAGTATGTTGTCTTGAAGGAGGAAGAGTTGTTTGTAGGGGTAGAACAAAGCATAATCTAGCCTTTGTAGACACTCTCATCCAAGTGGAAAGTATGTAAGATGACCCCATTCATAGGGATGAGCTTCAAAGTAATGGTAAAATCACAAGGATCGTCCCATTGGTTCCAAAATCCCCTTTCCCAATCAAGTATTTAGCTATTTTTGAGCCAAGAAGAGAGTTGCGACTATTCAAGATCACTTTAAAGAATGAGGAAGATCTTCGATGTACCAAAGGTCAGTAATAATGCCTCTCAAGTCAAAATACGAGCAACTAAAAGAGCTATTTGTTTTATTTTTTGATACTTTAAAGAAAAGGATGGAAAACTATCTTCTAGTCGGGTTTTCAATCTTACTTAAGACCACGTACAATGCCAAATCAAATGCATGGTCTAAAATTGTAATAAAGGGAATTTATTTCTCCTGCCACAGTTGCAAGATTTGTTTAGCTTTTTGTTTTTTTAGAGTAGGGTAATGTAGGTTTGCTTTCAGTAAAACAAGTGCTTATGCACACTCTGCATGTTTCCACTTAGCGCATGTATGATTTTCCATATTTTTACATGCATATTGTTGTTTTGTGATTCCATTTCAGTTTAGGGCAACCTTTTTGGCCAAATCAAATGTTGTGGAAAATTTTAAAGTTTAATTCTCAGCCCCAAGATATCGGGCTTGTAGTCAAGAGCCTATGATTCCTCTTCCTTGGTCAAATTCAGTGCTTGGGATAGTGCCAATTGCATGCATTTCATTGTCAAATCAGCATGAGATCTAGAACTCTACAAAGCTTCATTATTTTTCAATGATTCAGTTTAGTTTTCTTCAAACTTGGCGAAAAAACAGATTTGAGACCATTTCATACGCTTTTCTTTTTCTTAATAGATCAAATGTAGAGAAAACAAAGTGAAGTCTCAGATTTTACAATTTTCCACTCTCATAAAATAAAATTCAGAAAAAAATTATTATGAGATCGTCAATTATGGCTTCACCTCGAGCTTGAGCAGCTTTAATGGTTAATCACATAGTTGGATCAGTTTTAAAGCTTCATTTGGAGCTCCACATATCAATTTCAAATGAGCCCATTCGTTCTAAGTTTATAACGGCTTAGGGGTGATAAAAATTCAAATTTCATCATTTTTTCAAGTTTTTGAGATTGAATCCATGCGCAATGGATGTATTAGGCTACTAGTAAATTTTAGCAGGAAAATTACCACCGGAGGTCACTAAATGTTATCCCAAATATAACCCCGAGTTAATTTGGATAACTTATTAAAATTTACCTAGCCATTTTTATAGGTCTGTGATGGTTAAATGTACCATCAAATTCCATTTCCTAAAAGAACTGGCCTTTGGAATTCAAAACCACAAAAAGACTATTTTAGTTTACTATGCATTTTCATGGGACTTAGTGTTCCACGGGTTCTCCTAACCCGCGAAACAAAATATCATGGTCCAAGACTTAGGCGGTGTTTTACTTAAACCTACGGGAAGAAGATAAAACCAAAGACAAAGGGAGTGTCAAGGAGTATTGTGCGGAAAATATTAAAGTGTCACAAAGTGTTGTGTAGAAAATTGGGAACCCGCTATGCAAAGGGAGTGCCTCATAGTTTTGCGCGGAAAATATTAAAGCCGTAGTACAAATTCAACAAGATAGGGGTTATGTGGTAGTTTCAAAGTCCCTCAAACTTAGAAATTGTGATGCGAAGAGCTATGTTTCACCACCCTATTTTCTCTCATTTCATAGTTTGACAAATGCGAAGGCCCGTTGAATTAGGAGCAGGCATGAGGAAGGAAATTCGACAGTCCTAACACAAGGGTGATGTGGATCCATCTCATTGGCTTGCATTTCCCATCTTTCGAATGATTTTAAAGGAAATACCGACAATGTGAAGTGTGTGGAGCTTTTTCATACGCTCATATTTCACGATTGTCGATGAGACTGCCAAAATTTTGACAATGCATAAAGGCGTGGAGCTTCTTCATTGGCTAATGGTTCACGGATGTCGAGGCGAAATAAAAATGATTGACATACAAAGTGCATGGAGCCTTCTCATTCGTGTGTACTTCACATTGGTCATTCAAAAGTATTTGAAAGGGAAAATTGTGAAGAAATGTGGTTGTTTCTTATTGGCTCGCATTTCTAGGGGTTTGAAAAGGTCTAAAATGTGAGAGGCGTGGTTGTTTCTCATTGGTCCACGTGTCACAGGGAATGAAAAAGTCAAATAATAGTCTAACATCCCAAAGGAACGTGCCAAAGTTTTATTGGCCCATATTTTCATGAAGGCAACCCGGAAAAGGCAAAAGGAGAGGACATATGGCAAGTAAGGAAGAAAATCCACGATATTGGAAGCTAATGGGAGGTAGACACTTAGAAAACACAAAATCAAGTACACGTTGGTAGAGGCCAATCCCGAACCAATTAGAGGCTGCCACATGTCAAAATTTTGTGCCTCTCGACTGGTAAAACTTCAAATGGCCATATCTTTTGATCCCGAGCTCCAAATTGGAAAAAATTTATATCATTGGAAATCTCTCATCAAGCTATTCAATTTTACATCATCAAAATCTGATTTTGGTCAATTTTGGTAGGTCAAAATGGAAATAACAGCTTTTAAGGGAAAAGAAGAGTTTTTAGCATGCAATCGATCAAATCAAGTAGCTCAACCACCAAAATTGATGAAGCATGGCTTCATTTGCTTCGCAGGATGAAATAGACTGAATGATGGCTCTGTAAGGTGCCCATGTGCTTGGTAGAAGACTTGAATGTGGAATGTTTGTGGTTAAAGTCCAAAAAGTCATGCCCCTTCTCTCTTCTCTCTTCTTTCTCTTTCTCTCTACTATATATTGTAAAACCTTTCATTTTGAAAGGGATGGACATTCTAAAAACTGTAATGGAACTATGTCAAATTTGTTCCAAAGTAGTTGTGAGCCATCAAACCTCCATTTTGGGCTTGCAATGTGTTTTTGTGCCTTTTTGTAATCTGTAATGGACTGTGCATACCTCTATTGTAATAAATCTTGTTTTGTGACACATTTATCTTCCTATCTCGTTTTAGTTGTAACCTTGCCTTTTTTTACTTATCGTGATGTGTTTTACATGTATTTCTCTTTACAAGTTAATTTTTTTTGTGTTTCATGTGAGAACAGATGGTAAATGAAGCTTTGGGTCTATGTCACTTATGTCTAGCCTCTCTCTTCTCTATTTATTTCTCTTTCTCCCTCACTAGAGTGTCTCTCACCCCTTTTCTAGTGTTATCACCGCCTTTTAGATTAGCATTTCCCTTTTATGCATCTTTCTAACCCTCTCTCTCTCCCCGGTCCATTGGCATGGTTAGATTAGGATTAGTTAGTTGTATTTTCCTTTCTAGGAGTAGTTTAACATTAGATTTATGTAGAGGAAGCTGACCATCTCTAGAGGTCTATCTCAAGATGCAAGTCCCACACTTGGAGACAACCCCATGTTAACAAAAAGTAGAGATCTGCATAGCCAAATCTCAGGGTGCTACTTTATTGTGATAACACCTTGTTTTGAAATATTGTACAAATTCATTGGGATTTTTATTTATCTTTTTAAATTCAAGTAGGAGTAACCTAGGTTCATTCCTATCACCATATTAAATTCAGAAGGCATTCATCATTTCATACTAAGAATCAATTGAACCACAAGGCAAGACATTAAACCATTCTATTTCATCTTCTTCCAAAGTGTGTGCAAATAATTTCAAGAAGACATCTTCATATTCTAATTCATAATCATCGATGATATTTTGGAACAACATAAGATGTTGATCACTAATAATAGCATTATTTCCTTAAAATTTGGGCAAGTACATTCTGATTTCATTAGGCATATCATTTGAATATCTGGGCATGTCCACAAAATTTATGGGTATGAATTCTTGGAATATAAAAAGAGTGCATTGAGGAGGATGATCCATGTTGGTATCAACTAGATTTTCAAAAGGATAACCAATTGGGTCTTGAATGAGTGGTATATGAACCAAAATATTAGAGTCAATATTGCGAATATTTCTCAAAGGAGGACCCTCAAAACCTAGGGTTCTATTCTCAACCGTAAGAAAATTGGTGGGCTCAAGACATCTTTTAACATATTTAGGCACATAACCTTGTTGAAACAAGGAATTAAGTTCATATACATGGCTATTTGGTTCAAAACTATCAAAATAACTAGAATAATCTTCAATCAAATGGGAATCACCAAGATCATAATATTGGATATTCTTACCTTTTAAACCTTGACCTCTCATATGCTTCCAACTTGTTTCCTTCTTATTTGCAATGCATCCAAATCGGAAAAGAATTTTAATAGCAGCATTTGATCTAAAAGTGGACCTCAATCCTTCCAAATTTGTAGATGTGAATTTATCACAAAGATATAGAAAATAATGTAGCATTGGTCAAACCTGGAGGCAAAACAGATTCACCACTAGAGACCACACTGTGGACAAGGTGAATTGAAAGAGTTTGCGAGAATCGAATCGAAAACAATGCACCACGAAGTAGTTACACTCCAATATAATCATGATAAATCTAGCATAATCGTAAGGAAGAATCAATCAATAATGGAAGAACTTGCTCAACAGAAACAAAGCTTTCACATAGAGGAAAGACAGCGGAGTGTCTTGGCATGCTCATAAATGAATGGAAAGAGAGTACATATAGGGTGTTGAGTAACCCTAGTGCATGACACACATGTAAACCCTAAACCTAAACCTAAACCTAACCCATGTGAGATGACCCTCCAATATGTGAGGATGACACATAGGATAACTCACACCAACACCACCCTTCATCAAGTCGGGTAGTGGCTAATGATGAGTCAAATGGAAAGAGTGACACTCCTAAACAACTAAGAAATATGTGTCAATGGGCCCCAAAACTAAAGGCCTGATAAGGTTCCCATAGACAAACACAATCTTCCTAGAAGAAGAAGAAGAGAAGGACTACATATCCCGAAGAAGATGAGAAGATGCAAAAGCTCTCACCCCAAGAAGAGACTGTAAGTGAAGAAACTTCATCTCAGTGAAGGGCTTGGTAAATAAATCTGCAATCCGATCAATCCTGCAATGTATCTTGAATGTCGATGATACCATCATGAATAAGCTCTCGTATGAAGTGCATATGAATCTCAATGTGCTTAGTCTGCTGAAGTTGAACTAGATTTCTGAAAATAGAGATAGTTCTCATGTTATCATAGTAGTTAATAGTAGGCCACCGAAGGTGGATGCCAAACTCTTTCAGAATACCCTGTAGCCAAATAGCTTATGTGGCAGCATTAACTGCTCCTCTGTATTCTACCTCTGTAGATGATATCGCAATTACATTTTGATTCTTGCTAGACCAACTAATAGGACTTGAACCAAGAGAGAAATTGTAGCCAGAAGTAGATTTTTGATGATCTAAGTCACCAGCCCAATCAGAATCTGTGAACCCAATCAATTCAATATCTACCCCTCCATGATAGTGAATCCCATCAATATAAGTTCCATGAACATAATGAAGGATCCATTTAGCTGCTTTCCAATGCAGCTCATGTGGCTCTTATATGAATCTAGACACGATCCCAATAGCATACGATAAATCCAGTTGAGTGTGAGTCAAGTAAATCAAGCTCCCAACCAACTATCAATAAAGAGTACCATCAACCAAGGGAGTACAGTAATCAAAACCAAATTAACCCCAGAAAGAAAAGGAGTAGGAGAATACTTACAATTGGACATCTAAAAATGAGCTAGCAAATAAAGAGCATACTTAGGTTGCGAAATCAAAATTCCCAAGTCAGATTGTGAAATTTGGATCCCAACAAAGTAATAAAGTAGACCTAAGTCACCATGGAAAACCTGTTGGCCAAGACGATCTTCACAAAATCAATAATAGAGGAAGAGTTTCTTGTGATCAACAAGTCATCAACATATAGAACAAGAATGAGTATGGAGTCATCTTGTCATAGAATATAAATATTTGGATCAAAATGACACCTAGTAAACCCTTATGTAAGTAAAAAGGAGTCCATCTTGGCATACCAAGCCCAAGGGGCTTGTTTAAGGCCATAAAGAGACTTCTTTAACTTACAAACGAGGGAGGGATCTTGGACATAACCCGAAGGTTGTTCCATATAGATATATTCCTCTAGGTCACCATGAAGGATGACACTCTTAATGTCCATTTGATGGAATTTCCATCTGTTAGATTTACGGCAATGGCTAGGGTCAGTTGAATAGAAGTCATCTTCGCAACAGGAGCAAAGTTTTTAGTACAATCAACCCCAGCTATCTGGGAGAAATCCTTAGCTACTAATCGTGCTTTAATCTTTTTGATGTCTCCATCTACTCCATACTTTATTCGTAACACCCACTTACACCGAACGATTTTTCTTCCTTTCGAAGAGGGGTGAGATCCCGAGTATCGTTCTTCATGAGAGAGGAATACTCCTCATCCATGGCAGAATCCCACTCAGGAATACCATAAGCCTCTTGGAAAGACTGTGGATTAGAAGTAGAGGTGAAGAAATATTGGGGTCCAACAAAATCTGAGCCAAGTACATCTCATATCCAAGTATCTCCAACTAAATCTCCAAAGACTTTGCAAAGTTTTCCTATCCCAAAGAGGACCAGGAGGATCAAGCTTAGAGTCAAAAGATTATTCACTTGAGTGAGAATGGACATAGTCCTCATCATCACTACTGCTAGAATCAAAAGACTCCGAGGTCGAATGGTCGATAGGATCTGGAAGAGGAGCACACTCAACAAGATCATCATCCGATGAGTCGGGATCAATCGAGTGAAGAAACTCAATAGGTGGAGAAGTAGAATTTGAAGAAGACTCATCGAACTTAACACTTCTCTCAATACACAAAATCATGAGAAGTAGGATTCATCAATCGATATCCCTTCACACCATTAGGATACCCTATAAAGATACAAGGTTTGGATTTTGCTTCCAAATCCTTTCGCTTCTTCTTGGGAATCGATCCATAGCTTTGGATCTCGAAGACTTAAAAGTGCTCAACATCGATTGTATCCAAACCAGGCTTCAAAGGGTGTCATCCTCTTATCGCCTTGTGTGGAACATGGTTCAATGTAATTTTCACAATTCACCGCTTCATCCCAATACTACAAAGGAAGAGACTTCGAGTGAATCATACAAGTGGCCATCTCCTTCAAAGTACGGTTCTTTCTTTCTACAACTCCATTCTGCAAAGGGATATAAGCAACTATATGCTACAAAGAGATCCCTTCAGAAGTATAGAAATCCATGAACCTATTGTTTACATATTCACCTCCATTATTGGTTTGAAGAACCTTGATAGACCGTTCCACCTGTTTCTCAGCAAGAGCCTTAAAGTCTTGAAAATGTTCAAAGACTTCAAACTTAAGCTTAAGAAAATATACCCAAGTATATCACGAATAGTCATCAATGAAGGTTAGCACATAAAGATCTCTAGTAAATGAAGGAGAAGGAAATGGACCAGAAATATCATTGTGAACAAGATCTAAGGGATGAGTAGCTCTCCAGATTTTTCTTTGTCAAAGTTCTTTTCAGGATGCTTTCCAAGGGTACAACCCTCACAAAGACCCTTAGAAAACTTGATGCGGTTCAACCTGTTGACCATTTCATTTTGGCTCAATTGTTCAAGGTAGTGATAATTTAGATGTCTAAAACACTCATGCCATAGCTTACTAAATTTACATAATTTGCATGAGTGAGCAAGGCAAAGGGCATAGAATCGAAGTAAAGTGGGAGAAGGTGTACAACCATGAATGGTGATCTGCCTTTCCCTCAGCCATTGTAGTGTCATCATTAAGTTCACGAATAATCACCGAGTTAGGACCTAATTCCACTCACATTCCTTCACTAAGGTGAGTAATTTGGTAAACCGATAAGAGATTGGTAGAGAGATTAGGAACACTCAACACTTGGTTAAATGTTCCCCCATCCATCTCTACCAATCCACTAACAAAAACTGACACTGTCGTGTTATTACCCATCGTGATTTGGGACATTCCACAAGGTTCGATGTTGGAGAACTCAACATGTAAAGAACCCATGTGGTGTGATGCACTGGAATCTATAATCCACGTCAATGAAGGAGTAACTCTAGCTACAAGGGCCCTTCCTTTCTCCTTATCATTTTTAGAACCTTTTACATCGAAGACTCACCTTCGGAGCATTTTGTTTTATGGATTCAGGAACACTTATTTTATTCTTCTCAAGTAATTGAGATAAGTGATCAATCTGTTTCCAAAAATAGTGGTGCTCGTCATGACCAGAATTCTTGCAATAGGAACATAAAAACTTGCTTTTTTATGCCTTAGGCTCATAAGTTGAAGTGTTTGTGTCATTTTTAGGTTTGGTCTTGGTTTCTTTCTTAGGTTGATCCTTTCTTTCTTTCTTCTTTTCATTCTTATTTCCCTTGCTATTACTTGCTACAAGGGCATGTGACTTGGACTTGAGAGACCCCATTTGAATGATTTTGTCCTGTTCTTGAATGAGTTGGGACAAAAATAGTCAAAGGAGGGCATAGTCCAAGCATCTCCCAAATTAGCTTTTGTAGCGTAAAAATTTGACACGAAGACAGAATATTCAGGACCTAGCTTAGAGAGAATCAACAAGATCAGTTGAGAATATTTCTTCTCTACTTGACATCCCTTTAACAATAATCTAATGTGGACAAATTTTGAGAAGAAAGCTTTTAGGTTTCCAAATTCACTAGGATTTAACCCTAGTAGATCGTTTTCCAACTCATGTCTTCTTTTTGTCCAAACATTTCATCCAGCGTTGTCCATGTAGATTTCGGTGTTTCGATGCCTCAATGTGGAAGAGCAATTTAGGAGAAATAGACATGCAAAGAAGACCTAAAGCTTCATCACTACGGTTTAACCATTTTTATTTTTCAGTTCATCGTATGGTTCGGTCTCGCCTCCCATGGTGATGCGGTTTACCCCTTAGTTTCATAATCATTTTCAATATCCATTCGAAGAAGTTGAATGGCGTAAGCAAAGGAATTGAAAGTGCATCCATAGTGAAGAGAGAGAAAGAAATGTAGAAAAGAAACACAACCACCCAGGACAATATAACAACCCCCTGCTTTCGGCACTTTATAGTTTAGTGTGTTGATTACAATCAAGTCTATGCGTGTGGTTGGAAACACTTGGTAACTCGACTTGTAATCAGCATAATAATGTGCAAGAGAGGAGACCACAATAGTGTTTCATGGAGCACAGCAAAATAGGACACCGTAAACAAGCACAAAGCAAAAGACAAGGAAGGAGGTAAAATCAAATCCTGGTTGTGAGAAAAAAGTGTCTCACGTCGCAAAGAGTACCCCCTTGCTTTGTAGATCGTGGCGGACACACTCACTATTCGTAGCAATAATAAGGGTAAAATATAATTTGAAAAACTAAATATGAGTCCAAATGATCTTCAGAATGCAAGAAAGGCACGTGGAAGACAAAGAGGTTCTCAGAGTGATACTACACACTTGAGCACATGATCGGTAAAAAAGCCGACACTAACACCTAAAAAATCGTTTAGAAACGCCCATGATACCATGAAAGATTTTGCAAGAATCGAATCGGAAACAATGCACCACAAAGTAGTTACACTCTAATGAAATCATAATAGCTCTAGCATAATCACAAGGAAGAATCGATCAATAATGGAAGAACTTTCTCAACAAAAACAAAGCTTGCACATAGAGGAAAGACAACGGAGTGTCTTGGCATGCTCATAAATGAATGGAAAGAGAGTACATATAGGGTGTTGAGTAACCCTAGTGCATGACACACATGTAAAACCTAAACCTAAACCTAACCCATGTGAGATGACCCTCCAATATGTGAGGAGGACACATAGGATAACTCACACCAACATGAATCAATATGAAAATTACATTTAATATCACTTTCAAAACACATGAACTAGTGAATCCTTCATAAACTTATGTGAATCGGATAAATAACATGTATACTTTGTGACCAAGAAAACATTGAGTAGATAAACCTTACATAAACCTTTTTTTTAATCAAAACCTTAGGAACATTATCAAAACTGAAATTATATGATCATGTCCTTGGAACGATGCTAGATAGATTTTGGTTCCAAATATATCACCCCAAATAAGGAAAGAATGAGGAAGAGGGAAAAGAGAAAAGATAGACATGTTGGTGTGTCATTTTTTAGTCTTGTATGGATCTATCCATCTCTCTTGACCATGCCTTATGGGAATGATAGCGAGGCACTTGATTAAGGATGTGGATGTTATATTTCTACTTTATGGCTCTTCCTAAACCAGGGTGAGAGGACCTAAAGGGTACCTTGAAAATGGGGAGGGAGATATTGTGTTTCAAGCCCTCAAACTCAGCATTGAATATATTTGAGAACAAATGTGGCCACAATATGTAGTACTCACTTAAAGGATTGGTCACAAAAGTAATACAAACACTTGAAAGATCGATACAAGATACTAAAGATAGATGAAATATGATTACAAACATCATGTCTACAAAAATTGTTAATATCTTATGGTGTGATGATGTTGAGATGCTAAACTTTACAGATCATGAAAATACACTAGAAATATGAGAGATATGTGTGATTTATAGGAAAACACATGTAAAATAAAAAAGGGTAATGTGATTTTAGGGGTAGGATAGGATGGTACTTAGTTAAATGAGGGGGTGGATCTAATGGGGAGAAGCATTAGTGCTCACCATTTTATTTTGTTTCTTCCAAAATGCAAAAGAACAAAATATCAAGACAAAATAACCTTTAAAATTGGATTTGCATTCATTGATACCAAATTCATGTAAACACTACCACATAATCTCTAAAACCTTAACATAAAAAAATTTTCATAAAGATTCAATAAAATATCTATTACATCAACTCCATAACACCCAAAATACACTCAAGGGTTGTAAGTAGTCACCTCCAAAGTAATATTGTAGAAAGGAATTTTATAACTAAACAAACATTGCAAAGTAACACTACAAAACAATATTCATTCAATAACCAATCTTATACAATAACTAGAGATAACTTCTTCATATTTCATTGATTTAACAAATACAAGATTACATCAAAGACTATATTCCTTAATTGTGTTCCTATTTACAATCTAGAATTCCTGATTGAAGCATTGAAAAATGTTCTCGTATACTTCAATTTAAAAAAGGGAGACATGAAAATAATCTCAATGACTTGCTAATGACTATACAATTTTTAATCACCTTAGCATTAACCCCAAAACTTAGAACCCCTAAAGTGAAGGCATGCCTTTAATTTTATACAAAAAATTTCCCATAAGGGAATATACCTAGATACCCCCATGAGTCATGAAAGAAATAAATACACATGGTGGTTTTCCTTGATCTACAAACTGGATGGAAGAGCTATCCCAACTAAAAAGAACAAATTTTGGTCTACCTAGCTGGAAAATTTTTGAATCATGATGAAACCCATGGAGGAGTAGAGAATATTCCTTCTCTTTGTCAACAAATTCTTTCATATTTTTCTCAGAATCGTCATTATTCAATGCATGCTTTAAGGAAGACCTCATTACACATCATAATCAAACATTTAATTCCTTTTGAAATGATAATGAATATAAAAGGAATAAAGAATGGGGAAGGGGGCAAAGAATAAAGAAATGCCTAAGAAGGGTCGAGATCTATTTTCTCAAATTTTTTTCCTCATCCAACTTATTCTTATATACAAAAATCTTTCAAACATTCCTGTAATAGGGTATTCATCTCGGCCCTACATGGTAGATGAATATTATTTCTTGTTTAGATAAAACACTCATCAAAATCATTAGAAATAACTCTCTTCCTCTTGATCCTCTTGGCCAATTTATTAATATATCCCTCTAAATGAATGAATTTTTTAATGGAAGAATAATTAAAATATTTTGAATGCTCCAATTCCCCTATAATATGTTGTTGAAGAACTTTTATCACTTGATAAAGCATCTGCAGATCATGGGGTGTATGTATCCTTAAGGGGAATCATTATTTCAAGTTTTGACTCTATGTCATCTACATACTTCCCTACATTATCGCTTATATCTAAGATCTTTCTTATGCAATTCCCCAATGTTTATATTATTAAATTGACATCTCCCCTATACTCATGTTATTTTCCTTTGTAGCTTGAAGGAACTATCCCTCCCTTCTCACCACTTCATCATCCAAAACTGTGATGGATTCAAAAGCTTATGTAACAATCCATCCCAATATTCAATATTTGTCTGATATTTATCAATTAATGTCTTACTTTCCTCTATTTTCTCAAACACTATATCAGTAATACCTGCAATATATTTGATGGCCTTTCTACCCTTACTCATCAATTCTTCTTCCCACTTTTTATTTTTTTCTCCCATACACCTCAAATCATCATCACTTTTCATCATTTCAGGAGTGAAGGATGTAGTTGTCTCTTAAATTCCTAGGAGATCTTGTACCCACTTTTACACATAGGTTGATAAGATATCAACCTTCTCTTTCAGTTGCTTTTTTTTTTTATCCTTGTCTATTTTCTAAAATATTCCACCTATCGCCTATAAGAGCGATTCTGATTTACACCGAATAATAGTTCATTCACACTATGTTAATTTTTTTATACATGTGGCTATTATATAGCCATATACATAGCCAAAACAACCTCCTACAAAATAGGGAGGTGTTATAACAATTAAACCTATTTAGTTGTGATTGTTACTCCCGTAACAATACACAACTCAACACCAATAATATATTATTGTTTATATAACAATAATATTAATAACATATTAAACTATATAATAATAATTACCAACGTAATTATTATCTTACACAATGTAAATACTAATTCCTAACATTCCCCCCCTTAGTGTTTACATGGTTCAATATATCTCATTCTTTGATTGTAGTGTGCCACCTCTGTGTGCTCATGATCAACTCCGCAAATGTGCAGCATTGGGCTTGCACAAAACTCACACATGTGCCAACACACATTTCTTCCACTGATGGTTTTCTCTGGCTTCTACCAACAACCTTACCAAATTGGTTTTGTAGGTGTACCAATAACCTTTCACAATTGGTTTTGCAGGTTTACCAAAAACCTTTCACAATTGGTTTTACAGGTTCACCAAAAACCTTACACAATTGGTTTTACAGGTTTACCAAAAACCTTACACAATTGGTTTTACAGGTTTACCAAAACCTTACACAATTTTTTTTTACAGGTTTACCAAAAACCTTCACATCATGATTGCTACAATACTTTTTGATCAATATTATACAATGTCTCTACAACAGGGAATCATGTAGGAAATATTGCTTTCAAAACTGAACAATAAAACATAATGGAAATGGAACAATGAGACCATGTTCCCCCTCAATGTGAACATTTCAATTATTCAATTCAAACCAGAACTCAAATCATATTGCACACAACAAACCGCACTTAAATGAAAGAAAACTCACACCATACATATGCCACCACATCTTTTGTGCAGCCCCATCATTGGTGACTGACGAGAGGTTGTTGAATGACCTCCAACCTCCGATGTCCTCCGTCCTCTAGTAGTCTACCACTTAGCTCAGCTGGATTTGGATATGAAGCTCAATTGTTTCCACATTGTTTATTATATCTTCCCTCTTGCAATGTGAAACACTTTATTTTTCTAGGACGCCGTAACACCGAAAATGCATCCATGAGGCAAAAAAATTATTTTTCAAAATTTTGTCATTGACTCTTGACACCACCTAAAATCACCTATTTGACATGACATTGACAAAACAACAAGGACTACATAACATATGATGACTTTATGACACTTTGACACTATAGACTATGACCACCAATTTGATGACAACACTTTTGACTCGACTAAAAATTTAAAAAGAATAAAATGAGATTACAACTCATTTTTTATTTTGAACTTGACTCGACTCTTGAATTTCAACTTGTAATAGACAAAATTGACCGATAAAATGATAATGACAATTATAGCTATTTACCACAAAATACCATGATATCAAAAATAATGACACACAAACATTAAAAAGAGACTTACTTTATAAATCAAAGATTATATAAAGAAATATAAACTTGACACATATGACTGACTAAACAAGACTTTCTTAGAATTTATTTTAATTTATAAAGCAATGATTATATGAAACATATTTCAACAAACTCAATTTAAAAAACCAATCTCAATAAACATAACCACCTAAAATAACTAAAACTTAAGATTGTGACATCAAAAACATCACACCTACAACATATGACTTGCATGTATGGTTACTCACATTGACTAACAAAACACATGGATGTATGTAATCCGTGTATGGATAGCTTCGATATCAAGAGGAAAATTCACATGAGTTTCTTCAGTGAGCTGGGCGTTCTGAAGGATTTGAATTGATAGATCTATTTGTTGATCAGTGAGGAATGACAGCTGAAAATGATGGGTCGATGGGAAGTGTATTCCAGGAATGAGGAAGGCAAGACATTAAACAACAACTGAGTTGTATCTAGTTGTAATGTATGCATGAAAAATAAAAATTTGTGGGCAAATGGTGTTATACAGCCTGCTCAAAATTGATGCATCGACTTAGTGCAGGGTAATAAGAGGGACTAGGAGACAATTGTGTAAAACGTAGGTTGTAGATGTCAAAATTATATGGACGCATGCATGGACAACAAAGCATATGGCAGATAAAACTTCAATAATTGACTCCTCAATGTAATCAAATGAAGTCAGAATCACAGGCTTTCTCTAGACAATTCGGTGTATTTAGAAAGCATGCAATGCATTTAGGATTGAGTTTGATACCATTCCACCATAGATGTATATGCACTAGATCTTCTGAGGCAGTTGACAATCCACACGATTTTATATGACACCTATTGAAAAATTAGTGATCAATTGTTGTTTGAGCCTAGATAAAACGACCAAATCCTTGCTAGTGTATCAGCTTCAGCTCCACGTAGGATGCAAATTTTTCCAAATGCAATCAAAATGCATCTAAGAATGACATGGGTCTAAGACACAAAAATGCACTGGAGAAGTAGCGAAATCACATATGCATGATAATACGACCTTGGAAAATTTACAGATCTGTTCAGAACTTATTCACCGCTATATACTATAAAATTTCATCTCATACTTGAATTCATATGTAGGGGCATTACAAAATTGGTTGCCCTTTCACAAATTAACTCTCCATACTAATCCCCCTCTGAAAATGCTCGCTTTGATGCCAAATGTAAGAGCAGCTACAAATTTACACTAAATAATACTTCATTCACGTATGTTAATGTTCAGATACACGTGGCTATTATATAGCCATATACATAGCCAAAACAACCTCCTACAAAATAGGGAGGTGTTATAACAATTAAACCTATTTAGTTGTGATTCTTACTCCCATAACAATATAGAACTCAACACCAATAATATATTATTGTTTATATAACAATAATATATTAATAACATACTAAACTATATAATAATAATTACCAACGTAATTATTATCTTACAAAATGTAAATACTAATTCCTAACACCGCCAAGGTAACATCATGCTTCAGGCCCTTAGTGGTTGGCTTTCCAAGTGGGATCTTAGTGATTTGATAATCAACAGGAGAAACTTCATCCCTTAAATCATTATTTTTGGGGGTAGCCACCTCCATAAACCTTTCTCCTTGATCCCCACTATTTTCTTTGATAAAATTATATCTTTCTTTGATGTTTTGGGTGGCCTCAAGGAAATGATGTTTTCAACATCAGCTTCCTCTACCTACAATTTTACATTTTTCTTCCTTGGGAGGGATGATACCAACCAAACTTAAGTTTGAGTGCTTCCTTCTCCTCTTTCTTGTATATGGGGGACACTATGTACTATCATTTTTAATTGGGGTGCAAGAAGATAAAGACTATAAACTTCAATTTGTGCCTTATCTTGATAAGTAGAATCTACAAGATGTTCTTGTACTCTTCCTTCATCTACCCCTAAGTCTTTCACCTCTTCCTTTATCATAGTTGAAGATGGTTAAGTGTTTGTATCATCCATTTTTATGACCTCAACCATTTATTCTCCCGAGGGATAAGGTTCTTTAGTTACCTCACCTTTTGGTTGCTCCTGTTGTTGGGTTTCCTATTTTACAATTTCATGAGTTGCGAACTTTCTTTTCAACCTGTCTCTAAAATTGCATGATCAGGTTCCACAACACTTTACTATTTAATCTTAATAGGTGTGACCTCTTCAACATGATTTTTCCCAACTTATTTCACAAGAGCTTATTATTCAGCATTTCACTTCACCTCACCGCCTTCAAATTCCTTAGTGGAATGTGTTTCTGTGATGCTTGATCTACCTCCTCCTCAACTGATACATCATGTGTGATTTCATTAAGGAGATCATATCCAACATCTTGGTCCAACCCATGTAGTAATTTATTAAATGTTTTCTCAATGGATGGATTTGGCACTTAATTTATATCCTTTCCTTTGGCTTCTTATCCCCGAATATCCTCAATGGGCACACTGATAGGGATATTTTATGTCTTTGAAATGTTTGAACCATTAGATATCTAATCGAAAACAACACATGTTTGAACCATTGGATTTGTCCCTTGAAATGTTACACTTGTGGTTATAATTTCTATTGTAGTTGTTCCCACATTTGTACTTTTGGTTCTCACAAAGTCTAAATTCATAGGTTCCTCATCTTCTTCCTCCTCATGGATAGTCTTCAATGTTGGATCTATCTTTATATGACCTAAGGAAATGTTTCCTCACATTATTTTTCCATTGCTAGATTATCCTTTTGAGGAGGAAGATGACACATTAACCTTGAGTGTTATTATTTTTATAGGTTTCTTTTTCCTTGAGGTGGGATGTGGGACTTCTTATAGAGGTGCAGATGCAATCACTAGGGCATACTATATGGTCTTCTCTAAGATATCATCATCCATATGTGTCAAATTTGACACAAGATTCCCTGCTTTTTTTTTGTGGTCGCATTAAGCTCTTCCACAACCTCTCGAAGTTGGACCTCTAATAGAAAGTTTTGGGTAATTTAGTTTCAATGAATCCATACCTACATTTTCCCTCATATAAGGGAGAATTATATCATTTATGAACCTTGTTTCTTTGTACTCCTTGAAACTATTGTGTTTTCTAGGGTCAATTCAATCCCCTTTCTACTCAACTATATCAATTTCCTCTTGATTATGTGGGAATTTATTTCATGTAGGGAAGTGTTTTCTTTCCGTGGTTTACACTTGGGATGGGCTGAGATGTTATGATTTGATAAACATAATATTTTATCACCAAGTTCATCTCAACCTATAACCCCTGAGGAATAACAGGTTTATAATCCACCACCTTAGTGAGGGTCATCCTAGAGTAATATCTTAATCTGACCTCCTCCTCATCCCTGCAAGCCATCGAATAATCCTCATAATGAAGATTATGTTCATAAAAATAACCCAAGGCTCCTTGGAGTATGCATATAATATTGTAATTGGGCCTAGGGGAGATCTTTTGAAAAGTAAGTCTACCAATATCTACTTCCAAGATTCTTTCCTAAACTTAATGTTGGGCAAGTATACCTTCCAATTTTGATCAGAACTTTATGTTTGCTTTGTGATTTATTGCAATAAAATTATGCACTACATATATCTTCCTTGACACTTCTAAAAGTTCCCATCTATCATCTAGGTATCTTGGAAACATGTAGGGAGCATCATGGAAGCCACTTACTCTAATATATGTGAAGGTTTGGAATTTAATGAAGTATCATCTAAACCTAGTGATTACTTCCATTTCTTGTGTATATATTTTGTTTTTTTCCCACTCAGGTTGGAATAGGCATATAATGGGAGCAAAGAAAGTGTCATGCACCACCCTAAAACAGTTGATGTAATTGCTTAGGTTCAATTGAGGGTACACATCATAAACTCTGTAGTTCCCAAAGTCTATTTCTCTGTCAAATCCAAAGAATGTCCTATGGCAGAAATGATGTATACCAGATAGAGGTAATATAGAACTCCATTTTGATAGTAGATTCTCCTTCAATTTGAATTGTCGACTTGAGCATATGGTCATGGATGTAATCACTAATGAACCCTCCCCAATGAATGTGTACCTTTCTAGTGAGGATAATTTGGATGGACTTGAAAATCTAATCATTTTAATAATATTTAGATTCCTTGCCCATAACCATGTTCAACATTGTGATGATATCCCCAATCTCCTCCACAAAATCTTCTCTACTAAGTTTTTGGGAATCCTATCGCGTAATCCTTGGCTTGTTAATTCAATTATTGTTTAACATATTTGATAATTTTTAAATGTTGGCATTCTAATATTCTTCTACACTTTCAATGGAAATTTTCACCACATGATTTTCATCGTGTAAGCCTTGTATATCCTCAAAGGTTTCAGTAATTAGGATAAAACTAGGGCATTACTTCCATCCCTAACTTCCTTGGTTGTTGGGTTATAGTGTTGTGCACAAACCAACACTAACTCGAATACTAAACGTAAGGAGGAAATACACTTCTATGGGAATCCCATTCCATTAAATCTTCATCATATTTTGATTCCTCTCAATGGCATGGAGCCTTTGTTGAAATTTTGTTAGGTATGCATTGATTAAATTATCATCCATGATCTTATACAAACTAGATGAGAAGAGGGAAGTGGTGTGGACACCAGCTAATTGGATATTCATAGTTGAAAGGTTAAATTATATGAAAAACTATTGTGAGAGGAGCTTTATAATTTTTTATACTTGTTTAATCCTTCCAACACAGCTTTCTAGGGAAATACAAGATTATAAACTATTTACGCACTGAGTGAAGCTTTTACCCATGAAAAATCCATCATTACTCTTATTCACACTAAAAACTCTAAATCCGTCATTCACATGATTAGAATGCACAAATCTGGTCTCTTTTTTCGTCTTAGGGCTTTGAAGTGTTGTTTAAACCTGAAATTTGGAGGCTAAGTAATGAATTTTCTTGAATTACAACCCTATAATACTCATCACATGCTTCTATTAATAGAGGCATATACCTCCAAGTTTTCCTCATTTTTAGTCATTGGTTCCTATTTTTAAGTTTGAATTTTGGCCTTACATGTGGACAAATGAGCCACTTAGCCACTTTTTTGGGAATCGCGGCTATATAGACAGTTTGCAGTTTTGTAAAAAAATTACAAAACTACAAGCTACAAAGCTACTTTAATTCTCAAGATATTTGGGATACTAACACATGTCCAACCCGTTGGAGCGTGGGAGTGATAATTTAGTTTTCAATATTGTAAAAATTTCAAATTTTTAAACTATAAAACTATGGATCTTTTTTTCTCACCTTCTGTTATCAAATCATGACATGTGTCCCTCTCAGTAAGTTGTGGGGATGAAATTATAATTCAAATTTTTACAAAGAATAGCAAACCCGTGAACTGCACAATTTCAAAACTATCTTTCTTCCCTTTCATACCTCAGGGACCAAGGTTCGGTTTACAAAAATGTAACAACTACCAAATACTTACATCGCATGACTACATATTTTCTCTCGCAACTTCTAGATTTGAGGAATATTCACATTCAATATTTGGGGATAGAAATAAAATTTGTAGTTTTGTAGAAACTTTGACTTTTCCTTATAAGTATCCAGGGTAGGGAATATTCCTTTTGTGGGGTTCAAACTTTCACTTGCAATTTGCGAGTATTTTATGAAAATTACAAAAATTCTCTAAGGATCTTCATTCCACTAATATCTCGAATACTCCCTTTTTTTTAGGTCGGCATAGGAAAATATTTTTTAGGCTTACAACCGCAAAAACAAAGTACCCCATTACACAAATACTCAAGTTTTTTGAAATGGGTATGTTTGCTTTTATTATAATGGCAACGAGAAGGTCTAGGGACCACCTTAGGACTCGCAACTATGCATTTTTCTCTCGAAAATTAAGGAAACATGGAACATATGTTAAAAATCACATAGAAATGTCCAAACACAATGCGAAGTGGACACAAATGATGAAGGGGACTAATATTAATAATTAATTCAACCTCCAAATCTACACAATTAATCCACATTGTTCTAATCTATATGTTGGCCACTTGAAAGGTCTTTATTGGAGAAATAATTTGACATGTGAAAATTATTGAGTTTTTACCATTGGTCATGGGGCTAATCCCATTATTCATTGATATAGGAGGCTCCCATTATTTAATGTAAACTAACCTAAATTTTTGGTGGTCACTAGGTTAGGGATCACACAGAACACTCCACTCGAACTGGGAAAAGTGCTTGTATGAAGTACAAGGGAGGAAATTACAACGAAGGGAGTAAAATGGGAGTAGGATAAATAAGGAGAGAGGGGGTTAATATTGTAAATAGGCACTAACAGAGTTTCACAAGCATTAACTAGAGTAGGTCCACATTCAATTAGAAGAACACAATAATGTAAGCCATTAACAAGACCGATAAACAAGAGACACAAAGTTCTACAAATCTATCAATCAAGGACACAAATTTCCTTCTTGGTTGTACAAGATCATAATGCTCACAAAATTGGAAAGTAAAGAGAGTAGAGGAACATTGACAAAGAAATAGAAGAATTGCAGCTTTTATTGCTTGATGTAGAAGTGGTAATCTCAACAACATACATTCAATCAACAATTGCCAACCCTTTGGAAAACAGAGCTCATCATAATATATATATATTTACAAGAATAATATTCATCTTCCCCATGTGGTTTTTTAACTTAAAGTGCAATCTTCAATGAAGAAAAATAACTTTAAGTGACTTAAGTCACTTTTTACAAACTTTCTTCTCAATGAAGAAATATAATTCTAGAGACAGAGAGAAGAAAGAGAGGAGAGAAGAGAGATAGAGAGAAGAGAGAGAGAAAAATCTCCAAGCTTAAATGATGAAGGATGAAGAATGGATAATCTCTTATCATAAATAATATCCAACTCTTGATCCCATTGAACTTAGTAATGATGCTCTAGTGATGTGATGAACTTCTTAATGAAGAACTCTGACCGCTTTGCAATTTTAGAAGCCTCTTATCAAGGATCAACAATTGTAGCCTATCGGGTACACTGAGAAAAGAAGTGAGAAACACTTGATCAATAGACCATTGAAACAATGAATAATACCCTCATTCACTTGAACCAATCCTTCCAAACCATGAATCACTGCCATGTCTTCTTGACCAACCATCCATATGAAATGAACTTGAAACAATTTTACCTTACAATGCAATCATGATGATATTTCCCCTATCACCTTGAAGATATAGTGACCAATGAAGTTTGAGGCCTGAAACCTTCCAACTCTGAGAGGGGTGAAGGGGAGAGAGATGGGATGTAATTTCATTCACATTATGATCAAGCACTCTACATGAGATGAAGCAAAATGTCCTCTAGGACCAAAATACACATTGAGACCAAAATTGGGAACCAAGAGGGCTTCCCTTCCACTTGATTCATGAATCAACTTTCAAGCCTCTTAAAATCATGAAATTATCCCCCTCACTCCAATGAGGCAAGCTCCTGAGACTTGGTCACAATATGATGCAAAGGTTAAAAATAGCCATGTGATTTGAAACAGTGACAATTTACTTTGAGAGAATCCTAAGCAGAGGCATAGTAACAATCAAAGATCGTGTTTCCCATTATGAAATCTTTCAAACAATCTAATTGAGTGTTTTGTGATCAACAATCCTCCCACATATGTTGACAAGTCCACAAATGAGTTTTCCTTCTTCATTTTTTGCTTCAGATCATCGGAGTCCACGTGTTCCACTCGGAATCAAACGGACTCATATCTAGATTGTTGAAGCTTCATCTTATATTTTTATGATCCAGTTATCCTTGGGAAGTGATAGGAATACTGTGGTGTAAGTGAAAATGGATTCCGCAACCGCTTCTAGAAACTCATAAATTTGGGTGCAATTTGGTGCTACAAAGCTATTGATTTCGTAATTCAGGAAAATTTGAGAAAATTGAATTAAAATTGGATGTGATTTGATTTGTTAGGAATTTATTACTAAGATGAACAAGTGGTCTGAATTTGGTTATATTCTCTCATCGAATCAGCAGGAAATTTGAAAATGGGTTCTGGTTGTGGGAAATGCTTGATAAATTATGAAAGGGGAAAAATGGGAAAAACATAAAATGATTATTCCATGAGAAATTTTGATCCCTTTTATCTCATCTTAGGCTCGTTTATAATCTCTTGGGGAGAGGAATGGATGCTCCAAATTTCAAGGGATTCTCTTATGGGTTTTGAGAGAATGAACCAGATCAATTTTTCAAGGGTATGGGGTTTTTAAGGAGTTTTGGAGTTGTAGGAGATTTCTTCTTATATATTTTTATTTATTCCACTTTGGATCATGAATTATTCTTCAAAAAAATTAATTTTATCATAGGAATTATTCCTCCAAGTTTTAAATGATTCCTTTATGAGATTTGGGAGAAATCTAACTTGCAAATCTTGATTTTTTTAGTGTCAAGGCCCAGTTTGTCAAAAAAATAGCCATCCATATCTTTTTAACCTAGTTTTCTTGTGCCATGAGTAGTATAATTTCTTTAATTCATTCACACAAGGAACATTTGGTTCAAATTTTGTGGCAAATGGAGTAGATGGCTAGGAGATATGAATGAAACAAGATTGAGGAAGCTAGGGCATCAAAGGAAGTTTTTTGCCATTTGATGAAAAAACCAGCTGAAAATGAGATATAATTGATGCCACTTTTAAATTTTCACTTATTTTTTTAGTGTATTTGTTTTGGAGGCAAGAGGAGATGCACTTTCATGGTGGAAGTTGGAGTGGAGGAAGCACATGGTGAAATGGAAGGATGGGAGAAGTGGAGAAGTGGAGTTTTGATGTCCCATTACACCTAGGCACCCTGTTTGGGTTAAATTTAACCAAAAATTTCAGCTTTGGTGGATGGTGGAGTTTGGGGGGTGATATGTCCCTTGGATGGGTGAAAACCATGCATACACATCACACCCACAAGGCCTTTTTCATGTTTTTGGCTTGCATGGCATGCATGTACATGGGGAAAATGGACCAATCACAACATGGTGCACTTTTGGGGTGAAATTTCACCTCAAAAATTTTCCCAAGGTGTGTGAGATGTTTAAAAGGGTGCGTAGGAGGGAAAAGTGGGACCCAACATCACTTAAAACACTTAACAAGTCATAAAGTGCACTTTTATGCCTCCATCTTATGTTTTTGAGTTGGGAAATGGACCAATGAGAGTGAGGTGCACTTTTTAGGTGCAATTACACCTCAAAATTGCACCAAAGGTGCAATAGGACACCAAAAGTGTTCCCAAGAACTTAAGTGCATGCTCCAAAACTTGATTTGGACCCCTGACAAACTTCCAAAAATGCTTTCTTCACCCCGGATCAAATTTTCATGCATGTTGGTCACCAAATATATTAATTTTAATGGAAATTTTCCAATGAATCTAATTATTACATTTTAATACTTTAAAATGTGATCTTCGTAAAGTTTTAGTTGTACTCTCTTTTTCCTCGACGACGGTGCGCCGGTGAGCTCAAGTGCGTAAGTATTTTCCAACAAGTGTGATTTGAAAAACTTATGGGTACTAAGGATCATTTAAAACACCCTCACTTGATATTTATATAGGCTCACAAATCCACTTTAGGTGCTCATAATATTCCGTGCAAGAATACAATGTAAAGAGGCCACCTAGCATCAGCTTTCTCCCTTTTAATATTCTAAAAACTTTAGCTCCACCATCATGAAGTAGGCTCTAGTATATTTCCAATTCCTATGATATGCTCTCCCAACACTTCACAAGGATCCTAAAACATTCCACTAAAGTTGAATCTTTAACAAAGTCTGCACACTCTTTTTCTCAAAAAGTGCATGTGAGGAAAATTTTCTCAAACCACCAAAAAAATTTCCAAAATTCTACCTAAGTCATACCATCACATAAAAAGGTAATCTATCCCTCAAAATTCCTCGAAAACCTAGAACCGGTTAAAGAAATAGGTAATCTATCCCTCAAAATTCTTGTTTCTTTTTTGCTAGAACAAAAACCTCCATCAAGGGGCTCTTTTTATAAAATGTATGGGCTCTAGACCAAATATTAATTATTTTAGAGGTTGGGAAAAGAGGCGATGGTCAGCTAATGGGAACATAGAGGTCTTAGCTTATGCAAATGGTTATTTCTTAGCTATCCTACCTAGTAAGGAGCATGTGGCGAAAATTCGGCAAAAGGACCATGGTTCATTGGTAAATCTCATGTGACTGTTCAGAAATGGGAGCTGGCCTTTAATCCTTATGGAAATCCTATAACGAAGTTTCGATTTGGGTTAACCTCCCGGGTTTACCCCTAGAATTCTAGAACCGGAAGTTCTCTTTGGCATTGCGAAGAGTCTAGGCAAGCCTATTGCTCTGGATCCAGTTACTAAAGCAAAAACTAGACTCACTCATTCCAGATTCTATGTTAATATGAGTCAAGATTAGTGTATGGAAGGTAATATAAAGCTCATGACTCCTAAGGGAGTATGGGTGCAGATATTTGACTATGATCCATCACCCTTTGCTTATAAAAATTGTAAGCTAGTGGGTCATGAACAAAGCCTCTTTCCAGTTCTTAAAAAAAAAATTGAGACAAAGGTCATTCCTCAAAAGTTAGAAAATGAAAAAGAGACTAAGGAATGGAAACATATGGGGAAAAATGGAAGGATTGTTGAAGACAAGTAATAGGTGATCCCCTGAAAAACTTTGAATTAGAGGAACCCGTGATCCTACTTAATAAAATCAGTGAGGAAGGGGTAGGGACAAGTTCGCAAGAGCTAAGAAGCATCAATGAAGAAGCCAAAGATAATGATGAGGTCTTGTAGATCTTGTCTTGGAAGAGGAGGTCCAAGACATAGAGGATGGGGAAAGTAAAGATATGGAAGGTAATAAACTTACTCGCAATTTGTTGATGGACTATCATTGGATGAGGTGTTGTCTGTGGTCGAGCTCCTTCTGACAAAGATAAGAAGAAGATTTACCTATGTCAAAAAAATTGGGATCCTAATAGATTATGTAGGTGATACCTACGAGTTGATGGTCTCGCCGAAGACACCTATGATTAAATCTAAACATGTCACTTGTAGTAGCTCAAGAGCAGAATTTGGTAAAGACTTTGGCCAAAAGGGTAGAAAAAGTAATAAGGAATTAAGGGAGACAAACTATAGAAAGGAAGTGGAAGGTGGTATTCGTAGAACTCGGGGAATTTGTTTCCCAGTAATAAGAAATGTTAAATGATTTTTCTCTTGGAACATTAGGGGATTTAATAATCCTAGTAAACACATAATTGCTAAGGATCTTAGAATGAAAAATAAACCAGATATTTTCATGATTCAAGAAACTAAAATAAGTATGGAAATATTTAAAGAAGTGGGAAGGTCTATTTGGAAAGAAATTTGTTGGGAAGGTTGTAGTTCTTTGGGAGCCTCTGGAGGTGTGGTTACGCTATGGGATCCTAATCTGGTGTAAGGTGTTCTTATCCTCGGATCCAGTCATGTCACGGATTTTATCTCAAAGAAATCCTGGTATGTTTCAAACATTTATGCTCCAAATCTTGTGAGTAAGAGAAGAAGGCTCGCGGAATCTCTCTAACTTCATAAAATTGTTTAAATATAAAGATTGGATTATTTGAGGAGGCTTCAACTCCCCCTTTCCCTAAGGGAAAAAAAAGGGGTTGTCACATCCTTTTCGACAAAGATGGAGGACCTTTCTCGATTTCCTCAAAAACAATGGTCTTTTAGACTTGGATCTAGAAGGATCTAAGTTTACTTAGGCAAATAGGAGAGTCGGATCGGAGCTTATACAAATCATGGTTTGTCAGTGAGCACCTCTGTATGATTAATTAGCTTTACTCCTTAAAACTCTCCCTGAATGGGTCCGATCATAATCCCATCCTTCTTAATCTAGGTTTGACTCCTTCTAAGAAAGCTAAACCCTTCATATTTGAAAAGATTTGGTTGGACCATCCTTATCTTTTTAACAGAATTCAAGAATGGTGGAATATCAAGGTCTTTGGGGTTGTTAGTTACATACTCAGTTTCAAATTAAAGCATCTCAAAATTTGTCCTAAAAGGTGGAATAAGGAGGTCTTTGGGAAAATTCTCCAGAAAAAGGTAGACTAGTCAAGATTTAAGGAATATTGAGGAACTTGTGGAAATTGATGGTCTTAATCCGGTCCTTAAGGAACAGAACAAAATCTCCCGATTGAGTATCATGATATCCTGGACAAAGAAGAGGCCTATTGGAAACAAAAGTCTAGAGTGAAATGGCTTAGGGAGGGGGATAGGAACACCATTTTTTTCCATTTCTCTCGCTACCTCCCAAGAAAACCTCCTTAAGATAAATGAAATCAAGAGTGAGAATGTTGTGATCCTATTAGAAAGTAAGGATATTAACCAAGCCATTATAAACTATTTTAAGGATCTTTTTCATCAAGGACGACAAGGTTAAGGAGCAGATTCAAAACAAAATCTTGGACCTGTTTGAGAAAGTGATCTCCGCTGGTGAAAACTGGGATCTCTTAAGGATCCCTTATGAGGAGGAAATCAGGTTTGTGGTCTTTGATATGGAACTTTATAAATCTCCCTGACCGGACGGCTTTCTAGCCTTCTTCTACCGTAAATTTTGGGAGATGATAAAGAAAGAAGTCATTGAAATGGTCCGAGATTTCTTCAAAAATGGGAAACTTCTCAGTCAACTTAATAATAATTTCTTTGTCCTTGTTCCAAAAATAGCTGGTGCCAAAGAAGTTAAATATTTTCGACCGATAAGCCTTTGTAACACTAGTTATAAAATTCTCGAGAAAAATTATAGCTTGCAAAATCAAAATGGTTCTCTCCCATTTTATCTCCAAAACCAAGTTGCTTTTGTTCCAGGCGGTAGATCACTGATAGTATTGTTGTGATCAAGGAGGCCATACATTCCATTGATAATTCAACTAGATTGGCAATGTTCTTTAAGTTGGATATGCATAAGGCCTACGATAGGATTACTTGGTCTTTCCTTTGGGACATTCTTGTTAAAGTGGGGTTTGATAACACTATGGTCAGCATGATTATGACTTGTATATCTACTGCTAGTTATTCGGTGTTGGTCAATGGTATCCCAGTGAGGGTTTCTTTAAAGTTGGCAGGGCTTGAGACAAGGTGATCCCCTATCTCCTTTCCTTTATGTTATCATGGTTGAATCCTTGAGTAGAATCTACAAGCAAGAAATGGTTTCTAAGACTATCTAGGGAATTAAGATATCTAATGGGCTCCCACCTATATGCCTTAATCAATTTGTAGATGATAATTTCCTGATGGGAAAAGCCTCTGTCCAAGAAGCCACCAATTTCAAACTTGCTCTCAATGATTATGAATAGGTTTCAGGGCAGATGGTTAATTATCTCAAAAGTGTTGTCTATTTTATTAATGTGGAGAAACAAGTCCAAATAAGGCTAGCACACATCCTAGGATGTAAAATCAAGTGTTTTCTCGATTCTTATTTAGGGATGCCACTAATCCACAAAATGCCCGACATTTCGTTTAGAACGCCATGTTGGAAAGAGTTAACAAAAAACTTTCATCCCGGAAAGGTATTCTTCTCTCACAAGCTGGAAAGATTCAAATCCTACAGAGTTCTCTTCAAGGTGTCCACATTTACACTATGTCCCTCTTCAAGCTCCCCCTGGCTAAAATTATTGAGCCCTGCGTAAAATTCAAAAGAGATTTCTCTCGGGTCGGTGCTTCGTAAAAGTTTAAATTTCCCCGGTGGCTTCGGGATAAGGTTACAAAACCAAAGTTGTGCAGAGGGTCTAGGTTTGAAAAATATCCCTATCATGAATAAAGATTTGGTGGCTAAAGCAAGCTAGAGAATTGATAAAGAGGAAGGCCTATGGGTTGATATCATAAAAATAAATATCTCATGGAATTTGGGTAGAATTGATTCTTTCTTCAACCAAGAAAATCTCCCTAGAAGATCTTTTTTTCCGAATTCCCTGTTGGATTCAAGAGATATCCTCTCTAAGGGATCTATATGGAAGACAGTAAGGGTAACAAGATCAGGTTTTGGTGGGATAGCTAGATTGAGCATTCTCCCTTAGTTGATCATGCTATATGGAAGGAGGTTGCCCAATTCTATGAGGAAAAGGGTAAAATCTAGATAAAGGATTTCTAGAGATATGATGATATTGTTCACTGGGAAACTATAGCCCCCTCCTGAGTATGATGGAGATATCAAACCTTTTCATGACCTCAATAAGAAACTCATGGATTTTCATATTCCTATCTTCCGGACTAAGGAGGACTCCATCACTGGAAAGAGGAAGACTCAAGAAATTTTTCTCGTAAAACTCGCCTATAACTTACACTTCAAGAAAGAGATTCAAAAAGATTATTAGGGAAAGTTATGGATCAAGGATTTGATCCCTAAGATCAATATCTTCTACTAGTTTCCTATTCAAAATAGAATCTTATCTATTGATAATCTCATAAAAAGAGGTATCAATATTCCCAATAGGTGTTCTCTCGTGTCGAACGTGGAGGAGAATGTAAATCATCTTTTTATACATCGCCCCTACTCAAAAGGTGTCTTCTCATTTATTTTGGATCTTTTCAATATCCAATGGATTCTTCCTTCTAATATTGAGGATTGTTGCACTCAATGGGAGAGTCTCTTTAGTTTTCTTTTCTTGCCTAGGCTTGGAAGATTGCCTTGCCTCACCTCTTATGGGGGTCAGGGAAGGCCATGAATGATAGTGTTTTTAAACTAGAAACCCCGATTGTGGTGGTCAAAAGGAAAATCCTATCTCGCCATAAAGGAAAATCTCAAACTTCTTAAATGAAAAACTAAGAATCCTTTCCCGAACTAGAGCGAAAGTATTGGATAAGTTCACCTTTATTCCGATCAAGATCAATAGTTCTCGTAAGATTGTGTGTTGGGTTAGGCTTGTGGAAAACATGATTAAGATCAATTTTGATGCGGCTTCAAAGGAGAATCCAAGTCAAGCTGGGGAGGGGGTATCTTAAGAAATAGAGAGGGTGATTGGTTATATGCTTATGTGGGGCCTTTGGGTAAGCAAACAAATAATATAGCAGGCTAAGCTGAGCCCTCCTTTGGGGAATATTGGTGGCTAAGGAAAAAGGCCTTAAAGACATTCAAATTGAGGGCGATTCCTTAATTATTATAAATTCTCTCATCAATAGGGGTACCATTAATTAGCCCTTAAAAACATCCTCCAAGATATTAAGGAATCGCTAAAGGTTTTTGATAAAGTGTCATTTAATCATACCTTGAGGTAAGGAAACAAATGTGCGAACAAGATGGCTAATGTTGGTGTCCTTATTCATGAGTACAAGATATGTCTTTGTAAAGGAGAGAGATTACCCTCAAATATTAATGATGAAATTATTAAAGATAGAGGGCACTAAGATTGATGATGTTGGCACGTGTGGAAGTAAGTATTCCAGTACCATGTTAGCTTTTAGAAAAACAAGATTTTTCACTCGATTCTTGAAGGGGCAAACAGCTTTTCTTGTTTTGGAAAGGTTTTTCTGGTCGGGAAGCTTGGGAATGCTAAGATGGGTGGGGATAGGATTCAAGTGGAACCAACAAGCCAAGACATTGAAGGGAGTAACCAGGTTTTATGGAACAAGCTAAAGGTCGGGGTTTCAGAAATTTCATCGCTAAATTACATGGACATGATCCATCCCTATCAAAGGATTTTGGAAAATCCTGGAAAGAAGGGTTTTTACTATTCGTGGAATGGAGGTTGAGGTATCGTAGACTAGCATTTTTAGGGCAACTCGACATGAAGATGGAGGGGTTAAAAATCTATAAGGATAGAACCCGCAGAGACCTTGAGATTGATCGAGTTCTTTATAGGTAAGGAGAGGTGATACTTCTTCACCGATGGTATAAAGACGTTCGTACATCCCTGGAATATGGAAATAAGTTTTCCTTTAGATCATGAAATATATTATGCTAGAGGGAAAATACCAAAAAATCTATACCCATCACATGACCTTCCTTAATATGTTAAGCCATAAGGTTATGGCTAGTATCCCTTTCTTTCTGTCTACTTCTCTTATGAATTCGATGATGGCCTTTCAGCAAGATAAAGCTGATTTTCCCCTGCATGAGGGTCCGATTATTCTTCCGTAGAAAATGGAAAACTGGTTCTATATCCACCTATGAGGACGGTTTTGTATGATCAAGCCGAGGAATATGATATCACCCTCATGAGTGTCTTACAAAAATGAAGGTAGGTAAGGGTAATTTTGTGGGGAATGATTTGATAATGACAAAAGTGATGGTGGTCCTGGGGAAGCTAGTGCTTTGAGAAAAAGTGATTGTGTGGGTGATCCTAAATTTTTGAAGGATGGAGCAAGAAGGTGTTGTATTTATAGGGGGTCCTAAAGGCTATGGAGGAAACGAATGCTGGGCAAGGGGATTCTATGATGGACATCATCAACATTTCAAAGAAGATGGTCTCGAGATCGGTTCTACCAAATCACATAATGAAGGAGTTGGAGAATCGGAGTTAAAGGGCTACACTGGATAGAGTGGAGGAGATTGAGGGGGTACTAAAAGGAGGAAATTCAACCTTCGTATTAGCAGCTCTGAGGAGGATTCAGAGAATGAAGGGAATGGAAAGGTTCCAAGACTAGAGCTAATCCTCGATGGATCTACTAGTCCGTGGCCTTTGGTGTTTTTGTTGTTACAAGGGCTCTCTCTCGAACTTTTGGCGTAATGTTGGTGAATTATAGTTTCTTGTAGTTTTTTGGTCCTCTTCTTTTATTGTCTTCTCATGGGTCCAGATCCTTAATTGTAAGATTTAATCCTATTTAACTCATTTCTGGGACTCTTTTGGTTTCTTATCTTGTTTGTCTCTGTTTCAATCCTCTCTTTTGTACTAGCCCCGGAGATGATCCCTACTTTTTGCCTTATCTAATAAAAAAATACCATCACATAAAATACTTTGATACCTTTTCTATGACTATAACTAGGACTTTTGAAGTTATCTCGAGGCTCCCTAAACATCCGTTGAAGTTTATCTTTGAAAATAAGCAATTTTGACAATTTAGATAATTTGGGCAGTTTTAACCAGTTTGACCAAAAAGGGAAAAAAATCAATTAGGTTGTCATATAAAATACAATGAATTTTTATATGTCAATAGCTGGATCAGGCTTGGGGACTTGACTTGGTTTGAAATGAAGTGATAACAAGGAAATAAGGAACTCTGTAATCTCAGTTTAGGCTTAGTAGATCAGTGTTTTGTACATTGGGCAATAGAGTCATTTAGCACACCAACAATACAAGCAAGCCTCAAAAACAAGATTACCAAAAAACCCATGATAGAAATGGAAACACATAATATAAATGGTAACACACCTCACAATGATTAAAAACAACCTAAATCAATTATGTTACATGCGGGGACAACCCCTTTCACTGTAGCACCAAATCCAACATAACGCTTACCCATATATGGGTATCTTTGAATGTCTTTTCTCCGCAAACCCTTAGCCGAGATCACTCAAATATGACCCCTTCTTCAATTTCTTAATAAATATTTCATGATTTCCCTGCAATTGAGGGTCCACTTGGTCAAACCATTTTCTTTATTTCTTTGGCATTTTTCTTCCTTCCTCTCATTAATTCCCAGTTCATTCCAATTGCTGATTTTCCTCCTCTGTTGCGAAAATGAGCCTTGATCATACTAGGCTTGTTTTTTTTTTATTGAGGCCTATAACATTTTATAGGCATTTGTTCTTCATTTTTCATCTACTTCATGACCATTGTTTTCATGATTTGATTCTCGGTATATGTTTTGGGAGTTTCAACACATAAAAATTCTATTGATGTTTCACATTTCTCATTTTCTCCAAGTGGTCTTCTTTCACACACACTATCTATTTCTTGACATGCTGCTCACTATGATGTGATTTTCATATTTCTTCACTCTATGGAAATGAAAATGGGTACAAGGTCAGGGTATGAAGAGTGAAAACCATCCTCTTCTCCATCTTGGCCATTTTGAGTCTCAAGATCCATCTTCATCACAAAACACCCTTTCCTTGAGTGGAGTTGACCTTAAAAGATTCGATATTGTTATTGTTCATATATCCCTTGTTGAGAGGGTCTAATTTTTGATGAAATCATCCTTGGGATAATCAAGCATCATTCCATTTATCCATTCTTCATTGATAAGGTATCCATCTTCATGAATGTGGAACAAACACAAGGTTGGGGTTGAAACATCAAGATCATCATTTTCCCAATCTTGAACACCATGAACTAGGGAATCCATTTCCATGATGAATTCATCCTCATCTTGAGTATATTCAACTTCAAGAGGCCCAAGAATATTCTCCCAATGGGAAAGATAAAGTTTTGTATTCACAAACATACTCATTGAATGGAAATTCATGTTGAACATTGAGATCATGATTGGAAACATTAAACTCACTTGACAAGAATTTGCTTGCCATCATTTTGCATTTGTGACCCGCATTTCTCATCACCTCGGGATTTCTTTTTACAATTCAAGACTTTCATGACCATCATCACCACTTAATATAGATATGGCATTCATGCTCACCTCTAGTGGTAAGTACATGCTTTAAAATTCTAATTCCATTAGATCATCATATTTTTTTCTTCTAACCTTATCCATGACACTTGGATACTCTTCTACCAAAGATTGGAAGCTTGAAATATTCCTCTGAAGCTATGAAAAAAATTTAATCCCTTGAATTTTAAAATAGGATATCCACCCTTGGATCATCTAGTCTCCAAATAGTGTATTTCATTTTCCTGATGGGGAGGAGTTTCTTCATCTTGTCATTGACCGGAATGGTAGTGTGCAACTAATCCATTGGTATGTATCCCCCAACATCTCGACAAAAGCTTTGGCTCAATAACATATCATATGAGGCTGGCATGTCCGCTACAAGAATTTTCATCGTGATCTTATTCTCAGGAAAATCTACAATTATTACCTAAGCATTCTTGACCTTGCCAACAAGAGGTAATTATTTGGTTTCCATGGACTAGCAATGTCCATTAGTAGGAGTGAGGGAAAGATCAAGAGATTTAGCAAATTTCATAGGCATGACATTTTTGAAGGCACTAGATTCAATGATGTAATTATTCAATTTGTACCCATTGATCAATAAGGCTAGATAGAAAGGTTATATCTTCCCATAGGTGGAGGGTGTGGAAGCAAGACAATTATGAGAAGGATTGGTATGAGGAGTGGGAGGTAGTTCTTTGGTAGTGGCATTTTTAGAACATGAACATAAACTACTTTCTCTAGTGAACTGGAGTAGCCTATTAAATTTTTTGAGATGATTCTTTAATTATTCGTACTCGTAAATATGAATTTTTGATTCTTGTATTGATCAATAATTTCAAAAGATGGGGAAATTTTAGGCACATGAGGGATTATGGTAGTCTTAACATGAGTGGAATTTTCATTCTTAGGATCAATGTAAGTAGAAACATATTTTTCAAGAGGAGATGAATGAGACTTACCCAAGATACATAAATATTCTTGACCGAGGTGGTCTTGGGCTTCTTCTTGGCTGATCTCATGGAAAGGGAAACCGATGATCCTCCTTTCATTGTTTTTTCATAGAGTCACCATTTAAAGATCCAATTTCTTATCTTGGGCAAAGAGAAGAAGAGGATTCTTTTTTTTTTTATCAATTGAATATTATGCAGGGGTAGATATCCATGGATTCTTTAGAATCTCCATCTAGTGAGTATTCAAGATATCCAATCCTGCCACATTCATACTCATATTCTTCTTCAACTTAGGTTTCAACAATTTCTTCTCTTTCATCTTCACTGGTCCCGCATATTGCATTGGTTGGTGGAGCTTCCAAGGAAAGCCTTCGAGGTGCTCCTTCAATCCAATTCCTATTCTAGTTTTCGTGTGATGCTCATTGATAAACTTCCTTCTTTAAAATTTTCAAATCATTGGCCAAATTTTGCAACAATGGATCAACTCTTTCATCTTTGGAACTTTAGGCCTTATCCTTCATTAAATGATTCTTGATCTTTCCTGACATGATGAGGTCATCTTCCACATCAATGGAAAGTTATTGAGCATTTTCTAGGGTGTTTGGCTGATCTCTCCATAGGAAGAAACTAACTTTAGGAAACTAGAAATTCACAAAGAACCTCTTCTCGATCATCCACAAAGATGACAAACAACGGTGGGAATCTTATCGATCAACTTATTGAGTTTGGCCACAAAATCTCTCATGGACTCTTGCGGTTATTTTATTCATCTAGGTCAATTGATCAAGGAGGGCATGAGAATATTCTAAAATATTGAATATTTCTTCAAACTTATTTTTCATATCATCATAATCAGTAATTGAGTATGATCAAAAGTAGTAAAACCAATCCAAACAACATCTTGTAATGTTTCCATGAATAAATGCATGGCAACATCTTTGTGTTGTATTCCAAGAATGTCACAAAGGCTATGATGAAAGTTGTGATATGATCTAGGGTTCATTTTAAGAATCCTCTTGGAAATTGGAGGTGGAAAATCCCTAACGAATATACCTGGAACCACTTATGCAAGAAAGGTGAATTTTCTGGGATTGCAGAATGAAATTTTTTCCTGACAGTTTCTTAAGGGATTTGTTGTCGAGTGTCAACAATCCTTTTTGATGCATGTTAGCAAGTCTTACTAATGCATGTCAACAATCCTTTCTAATGCACATCAACAAAGATTGTTGATGTGCATCAACAAGGCTTGTTCTTGTTCATCACCAAGGCTTGTTGTCACGCGTCAAAGAAGTCTTATTGATGCACGACAACAATCCTTATTGACGATGGCTACAATATTTGTTGATGTGTAACAAAAATCCTTATTGATGCACATCAAAAATACCGACCAGTGGGTTGACCATCTATAACAACCTCTTATCACGCATCAAGAACACTCTCTTGTCACCCATCTACAATCCTCTTATCATGTGTAATCAACACACTTTCATGCATCAAAGCACATTCACTTGTCACACTTCGTAAATATTCCTTTTCACGCATCTGTAATAACCATTATGAGACTCGATCCACACTTCATCTATCGGTACTTTGCAAGTAATTCTGATAAAGATTGTTATCCAATTTTCACGGTGGGAGAAACCCATTTTGAAGCCAAATCTTTGCCAAGAAATGGGGAGGGGACTTAGCCAAATTAAAAATGGAACCGAACATCTCACTGATAGTGCCAAGTGTCTGGTCAAAGCGCTATTTTAGAATTCGAGAGAAAGGGATGTGGTCTCCAACTCCCATGATCCTAACACATGGATTCAATAGAAGAGGGTCTCGCCACCATGAGTCCTTTACTTGCCAAAATAAGAGAGAGAGAAGCGAGCCCGCGGATGGTGCCAAGTGTCACCTCAGCTCTCGTAAAGCATAAAGAGAAGCAAAGCCAAAGGATGTGTGAGTCTTCCACGTGGATCTTACCGTGAGCAGACTCTAGTTTTTATGCAGATCATGAAAGGACAAGCCATTTTCCATGAGTGAATGATTTAGAGTCTTATCTATAAGATCCCAGTGATTCTTCAAAAGATCAGCGAAGGGTCATCTAGCTTGTCATTTAAAATAGAGCATTAATACATAGCCTTGTAAAAAGATAATTCCACTTATTTAAACTTAAGTGATTCATCCGCGCTCAAAGGGTCATTTCATTACAAAGGACAAAGTGTGCATCGCTTTGAGTCTGGGAACAAAACTAATATGCAAAGAGATCAAAATATCCTGTTATGTAATAAATAGCCGAAAGGGGTTTCCTCAAAAGGTGAGTCCATCTTAAGGGATTCGGCAGTAATAATCAAAGTGCAATAAATATGGCTCTCACTCCTTGGAAGGGGCAAAAAGCATGGGGGAGATTTGAGGAAATCTGTTTCGGTCACTTCACATCATTTATCATAATTATAGGGTGGTTGAAAGGGATTTTGAGAATTGTCTCTCACCTTTTCCTCCTATATATTTTAATCAAAGTCTGATGTAAAAAAGACAACAAAAAGAGGGATAATTTTAGAGTAGAAAATCAGAGACTTAATCTTTTCTTCTCTCTGTCACCAAGCTTCTCTTTTGTTAGGAATAAGAGATTTTGAAACCAGCACCTTCCACGCTTGGGCTTTGAATGTAAATCTTTCCTCTCTTCTATATGTAATACTGTGCACAACTATTGGAGTAATATATATGTTTTGTGGTGTTTCTGGTTCATCATTCACATATCTTTATTATCTCTGATCGCCTTTATTTTCATTTAGAAACTGCGTGCACCTTTGGTTGTTGTTACATCTTCGGTGTTGTGCTTAAGTAGTTTATGATGGTTGTGGTATTAGTTGGCTCCCTTATTTTTTCATTTTGATGCATCACCTTAGTTTGTTTTATGTTTTCTTTTCGTTCTTCTAACCCCTTACCTCACCCCATGAGAAGAGCTAGCTTCTTTAAAACCTAGAGGTCTCCTTAGGGTGCATGTCCCACTAACCTAGGGATTCCCATGACTATGACGGAAGCATCTGCTGATTATGTCCATCAACACTTTTCTGGCACGCCTGGTGGGACAACTCAATGTGATAATCTATTATGGTAAAGAATTTGGCCATTTCTTGACAAGATTCAATTCCATAAAAATAGTTACGAGCATGTCCAAGTGTTTCCTCAAGGTACAACCAAATCATTACAAAGTCTCGCAGAGCTCCCTCTCATCCATTTTCATTCATATGTCTTTCCCCGTCTACTATTTATATTCATCCAATGAAGTCGTGTAATCATGACTCTATTACCACCAAGGTATCCTCCCCTTGTCCATATCCAAACCAAAATTTCTGCACTACCACCATCTTCAAGAAGTTATACCTCTCACACCAGCAGACAAGGCTCCAAATCCAAAAGAAGAGGAGCATATGGTGAGAAGTGATATGTGCTCCCAAGGTTTGTATCACAACCTAATCGAAGAGAGGTTACGAAAGTCACCTCTGTGTGTCCTCCCCACAAAGTGGTTCCTCACAAAAAGCTTTTATCAAAGGGTTTCATATTGCAAGATGAAGCCATATGTGATGGAATCTTTGCAAACTCAAATGCCATCATACAAAAGGAGGAGACCTTGGCACAACAAGAGGATGATGAGCTTGACTACTTATCAGATTTGGGGGGATGCCTCCAAGAAGAGGGACCAGCAGAGATCGTGAGTCTCACCATATCACTAAATCTGCAGCAGCGATAGCCTTCCCGCAAAACTTCTACCCTGGGACCATTCTTAGGGCCCTAGAAAAGGATATCATTGAGATATTTTTGCTCTCAATTCAAGATTTTAGACTCATCGGTGAAGTTGCTAAAACGGGAGAGCGGAAAGAAGATGACACCCTTCAAAGAGATCCGTAAGGGAGCCTCGATCCAAAAGATACAAGCCATAGTGGTGGACGGAAGTAGAGGTTAGGACCAAGAAAAGTGCTAGCACCATTCATGTTCACTTCAGAACATGAGGAAGATCTTCGAGACCCCGAGGATCACTGCAAAGACCTCCACCCAAAAAAGGAATGAGAGGAGGTTTTCATACTATTCACTAATACCACTAAGCGAAAGAGTGAAGGGTATATTTTCACTCTTGTTACAGGATATGTCCATAGCCAAATTAATCACATGGCCACATTTTGTACAAAAAAGAAGCTAATTTTCCTTTCCTGTTGCAGGATTTGTTTAGCTTGTACAGAACCAGTTAGATTAGGAGTAGGAGTAGATTTAATTTTAGCAAAATAAGTGCTCAGGCACGCACTACATGTCCCATTTGAGACATGTATGTTTTGTCTTTTGTATAGTCCCACTCCTATATTACTCTTTAAGAAGTACCAGTGTCTTGAAGGCTCACTTGATAAATAATTTATAGTTATCGAGGTAGTCATAGCTTTCACTTCAAACAAATGCAGAGCAACTAAAATCAGCCAAGGGATTTCTTGGGTCATCTTCTCAATTTTCTACTCACAAAAATAAATTTACAGAATTTCATTAAGAGAGAGAATCAAATGGAGTCGACAAGGGGATCCAGAGCTCATTTGCAAAGCAGACTTCAAAAATGCGTTTTTAGACTAAGTTTTATAATGCGGAGATCATGGGTTATTTTCATTTAGCAGGCTAAATGGTCCTAGAAGTCACTAGACTATTATCCAAATTTTCACGATGGGGAGAAACCCATTTTGAAGCCAAATCTTTTCCAAGAAAGGGGAGGGTACTTAGCCAAATTAAAAATGGACCCAAACACTCGCGAATAGTGCTAAGTGTCCGACAGTGCGCTATTTCAGAATTCAAAGAAAGGGACGTGGTCTCCAACTCCCGCGAGCCTAACACGTGGATTCAAAAGAAGAGGGTCCCACCACCATGAGCCCTTTACTTTCTCGAAAGAAGAGAGAGAGAGCGAGCCCGTGGACGATGTCAAGTGTCATCTCAAGACTCCTTATGAAGCATAAAGAGAAGCAGAGCCAAAGGATGTGTGAGTCTTCCACGTGGATATTATAGTGAGCGGACTCTAGTTTCAAGGCAGATCATGAAAGGACAAGCCATTTTCCATGTATGAATGATTTGGAGGCTTATCTATAAGATCCTAAAAGTTTGGGATTCTTCAAAAGATCGGCGAAGGGTCATCTAGCTTGTCATTTCAATAGAGCATTAATACATAGCCTCATAAAAAGAGAATCCCAACCTATTTAAACTTAAGCGATTCATCCACGTTCAAAGGGTCATTTCATTATAGTGACAAAGTGTGCGTCATTTTGAGTATGGGGAATAGAAACCAATGCACAAAGAGATCAAAATATCTGGTTATGTAATAAATAGCCAAAAGGGGTTTCCTCAAAAGGTGAGTCCATCTCAAGGAGTCAAATTGCGAATAATCAAAGTGTATTAAATGAGTATGGCTCTCACTCCTGGAAGGGGAAAAAAGCATGGGGGAGATTTGAAGAAATCTGTTTCAGTCACTTCACATCATTTATCATAATTAAAGGGTGGTTGGAAGGGAGTTCGAGAATTGTCTCTCACCTCTTTCTCCTCCTATATATTGTAATCAAGTCTGATGTAAAAAAACAAAAAGAGAGGGATAATTTTAGATTAGAAAATCAAGAGACTTGATCTTTCTTCTCTCTGTCACCAAGCTTCTCTTTTGTTAGGAAAAGGAGATCTTGAAACTCTAGCCTTCTAGCTTGGGCTTTGTAACGAAAATCTTGCCTCTCTTCTATATGTAATATTGTGCACAACTATTGGAGTAATATATATGCTTTGTGTTATTTCCAGTTCATCATTTGCATATCTTTATTGTCTCTTATCGCCTTTTATTTTCGTATAGAAACTATGGACCTTTGGTTGTTGTTGCATCTTCGGTGTTGTGCTTAAGTAGTTTATGACGACTGTTGTCTCAGTTTGCTCCCTGATTTTTTCATTTTGGCACATCACCTTAGTTTTTTTTATGTTTTCTTTTTATTATTCTCGACCCCCTACCTCACCCCACAGAGAAGATCCACTTCTTTAAAACCTATAGGTCTCCTTAGGCTCACATCCCACTAACCTAATGATTCCCACGACTCATATAGTAGCATCCGCCGATTATGTCCGTTAACAAGTACCTCGCAAGTTAGTACTAAGTTACCAAAGATACTACCCGTCAATTACCTAGGTTTATATAGGAGTAGTTTTCAATGGTAGGTGAAGCCAACCCCTAAAAAAACTTTATACTTGGAAATTTTAGGTGAACAATACACTTACATGCTCAAAAAATTACCTTTTCAAATTTTCCTAAAATGGAATATTCTCTAAATTACAAATATTCGCCACTAAAAAATCCCTAACAATAAAGGTAAAAAAATAACAAACTAATATGCTAACAAAAGCATCATCACAAGGTTTAACAAATAGCAGAATATAACACAATTTGCAATAACGATGCTTAATGACACCCCTAATGTTTTCCACATCAAGAGTTAGATAGATACGAATGCCTTCAAACGGTAGCTTAGAAATTTAAGAGGATTAGATTGGGCCGAAAATTGGATTGATCTTAGATACTCCAAAACAACTCTTGTCTCTAAGTGTGCCCTAAGCAAATTTATATTTTGAAAGGGTAATTGATTGTTTTTACTCTAGCATAGATATACACCACAGGAAAGAAAAGTGATTATTAGAAGATGATCCGAAATGATTAGTGGGATTGTCATAAAATGGTGATATCATTGAACCGTGTTATTCAGCTTGTTGATATTTTGTCAAATAGTTTCTAAATGTTTTGTTTTTTTGAACATATTTCAATGGTTTTGAGTTTTTGAACATATTTGAATGTTTTTGATTTTGAACATTTTTAATGTTTTTGGATTTTGAACATATTTGAATTTTTTTAATTTTTTACCCGATAAATGGTGCATTGTTTGAACTCTTGTTCAAAAATTGTAAGCATTTCATTCCATTGCATAATGTAGATGATATAGTGATAGGATATCTCACTCCACTCGTGAAGATGAAGGATGCCAAGACACAAGGTGTAATAATGATCCATTCATGAAAATGTGACTCATCTCCAATCAATATTACCTATTCCAAGATGATTTCACCGTATAAATATTGACTATAATTATACCCATTGATGGCCTAACGATGGAAAAGATCTGTCAAGGAATTGTCTCTCTTCTCTTAACATGAGAAACTTCTTGAGATGTCTATGATGAAGCATTTTAGATTCATATTTTTCAAGTCTTTATTTTGTTCAAAATTTTTTTGAAATCATCCCTACATCTTTCCCCATGCCACCAGTAAGAGGGAAGGGATCAACACCGAAGAAAAAACATAGGTGAGTAAGAATTCCTACCTCCTTTTCTAGTCTCATACTACTAGTGAGAAGTATGGGCTCATCACCGAAGACTGTGAAGGAAAAAAGGTGTAATTATTGATATTTTTGTTATTTATATTAATGTTTCCTTATATGTTGATATTGTGTTTTTTGAGAAGGGATGTTTTTCCATTAAATCCCATCCTCATGTAACTAGTATGACGCAAGGGTTCAAAATGTTAGTCAAATATGGACAAATCAAAATATCTACATAAATAATTTTAGTGCATCTTGTTAAAGAGAACTTATTTTGAAAGGAGGATTTTCCATCGTAAGAAGCTTCTAGACAAAACCATAGGTAAAAAGATCTGGAATGGTAGAAACCATAATAGGGATGAGACACACAATGCCTAAGATAGACAATATTAACCTATTTCATACAGTGAAGAATGTGGAGAGATGAAGATGTCATGATTAAGATATGCACCAATGGATGAAATAATTCAAAAAAATTGTTAAATGAAATGGTCGTGCAAGTAGCCTCCTCATGTGGAGAGTACCCGTGAACAAGAAGTTCTTACTTTTCCTCTTTTGATTTTCAAATAGTGCTTTAAGGAGGGGTTTGATATGGATTTTTATTCTCTTTTTATGCTTTTTTAATTTTTCTAAATTTTTGCGGATGAGGGTTTGCAATGGACTCATTAGGAGAGAGGTCCATGTTTAGGAAAGTTGAATGGCCATAATTTATGAGGCTTAGGTAGACGAGGTCCAAGTCAATGGATTGTATAGAAAGGTTTTTGATGAACATGTGATTCAAATTATTGATTTACAAGACTTGGGCGGATGAGGTTTAAGCCAATAGAGTGAATTGAAATATTCAATGAGTCTATATTTTTAGACTTGGGCGATTTGAGACTCAAGTCAATGGAGAGAATCGAAATATCCGATAAGTCTTGAAGTATGATACTTGGGTAGATGAGGTCCAAGTCAATAGATGTATAATTGGATAAGTTTTTGAGGAGATTAAAAACATATGTGGTGTTAGAGGTATTTTTTTGATGCAGAGAATATGTTGAAATTCATATTCATTTGTGAGTGGAATGATGCGAGGAAAGAAGGATTGATCCCTAGATGTACATTTGAGGCTCCTTATAGTCTGTAGAGAGTAAAATTCAATGTTGTTCCTTCGAGGCAGTGGATTAATTTGTTTGATGATATATTTATAATTAAATATTGAAATGGTTGTGTGAGGATACCCCTAGGAATACACAACTCATGGAGTGCATGTATATAGATGTCTTGACACATAGGTATCGTCATTGATTGTTTAATAATGTTATGTAAAGCACAAGAATACTCTACATCGATGAATATTGTGAACCATTATTAAATACAAAAGTAATCATTGGATCTATTAATGGAAGGTTGTGTTGTTGCAAGTGTCCAAGCTTCTTATTATTGTGTCTTTACAACAAGACTAGGGATGTCGGGCATAGGAGTTAGCATTGAAAGGATAGAATCAAGCTCAATAGTTCTTGATGATTGACCCTCTTCTTTAGAATCTTCATTTATATCATGGATTAGAAAGGATTCTTGAAGCACATTATATTTCTTGTTTGATATTTAAAGACAATTGTCTAGAACATTTTCAATTTTTGATTGAACTAACAGAAGAACATATGGAGGGGAGATCGATTGGTTTTGGTTTAAAGATACTTGACCTTTTTCGTATTGATTTCATTGAGTTTTATTAGGTAAATAATATTGGATAATGTTCAACTCTTCACTAGAATTTGTATTAGCTGACATGTTTTCGATTTTGAGGGCTTTATCATCGATTTCTATATAAATGACTCCATTGTCAATTAAGTCTTGGACGTAATGGTAACGTTGTATGCATCTATCTGTTTGATGAGCATAAATGCGATGAAATTCATAGTATGTATTAAGTTTGTACCAAGATGGCTTAGGTTCTCCTTCAAAAAAGGGTTTTTAATTGGATATTTTATCATTTTAGTCTTTTCTAATTGATGAAAGACATTAGAGAGACTTTCTACGAGGGGTGTAAACCGACACTTGACTTTTTGTAGAGTAGTGCCTTCGCTAGGTTACATGTTTGGTTTTTTGTTGATTGCTCACTAAATTTGGAATCCATATGAGATATTTATTTTTTCATCTCAAGTAAATGGTTATAATAACTCATCTTGTAATGTCTTACGTGAACCCACTATTTTTTAAAGAGGGGAGGAATGAAGAAAGGTATGATTTATCACCCAACAATTAGCAAAGTGAACGCTAATATGGAATATATTTAGCGATGAAAGTCGGTATGCTCTATTCTTAGCAATATGAATGTTAAGATAATAAATGGTGAAAAGGTTGATTCCTTGACCCTTATCAAATTGAATGCTAAGATGGAAGAGACTTTGGATTAACTTTACTCGAATATTAACAAGGTGAATGTTAAGATGGAATATATTTAGTGATGAATATTAAGATAACTCGACCCTTAGCAGAGTGAATTCTAAGAAAGAAGAGGGGTTTAATTGATTTAGCTTTTCCGACCTCTAGCAAATTGAATACAAGAATGGTATAGGGGATGGAAATATTCAACATACTCAACCTCTAACAAATTGAATGATAGAATGGAGGAGTTTGAAAATGAAATTTTATTTCTCGACCCTTAGCAATGTGAATGCTAAGATGGAAGAGAATGGGAAACACAATTGATGTGCTCAACTATTAACAAAGTAAATGTTAAGATATAAGAGGCTTAGTGATGAAAGGGGAGTACTCAAATATCAACAATGTGAATGTTGAAATAAGAGGTGTAGAAATGATGATGCCTAAAATTTAACAAAGTGAATGTTAAATTTGTAGACGTAAGATGGGAGAGTGCTTAGAGTTTAACAATTTCTATGTTAAACTAAAAGACGTAGGAGAATGATAAAGCAATAATATTTTTATGAATGATAAAATATTGATGACGATTGATCATTATAAAATGGATATCATGATGTCAAGACATATATTGCAAATGAAAGTGCTCAAGTGAATATGTGGGTATCTACAACTCAAGGCTTAACTTTGATGGGAAATAAGTTTCTTAAACTTTGGGAAAAGGATCCAAATATTTAAGACTAAGGTAAGATAAAATGAATTCGAGATGAAAAATCCAAATGAAGGAATTTGGAAATTTTGAAAAGAGGTGATGAAAAATCCAAATGAGGGATATTTGGAGGTTTCAAAAAGATGATGAAAAATCCAAATGAAGTATATTTGGAAGATTCGAAAGGAGATGGTGAAAAATCCAAATGAAGGATATTTGGAGGATTCAAAAAGAAATGAATATGGGTCCAAATAAAGGGTATTTGGAGGATTTAAAAAAGATAGTGAAAAATACAAATGAAGGATATTTGGAAGTTTCAAGAAGGGATGACAACAAATCCAAATGAAGGGTGTTTGGAAGATTGGAGAGTGTACGAAATGAGTGTGGAACACAAAACTCACTAACATGTAAAAATATAATAGACAAAAATGATGTTTATGGAAGGAGGGCCTCTAAATTAAATTGGCTTGGTTAAGGTGTGGCTTCCTAGAATAAAGTTCTCTCCCTAAATTTCAACATACTACCCGAGCGAGCGTGGTACTATTGCTAGTTGTCATTTTTACTTTACCCCCTTAATAGGATTAGTCGGATTTTACTCCACTCAAAGGATAAAACCGGGGTCGCCAATATGGATATCTTTGACTCTAATCTCTCACAAAATGTGTACTAGTCAGTTGGGTGGGGGTTCTTTTTTTCATCCATTTCACTCAAGGCGTCGACTAATTTGGGGTTCCTATGGTGCTCCTCACAATGATTTTATAGCCATTATCTATGCACTTCCCACGCTTATAGAATATCGTGGAATAATCTCGTCTCTAAAAATTTAATTAAAAGAGTTTTATAAAAATTGTAATAAAAAGGGTGTTAAATGGTTTGTTTGAATTGATTTAATAACGAACTTGCGCTTAGTAGTTTTAAGAACAATCCTTGCAAATATTGTCATACAAACATTTTTTTATAAGTTTTTCCGAGGTAGACAAAGGAGAAAACAATGAAAAACAACAAAATCATGTTTTTTATTCTCAAAATTGCTTGTAAAAGTGCAAGAGAAGATTATACGCATGAATTTGTTATGTTTAAACAAAAATGGAAGTTAATAATAAAATAAGTACTTAAATTAATTAACTACAACAAACCTGCAAGAAAATAGTCATAAATGATCCTAAAAAAGAGGTTAGAATTAAAATAACTTGCTAGAAAAATGTAGAAAAAATAGTGAAGGCATGCTAGCGTGTGCACTTGAGTGCACTAGCGTTAACATGTAACACTAGCACATGCATAGAATGTAAACATGTGTAATATAACATAAGTGTGTGCAATGTAAAATTGGTTGTAACGTTAGTGCATGGATAAGAAAGTTAACGCATACACCGATATGGAAATGAAATCAAAAATATGCTAGCATACACACATGTACGCTAGCACAAAGCACGTGAAACGTTAGCACACGGAATATAGAAATGACAAAAATTAGCAAAAACGCAATAACCCCGATTTTTTGGTTTTTATGCTTTTGTGTTACACTTGAGAACCTAAAACTTGAATAGAAAATTTAGAAAAAAAAACAAGAAGAATACAGAATGATTAGATTACTAAAATGTAAGCTAAAAATGATTAATGAAATGTGGGTGTCCTACAATGTGAGCAAAGTGGAAATATCAAAAAAAGTCAAAAGAAAAAAAAATTAAAGCAAGATACCTTTCTCCAAAATTTTCCTTGCAAACCTCAAGTAAGATTGTGAAGCATTTGGACTTGTTGAATTTTTTACTTTAAAGGATTTTGGATGCTCTTGAAATGTTCTCCAAATGTACAAATGTAAATGCTATGAGCAGATAGATATGAGGATGCGGATGGAAATTTTGGCAAAAGTTGGTTGTAAATTACACAAAGCTTCCAAGGATGATTTACAAAGGAATGGCCTACTTTTTATAGTTGAGGGTGAGGCCATGAAAAGTGGATCATAGTTTGAATGAGCTCCGGATCATAATTATAATTTCCTGAAATAGTAAGAGGATTTGGTTTGTGTAGTTACAACTTTGTAGGGGCAATGAATGTTTGGATTTTATGCGGGAAGATAGTTGTACGTGAAATCTTATTTCCCCCACCATTATAGGGTTCTATAAGTGGAGTGGAGTGGAGTGTGAGTAGATAAATAGGATTATTTAAATAACTAATTTAATTAATTATTAGTTGTGGGAAGATAATTAATCATTTAATTAAATAAAAATGTAATTACATTAGCTAAAGGGAGTTAGAAATTAATTTAATTAATTCTAAGGGCATGATATAGTTAAATTAAATAATTCTAAAGGGTAGGAGTATGTAATTACAATTAATTTAATTAATTCTAAAGGGTTATGATTTAAATTATAGAATTAATTTAATTAATTCTAATGGGATGGAAATATGGTATGAAATAGGTATGTATTTTTAGGGTGTCTACAAACAAAAATTACATTTTGTTTTACTACAAAAAGACATGAAAAGGAAGGAAAACCATATAATCTTAAATACAAAACAATAGAAGGAGAACGGGAGGTGGTAGAAACTAAGATAGAAGATGAACAATATTTCTACCAACCACAAAAATTGAGAAATGAAAATATTGGAGTTGAAGGAGAAGAAAAAATTGCAAAAATTAGAGATTGTTGGTCGAAGAAGAAGTAGCCAAAGTGGTAGAACTACTCAAATAATTTCAAGACATGTTCCCAAAAGACTTTAAGGAGCTACGTGGAATAAAAGAAGAAGTAGGAATAATAAAAATCCAAATAATGGAAGGAATAAAACCCTTAAAGAAAAGTCCATATTTGATTGAACTCTAATCTAAAGGTCAAAGTTAAGACCGACATTAAAAAAATGTTGAATGCAGGGATCATCAAGCCGAGATGATTTAGAATGGATAAGTCCTATAGTGGTCCAAAATAAGAAAACTGGAGAAATAAGGATATACGTAGACTATAGGGAATTTTATAAGACGTGTGTACATGACCCATTTTCTACACCATTCACAAGAAGTATTCAAAAATGTGGCAGAAGAGAGGTCTACTAATTTACCAATGGGTTCTCTCGGTTACCATCAAGTGAGAATTGCACCGAGGATCATCCCAAAACAACATTTTCCACTTAATGGGGATCCTTCATTTACATTTTAATGCCTTTTGATTGAAGAATGTACCTGTAGTATTCAGCATAATAATGATCAATGCATTTAAATAATTCATACATGACTTCCTATAAGTGTATCTTGATGACTAGACACCATATGAACTCTTAAATAATCACATCCAAGTCCTAATATTGATGCTCCAAAGATGCCACGCATTATAGATCACATTGAATCTAAAGAAATGTTTCTTCCTTAAACCCTTTAGAACATCACTAGGTCACATAATTTGCAAAGAAGGATTCATGATAGACCCACTCAAAACATCTCGCCATCAGTAACACTTCCACCACAAAAACATAAAAAGATGTGAGAACAATCTTGGGGTATAAAGGATATCATTGAAAAGTCATTATGAACTATGCATAAATCAATACACCATTAGAAGTATTACTGAAGAAAAAATCAAATAAATAAATAGATTGGACAAAAGCATGTGCAAATGCATTTGAAGTATTTGTATCAATGTATTAGTTAGCTATGCAAAGGGAATTGAAACTAACACCTTAGTAGTTTCAAAACATGAACTAACTACACAAATATCATCATGCTAAGAGCTAAACAAGACTAAATACCAACATTATGCATTAAAACTTTGAAATATAAATCAAACTAATATGCTAAGCATTATAATATCTACTCTTTAGATCACCAAAATACTAAATGAACCTAGATAGATCCATGGAAATCAAAATTTATTGTTTGATCTTCAAGGGTTTGGGAATGGAAGCTCATCAAAGTATGGCTACAAGACCATTTTGATTCTCTCCATATGACCCAAAAGCTTGGATGGATGAAATGCAAGAATGAGGCTAGCTCCTCTAATGGAAGAATGCTCAAAGATGATAAAATGGCTATAGTGAATACTCTATGCTCATTTAGGTGCATCAAGGTGTAAGAAGAAAGGTAGGAGGAGGGCTCCTTATATAGCCCAATGGATAAAAGAATCTCTACATCCCTTTACATGTGGGATAATAGAGAGGTTGGGTTAGTTGTGGATAAGGATGGTTTGAAAGGGGGTGATTCAACCTTAGGAGAGTTTATTTTGTCCTTTAGTGACTCATGGGGTTTGAGGGATTTATTAATTAACCAAAGTGATTAATTAATAGGTGTGCAAGCTTATAGAATCTTTTTAGAGGAATAGTTAGTATGATTTATGTTATGAGAGGATTTTAATCAAATAAATGACGATTTATTGATTAAATAGAAGAGAGAATTAATTAATTAAGAATAATTAATTAATCTAGATAGAAAGGGGTATTAATTAATTAGAAATAATTAATTAATGTAGATAGAAAGGGGAGCTTAATTAATTATAAATAATTAATTAATCTAGATAGAAAGGGAGCTTAATTAATTAATCTAGATAGAAAGGGGAGTTGATTAACGAAAGGTCGTTAATTGGCGTCATTGTTGGATAGAAGAGTTAATTAACTAACGTAATGTAATTAATTAACGATGATAACAGAGATAAAATCTACGATATTGACGATATGTCGTCAATTTACGGGAAATGTTATAATTAGCGCAATTTAAGTATTTAAATTGCTCAAGCTAAATTATAAGTGTCTACATTTTCCCCTCTTTGGGGTGGCGTAAGTGACGCCACTTCAAAGATGGTAGACAATTAAAATTTTGAAGGAGTAGAAGAAAAATTAGTAGAAGTGAGAGATGCCCTCGAGTGTCGATGGGGTGAGGAAAGAAGGCAATCGACGATCGAAAAGCCGAGAGAAATGGATAGAAGAATGGGTAGGGGTAGGATGCCCTGTGAATCAGAAGAATAGTGTTGATAGGAGAATGATGTAAAAAAGGAATGAAGACGAAAAGAAAAGAGCAAGTTTTCATCAAGTGTATTGAAATAACTTGAGTTTCATCATATTACCAAAGATCTACGTCATTGGTCCTTATTAAAAATATAAGCATACGAAAAAATTACGATGACATGAAAAGCCATAATATGAACAATTGTCCATTGTTGAAAACACATACTCCATGCAACATACAAAATGCAATGCAATACGAGAAAGTAAAAATGCCTAACTCCATACAACATACATAATGCAATGCAATATGAGAAAGTAAAATATGCCTAACTCCTTGCAACATACATAATGTAATGCAATACGAGAAAGTAAACAAGCTAACCTAACAGAGAAACATAATGCAATGTTTTTGTTATCAAGCTTTGATTCGACCTATGTGAATTAATGACAAGGGTTAAAATATGGTGCCCCAAGAAAGGATACATGCAAGGGGAATAACGAAGGACACTTGGGTCCTATGAAAATCAATCGCACTATGAAATAGTACCAAGCAACTCATTGTGCCCCAAAGTATAGACATAGTAAGAAAATCAGATTTTTTGATGGAGGTAGATCAAGATGATCCGCGAGTCGTGCACAAGATCAAGCGAGAACTAAAGAGCGACGTTTTGTAGGATGATTTATATTGTTTTTTATTTTTCTTGAAACATATTTGAATTTTTTTGTGATTTTCGAACATATTTGAATGTTTTTGTGATTTTTGAACATATTTGAATGTTTTTGTGATTTTCGAACATATTTGAATGTTTTTGTGATTTTGAAAGTTTTTCAAATCTATGTACAGAAGGAAAAGAAGCATGGATGCCCCAGGGATATATGGGATTTACAAGGGTAAAATGCCATGCATATGAGAAAGTGAAGATGTGACATGCCCCAAAGAATTAGGTGGGATTATTCAAAGATAAACTCTTCACACGTAAAAGGGGATCAAGGCCGATATATAAAATAGGTTCAATCATGAGGGAGAAAGGATGCCCCCATTGTATGTTGGCCAAGAAACACGTGAGAGAAAAGAAGTCTAAAATTGTCATATTAAAAGGGGATAAAAGTGCATACAAACATGGAAAAAGGATATCCGATACACATAGATGTTCTAAATGATTTCAAGAATGAGAGGATTCTATGAAACTATGTAGATGGTGGTTGATGAAAAAGTGATTAGCCCAAGGCAAAAATCATGAGACAAGACATGCGCTAAAGAAAGAGTTTTAACAAGGTCCAAACGGTAACACTTAATAACATACTAATCCTATTTACTCATCAAGATCCTATGTGTGCACATGGAAATGAATTATCTCTTTAAGGAAAGAGTTGATAGACAGTTAGTGAAAACACTAGCCAATGTGTAGGAATAATTTAGTTTGAAAGGTGATTTGTGAATGGATTATGGAAGGAGAGCCATACATTTCTCCGCTTCCACCAGAATCCATATCCCCAATGGAGATGCATTTGATTCTAATCATGTCATTGCTCTACTACCACCAAAGGCCCATAGCCCCTAGTAGAGATTATTGGAAATAACCCAAGAGAGAGTTATATATCAATTTACTTTTGCTTTTAGCTTTTGCTTTTAGATTTTTCTTTTTGATTGATTGATTTTGATTCTTTTGTTTTTTGAAAACTTATTTCAGCTCTCTTGTTTGACAAGGGGTTAAGAACCATTGATGGCTTGATGGAAGGATGTGGAAGTGATTGTGATGACGACATTGGCTAGTGTCAACAAATACACCCAAAAATTCTTCCCAACAAGTTTATTATATGTAGATAGAAATAGGATCTAGAAGAGATCGGTCGTTCTTTAATTTACTAACGTGATGAAAGACTAAGGTCAAACGGATACCATAGAGATAAATGTCACAAAATGTGTGCGAATAGGCTAACAAAAATATCACCGAAGGGATGAAAATGGTGGATGAATTGTAGAGGAATATGAAAGAAAGGGAAGAAATAAAATTCATGTGTACGCAATACCTACTTGCAATGTTTGATCTTTGTACCTTTGATGATGATTTTTTTTTGTAGTGTTTTAATGTTTTCTCATTTTTTTGTATTTTTGAACTATTTTATGATTTTTTTATGGTTATTGGAATGAAACATGTAAATCTACACAATAGAATCCAACAACAATGTTCGTAATTTCCTTGATAAAAGAGACTAAGCGCGTTTGTTTATCGAGTATAATATTATCCCTGATCTCGATGATCATGGTGAGCTCGCACTCAACAAATGATTGTGATTTTTTTTTAAATGGATTTTGTATGCGGGAGCTTGAGTTCCCTATCCATAGGTTTCAACACTTTACTCCATACTTGATGGGTGCGTTGGTGTGCATTTTGAAATCAAATTTGATTTTGGATTTTATGATCATTTGAGTTGTTGGGAGCTTTGTAGCTCTTTGGATTTTTGATCTTGGCTTCATAAAGAAATTGTCTAGGTTTTTATAAGCTAATGCGTGACTTGTCTGATCCCAGGAAGTGGGAGAAGAACGTGGACGTTTAGAATTGATATGAGAAATGACGATGGGCTTTCCACAATCATTGGTAGAAGGAGAATGTGATGGACGAAAAGATATGGTCCAAGAATTAAAGAATATGGGCTACCAAGAGGCAAGCCACATATAGAAGATGGAAGGATACTTGGATGTGGCCTCAGTATAGAGGAAGAAGGGCTACTAGGAGGTAACCCAAGAATATAAGAAGAAGGGATATTAGGACGAGACCCATAGATGTAATATGATGGGCTAAAAGGATATGGCCCAAGAATAGAAGATGATGGACTACCCAGGGGTGACCCATACATAGAAGACAAGGAGCTAGTTGGACGTGCCCCAAGAATAGAAGATAGTGGACTACTCAAAAATTTCCCACAAATATCAAAGGGAGGGCTACTAGAAGGTGAACCATGCCTAGATGAAAATGAAGGTCTACTTGGCTTTGACCCCATAAGATATTGTGATTGAGGAATTTTGATAGATAGAGATGGATTTGGTGATGAGAAGATAGGCCATGGATCAAATCAATACCCAGGAGTTTCATCACATAATGAAGAATTTGAAGATGGAATAATAAGAGGAGGATCAAGTTGTATGATCTGAGGCTCTTCCTCCATTTCTTGATAAAAGGAATCAACCTTTACCTCACAATATGCAGACGCATCGAAGTCAAAAGAGAGTACTTTCTTGTAATCTGCTAGAGGAATATCTTCATGTGCCCCTATAAATTCCCCTGGTTGTTTCTTCACTCTAAAAGAGGTCAATCAAAATGAGTTATTGATAGACCACCAGGGGTTGATTGGAAGAAAGAGGTTCAATTGGTGTGGAAGACTTAGAAGATGTTTGATGATGATTGATAGAATAAGATGGCGTGGAGGACGAAGAAGATGTGGAGCTAGATGTCTCAGAGTAGAATAAGGTGGTGTGGACCTACCTATATAATGGTATATTTTCTCAAAAAATAGTCGGATTAAGTCCAAATTCTGCAGATTGTGACATATGGGTCGATTCTGCACGTTTGATTAGAAGGACTTTGAGTCACATGAATCTTCAAAGAAGGAAGACTTTGTGGGGGTGATTGATGAAGAAGGTCCTGTGAAGAAGGGGAGGACCGTGATTCAAGAATCGTATTAGATGAATAATAACAAGGGTCCTATGAAGAAAGAGAGGACCACGATTCAAGAATTGTATTAGATGTTTGATTTGAGGGATTTGGATTCACGTGTATCTTCAAAGGAATAATACATCATTGAGGAGACTGATAAAAGGGGTCATGTGAAGAAAGGGAGGACCACGATGTAGGATTCATATTAAATGTATGATGAATAGGGTCCTACGAAGATAGGGAGGACCATGACATAGGAGTTGCATTAGATGAATGATGAACATAATTTGTGGCAACACAAATCTTCGAGAGGAGGAGAAAGTTGTTTAGGTGACTGATAATAGAGGCCCTGCAAATAAGGGGAAGACCGTGACTTAGGATTCAAATTAGATGAATCCAAATAGTAGTTTGGATCCAAATCATCAAAAGAATCGGAGGAAATATTTGGATTGGAATCCTCAGAAGAAGAGGAAATGTTTGGATTAGAATCAGAAGAAGAGTAGGGGAACTCAAATAATAATTTGGATTAGAAGTGTCCAAACTATACCACCGACTAGGAGATGAAGGTGGGAATGGGCTACCCAAATGGGTTCTCTAACACGAAGAACCAAACGAGGTTTGGTCATGATGGGCACCTTTTGATGTGAATGCCAAAAATTTGATTCCTTATTGTCGTATGTATAAGGGGCCCTTGCAATAATCAGTCATTGTTGGTACATGTTAGGTTCAAAGGTCTATACCTAGATTTTATGATCAAACTTCTTCAAAGCGAAGAATTTTTCATGTTGATTTGGGCAAAGCATAACGAAAATCAACTAGACATTTCGTAAATATGGGGATGCTTGTGTGATTTTCCAAAATGGAATATAAGGAAAGAATACATTGTGATGACTCAAGATTGATAATCCAACAAGGTTTGGAGGCATAAATGTCAAAGGATTGATCAAAATTTTAGCAACATAAAGGATACAAAGGAAATATTTCCTATGTTTGATTGATGCAAAATTTGCTTGATAGGAAATTTTTTTGCCAAGGTTTGAAAGATGGGTTCAAAAAATGATCATGAACTTAGGTAAAAACAAAAATATAAAGAGGATCAAAGTCCCAAGGATTTTTCTAGAAATGAGTTTAGTTAGTAGTGATGCAATGTTTGGTTTCAAACCAATCAATCAAATGAAGTACTTCCTAGGTTTGTTTTCAAAAAGGTAGTTGGTGTCGTAAGATGATTAACAAAATGTCCCTACTTATGTCAAGTTCAAATACATGAACAAGGCATAAGTAATAACAAGAAGTTAATGCGACCTCCTAACAAGGTATACTAGAAGCAAGCCCTAATTCAATCAAGACCTATACTCCAAAAAGTGTCAGTTACGATTGTGAGTGACACAACAATGTCACCAAGATATGTTGACCAAAATTTGCGAGAAAGTAAGGTATCGATATCGAGATGATATTGATATAACACGCACAAGTGGTAACACTAAACACTTTTCAAAATTGAGGTAATAATTGGAATCAAACTTAAAGCGTCAAGTATACCTAGGAATTGTTAAAGTGTGTATAGTGTAACCTTACAATGTAGATATTTAGGTCAAGTTTACAAGAAACAAGACATAAATATCAAAATTGCAGTGACACGATAAAAACAAGATAACCGTTCCAAGGAGATTCAAGATGATGAACCAAGCCTAACTACGATGATGATCCTGACTTGGGTATCAAGATCACAAAGGCTACCAATGATATGATTAACAAAATGTCCCTACTTATGTCGAGTTCAAAGAAATGAACAAGGCATAAGTAATAACAAGAAGTTAACGTGACCTCCAAACAAGGTATACGAGAAGCAAGCCCAAATTCAATCAAGACCTATATTCCAAAAAGTGCTAGTTACAATAGAGTGACACAACAATGTCACCAAGATATGTTGACCAAACTTTGTGAGAAAGTAAGGTATTGATATCAAGATGATATTGATATAACACGCACAAGTGGTAACACTAAACACTTTTCAAAATTGAGGTAATAATTGGAATCAAACTAAAGCTTATAGTATACCTAGGAATTGTTAAAGTGTGTATAGCGTAACCTTACAATGTAGATATTTAGGTCAAGTTTACAAGAAATAAGACGTAAATACCAAAATTGTAGTGACATGATATAAACAAGATAACCATTCCAAGGAGATTCAAGGTGATGAACCAAGCCTAACTATGATGACGATCTTGACTTGGGTATCAAGATCACAAAGGCTACCAATGATATGAAAACGTCTCCACACACTTTAGACATTTAACAACTTAGCTGCAAACATGGATGAGCGTAAATGGACAAAAAAGTGGCAGATACAATCAATTAGCAACACGAGGGTAGTCACTTCCCTTTGATCAACAAAGTGTCAAAAGAAAGTGAAGGAAGTAAATCAATTGGGGATGAAAAATGTTGGCCTTACTTTGGCAGAGTTTCACCTCGCCTTAGGGCAAGTGAAAAACTAAGCAAAAGTAATGTGTCACATGTTTCATGATGAATAATGGTTCACAACTCAAAACTAGCTTAGATATGGTCCAAGTTGGCTCCTGGTCAAAGATAGCTTCCTAGGTGGTTCACTCAACTAGGTCTCATAAGCCATCTAAGAGTGAGCTCGATTTACCCAAAAATTCACACTGACTAATTTGGGAGTATCTCGGATTTACTTTACCCCCTTCAAGCACAGTGGGAAATAAATGCGTCCATCGTGTACTCTCACTGGGGTCGCGATACGGACAACTTGTGACGCTAAATCTCACAAATGGTAATATTAGTCAAGTAGGTTGTGCGGAGCACTTCCTATTTCATCCACAAGGTTCCCTCTTGTGTGGACTACTTTGGGGTTCCTAGGACCACCCCCATTGTTGTAGTTTAAGGCTTATGCAAAAGGGGTTATGTCATAGTTTTAAGCGAACTGGCGTACCCTTATCCGAACCTCGCAAATGCAAAGTGATGATTTGGTGTGTTTTTTATCTTCTTTAATTTGATGTGATTTTCTTGAACACCTTTTAGTAACCTACACGAAATTTTATTAGTATTTTTCCCTTGTTTCAACTCCACCTTACTTTGACAAGTTTTGTAGGTCCCGCACTCAAGCATTAGTAGTTCTCCAAGAAAATCACATTATTTAAAAGAGGATTAAGAGTTATTTTTATTCTCAAGATCATCCAAGGATGCAAGAGAAGAACATACACAACAATTAATCTAACTAAAAAGTAAAGAAAATCTTTGTAATCAATTAACCATACAAAAAGCTTGATAAATGTTCATTTCCTTAAACCAAAAATGAAAGAAGAAGTTTCTAATTTACCAAATGTTATAAAATGAAGACTAAAGTTGTTTTTGATTCTCAAGATCACCCTAAGGAGCAAGAGAATATCATACACAAAATTAAGCCCAAATATATAGAAATGGAAAACTTCAAATCAAAGGACCATAGAAAAATGTTTTATAAAAGGTTCATTCCCTTAAGAAAAATGAATAATCAAATTTCCAAGTTAATCCAAATATTAAAAATATAGATATCAAAGTTGTTTTTGATTCTCAAGATCACCAAAAGGTGCAAGAGAAGATCATACACAAGCTTTGGTCTAAATCAAGTAAAGCATGGAAATACAACATTCATCAAAACATTAAACATGTTAGAAAATGACCAGTTTTACAATAAATGGAAAACCTATAATTTATGTAAGTATAAATCCTAAATTTATGCTTTCATTGCATAGTTAACTTCAATACCTTTCTGACGCGCAAAAAAATGGAGTCATTTCGATTTCGAAGTAAACGTTATGGCCTTCGAAGATGGGTTACGCATATGCTCTTATGCTCATGGGTATGCACTTGACATGAACTCAAAAAATGTCAAAAAAAAGTCCCTTAATCTACAAAATGGTCAAATTTTTCTAATCAAGATTCAATTTTTTACAAAAACCCATCACATTAATATATGAATAGAAGACTCAATGCTATCGAACATTAACCTAGATACTCAAGAATTTAAGATTTTCAAGAAATTGACAAAACTAACATGTAGAATGATGAAAAAGTAAGCTTTAAAAATGAAAACATGATGAAATATTGAAATTTTCTCACCAAAATTCAATTTTAACAACAACCCACCACATTAATATGTAAATAGAAGACTCAAAGCACTATCAAACACTAACCTACATTCTCAAGAATTTAAAATTTTCAAGAAATTGACAAAACTATCATATAGAATATTGAAAAATGAAACTCTAAACATGAAAGCATGGAGAAATCTTGAAATTTTCCCTTTAAGATCAATTTTTACAGCACTTCACCTCCTTTATACCTACAAGGAAGACTCAACACATGCAAACTCAAAAAAACAAGTTAAGAAAAATAAATTAGATCAACATGTACAAAAGAGGGTTAGTGACCAAAAATGAAACCTAACTACAAAAACTTGAAATTAAGTGCAAAGGATAATGGAGTAAGTCCCATCGGGTGTGCCATATGTATCAATGTATTAGTTAGTTATGCAAATGGAATTGAAACTAACACCTTATTAGTTTCAAAACATTAACTAACTACACAAAGATCATCATGCTAAGAGCTAAACAAGACTAAATACCAACATTATGCATTAAAACTTTGAAATAGAAATCAAACTAATATGCTAAGTATTAGAATCTCCACTCTTTAGATCACAAAAATACTAAATGAACCTAGATATATCCATGGTAATGAAATTTTATTGTTTGATCTTCGAGGGTTTTGGAATGGAAGCTCATCAAAGTATGGCTACAAGACCATTTTGATTATCTTCATATGACCCAAAATCTTGGATGGATGAAATACAAGAATGAGGCTAGCTCCTCTAATGGAAGAATGTTCAAAGATGATAAAATGTATATATTGAATACTCTATTCTCATTTAGGTGCATCAAGGTGTAAGAAGGAAGGTAGGAGGAGATCTCCTTATATAGCCCAATGGATAAAAGAATCTCTACATCCCTTTACATGTGGGATAATAGAGAGGTTGGGTTAGTTGTGGATAAGGATGGTTGAAAGGGGGTTGATTAAACCTTAGGAGAGTTTATTTTTTCCTTTAATGACTCATGGGGTTTGAGGGGATTTATTAATTAACCAAAGTAATTAATTAATAAGTGTACAATCTTATAGAATATTTTTAGAGGAATAGTTAGTATGATTTATGTTATGAGAGGATTTTAATCAAATAAATGACAATTTATTGATTAAATAGAAGAGAGAATTAATTAATTAAGAATAATTAATTAATCTAGATAGAAAGGGGTATTAATTAATTAAAAATAATTAATTAATCTAGATAGAAAGGGGAGCTTAATTAATTAGAAATAATTAATTAATCTAGATAGAAAGGGGAGCTTAATTAATTATAATTAATTAATTAATCTAGATATAAAGGGGAGTTGATTAACATAATGTTGTTAATTGGCGTCATTGTTGGATAGAAGAGTTAATTAACTAACGTAATGTAATTAATTAACGATGATAGTAGAGAAAATGTGTGATATTGACAATATGTTGTCAATTTGTGGGAAATGGTATAATTAGCGCAATTTAAGTATTTAAATTGCTCAAGCTAAATTATAGGTGTCTACAATACTGAAGGATAAAAAAAATTACGCACCTTTCCTAATATTACCATATTAGAAAGTATCATTTCATGTTCATGTGGATGCTTTGGGAATAGCAATAGTCATGGTCTTAAGACAACCAAAGGGAGAAAATGGATCATCCTATAGCATTTGCAAGCCAAAAATTAGCCAAAGTAGCAAAAGAACTACTCCACAACATAGAGAGAATAACTAGCAATGGTGTATGCACTCCAAAAGTTTAGACACTACTTATTGACCACACCATTTGTATTTTATACAAATCATGAACCTATGAAGTACCTACTCAATAGACCAGTCTTACAAGGAAGAATATGCTAGATGGTTAATATTATTTCAAGAGTTTGATATTACCATCTTTATGAATCCAAGGAAGTTAAATAATGGGTCGACTACCTATCGAGGGTTGAAATGGGAGAAAATGCAGGCCCAATTGATGATGAGTTCATAGGGAATACTTATTTAGGATAGAAGCAACCCTCAAAATACTGGATTTCATATCACAACTACTCACTACAGGGGAGTTTCACACGGATTACACAAAGTAATAAAATATGAACCTATTGAGCCATTAATTCCATTTTACATTAATTCAAGGATGGTTATACAATAAAGGACAAGATGAAGTCCTTAGGCGAGTGGTTTTAGAACATGATAGAAAAATATCTTAAGATAATCTTATGAAGCAATAGTGGGAGGACATAATGGAGGCGATGCAACAACAAAGAAAGTAATGATGGCAGGATTATGGTGGCCCACACTCTTCCTCGTGATGCACACAAATAAGCCGAATCTTGTGATATTTGTTAATGGGTAGGAAAACCCAATGCAAGAGATGAAATTCCTTTAATATTATTGCTTGCTTTAGCCCCATTTGAAAAATCGGCAATAGACTTTATCGGATTCATAAAACTCATCACAAGACGCTCACAAGCTAGATTCATAATTATAGGCATAGAATAATTGAGAAGATGGGAAAAAGCCATGTATACAAAATATTGCAATGCAAAAAATGCGGCCATATTCATTTATGAAAACATTATTACAATATTTGGATGTCCTCTTAGCATTACTAGCAACCAAGGGAAGCACTTTGTCAATCTGCAACTATCAAATAACTCCTACAACACTTTATGATTAATCCTAATATAAGTACTCCTTATCATCCATAGGAAACTAGAACAGATAAGCATGTAATAAATTCTTGGAAAAGGTTTTAACAAATATATGTTCTCTACAAAAATCAGATTGGGACTTAAAGATATCAACAAAGACTATGGGCATACCGCACAACGTATAAACACCTAACAAAGTACTCACCATTATAATTGGTGTATGGACTAGAAGGTTTTGTCCCAATAGATTCCATACTCCCAAGTATTAGAGTGGTGGTTACATTTAGAATGAATGAACAACCATCAATACACGAGAGGTTGGTTGAATTGGAGAAACCAAATGAAAACATATTCATAGTTGCATATAAGAAAACACAAGAAAAAATGCGAGACAAAAGAATGGCATGATAGGCATTGCAAACATAACGAATTTGACATAAGAGATAAAGTATTATTGTATGACAATAAATGGAAGAGACTCAGCAAACTAAAAATTAGGTGGCTAGGGCCATACATATTTAAAGACATTCTACCTTCAGGAGCCATCAAACTAAAAACACTCCAAAAGAAGAAAATATCAAGGTATGTTCATGGTGTGCAAACCAAGAAATACCATATAGCAGACTAACCAAATAATGCAAAAATTGAAAAAAAAAAAAATAAATAAATAAATAACAAAAATATAAAAAGATATTAAAATAATAAAATTCATCCTTTCTAAAAACTAGTAATTTGGCGAAGTTAACTGAGAAAACTTGCAAGGGCACCCTCTCTCTACCAAAAACAAGTGAAAAGGAAGAAAGATAGAGAAGAAAGTAAGGAAGGAAAAGATTTGTTTTAAAAAGACAGAAAAGAAAGGAAACAGAGGAAGAGAAGTAAAAAGTAAGAACATTGATCGCATAAAAATAGGGAAAACATTAAAGTCATGGAAAAATACCCAAAACACATAATATAATAAATTCGTGGGGAAAGCTACAAAACAATGGGATCCGGGAAAAAGCCTCCAAATGAAGGAAAAGACAAACCCGCAGAATGAAGGAAGAGATAAACCCACGTAAGGAAGGAGAGGAGAAAAACCCGTGGGAATAAGGAAAAGACATAGGTCTGCAAGAAAACTATATAAGGAAATAGAATTACAAAACAAAGAAAGGGAGCAAAAAAATCCACTAACAAAAGAAAACCCGAAAACAAAGAAGATAACAACTCCGGAAGGAGAAGATAAGATCGAGACATCGGCATGTCAATACAATTTAAAAACATAACCATGGTTAAAGCAATAAATGTGATAGGTGAACACAAACAAAGATAAAAGGGAAATCCCATAAGCAAACAATACACACTTTACGAAAAATAAGATAGAGACCAAAAGTGAGAACGAAGAAGAAAAAAGAAAAGATGATGTAGGGCACGAAGAGGAAATACAGAGCACTAGGACAAAATATCAACCCCTACCATAGTTACACAAGAAGATATCCCAAATCTAAAATTTCGAAGCGAGTGTTTAAATCCATGCTCCAAGACCCTATGGGAGCTTTCTCACATGTCCCATTTAAGGTCGTGCATGCCCACAACATGAAAAATATATCCATTCTCGCTATTGCAAAATACGACCATACTCGCTAGAGCTCAACTAGCAATTGCTTCTTCAAAAGAATGAAGAGACAGGGAAAATGGAGTATAAAAATAATGCAAAGGTAAATGCGGATTTAAAATTGGATGCATGGAGAAGGGTTCCTTACTTTAAAATGGCCAATAATTTTATTATGGTTCTTCTCGACTCGGTTGCATAATGAGATATTGTATTTGGATCAATCTGTATCAAATTAACATAATGGTGATGGAAAGAATAACATGACTATGGGCGAAAGGGCACTTGGCATTACGAAAGAAGAAAATCCCTATGCAACAAACCGTGTGTTTGATGTGAGTCACAATGTCAAAAGGGGTATTATGCATTGGGTAGATCAAAAGCTAAATTATAAGCTATGCGGTGAAAGCCATTTGTTTGAAGGTTTATCATACCAATAAAGAAGATTGCGCTCATGCAATAAGTGCAACAAAATCCCTAGAAATGATCATGAGTTAGTATGAGTATAACTTTTGTGAGATTCTCACAATCGAATTCCATGAAAATAAAAGGAAAATCAAGGAGGGCAAACACACTTTATATTATGGCTCACTCTTAGTATGCTTAGCAATGTACTTTACAAACACCCTACCTAGAAAAACAAAGCAAGTTTAGTGGGATCAAAACATACCTATAGCGAGAACAAATTTTGGCACATATGAACACCATGTCTCAAGTGGATCAGATCACTTCACTAATTGGGTGGATAGACAACATCAAAAAATTGGTTACAAATAAAGCTAGGATTTTGAAAAAGCAAGACCCGGATATGAGAAGGAGGTTATTTTCATAGAATACATTGACTATACATTTCTCCACTCCTTCACTCTGTGGATTGCACAAGTTGCCCCACTTCCATATGAAGCATCATATGAGCTCACGACAACCATAATACAACAATTAGAGATCTACCATTGGATAACAGAAATCAATACACCTAACATTGATGATGTAATTACTGAGACATGGGAGGAATTTAAAAAAACATATCTGAGGAATTCACCCAAGAGGGAGAAAACCATCAATATCATTAGATAAAGCAACAAGGCAGAAAAAGGGAAAAGGAAGGCCCAAGAGAAATGAAGAGTGCATATCGTAATGAAACGTTACAGTAATAGAAAAAATAATAACAAATGATATTCCGTATGTCTTCATATTACATACAAATGATTATATAGGAATTATATTTCCTATAATATAGGAAACCACTCACCTAAACTATACAAGTTGTTTTAACAACTCGTAACAACTCCAAAACTAATACAATACAAATAACATGAGTTGTTATAATAACAACTCATATAAACAATATACAAAATATAACATTGCTCACACATTAACATAATGGAGCACTAATATAATTATTTCCTAACATTCCCCCCCTTAGTGCGAACATGGGAAAACCTTCTTTGTACTGCAATGTGCCGCTACGTAGCATGCTCATGATCTGGATGGTTTCAAGGACAATACCAACAACCTCTGGATGGTTTTCCAAGTGGTTAACCAACAACCACACAACAGATGGTTTTTGAGGACAATACCAACAACCTCTGGATAGTTTTTCTGGATAACTAACAACCACGATATCATGATGATGCAGTAGTATCAACAACTCTCATCACTATCTCACTGTAGGGAATAACATAGGAAATTCTGCTGACATCTGTTGCTCATACATACATAGAAAAAGCTGACATACTGGAAATGGAACATTGGAATGATGTTCCCCCCCTCAATGTGAAATTTCCACTTATTGAAAACAAGATCACTGCAAACTGAGGCACACCACACTGGAAGCACTAAAATCAAACTGCACACACACATGTCACCAAAGCTGATATGCGGCCCCGTCGTTGGCAACTGACGAGAGGTCGCTGAATGACCTCCAACCTCCGATGCCTCCTGCCTCCGGTTTCATGCTCAGAACAAGAAGTCTTCAGAGCCACTGTCTTCATTTACTTGTTCTTCCTCATAATCAGATTCATCGTCTATGCCCATATTTGCTTCTTCCATTTTGATTGTTCCATTTAGAAGATCACGAGCTCGATTTTTACAAAATGGAGTTTTATGCCCCTTTCTCTTGCAGTAAAAACATTCAATTTCCTCCTTATTTTTGGAGAAATTCTTGTACTTCTTTTTAAGTACAATGCAGTTTCTTCTTCTACATCTTCTTTAGTCCTTTTTTCCTCAGCTAGAAGAGCTGATATCATATCTTCCAATGAGTTGGAAGGCATCTGACCAAGTGTGAAGACAATATTACTGTATTTGGGAGGAAAACTATTTAACAGAATAGCTTTTGCATCTTCATCGTCTACAGGAGCTTTTACTTCTGCTAGCTGTCGGAGAAGAGACCGTAAATCATTAATATGACTGGACATTGTAGTTCCTTCACCCATTTTTAACTTGAACAACTGCAATTTGAGAGAAAATTTTGCGTTCACTGCTTTAGCACCAAAGGTTTTGTTCAAGTTTTCCCACATTTCATGAGACGATTTCTCGAGATCAACATAGTGTAGCTCAGTATCTGAGAGAGCAAGACCAATAATGGCTTTGGCTTTATCATCTCTCGTTTCCCATTCTGCCAATTTGGTCAGATCTGTAGGTTTTGGTTCTTTTCCATCGACTATCCGCCAGAGATTTTTATTCATCAACTGCATCTGGATCTTCACTTTCCAAGTATGAAAATTGAGCCCATTGAATTTTTCTAGAGGGACTTCCATTGTGAGATGGAAAAAAAAATTAACAACACTTTTGACGTTTGACAAGACAATAATAACTTGAAAAATGATGACAACTTTGATTCTTTTGATTACTTTCGATAAAAAAAATCCTAAAATCACCTATATGAAATACAACCTATTATTCACCTAAACATATTTTGACGATACAATGATGAAAAATATATTAATAAACCTGTAACAACATGCTCTATTTGACAACAACTTCTTGATGTCAACATTTGACATATTAATTTTGACTTGACACTCCTAATAATACAAACATTTAATTTTACATAAGAGACAAGAAAATTATTAACAACAAAACATAGACTTTATTCCTAAACATATTAGGAGACGGATGACTCAATAATTAAATTTTAGCTATTTTTAAAAATGCAGCAAACTTATCTAACAAGTGTCCCGAAAGCCATAAAGTCGACCGACCTCTGAAATAAAAGACACGAGTCTTCTGATATATATCAATTTCCTTTTACGAATGGTGTCAACTGAAGATGATTTGCACAACTGGGTAATAGCAGACTGCGCATATACTGGATAATGGCATCAACTAGAAAATCTGAGTAATGAACAATAAGGAATCTGCAGATCCGCATCATTTGACAAATCCGGGCAGGAAGTGTACGTAGCAACACTCAAAATTTTGACAAATCATATGCTCAAAACCCCGAGATAATACTTGCATGTGAACGCATGCAGTCATATCATTGTTCAGATGCATGTAGTGAACGCATGCAGTCAGATTACTTATAATATGCAAATATTGATAGATGCATAAACTCCATTTGAAAGCCAGATATAGAACTCCTCAATCGCCTTCTGCACAATCAGTCCCCATTTGTTAGATGCAGTAAAATACGAGGCCGTATGGAACTCCTCAATTGCCTTCCACGCAGCTACACAAAAAATTGACTAACTTTAGCGGATCGTATTTTTCCTTTGCTACGTATCTGTTGACATAGGTCTCTCATCTCGCTCTGAAACCAACTGAAGAGAGCATATCAGAACAGTTGCAGGTAATAGACAAAATAATAACAAATGATATTCCGTATATCTTCATATTACATACAAATGATTATATAGGAATTATATTTCCTATAATATAGGAAACCACTCACCTAAACTATACAAGTTGTTTTAACAACTCGTAACAACTCCAAAACTAATACAATACAAATAACATGAGTTGTTATAATAACAACTCATATAAACAATATACAAAATATAACATTGCTCACACATTAACATAATGGAGCACTAATATAATTATTTCCTAACATTGATGATGTAATTACTCGAGACATGGGAGGAATTTAAAAAAAAATTATCCCGAGGAATTCACCCAAGAGGGAGAAAAACCATCAATATCATTAGATAAAGCAACAGGGGTGAAAAAGGGAAAAGGAAGGCCCAAGAGAAAATAGGACCAAAATTATACAAGAGGATGAAACTACAAACCAAGCAAAAACATCCTCCACAAACCCCAACTAAAAAGTAGAATGTTAGAGTCTCAATAAAATTGGTGCTACAAAAAGAATCAAGTGAAGAACCGTAGAGTACTTCGGTGAGGATGCCATGGAAATTACATAGTCATATATCAAGGACCAAAACAAGCAATAACACTCCCCAACAATAAAAGAAAGAAGAAAATCTCGATCCGAGTTCACATGGGTAATTGAATCCCTTCAAGAGTCACAACTTACAAGGTTTGCATACACATTATATAAATTCATCCTTGACCATTGAGGTATATCACAAGTGGCCCAACAATTTGATGTCAGTTATGCCACACAAGAAATTCCCATAGTAGAAGAAATCCTTCACTTTTTGAAAAGGTTTTCACAGTACTAGAAGATATCATCCACCACCTCCCACACTCATTACTAACAGAGATAGAAAAATAGATAGACCTTGAGGAACAAATTATACTAGAACATTTTGAAGGAGAACTCCAAAGAGATAAGGAAAAAGAAAAAGAATATTGTTGCAAAAAAAACCATATAAAATAAATACATGAACTACCGACAATATCGTCAAGAAGACAAAAATAAAAACAAAAAAGAGAGAAAAGAGAAAAACAACAAAAGAAAAGTAAGGATAAGAGAGAAAAATATACAAAAAGATAAGGAGGAAGAAGTAGAAAATAAGAAAGATAATGATGGAATCTATAAAAGCAACAAAACCCCACCTCATTATAGATTCCACCATTCCAGTTGAAAAGGCAACAGAAAAATCCTTAAAGAAAATGTTAGAGGAAATCTCTAAACCAGATGAGGATACAAAGAAGTAGATTTGCACTTTTGAAGTAGTGGATGAATTTAAGGCACAAATCATACAACATCAAGCTATAGAGAATCAACAACAACGCTAGAAATTGAAAAGTACTTAAAAACACTAGAAATAGAAATAAAAATGTGGTCACGTACTATGCTTATGCCATGGGTTGGCCAGGACTCACTCAACAAGAAAAAATGGAGTTAGACAAGATAGAAACAGAGTTAAATAAATAGTCTACGACTATGATGTAACCAAAGACATAGATGGAAAGAAAAGACAACAGATGGTGGACTCACTAATAAATACCGCATAAAACAACAACAAATAACTGAGAAAATTTTGGATATGGAGGAATATAGCTCCACAATGGATAGAGTCATTTCATGGATGCAATAGGAACTTGCCATAACACGCAAAAGATACATACAAATCCAACAACAGCAATGAGATACCCACAAGTAAGTTCTCTCATTCAAGAAAATACTAAGTTACAAACATGGGCGGAAGAAATATAAGAACACTTATCTACATGGCATGCGTTTGAAAGCAAAATCACAACAAAGTATGTAAAATATATTACAGAGCACAACTCCTTAGACTCATAAGAAAAATTGGTGGGAAGCCATCGTGTCCTCGTAAATCCAATCGGTGAGTTGAACAAGGGAGCATCTCCTTACACCCGACGTCTAAGTTTTGGTAAGTTGATACTTTTGTTTTCCAAGATGAAAATGGTGGCATAAAAGACTTCAAAAATAATAGGGCGGAACTCACAAATGACCCAAACCAAAAATAACAAGAAGTAGATAGGGTTCTTCATCACTTGGTTGTCTCAAGGATGAGACAATGTTTGAATTCTGAGGATGATGTTTATAGGGTTCTTCATTGATTTTAAAGACTAAGGCGTAAACAAAGGAAAAGTCGTGGAAGTCAGAAATCCACGAAACATTGTAAAAGTTGCCAACAACTATGAGAAACTTCAAAAGCCTACAAGAATTTTCTAAAAGAAAAAAATAGAATATAGATTTAAGCATGAGTCACCACTAAAAGAAGTGACTTTTGGATAATTAGCATAACTATATACTTATTGTACTTGAATTGTAATAGCTAGATTTAGATAATGAAAGATAAGAAGAATGAGAATGAGATAAGTAGAGATAAAGGAGATAGAAGAATAAGTGAGTGAATGATGTAATGAGAGAGTGTGAGATGGATATGAAAGATATAAGTAACACTTATGTTGAATGAATAAAAGAAAGATATTTAGTGCAAACAAACAATGTGCATTCTATTATTTGATTTCTTTATGTTTTACTTTATAATATAAGTTGCACTTCCAAGTACATCCTTAACTGTAGGGCGAACTACTTAATCCTCACATCCGTGTTGAGGCTTAAGATCAACAGATATATCATAGGTAATATAGAGGCCATAGAGGGTCTACAAAAGAAAAGGAAGAGAATGATTAATAGATATGATTCATTTTCAAGTGAGTCAAAGAATACAAAATTGAATAAGGAGGTAGAGAACTTGAACTAGTTTTTGTGAATAGATTATGGACAATTGAAAAATAATTGTTTAATAAATATGTTCCAAAAATATGTAGGGGAACAAAGATTTGAGCTACCTAGTGGAAGTCTAGCTAGTGCGGTCCTGATGAAGAAAAAGTAGTCCAAGATGGAAATATTGATCCAAAGCTTTAGTTAGAAGACCCCAAAAATATGAGTAGAGGCCAATTGATGACAATGATTCTAAAGGTTTGACAGAGATATCACAAAATTGTGTGGTGATCATTAGAAATGAGGTAAGAATTTGGGCCGCTTAGAGAAAAAGAAGATTGAGTTAGAGAAGGATAATGCAAGTCTCAATGGATTTAACAAAAGGGTGGCAAAACTAGTGCGAAATGTCATAGGAAAAAGACCCTAAATATGGGATGGTAGAAGAGAAGAGAATGAAGCCACTAACTAAGAAGTAGCTATAGAGTGAGTGTTGAAGGGCACTCCCTAAATCAACCTAATAAAGAAGATATTCATAAGCTTATGTTGACTAATGCTAAGAAGACATGGAATGATAGTGTAGATGCACATAAGTGTTTGATTGAAATGTTTCCCACACTTCACATACAACGCATAAAGTTCTACAAGTGTGAGACTTCAAATGTTCAACAACCTTTGGAGAAGTCTAATTCCTCTCTATTATAATGCATAAAAGAAATGTTCTTGGCAAAAGGGAAATAGATAATAATAATAATAATAAGCGGTAATGTACTAGAATAGAATCTAATATTTTTATATCGCAATATAACACAGAGCTAAATGAAATATGCATAATGAAAGATATAGACACAATACACCATATACACAAGGGGTAAGATATTCTATAACCCAAATATAAAAAAAAGAGTTAGAGAAGGAAAACAAAAAAATGATTTTGAACCTCAATCACTTTTATAAATCACAAGAAAATATACACACTTATTATTCATCGTAAAAGGCACTATTAACAATCTTTACATAAAATGCAAGCTAACATTAAAATATTGCAGGGAAAGAAACAGGGTCAAAAGAAATCCATGGAAGATGTCTCTTTTCAACAATAGATGATTGCGAAGAAAAGGGGGAAATGAAATCCCAACTGCTAAGTGCAAAGCTAAAACAGAATATAATGCAAAACTTCCATTTTATCCCTAAACTCATATAGATTTGGTGGTTGCATCTTTTTTTTAAGAATGAAAGCTCCATTTTACCTTTTCATTACTAAAAGAACTAGAAGATGTCTTATGCATATTTAAATAAGGCTTGTGTGGCTCTTAAAACTACCCGTGAGTATTCTTTCTTTTTAAATATAATAGCTTTACAAAAGCTTTGGTTGCTCATGTGCTTCCCTTTATATTAAAGTTTTTCTTTAATTCTTTAATGTCCCATACTCTAGCTTATAGCTTCGACTTCTAATACACAAGTTCTTTATTTAAATCAATGTGGGGAGCCGGTTGATAAATTAAAGTTTTTATCTGTTGAAGATTTATTAAAAAAATTAGTTTTAGAGAATTAATTAAGGTTTTATTGTAGAAGAATGCAATGAAAATAAAGTTGAGAAATAATTGAGTTAGATGTGGATTTTCTTAACATATAATATAAAGTTGAGATTTATGCTTTACATGAAAAAGTCTAAGAAGTCATAGAAGTGTGAGAATAGTTTTGGAAAATGGAGAAGTTCATCACAAAACATAGGAAGGATGAAGAAGAGACGTGGCAAGAGTCGGATGCACACATTAACATGGATCAAGATGGAGTTAAACATATTCAATTGAATAAGGAAACACGCCAACAAACAAAAGAGTTGGACAAAATAAGAGAAATAAGGGGTTGTTTGTAAGCTTCCAAGAGAATATAGTTATCAAAAATATGGTTGCACATGAGAGCTTCAAAAGTACCATAAAGAATTAAAGGATTTATCAAAAAAATTGTTTGAGACCGAAGATATAGAGGCCTTTAAGGGACCAATCACGGAAATGGAAGGAAGAAGTTTGTGGTAGCAACTTGGGATCAAATTTGAGTTTTTATTAGGTAAGTTACTCAACGATGTAACTTAAGTTTTAAGAAGCATGATCATAGAAGTGTTGCATGAATAGATACCTCTCTTGTTTGAGCATAGACAAGATTTTTGTATGGGGAAATGTTGACCCTAAGAAAAGATGATAAATATTTCATTCACATCTAGAAGTTCAAGTACACTAATTGTAGAAGTGAGATGTGTGTGACCTATTGATGTGGTCATGCAAATGTGAGAATAGATTGTGCGTGAGATGAATAGAGACCAAAGGTAAAAGATGTGCAAGGAGGATTTGATGATATATGAGCGTGTGAAACAATGGTGCACAAGAGGACAATTGTCACCAGCGAAAAAACAAGGGGTTGAAGATGCCACAAGATTGAAGATAATAGAAACATCCAAGAAGCACAAGATAAAAGCTTTTGCATACATAAAATTTGTGACAACTCAATGCCAACTAGACATCCTCCATTATATTCAGAAGGCATCTAAGAATATTTATATGTACCAATTGATAGGGTCAAGGAGTTCTAGGAACCCTATAAATATCTCGATTGAAAGAACCAGCATAACAACCCACATAACATAACAATAACACCTAAATTAAACTAATTATTGATTAATTCTGCCTCTACATACGAAATCTGAATTATGGGAAATGTCTTATCACTTATGTCTCATTATATTATTTGAATGGAAAATATATAAATACTATGTTATTGCGCATTCGAAGCAGTCTCATACTTTGCAATATAAAATTATCAATTTAACAGGGATCGTCAAATAGCAGATAATGCACCCGCATTTGTACATAAAATAATTGCTAAGCATAACTTTGATAAAGAATGGTTAGGGTGTATTCTAATATATTATATGAATATATCCTCTTCACATTTGCTTTACGAAGCGTGGAGAAGATGCTCGTCACTTTTGCTGTGGAGTTCCTCTTCAACAAAAGCACATTTACATGTGTATTCCTTATTTAAAAATATTAAGAAGAGACACTCTATGTTATTGTAATCATTTATTTATATTATGCAACCAGAGGAAATGGGCTTTAAAGAGAATAATGATTTCGGGGCCCTCAACCATTGGTTTTCAATATGTAATTGTAATTATAGTGGTTAGGTCCCTCACCAAACAAACGTGATTCCTATGTTTATTTTCCTAATAAAAGTTATTAGTTTTTGTCCATCTTGGGGTAGGTAAAGTGTTTAATTTAATTTTTAAAAAATTCTCTTTCAATTTTGGGTCACACTTTGGATAAGAGTCAACACTCGTTGATTTATACCTCCACTACAGTCCAATCGACGAAAATGATTTGTTATGCTTAAAATGATAAAAGTCTCCTACTTAATTAAAATATTAATATTGTGGGATGATACTTATTCATTGTTTACATTTCAAAGCTTTAAAATTTTGTAAGTTGGGGTTGGTTCACTTGGTCTTGATCACCATTTTAAGTGGTTTAGGTCGTTGGTTCAATTCCTAATTTAATGTGGAGATGGTGAGTGGTCTATTGTACTTCACCCATAAGTTATAGGGGATTCGTTATGTGTTAGAGCTCCACAACTCTTGGTCGCTAGGTAAACTTTGATTTCTTGAGTTATCAAAAAAATGGACTTAAGTTATTTAAGTAAACCACTTATACCAAGCTAACAACAAGATGAAGAGGCAGATGAAAAAAGAAAACACAACATGTGGATTAGGTATAAGGTTAGGGTAGTGTGTTGCAAAAGATTGTCGCTTTGATGGTTATTATTATTTTTCCTAAGAGTGTTTAATCTATTTTGAATATGAGTGTCCAAATTCATGAAAAAAATCTCTAATCAAATCCTAAGTGAACGTAGTGACTATATCAAATTAAATTTTGAATAAGGCATTAATAGCCAAACAAAGGGATGAATTTGCAATTGATAGTTGATTTGACAAAGCTTGAGAAGAGTTCATAATTGATTTAGACATATCCGAATGTTGATGAGATGATAGCAATGTTATGACTAGGCTTAAAATACATTAGAGAACAAAATCTTGAAATATGACTTTTCTTTATTGTTAGTGACCAAAAATGGATGGGAGTCATTGATATTGGCCATAATAATGGTTACAACTAATAACAAACTCGATGATGGTTACTTTGGTCCAATAATGGTTGCATAAAATATATCAAATCTAAAATTATGTAGGCGTCATCGTCATGCTTCTACTTTACATAAACCTATTTTGGATTTGGAATTATTAGGTGAGTTTTGGAAAGTCTCCCCCTTTGAAATCTATCCTCAACACTTAAACTCGCTCAAAAAGGAAAATCGTATACAAAATTCTTTAGATGGACCACCCTTATGGGGGTTCCTCTTTATATAAGGCTAGGAATTAGGACTCGTGTAGTTCTATGAAAATGTGTGACCTAACCCATGTGAGAGAGACCTCAACCATATCCTTATATGATCAATAAACAAATGCAATGATCCTTATTTTAGCACAACTTTATGTCAATGCCACTAGAATAGAATAAAGGTGGTCTTTAGATAAGGCTTAATAGACTTGATTTGCTCTTGGAAGTGCTCTTGTGTTGTCCTATAGAGATATGATTTCTTGGAGTGATGAATGGATTTGTTCTCTTCCTCACACCAAGCTCATCCCCCATCCCTAGCCCTTACCCCAAATGACTTTATGGTGCTTGTATATATATGGCTCCCTATGATTATTTCACACATAAATTGGCCTCGAGAATAAGTGAATATCGACCACCAAGATATGAGAAGAGGGAAAAGTGACTTATAAAAGACATGTGACCATATTCAAATATTGATAAATGTATACACCTAATTTTCATCTTAATCTTTCATACATGTTACTAACAATTTCCTTTTGGTAGATAAGGGTTGATGATGCATCTATTTCTTCAAAGCATTGCCTTAAGGGGCCCTGCCGATAATGGGGTATGACTATTCACATGGTCATTATGGGTTAGAGACAAGTACAGAGAGATGTATCACTATGTGGTCCTAGCTTTAGTTATTCTTGCATTAGTTATCCTTGTCCCTTTATGTCTCACACACTAGCACTCCCAAAACTTGCTTGCATTTGAATCCATCATTAGCACCTTTTTCACTTATTCTTTCTTAATCCACGACACATTGCACCATTTTTTGACATTTAGGCATCCTTGGTTGATGCCATCACCCATGGCGATGGTGTCGGTGTTAGGTTTCCCTTAGCCGACGCCATTTCCCATGGGTGATCGGTATATATACACACCACACCTAGACATTCATAAGGAAGGAAGGAAGATCATATGAACTAGCCATCTACTCTGCTCTTTTGCGCCATCTTCGCATCTACTTGTTTTACTCTTGGTTCATCTTGCATTTGACTTGGATTAGACACTCTTCTTGATTGTTGGATTGCTTGCATTATTGGGTCATTTATAGTGAGTCTAGGACAAGAACGGTGTTCCCCTTCTCCACCCATAACGATTCTCTCTCGGTGTACTACTTCTTTGGAGAGATAGATGCATCAACGACCACCCTACAAGTAAGTGCTCTAACTTTCTTTGTCATTTTGCATAGATTAGTTCATTTCCCTTCCCCATTTCTCTATGTTAGCTTAGTATTGTATGTACATTGATGTTAGTTAGCATAGTTCTCTTATATGATCAGTTCCTTAGGTTTCCTTTCCTTTATATTTCATTTATATTGCAGTAATGTAGATTGTGCATGTTTATTTTATCTTCCCATCAATCTATACCTCTCCCCCATTAACCTATATCCTAGAAGGGCACTCTCCTCTATATTGAATGCGGGCCTTGGAAACCATAGGTTGACATAGTGTAGGGATTACTTCCCTCTGGATATGTGACCTTAGTGCTCATTGTATCCCTTTTAAATCAATCGATTATGTGGCGATTCATGTGTGTCTCTTATTCATTACCTCGTACCCTTGCGAGCGAAAGACTTAGGAGTGCAAGCCATTCAGACACATTATTCAACTCGCCACGCATCTCTCGGTGGAACTAACGTGAATCTTACAAACTATCATGATCATGCACAACTCGTTAAAAACATCCATCTCTAATCTTGACCTAATTCCAAATCACCAAAATTCTAAAAAAATCTAAAACCCACCCACACATTGACATCTCCTAGTGGCCGACCTCGTCTGCTTCAACACACTTGATTCCATATACCTTTGCCCCCTATGTAAAATATCTTACACGACCGATCATTTTTATTCCCGCAAACCTATCTCTCGAATGTTATCAATCCCTATGTAAGCTCTTTTACGCGACCGATCCTTATTATTCCTACAAACTTGTCTCCTAACATTATCGGCCCTTATGTAATATTTCTAACACGACTAATTCGTCCCCCAAGAAAACCTTGTGTCATTAGCCCTTAATACAAACATTCGGTGGGGCCGATAATGTCATAAATATAGTTTTCCATAACCTTTTTCTTACAACTACAAGTTGAAAAGATTTCACCTCTGAGGATATTGTTCACATAGTTGAACCCTCTGAAATTCTCCATGGGATATTCCTTTGTGCCTACATCTCCTCTTCATGCTTCTAAATGCTCTAGTTCTCATCCTACAAGCACTAATATTCCTACTTGCCCCGAGCTCACGCGTGAGACTCATTGCATGCCCAACCTTGTCTCTCTAATCAATTAGAGCAAGGTAACTTAGTAAAATGTGATGTGGTTGAGGTTGAGAAAATAGATCCCAAATCCATCATTAAAAATCTCAACAATAATGAATAATTTACTCCTGACAAGGATGAAGGTTTCCAAAAGATACCTATAAATGTCATGGAGTGATTATACCTCATCCTAATCAGGAAGTACCTTTACACACCCAAATTTACACATGCTACATTGTCGAAAAATGGTTACAAAAGGTCCCCAATGATGATTCATATATTTTTAGAAGGTGTTCGAGCTCCTAAACCTACTTACAGCTTATATTTGTAGCCTAAATTGCCTTACTTAGCCTTTGCATGCTTTTTCTTAGCTTCTCACTTCATTTTAGGCTAGTTTTGACCTTTAGTATCAAAACCGTTGCCCCCTGCTGTGCGGTGGTTTTGTAGCCACCACCTGGTAGGGTGGCAGTCCTATGTGCATTTTCCATAATGTTCCAACGTGACTTTAGACGTGTGTTCTTTCACTTAACTTCACTTTACACGCACGTTTCTTACCCGTTTGGTGATTTCAAACCTGACTATCTTGTGGCAATCTCTTCTTCACTTCTAATTTGTGATTGATTGTGATTGATAGTTCAAACTCCCTCTTCATTGTTGATGTGGCACCCTTTGGCTGCCAAATGGATTCAACCATTTCCCAACCAACCTTCTATAAATTGATCGCTTGTTTTCAAGAAAATGGTCAGAGATCATTTTGAGTATTCTTGCAATTGCTAAGTTACCTTCTTTCTTGCTAGAAACTACATAGCCAATCTCAGTTCCATTATGTTATCTTTCTTCCACTTGCATTATTCCCAGATTGCCAATTCAAGCTACCATTGCTCCAGTAGCTTTCCCTCTATTGTTGTCATTGCATTCCCAACCTCTGGACTCACGTGGATGAGAGAGATCGAAAAGATAAACTGAGGGGACCAAGTACAACACAATCGGATTACCATTGTTCTGTATTCCAGGTTGGAGTTATTGTTGTTCTTCTTCATTTATTCAAAAAAATTATTTCAATTGTATGCAAATTATGAAATAGAGTAGAATAGAAGTACTTTCATTGTTTCAATCATTCAATAGCTACAATAAATCAATTCAATAGGAAATCCTCAATAGAAGTCTTCTTTATTGTTGTGGAAGTTGCAGGGAAGGAAAGCTTATGAGAAGCTCTAATTTCTTCCCTTGCTTCTGAGGCAAAGTAGAAGGTTAGATTTGCATCCATAGTTTAGTGAAGCTTTCATTAATTAAATTAGACTAAATACACTCAACACATGTGAATAACTACACCAGGTTATTTACTTGTTTTAGTTTTAGTGTAGAGTTAGCTTTAATTCTTTAGAATAGAAGCAATTTGTTGTCTGTGTTTGTGATAGTTTAGTTTAGTTGATTTATTTAATTAGTTTCCCATTCAGCGGTAGATTAGATTGTTAGTTTCATTTTAGTTAAGGTGAACACTTCAACATAGTTTAACATTTAGGTTCAATCAAGCCATAGGGAATTTACGCTACCCATTCATAGCCACTAAATTTCCCCTTTGCCAATTCAACTACTAGGAATTCACACTACCAGTGTCTTAGTCATTGATTCTCCTATAGTTAGCCATCCATATTTCCACATCGGTTGCCTCGGCACGACCTTAAAGTCGAGTGTAGTTGAAGGTCGCGTGTCGATTTTCATCCGTACATTACCTTGTCATGATCGGACTCCAAACCCCCACTAATGAGCACGACATGCAAGATACCCTTTATGGAACTCATGTGTTCCTCGATTTCACCTTGAAATTTCCTTCTCCAAAGCCCAACTACAATGCTTTGAGGATATTCCCGTGAGGCTCCCAAGGCTCTTATAGTATCCCCAAATCCTGATTTCATCACATATAGACCACATGATCACCCTTACAAAATCCACATCTATGTTACTTAGCCCTAGAGTTTGAGGAAGATGGAATGATTACTAACGAGGTCCTTTTTACGCAGATGACCCACCCCTACTCATTATTGTTATCATCCATGATGTACAAGTGTGTAGGGTCCTTGTCGATGAAGGGTATGGGATTAACTTGGCTCCTTTCTCCCTCACCAAGAACCTTAGATACTCTACGATGACCTAAAGCCTACTCATTTAACTTGTTGTGGATTCAAAAAAGTAAACCAAAACCCATAGGATGCATCTGGTTACCCATCACAGTTGGACCCAAAATGGTCCATACCAAGTTCATGGTTCTAGATCGTTCTCTCCCATACAACCTCTTATTGGATCGACCATGGACACATTACATACATGTAGTCGCATTGTCTAGGTACCAATGTATCAAATTCATCCATAACAATCAATGCTTTAGGCACGATGTTGATCCCAATCCTTAGGATATCCCAATACCATTTCCCAATGAGCCCTTCCTAATGCTAATTACTCCCAAGATCGAAAGTATTCCCTACCTAGAGTTCTTTGATCTTAGGTCCAAAATCCAAGTTACATTGGCAGATTCAAATGACGATGAACCTAATGACCTTCAAAACACAATCAATAAAAAAAGTTACCCGATGACATTGTGCATTGGTTACCTTCAGTTCTCTTACCTCAAGATTGATTTCCCCCTCAACCTAAGATGGAGGAGCCAACGAGTGATGCCTCAACCTCCAACCACTTAGAATGTAACGAGTTAGGAATTTTGCAACTCTTTTCTAATCACCCTCCCCTTTCACCCAATTTTTTAGCAAGATCGGTGTCTCATCTAAGGAGGAGGTACCTAATCCTAAAGGAAAATGGATTGCTCTCAACAAAGATTACATCGTTTCACAAGCTGAGTCCAGACACTTGGAAGTATTACACTACCAACATGCCTTGGCCCAAATACGGTCTTCTCGACTTGAAGCTAATGTCATTGACATGTCTTACGAGCCCCCTATCTATGATACTAGTGACAACAAGGATGAGGAAGAAACACTTCCTTACGTCCCACCCACTAATCCACCACTTTGAAACAATTCTTGGGTCTTAGAACAAATCTCTCCGACTATGCTTCATGTCACACTCCCGTTGTTAACTTCACCACCTGTACTAGCCTTTGAGCCAACCACTATACCCAACACGACTTCGTTTCTCGTAGCACAACCATTGTTGATTTTGCACCCAAAGAGGTCACCTTGGATGCTAGGGTAATAAATCAAGACCAATAAAGTGCCCAATGGTCTTAAAGAAGTCACAAGGAAAGCATCAATAATTCGTGCTCTATTGTTAGTCATGCATTACACCGGCACAAAGAGCACGTCCAAAGTTTGGATGGAATCACATTGAAGTCAAGCCCAAGGTTTAAGTTTGCAAAGAACCACATAGGACATCCTTGTAAGGCATGCATGTTTTCTTTTGTCGTGTCTTACAATTAAAAACCGATTTATAGTGTTCCACAAATGTCGAAGAAATTTCAAGTAGGCTAGTAAGTCAATTGTGTGTGGTCTGCATAGCCTTACTTTTCTTTCTTACTTGTTTGACTCCTAAAGATATGAAAAAATCTAAATGGAGACATGGTCCCCTACTTTGAACCAATACAAATATATACATATATTTAGAAGATAAACTTGTATTAAAGCTTATAATTAAATAAAAAAATTGAAGTCCAAAATAATTTGTAAAATACTTATTGCTAGGAATCCTTATTCAATACAATTCTAACATTTTGATAATCCAAAAAAAAAAAAGAAGATGCCTACAGACTCTTACAAGTACAATCATTTCCAATCTTTACATCTGTTTTTATACATCTTCGTACAATGAGGAAGAGAGTGTAGATTGCAAATGCCATATCAGGTCATTATTGAACTCTACAGGTTTGACTCAAACTCCACCTCCCATATTGCCTCGTGGGCCTAATAACGAAAAGCTGTATGAGTTGACTAAATATTGAATAGTGGTAGTGGTGTAGGGAAAATAACAGGGGAGCTACACGCACATTCAGCCGTACCATCTTCGGGGCCCTGGGGCTGCACGCCTCCACTCATGCCATTGCCACACCCACTTAATGTTATGCTCATGTGCATTTGTAGTAGGCCTACACTTTTATTCCGTTCAATTCCATTTCCACAATCTCCACTCCCATATTAAGTACGCGAATCAGATGGAGACACACATTCAATTGAATTAAAGCATTAAAGTCCTTTATGCTAGGCCAGGTTTACAATTTGACGGTCACCCTTCCCTTTCAAGTGGAAATTTTATGCCCGGATTGATTACTTTTTACCCTTTCAACTTATATTGTGAGTAACATTATAATTTTTGTAATTTTACTATTGGAACTGCCCATTATATTAAATAAAATATATGACAGATTATAAGAGAAGGGGCGACTAGAATATTCACACTCCCACAAAAAAATTATGAGGGTGCCAAAAAACCCAAAGGGCCAACAAAGAACGTCACGAGGGCAAACATGAGAACTACATAAAACTAGAGAACATTAAGCATGTACATCCCGAGGGAGGAGGAGGACGTCATCCCGAGGAAGGATGAAAGCTCCACTTGACGACTCAAGGAGGATCAACTGCGAGCCATCATGATCGGACATTTGCATCTGCGCATGGCACCATAATTCCCCAACCAAGGGGCGGAGAGCCAAAGAAAAGTCTCAATCCCATGTGGAGGAGGGCCCAGCAGAGAACTTGCCACCACCTTCCCCACTGGAGGAGGACTCAATCCCGAGGAGGATGAAACTAAAGGGCTTGAGGGCAGAGTGGGCTGTGGTGGTGAGAGTGGCGATGGCGGCAGAAGGAGGATCCAAGTCATTATACAGGAACCTCCCAAATTTAAAAAATATTTCTTGCATTTATAAAAATAGTCTATATGTAAAGACTTCAAATGAAGGTTGATTTTATTATTTTAAATAAATAAAATTGGGAAGCGAGGCACCATGCTCGTCACCCTCGTATGAGGAGGTGTACGAGTCGGTTTTTTCGCGCACCCCCGCGCGAGGGCTCCCAAATTTAGGAAGTGAGGACGATGATAATGTTGGAAAGCCGCCTTTAAATAAACATAACATCTTTTGGTCACTGCACCATTTGACGTTGCAGGCCATCCTTTTAAATATAAAAAAATATATGGTAGTGTTTTACAACTATAAAAAGACTGATGTGAAATTAATTTTACATTGATCTATAAATTGTTAGGGCATTACCATTCCCCACGGTACAAGTAAGTTGTTTTGGGAGTGCAGCACTTTCTTAATCAGACATTATATAGATAAGATTCATAAATCATTTTAATAAATATCCTCATAACAAGTAAGTTGTTTCTGGGGGAGTGCATAGTAGAGGAGTTATGTTTTTTTATTATTGGCAAATAGTTTTTGAAAGGGACTATACCCTCGTACAAGAAGGCTCAAAAACCAAGAATGAATCATGAAAGCCCAACAAAGATAAGATGGCGCGCGAAAAGAACCAACATCCAAGAAACAAAACAAAGAAAAAAGCTGCTAAAAAATCAACATCATACAAGAACACTCCCCAAATTTAAAAATATGTTCTCATGGGACAATGTAGAACAAATTAACAATTTCATCGAAGAAGTGGCATTCTTTAAAATAACCTTTTTCTTTTTACTGACAATAACCCACTATATGCCTCCACGAATGAGGGTTAGAAAAAGGAGAATCCTCCAAAGTGAAAATTTCCAACTGAAACAACATCATTGTTTTCATGAGATAATTTTTCCATGCTATCAACAACTAAATGAGATAAATTTGTCAAAAATAGGATTTTCCAATAAAGGAATTTCAGGGACAAACCCAGATTCAACCTTAGCATTTGAATTTGAATCAAGGTCCTCTTTTGCATCGAAAACCAAATGTTCCGGGAGGGCATCCTTCCACCAACCGTGTTTCTCATCGTATTTGAACCCACAAGTAGAGGTATGACCTAAACAGAAACACTTTCCGCATCGAAATGGAAGGCCCTCATAATCTAAAGGTTGTGACAAGTTCTGCTTTTTACCCCAAGATCAATGGTCAGAGGGTTTTTAGCCGTGTCAAGTTCCAAATTTCGAGCATAGGTAGTGTGGGTGTAAACAATAGTTTGATCTATAAACAATGTAGTTCCCAAGATGTTTCCAATAGATTTCAAACATTCACCACTCCAAAATTGAGGGGTAAATGGGGCGATCGATCCAAACTTTGCAAAAAACTCGGTGAGCGGGTTGAAAGAGGGGAACCAGGGTTTAATGATCAGGTACTTGGATTGGAAAACCCAAAGCTTGGAAGCAATGGAGTTTTTATCAGCAATTGAAGAGAAAGTCACTATGAAGATACCTTTAGCACACGGATATAAGTCTAACCTCCCATAAAAAGTCCAGTCTTTGGAAATCCATGCATGGTCGAGGTCAGGCCGGTCCTCCAAATCTGCAGATCAGAGCATGTTCCTGATAGTATTTTTCAGTTGTAATGACCTCCTCCCCAAATGTTATGCATGGAGTAATGTCATTTTACATATGAATCCTTACCTCTTAAATCCTGAATGAGGTTACAGTGGTGGGGCATTACTCATGCGCCTGGTCAAGAGCATGGTGAACTCCCAGGACAGGTGCTCCAGCACACCAGGTAAGCTTGTTTTGGGTCGCCCTTAGAGGATGTAAAAGCGAGATTAATCCAAGATGGGCCGAGTCCTCTTGATTAGCCTCAATCTTTGTGTCGCCTCACACATATCGCGTATATATATATACGGGCCTCGACCATCACTTCTTAATTGTCTCCCGTGGATCCCATACCCGCAGCGACATTGTTTTCCCGTCCCAGAGCGAAGCGCCACCATGGATTCGATAAATTAGAGGTAATTTTAATAAATAGATAGTTATAGTAACAACCGCGGAGTTATGTTAATAAAAAGATATATAGCAATCTCGGCAATTAGCAATTTTAATAAAAAGATATATACATGCATACCAATAATTATTATAAGAAGATGTTCACAAATTTTAAAAAACAATGAAAATTATAAAAAATATTAGTCTTTCTTTATGTATATTAGAAAGTTAATATTATGATATAGGTTAATAAATTCTAAAAACATAATTGAAATTATATTATTACAATAAGTAAAATTTAGGAAAGATAGCAATTAACAATAAAAATAATCTTAATTAAATTAAATTAAAAGCAATTTACCCAAATATTCTAAGAACGTGTAATGTATAATTCAGTTATATTGAAATATTAAAAAAACATATTTACGCAATGTATAGTTCATTTATGTATTAAACATAATAAATTAAAAATGAAGAAAATGATAGAAAAGATATTATTATAAACAAAGATAAGAATTTTAAAGAATAAAGAAAAAGTCCAGTTTTGTTTAAACTTAAAAAACGTATTTGAATATCATTTTAATATATTAGAAACGGTTTACCTATTTGTAAGAAGTTGTCAAATCTACGGCTAAGAAAAAGATGCAATATTTTTTTATTACAAAATGACTATAAAACGGGCAATATAGCTGTCAAATTTCAGGACTATAACTGTTTGCTTTTTTATAATCTGTTTTATGTGCATAATATTACCCTACGTCACAACTGAACTCAGCAATGGATTAAATTTGACGTCCAGTTATGCTGTTAAACATTTTTTTCGCTTGACAATAATATTTTGATATTGCACTCCAAAAATACAAGTGTTATTCATATTCATATATATAATCATTTTAATAATATATTAGTATATATTTTTATTATTTACGTATAAATTTATATAAAAATGACAGTCAAATTTTAAATATATAAATTATATATGATGATCATTACGAATATTTATAAAAAATTATCATTAAAATCACAAAAAACGTCTAAACAGCCATCAAATTTAATATTTTCTTAGAGTAAAAGAATATCTATATACAACTTATTGCTTAGACAGCATAGGTACATACTACTCATTCAATTGAGAATATTTTGTTTTTGTGGTCACTGCTGAGATTTGACGGCAGGCCCCAAAAATTGTGGATGGATAAATCATTTTAAATGGCCGTCCCATTACAATATTATATCTATTTTAAATCAGATTTTTTAAGTTATATATTTCGAATATACAAAATTTGTATTATTGCAGATATATTTTTAATAAAAGACCAAAAAAACCTCCGGGACGGACGTCAAATATCATCTTCTTCAGAGCATTTATGATATATTGTTTGAGGAGAGATAAAATAGTGGGAGGGACGACGACTGCTTTTGGAGAAGGAAGTCCCGTCAGTATTTCCTGTAATAATATTGTTTATTATTAAGGAGTAATAATTATGGTTGGGGCAGGTTGTAGCGTTGATAATTGAAGAAACAGATTATACATTTTTGTGGGTGAGTCGGCGGCGGTGGGGTTACAAGGAAATTATTACCGAGTAGTGCATTGCATTTTCCCAATTCCCAGGCTGGTGATAAAAGAGAGGAATCTGAAGGGGTATGGCCCCGAGCAATTCAGAATTCTTGTTTCACCCGTCATTATTATGGTATTGCTCACCCATTTCTCTATACTGTTTAGGAGTCAATGACGGCGATGTCCATATAAAGTATGATGATATGTGATGAAATATTTAAGAATAAGTGGCTACTTATGATTGGATGTGAGGAATAACTCCGGCGTATGGCATTCCGGGTGAGCTAACGTCATCTTTGGAAGAGAATTCAATCAGAATATAGCTGTTTTGTTTGTTTTCACGATCATGTTTTCTTTCTCCTACTTTTAACAAGTGTTCTACCTTACCCTCAGGGCCCAACTAGATATCTTTGAATAAATAATATTCCAGTGGCTGTATATTCGGAGAAAAGTTATTCCAACCGTTGGTGTAGTGGCTTTATGTTGTATAGGTGCAGCTCAGGAGGTTACAACACTGTCACTGTTTTTTTGGTAGATATTTCTAGAGTTTTGTTTCTATATGAGATTTATGGAGTTTTGTTTCTATATAGATATTTCTAGAGTATCGGTACCTCTCTGCTGGAAGCATCAGCAATTATTTGAATTCTCAATTATTTAAAAAAGGCATAGGAAATGGAGAATCATCGATGGCCCAAAATAGTAGCTGAAGTAGAACTAAGCATAAGGAAAGAAGCAAAACAACAAGTGGATGAGTAAATGGGACATCAACATGCAAGAATGTCCAAATACCAATGAGGAAATAAAAAAGTATGTGAAGGAGAAATTCAAGACAGCCATGTGGACAAGGCAGATAGGATAGAAGAAAGCATACTACATCAATCATTTTAACCCCACTTGGGAGCACGAAGAAAAGACATACATAGGAGCGGAAATTAAATGGAAAGCAAAGATGTTAATTGCCCAACTGAGAACCAACTCACATCATCTTAGATGTGAAACCAGTAGGTGGACAATACCCAAAGAAGAATGGGAAACAAGAACTTGTTTATTTTGTGTCAAGGGGGTAGTGGAGACAGAATGGCACTTCATTATGGAGTGTGCAACTTATAATGACATTCGAGTAACCTGGGGACAATTTAAGCGTTGTCAAGTTAACGAGACCTGTTTCAAGAGGAAAGGCTAACCAAAATATCAAGTTTTTAATCAAGATACATAGTAGAAGAGCTGACATCGAGAAAGGAGTTAACTTTTTGCAATATCAATGAGGCAGCCTCTATGACTTGATGTTTTGTTTTTATCTGGATAGATTCTTTTTGCAGCTCTTGGTCCCATAGACTATTTGGTCTCGTGGACATTATTAAAATCTTTCATTCATTCCCTACACAACTTAACATTTCATCATTTTTGTTGTAAAACATATTATATTGTATGAAATGGATGGTTATCTAAATGATGATAAGGTCATACATGATAATGTTACATATAATTGTAATATTTCATATTCTTATGACTTAATAATTTCAAATTTTAATATTAGGAAAAACGGATTATCATGGAATATTCTATTTTTCATGCAAAAACTTTACAAACACACAAATAAATCAATACCATATTAATTAATTAGTCTACATGAACATCTCTATTTTTATCATTTATATATATATATATATATATATATATATATATATATATATATATATATATATATATATATATATATATATATATATATATATATATATATATATATATATATATATATATATATATATATATATGTATGTATGTATGTATATAAGTCTACGAGGAACACGTGATATTGTAGCAATTAGTTTTGCTTAATCGAGGTTCACTTTAATTTTCACCTCATACTTTTAACTAATCAAAAACTCTCAAGCGTCATTTTCGTACAATGAATTCATTATGTCTTAAAGTTTGGACTTGCATATTATTTTATTTATAAACACTTAAACAAATATTTATCGTCTTCCTTATTAGTTAACAAGTGGAAGATTCTTTTAGTGTTTGTTTCACAATATTTTGTTTAATTAAATATAACAATCATTCATTATTTTCAATGTTAATTTTAATTTGTTGTGCACCTATTAATTTAACAACTGCTACTATCAACATATATTAATAATTATGATCTAACATACAAGATAGAATTTCTAAACATTTTTACAACATGACATATTCATCCATATTTTTAAAAATAAAAATTCTATCATATGAAACCTTAACCTCTATTAATAATTATGATGTGAATACAACAATGTTTAATTACTAATACAAAATGACAATTCAATAATTAGTATATGACATATGACATTGAATTTCTAAAAAAATATTAAACAATATAACATATCAAATTACATTTTTTTAAATGCCACTAAATGATACGTCGACCTATATTAATGATTATAATGTTACACATAACATTGAACGACTAAACAATTCAATCACAACACGACATATCAACCTATATTTAAAACAAAACAAAAAAACACCAAATAACACTTCGACTTAGATAAATAATTGTTATGTCATGTAAAACATTTAATTACTAAGTTATTTAATTCCACCAAACCACACCTCAACCTATATTAACAATTATGATGACCCATAACATTGAATTACTAAAAACTTTTATACAACATGACATATCAACGTATATATAAAAATACAATAAATAATCAAATAACGTAGATTATATGTTGCTTATTTTCATGTAGCATCGTCTCAAAGACTATAATTATAGTTTATTGAACATTCATTTTAGAAAACACTAAATTGTATTCATTATGAAATTATTAGTTTTTGTACTCAAATATATTCATTTTATTGTCATTCAATTAATTTTTCTTCAAGCTACGGTAGGCACTAGTCACAATGTGACTCTTGTTAATTATTGGTGTAGACTTCTATATGTTGCATACATCAAATTAACCAACATATTTATCTTACTATAAATATTTCATTTATCATGTAAAAACTTTATAATATAAAAACTCAAATAAAAATACAATGTGAATTAATCAGTCACATATCAATAATTAGTTCTTATCAATGCCAATAATTAATCCATGCCACGATAGGCATACTATATATGCTTTACCCAATATAAATAATTAGTACCATATATAATAGTCCCTACCAATATCAACTAATATTACTTAATGTTTATGTTGAGTAAATATTATTTTCCACATCCTCCAATCATTTTGATTCATACTACCATTGAAAATTCTTTGCCAATTAGATAGAGACTAATCGTATTACAAAGTTTATGTCAATAAACACACAAATACACTAGTCGTACTATTCTCTTTTCCATTGCATGGGTACACATCATCTTTTATGAATATTCCACCTATGCATTTATGTCCACTATATTCGAACACGTCCTACAAGTGTTTCTTCTCGCTAAACACTTTTGTGCTTCACTTCATCCTCTATCTTCTACCGATCTTATACATATGCACTTCTTCTCTTTATTGTCTCATGTGAGACCTCTTTTTGCATTATAATGCATCTTCTTCCCCTCTACATGTCATGGATGTGTAGTCACAATGTATCTTCTCTTTATACATGTCATATGTGAGGAATTGTTATGCGAGAATCATACTTCCTTGTTTCCTTCGGGTGTGCTTTCTTCTATAATATTTCTTTCCTTTTTCTATGTATTCCTCCTTTCTTGTGCAACATAAATTGAACTCTTATGATGATAAAAAATTTTACAAAGAACGGCATACCAGTTTCGCCCAAAATCCCATAAACAATAATCTATCCCATCTGAATCGCCAAGGAATTTCCAATCCCAATGTATATTTTTATATTAAATCACACGTGATCGGGATTTGAAAACATTAATGTTTGCCAAGAAATCGACGCACAGATTTGAAAACATTAATGTTTCGCCAAGAAATCAACATGTTGAGATTTGAAAACATTAATGTTTCACCAAGAAATCGACGCACCAGATTTGAAAACATTAATGTTTCACCAAGAAATCTATGGAACCTTATTTGGCCAAGAAAATTCCAAAATTTTCTCGATATATACACAGAGGTGATGTTTTCCCAATTTTCCAATTTGCGTATTTGCAAAGTAGTAGAAAGGGATTTAGCGAATCGGCATATTGCAATTTGCTTACAAAATTTCAAATAAATCTAGGTCTTGTTAGGGCCTAGCTAGTGCGTTGCAGTTTACATCCTAGAAGCACTTACTAGTAGGTGAGTCCTCGTCTATTTGAGACCTATTTTCTTTCATGTCGCATTGTTTTATATGTGATTCCACCTTTGTAAGTTATTACAAATCCTGAACATCCTCATCCTCATAACCACTATGATTTTTTATGTCATCTAGAATAGTCCTCCGCTTGCAGAGAATCATAACTAGTTTTCCTATCTTAGATACATCTAGATTCTACGTAAATATATATATATATATATATATATATATATATATATATATATAATTTAAAATCACTTCATACATCTCCACGAGTTGTTGCTTTGTATATTCCTTGCTTTATCAATGTATCTTCTTTGAATATTTTTGTTAATGTTCTCTCTTCTATATATATATATATATATATATGTGTTTCACACTTTCCATTTATTCCACGACCAATACCATGACCATTTATCATTGTCCATTGACACTTGCCTCGTCCCACAATGGACCCGAAGGATATATAAAATTTGGTACATTTCGTAGGTTTCACATTCTCAGGGCATTTCCTTGGGAGACTGATGGAATGACAACATGTGGCATAGACCTCCCAAGAGTCGAGACCCACTCTGACCCAAAAACATATCAATTGTGGCTCATTCCGTGGGGTTCACGTCCACTAGGAGGATTTGGTTGGGAATGGGAGGTTAACGAAATGTTGAAAAACAATAATGTACAAAATAGAGACCATATAGAGATGTCCAAAATGAAAAATTCAAGAAATGCAAAAGGGAAAAAAGTTACAACAATGAACCAAAAACCAAATAATTAGCATTTGGAAAAACAAAAGACAAAAAATAACAGTTGTGGGAAAAGTACATACATCTTGTCACAAGCATGCTTCTTGTTACCACCATTTTCCTCATTGTAATGTACTTCAAACTTCAAACTTTTTAAACCATGGAAACATAATGTATTGAATGTACTCCAAGCATGGATTTCCTTCAACAATCTGAGGAGCACAAAATGCTTTCTTTATCTTCACATTCACTTATGGCACTTCCTATGAAAATAATCGTGTTATAAATCCATCGAAAATCTGTATAGTAATACTAATTCATTTTTTTATTAATGTTGAGGAAAAGTTGGAATCTATCTCTCCACAACAAGAATTTTCCAAAAAATAATGTAGGGGTTTACACCACCTCTTCTTCCTCCATGAAGATTGCAAAAGTGGGATCACTCTTCGACATCTTTTCTTTTCCTTGGTGTAGCATGCTTCTTATTACACCACCATTTTCCTCACTGCGATGTACTTCAAACTTTTTAAACCATGGAAACATAATGTATTGAATGTACTCCAAGCATGGATTTCCTTTAACAATCTGAGGAGCACAAAATGCTTTATTTATCTTCACATTCACTTCTGGCACTTCCTGTGAAAATAATTGTGTTATAAATCCATCAGAAACTATATAGTAATACTAATTCACTTTTATTAATGTTGAGGAAAAGTTGGAATCTATCTCTCCATAACAAGAATTTTCCAAAAATAATGTGGGGTTTACACCACCTCTTCTTTCTCCATGAAGATTATAGAAGTGGGATCACTCTTCGACATATTTTCTTGTCCTTGTCATAGTCCATACAACATGTATATAATATTTAATATAAAGGAAAAACATCAACATCCGGGGATATTTTTAATTCCTGCATCCTTCAAGTTTCTTGAACTCATTCTCCAAGTAGGAACACGACAATATACAAAGAATACCCTTATCATGATTGTATCATATGTGAAACATCAATCAAAGCATTCAAGCTTCTCTCAAGAATAATGATACTTTAGTTGGCTTTGACACATTGACATTTCATTTGTCAAGCCAAAGAACCCTGCATACATTCTCAACCTTGAATTCATAGTCTCATACCACAATGAGTCATAGATGGAAGACCATATATTCTATCTCAACTCCTTTGAAATGATGAACACTCTTGGTAATTGGATTATGACAGACCTCATACCTCTGATGAATCAATAATTTCTTCATGAGTAGATGCACACCTTATTTGGCTTGATGACAACATTTAGAACCTCTATACAACAAGAAAAACCTCTATACATTATGACAGAGCTCGGTCATCAAGACTCCTTCATTAATCAACTAAAGATAGATCATACCTTGGATGAATCAATGAACTCAGATTCCTTCATGAGAAGATACATACTATACTTTGATTTCAAACTGAGCACAGACCTTGAGATCACCTATTTCATGTTTGATTAGCTACAACAGAGACTTCTTATCACTAGAGTGTCTTATCATTAGAGTGTCTTTGGTTGCTCAACAAATCATTTAAATTGTTTTGTTCTCTTCTCAAACCTCTAATACATCTTCAGATTTGCTTGATGTATGCTCTAATTCTTATTATACTAATGTAACACTCTTGCAAAAAGTAGTACATGTTAAGTGACACAATATTATTTTTCTTTATACATATTTCTCATGTTGAGATGTTTGTGCACATATCAATATCATTTAGTCTAACATGTTGTATCTTTTTTTCTTTCAATTCTACAGGATTCACTGATTTAGAAAAATGGCACCTAAAAAGGGAAGCTCAACCTCGGAAAAAATGTTATTCCAACCCCTCCTGGTAGTGGTATTGGCATTAAAAATAACATCTTATTTTGAGAAACCATCTAAGGAAACCCATCCTTCTCTAGCAGGACCATCACAATCAAGGGATAATGATTACATTCAAAATGAAACTCAGAATGAGAATGTGTTCATTTTTTATTTTCTTGATGTTGTCAATGACAACAATAATGAAATGTCTCCCCTTGAATACATTCCATTGAATGATGTCAAGTTTGAAACTGTACCACCTATCCAATTGAATGAAGATGACATTACATCACCTGCCAGTGCCCAAGTGAATGTTGGAGGTGAAACTTTTGGCAGTGGCAATCAATGGAATTTAAATTCCACTAAGGAAAATACTCAATGAGACACCTATTTCTGGAAGAAAGAGAAAGGAAAGAAAATGGGACTTGGGAAGGAGTTTCAGGTTAGAGTGGGTTTCTAAGTTTCCATTTATTGAACCTATTGAAAATGAGAATAAATTTGAACCTCCCAAAGAATGAAAATGTACAATCTATAGCTGGAAATTGGGTAGGGACAAGACAATGCAACTTAAGTTGGATACTATTGAGAAGCATGTAGGAAAGATATATGAAAATATAATTGTAGATGGTGTTGAGAAGAATGTTTCTAGATGGAAAATTGTGGATGATTTTTTTCATATTAGGTATGAAAAATAATTTTAAGAGCACAAGAGAAATGAAAGAATAGTTGCAGTGAATGGAGGGACAATTACCTCTCAATTCAACAAGATCATTCAAAACAGTCTTTTAGGTAAAACAATTCAACTAGCTATTATTTTTCACATTTTGAAAAGGGTCGTCCTATAACAAATTTTCTGAACAAAAGAAGATGTTGTCTTTCCTTGGTGTCCCACACTTTCCTCATTCTCACTAGTCTGAAATTAGTGGTTGGGATTGGGAAAAATGCCTAGCTATGGTTGAGAAAGAAGACTTAAAAGAGAAATTAAAGTCTGCATGATATACATATCTTTGTCTATTGATGAGGTTACAATAGTAGATAATACTACTTGCTTGGTCCTGTATGCATGTGTATACTATTGAGAATTATGTGAGACAACCTCACTTACTTTCCATTCACAAGATGAGAGAGAAATCCAATGCTTGAAAACCTTTGTGAGTTGGTGATAAAAAGTTTGAAGGAGATCGGTGACATGGATGATGTTGCAATTACATCAAAGTTGGTATGTGTCGGGGCAAGATGGGGCATCTGTAATGCAAGGTCATCGTAATGGCCTATGTGTAAGACTCCAAACATCTCATTGCCCTTATATGATTGTCATTCATTGTATGGCTCATAGAATGAACCTAGCTTATAGAATAGTTGGCAAATTTAAACCTATAGCAAAAGTTGAAGACCTTGTTTGAGAGGTGCATGCTTATTTCTTTCAGTAGTCCTAAAAGGTTCATGGAATTACAAATATTTTCATAAGGACTAACAAATGGGCATAAACTGTTAAAATATGTCAACACCATGTGGATCTCATTGTACCAACCGGTTCGTAGGGTGTATGAAGAGTATCAATCCTTATTAGGAGTGATGTGGAAGAATCGCATGGAAGTGGACAAGGCCCAAGATTTGATACATCGTTTGAATGATATAGAGTCATTGTTGATGTTGTGTGGTCTCCTTCCCATGTTGGAAGAAATGCATCGTTTAATTAAACAAACACAAGAAAGAACTATCTATATTGTTGATTTTTATAGTTTGAGGAAATGAGTTTGTATGACAATAGAATATTTATATCTCAATGAAACTACTTTTACAGGTCCAAAGTTTGATGGTTGGAATGATTTGATAAATATTAGAAATTCAAGTAGCTTTCTAAATCTCAACTTGTTTGGGAAAGTATGTGCTTCTGTATGTGGATATGAGATACCGATGTACATGTTTAAAGTAGTAGTTGGTAAGGTTGAGGAGGTAAAAGTCACAGGGGTTGTTGTTTGATAACATTGTATCATCAACAAGGGCAAGGTTAAGAGAAATTGCAATGTCCCTACTAGAAGAAATAAGGAGCGATTTAGAAGTGATGCTTTACTTGAAGAAATGGCTATAGTAAATCTGACCTTTTGGAATCCTATCCAAAATGAAAGACATATGCAGGAAGACTACTTCAAGAGGTTGACTATCATTGATTCAACATTTTGTAAGCTGTTGATATCAATGGAATGAATATTCCAGTTATTTTAAGCAAGGAAAATTTTATTTCTCAATCTCATGAATTTACCACTACAATGATTCAACAATTCAAATATTTGGATAATCCCTTAGAGTGTGGAGCAATAACTCGGCTATGGAAAAGAGTTGGAGTAATTACTATCTTACAGCAAACCATGTCTGATTTTTCTCATTGGCTGATCTATGTCAAACAATGATTTTGGGTTCAATTGAAGATGAGAGAATTTTCAGTTCCTTGGCCTTTATAAAGTCAAAATTGTGAAACATGCTTGATAAAAATTTGGAAAATTGGTTGATAATTTATACATCACAAGATACAAAGTGGATAACTTTACCTACAACAAGGCTCTAGGAGTATATAAGTCGATTATCTTGCAAGGAGAGGGGCTAAAAAAAATGGCACAAATACAACAGACGACCCTATTGCATTAGTTGACTGTCAAGAAAGAGAGATTCAGTCTCAAAGATTTGGTGAATCAAATGATTGAGATGATCCACATCCATCAAGTTGGAAGCTTCCATTGATGGATTTTCCATGATATAGATGTTCATATAATAATTAATATATTCAAATATTCAGTACATTTTTCTAAATCTCAAACAAGGATTAGTGCTCACCCCAAAATTAGATGTGCCTAAAGGTAATCATATTGATTCCATTTCCATTTTGATTGCAGAAACATTACAAAGTCATGTTTTAATGAGTATTTAATATATTTCACATACAATGTCGTTTATCTCTTTTATAAAAAGCGTACACCATGGTTGGTTGGCTATTAAATCACAATGCATTTACATTATTATATACTTTAGGCATATAAGAGTTGTGGTGCTTAATTAAGAGATAGAATAAGTGGATTTGCTTGAATCATTACTTGAAATGAAAATTACAAATAAAATTATTCCTCATTCAACTTGCTTGAGACATGCCTTGTATGGAAAAATTGAAGAAATTGTCATTTCAACAAATGGAACAATTTTAAAAATGGATCCAAATACACTAAAGAGTAAATTTGTGCACATATATATTTAATTTGTGCACCTCTTTGTAAAAGTTTCTTCAACCAAAAGTAACCTAGATATCACATGTTTATTAATACAATAAACATAAAGATAACTCTAGTCTATTAATAAGACAATTTACTATTTTTATCCATGACCATGATTTCCTCCCAAATAATAGAAACAACAAAACCAAACTGCCACTTCAACTTGGAATCAGGATCCACAACTTTAACAAATTATATCATCTTCTGTAACATGCTCCACTCTTCATCTATTGGAATTATAATTTGTTGTAAATCAAAGTGACTAACATGTAACTTTGTTAGCAATTCATAATTGATAGTGGAGTTTTCCTCTACTGTTGTATACAAACTTACTGACAAGGTTATCAATGGTTTAATAGAGTCAAAAAAGTTTCTCATCTAGTTTCTTAGGAATTTGATACTTCTCTTGAGTCATTTTTTATTTCATCTTCTTCTGGAATGCATCCTTCGTAATGAATTAGTGTGTTTTGTCAAAAGGCATTGGCAAACCAAGCTTTTTGAACTCACATACCTTTCCATGTAGCTCCTGTAACATTATTTGATGCTTATTCAACAATTCATGTGCTTCACCCAACATCACACACTTCCGAATGATAGATGATACCTTTATTGAGGCATCAAACCGATTCTGAATTCCTCTAGATGTCAATTTTGTGTCATTGAATTTATAGATAGCTTCCAAATTTTTCTTTGTTGTATCCTCTCTTAAAGCCATCACTTTTCTACTACCTGTTACGTATTCACGAAGCTTATCACAGATTCTTTGTAGATCAGTCATGAATTCAAACAATCTAATCAAATCATCAATTTTTGGTTTATTTCCCCCAAACATTATCCGTCATATTAATCAATGCCTTTTTATGAAATCCAAATAGTTTGATGTTGGAAGAATGTATTTCCTTTTTTTCTTTCGCCAATTCCTGTTGCAATATTTCATTTTGTTTTTTCTCATCATCTAGGCTATGTTCCCATTTTTGACCTTTTCTTTCTCTTCCTTCACAACCAATTTCAATTCTCCCAATGTTTTTTGTAATCTATCATTCTTACTTGTTGTTTCATGTAGAAGTTGGGGGCCACTTTTTCTTTTCCTCTTCTAGTTCTACCTGTGTGCTGCTCATTCATAAAGAATTGTAGTCATAGAGGTAGATGATTTTATCTTCCTCTCCAACTCACCTATCTTATTAACTGCTTTTTTTTTTCCTTTTGCTTTCTCATTTTCCAGGTCTGCCTCTAACTTTTGAATCTTATTATTCAACTTATTGTTCTCCCTCTCTACCTTTAGTAATGTTGTGTAAACCACGTCATTGTTCCTTTTTGATACATTAATTTTGTCAGAAGGTTTAATTGCCTTAAGATCTATTTGAAGGGATGTCATAATCGAAAACCATTTCATTATCTGTTTTACAACTTTGGGCACAACATACATGTACTCCAAGGTATTTGTGTATATAGGAAATACCCTCATTGTGGTTGGATTTGAAGTTCCAAAAGCTTTTGTAGAATTTTCTTCTTGTTTATTTTATCTATTTTTGATTTATTGTCAAATTTAGCTAGGTAATCAAAACCTAAGGTGTTCATAGGAATGAATTGTTCCCCTTGAATGGAAAATTATTAATTGAAGTTTAGGAGAATTTCCCTATGGAATGGCATTTTGTTTAGGGGCAGCAATGGCACCGCCTTCTATAAATATTTTCCTTGAACCAAGAGTAATTGTACCTATGTATGTCTTTATCTTTTGCCTCTTCTTGTTTCCTTGTTGACAATAGCCCTAGCAAATTCAACTATCTCTAGTGGCCTCTTTAAGTTTCCAATACTCTATTGACTACTACCATCATCACTAGAACTTCCAACATTAACAATACTAATAGATTCATGGCAAACTTCTCCTCTAGGATTTTTAACATGTGGCTAAATTATTTGTTGAGCATTTGAATCCGGAGTAAATTGCACTAAATTGGCACTTGTACATGTTGTATTATGCGGTTGTCCTTTATCCAAAGTTGAAGATACAAGGCCCAAATATCGAAACTCTTCTAAGTTTTGCCTCTGTGGAAGCCAAATGTCTTGTCCTATTGAACACAAACCACCAACACTAAAACCCATATTTTCAACAATAACTTCTCCTATAGAATATCTTTGTTTCAAGCCTTCATCGAGACTTGGTTTATATGTTCCAAGTGGAGTGTGTAATTCCTCAGAGTCAGTGTCATCATCACTACTTTCCTCTCCAGGATGCACATCATTCCACATCTTGTTGAATGCTTCATCTTCTGGAATAGAATCATACTTTGAAATAGATTCTGGATGGCCTAAGTCCTGCCTCATAGACCAAAAGGCAATAATTTTTGACCTTGTCTAATTTGTTTCTCGTAATTCATGATGTAATTCCTTTGGAATTATTTTAGAGGAATTTTATCATATTTTACTTACAATTTGACAAATTGAAAATCCTCTTCCTGTTTTGTGGAGGTTGAGGCAATCCAAAAATTTGTGTTTTGAACTCTTGAAAACTAATTCCTTTCTCAACAACAATTTCATCCATTGCTATTTTTACTTCATCCCAAGAGTTCTCTTTTTCAATTTTTCTAGCAAAGGTTTGCTTTCATGTTGAATTTTAGTGGCAAAGTTCTTGTTCGCCACTACCCTTGCTTTAATCACTTCACACGGCTCATACAACCAATGAGAGTCAACATCAAACTTAAAAATCTATAAGATTTCATGTGCCACATAGAATGTTTTTCTTTCAAATGTGAACCCTCCACATGAGAACGGTAAGGAAGGAAATATGATCTTCTTTTGTTGAGTAACAAAATAGATATTATTTCATTTCTATCATCAAGTATATATTCCAAGGCAAAAACTCTCTTTGTCACATGTATTGGCAATTTGTAAGATTGTACTCCTGATCCATAAAACCTTAGCACAATATAATCCTCCATGAAGTACCATTTTGCTAACTTTATTTCTAATCCCAGTTGAATGCAATCTAGGCAATGTACTTTTTGTAATTGCTTCATAAATTGAGCCCAAAAATAATCCACAAATTGATTATAGTCCCTTATATTATCATACATCTTTATCTTGGGGGTCCACTCAGTTAATGGACGCACGACTTTTGGCTGGACCTCAACAAAATAGGGCTCAATTACAAGTTTTTTTTTCAAACCATTCAACAAACCACCATAGAATTAAATAGCACAAGTAGGTAGTGAACCTAAATGTCTTAGTGTTGAAGCCTTCTTTGACTATTAATAATTGTTTCGCATAGATTTTGCAATGTACCCATAACAAATCAGATTGACAAGGTGGATTAACGAAATGGATATTGTATACCATTTCCGGGAGGATTTCATCCACTTTCTCATCGGAAATATGAAAATTTTGAGTCTTACATAGTCTACAACTTCTATGAATCTATTATGCCTTATGTTGCAGTATGCCTTCCAAACATAATTTCAATTATCAACATCACTATAAATGATTAGGTCTTTCATTGTACTTTGTAGACGTCAAATTTACTCTTTAACCAAATTTAATTCATTCGATGATAGTTGTCACTTAGCTAGGCCTATTCTGGGAACTTCCATTTGAAATGTGAGTGTGTCAAGCCTTCGTCCCGAGAATAGAGCCTATGTTGTTGATCTTAATATATCGAATGATGCATATTATTTATCAGATGGCCACATGGTAGGATTTCGGGTATCCTCAAGGCAAAGGCATTCCCGGACTCCAAGCCCGCATAATGAACCGATTCAATAATAAAGTTTGAGGTCCGCGGTGACAGGTGTCGACATTTAATGACTTGGCCATAGAAATTTTTGGGGCCGTTGAAACAATTTAAATAATAAACCCCGCTTTTTCCCATGCCACGTGGAAGAATTCTGTGGATTTCTTTTTGTTGTGCCCCCACGACGTGAATCTCTCAAATTTAGGCGGGATGAATTATAATTTCAAGTGGTTTAATTGTTCATTATTGGTCATGGACATTGGAATTGGAATATATGATGGGCCCCAACATATTATATATTTATATATATTATTATATAAATATATATATTTATATTATTTACATTATTGATTTCTTAAATTAGATTCTTTCTTTCTTAAATTAATTTAAAGTTTTCAATAAATTAAAAATCTATCACCCTTGCTTTTGCCCATGCCACGCGAAAGAATTCCATGGATTTCTTTTTGCCTTGCCCCCATGGACGTGAACCTCTCGGATTTAGGCGGGATGAATTAAAATTTCGGGTCTGGGTTTATTTGTTCATTGTTGGTCATGGAATATATGATGGGCCCCAACATATTATATATTATTATATTATTTATAAATATGTTATTATATATATAATAGTATATACATACATACATATATATATATATATATATATATATATTTACATTATTGATTTGTTTGTAAATTAGATTATTTCTTTCTTAAATTAATTTAAAGTTTTCAATAAATTAAAAACCTATCACAAGTTCAATTTTCAAAATACAAAACCAAATATCCATAGATGAGAATAGATCAAAGGAAATTTTTCTAAAGAAAATGAATATGAATAAAATCAAATGTTGCCTTATATCATTTACTATTTGAATTGAAGTAACTAACAAAAATGTTGCTTTTAAATAGAATTCAGAATTGTTGATGTCATTATTGATGAAATATAGTGTTTTCACATTTATTTTTAGATGTTATATATTTCATAATTTTGACATTTTTCATATTTATTTTATTCAAATTAATCAAATATATTTTGAAAGAAAACATTTTCATTTTTTTACATTGAAGGGTAATGTGTTTTCTAATATCTCATTTACGACGGGTAAAGCTTAACCTAGCCAATCAAATTAAAGTATGGGGAGACCTTCAAATTTGATCACTTTAGAATGCAATTGTGAACAAGGAAGAGTTGTAAAAGCTATGGAATGAGGCTAAAGAACCTCAAAGCTTTGCTAACTCATCTATGGACCATAAGATTAGAGCTAAACAAGAAACTATCTATTTGCATGCATATATAAACTTGAAACAAACATTCAAACCCTAGCATATCTAAATATCTCTCTACTCCATGAAAGCTTAATGAATGTGAACCTAGTTTAGATTCTAAGCAATCAAATTTGTTGGTTATTTGTTGGTCCGAAAATGCATCATGAGAGCAGATCTATGGATAGATGAGCCAACAGTGTGCAGGGCATAGCCCCTCTTTGAGACAGCAAAGCGAAACTGGTTTATTGCTATTCTACCGGCAGGAATCTGTGCAAGTCCCACAATATTCTGCCTTCGGGGGTTTGGGATCTCATCCCGGTAGGGGTATTTCCAACTACGAAGAGAAGGGAATGAAAGGAAGGGCAAGGAAAGATCAGATCCAAAGGGAGAAAAGAAATGAATTCCAAAGCAGAAGGATCAGAAGGATTATGTTTTGGGATTGGTAATAAGTAGAGCCAAACCTACTTGCATAAACGAAAAGAGCAATACATTGATGGATAAATGACAAAAAGGTAGAGATAGATTTAACGAGAATAAGCACATAATCCCGACGTAAGAAAGATTAAAATGCTCATAACACGCATATTCAAAGACAAAGTCTTAATATTTGTATTAATATCTTTTCACATTCAAAAAGCTCAAAGTCTTTTCCTCCTACTTCTATTTTTCATCTGAAATATATCCACCTTTTTGAATACAACAAGCATTCAAGTATATATAGAAGAAGGAGAAGAAAGAAGGCAAAAGGGAAACAACAACTTAATTACAAAATATCTAAAAGTCAATGTTGACTTTTGGCAACTTGGTGGATGACATCATCCCATGGTGCAACATGGATGATGTCATCGTTTGTGCCAACATACTCTTAGATATTTACAAAAAGAAGATCAAGAGGAAGGAGACTATTCATCGTCGTCTCGCGGCCGAAAAGGGGTGTCTTGCTTCTGTTGCTTGCTCAGGAGAGGTGATATGGAACTGGGCCCGATATTCCATGAACTTGCTGATCATGGGCTGAAGTTGATCCTGGGCAGGATCCTTGTGACGATCACTGATAACTTCGCAAGTTTCCCGCTCCTCTGTGAGCTTTCCGGGAGCTTGGAATATTCGTTTCCTGCCTCTATTAGGTACCCTATGAAGTCACGACAGGCCAGAAGGTTGTTGATGGATTCGGTGTCAAAGGTGACTTCTGGCCCCAACCCCTGCGAGACGATCTCCTTGAAGATCCGAATAGTTTTGTCTGCCTTCCTCAAGGTGAAAGAAGGAGTGAGCAAGCCTGGGGACATTCTCAGGACGATCTGTTCCATTTGATGCATCGCATCCAGGGCTTCCTCCTTGACTTTATCTATTTTTTCTAGGACAAACTCCAACTGATCGACCCGGTAGTCCAGAGTAGAAAGGATTTTGTTGGGGGCTCTGGGGTGATCGAAGACACCGAACTTGACCAGATCTTCGACTGAACAGTCGAGCATTTTCTGGAAGGTCTCATGCTGCATCCTAGCATGGTCCAACTCTTCGAGATGGGTCCCACAATCGCACAGGAGTGCCTTGTTCCCCGATTGATATTCTGATATAATTCGGTGAACTGTCGATTACTCCTCACTTTCCTTGAGGATTTGGTCTCTCCAGCAGAATCTGCCATATCCTACTCGCTGATTTTGGCGTATTCATTTATCTTATCCTGGCTCAGGGGCTCAGGAGTTTCAGCGGCAATTGTAGGAGGTGCACTGCCCATTTTCTGCAAGGCGTGGAGAAGATGTTTATTTTGCTCCTTTAAAAGCCTCTTTTCTTCCTTTGCTTCTGGAGCTTCTTCAAAAAGGGCATCGACTGCAGATAGGGCTTCTCCCTGAAGGCTTTCAGAAGACGTTCCCATTGTGACTTGGGTCACTGTATAATCTGTCGGAGACAGATCTTCTTTACTCTTGGAAGGATCGGGATACGCGATCTCCATTACCCTCTCCCCTGATGCACTCTAAGAGAAGTGGGTTATGGGCTTTTGCTTCTTAGCCCCTTTTGATTGGATGACGGAGAAGTCCATCGGTGCGATAGGGACTTTCCTCTTATGTTGGCTCAGGTGCTGAGAGATCCATGCTGGACTTATGGGAGTGGGACCAGAAGTGGAAGAGGGGCAGCTGCAGTAGTGGAAGGGAAGTGCGTAGAGACACTTGGTGGCGGCATTGACAGAGAGGCCAGCAAAGTGCTCATGGAAGGAGGAGACACTGCAGGGGAAGTAGATGTGGGAATGGAAGGGAGCTGAGAGATGAGAGAAGAAATGGTGGGGGACAGCTCCGCGAGAGAGGAGAAGATGGAGGAAGAGGAAAGGGGAATAGTAGAAGATGGGGGAGAGGACACGACCAAAGGAATGGTCGCTTGGGTCATGCGAGGAGGAGAAGGAGGAGGGAGAAGGGACCTCAAGGACCTCAAGTAGTAGTGGCGACACCCTAAGTGGATGCGCCCGTCATAACACCTTCCATTGCTTCTTCTTCTGGGGATACCAGGCTTCAACTTGTTCTTGTGCAGCGGAAGGAGGACTTTCAGGGGCTCCTTCTTAAGCAGAGCTTGATTCGCCCTCTTTATCCTTGCCTTTGACCTTTGGCAGATGCTTTGGCTTGACAGGTGCATTGCCTAATGGAGATGTAGTGAAATCTACCCCGAGGTAGATGAGGCCATTCATCCTGCACTAGTGCTCTGTCCGCCGCAATGTCTCCTTGACCCTTTTTTCAATGGTCTGGGGCGCTTTTGTTCTATCTATCGCAGCAAATGGCCAGTTGTCCCCATCCGTGTCAAGATACACCTGATCAACTTCTTGATTAGTAGTTTGATAACCTTTTGGGACAATGGCCACGCCCGTCTTGAATAATTTCTGCTAAGGCCAAAGCGAGAGTGGTCCTTTCTTCGAGTTTGACCTCATGGTACAGTCGATGTAGATGTCCTCGATCTATGGAATATGGATTGGATCGAGTTTTTCCTTGGGAAGGCAATTCTTTGGATCAAAAGTGGGCCTCGCCAGGAAGTTGTGCTTCAGATTGAGAAGTTCTAGCTCGGCAACCATTTCCCGGGCTTTGTGATGAGAAACGTAGGTGTATCTACCCACTGTAAGGGGGGAAGGAGTTCCACCCTTTTTTCTCTTCAGGCACTTCTCATGGTATGTCACGAGCTGCCTGGATAGCTCCAACAAGATCAACGTGGGGCCAACATATCTCGACAATCTGGTGGGTTCCCCCAAGAAGTTAGTTGCCCTGAGATAGGTGAAGGTGGGGAATTGGGTAAACAGTTCTCCCCACTTCTCAGTTGTTGTGACAATGCTATTGGTCGTTCGACCATGAGTCATGTTTGGCCTTAAAAGGTAGACAAAGTTGTAGAAGAAAGCGTCGTTAATCTTGGTAAACTGCGGGATGCTATTCTCCAGCTTCAGCTCTGGGTAGTACTCATATATTCTCACCTGGGGCGAAACCCCGCATCGGCTCAATACTGGATAGTCCCTCTCCGAGGCTGCAGCATAAACTACATAGGAGTTCATGTAGAACCTCCCCATTGTGGTGAGTTGTTGGAGCTGCTCAGGATATGGTGCTACTTATGATCTCCGCCCACTCGAAGCATTGATCTGGTACGTTCTTGTTCATAGTTTCAAAGTACCTGAGCATCCATTTGTGAAAGTAATGGGTGTCAGAAAGCCCAAATACTCTACTCAGGAATGTGATAGTGTCACTCAGTTCCTCGAGAGAAGTCACTACGGTGAATAACCTATGGCCATCTGGTTACCACCTTCTTGTTCTTTAGGTAGACCTCATTCATGAGCTGCATGCACTGGTCTTCATTATCCTCCCATGCCTTAACGCAGTCTTCTTGGCTCATGGCCACAAAATGCCGGTGGTGAGGGATGCCAAGCATGATTTTGAAATGTCGGGTAGTAAGGTTGATTATAACCTCGCCCTTTTCATTTTCGACACATCTTGTGTCTTTATTGTAGCGGGCCACTACCATCATGAATTCATTGTTTATTGCACTGACGGGGATCCCTCCGGCAAAATGCAGACCACTGCCCACCAGTTTGTCCATCCAAGGACTTCCTGTGACTCTTCTGGTTCTGGCCCAGAAATCTTCCATGTCAATGTGACCGAGCTCAGAGTCTCTTATATCCAGGTCACATTCTGCCTGGGACTCGGGCATTCTGACCCTCTGATACTTGTACTTCATCTCTTCCTATGTAAGTTTAGATTTGCCCTTTGATTTTGTCAGTCTCTTGCTTGATGTAGACATATGTAGCTCTGAGTTCAATTGCTGATCTGCAAGAAGAAGAAGAGAAGTCCAACACTAAAGAGCCATATTAGCTGTCAAGTCTTCCATTAAAGCACTACACAATAGAATGAGGAGTTAGCCATTTTAAGGCCTCATGGCGCAGGGCGCATGAATACTGCAGGCTGTAGGGTTAATAGTATGGCGCACAGAAGGAGGGTGTTACAAGGAACAAATTAGTGCCAAAAGGCACAGGGCGCAAGGATGCTACACATGACATTTTTGTTATTGTAGCAGAATGCACATGCGCCATTCATATGTGTTTTATACTAGGTGCAGATAATTTTCATGTTGCACAGGGATAGGATGCGCCAATGGCGCATATATTTTTCATGTTACATGGAATTTGGTGCGCCGAAGGGCGCATGGTTGATGTGTGTAACATAGGTTTTATGTGCACAAAAGGGGAACTTAGCGCAAAGACAGGAAGGTTTGCATGACATTGTGTTGCTGTAAGAGGGGATGCGCCTGCGCCATTTATGCAGTTTTATACTTGGCGCAAGTAATGTTGGTGTTGCATGGGGTAGGGTGCGCCAATGGTGCAAATATTTTCCATGCAACATGGAAGTTCGGTGCGCCAAGGTTGTAGGGTTATTGGGTGTTGTAAGCAAGAAAAGTGCGCCTTCTTGGCGCAATGTATTTTATGCAGCAGGAAAGGTGAATGCGCCAAGAGGAAAATGCAGTATAGTACGAGCTTCCAAGTTTTCTTTCTTTCCCTGATGGGTTTGCATGTGTTTTAAGCCTTTTTCTTCAGGGATTCAGACGGTGAAGGGGGCGCAGTGAAGAGATCCAGGTTGGTTTTTTGAGGCAGAGCTCTATTTGACAGTAAATCTGGAAAGAGGGTAGAGAAAGCTTGGGAGGAAAAACAATAGGAGGGGTTTATGGGTTTCTTATATTCATTCATCCCTCCTTCAACAACCAACAACAAAAACCTAAAACACGAGAGTAACAAGGACCACTTACCCAGAATATATAGAATGTGAGAGATGAAGTGGGGTCCACGAATGCGACACGAGGACGACAGCATGCTGACAGGTGCAGAGGAATAAAATTTATCACGTGTTTTCAATTGTGAAAGTGACAGGCGGGTGTGCGCCTATATATAGGCAAAGGTGCAATAAATGTGCCAACCACTTTTTAAGAGGTGCACCAAAACATGTGTCGACACATAAAACGGTGCACCCTTTGGTGCACCAAAACGCGTGTCAACATGAAAATACTTGCGCCTTTGGCGCAAGTTTAAGACTGTCAACACTTCATTCTCTGCGCCCTTTGGCGCGCACTAAAACACAAAGGCAAACAATTTTATTGTTAACATGAAGCGCATGCGCCTTGGCGCATGCAAAAAGGTGCAACACGGAAGGTGCACCAAAACGTGTGTCGGCGCTAAAAGGGTGTGCCAAAGGGAATGAAGAGGGCGCAGTTTAATCAGTGTTACACAAATAAAAGGTGCGCCCGCCAAAAGAGGGCCAAAATGACTAAGTTCGAGAACTGGATTTCCCGGAAAGGGAATTTGCAACATTCGAGCGCAGAGGGTCCCCGACAAGGACCGAACAAAATTTTGGTAGGGTTACCTATAAAATTGCCCTTGTCAATTTTACGGGATAACATTATTTCTCAAGGTATTTGAGAGTGAGAGCTCACCATTAATGGCTACAAGACCATATGGTTCCTCTCATTTACTCAAAGCTTGAGTGAATAGTGCAATGGTGGAGAAAATATCTCAAAAACAATGGAAGAGAGCTCAATATCCTAAAATGGCATAGTTTATGCTAAGGGAAGAAAACTCATGGTTTGAAGGGATGCACTTAGGCTTGTATTTATAGATATTGGTTTGGAAGAGTTTGGAATTCTTGTGCATGTGGGACTAAAGTCTAAAAAGCACTTTAGGATTAGGAGCTAAGTAAACATGCTTTAGACTAGTTAAGCTAGGTTTAGGCTAGTTAAACTTGATTAGCAAGTGATTAGAGACTCATTGAGAGTTGGGAGGAGTCTGATTAACCATTTGTGATTGATAGATAGCCTAGGAAGCCAATAGAAGTGATCTAGAGGGGAATAGGAAGATGGTTTAGCTAATAAAAGGGGTTTATTAGCCAAATGAGTTGAATATAAGAAGAATACAACCAAGAAGGTGTCGTAAATGGGCATCCAAGAATGGAGTGAAGAAGGGTTGATTAATGAAGTGTCATTAATTGATGAATTAGAGGAAATGCTAAGTGTAAGCATATTTTAGGTGTCTACATTTTCCCCTCTTTGGGGTGGCGTAAGTGACATCACTTCAAAGATAGTAGACAAGCATAAACAAGTAGAAAATTTTTAAGGGATAGAAGAAAAATGAGTAGAATGAAGGATGCCCCCTCGAGTGTCGATGGGGTGATGGAAGAAATCGATCGACAATAAAAAAGATGACAGAAAGAGAATAGAAGAAAGAATAGTGTGAAGAAGAAGAAAAGGGATATAAAAGAAAAGGAGAATGAGGAAGGGGGAATGAGCCAACATCCATCCACTTGCCTTTTAAACAACTTTATTTTTCATCATATTGCTAATGATCTTCCTCATCAATCCTTATTAAAAAATAATGAACAAAAGTGTAGCATGACATGAAAAGCCATATACGAACAAATGTCCATTGTTAAAAGCACCTACTCCATGCAACATACAAAATGCAATGCAATACAAGAAAGTAAAAGATGCCTAATTCCATGCAACATACATAATGCAATACAATACAAGAAAGTAAACAAACTAACCTAACAGAGAAAAATAATGTAATGTTTTTGTTATCAAGCTTCAGCCCAACCTATTCATGTGAAATGACAAGGGCTAAAAGCGGTGCCCTAAGAAAATTGTACATGCGAGGGGAATAAAAAGGACACTTATGTCCAATGATAAAGCATCATGTGCTACAAAAAATAGTACCAAGCAACTCGTTGTGCCCAGAGTACAAATGAAGTAAGCGATTAGTTTTGTTAATGAGGGTAGATCCAGATGATCTGAAAGTCACACACATGAACATGTGAGAACCAAATAATGACATTTTGTAGGATGATTTATATTGTTTTTTATGTTTCTTGAAACATATTTGAATGTTTTGATTTTTCTAACATATTTGAATGTTTTGATATTTTGAAAGTTTTTTTAAACTATATGTACAGAAGACAAAGAAGTGTGGATGCCCCAAATAGATGAGATGTACAAGGACGAAATGCCACGTGCATGCGCTAAGAAGTGAAGATGTAAAAATTCCCAACATTAGGTGGGAGTATTTAAAGGAAAAATCTTCACACACCGAGGATGAATGGGGAATCAAGGCCAAAATAGATATGTTCAACCCGATGATGAACATAAACAAATGGAGTTCTAGGAAGGAGAAAGGATGCCCCAGCGTACGTAGGCTGGCCAAGAATCACATGATAGAAAGGAATTGGAGATATTGTTTTTGTGAAAGGGGAAAAGGTGTCTTAAAACATGGCAAAAAGGCAATACTATAGACATGGATGTTTTGAGCGAAGTAGAAGAACAACAAATTTTATAAATGTATCTTAGAAGCCTCGCAACAAAAAAATTGATTAGCTTAAGGCAAAAATCATGAGACAAGATATGGACTAAAGCAAGAATGTGAGCAAGGTCCAAAAAATACTCTTGGTAACATACTAATCTTGTTCGCTCATAGATATCCGGTGTGTGCACGTGGAATTTATCACCTCTTGAAGGAAAGATTTGATAGGCGTGCAAAAATGAAAACAACTTAGCCAATGGGTATGAATGATTGATTTTGATAGGTGATTTATGAATGGAGGGTGAAGGGAGAGCCGTACATTACTCTGCTACCATCCAGTCATCCATAGCCCCAATGGATGTGTATTTGATTCTAATTGTAACATTGCACTACTGTCATCCAAAGCGTCCATAACCCTAGTAGAGATTATTGGAAATACCCCAAGAGAGAGTTATATATCAATTTGATATTTTTTTAGCTTTTAGATTTTTTTTTTTTTTGATTGATTTTGATTCTTTTTTTACTTTCTAAAAACTTGTTTCAACTCTCTTGTTTGACAAGGGGTTAAGAACCAATGATGGCTCGATGGAAGGATATCAAGTAATTTTGATGACGACATTTGTTATTGTCCACAAATATGTCCAAAATTTATTCACAACAAGTTTATTAGATTTTGAATGTGATAGGATCTCTAAGAGGTCAATCGTTCTTTAATTTACCAAGGTGATAAAATACCAAGGCCAAACAAATACCATAGAGATAAATGTCACAAAATGCATGCAAAAAGGCTAACCACAATATCATCGAAGGGATGAAAATGGTAGGAAAACTTGTAGAATAAATAGAAAGGAATGGAAGAAAGAAACATCCATGTGTACATCATACCCGATTCCAATGTTTGATCTTTGTAACTTTGATCTTTTTATTTTTTTCATTTTTTTAATTTTTGAATTGTTTTTTATTTTTAAATTTTTGATAGCTTTTGGAAAGGTGGGACCAAAAAAGTCACTCAATGTGATATGATCCAACAATGATGTCTATGACTTCCTTGATAAGGGAGACTAGGAGCGTTTGTTTATCAAGCATAATATTTTCCCCAATTTTGATGATCGTGGTGAGCTCATACTCAACAAATGACTATGATTTATCCTGAAACATGGATTTCGTATGCGAGAGCTTGAGTTCCCTATCTTTGGGTTTTTGCACTCTGTGTCATACTTGATGCGTACATTGGTGTGCACTCTTGAATTGCACTTGATTTTTAACCTTAAGATCCTTGGAAGTGTTGGGAACTTTGGAGTTCTTGGAAGTTTTGACCTAAACTTGATTAAGAAATTGTTTGGGTTTCTCATAAGCTGAAACATGACGTGTCTGATCCCGAGAAGTGGGAGAAGAAAGTGAATGTTTGTGATTGATGATAGGAATGAGAGAAATGATGGTGGGATTTCCTAGTCATTGATAGAAGAAGAACATGATAGGTGAAAAGGATACGGTCCAAGAATTGAAGAGGATGGGCTACCAGGAGGTGAGCCACTGATAGAAGATGACGAAGGGCTACCAGGATATGGCCCTAAGATGGAAGAAATGTGGTTACGAGGACATGGCCAGAGAATCGAAGATGATGGTGTGCCACGAGGTAAGAGGATGAAGGGCTACTAGGACGTGGTCCAAAAATAGAAGATGATGGGTTACCCCAAGGTGACTTGTATATGAAAGATAATGGAGGGCTACTAAGATGTGGCCCCAGAATAGAAAAGATGGTGAGGGACTACTAGGGTGTGGCCCAAGTATAGATGAGGAGGGACTACTCGGAGGTATCCCATAGATAGAAGAGGATGAAGGGCTACTAGGATGTGGCCTAAGAATAGAAGGTAATGAGCTACCAGGAGGTGACCCATAAGTAGAAAATGGAGGGCTACCCGGGGTGGCTCCAGGATAAAAGAAGATGATGGACTACTCAACGGTGACCCAAGGCAAGATTTTTATTGAGGCATGATGAAAGATAAGTAATGATTTGGAAATGAGAGAATAGGCCATGGATCAATGTTATACCTTGAAATCTCATCGTGCTTAGAGGAAGGTGAAGATGGAATAACAGAAGAAGAATCGAGTTCCATGATTTTAGGCTCTTCCTCTATGTTCTAACAAAAGGGATCAATTTATTCATTCCAATATGTGAATGTATCAAGTTCAATAAAAAAATCCTTGTTTGCAATCCTCTAGAGGGATATCATCGTGTAGTCTAATTGTTCCTTCATCCTGAGATAAATCAATTAGTAGAGGTTGTTGTTCTTTGACCATAGGAGGTTGACTAGAAGAGACGGGTCCGATAAGCGGGGAATATTGATTAACAGAAGAAGATGAATATGTTTGATGATGTAGACGAGGGTAAGGTTTGACCTTATCACTCCAACAAGGAGCTACAAAATCAAAAAATTAAAAATCTATTTTTAGCGATTTTCAACAGTTTTTAGTATTTTGCATTTTCAAAGGTCTTTGGGGAATTTTGGGAGTTTGATGATAGAATTAATGATACCAAAGGTATATTACTTTTGGAACTTCCCTCACAAATTTTTCTTCATGCTCTTTCTGACGCCTATTCAAGTTCTGAAAACGGTCAACGGGTGAGGAGATATGACCCAAACTAGGAGCACTAAAAATAATAGGAATAAATTTGGATCAAACAGAGACACTTGCACATATAGAGTGATGCATGCGCCCCAACCAACAAATATGGACCCCAACCGAAAAGTACACATGACAAAACATATGACAAAGTGTGTTTTAACACATGCGCGGCCGAGAGATAGGTATGCTAGGGTTTCAATAGAGACGCCTCCTTCCCGACGGATATGCTTGCAAGCCAAAAGATGAATCAAGCACAGCTTTTCCAAAAATACACCTACGTGTCCGAGAGCACGGGTGCGCATGATAGTCAATGGAGACGCCGATAGTTTGATAGGTAAATGACACTTTGTAAATGATATATGTCAATGAAAAATATGACCAAATGGGTGCCAATTCGACAAGTGCGTTAGGGTTTCAACAGAGACGCTCACCTCCAGACAAATACGCATTGTATGTAAAGAAAAAAACTATAGTAATGAAAGATACACAAATAATAATGTAAACCTCCCTATAATCCTTTAGTACAAACCTCAGTAAGGTTGTGGAGACTTTGTCTGTGGAACCTTGCAAATGAATGTGGGTGCTCTTGAATATTCTCCAAATGTGAGTGCAAATGCTACAAACACAGATACTTTGGAAAGCTTCAGATTGCAAATTGACAGAGTTTATTTGCAAACAATTCAGGAGGATTTGTAAGAGAGTAAGCTTGTAATTTATAGAAGCAAAAGTGGTTGGAAGTTGGTTGAACACGGTTGAATGCACATGCTAAAAATAGCATTGGAGGAAGTTATAGTAGTGTCGGGGCATTTAGGGGCAGTAATGGATTTAATTGCAGAAGTTGCATCCGGGAAGGTGGTTGTACGTGCAATTCAATTGCCCCCACCTTTCTAGGATTCTAGAAGTGTAGTTAACTAGGATGAGGATGTGGAGTACAAGTGGAGTTAGATCAAGTGGCGGATGAGTAGGATGTGCACACACTTAATTAATTAATTATTTAATTGATAAATAATAATTAATTTAGCCAAAGGGTACATGGGATTAATTTAATTAATCCAAGTACAATGTGTATTAATTAATTATTTTAAACAATTAATTGCAAATGGGCGAATAACAGGGTGTACTAGAATAACACTAGGAATAAGTGGAAACATAAATGCAATTTTGGGGTGTCTACATTTTGCCCCTCTTTAAAGTGTTATTGCAAAGTAATAGTGCTTTTAAAGATAGTAGATGCATGCAAATCGGTGAGTAGAAAATTGTGAAGCATCAAGATGCCCCAGCAATCAAAACAGTAGAGGAATTCCCCCTCAAGTGGGTGGATGGCGCATGAAGGCAGCAGAAGCAGAGAACATCGCTTGATAGGAAGAAAGCAAGGGATTAAAACAAGGATGGGAAAGGAATGTGTTCATAGCATGAGTGTTATTTGGAGAGTAATTTTTAGAGCAACCTAATTTTTGTTGTTGCACAATAGAGTTGTCACCATGATTATGAAAGAATCAAGATGGTTAACCCAGATGCGCATAAACAAACACACACAAAGAAAGAAAAGATAAAAAGGAAAACAAACCCAATATACAAAGTAGGTGTCGGCATCAGGGTTATAAAGGAACCAAGATGTGATCACACTACTTGTAAGTGGTCCAAAAAGAGTAAACATCAACAATGCAACACAAATTCGAAAAAGAAGACAATCAGCTTATGCCCTAATGCATGTCATAATGATGATTAAGTAGATACAAATGCTCCCAAGTGGGAATAGGATCAGATGAAAGAGCAAAGTTAAAGCGACTCCTTATGACACTCTTGTTGAATCCATTGTGCAAATGATCAAAGTTGAAATTTCCCCAAGTGAAGTTATATCACAAAGGAAAAACAATTGTGTGACTTGCCCCAAGCAGAGTTAGCATATCATGCAAAGGGAAGAAAGTGATAGTTGTAAAATTGGCACAATCACTAGGGTAATAGATAAAAGTATGATGTTTATCAAAATTGTATTGAGATGTTGAAGGATTAACTTCAAGGGTTTTCCAATTGTAGGATTTCTATGACAAGTGAATGTTTGTCCGAAAGTTTTGTAATTTTTTTTATTTTTTTAGATTTTGAAAAATATGTGATTTTTTTTTGGATTTAGAAAAATATTTGATTTTTTTGGATTTTTGAAATATTTGATTTTTTTGGATTTTTGCAAGTTTTGAAATACAAATGCAAACAAAAATGAAGACATTCCATGGCTTAAATAAACTAGGAGGAAAACACAACACGTGCAAATGACAAAAAGATATAAAATAAGTAATAGAAACAAACCCAATATGAACAGGAAGGAACCACACCAAAGTTATATGTGAACTAGGTTGCAAATAAATTTTTGTAATTGGTCTACAATAAAGGAAAACAAAGTATAACAAAATAAGAAACTGAAAGAAGAAAAAATCATCATCATTGACAAACCGCAACAATACGACACAACATGCAAAAACGACGTCTAATAACACTCTGAATGTGTCCCACATTGAAGAACTAAACAAATTTGAATGCCCCCAAGTGATAGCTTAGCATGCGAGAGGATTGGATCGGGCCGAAGAGTGGAGTGATACTTAGATACTCCAAAAGATACTCTTGTTGGATCCCATTGAAGTTTGATATGTATTGGATTAAAATGTAAAATCCAAATGTGCCCCAAGGCAAAGTTATATTATGAAAGGGTAAATGATTGCCTCAAGAATAGATATACACCACGGGCAATAAAGATGAGTATGTTCTGGAACAATCATGAGGAGCACCATCAAATGGTGAAGGTGTTGAACTGTGTTATCCAGTTGCTAAAATTTTGTCAAACATTATCTGAATGTTTTGATTATGACAGTTTGAAACTATTTTTGGATTTTTGGACAATTTTATATTGTTTTTGTATTTTTGAACAATTTGATATATTTTTTTAAAGTTTTGTGAGACATTTTTGAATTTTTTTTAAAGTACAACTTGGTAAAAAGGATACACTACTTGAAAGAAGGTGCAAATAATTAAAAAGCATTCCATTCCATTGGCAAAAATGTAGATGATAAAATGATAGGGTGTTTCACTCCGCTCATGGCTGCAACTAGGAAGATGCGAGGGCTCATCACCGAGAGCCAAGAAGGATGTGAAAACAAGATGAATATTGATATGGAAGTGATGATAATGGATGCAAAGACACAAGGTGTAATAATGATCCATATGAGAAAAATGTAACTCATCTCCAATCAAGATTATCTGACCGATTACAAGATGATTCCACTTTATAGGTTTTGAATCGACTTAGATCCATTGATGTCCTACTTGATTAGAAAAATCTGATTGAAGGAATTGGTGTCTCTCTGTAACATGAGCAACTAAATTACTTCTTGGGATGTTTTTGATTAAGCACTTTGATTCAAATTTCATAAAAGATTTATTGAATGATTATTCATTTATTTTTTGTGAAGGACACCCTACATGTTGCCCCATGCCATCAGTAAAAGGCAAGGGCTCAACACCGAAGACAAAATGTAGGCAAGTAAGGGCTTTCTCCATTCTCAATCTCATACTGCCAGTAAGAAGTATGGGCTTATCACCGAAGACTGTGAAGGACAAAAGGTGTATTGATTTTATAATTTTTGTATTTTTAGATTGATTTAATTTGCCTTGTATGTTGATAGTGTGCTTGTTGGGAAGGAACATTTTGCCCCCAAGTCTCAGCCTCATGCGACTAGTAAGACGTAAGGGTTCAACACCATAGATTGAGATGGGCGATCAAAAGGACCGGGTAAAGAATTTTAGTGCTTTCTAGTTAAAGAGAGAGCTTATTTGAAAGGAGGAGTTGTCATCAATAAGCTTTGAGACAAAACCGTAGGTAAAAAGATTTGAAATGATAAGAACCATAACAAATATGAGACACACAATGCCCAAGAGGAACAAGGTTAACATGTGTCATAATAGGTGAAGAAGGCGAGTATATGATAATGGTATGATTAAAGTATCTACCAATAGATGGAATTCCTAACATTATTTGTACACACTTTTCCATTCGATTGGAAAACAGTGCTCTAATACAAAGTTTTATTCTCTTTTTGTGATTTTTGAGTTTTCTGAATTTTGGAGGATGAAGGTTTGAAATGGACTTATCAAGAAAGATGTCTATGTTTATTGAAGTTGAATGGTCTTGAGATACAAGACTTGTGTAGACGAAATGCAAGTCAAGAGGGAGAATCAAAAGATTCGATAAGTCCTGAAATATGAGACTTGGACGGACATGAGCCAAGTCAAAGGAGTGAAACCAAAGTTTTGATAAGTCTTGTAATATGAGACTTGGGCGGATAGGATCCAAGTCAAAAGATTGAATCAAATGATTTGATGGGTCCTAAAGTACTAGACTTGGGTGGACAGGATCCAAGTCAAAGGATGTGTGATTAGATAAGTCTTTGATGAGATTGAAAGACATATGTGATGTTAAAAGAAGATTTTCGATGCGGGAATATGTTGAGATACATATTCACATGTGAGAGAAAGAGCATGAGGAAAGAAGGATAGATCTCTAGATGTATACTCAAGGTTCCTTGTAAGCCGTAGAAAGGAAATAGTCAATGTTTCTCCTTCTAGGTTGTGAATTAATTGATTGGACAAAACATTTGCAATTAAAGCTTGAAACAGTTGAATAAGGATATTCCTAGGTATATGTACCTCAAATAATGTGCACATGTAGATATCTTGACAAGTAGGAATCATCGTTGATGAGATTCCTGCAAGATGGATCATGTGAGGTATAATGGACATAGAAGGTTGCGTTGTTGCAAGTGTCCAAGCTTGTTGTGGTTGTATTTCGACAACAAGACTAGAGATGTTAGGCGTAGGAGATGGAATGGGAAGAATGGAATGAAGCTCAATTGTGTTTGATGAAGGACCCTCCTCTATCATGTCAAGTGTTGAAAGAGAGTCTTGAAGAAAATTCAAGTTCTCGTTAGGTGTTAGAAGATTATCAAAACATGTTCAATGTTTGTTTGGACTATAGGAAGAAAATTTGTAGAAGAAATGGATTGGTTTGAGGGGGAGATACTTGACCTTCGTTATGATCTCGCGAGAATGTCGATCAAATAGAAGTGGGAATAATAGTCAAATATTCATTTGAAGGTGTGGAAGTTGACATGTCATCGGTTGCAAGAGATTCATCGTCAAGATCTACAAAGATCTCTTCATCATCAATTAAGTCTTGGACATAATTCTTAAAATGTGTACATTTATCGGTTGAGTGGCCATCAATGTGATGAAAATCACAATATGCATGAGGTTTGTACCAATATGGCTTAGGTTCTCCTTCAATCCAAGGTCTTGTAAGGGGATATTTTATCATCCTAGCCACTTTGAGTTGATGAAAGACACTAGAGAGACTTTTGCCGAGGGGTGTAAACTTACGTTTAAATTTGCGTGGCGTAGTGTCTTGGCTAGGTTGTATGATTGGATTTTTGATTGATTGGTCATGTATGTTGGGCATATTGCAATTATTCGTGACACCAACAGTGATGACATTGCGGTTGTGATTGATGTACCAAGATTGATCATGAGAAGCTCTAATACGGTGATTATTGCGAGTGAGGTTTTGGGAAAAATGTTTGATGAACTTCTCTGAGAGGACCGCAAAGGTGGTAATAGATCCCTTTGGAAGGTGTAAGAACCAATCCAAATATTTTTCTTCTATACTTCTAGGGAAAAGGCACAAGAGAAGGTGAAAAGTAAAGTGTACTTGGAAAAATGAAAGGAGAATGAATGTAGAATCCAAACAAGGTGTTAGGATTATGTTAGTGTTAACATTATTTGTATTTAGTTTATTATTATATTATGAGTTGTTTAGAAATAACTCATAATTATAATAATCATTATTTGGTTCATAATAACGAGTTGTTAAAACAACTCGTGTATTGTTGTGGGTTGTTTCCTACATTGTAGGAACAACCTCTCCTACATATTTGTGAAGATCTCAGATGAATTATATGGAGAATACAATGAAGATTATTCTGTGTAAAATACTTGCAATTTAATCCAAATCAATATTTGGTATCAGAGCGACTTTATGATCCATCCAATGCAAGCATAATTATATTGTTGGTGGAGAATATATTCATATCGCCCCTTTGAATGGAAGAATTTTTGTTAGAGTTTTGTTTATTTATTTAAAATAATATGTGATTACTAAGAAGATTACATTATAATATATGCATAAAGCTTTGTCATACAGATCCAATGATAAAGGCGTTTTCTTGTATTTTTAATACTTCCATTCAATTGTTATGTGGCCCAGCACATAAGTCTAAATTGATGTTACAGCCACACAAGTAATCTCAAAACACTGCTTTGGCGTTTCAGACAGTTATCTAAGAAGTGATGGATTTATCTTTACATCGATTCTATGAAATAAAACCGCATTCAATAATTGTAATCTACAGCTCCCATATCAATTAAGCCCAATGTATCAGACTTTTGGTTGATCAACGAATTTCTTCTTCTATTTTCAAGGCATACTGGCATTGAATCTGCAGATTGGTGGAAGGGTCCTCTGGAAGGATGGCACGTGGACCTCTAGGCATTTTCATGTGAACTGTTGCACTCTCTTGGATTTCATCCGCTCTGCAACCTGATCCTAGAGTGACGTAGAAGTCTGGCTTGTCAGTTGCTTACGTGGAGATTTTTAGTTGCAGAGATTGGCTGGTGAGTGCATGATGTTGAGTCGTTGAATATGATTTGCATTATCTACGGCCACTTTGCATCGATTTGAGGGTATATTTTCTACACGAACTCCTAATGTGGTGCCTGCATGCTGAACATGAAAGTTGTAGTTTTATTTTTCTTCGAGACTCCACCAAACATTTGGTGTGTTAGAATTGCCTTGTACCTAAGTTTATTTGACTTCTTAAGTTCATAGATTTGCAACCAGTTGTCATTACAAGTCTAATACATATACCTAGGTGAGTCTTTCCATATGTTTTTCCTCTTTGTCATTTTCAAATTCCAAAAGTCTTTTACTTTTAATTTATACGGTCGTTCTTTCAAGTCTATAGAGGTCCAATGGTCTTAATAAAATATTTGTGCAAGTATCGTCAAACTTTGTAGTGAATGTGTTAAATATAACTCATCTATTTGTGTCATCTTAAATTGTCAAGTCAATATGTCAATTGAGTCATTGTAATGATTGTGATAGAGTCAAACAAAATTCATATTTTTTTGTGTCGTTAAGTGTCACTTGTGTCAAGTCAAGTATTGTTATTATAAAAGTCGTGTTGTTTGTAAGAGTCAAAAAAAAAAGGATAAATGAGTGCATTTTTGGTGTAATCCGACACTCAATTTTTAAGATAAAATGCAAATGAAAATTGTTCCTGGCTTCGGGGGCTCGCCTCGGCCTCGCCCCGTATCGCGACAAGGAATGCGTATCGTCCTCAACTATACTTTCTCCGAGTTAACGGCGACATTACTGGAGGCGGAGGCAACGGAGGATGGAAGGTGATTGATGCCTCTCGTCAGTCACCAATGATGGGGTTGCATTCAAATTTGGTGGCAATATTTTCTATTATTTCAGTTGTGTGGTGTGTGCTAAATAAAATGGTGTGCGGTTTCCTTCCCCTGTTTTGATTCAAATGAGGAAGATTTATAGCTCAGAACAGATTGTATATATTCACTATCAAAATCTAAAACATGATTTGAAATAGTGAAGTGGTCTAAAGTATCATATGTAGTGAATTTCATTATGGTCATGTACATTTGGCATAGCTCTAACAATCATAGGAATTATGTGGCATATGATTCATGTTGTGGTCTCTTTATATAACTAGTTATTATATTCACTATGTTGAATGCTTATGGGCAAATGTCACTATAATGTTAACTAACGTAATTATAATAATCATTATTTGGTTCAAATAAAGAGTGAAAACTAGGTAATGTAGGTTGAATGATAGGTTATTATATTTGAAGATCCCGGATGAATTATATGGAGAATACAATGAAGATTATTCTTGTGTAAAATACTTACAAATGATAATCCAAATCAATTCAAGGAATGTTTGAAAATGACAAAAAGATACCATGAAAGATGGATCCAATCATAAACTAAAATTAAAAATACCCTTACCTTAGAGCATGATATTTTTAATATGCAAATTTTCTTTTACACATTTAAAATATATGGAAAATATATTTTTCAAGGGATTTAAAATAAGTACCTTTTCTAGAATATAAAGGCTGAATTTAAGTTAACCCATTCTTAATTTTTGAATGTGGTGTTTTTTTAATTTTTAAAATACACCTTTTATGGGTTGTTTATGTGTCACTATTTCATTAGTTACTTTATTGATGTGACTTGTTTTATTGGCTAGTTTTTATTTAACTTTTTAAGTTTAAAAGTTACTTTAACCCACAAAAACTATTGGACTTTTTTCACATGAACTACTCACCCAAAAAACATCAAAGTGGGCCATTCGAGGTCATTGGCTCCTTTCCCATGTAATGTGTCAAGATGAATGAGGTAATCATAAGGAATACCTAAATTTTAGCTAATTTATTATTAGATGTTATATACTTCATCAAACATCAAGATACATTAGTATGGAATTACATTTATCTTATATATCAAAGATCATCCATAATAATATGCCATATATCTCATTTTACGCAAGAAGTGGTCTAAGAACCAAATATGATAGATTTAGGTTCTAAATATGGTTATGTGATGTTGTCCATCAAATCCTTTTACCATGACCAATGTAATAATGTTGATTCTTTTTTTGTGTACCCAAGGCTATTATAGTAAGTAGTGTCATTGATTTGGCATCCACCATAACACTTAATGTGGCATGAATCAATGAAAATATGTATGAATAAAGACACATCAAGGAGTCAATGGGAATTTCATAATCATCAAATGTTAACCAATAGGTCATCACCTTTTAAACTTTCATCTTTAAGTGTACCAATAAGTTTGTCTATAGGATTATCCAAACTAGGTACTTTTTTCACAAACTACTCACAATCATTGGGCCATTCGGAAGCTAGAGCAAGATGTGCATACAATAGGTCATATGTGCCTCAATTTTTACATTGTTTCTTGTGTCACATGTTTTAGAAGGGGATTAGTGAACATATCAAGCTCTTGATTGGGTTGTCCATCAAATCCAATTCATTTGTTGGTGTGTAAGTGTCACTATTAAGCTCAATTGTGGTGTTCTCAATTAGATCTTGGATTTTATATAATGAGAAAAAAATATTTATTAGTTAAATGTCTTGTATAAATATCATAATTGTAGCAGATGTGCATATGCATTAGTATTTTTTTGTTTCTTGTGTCAATCTTATAAATTAGTGAACATATCAAGCTCTTGATTGTCATGGGGGTTTCACATTGGTGTGGTGTCACTATTAAGCTCAATTGTGGTGTTCTCAATTAGATCTTGGATTTTATATAATGAGAAAAAAATATTTATTAGTTAAATGTCTTGTATAAATATCATAATTGTAATATGCATTAGTATTAAATCTTATAAATTACTATTAGTCATGGGGTTTGACATTTGGGAAAGCATGGTCTTATAGCAAAGTACATAATCACTAATAGTTCCATCAAGTTCTTGTTTAAATTGTGTAATTTGAGAAAAAGAGGCATTCTAACTAATATTGATGGAAAAATTAACCCAAAAAATATTGACTAAAGAATTGAAAGCATGTACCAAACCTTGAGGAATGGTGTAAAACTAGCTTAATTCATAATCCATAAGGGTTCTTAGTTAAAGTCTAATGAGCACTTTATTCTTACCTACATAATACAAACATGATGACTAAAATCCTAAAATGTTACTTAAGATCACCCATACCATTAAATGTTATAATTAAAGATCTCTAGGTTCAATGAATTATCTAACTACACAAAACTTCATATATGGCCCACTCTATTAAATCCTTAATAGTTGATCAATTTGTGCTTGAATAGGTAGATTGATTTGACATTTTAAACATGTTATAATGTGTATACATTTTAAACATGTTATAATAGCATTGTGGATAGAAACTACATGAAGGAGGTGACACATGAGATGTGGTCATAAAAGGCATAAATGAAATTATATGTTGTATAGGAATCCCCATATAGATATGAGGAATAGACCATGGTGCCAACATAATAACAATACTAGGTGTGGACATAAGATTGATCACATAATATAAGGTGTGAACTTTAATAAGTAGAATCAATCAAAGGTTTATTATATGTTTCCTTGAGTATGACTTCCTACACTAGACTTTTTTTGTTCTTTTGCATACCTAATTATATGTAACATTTTTCCTATCATACAAGAATGTCTCTTAAAGGTATTCAAAAGTACACTTTGTCCTTCTCATCATACACATTAAAACCATTATCATTACTAATATTTCCAACATTATTGATATTTTCCATATTTATATTAACAAAAGTAAAAGCATAATAATAATAGCATTTTCCATTCTATAAAACTAAGTTTTTAAGGATGTATATGCCATATTAAAGTTCAAAGCTCTTCTAATTATATAAAATCCAAAAACTTTTAATAATTTTATAGATTATACACACAAAAGCTTCTTTAAGAGGCAAAAACTCTTCCAATATCTCAATTGAATGGCTATAACAAGCACACGTCCCTTCCACATGTGACATGATGGGCTACACATTACAAAACAAAACAATTAACATGTAAAATTTGTATAATTTTTCAACAAAAACCTTTGGGCCAAAGGAATCATAACTTTCAGGAGCAGCCCCTACAATATTTATTTTGGGTACAAGTAATTCATGGTCCCACTATCTAACCATTATATTGGTGCGGAATAGGCTGAAAAAAGCTAAACAATACTTACCTCATTTTATAACAAGATTTTTAAATTTGTATTTAAATTCCAAAATTAAAGAACAGGTAATTAAGCATTTTAGAGTCAGTGAAGTAAATACTAAATGTTTTAAAGAGGCACCTTCATAGGACCACAATCTCACAAATCTCATCGTTCGCAATCTGAAGCAATTTTTAAGATGATCCTGGTTGAACTTTTCACCAATCTGATTTACAGAGGGTCAATGATTCGATTCCATATATTTCTTCAACACACAGCATAAATCCCCAAATCAGAGGAGCAATACAAAACCTGTTCAACTGTGGATCGTTCGCTTAAGCATTGAAAATTAGTGACTATTTTGCAAACATACCCTTCCAAACCGCAAGCTCGCAGATTTAACAGATTATACCTTTAAACGAGAAAAACATGCAAAAACCTCAAAAAAGCGCTAGAATTTCCAAACGTAAATGGCGGTGTCGAAAGACACCATATGAGTGGAGCGCAAGGGGAAAAGGATTTGACCTCAGCCGCCAAAGCCGTAGAGGGTTCGGCCCTGTCTTTTCAAGGCATAGACAACGTCCATGGCTGTTACAGTCTTCCGGCGAGCATGTTCGGTGTAAGTGACGGCATCTCTTATGACATTCTCCAGAAATATCTTGAGAACTCCTCTGGTCTCTTCGTAGATGAGACCGCTGATACGCTTAACGCCTCCTCTCCTGGCAAGACGGCGAATGGCAGGCTTGGTGATGCCCTGGATATTATCACGCAGCACCTTCCTGTGCCTCTTCGCTCCTCCTTTCCCCAAACCCTTCCCTCCCTTCCCACGGCCCGACATTTCTTCACTCTGCCAATTTTAGTTAAACCCTACAAATTGAAGTGCTCTGAATACAAGAAGACCAGAGGCGATGAAGAAGATACCGAAGCTCGCCGTGTATTTTAATACCCAGATTCTAATTTGAGTTCTTTTTCCCGCTCGACCACTATCAATCTCCACCGTTAAATCATTCGATTATCCGTGGCACATCGCTTCTGGAACACGCAGCCGTTCGATCTATGCCACTCGGATTGGAAGATATTATGTCGGAGTGGCCGGACAAACTTTTTCCAAAATGGTCGATTGGCTCTTTATAAGGTAAGTTACTTTTCTTAAAACTTATTTGTATCGGTCGTTATAGGTATCTTTATATTTTTATTATTCTTGATTGAATTTTTCAATTACGATTGCTCATTTCTTGGAAATTGTTATTTTTAATCGTTTTTTTTTCAATTATAATTCTTCATTCCTTATAATAAGTTGAAATGTATTTATATCAACTCATTTACAAATCAAATGTCATTCCTAAGCGTCACCCACTTTCTATTATGTGAAGAACTACAATTTCTTGTTAACCTACGCATGTATATTTCCACATGGTACGTAAATGACTACTCGTATGTGATGTCTAGCGTATTATATTCCATCTCGAGAGAATAAATACACACTTCTTCATATTTATATCCTATTCCAATTTTAGGAAAGAAATTGACAAATTAAATCTAGAATTAGTGAAGGTGTATATGTGTATTTAGAAGTGAGATTTTATAGCCGGAATGTGCTTTGTATGGTTGCATCTTTGAAATTGGCGGCGGGAGTTTGATGGTATGCGGGATGTTTATAATGTCATTTTCGAGTCGTTGAGGAAGCTTGCGCTTCTAACCAAATATTCATATGTAAAGTGAAAAATGGAGTGAATGTTTTTATTTATTTATTTTCACACTTAATGAGATTAAGAATCCAAGGAAGTGAAGGAAAAGAAGTATACGAGGATGGGAATTATCAGGTTGGAAAGATAAGCGAGCCAATTGTCCTCTCTTAAAAGACCCCAATTTTCTTGTTGGTATTCCTTACATGGTGTCACATCTCGTCTTCATACATTTATTGTTTTGGGGACTTTCAAATTATTAGGTGTGTCATGCCCAAGATTTTCATCCCAAAATAACTTGAACTAGTTAACTTTATATCCTAGTGAAAATTTGAGACAATTTTTTTGTTAGGGTGGGGATGATGAGCACAACCTGTTTAGGTAATATTTTAAAACGACATCCATGATAGTTTTCCCTGTATGCGGTAAGTTGTGAATTAAAACATACTTGGTAAAGTGTGGGTTTCAATTCAAGCTTAGGTATTAATCCAAGAGTTTCACTACGTCGATCCCAAACTAAATTCATCATGACTAGCCCAAATTATCTTTATTTAATTATGGAGCTTAGTTAAATCAAAGGGTTACGATTAAGTCTCCAACACTATCCATGACATAAAACCCACGCTTGGCTTCGTAAGGTTTATTATTAATACCCCACCTAGGGGTTTACTTGTATATGTTGGGGAAATCAACACCTCTTTTTACAATTCTATTAACATAATTAAGTCATCTAATTATTTGTATCAACTAGAAGATTATACAATGTCGCCTAGTAAGCGACCTTACTATAAGAGGGTCCATCCATCTATTTGGCCATTTGTTAGTTAAAGTATAACTAGACCCAAATTGCCATATTTAATTCAATATAAATCATTTAAGCTTTACCACATAAGAGATTAGCGATATCATGTTATAAGTTTTCCCTAACTCAAATTTAATCGCAACAACCAATTTAATGGGAAAGGGAAGGTAATTACTGTCAGTAGTGCCCAAAGTGTTGTTTCGCCTGTTCGGTGAGGGTGAAGAACTCTTCGAGAAATGACGCCTCTTGAAAAGCATTCCAATTGGTATTTTGGTGAGGACTTACTTTTGAAATTTATCTAACTCACCGTAGAAGCAATTGCATTTTAACGAATCGTCTATTTTTAATGTTGTCGAAAGCATTGCGAGATGTCTTTGTTCGTAGGTGAATCTACTTTCCACAATTAGAACTTCATAATTACAATAAACTCGATTAACAATTCTTAGGATTAATGTAAGCAATAGTGATCCACATACACAAGTTTGGAAGAACCCTTGTTACGTGCCTAAAATTTTTCTCGGGATCTCCTCAAGGGTTCGAATCAATTGAATCTTACTGAATGGAGCCGATTTTCCAAGAATATCTGCCGACCCGGGATTTTCGAGATCACGCAGATTCAGAAGCACATTCTCACGCTCATGACTCATGATTTTCTCAAAGAATTTTCAAGGACACTATGGGAGGGCTTACCTATTCAATAGTGTGTAAGTTCTGTTTGTTTTTATGATACCCATTTGGTGGTTTTATCTCACTCTTCCAAATATTTTGGTGGTTTTGAATTTTGAGTATCCGGGTATTCCTCCTTGATACACTTTCATTAAATCTTCTTCGGATCATGGATTCAAGGTTGGGAATTTGATTCAATCATGGTTTAGTACTAGGTGGGATTGTTGCTTAATTTTTTCCCCTCTTGTTTACTTTTTTTTAATTCTTTATTTGCAAATACTTCTACTTTGCATTCTTTACCGTGTCCATTGGTGTTTCCAACTTCATGCCTTTTACCTTTGTTGTTATTTGTTGGTGCTTAGAAGGCTCTGAATGACTTTGGTAGATTGTGGCCCATTTTAAAAAACATCAAATCACATCTCTATTAATCGGCTTTCTCCATTCATGTATTCCTTAGAAGCGCCACCTTGCCTTCTTCCCTTTATAATACCCAAATTTTCACTTGACTGAAAATCCCCAAAATTTGGTCCAATATGTTCCTTGCATAAAAATATACAATTTTTTCTAAAGACTCAAGGGAAGAATATGCGCTTTGACCCCCAAAACAGATGGTGCGTCTGATTGGGCACACCCTTTATCAACATCAACTACAAAAGTAATAACTATCCCTCTAAATCAAATAACATATATTGTTCGGCGTTCACATTGCATTGTACACATGCGATTGCTAGTATTACTACTATCATCATTATATATATATATATATATATATATATATATATATATATATGATAGTTAAATAAAAACTAAAAATAATATAAATGTAATGAGACCTATAATTGCGGAATTTAAAAAGTTCAAATAATTAATAAATTAAACAAAAATAATTATAAAATAAAACAAGTATTGAAAATTATAAAAAAGAAGTAAGTTTGGTGGAAGAATGAAATGGAATAATGGTGACAGCTGAGTAAGTGGGTTTTGATGGTGCATAGGTTGCCTCGCATGGAGCTCCAGATGAGTTTTGCACATCCATCGAAGCATGAATCGACAAATTTTTTATTTTTGTCAATGAGGTAGTTGTCAGCGCTTAGACCAGGCCCCTACCAAGCTTTATTAGCCCTCCCCCCATTTTGGATAATGGAGTCGTGATTTGTTGTTTTCCTATCTTGATCTATGCGTGTGGAGCAAGATTCCCAACCTGAACAGTTAACATTTTCCAATGCACCCCTGCCTGTGTTAAAGTGGAGCATTTTGGAACTAGGACGTTATATTTATAGTCTTGTTGGGGACACCATTGGTTGCAAGATTTGCACAGACTGGATTTGTTGAAAAGGTGCTAGAAACTTTCATGCAATTGTGATTGATATGTGTAAGCCAGACTCCACAACCTTTTCCAGCAGTCTTCCTTCGTGCGTCAAGAAAGGAGCTTTCATAAAAAATAAGGTGTGGGTGCATAAGCAAACACGGAGGCTGTTGGGCAAACATTTTGAAGAAATGTGTTTTCATTGAATATCATGGTTGCAGGATATACACGGTATGAAAAAAATGCAACCCACAAGTGTTCACTTGTTATTTTTCCACCTTTGCTAACACTCATGCCTAGCTTGGGTTAAACGAGAGCTTAGTCAAACATAGTTGTTGCAATTTGCAAGCACGCTGGTATATATGTATGAAATATGTGGCACATTAACTGTTTGAAAAAATGCCTGAAGGAATTGTGGTCAATGGACTGCAATGATTGTAGGATGCGTGAAGATTGAGTTTGTTAAAAATACGTTGGAGACTAGCAGGCAGTGCAATTGACAGGTGTATAACCCAATTCCAACCTTTGTCATCGTCCTCCTGCCTCGTAATGATACCTATGTCTTATGTATGTTGTAATATTTGTATTCCATGAGGAATAGTCTCGTTCCTTCTTTTGTTCAACGCTTTATGGAATTCTGCCAAGCTTCTGCACTTGGCTTACATTTAAATAAGTTTTAAGGAAAAGTTTGGTGGCCATTTAAATGCCTCTGAGTAATGAAAAGTGGATTGTCTTTCCTTGTGATACCACGTTCTTTACAATACATGTCTGCAATTTCAAGATATGTTGTGTACTCTTCATGGGGTTGTGCGTAGTAAGCAGATGGTCCATGGGCTTACACCAAATCATAATGGGAAGGGACGACATTTGCTTCGGATGTTGTAGTTATACGAGGCACTTGTTGGAGTCTGAAAAGGCCCAGAAACCTCTTAAATTGAACTCAACTAGTGTGTGTAACTTCAACTCCTCTTTTCGCTCGTAAGTTAATTACATGCATGGTTTTCTCATCTTTGTATTACATAATTTTTGTATTGCTAGCTTTCCCTTTTGCAATGAAATCGAAATTCTAATAGAAGTTAGATTAAGCTTGCAGTTTAATTAAATAAATCAGTACAAAACAACAAAAATTGCTTCTTCCTACGCAACCTGATTGATTATTTTGATCATCAATTGTACTCACAAACCACGTCCTAAGACATTTGGCAAACTAAGGTATCAAGACTAGATATGCAATGTTTGTTTTTCTCACGACACTCTTGTTGGGCTATAATTAAGCCAAATATGTAGATTTAGTGGTGTTTTCGTAAACTTGGTTGTTACGGCACTAGGTTCCTAACTCCTTGTAACTCAAAAAATTTACTTGGAAATGATAAAACTCATTAATTTTACTTATATATATGTATGTATAAGGCTTTGTGTCTTGAAAGAGTGGTGTGTGAAATAAGTTAGTTATACCCTTCTTAACACTCAAACGCTTGAGAATATGAAAACGAACATTGTAATTAAAACTATGATCCAAATGAGGGATCAACTTAGAAGGTTAGAAATGAAACAACAAAATATAAATAATTAGATGTGCGTGATTAAATAAACCTTGGAAATTTATTGGAAGAATCCAATTGTTTGAGTTTTTGTGTGTGTGTGTATGTCACATTGAGGTTAAATGACGAATATTATAATGATAAGCATGTGTTAGATAATACACTCTTATTAGTTTATATGATTTTTTTATCAATGTTGATGGAATAATAGCTATGGAAAATTGTGATAAAGTTTATTGATGTCGAGGAATTGATATTGGAAATTATATATTTGAATTGTGTGTCAATTGTTTAATGTACGTGTGTTTGTGCAATAGTTAGAATTGATTTACATATCATTTTGAGCATGTATGATTTGTGTGTTGAGTGTGCAGATGACAAACAAGTGTTCGAAAGACTAGTACCATGAAATAAACAAAATAAAACAAAACAAAAGAGGATGAAGGGGGAATAACTCATGCGGGACTTGTTGGCTAACAATGGGTCACTTTGGCTTGGAATTTTTTAGGTTGATGTAAATGTGTAAAGTGACCTTAGTTTTTAATGTTGTCTTTTCTTTCCTTGATTGAAATTTATTTTCCTTCATTTTAAACATATGATTCGACTTGCTTGATTTTTTTAATAGATAAACGCTTTTGACCGGAGCTATGAACCGGAGTACATTCAACCAAGATATAACATTAAGCTCAACAATTAGCGAACTAGATCCACCACACATGAACCCATTTCTAGTGCAGGTCTTCTCGAACCAAAATCCACCTCTGTTGAATCAGCCTACCAATCGCGCCACCTCGGACATTACCACCCCGAACAGGGATCATGCCTTAGTGAGATTTGAACATGTCTAGAGCCAGATACAACCATCTGACTTAACCGCTCCACCCAAACCCCATCGGCAAAATTTGGTTCCTTAAGTGCTTTTATTATGCCAGAGCTATGAACTAGAGTGGTGGAGGAATACTTTCTCTAAGTGGGACATGGGGGTGGGCTTGGGCCCTTAATGTTCGCCGAGTGATCCGCATTCGGAGCGCCCCGCTATGTTCCACTTGGTCCATATGGAGAAATTCGACCCCTACCTCAAGGTGTCCCCATGGTCACTTATCGAAAGTATCCAATGAACTCAATGGGAATAGAACTTGAGTTGATGATTACAAACTACCTTGTAACTCACCAATGTATATGTATGTAATGTATATGTATGTATATATATGTATATGTATATATATACATATGTATATGTATGTATATATATTTTTGTATGCCGAAAAACAATATTAATTATCTTAAGAGTAACCTCATAGAGTAAACCATACATATTTATTAAAGAAAAACACCTATAATACTTTAAAAAATCTATCATAATAGGTCAAATCTTATATATAAAAATCTCTATGATTTCTAAAAATACAATTCCTAGAGAAATAACTATATAGTTAAATTAGAACTCTAAAACCAAAATCTTATCTTGATTATAATAATAATATAAGTTCTTGCAATTTGAAGAGATAAGAATGAGATTAAGTAGATGAGTAAGAGCTATTTAATTCTTGGAAAGAAGAAGATTTTACCAGAGTTGAAAGAGATTGAATAACACAACTACTTCCATTAGATCCATTTGAAATATAACAAATCATAACCATCCTCGTTTACTTATAAATTTATTTTCTCGACAACTATAAATGGGTGTTGTTATAAATTCTACAACTCAACCGCAATTCAAATTTCTTATACTCACCAAAAATAGCATTCCCCTCTCTCTCTCTCTTTATATTTAAACTACAAGAATTTGATGGTTTATAATTACACCGTTTAAAAGCTTTCTCTCCAATATACTCCATAACTAAACAAGGACCAAATTCCTTTTATTGAACAAGCTCAAGATGACATTATGGTACCTTTCCTTAAACTTGTAACTTTAAATTTTAATAAACACTTTAATAGACTCATAATACTCAACTAAAACTAGATTTTTAGTTTTCTTAATAATCTTAACCAAGTCCATTTTCCTTTACATCCAAAATCAAGATTTCCTTTCTTAACAAACAACATGCAATATTTCCTTTACCAACACAAGGAAGTAAAAATATTCCTTTTGCACTATTATACACATCTCTCATTTCCTACTCAAGCTCATATGAGGAGTAAAACCAATATGTCTAAAAATCAATATCTCCTTTCCTATTAAACGTTAAGATTACATGAAGACTAAGAGCTCCTCTTTATACATTCAAGTTCTTCCATCCAAATAAAGAATTGTACAAGGAATATAAAAATTAAACTTTTTAATATGATACAAATCAATTTACCAACCATCCAAATATTCCTCCAAACCATCCAAATATTCCTCAAAACCCTCCAAACATTCCTCAAAACCTCCTCCGAACATTCAACTTATCTCAAAACATTCCTCAAAACCCCCTCCTTCAAATGTTCTTCATCTTATGTAGCTCCTTTTCCCCATAGAACAAAATGAACACAAGGTGATATCATTGGAAGAATCCAACAAAATAAAATTTCCATTGAGAACCTTATTCAGACAATAAGACAAAATCATGCCACAAATCCATCCCACATGACTTTAGCCAACACACTACAAACATTGATTGGTGAAAATCAACTCTGTTTGCAACCAACCAAATAGAAATAGATGGAATACCTTTAGAGCTGATTGTAGGCATTGGTATGCAGATAAATTATCCCATGTGGCCATAAAAGACAAAAAAATTTTTGCAAAAGACCACATTTGTGCATTATTTACTGAACCCGAGAACCAATGCCCCCCCCGACTACTTGCAAAATGGTTCCCAATCCATTGGTGCCATGACGACCGAATCAAGAACAATTTTTGGGACCGATGGTGGATGGTTTTTTATTATCCACCATGCAACAACAATGAGGTTCCTCTCTATTTTTTGAAGAAATTGTATTGCGAGTTTGTGCTTAATGAGGTCCCAAATTATTTTGACTTTTCTAGTTTTACGGGTGAGGAGGTGGCTCTGCACAGAGTAGACCAGGTGCACATGTGTTGGTCAACCTAGGATCCCCATGCCCCAAAACCCCCACTGCCTTCAGTTATCCCTCCTACAATGAAGGAGGTTGTGGAGATTGACACACTACATGCATTGAGGGAGCTCACTGACACTCTGGCCCAACATAGTAGCCAGATTACATCTGGTGATGTTGGTGGAGGCGCATTAGGTTCTAGCACACCACACCACTGCGGATCATGTGGTGTCATATGCACTACAGGTGAGAGACATCATTTGTTGGATCACATGATCTCTTTTTTCTAGATGAGATGATGGCAGATGTTTTTGAACTGGTGCAAATGATCTTGGTCTTTCACAGGTAAATGTCAAATAAATAATATATATATAAAATTTATTTCATTTGAGATTTTAATATATATGTATTTGATTACATCATACATACATGTAAAAACTAATATTTTTTTATTTAAACAACAAGAGCCGGTGAAGGACACATCCGGCATCGACATGCTAGCTACTGTAGTTGGGCATGTTACAGAATAAGTTTCAAGTTACTTACATTTCAAAGTTCATTTGATTGCATGTTTATTATTAAATACACATTAATGTTCATGTATAGTGTTTCACGTGTACATGTACATATTAATATGTTTATCTTTTATACGCAGAGCCTGGTGGGTCATCATCTTGCTCTGGGCACTGAGGCTACTAGCACGCCTCACGTGAATTTTACGCAAGTTAGTTTCTCTTTACACGTTGTTTCTAATTGTGGAATTTTCTAATTGTGGAATTCTCTAGTAGTTTGCAATCCCATAACTCTAGCCAATACAATTTGATCATAACATTAAGCTCTTATGATGCAAGGGTTAAGTAAACACTCTCCTAGATATACAAACTCTCCTTTTATCATGATCATGGACACTTACCTCTATGCTACATGTTTCTAGAGCACTCCATCTCTAATTCTTTCTCCATCATCCCTTTCCTCTGAGGATCTCTTTTAGCTTCTTAGGATGTATGCATAACTGACCTTGCCAACATTGTTAGTTCTATGCATTCTTTATTAACCCTCTTCTCTCTAAACAACAAAGAGATGACAATATGGGATAAGTTACCTACACTTCTAAATATATCATGGGTCCCTTGGTTCATGTTTATCACCAATACTCCCTATGCAATTCTATACACCCAATCTCATATTATATTTTTTATTCATCAAGTTTCTCTATATTTGCATTCTCATGTACAATGGATATAGCTTGGTGAGGCCTAGAACCAAGTTCTACATACCAAATACATTCCACATCTTTAATGAATTACTTCTTGAATATGCTTAAGACACCTTCTCTACTTTATCATAAGGTGTTTAGACTCTTGGTTCAGTCATACACTTGCAATCTTACATAACTCTCTGTTTTAGGCCTTATTGCTACTAGTCCTCTTCTCATGCTAATACTCATGTATCTCATCTTTTTCAGCCTGAGAAGAGGAACATACATACAGTCCATTCAAAAATAATAATTTAAACAAAATTCACACAAAATTTTGTCTACAACATAAACACATGTCTTCCTCTTTCATTAATTGGCTCTATTACATCTTGATCCTCCATATATCATCATCAAATCCCTCGAATAACTCCCTCTTTTTCTTACTAGCCTCCCTAGAAACCTTATTCTTAGCTCCTTAGAGAGCTCAACAACATCTAAATTTGGAGGAGGATAAAATTACATCCCTACATGCTCTCCACACATTCTAAATCCTATTTCTTTCCTCTTAGTACAACAATATTGCCTTACTTAGGCATAAACAACTATCTCACTTATACACCTAGTTGTTACATTGACAAACATAACCTCTTTTACAAACATATCCTTTATCTTTACACCCACATTTGCATTTGAATAATGGATTCCTCTTGCCATCTTGCATGTTCATATCCAAAACTCTACCAAATCAATATGATTTACATCATTGTCACCTATTGAAGGATATAAGTTTCTAAGGAAGAAATTTTCTCATACCTTAAACACCATTCTCCTGGACAGTTTTCAATTAATGTTGATCTACATGTTGTTTGTACAACTTATGACTGCCACATAGACTCCTCCCTATATGCATACTGTGGAGGTTGTGAGATGTTGCCATAACATCTGCAGATCCACTAACTCAGTACAATTTTTCAAATTTGTTAAATTTTGGATGAATGTTTTCTTACTACTTATCTACAATATCAAATTGTACATGAAATATTTAATTTGAACTATTTATTTGTATGCATCCTACCCCTCGTGAGTCTACCATTGACCCTGCAATGCACATGCAATGAAAAAAATTGATAGGGATTATGAGATTGCGGTAAGATTTCACATGCATTAAAATTTCTAAGTTTCTAAATTTTGAATGTATTTTAAAAATTTGGGTGTTAAAAACTTGATGTTTATGAATGTGTAGGCTAAGTTGCAGGCCAACTTAGAGACACCTAGGACCACACATGATGAAATCCATAGTGGCATCTCCCTCCACTACATCCATAGTCATGGACATGCTTCTACTAGTAGGGCCAAGAGAGGGAAGATGTTTCATGATTAGATTCATAGGACCCATGTATAGATATATATGCCATCTGGTCCTAGTTCATGATTCTTCATAGTCCATGTATATAGTCTTATGCGACCATGTGTGGTCCTATATGTATGGCACACTTAGTTTGATACATTATTCTTATATTTTTAGAGACGTGGCACACTTAGTTTGATACATTATTCTTATATTTTCAAAGATGTGGCACACTTAGTTTGATACATTATATCCATGTTGGTTTTCATAACCATATTACTTCTATGTTTGATTTGATTTCATTGCACATGATATACTTCTATGTTTGTTTTTTCATAACCATATTACTTCTATGTTTGATTTGATTTGATGGCCTCGATTATGTGACCATTATCCATATCATGCATGTACTTGTGATGCTCATTGGGAAAAAAACCATGAATGATTTTCTTATGATTGTCATTGCTATATTTTGAGGACTAATAACTCACTACTATTGCTATATTTTGATAACTCACTACCATGTGATCATTTTTTGTTCAAGAGATTCAAGTGTGGAGTTATATACTATGGTTTTCCATAATACTGTAGATATGGACCATGTTATGAACTACTAAGAGGTTATTCTTATGATATATGATGTTATGTTATATAATGGTTTTGAAGGTTCTTGGGTGCAAGATCATTTTTTGTTCAAGAGATTCAATTGTGGAGTTATATCAATTTTCTTATTTTAAGCACATGGTTAACACACTCCAAAGTGGGAAAAATGTACACAATTAAAAATGGTCTTGAGGGATTTATTACAAGTCATTTTATATGTTTTTAGTGTACTTACAATTTATTTGTTAAGTATTAGTCCAAATTAAGTGTTATTGATGTGTGTAATAATAAGGTCCTAATTTGAATTCACTTGTTTAAAAAAATACATAAACATTGTAGTTTAGTTGGCACAAGATATGAAAAAAATATTCTTAACACTCTATTGTGTATTTACATGCTTTAAAAAGAGATCAAACAATCATTAGAGTATTTACATGGTAGTGTGTTTACCTTGTTGCAATCTCATTGATGCGAGCCGAGTAGTGAGTAGTGAGAAGTCATGCCCTGGGACATCATGGGAGTGAAAATTCCACCACCAACATGCATCCGATTGGGGGGGTATATGCCTTTGCTATGGCGGGCTCTAGGGAGGCCCGGTTTGGAGTCGACCACCCGATCCGAGCCAAGAACCCCTTCCCTATTCATCCCAATTCACGTTTTTCAATGGAAACTTCTGATGATCACAACTTGGCACTCGGTCATCCAAACCAAGAACCATCTAAGAAAAAATTGAGTGAAGGAGGCCTCTAATCACACCCAATAATTTAGGGTCATGGCATTCCTTGAGCCTTCGTGGCATAATTGTTTGCAAACTACCTTTTCTAGGCAGTCCTAGGAAATGAACAAAGCCGAGTAGTGAGAAGTCATGCCTCGGGATGTCATCATGGGAGAAAAAACCACCTGCCAACACATCTCTATTGGGGGGGGCCTTTGGGGAGTGCTATGGCGGGCTATGTCAGGGAGGCCCGGTTTCAGTCGTCCACCACCCAATCCGAGCCAAGAACCCCTTCCCTATTCATCCCAATTCACGTTTTTTGAGTGCGGAAACTTCGATGATCACAACTTGGCTTGATCATCCAAAATGAGAAATCATTTGAGCAAAAAACAGTGAAAGGAGGCCTCTAATCACACCCAATAATTCAGGGTCATGGCATTCCTTGAGCCTTCGTGGCATAATTGTTTGCAAACTACCTTTTCTAGGCAATCCTAGGAAATGAACGGAGCCGAGTAGTGAGAAGTCATGCCTCGGGATGTCATGGGTCACAAAAAATGCAGTGTTTGGTTGCCAACACATGTCAGGTGGCTAGGTAAATGCTAAGGGGGAGGTTTTTTTTGGTGTGGGACTATGTCATTGCTTCTGGGCTACTTCGTTCGGGCAGTAGTCCCTTAAGAGCCCTGAGACCAAAAATCGTATAACTTCAACGAGTGATTACTCGGTCTCATGGCACCTAGAGATGTCTCTCATTAGATCCTACACCTCCATGTAGGGACCCTCTATAATATCCTATCTCAGTTTTTTTTCCATCTCCAATCGGTGCTCTCGCTGCCCTATTGTTTGCAAACGTGCCAAATAGTGCAGTTTGAGCAATGTAAGGTTATCAAACACTATATTTTGCAAATGGTGGGTCATGGCACCAAAAAATATGCCAAATGTCATCTAGGTGGCTAGGTAAATGCTAGGGGAGGTGTTTTTTGGTGTGGGACAATGTCATTGCTTTCGGCTACTTCGTTCGGGCATAGTCCCTTAAGAGCCCCGAGACCAAAAACCGTATAAACTTCGACGGGGTGATTACTCGGTCTCCATCGTGGCACCTAGAGATGTCTCATTAGATCCTACACCTCCACATGTAGGGACCCTCTACAATATCCTATCTCATTTTTTTCCCATCTCCAATCGGTGCTCTCGCTGCCCTATTGTTTGTAAACATGCCAAATAGTGTAGTTTGAGCTAGTGTAAGGCTATCAAATGCTATATTTTGCAAAATGGTGGGTCATGGCACCAAACCAATTACACCAACACATCTAGGGTGGCTAGGTAAATACTAGGGAGGTTTTTTTTTGGTGTGGGACAATGTCATTGCTTTTAGGGCTACTTCGTTCGGGCGTAGTCCCTTAAGAGCCCTAGACCAAAAAACTATATAACTTCGACGGGTGATTACTCGGTCTCGTGGCACCTAGAGATGTCTCATTAGATCCTACACCTCCATGTAGGGACCCTCTACAATATCCTATCTCTCATTTTTTTCCATCTCCAATCGGTGCTCTCGCTGCCCTATTGTTTGTAAACACACCAAATAGTGCAGTTTGAGCCAATGTAAGGCTATCAAATGCTATATTTTGCAAATGGTGGGTCATGGCACCAAACCAAAAACTATGCCAAACATGTCCAGGGGCTGGTAAATAAAGGGGAGGTTTCATTTTTTGTGACAATGTCGTTGCTTCTGGGCTACTTCATCGGGTGTAGTCCCTTAAGAGCCCCGAGACCAAAAAATATATAACTTCGACGTGTGATTACTCGGTCTCTCGGGCACCTAGAGATGTCATTTCATCCTACACCTCCACGTAGGGACCCTCTACAATATCCTATCTCATTTTTTTCCATCTCCAATCGGTGCTCTCGCTTTGCCCTATTGTTTGTAAATGCACCAAATAGTGCAGTTTGAGCTATGTAAAGGTTATCAAATGCTATTATTTTGCAAACAAACTCATGGTGGGACCAAGCCAACACAATCCAACATGTCTAGGTGGCTAGTAAATGCTAGGAGGTTGTTTTGGTGTGGGATTGTCATTTGCTTCCGGGCTTTGCAGGCATAGTCCCTTAAGAGCCCTGAGACCAAAAATGTATAACTTTGACAGGTGATTACTCAGTCTCCATGGCACCTAGAGATGTCTCATTAGATCCTACACCTCCATGTAGGGACCCTCTACAATATCTATCTTTTTTTTTCTCAATTTTCCATGAGATCATGCCTTCCTTGTCGTGATTGAAACATGCCAAATAGTGTAGTTTGAGTCAAGGGTTGTCAAACCATTATATTTTGCAAAGCTCATGGGGGAATATGCTTCGATTTGAGGGCTAATGGTTCTCCAGTAGGCCTATTTTGGCCTAGAGTTCCATGCCTCGGGATGAAACCACCAAATCGCATATGAATTATTGTATAAACCCCTTCATAGAGTACATAAAAACCCCTAAGTACATAAAAGTTATTTTCTTTTTTTGAAAAAAATGAAAGCTTCTCTTAGCTTTGAGAATATAAAATTCTCTACTAACAGTGCCAACCACGTGAAGGTAGAAGCTTTTATACACCACTAACCTACATAAAAGTGTTAGTCAAAGTAATTTAAGTTGAATCAAAACCATACTAGATATATACAAAATACACAAATTTAATAAAATATATGAACTTGAATCTAGTATGTACAAATTTAAAAACTTCAAAGAAATATATACTAGACTCGAGCATGTAAATTCATTCCAATGAACCATCAGGATTGGATCTACTAACAATGCCAACCACGTGAAGGTATCTAAGCTTTTATGCCACCAAGTTAACTTGCATAAAAGTGTTAGTCAAAGTAATTTAAGTTGAATCAAAACCATACTAGATATATACAAAATACACAAATTAAATAAAATATATGAACTTGAATCTAGTATACAAATTTAAAAACTTCAAAGAAATATATACCAAACTCGAGCATGTAAATTCATTCCAATGAACCATCAAGATTGGATCTACTAACAGGCAACCACATGAAGGTATCTAAGCTTTTATGGCACCAAGTTAACCTACATAAAAGTGTTAGTCAAAGTAATTTAAGTTGAATCAAAACCATACTAGATATATACAAAATACACAAATTAAATAAAATATATGAACTTGAATCTAGTAGAAAAATTTAAAACTTCAAAGAAATATATACCATAGACTCGAGCATGTAAATTCATTCCAATGAACCATCAGATCATATCTACTCTGAATAGTGGACATGATTGCTTCATGATCTGACTCTCAACCTTCCAAAGAATCTTGTTATTAGGCCTTCCTCGATATCTATACAAATTGAATATTTGTCACTAGAACTAGATGTGAATATAAGAGTATTTTCATGTGTGTCTCAAAGTCTTCAAACACCCAAACAAGAGAATTTTTAATGGATACCATCAAAGCCAAGTTCCAATAACTACCACTGACCCTTGTAGGGTACTCAATATCTTCACCATCTATAATAGGAGAAGGAAACTTCTTTCTTTCCTCGATGCAATGACATAAGAAATAGTTTGTTCCTTCTTCATTGTCTTCTGATCACAATAACTACAAACACATGTCCTACAAAAAAATAGAGGTTTCAACTCAAATTTAAATTACATATTAATTTCAATGGACATAACTCAATACAAAAATTGTAAATAACCATTTACCTTGTCACACCAAAATCAAAATGTCATCAAAGTCCTTGGATGTTACAACTTCATCTGAGAAAACAAGTCATGATGCCTATGGAAGTTGATAACTGGGAAGTGGAGTTAGAGGCCTACAAATCCATCCATCCACCCATTCTTGTGAATCACACTCAATAGTGAAAATTCGATACAAGATGCACAAAAACACAAATTTCTTGTCCATGTGGCCCACGAAGAAGCGTTTGAGCTACAAAATGAGTGTAGATCACTGACCTTGTGAGTGTCATACAATCCTCGTAGTTAGCAATTTTTTGTTCCTCTATCAACCAAAAATATCTATGAACTATGGAATTTTCTTGAGAACCATGAGCCATGTTGTCAATACACCATTCCACTATGCTCTTTGCATCTTTCAATTTAGCACCATCTTTGTACTTCAACTCTTCTCTTGCAAGAGCTCTTTTCACACATGCCCCTACACCATCATGCTCTCCTTTTCCATGTCCAGCCTCAATGAAACTCCAAATATGTTAGCACACCCATCTTGACATGCATCCTTCTCATCCAATAAAAATTCATGCATTCTTAAACTAAGACGTAATTATCTAACCATATATAATGTTGATTGAAGTGGATGTCCCTATCGACAAAAGTTTTCATAAAATAACTAGAAACACCCTTGCACAAATTCAATAGAATGAGTTGATCATCACTGATATAAAAGTGGTACTCTCTTAAAAAAATTTGATCATTCTCTGTACTATCAGAGAATGTATAAATGTTATATGCACAAAAATGACAACTTGTACTAAGTTGTAATATTGTGATTGAACCTCCATTTGTGGTTACAACATGTAATTCTCTACAAAATCACCACTAAAACAATAGTACCAATAGGAAATGTGTCCTTGCATATCTTGAATTGTTCATCCAACCATCGAGCTCTGTGTGTATGCCTAACATACTCATAAACAATTTCATCTTCTTAAATTTTCTCATAAATTGAAAAACAGGTATATGTTCTGTAACTAGCTCACACCATTTAGACTCCTTTCCATCTTTCAATTGGTATGGTACTGATTTATATTTATTAAACCCAACTAAATTATGTCCTATTGCACCTCCAATTTTCTCATGGATACAACTTTCCAATTTAGGTAATCCGCACGTACCACAACTTCCATCTAAACAATCCTGACTATAAAAAAATTGTCCAACTTCTCTTTCACAAAATATCATAGGAATGAAATCCTAGAAGATATTGGTGGAACTTGAACACCACATTCGAAACATAGTTTTAGAATGAAAATAAGAATGAATACATCAAAAATTATCATAATGCATCACAAATTCAACATGTTGCCTACAACAACAAGTGGTGCGAGCGTGGTTGATTTTCACATAGAATGGTTTCAACATTTCAAAAAAATGTTGACTAATTTTAATTTTTGGATGCTCTTGTTCAAACTTATGAAAAAAATTGAGTTTGAGTCATATCTAAGAAATGCTTTGGATGTGGTTCACGATTAGTAGAACCAACTCTCTGTTTTACAACATCTCTTGTATTAGGTGAAACTCTAGTGTTACCATGCCAAAATTGAATAACAACTTCTCTTATAACATCAGATATATCTTTGTCTTTACGTGGTGCTCTAGCAGAAAATGCCCAAAAATCAATGTTATTGGGTGATTGAAGGATATTACACCTTTCAATTACTTTCATTAGAGTTTTTTTGATTAACTTTCAACATTCGACTTGTTTTCCTAATCAAACATTGTTTTTTGTTGATTCACTTACAACACTAGTAAGTAAGTACATGACACACACATTACTATCCCTTGTGTGTCTCTTTACACCAACAATGTGATATGCATCATGTAGGTTATCAACAATTACAGAGGTTTGACCATGTATATTAGATGTTGTCAATCCTAAGGTGTTTAATGTAGGTCTCATTTTATTCAATTTCATCAAACTAACCAACAACTGACATCTTTGGGAATCATTTAAAATTTCAAAATGATTATCCCAAATTTCAATGGCTTTTCTTCTGATTTTCCATTCAAAAGTTTTTCGACATTGGTTTCAAAATGTTCTCATCAATTTCAATAAAATAATTAGGTCTCTTTCATAAAATCCTAGGAGGTGTTTTTGCCAAAATTTTTTGTCTACTGGTTTCAAATGAATTTCCTTGATTCACATTTTCATTGTCTCCTTCAATTTCAACATCAACTACATCACGACTATTTAATTCATCTTCAACATTGATATTTAATTCATCTTCATCATGAGTATTTAATTCATCTTCAACATTGATAGTAAAAACATTACTGGTTCCTCATTTCTTACAATAGTAGGGGTTGAAGATGAACCTCTTCTTGATTCACGAAGTTTTCGCATTCGCTCGAATCTTGCAATATTTTTGCCTCTAATTCCTCCGGTGTTTTTTACTTATTAATTTCCTTTTTTGACTTCATTTCTTGTCTCCCATGATGTTTCAATCGATGTAGGACAACTCCAAATGATGTAGGGCACCTTAAAAATAGTAAAAAATAGCTTCCATGAAAAAAAAAGTGTAAAGGTGGCAAAATTTCATAAAATTCATACAATAAGTCAGAGGTCGAGAATAAAAAATCACATGGTGAATTGATGTTGGGATTCATGTAAATATGATTTTAATAACCATGATCACGGTTATTTTGATATATCATGGTCAATTTAAAAGCCGTGATCATTTTATAAACCGTGATCACGGTTTATAAAACGTGATCGTGGTTCTTCATGTATCATCAAATCCACCCTCAAGGCTCGGAAAATCTCTTTTTTTTCCCAAACCCAGAGCTTTGGGAGGTCATTATGGCATGTGAAAGGCCAAAAACATCAAATTTTCTCTTGGACTTGAACCATGCCAAAAATTGAAAACATGTCACAAAAATGGTACCATCGCATAGGGGAGATTGTTAGCTTCAGTAGAAATATTGATTTTAAAGTGAATAGAATATGATAAATATCATTTTATAATTTTTACTAATAATAGGTCTTTAAGACACTTTTTCCCATGAATGTTCATGTCTACGTTTAAGACTACAAATTTTGTTTCACTTGTCAGAATGTGATAAAACCTATACCATCCCAAGTGGCAAAAATTCTATACACGTTAAAAAAAAAAGTATTTGATTTCGATATTTTTGATGAAGTTATGGCGGGAAAATGGAAAGTGCTCCATTTTCTTTATGTTTTCAGACCACTTTCATGGAAAAAATCATTAAAAAAATTGCTCTCAAAAAATACAAAATAAAATCTATCCCAAGATAGACAACGACATCTAACTTTTCACCAAAGGAAAAAAATAATCATTTTTTGGTCATCCAAATCATGGGAAAATGGACTACAATCTTATAGGCTTTTTAAAAAAAAAACCAAGTCATTGAATTTTGAGTGTTTAATATAGCTAAACTTGTCCATTTTTAAAAAATTAATAGTAGTTTAGAAACTAGATTCTGGATGCTACGATTCATATTTATATAAATTTTTCTAATATTTTTATATGTCATACCTTTCCAGACACCCCCAAATCAACCTACCTTTAGTGTCAAGTCATATCCTATCCTTACAAAGGTGCTCCATTTGTGAGTATCATCATTCCCCTAGGTGATTTAGGAAAAACAAGATCATTCAAGTGCCTTTGGAGCAATATCTCTCAAAGTGGGGTTTTAAGCAAGCTTAGAAAGGGCTTGCCTCAACCTTTCTAAGACAAGTAAACAAACCAAAGTAGTGTTGAAGACCTATATTCATCATGGAGGTATATAAGAGAGCTTAGAATGTTGTGCAACCGGTTTTGGAAGATTATGAGAAGTCTCGATGGTTTTGGGATAGTTTTAGCAAAAGCGGTGTTGAACCCTAATCATTGGTGTTATCATTGATGTCAAGTGACATTGATTGAAAAGGAATGAAAGGTGAGTTGAAGCTCACCAAAGGCATGAAGGTTGATTGGTAGTGCCTTCTCAGTGGTTTAGGATGGTTTCAAGTTGTTTCGGTGTCTGCAAACATGGACATGGTTGGTAGGAGTCTATTGGAGGTAAAGTACATGTTGTCTTTCTAATTTTAGATGGTCTATAGGTCAGCAATGATGTTGCAAGCATGAGTAAGAGCCCTCACAAGGTGAATCAGGTCATCTGGTGGAAGTTGTAGTTGAAACTAGCCCATTTAGGCCTGTTTCTAGTGCCTAATGAGGTGTGAGAAGTTGGTACAGGTCATGGAAAGGTCATGTGAGCATGGGATTAGCCTAGGAATGTTGTCTAGGGAATTTTGAGCACTAACAAGGCTTAGTTTGGCTCATGGAGTCAAAATTCAAAAGCTATCCAAAGTTGACTTTGAGAACTAATAGTGTTTGCTAAGGTAAATGAGATTGGTTAGAGCTTCACAGGAAAACATATGGCTAATAAACACATGGAATGTGTATATGGGTGTCTTGTAGTGCTTCATTCCAAATTTCATCAAATTTTTAAATGGGGATTTAAAGTTATTCAAGTTTTTTTTTAAAAATTTCTTTGAGAAGTGAAAAACAAGCACTCTGGATTATTAACACTCAAAAAAATTTGTAAATCCTTCTTCAAATAATCATATAAGGGTTTTTGTAGAGGATTCCAAGCTTGAGGTATTGCAAAAAGTCTCAGGTGAATTGGACATGTTTTAAGAAAGTTATGAGCATTCTTTTGCTAGTGTTTTCTCTCTCTCTCTCTAGTGCTTCTTCTTGAGGTGATAGGTTAAACATAATTTTTCAAACTCTAAATCATTGGTGTAACTATGTTCACTCCTCAAAAGGCTAGAAAACCTTTTCCAAGTCAAAATTTTGACCCCAACTATACCAGATAGGAGCAAGGCATGTAGTTGGAGCCACCAGTGTTTATGATACAAGCCTGAATGCATTTCTTCAAGTGACTAAAGATTGCAATAAAATGTGTCTTCAGATTCTCATTTGGTCTTCTTGGCTTTAGATCCTTATTCAAAAAGATTTAGATCCTTATTCAAATATGTTAGAGCAAACTTGAACCTTGGTGAAGCTAGTGAGATCAAAAGTTAATGCTTGAACATGTATGGTTGTGCAAAAGATAGAGTTTGCATTCAAAGACAAAGAATTACTCTCAAAGGTGTTGGTGGTTATTCCAATATGGCCCAATGTTTCTAAATGACCTACTCAAGCCTCACCATACACTATTAAAAACCTGGAATCATCTTACTTTGATCTAGAAGACACTACCAAGGTGTGAATCACAATGTACAATGTAATTCATGATTTTGGGAGCAGATAAAGTATTTCCAAGTTGCTTAATAGATTGGGAAAGGTGGAGGATTATTTAAAAAATCATCATAAGTTAAAATTCGTCAAATATATTTCAAAATTGGTCAAGAAATGAGTGTTTTAGTGCTCTCGAGCTCATATAAATTGTAAAACCATGAAACTAGGGTTTAGAAGGTAGAAGTGCTTGAAACTCAAGTTTGAGCCAATAAATTCATGATGTTTTGATTGAAACTCTGTATGGAGGACATGATCACATGGAAAATAAAATTAGATAATTTCAGGTAAAATTAGAAGAGAACTTCATTACAGAATATTTAACATAGTTGTGACAGCTCAAGAAAACGTAAATCTAAGTCTAATTGAAACAATATTCAAATTGAAAGGTTTTCTCCATTTCTCAATCTCTAAAAAAATTTGAAAGGGCAAGACAAGTGTCTCATATGTTTGAAAAGTGAAATCCAACTAAATTTTTGTTACAATCCATGAACAATCCATTACAGTACAATACTCATATCATTAAATTGGATCTGGAGTTTTGTGTAAGAGAACTAGGTAGAGATTTGAAAGGATATATTAATGTCTCTAATGCTTGTAAACAAATGTCTAGCTTAGTGTGAAGTTTAGAAAGTTTGTCAAAAGCGGGTTTTAGCAATAGAGTGCAAGTTGAAAGCTCTTACAATAAATATCCTATCAATACATCTCGAGAAAGCAATGGGAAGGTGCCTCCAAAGTCATAAGAAAACTTGATTGATAAAATGACTTCTTGAGTCACTTTGAAAAATTGAGGTTATTGTTTTGTCTTGAAGGCGGATGGATGGTTGAACTGATTGCTTAGAAAAATAGAATTTTGTTTGATCTTGCTATGTCTCATCTTATTTTTGAAGACCATTGTAGCTTGAGATAGTGTGGCTCTTGGAGAAAATTGAAGGGTCATTATCAATTACAAACTTGAACTCCTCTCCTCTAGCTCGTGCAAGAAGATCAAGAGAAACTTGTTGGAATCTATTAAACAAGGTATGAGGTCATAGGTGTCTTTCAACTTACAATGTATTATATGAAGAGTCTTACATTCTAAGTAGTGCTTGAAAATTTTGATGTAAAAGTTGAGGAGGTGTAAGGTCTTGTTGAAGTGAGTTGAATGAGATCTTGGGGGAGATAGAGAGTCATGATCAGTTACAAATTTGTTTGTCCTTATCTATCCCAAGCTAGTATGTAAAGAGTCTGCTTAGGTCAAAAAGGTGGTTGAGTCTAAGAGACACAAAATTCTAAGGGAAGTTGAAGAGATATTGTTCAGGTGCAATAAGAGTTTGAGATAAAGTGTGAGTGTGTGTGTGTGAGATTGATGAAAACCCCCTTTATATTCTATTGAAGAAAACTTTGCTACAAAGAAAAACTCCTTGGGCATAGCCCAAACCCCGAAAGTCTCTTATAGGTCATTAGCTGGTTGTAGTGGAATAAATATGTTGAAGTCTATGTAATATTGTGTTGATGAAAGAAAGTAGTGTTTTGGTGTTTTGTAGTTGAATGCTAATTTTCAGCATATTGATGTCAATACACTATTTATGAGCTCTTGATTGTACATTGTAGATTGTTGATGAAGATCAAGTCATTGTACTCTACTTTATTTGAATATCAATGAAGAAAGACTCTGAGTATATCTTGTTTTCCTATTATGTATGCTTTTCATGATGAACTATATCTAATGGTGATCAAGCATTAATGTATGTGGTTTATGAGAGTGTTTTGTTTGTTGTTTGAAATAGAAAAGAGAAAGTTTTATTAGGGACTGATTCACCCCCTCACAAATTTTTTCATTTATAACAATTGGTATCAGAGCAGGCCCTTAGAAGTAGCCTTAACAAGCTAAAGGGAGATCTTTGGTGACAAGGATGGGATATATTGATTACATAAGGTGGGAAGTAGAGATCTGTAAAGAGAAGCTAGAAAAATTGTGTGTATCTCATGAGGAAGTAATCTAGTGTATACAAATTCAACTCAAGGAAGCCCTAACTGAGAAAGAGGAATTGAAGAAAGAGTTAAGAACCATGAAAAATAAGGTATTGTCTTTTTAAGAGAGCTCAAAAATATGAATAAGATATTAGGAAAACAAAAGGCATATGGTGATAGAACATGCCTAGGTTTCATAGAAGATTCATGCAATATAGAGAAAAATGAAGGTGAATCAAGTCAAGGATCTAATGAAAAAAGGCAATCAAGAAAGGGAGATAGTACAAAGCTTTCATCTCATGGAAGATCATCCATCAGACATCCAAATGCATATAGGTATGTTGTTTTTCATGGTAATTTCTACAAGTGTGGTGCTTATGGACATAGGGCTAGTATGTGTAGTCCTAAGGTTGAAAAGAAAGAAGATTGCAAAGAAAAGACTCAAGAACATCACTCTGAAAGAAAGAAGGAAGAGGAATGTCAAGGCAAGGAAGAGAAAAAATTAGGTCAAAGATATGGAGCTAAATGTTATCACTATCATGAGAAAGGACATATAGCAAAGTATTGAAAAAATGAGCCATCAAACACAAGGAGGTATGTAAGCAAGTTCAATGGTTATTGTTATGCTTGCAATAGATATGGAAATAGATTCTTTGAATGAATAGAAAGACAAGTGGAATAATTTAGGTGCCACAAGGTAGGGCACATTGCAAGGTTTTTGTGATGCAGGTCAGCTAAAGAAAGAGATTCAAAGACCCAAGCCACAAGTTCAGAAGTTCAAGAAGAAGGAAGAAGCTAGTCAAAGTGCTAAAGAGGATTCCAAGAGTGTGAGTGAGAAAAAGGAGGGATCTATTGTGACAAAATTAGATTCAGAAAAATAAGAATCAGTCAAGGTGCAAGAAGAGGGCTTGAGACCTTCTTAGGTCTCTCATCAAGCTCCTCCATGGTGACATATACCTCTACTAGGATTCTTAGAGGTGTATTGGTGCTAATGAAGCTTTGGAGTGAGGGGGAGATGTCTAAGTCAGTATGAGTCTTCTCCATGGTGCATAAGGTATGTCATCTTGTGTTTCTAAGTGTGTTGTCAAGGATCTATTTGGGTATTATTGTGTAAAAAGTCATCATCTCAGCTGAGTGGTCATAAATAGCTCATGTAGGTGTTCCTATGGTTTGTGTTAGTCTAATCATAATGAAGTTGCTCATCTAAGTCAGTTGTGGTTGTTCATGCAATGAGGAGTATACAAGTTTTTTTGAACTCATGAAGTATGGTTTACAATCTATGAGTCTTTCCTTAACAATTTTTAAAGTTTATGTGGTCTGTGAGAAGCTTGGTGTCAAAATTTAAGTCTTGATTGTGTCATAATATTAGTCAAGTGGTGTAAAGGGATGTATCAATAATATTTTTGAGTCCTTTGTCTCTACATCATCCGAGTATGTGTGTCATAAAATTCTTATGTTATGAGATTCAAAATATGTAGATGGTCCCTTGAAAATTCTTAAGGTTGTTCTTATGCCATCACAAGGGTTAACCAAATCTTTCAATGAGGTGATGAAGACCTGTGTAGTGCTCTTGAAGGATAAATCAAGAAAAAATTAGGTATGTTTCAGAAAACTAAAGTTTAAAGGAGTAAATGATGGAATTCAAGGCTGATTCTTGGTATGTATGACTTATACAAGGTCCTCTAAAGGATATAAGTGATTTGAGGTTTTATGTATTCCTACAATCATAGGAATTTATGACAGAGTTTAGGCTATCTGTCATTTTGTGTGAAATACCTAATCAAGAAGAACTACTATGCAAGTTATGGATACTATCCTTTGGCATGAGATTTCAAGGTTATTGATGGAAGGTCAGTCAACTAGATGGGTGTCTCTACTAATTTCATCAAGTGATTTGCACGTCTACTTAAGAAGGTATATGTTAAATGTGCATTCTCGGTCATGATGAGTCATTCCAAGAAGAGAGACAATGTACTAAGGAGTCAATGATAATGTTGATGAATTATCTATCTATACTATTGTCATGGTGCCTCATAAGGTGTACCCAAGTCTGTGTTGTCTTGATTCATTGATTAAGCCTCTGAGTCAAAAAAGTGAAAATAAGTTGATATTGTCATGTTTTGTCTTTGTCTATATTTCATCTCCTTGTATAAAGTTGTAAGGCTCAAGGTCATCAAGTGAGTTTGATTTGTTCATTCATGAAAATTTTCTCCATGTCAAGGTTATGAGAAGGCATAAAATAGAGAAATAAGTCTTTGTGTGACATCAATGAAGCTTAGGACTTGGTGTAAGTTAGAGAGATTGAGTTTCCTCAAATTGTTTGAAAAGAGGCAGAGGTATAGGTGTTTTGTGTGTGCATAAAGAAGATAAGCATGAAATACTCTCATGAGTTTAAAGTTGTAATTGAGTGGGGTAAGCCGATACTCTAGGTATGCCTTAATTATGCATCAAAACTGTGAAAGTGATTTGTGAAGTGTGATTTGAGTGTTGAAAGAGATCAAGATACTCAAAATATATTCATTAACCCAAGAACATAGTGGTATTGTGTTATGACTTTGAAGGCCTTCAATTAGACATGAACCAAGATTGTAAAGGTGTAATGTGTTTACACTCATGAAGAAAAAGCTAGCAATTCCTTCTAGTCCCGAGAAGAGATGTGTATTTTCTCAAGTTGATTCATAACAAGGACATTGTAAGAAAGTCTTGTTCAAAATTTTGTTCTACATGTAATCATATGAAGTGATAAGGCTCATAATGAAATGTTTCATCACATGGAAGTATTACAGAGTATATAAGAGTGACCTCATAAGTCAAGAATGTATTTTATGATCAATCAAAGTACTATAACAACTTGTTGACAATGTGACAAGTAAAAATTACATGTTATAGGTGTTTGGAAGGCAGAGGACAAAGTATAAGAGTTAGGGATGTGGTTCTCATTTTTTACTCAAGCATGAGTGGTCTTTGGGTGAAATTTTAAAGGTTGTGGTATTGTGCAAAGGTATCTATTAGTTTTCTATGCCATGATAAGGGTTCTAAACCAAGAAGATATGAATTAATGCAAGAAGAATTCATATACATGTATGGGATCTCAGTAAGATTGAATGAAGAAGCTGAAGGAGTCCAAATGGGTTCAAATCTAAGTTTATCTCTTTGAGTTCTTGATAAGGCTTTAAGGAAAAGTGTGTTAAGCTACAAAAAGTGAAGTAGTATACTCTGCTTTGTAGGTCCGAGTTTGCATTTTCTAAGTTTGATGTTGCTTAAGATCTTGACAAGATTTGTGAACACACTATAAAAAGAAAATAAAAACATATGGGTTAGTAGCCTATTGATTCCTGGAGATTCAATCATGATATGTTATTCCAAACATTAATGAGAACTAATATGATAAAATGATGATTAATATGATCACAAGAGGTTTGTTGTATAGAGTGAAATACATGTCACAGGTGCTACAGTTGTTTATGAACTAGGAGAAAAGGTGGATCCAAACAAGTAACTATGATGAATTCAAAAGAAAAAGGAAGAGAGCATACAAGGTATCTCGTGAGGTGAATGAAATTGAAAAAGGAGTAAAAATACTAGCTATAGGTTTGTTGACTCCATGGGTCTAATTGAAGAAGTCTTCTTGCACAAGTGTGTTATTTTGAGTAATCGTGGAATACTGAGTGAAAAGGTATTTTTTTGTGATGTTTAATTATGGATAAGATGATGATATAGGTATGCATATGTGAAAATACAATCAGATCCAATGACAAGGATGCTAAGGTACCAAGCCCTAAGATGCTTAATGCAATATTTTTGATCTATGTTAGGTTGAATTTTCAATACGATGACTTTCTTGTTGCCAATACTTAAATAACTAATTATAGCATTCAAGGTCAAGAAACAAGGTCAAATGTCATGGGTAATATATGATCTTTGCAGAGTTTCCTTCTCTATGACTAAAAGGTTGAGAAAGTGTCTCGGAGTCCGCACACAGATAATGAAGGCGTTTGAGCTTCAAGTCAAGTCAACTTGCAAATAAAATATATGAAAACCATAACAAGATATGTTGATTAGCACTTAAGAGCTTCAAAGCTATGGTCTTCTCACAACTATTGTACATTTACAAAGTTATGAATGTTAGGCCGAATGTGATATCAAGATAAATATGATTGTATATCAAATCAAATTTGTTCCAATGACGATGTGAGCCAAAGGAGAAATATTTCTAAATGTGTTCAAAGAGGTGTGTGTACCAAACTAACTATTTTTGACTCATTTTCACAAAGGAAAAGTAAGAACCAATAAGAAGCTTCGAGACTGTGTTTTCAAACATTAAGGACCACCCCATTCAATTCTCCTTTAAATGGTGTAACATGGAAAGAAGTGACATTATTGGTCATGTAGGTTGCTTTAGTGTGATTTCTTTAGTTTGCATGCATAAACTCAAGATTGAGACAGAGGTACAATATGCAAGAAAGTCTCCTCTTGTAAAAGTAGGAATTCCTTTGAAGTTTATCAAAGTTATAAGTGGATATAAAGTTGCAAAGTGAAGATCTCATCAAAGTGGAAAGGTATGCTTACTTCAAGGAATGATTGTTTAGTCCATTTAAAGATCTTGGTTGGTCTCTTTAGTAGTTGTGCAAAAAGGGATATGAGTATTAGGCATCAAGATGGTCAAGGTTAAGTATGGTCTATCACCTTGAGTCCTGTCTTACAAAAAGTGCAAGTTATCAAAGGTTTACAAGTGTCTAATGTTTAACAAATTATGTCTAAAGTCATTCAAAATCTGTGGTATCGGGTTTGATTAATTGTATGAGGTGTTTAAGTCTGTCATGAATATAAAAGTCGAAAAGATGCGAGTCCATGTCAAAAAGGGGCACATAGTCTATCATGAATCTATAGTCTTATCATGTAGATAGTGGTCTATGAAGTGATTCTTAGAGAGGGAGTTGAGTCCTCGAGTGCAATTTGTAGGTCCATGGTGAGTCAATGTTGAGGTTTGATTGTGTCCTTTAATTGGTCATGGTTATACTTCTATCTCCAAGAAGTTGTGTATCATGAAGCTGAGTGTCTGTCAATATGTTCCTAGTCTTCAAGTGTGTCATCTTTGAGTTTGATATCACTATCTCAGTCTAGGTTATGTGTTAAGGTCTCAGTTTCTTCATCAATGTCAAGGGTCTATGATCAATGTCATAATCTCAAGGTTTTCAGTCTATCTTGGGGTTTTTTTGCTTCATAATAACATAAAGGTATGATTAGCCTCGAAAAGAAGTTTGTGTTACCATTGAGAAGACAATGAGTGAGTGTAACAAGAAAAAGTTCATGGTTCTAAAAATAGATATGACGAGTAAAAGGTAGTATTGTGATCTTAAACATGGGAATGAATTAGAAAATAATGAAAAACATGAATAAAGACAAAATAAGGAAAGTATCGAGTTAAGGGGAGTTTGAATTGGACAAGAAGAGGTCACTCAATGTAGCTACAAGATCTTAGAAAAGAGAAAACACAATTCTTAGAGGAGCTTGTAGACATGTAAGCTTATTTTCTCATGGATAATTGGTTTCAATTGTCATTGCTCATGTCAAGTGGCAAAGAACCTTTTCATAGATATCAAAGGGGGAGAGAGTGTTATCAGAAACTAGGAAGGATGATGTGAGCTATTGGTTTGTGTTTGCCATCAAAGGTTTCTGAGTGGTTTCCATCAATGACAAAGGGGAGATTTTTGAACCATGGTCATTAGTGTTGTCATTAATGTCAAGTGGAATTTATGGAAAATGAGTGAAAGGTGAGTTGAAGCTCAATCAGAGGCATGAAGGTTTATTGGTAGTGCCTTCTCGGTGGTTCAGATGGTTTCGAGGTTGTTTCGGTGTGCTGCTGAAACATGGACATGGTTGGCAAGAGTCTACTGGAGGAAAATTACAAGTTGGTTGCTGGTTTTAGATGGTCTATAGGTCAGAAATGATGTTTCAAGCATGAGCAAGATCCCTCACATGGTGAATCATGTCATATAGTGGAAGTTCAGGTTGAAACTGGTCTTTTAGGCCTATTTTTGTGCCTCGATAGGTGTGATAAGTTGGTACAGTGTCATGGAAAGGTCATGTGAGGATGAGAGAAGACTAGGAATGTTGTCTAGGGCATGTGTGAGCAATAATAAGGCTTATTTTGGCTCTTGGAGGTAAAATTCAAAAGCTAGCCAAAGTTGACTTTGAGAACTAACAATGTTTGCTAAGGTAAATGAGATTGTTCAAAGATTCACAAGAAAACATATGGCTAATCAACATATGGAATGTGTAGAGGGGTTTCTTTTAGTGCTTCATGCTAAATTTCCTCATGTTTTGAAATGAGCATTTAAAGTTATTCAAGTTTTTCTAAAAATAGTTCTTTAAGAAGTGCAAAAAAAACACTCTGGATTCTTATCACTCAAAAAAATTGTCAAACCTTATTAAATTAAATCATAGAAGGAGTTTTTGTAGAGGATTCCAAGTTTGAGGTATTACAAAAGTATTAGGTGAATTGGACATGTTTTAAGAAATTTCGAGCATTCTTACGCGATGTTTGCTCTCTCTCCAAAGGCTTTCGCTTGAGGTGATAGGTTAAACATAATTTTTCAGACTCTAAATCAGTGGTGCAACTATGTTCACTCCTCAAAAGGCTATAAAACCTTTTCCAAGTCAAAATGTTGACCCCAACTGTACTAGATAGGAGCAAGGCATGTAGTTGGAGCCACCAATGTTTATGATACATGCCTGAATGCATTTCTTCAAGTGACTACATGTTGTAACAAAAGGTGTCTTCAGGTGCTCATTTGGTCTTCTTAGCTTTAGATCCTTCTTCAAAGATGTTGGAGAAAACTTGAACCTTGGTGAAGCAAGTAAGATCAAAATTTGATGCTTGAAGGAACCATGTATGGTTGTGAAAAAGAATAGAGTTTGCATTCAAAGACAAAGAATTGCTCTCAAGGTGGCTATTCCAATATGACCCAAGGATTCTAAATAATTTACTCAAGCCTCACCATGCACTATTATAGACCTAGAATCATCTTACTTTGATCTAGAAGGCACTTTGTCAAGTTGTGAATCAACACCGTATGCAATGTAATTCGTGATTTCTCGGGAGCAGATGGAGTATTTCTAAGTTACCTAGTAGATTGGGAAAGATGGAGAATTGTTTAACAAATCATCGGAAGTTAAAATTTGTCAAATGTATTTCAAAATTTCTCAAGAAATGAGTGTTTCAAAGGCTCTCGAGCTCATATAGATTGCAAAACCCTGAAACTAGGGTTTGGAAGGTAGAAGTGCCTAATACTCAAGTTTGAGCCAATAGAAATTCATGATTTTTAATTAAATCTCTATATGTATGCCATGATCATGTGGAAAAGAGAATTAGACAGTTTTAACTCAAATCATGAGAGAAATTCATTAAAAATATTTAACACGCACTCATGATAGTTAGGAAAAATGGGTTCTAAGTTTAATTGAAATAATATTCAAATTGGAAAGGTTTTTCTCAATTTCTCAATCTCTAACAAAGTTAAAAGGAGATAGAAAAGTGTCTCATATGTTTGAAAAGTGCAATTCAACTAATTTTTTTTTACGAGTCCATGAACAAGCTCTATAATACACAATACATAACTTGTATATGCAAATTGGATCTGGAGTGTTGTGTAAGGGAAACTTGACACTAGGTAGATATTTGAAAGGATATATTAATGTATCTAATGCTTGTAAATAGATGCCTAGCTTAGTGTGAAGTTTAGAAAGTATGTTATGATCATTAAGAATGGGTTTCAACAACAAAGTGCAAGTTGAAATCTCTTACAATAGATATCATATCAATGATACATCTCGAGCAATGAGAAGGTGCCTCCAAAGTCATAAGAAGACTTGATTCATAAAATGACTTCCCGAGTCACCGAAAATTGAGGTTGTTATTCTGTCTTGAAGGCACATGGATGGTTGAATTGATTGCTCGGGAAAATCAAAATGTTGGTTAAAACTGCTATGTCTCTTCCTATGTTTGAAGGCCACTCTAGCTTGAGATAGTGTAGCTCTTGGAGAAAATTGAAGGGTAATTATCATTCAAACCCTAAAATTCTCTCCTCTATCTCGTGTAAGAAGATCAAGAGAAATTTGTTGGACTCTATCAAACATGGTATGAAGTCACAAGTGTCTTTTAACTTACAATGTATTATATGAAGAGTCTTACATGCTAAATAGTGTTTGAAAATTTTGATGTAGAAGTTGAGGAGGTGTAAGGTCTTTTTGAAGTGAGTTGAATGAGCTCTTGGGGAGATAGAGAGTCATGATCATTTACAAATCTATTTGTCTTTATCTATCCTAAGATAGAATGTAAAGATTCCTACTTAGGTCAGAAAGGTGGTTGAGTCTAAGAGACACAAAAGTCAAAGGGAAGTTGAAGAGACATTGATCATGCAAGAAGAGTTTGAGATCAAGTGTGAGTGTGTTGAGGGTGTGTGAGATTGATGAAAAACCCCCTTTATCTTCTATTTAAGAAAACTTTACTGCAAAGAAAAAATCTTTGTGCATAGTCCAAACCCCGAAAATATCTTCTAGGTCAATAGCTGGTTGTAGTGGAATAAATATGTTGAATTCTATGTAATATTGTGTTGATGAAAGAGAGCAGTGTTTTGGTGTTTTGTAGTCGAATGCTAATGTTCAACATATTGATGTCAGTACAACATTTATGAGCTCTTGATTATACATTGTAGATTGTTGATGAGAAGATCAAATCATTGTACTCTGTTTTGTTTGAATATCAATGAAGAAAGACTCTGAGTATATCTTATTTTCCCATTATGCATGTTTTTCATGATGAACTATATCTAATGGTGATCAAACATTAATGTATGAGGTTTATGAGAGTGTTTTGTTTGTTTTTTGAAATAGAAAATATAAATTTTTAGTAGGGATTGATTCACCCCCTAACTCCTTTGTCATTTCTAACAAGTGGGTACTAGAGGATGAAGCATCTTGTAGTATATAAACAACCCTTAAGTTTCATGAAGTGATTTCGGGAGCTCTGTAAAGATTTGCAGGCCAAACAAAACATAGTTGAAAAGGTATTTCAGAGCTCAAGAATATGGTGGTTTCATATCTTTTACAAGAGATAAGAAACTATGCCTATAGTCTTATTTCAACATGCGTAATCTATGAGCCCAAAATAAAATCCTATTTTCTAGGAGGTTGCAGGAAGAATCAAGGTATGAGACCTATCCTATTGTTTCCAAAAGGTTATTTCTAGTCTATTTCATATAAATAAGTGCAATGAAAAGGTCTCCGAGACAATCGATTTATACCCCCATCAACTTGGGTAAATTGAGAGGACCTTAATGAATATAGAAAAATAGGTATTTCATGCTTTTGGGTAATTAGAATCATTTGGATACACTTTATCCTTCTCTCTAGGCTTTAGCAATTCAACACTTAGCTAAACTTTGGGATGAAAATGGCTTTTGAGGCACTTTACTCTCTCTTGCCTCACTCCTCAACTCTCTATTTGCCTAAGGACTTAGAAAATTTTGGAGAAAAATGGAAAAGGGTCATTCTAGTGTATTATGGATAAGAAGGCTACGGGTGGAAGTTGTTATCCAATTTTTCCCCTCAAGAAAAATTGATCAAACACAACCTTGCACAGGAGAAAATTGAAGGGTTGGTTTGATCATGCAAGCTCACAGGTGATTTTTGAAATTCAGGTTGTAGACGGAATCATCATGGCAATGCAAGGGTGGTAAATCAATGGCCAATGGAAATGTCAAAGAAGATCAGAGCTCAAGAGGAAAACAATGGAGAAAATCTTGAAGTTTTCAAATTTTGGAAATTTCTCAACTTCGAAATTCTCGGTGCAAAATGGAAAAAGAGTCAAAAAAAAGTTTGAAAATCTGAAACCCGAAAGTCCAAAATTTCAGACTTTCGGGCTTTCGGGTTTTAGAAATTCTCAGTGCAAAAATGGAAAAAGAGTCAAAAAAATTTGAAATCCCAAAGTCTGAAAGCCCGAAATTTGGACTTTCAGGCTTTCGAGGTTTCATCGACCTCAGGATGCATGTAGGAGAAGGAAGCAAAAAGTTATGAAATCCTAAAACCTAAAATTCTAAAATTTTAGACTTTCAAGGTTTCAGGGTTTCAGATACCTCGGAATCGTGCTAGAAAAGCAACGAGAAAATTTCTAAAATTCTGAATTTTGAAAGTCTGAAATTTCAACATCGAGTTTGAAGTCTCGAGCCCCAAAACATGAAAATCGCACCAAATGTCTAAAATTCTGAATTCCGAAAGTCCGAAATTTCGAGTTTTAGAGTTTCATGTTTCAAACTTTTGGAACTCTCAAGTAAATTTGGCAGATGAACAATGTTTCAATCTTCGAAACAAAAATGTCTAAAAGTCCAAATTTCAGGATTTTAGAGGTTGCATGTATTTGAGACTTTGAAAAGTGATAGATCAAGAACCCGCCATTTTTGCAGAATGACACCTCGACCTTTAGATAGCCATAACTTTCAACTGGGAGCTCAGATTTGAGCAAGAGAGGACTTTTTGGAAATCTCTCGACATCTGCTACTCAACTACTACTAGATATCTTTAAATTAGTGGGACTAAGTTCTTAAAAATGAAAAATATAGTTTGTCATTTTTGAGGTGTCCTAGGTTTCTCACCTACCACCATTAATGAGGTATGGGCTTCCTTTCTTTCCCAACAAGGAACAACACATGGAGGCATGGGTTTTGTAGTAGAACCCATCATTGTTGTAGGTAAATTCAATGCAATTTTGGGGTGGTTGAAGCTAGATTTTAGATTTCTTCTATCTCCTTCTCTAATTCTTCCTATATATTGTAAGGAGGGGCAATTTTCTAAAGGTTGGACATTTTAGCTTTGCACCTTCCCTTCTTCTATGTCATAAGTGAATTTGTGGAGTTCAAACCTCCCATTTCAAATTGTAATGCAAGTTTGTGCCTCTTGGCCATTGTAATGGACTGTATCAAATTTTTGGAGCAATAAAATAAGTTTTTGGATGATTTCAACCCTCTCTTATGTTCATTGTATCTTCCTGATCTCTCATTGCAATCTTGGTTATCTGTGCATGGTGGTTGTATTGCATTTTTGTGGTTTGTGTTTAATAGGCAAAGCAACTGTTCATCGTTCCTTTAGTGCATCACCTTTGTTAGTTTAGACTTATTTTCTTGCATCTTCTTACCCTATCTCCTTGGCAAATCGAGTATATTTGAGTAGATCCTCTGTAAATTGTATGTGTGCACTTGAATAGAGGAATAGGAACCGACCTTCATCTAGAGAGCTTTCCCGATCGCAAAGTCCCACACTTTGGGAAAAGCTCCATGTTATGCAATCACACTAAGAGTTTTAACCCATCGAGTTGTAGACATTCAGGGGTGTTGTGATTACACATCAACAATTGTTCCATTGGGACTAAGGTTTCTCGCATTTGATTTAGGCCTGAAATGCAAAGGATCAAGTGTTGTGTGGATTTTCAAGTAGGACAAGGAACTAGGGAACAAGTTCCCATGGGCTTTCAATTCCCGCATCTCCGTAATTGTTGTGAGTTAAGAGGATTGGAGTGTTATATGAATATGCGGGTCAAGGATGGAATGACGAAACTTGTTCCACCAAAGAACTAGTTCCCCGCAAGAGACGTAAGGTAAGTGAAGTGAGCGAGCATGGAGTGCGGGCCATGAGGTATGTAGGGAAACCGAGCTCGAAGGAACAAGTTCCACGGGACGTAAATTCCCATGGAGGCGAGATGGTTTGACAAACGAAGGAAGTGAGTATGTAGTTTGGAGGCATATACTGGATGGAACAAGGGTTTGGGAAGCCAAGTTCCCCATGCAAGTCAATTCCCCGAATGGTTCTCGGTCCAATGACCAAAGGAAACATAAAGCAAAGGAAGTATGGTGTGGGATGTAAAGAGTGTGGAAGAACCAAGAGTAAATGGCCCCGATTCCATAGTACCTCTAGTTTCTTGAACCCCCGATTTGTCTCGATTATCAAAAGAATAAATCATAAAGGTTATAAAGGGGTAAAATAAGTTAAATGCGGATCTGTGGAAGTGCCTAGAGAACTTGTGTTCCTTCTCAACCCCTGATCCGCATGGCCATATCTTTCACCCAGGTTGTCCAATTTTGACAAAATTGGACTTTTTGGAAAGGTCTTTTTGCTTTCTTCGCCATAGAATATGAAAATTCACAATATGTGCAAGGCATTTTAAAATGCATGTAGGAGTAGATGAAGAGTCTCCTTTGATTCTATATATTGTAATGACTCCCTCATTCCAAGGGGTTGTCAATTTTGTGTGTTCATGAGAGTATCACTTGTGAAGAAGCAAATAGATAACATTTCTTCTACTTCTCATCTCTATGTTCTTCCCACTCTTGCTATGTACAATTTTCTCAAGCATCAATGAAGAAAGAAGGAGTTTGTTTCCTTTTTGACTAGGAGATTTATCGAAACTTTGTGCTCTAAATCTTAACTGGTCTTGTTGTTGTTTGCATAATTTTTTTTCTTCTAATCTATGTGTGTTGGAATTTTCTAGTTAATGGGTATAGGAATATGATTTTCTACCTATAACATTAATCCCCCTCTCTTTTTCTCACTCCCTTTCCCGCTCTCCTAGAAAGTCCTCTCTTGCAAGCAAGTGCAAGTTTTTGTTGCAGCACTGGTCGAGAGTGCCCCTATTAGATCCCCAACCATAAACCCACAAAAATTAAAATTCACACACGCATATAAAAACGGAGTTGCACCTTTCAAGTAGAGGGAATTATATTCCCAGAGCATTGGCAAGATATCCACCAATTTTTCACCCAAAATTTTTTTCTCACCAATAGTTTTTGGCACCCATCATAGGGTAGACTTGGCAACATTTGCACCCAAATGCAACCTCAAGAAAATACAAAAATTCAAAAATCTAAAAATAAAAAATTTGGAAGTCGAAGAGTCACATGAGTCCTATGTCTCATAACCATGGCTATTCTAAGTAACTCTCCTCTTTAAAGGCCTACATTGTTATTTCACATTCAAGAAGATGTTGCTTCAGTTTAAGAGAATCTATCCTGCAATAGAGAGAGAGATTTACACAATAATTCATTACTAAAAGAGTGTTGGATATTGAAGAAGAACGTGTTGTTGAATTGGAAAGAGCAAGAAAAATTCAAACACCACAAAGAAGAGCCTAAATCTCCAATTTGGCAGATAAAAGATACACTTGGTCACAAATCCAAGGAGGAAAAATTGACCCAATGTTTGAAGAACTTCAACGAAAGCAGGAATTAATTAGAAATTCAAGGTCTCCCCTTCATCTGGAAACTTCTCTCACGGAAAACCAAGTGTTGTTAATCCATTGGATGTTGCTTTTCCATATATAAATGAAAATATTGAAGACTTCACCGACGTAGAGACTAAAGAAAAAGCTAGAGCAAGAGATGAATTTGAAATAAGGGCCAAATTCAAGAAATAGAAAGAGCTCAAGCAAGAGCGGACGCAAGAGCCACAACCCTAGCCATAGCCAGAGCAAGGTTTGAAGAAGAAGATGAAGAAGAAATGGTGTATGAGGAAAGAGTCTAACCAATTATGCCTTGAGTAGAAATACCATCCCACTTGCGCTTAGTAAGCACTCCATGACCTGCCATGAGGATTGAGGAAAATAGATCCAGAGGATCCTCACAGAGAAACACCAATCTAATATCTTCTCAGAATAAGTTGCAGTCATTTTTAAAGTGTGGAGAAAAATTATACGATTCCGTCGATATCTTGTTTGCAGGAAACAGAGCTCGTTTGCAAAAGTTATAGCCCACTGAAATTTTCGGGCAACTGGAAAAATTTGGAGTTTTGTGCAGGTTGGACGTGTGCACACTCACCAAGTGTTTCAATCATATTGTGACACATGGAAAATTTTTGTGACAGACTAAAAGTGGTTTTGGGATGCCGGTCTTGGACACTCATTCGTGGACAAATGGACCCCGCTATTTACTAGTTGGGGCCCTCAGCCAAGTTTGACACACTTGATTATGGAGGGGTGTCTTGGCCTCCTTCTCATATTATCATTATACCAACTTGTGTATATATATGCCTCTAATTGCATTTTTCTATGCATGTGGGACTAATTGATATGCCATTTAAACTATGCAATTAAATAATAGATACTTATCCCACGCATTTTCCATATACCATGCATTAAATCCCAAGCCAAGAACATATCTTGCAAATATATGTTAGAATCCAGCTATAGACATACCACATCTCCACATTTTAATTCCAAACATACCCAAAGTGCCCTTTTATGTGCCCAAACAGGTTTGAATAGTCAATGGCTCTTATAGCCACCTACATGCGTGTGAAATAAGCCATATAAAGCGCCTAAACTCACCCTCCAACTTCAAATGTGGGATAAATCCCATGATATGCGCCTAGGGAAGTGGAGGTAGGGGGATTTGAACCTCTATCCTCCCATGCAAAATTATAGGCACCCAACCATTGAGCCATCCACTTGGAAACATTATAAAAGGAGCTTTATTGTATTTGAAGTGGCATTCGGGACTGTGTAAATTATTGAAATGCTCATAACTTGAGCTAGGGAGGGAATTTTGAGATGAAGTAAAAAGTGACTCCTATTATTTTTGGCAGAGGAACGTGATGAGAAGATCAGATTCTTGTAGAAATATTTGTAAAGATTTATTTTCAAGATTTTAATAGATCGGTCCCATTCAACCGGACCCGGAGACGTAGGCCACAAGTGCCAACTCCGTTATCAATTCTTGTGTCAAATTGCTTGGTGATTCATCTCTTTATTTTCTATTTTTACACAATAATTTTAGTTTTAATTCTTTTATTAAAAATACAAAAGGATATAATGCTCAATTTTTACATCGAAAATCAATACAAAGCAAAGTTTTGTGTGTGCACAATTGCTAGTTAAATTTGATTTTCAGATCATTGGTATCAGAGCTGGTTTTGACTAATTTTTGGTTTAGATTAACTGTTTTTTGATTGCAAGTTGTGTGTTGGATGTTAACAAGGTCTTGATCTAAGAAGGGTGAAGGAGAGTTAGTTGAAGGAGATCCCAAAATTGATACTGCACGATCTCAAGTCCTGAATGGCGGATCAAGAGGAAGAAAATTTTCACAATCATTCCTACAAATGAAGGAAATGGTGGAAGAAATGTACCAAGATAGACAAAGGGAAAAGGGAACTAGAGAAGGTAAGAAAGAAGAAAGCTCTAGTTCTGATATTCCTAAAAGAGACCCTTTAAAATCTGATTTTCCTTCATTAAAGTTAGATATAAAGTTTGAATTGCTAATGTATACTAGAGAGCTAAATGCAGAGAAGTTGGATAACTGGGTCAAATAGATAGAAGTATATTACAGGTTCGAGAATTGTTGATGATGAAGTAAAGATTCATCTAGCAACTCTTCGGATGGGTGGCACATCACTTATTTGGTGGGAGAGTAAGCTTTAGGAAGTGGAAGAAACCAAAGGTATAGAAATCACTTCTTGGTCTGAATTTGTTTCAAATCTTAGGCAACAATTTTATCCTCTTGGTTATAAGCAACAAGCTATGATGGATTGGCAAACATTAAGACAAACTAAGGGACAAAGTGTTCAAGAATACACACAAGAATTTAGGAAAAGGGCTCTAATTTTGGGAATTTCTCTAAACACAGAAGAAACACTGCTCAAATATATTGGTGGATTGCATAGTTATCTAAGGCATATGATACTTGTTTTAGGTCCTACTAATCTTGATGTAGTATGTGTTCAAGCAACCCATTTGGAAGCATGAGGGAAAATGAAAAAGGAGTCCTCTTTCTCTTATTTTAATCAAAAGAACAAACAATCTGAAGGAAAAGGTTCGAAAGAACAAGGAAAAGGAAAGGGTAAGCATAAAACAAACTCTACTATTAAGAAGGAAGATGAAAAACCATTTTGTAATCATTGTAAAAAAAACCATGATGAGTCTAAATGTTGGAAATTACATCCTAAAAAGAAGCCTAAATGGATGGTTAAGAAAGGAAAAGAAAAGAAAACAAACACTGTAGTGCATGATCTTGGTTCTGATTCAGGTGATGAAACCAAAATCACAACTATGAGTTTTCAAGGTAAATCAACTCTTTCAATTTCCAACAATAGTACTACAAATGTTGCATCTTCTTCTAGTAAACAAACTATACATGATGATAAGAAAAGGAATGAGCTTTTCCACATTAGAGTAATTTCAAAGCATACGAAAATTGATACTCTTTTTGATAGTGGATCCCAAGCTAATCTAATTTCTGAGGAGGTTGTTAAGAAACTAGGACTCAAAACTAAACCACATCCTAAGCCTTATCCTTTGGGCTGGGTTTGTGATGATGCAAAACTACAGGTAACTAAAACTTGTACTTTTAGATTTTCCATTACAAATAAAGTTTATAGATGAGGTTGAATTGGATGTAGTTCCTTTGGATATTTGTGGGGTGGTTTTGGGAAGTCCTTATTTGTATGATCGTAAAGCAATCTTCTATAGGGAAGAAAATAAATATTTGCTTGTAAAGGATGGAATTGAGTTTATTGTTAGAGCTCACCATGAAAATAATAATATATCCTTGGTAACAACAGTCAAATGAAAAGGCTTGTAAACTCAAGCAAAAGTTTTGTACTCATGGTGGTCAAAGCCAAAGAAAAAGAACATGAGATGGCTTTTGAGACTTGTGATCTGAAACATAAGGATGAATTGGTAAAAATTGTTTCTCATTTTGATGATGTTTTTCAGGATCCACAAGGTCTACCTCCCAAAAGAGGGGTTCAACATGAGATATAGTTGCTTCAGGATGCACCTCTTCCCAATATCGGAATGTACAGGTTGTTAGTAGTAGAGAATGAGGAAATCAAGAGACAGGTAATGGAACTTTTGGCTCAAGGTATAATTCATCCAAGTACATCCCCATGTGGTTCGCTAATTATATTGGTTCCTAAGAAGGATGGCACTTGGCGAATGTGTGTTGATTTCCATGCTTTAAACAAGATTACCATAAAGAATCGTTACCCTCTTCCTAGAATAGATGATTTACTGGATCAATTAAAGAATGCAATTTATTTCACTAAGTTAGACTTAAGAAGTGGTTATCACCAAGTAAGAATTGCAGAAGGTGATGTTTGGAAAACTACTTTTAAAATGAAACAGGGATTGTTTGAATGGTTAGTGATGCCTTTTCAACATTCATGAGAGTTATGAATGAAATCTTTAGACCATTCATTGATAATTTTGTTATTGTCTACTTAGATGATATTCTTATTTTCAGTAAGTCATGGGATGAACATGTTAAACACATCCAAAAGTCTTAGATGCACTAAGGAAAGAGAAATTGTATTTGAAGATGTCAAAATGTGAATTTGGAAAAACATCTTTAATTTACTTGGGTTATATTGTAGGAAATGGAGAATTGAGAATTGATCCTACAAAAATAGAGGTTATTGTGAAATGGCCTAGACCCACTAATGTGACAGAAGTTAGGAGTTTTCTAGGTGCAGTTCAGTACTGGAGAAAATTTATTGCTAACTTCTCATATATTGCATCTCCTTTGCATGCTTTGACAAGTATTAAATAGGTCTTTCAGTGGGAGGAAAACACCTAAAGCCTTTGATACACTGAAAGAGAAGATAAGTACCACTCCGATCTTGGCACTTCCAGATTTACAACATTCATTTGAGATTGAGACAGATGCTAGTGACTACGCAATGGGGGCAGTTTTGATGCAAAACAACCAACCAGTGTGTTACCATTCAGAAACCTTTACAAGTGCGGTAAGAAACTATCCAAATTATGATAAAGAGTTGTATGCTTTAGTTCAAAGTGTTAAAAGTGGAAGCATTATTTAATGGGAAAAGAAACAATTATACATACTAACCATCAACCGCTTCAGTACTTATAAACACAAACCAAATTGCAGCAGTCTAGACATTTCGGTGGATGGGATTTTTGCAACAATTTCATCTTGTAATCAGGTATAAAAAGGTATTCAAAACAAGGTTGCCAACATGTTATCTAGACCACCAGTGGTAGTAGCATCTATTCTTTTGTAGCATAGTTCTTTGGCTCATGTTAGTTACAAGGAACAATATGTAAATGATGTTGATTTTAGAGAAGTGTATGAGGATCTAGTAAGTGGGAAACAAGTAGGAGAAAAATATTATCATTTGCATGAAGGATTGTTATATCATTCTGGTAAACTTTGTATTCCAGAAAATGAACGTGTGCATATGATTAGGGAAGCACATACTTCTCTTATTTCAGGGCATTTTGGTGTTAGTAAGACAGTTGCACATTTACAGAAATATTTTTATTGGCCTAGAATGCATGAACATGTAAACAAGTATATTAAGGGATGTGTTCTTTGTGCCACAAGCAAGCCAAGTAAATGAGAAATTAGGACTTTACACTCCTCTTCCTATTCCAACAAGGCCTTGGGAAAGTGTTTCCATGGACTTTGTAGGAGGCTTGCCCATGACATGAAGAAACATGATTACTTATATGTGGTAGTGGACAATTTAGCAAAATGTGTGTGTTGGTTCCATGTACTAAACAAATAACTGGTGAGGGAACTGCACATTTGTTTTTTCAGTTTGTTTGGGTTCATTTTGGTTTACCTACTTCAATTATATCTGATCGGGATTCTAGATTTCTTGGGGAATTTTGGTCAACATTGTGGGGTTAATGGACACAAAACTGAAAAAGCACTTTGCTTTTCATCCACAGACTGATGGTCAAATGGAGGTTGTAAACCGCACAGTAGTACATTTGCTTAGGGGCTATTATGGCAAACATCCTAAGTTATGGGATGAACATCTATATTATGTGCAACATGCTTATAATCGTGCCTTACATTCTTCTACTTTGAAGTCTCCATTTGAGACTTGTTATGGATATCTACCTAATTCTCCTTTAGATGTATATTATGGACATGAAACTGTTGTTAATGGTTCAAGTGATTCTAACAAGGCTAAAAGATTTGTGCAGAGAATACAACAGGTTCATCAATATGTCCATGAACAATTGGAGAAAAGTCAGGCTAAGTACAAAGCTAGGCATGATAAACATAGAACTGATCACAAGTTCAAAGTTGGTGATTTAGTTTGGCTTCACATCAGTAGGGAAAGACTGACAGGTGAAGGTAAAAAATTGAAACCTATACGGTATGGTCCATTCCAAATATTGGAAAAAATTGGTAACAACGCTTTCAGTTGGATTTACCTCCATATATGCAAATCTACTCAGTTGTAAATGTTGATAATTTAAGATTGTATGAACCGCCTATGATTGTTGATCATGATGATGCTAACATAGTGCCTTCCATTGATGATTTTGCTCCTGAGTATCTTGATGAGTTGCAGGAAGACATCATTTTGGACAGGAAGGTCAGAACTTCACAAAGGGGTGATATTGAGTATCTTCATGTTGGGTTCAAAGGAAATCATCCGAACAAGGCTAAATGGATGGAAACTAGAAAGGTGAGGGAGAAATACCCTCACCTATTCACCAATTAAGTTGACTTTTGGGGTCCAAAAGTTTCTTAGTGGGGAGGAATGATCTAGAGGATCCTCACAGAGAAACACTGATCTAAGATCTTCTTAGAATAAGTTTTAGTCATTTTAAAAGCATGGAGAAAAATTATACAATTCCGTTGATATCTTGTTTGTAGGAAATGAGCTCGTTTGCAAAAGTTATAGCCCGCTGAAATTTTTGGGCAACTGGAAAAAATTGGAGTTTTGTGCAGGTTGGATGTGTGCACGCTCACCAAGTGTTTCAATCATATTGCGACACATGGAAATTTTTGTGACGGAATAAAAGTGGTTTTTGGGACGCCGGTCTTGGACACTCATTTGTGGACAAATGGACCCCGCTATTTACTAGTTGGGGGCCCTCAGCCAGGTTTGACACACTTGATTATGGAGGGGTGTCTTGGCCTCCTTCTCATATTATCATTATACCAACTTGTGTATATATATGCCTCTAATTGAATTTTTCTATGCATGTGGGACTAATTGATATGCCATTTAAACTATGCAATTAAATAATAGATACTTATCCCATGCATTTTCCATATACCACGCATTAAATCCCAAGCCAAGCACATATCTTGCAAATATATGTTAAATTCCAGCTATAAACATACCACATCTCCACATTTTAATGCCAAAACATACCCAAAGCACCCTTTTATGTGCCCAAACAGGTTTGAATAGTCAATGGCTCTTAATAGCCACCTACATGCATGGGAAATAAGACATATAAAGCGCCTAAACTCACCCTCCAGCTTCAAATGTGGGATAAATCCCATGATATGCGCCTAGGGAAGTGGAGGTAGGGGGATTTGAACCTCTATCCTCCCATGAAAAATTATAGGCACCCAACCATTGAGCCATCTGCTTGGAAACATTATAAAAGGAGCTTTATTGTATTTGAAGTGGCATTCAGGACTGTGTAAATTATTGAAATGCTCATAACTTGAGCTAGGGAGGGAATTTTGAGATGAAGTAAAAAGTGACTACTGTTATTTTTGGTAGAGGAACATGATGAGAAGATCATATTATTGTAGAAATATTTGTAAAGATTTATTTTCAATATTTTAATAGATCGGTCCCATTCAGACCCGGAGACGTAGGCCACAAGTGCCGAACTCCGTTATCAATTCTTGTGTCAAATTTCTGGTGATTCATCTCTTTATTTTCTATTTTTACACAGTACTTTCAGTTTTAATTCTTTTATTAAAAATACAAAAGGATATAATGCTCAATTTTTACATCGAAAATCAATACAAAGCAAAGTTTTGTGTGTGCACAATTGCTAGTTAAATTTGATTTTCGAGATCAAAAATATTTCCAAAGTTTAGAGAAGATGGTTCCCAAATCCTTGAAGAAAACATGTGGGGTGAAGAAAATATGGTTCATCATAGTGTGTGGTGTGTTGGGTGTTGAACATGAAGACGCATTTGTTAGATTCTTCATAGAATCCTTGTGAGACAAGGTAGTCGAGTGGTTTTATATTCTACCAACAAGATATATCACTTGTTGGGATGACATAAGAAAATGATTTAAATATAGATTCAAGTCTACTAAATATTTGCAAGATCTCTTGGTATAATTGGTACACATGAAGAAAGAAGCAAATGAAGGCATGAGTGACTTTATAACAAAATACAATAGAGTAATCAAGTGGATTCTAGATAATGCCATGCCCTCATATAATAATTTGAAAATATTCTTCATCAATGCTCAACTGCATGAACTTAGGTTTATTCTCAAGAGATCACAACCCATGACATTGAAAGAGGCTCAAGATTATGCCATTGAAACAGAATATGATTTGATCCTATCTGAAAAAGTAAAGAATCCCAATGGAAAGTAAAAGGGTCAAAGTTTTGGCTCAATTTACACTGATCCAATGATTAAAAAAATGGTAAATGATATGATTGCTATGAAAAAACAACTATCCTAGATCACTATGAAGAATTTACCATTTGAAAGAATAATCCTCCAAATGGACCAAGAATAACTCCCCCTACTTGTAGGATTGCCCTCAATACACCACTACCAACACAATGTGTGACATTGAAGAACCGAAAGAAGAAGAAGAGATGAAAGAACCAAAAGAGGAAGAAAATGATGATGGAAACATTCTTGAAATTGAAGAGGATACACACAATGGTCTTATTGAATATGTCAACGGAAGTGAAGATGATGATGAAGAAGAAGTGCCAAGATTCTCATGTGCGGTGTTCACCCATGCTCGATATAGGAAAAGAGCTTCATCTTCGGTGGTGGAAACAAAGAAAAAGAATGAGGATTCTCTTGTCGAAGTTTTGCAGAATAAAATCATTAGGAAATGATCACCCCTACCACCATCAATGGATTTTGCCAAGGAGAAACCAAATCTACTAGCAAGCAAGAATCCTTTCACTACAACAGTAATTCCTCCGGTAACTCACCTAGTTTAAAATATATTTCTAAAACTAATCCTTCACCTAATGTTAGTCCTACTAAATATACTAGGTCCAATCAAAATCAACCACCCCTTCCTCTTCTAAAATCACTACCATACCCATCAAATATACTCAAGTTCCCAAGGTAGTGCCACCTTCCTAATGTAAAGCTTCCATCATCCCCTGGAACATCAAGTTCATTCATCAATGCTCTGTTCGATTATGTTGAACAAGTAAATAAGACTAAAGTATAAATCATGGAGATGGAATACTCACAAACACACGACCTAGTTTGAGAGATTCATCAATGCCGTTAAAAATGGCGGATCAAATCCTAATGCTATGAATCCTAATTCAAAAGGTCTATTACCCATGCCACCTACACCTCCCTCATAGAATATGTTGGTGCTTAGTGCATCTAAGACTAATAAGGTAGAACCCTTCTACCTATCCCTTCTAATCAAAGGTTACCAACTTAATAATTGTATTATAGATTATGAGCCTTTGACAATGTTATGCTGCGTTAAAGTAGCCAATGCATTAGGTATTATCATGACCTATGCAGATGGCTCTTTCTATTCTATGGAATCCAAAGAAGTTTTGTTGGTGGGGCGAATCAAAGATGCAGAATTCTAGTGTTCGATATTCCATCTTATTTTGGCATGCTCTTCAAAGAATCTTTTGCAGAGATTTGGGTGGAGAGATTAAAATGGATTAGTCCTCTGCAACCATTCCAGTAAAGGGAGAGATGAAAAAGCTGTTTTTGGTGTGTAAGATGAAATACATGGTGCAAAATTCGGATGACCCGAGAAAAAATATATTGTTCCAAGATAGTAGGATGGGAAATTATTTCCTCACATCTGAAAGGGATGAAAATCTTCCCTTTCTCAACGAAGAAGAATAAGATAAACTATGGACCATGAAGTTCGATGGAAGCCACTCAAGTGCATGGTCCAGAGCTAGTGTTTTCTTGACTTATCCTTCAGGTGAATTATTTCCATTTTCATACAAGCTCTAATTTAAGAATACCAATAACATGGTAGAATATGAATCTCTCCTCCTAGATATGGATGTCATTGAGTCTATGGGCATCAAGAAGCTCAAGTGTCTTGAGATGTAGAGGTGATATTTAAATAAATAAGATACCAATACCAAGTGAAAAATCCAAGACTCCAACATTATAAGATCAAAGTATGGGAGTGCATTGAATCCTTCTATGATATTTCCATCCATTCCATTCCTCGAGAGAAAAATGAAAGAGTCGACTCTCTTACGGTGTTAGCCTCCTTGGTGATGCCTCATCCATCTTTCAAAAAGGACAATGTGAATGTGGAAATGGTTTTCAGACCAAGCGTACCTAATAATGTGAATCATTGACAAGTCTTCAATGATGATAATCAGCTCCTTGCCTTCTTGGAGAAAAAAGATAATTTCAATAGCCTCTACTTTGAAGGAAGAAAAAAATCCACACCGGGAGTTGGTGGTCGAAGAAGATAAAGAAGGAATAGAGGGGAGCGATGAAGAGGAGTAATAAAGATTAAAGGAAATAAGATTCCTAAAGGCTTAGTATTGCTTTCAAAGATATTTTGATAAGCATGACCGATTCATCAAGGATAGATCAAAGGAGCCATCAAGGTGTACCGATGAGTTTAAGAAGGAGAACATTGGTACCACAAAGCAACCCAAAATGGTAAACATAGGAAAATGTTTCTCTCCTGAGGAGAAAATAAGATTCATCTCACTGTTGAAGAGATACTTAGATGTATTAGTCTATTCTTACGATGAGCTCAAGTCCTTTCAACTGAAAGGAATGCATCCAAAGACCCTACAATTCAATTTTTTTGATACTATCAAGGAAGAGGTACAAAGGATGTTGAATGCGGAATCATCTTTCCTATCCACCATTCCACGTGGGTATCAAACATCGTTCCAAAGGTGAATAAAAAATTGAGAGATAAGGATCTGTTTAGAATTTCACAACCCGAACCAAGCCTCTCTTAAGGAAAACTATCATTTTCCCATAGTGGATCACATTCTTCAAGAAGTCACATGATTAGAGATTCTCTCGCTTATCGATGGATTTTAGGATAGAATCAAAGTGAAGTGGCTAAAGAAGATAGGTCCAAATGGTCTTTACCACTCCATGGGGTATTTTTGCATACAATAGAATTCCTTTTGGTCTAATCAATGCAAGAGAAAATTTCCAAAGAGCGATGGATTTGGCGTTAAAATACTTGAAGCATTACATTGTGATATATCTTGACAATCTCATTGTCTTCTCAAAAAAGTAAGGAGACCATTTTCATCATCTAGAGAAGGTACTCATGAGGTGCAAAAATCATGACATATACATGAATCCCAAGAAGTGCATTTTTGGGGTCACTGAGGGTAAACTCCTTGGACACATAGTGAAAAAGGATGGAGAAAAAATAAATCCTAAAAGAATAAAGGATATTCAAGATCTGTCATTGCCTACAAGTAAAAAGGGAGTACATTCCTTCTTTGGCAAGGTCAATTTCTTCTAGTGCTTTTTCCCATTGACTTCATCGAATTGACCAAGCACATAACATTCACGATGAAGCCACAAGCTAATTTCAAATGGAACAAAGAAGGAAAGATGGTGTTCAAGGTAATAAAAGAAGCAATAGTAAAGGATCCCACTTTGGTAAAACTAGAATTTGATAAGGATTTCATCCTATATTTCTATGCTTCTAGAACATACAATATCAACCATCTTGGTGTAGAAGAATGAGGAAGGTATAGAATCCCTTATTACCTTCATGAGCTCACCATTGAAGAATCATGAGTTGAAGTATAATCAATTGGAGAAGAATGCCTACACATTAGAGTCAAGGTGGTGAAGAATTTCTGATTCTATATCCTCAACTCACACACCATAGTCATGGTGCCAGGATCGGCTATCAAGTCCATTCTCACTCAGCAAGACCGTGGATAAAAAAGAGGCAACTAAGTAGTAAGAATTCAAGAGTATGATTTGGAGATCTGGCCTTCCAACCTAGTTAGAGGAATTGGTTTATGTAAAATGAGGCTCTTAAATCTTATTATGATGAAAAAGAATGTTATTGTCCCGAGTGTTTCAAATACTTACCCAAAGTCCTTTTAGTAAGCACCATAGATGAATGGTATGTTAACATTGCTTACTTCTTGACTTATGGTGAGTGACCTCCTCACCTTAATTATAAGCAATGAAGAATCTCAATTTGAAGGCATCCAAGTTTGTCATATAGAATCATGCACTTTATAAGAGGAGATACGATGGTTGATTTCTCAAGTGTGTAGACAAAGCACATCAGAGGCATTTTTGAAAGCCTACCATGATCAAACATGTAGAGGACACTTCTCAAAATGAAGTCACATCTCATAAGATCCTCCAAGGTAGATATTATTGGCCAAATATATTTGCAGATTCTTAGGAGTGGGTATCTAAGTGTGAGGCATGTCAACAGTTTGTCGAAAGACCATAACTTGATGCACTTCCTCTCATGATGGTGATGATTGAAGAACCATTTCAACAATGGGGTCTAGAATTAATTGGAGTGTTAAATCCTCATTCAAGCGCAGGTCACTCCTATATTCTCACAACGACAAATTATTTTACAAAATGGGTAGAGTGCATTCTAAGTAAAGCAAAAATACGAAACAATATGTAATTTCATCAAGGAGAACATCATTGTTAATTTTAGTATACCCCATGAAGATCATGGTAGACAATGCCACATATTTCTCTTCCAAAGACTTGACTTAGTTATGCTACGGTTATGAGATCTCTTTATCCCACACATTAGACTATTACCCATAAGGGAATGGTAAGGTAGAGTCAAGAAACAAAAACATAGTGACCATAGTCTGGAAATTAGTGAATGAAAATCAATGAGACTGGCAGAAGAAATTGTATGATGCATTATGGGAAGATAGGATAACCCCAAAGAAGGTTATTGGTATGTCTTCATTTCAATTACTCTATGGTATAGAGGTAGATATTCTAGTTATAATGGAGATGCTTGCACTCAAATTGCTTCTTTAAGTAGATGATTTGGGAAATATCACGATCTTATTGATAAAAGGATCTTATTTCTTTAAAATCTCAAAGAAGATAGATGCAAAGTGGTGGATAGAATCAAGGCTCATCAGTTGAAGGTGAAGAAATTGTTTGATAAGAAGGTGAAGGCTTGGGAGTTCAAAGTCGAGATCTTGTCCTACTCTGGGAAAAACGAAAGGATTCGAAGGGTAGTCACGAGAAGTTTGAATCATTGTGGCTCGGGCCATTCTAGATTCGTGAACCATGTGGAGAAATTTCTTTCTATCTATCATATCTAGATGGAACACTGTTAGAGTTTCCCCACAATAGGAAATATCTCAAATTGTACAAGAAATGAAAGTGGGTTGTCCCTTGCATTGTACCATAGGTGATTTTTAAGGTATGTGTTTTCTTTTCCCATTGTGTGTTTTCTTTCCTTTCTATGTGTCATGTGTTTTCTTTTATTTTATGTGTGTGTACTCCTTATAGCTATCTATTTTGAATGACTTTGTGTAGCCCAATGGATAAGGTAATGGTCAAATTTAAATGTTGAGATTCTAGGATTTCTCATGTCATGTCCTTGTTGTGCTTGATCCATAACATAACCCTACGCTAGAGCTAGCTATTGTCTTGTGTTTTTGCATGGGAAAATTCACATGAAAATAAGATGTCAAATTTTTTTCTATGTCATACCTTTCCAAACACCCCCAGATCAACCTACCCCTTAGTGTTAAGTCCTATCCTATCATTACATTGGTCCATTTGTGATAATCATCATTCCCTAAGTGATTTAGGAAAAACAAGATCATTCAAGTGCATTTGGAGCAATATCTCTCAAAGCGGGTTTTTAAGCAAGCTTAGAAAGGGCTCTCATCAGCCTTTCTAAGACAAGTGCACAATCACCATAGCAATGTTGAAGACTTATATTCATCATGGAGGTATATAGGAGAGATAATAATGTTGTGCAACTAGTTTTGGAATATTCAGGAAGTCTCATATGGTTTTGGGAAGATTTTGGAAGGCTTTGGAATATTCAGGAAGTCTAAGATGGTTTTGGAAAGATTCCGGGAGGTCTGATTTTAGCATGCGTAATCTATGAGCCCGAAAGAAAATCCTATTTTCTAGGAGGTTGTAGGAAGAATCAAGGTATGAGACCCCTCCTATTGTTTCCAAAAGGCCATTTTTAGTTGATTTCATATAAAGAAGTGCATGAAAAGGTCTCCAGACACTTGAGTTATACCTTCGTCAACTTGGGTAAATTGAGAGGACCTTTATGAATATGGAAAAATAGGTATTTCATGCTTTGGGCACTTGGAATCATTTGGATGCACTTTCTCCTTCTCTCTAGGCTTCAAAATTTCAACACTTAGCCAAAATTTGGGATAAAAATGGTTAAAATGGATAAAATTGGCTTTGGAGGCACTCTACTCTCTCTTGCCTAACTCCTCAACTCTCTACTTGGCCTAAGGACTTAGAAAATTTTGGAGAAAAATGGAAAAAGGGCCATTCTAGTGTATTGCGGATCAGAAGGTTATGGGTTGAACTTTTTCCACGGGGACTAACCTTCCCTGCATTTGATTTAGGCCGAAATGCACAAAATTAAGTGTTGTGCAGATTTTCGGGCCGGACGAAGAACTAGGGAACAAGTTCCCATGGGTCATTATTTCCCCGCATCTGCAATTACTTGTGAGTCAAGAGGATTGGAGTGTTATGTGGGTGTGTTGGTCCGAAAACGTCGCTTGGGTAGATCTATGGATAGACGAGCTAACAAAGCAGTGTAGGGCATAGCCCTCTTTGAGTCAGAAAATCTCACAATATTCTACCTTCAGGGGTTGGGATCTCATCCCAGTAGAGTAGTTCCGATGAAGAACAGAAAGGAATGAAGGAAAGAAGGGAAGGAAGATGGATCTGAAGGGAGAAAAGAAATGAATTCCAAAGTAGAAAGGTCAGAGGGTCTATGTTTTGGGCTGGTAGTAAATAGAGCCAAACCTACTTGCATAGACAAACAAAGCAATACTGATGAACAAATGACAAAAAAGTAGAGATAGATCCAATAGAATAAACGCATAGATCTGACATAAGAAAGATCAGATGCCCATAACACACATATTCAGCACAAAGTCTCAATATTTGTATTAATATTTTCTTCTGTTACAAAAAGTACAAAGCCTTTTCTTCTCACTTCTATTTTTCATCTAAAAGATATCCACCCCTTGAATACAACAAGTATTCAAGTATTTATAGAAGAAGAGAGAAGAAAGAAGGCAAAAGAAACCAACCACTTAATTACAAAAATATCTTACAAGAGATTCTAAAGTCATTTGTTGACTTTTTGACAACTTTGTGGATGACATCATCCCATGGTGCAACATGGATGATGTCATCATTTGTGTCAACACACTTTAGATAATTACAAGGAGAAAGTCGGGAAGAAGAAAACTATTCATCGTCATCCCGCGGCTGAAAGGGAGTATCCTGCTTTTGCTGCTGCTCAGGCGACGAGATGTGGAACTGGGCACGGTACTCCATGAACTTGCTGATCATGGGTTGAAGTTGATCCTGGGAAGGATCCTTGTGTCGATCACTGATAGCTTCGCAAGTCTCCCGCTCATCCGTGAGCTTTTCTGGGAGTTTGGAATAATCATTTTCTACCTCTATCAGGTACCCAATGAAGTCACGACAAGCCAGCAGATTGTTGATGGATTCGCGTCGAAAGTGACCTCTGGTCCCAGCCCTTGTGAAACGATCTCCTTGAAGATCCGAATAGTTTCCTCTACCTTTCTTAAGGTGAAAGAAGGAGTGAGCAAACCTGGAGACATTCTCAGGACAATCTGCTCCATTTGATGCATTGCATCCAGGGCTTCCTCCTTTATCTTATCAATCTTCTCCAGACAAACTCCAGCTGATCAACCCGATAATCCAGAGTAGAAAGGATTTTGTTGAGGGCCTGGGTGTCCAAAGACGCCGAACTTGACTAGATCTTCGACTGAACAGTCGAGCATTTTCTAAAAGGTCTCATGCTGCATCTTGGCGTGGTCCAGCTCTTCGGAGATGGGTCCTGCTATCACCTGGAGCTCTCTATTCACCCGATTGATATGCTAATATAATCCGGTGAACTTAGCGATCACTCCCTCACTTTCTTTGAGGATTTGGCTCCTCCAGTGGAAACCGCCATGCCTTGCTCGCCATTTTGGTATACTCATTAATCTTATCCTCGCTCGAGGCTCAGAGTTTCGGGGCAAAGTCAGTAGGAGGTGCACCGCCCATTTTCCAAGGCATGGAGAAGATGTTTATTTTGCTCCTTTAACAACCTTTTCTCCTTTTCTTCCTGGAGCTTCTCGCAAAGGGCGTCAACTACAGTAGAGGGCCTCTCCTCAAAGGCTTTCTCAAGATGTCCCCATATGTGACTTGGGTCACTATGTAACTGTCAAGACAGATCCTTTTTATCCTTTAAAGGATTGGGGTATGCTATCTCCATTACTCTCTCCCCTGACGCACTCTGAGAGAAGCGGGTTATAGGCTTTTGCTTCTTGACCCCTTTTGATGGGATGACGGAGAAGTCCATCGGTGCGATGGGAAATTTCCTCTTTTGTTGACTCAGGTGCTGGGAGATCCATGCTGGACTTATGGGGGAAGGACCAGAAATAGAAAAGGGAGCAACTGCAGTAGTAGAAGGAAAATGCGTGGAGACACTTGGAGGCATTGAGAGGGAAGCCGAGAAAGTGCTCACGGAGGAAGGGATACTGTAGGGGAGGTAGACATGGGAAAGGAAGGGAGCTGAGAGATGAGGGAAGAAATGGTGGGGGACAGCTCCGCGAGAGAAGAGAAGATGGACGATGAGGAAGGGGGAACAACAGAAGATGGGGAGAGGACACGACCAAAGGAATGGTCACTTGGGTCACCCGAGGAGGGGAAGGAGGAGAGGGAGAAGGGATAGAAGGGACCTCAATGGTTACAGTAGTGGCAACATCCTGAGTGGATGTGCCTATCGGAACATCTTCCGCTGCTTCTTTCTCTAGGCTTTCCGGGATTACAACCCGTTCTTGTGAAGCAGAAGGAGGAATTTCAGGAGCTTCCTCTTGGGTGGAGCTTCGACTCACCCTCTTTCTTTCCCTTTGCTTCGGGCACTGCTTTGGCCTGAAGGTGCGTTGCCCAACGGAGAAGTGGTGAAATCAACTCCGAGGTAGATGAGACCATTCATCCTGCACCAGTGCTCTATTCTTCAGAGTTTCTTTGACCCTTTCCTCTATTGTCTGAGGCGCTTTGGTTCTGTCAATTACAACTGAAAGGCCAGTCGTCCCCACCCGTGTCAAGATATACTTGATCAACTTCTTGATCAGCAGTTTGATAACCTTTTGGGATGATGGCCACGCCGTACTGGATGATTTCAGCCAAGGCCAAGCGGGAATGGTCTTTCCTCCTGAGCTCGACCTCATGATATAGGTCGATATAAATATCCTCGATCTGTGGAACGTGGATCGGATCGAGTTTGGCTCTGGGCAGGCAATTCCTTGGGTCGAAAGTGGGCCTTGCCGGGAAGTTGTGCTTTAAATTTAGCAGCTCCAATTCTGTAAACATATCCCGTGCTTTGTGGTGAGAGAGACAAGTATACCTACCCACTGTGAGGGGGAAAGGAGTTCCACCCTTCTTTCTCTTTAGGCACTTCTCGTGGTAGGTTATAAGCTGTCTTGACAGCTCCAACAGGATCAACTTGGGGCCGGCGTATCTCGGCAATTTGGTTGGTTCCCCCAAGAAGTTGGCTGCCCTTAGATAGGTAAAGGTGGGGAATTGTGTGAACAAGGCTCCCCATTTCTCTGTAGCTGCAACAATGCTCTTGGTCATATGACCGTGAGTCATGTTTGGCCTCAAAAGGCAGATGATGCCGTAGAAGAAGGCATCGTTAATCTTTGTAAACTGGGGGATACTATTTTCCAGCTTTAGTTCTGGATAGTATTCATATATTTTGACTTGGGGCCAAACCCCGCACCGCATTAAGGCTGGATAATCTCTTTCTGAGGCCACAACATAAACTACGTAGGAGTTCATGTAGAACCTCCCCATTATGGTGAGTTGTTGGAGCTGCTCAGATATGGTGCTGCTTATGATCTCCGCCCACTCAAAGCGTTGATCTGGCACATTTTTGTTCATTGTCTCCAAGTATCTAAGCATCCATTTGTGAAAGTAGTGGGCATCAGGAAGCCCAAATACTCTACTCAGGAACGTGATTGTATCACTGAGTTCCTCTGAGAAATCACTGCGATGAATGACTTGTGGCCATCTGGTCACCACCTTCTTGTTTTTCAGGTATACCTCATTCATCAACTGCATACACTGATCCTCATTATCTTCCCAAGCCTTGGTGCAATCTTCTTGGCTTACGGCCACAAAGTGCTGGTGGTGAGGAATGCCAAGCATAATTTCAAAGTGCTGCAAAGAGGTTGATCACGACCTCACCCTTCTCATTCAGGACACACCTGGTGTCTTTGTTGTAGCAGCGGGCCACTACCATCATGAATTCATTATTTACTGCACTGACTGGGATTCCTCCAGCAAAATGCAGGCCACTACCTACCAGTTTGTCCATCCAGGACTTCCTGTGACCCTCCGGGTTCTGGCCTAGAAATCCTCCATATCAATGTGCCCGAGCTCTGAGTCTCTTATATCCAGGTCACACTCTGCCTGGGATTCGGGCATCCTGACCCTCTGATATTTGTACTTCATCTCTTCTTCTCGTAAGTTTGCTTTGCCTCGACTTGGTTGGTCTCTTACTTGATGTTGACATATGTAGTTCTAACTCGCTTGCTGATCTCGCAAGAAGAAGAAGTGAAACCCAATGCAGAAAGTCATATTAGCTATTTGATCTTCCATTAAAGCGTCGATGAGAAGGAAGAGTTAGCAATTTTAAGGTCTCAGTGCACAGGCGCATGAACACCGCAGTCAGCAGGTTAAATAGTATGGCACATAAAAAGAGGTGCTAAGGGACAAATCAGCAAAAGGGCGTAGGGTGCATGATGAAACCGCAGAGGACATTTTTGTTGTTGCAAGCGAAGTGCGCCCGCGCCATATATATGCATTTTATATAAAGTGCGCTGATATTCTTCATGTTACACGGAATGTGATGCACTAATCTTTATGTTACATGTAACTTTGGTGCGCCAAAGGGCATATATATTTAATGACATATGTCATTTTTGCATTATGTGCATAAAGGAAACTCAAACTGCGCACATGGAAGGATCGCATAACATTATGTTGTTGTAATAAGGGATGCGCTGCCGCTATTAATGCTTTATACTGGCAAATAAATAAAGTTGATGTTGCATGGATGCAGGTGCACCAATGGCGCAAGTTTTTGTAAATGTTGCACATGAGTTTGGTGCGCCAAGAGGGCACAGGGAAAGTAGGTGTTACAAGCAAGGAAAGTGCACCTTGAGGGCGCAACTATTTTTTATGCAAAAGAAGCGTGGTGGATGCGCCATCGGGCGCGACTGCTTTTTATGTCAGTAAGGGTGGCGAAGCGCCAAAGAGAAAAAAATAGTTTTTACCAACTTTTAAGTCTATGTTCTTCCTCCATGGGGGTTATATGTGTTAAGCCTCTTCTCGCAGGTTTCTTGGATGAACAGATGTAATAAAGAGACCCAAGTGATTTTTTTTTAGAGGCAAAGTCCTCTCTTTACCAAAGCAGATCCGGAAAGGGGAGAAGAGCATGGGGAGGATAACCAGTGGCAACAAAGGAGGGTTTCATGGCTTCACAAATCATACAATCCAACCCCACAAACAAACAGCCAAGAAACAAAACATAAAATATGAGAGCAATAAGGACCACATACCAGGATTATATAAAATGTGAGAGGTGAAACTGGGTCCACGAAAGCGACACGAAGACGACAAAGGTGCAAGCAAACAAAGTGTGCGAAAAAAGATCAATCACGTGTTTTCTGACTGGTGAAAGTGACAGGGCGGATGCGCCTATATATAGGCAAGGTTGTAATAAATGCGCCAACCACTTTTTGAAGTGGCGCACCAAAACACCTGTCGACAACGGAAAGCATGCGCCCTTTGCGCACCAAAACACCTGTCGACACGAAGTTATGTGCACCTTTGGCACACCAAAAGTGTTGTCAACATGGAAATATGTGCGCCCTTTGGCGCACCAAAACGCGGCGCAACAAAAACATTGTTGACACAAAGGCGCATGCGCCTTGGCGCATGCAAGAAAGGCGCAACATGGTGAGGCACACCAAAATGTGTGTCGACACTTCAAACCGTGCACCAAAGGAATTAAAGGGGGCGCAGAACACTACATGTTGCATAGACATTAGGTGCGCCCACCAAAAAGACCAAAAATGGCTAAGTTCGGAAAACTAGATTTCCCGAAGGGATTTTGCAACGTTCCGAACGCAAGGAGTCCCTGACGAGGGACCGAACAAAATTTTGGTAGGGTTATCTGTAAAATTGCCCTTGCCAATTTTACGGGATAACAACTGGCTCTTTCTGGGGACTATCTCTGAACGAAACTCAGGGGTAGAGAATCCCAGATCTTCACGTGCCTATCCATTGGGTAACAGAGTCAAAAACAAGGGCGACCGAAAAGGGAAACACACAACCAACAAAAGAAAACACACGACAAAAACAAACACACAACTGAAGCAAACTATACAAAGAAGAGAGCAAGCTCTACTTCCTGAAGATTTTCAGATGTTGCCCGCTATAGGGAAGCGGGAGTCCAGTTCCATCTGGATACGAGAGATAGAAGTTGTTCTCTCCATTGAGCTGTTTGATCTTGAAAGGTCCCCTCCATAGGGAATCAAATTTTCCGTGCATGCCCTTTGGCTCTCTTCGTTTGTCCCACAAAAGGACGAGGTCTCCCACCTGGAAATTTCTTTGCTTAGCTTTTTTATCGAACAATCTTTTTACCTGATTCTGATGTTCTCGGTGATCCTGTCGACCACTCTTACTCTCTTTTCTTCGAGCTCTGCTAGATACATGATCCTCTTTTCAAGGGAATTTTGGAAAGTCTCATCTTCGATTGCTCGTGCCAAGCAGCAGGGAGTTCAGCAAAAATGGGAAGCTCGGCATCGGTGCCATATAACACTTGAAAAGGTGACATACCGAGAGATCTCTTGGGAGTAATGTGGTCTGCCCACAAAGCGTCATATAAGGACTTGTGCCACATTCGTTGATTCTCATCCACTAGCTTTCGTATGATGGTTACTAAGTTTTTGTTACTGGATTCTACCTGACCATTTCCCTGAGGGTAATAATCTGAGGCGTGAGCCAAAGTTATCCCGTATTCATAGCAAAAAACCAACAACCTCTCGTGAGGAGAAGTTGGAAGCATTATCAGCAACAATCTTGTTTGGAACGCCAAACCTGACAATGATATTTTCTTTGATGAAACTACAAACAACCTCGGAAGTGGCATGTTTGACAGGTATGGCTTCCACCCACTTTGTGAAGTAATCTTGTCAGTAGGACATAACTATGTCCGGCACTCGATTGGGGATTGAGTGCACCAATAAAATCAATTCCCCACTGCTTGAATGGTTCATCGACAACGACCGGCCTGAGGGGAAAAGTAGCCAATTTGGGCTTGCCGACAAACTGCTGGCAAGGTTCACACTTTGCTACCCAGGTGGCTGCATCTTGGAAAAGCGTCAGCCAATAGTACCTGGCCCGATGATCTTGTGTGCCATCACGAGGAGGAGAAATGGCCCCCACAGCCGAATTATGAAAACTCTCAAGTAACTTCACTTGTTGTGGTTTGTCAACACATCGCAAGAAGATGCCATCTATTCCACGTTTGTATAAACCATCATCCCAGATGATATATCTGGCTGCTCTGAGCTTTATAGCGCGCTTCTCCTTTGTAGTCAGATGGGATGGGCATTCACCATAGGTGAGAAAGAAAGCAATATCGGAATACCATTCATCACTGGTTGCGACAAATAGGACCATAGGCAGTGAATCGGGTTTCTCCAACTGGCTTTGTGCTCCATTGGTGCAATCATCTTTTCCTCCGGAACTTCTGAATCTTGGTTTTCAGCCATAAGTTGACATAGGCCTTTGCCTCTTACTAACTTGGTTGGTTTTATATCCAGATCGTACTCCTGGACCTTTGCAATCCAATTTCCTCGCAAGCTTCCTAACTCCTGTTGAGTTAAGATGGACTTTACTACCGTGTCAGGAACCAGAACCACCGTATGGGAGTTTAGAATGTAATACCTGAAGTTCTTAACTGCTTTGACAATGGTGAAGGCATGTTTCTCTAGCTGGCTCATTTTTAGTTCGTGAGGCTTGAGGGGAGAGCTCATAAATGCAATCGGGGATTCGACATCCTCAGAATTCCTTTGCATTAGGATGGCCGACACGGTGTGCTCAGATGCATAGCTATACATAATAAAATCTTTGGAGAAATCAGGACATACCAGGACTGGCACGTGAGCGATGGAAGCTTTTATTTCTTCGAATGACCTCTTCCCTTCTTCGCTCCATCGGAAAGTTGGTGACCCTTTCATCATGTCTAATATGTGGCGAGTTTTTTCAGCAAAGTCGGGAACAAAGCACCTGAGAAAATTCACCTTTCCGAAGAAAGAGTGAACGCCGGTCTTGCTTGTAGGCAAAGTAAGGCTCTGAATAGCCTTAACTCTTTCTGGTATCTATCTTCATTCCTTCTTTGCTAACAACATGTCCTAGAAATTTCCTTCTGTGACTCCAAAATAGACTTTTTCAGGTTCAGGGAAATCCCATGCTCTCGGCATCTGGCCAATACTTGCTCCAAATGATCACAATGATCATTTCACCATTTAGAGAACACAGTTAAGTCATCTAGATAAACCACAATGACCTTCCCCATCATACCTTTGAATGCAAGGTCCATGGCCCGCTGAAAAGTGGCGCCAAAGATTGTCAGTGCCAAAAGGCATCCTCATTGTAGTAGGGAAACGTGCCCTGTGGGGTAGTGAATGCTGTTTTAAATTGGTCTTCAGGTGAGACTTCAATCTGATTGTAGCTTGAAAAACCATCAAGCATGGACAACATTTCTGATCCAGTTACTGCTTGTAGAACTTGATCCATTATAGGAAGTGGGTAGTTGTCCTTTAAGGATGCCTGATTCAGGTTTCAAAATCTACGCATATGCATATTTCACCATTTTTCTTGCACACTGGCACAATGTTTGCCACCCAAGTACTGTGATGGATAGGAAAAATGATTCTCGCATCCAGCATTTTCTGAATTTCAGCCTGGATAGTACCTGAGATCTTAGGGTTATAATGCCTCTACTTTTGGCGAAAGGGTTTGACATCCTCTTTCAATGGGATGTCATGCTGGACGTCCTTTGGCTTAAAAGACTTTAGATCGGCATAGGACCATGCCAATACATCCATGTATTTCTTCAGCAGTTTGACAAACTTCCACTTCTCTTCAGGTGTGCAACATTTTCCGATGTTCACAAACTGTGGATGTTCTACCGAACCTAAATTAACCGGTTCGGTTTCTGGGGAGGAGCCAGTATCATCTCACCTTTTCTTTTTTACAAAACGATCATGCCTATCAAACAACCACTCTAGAGAAACCAGCCCTTCGGAATTTTATTTCCTTTGAGTTGACATATGCCGTCATTCCCTTCGGATTCATCATTTTGACCAGTAACTGATTCACTGGCATGTAGAAGTGGATCCTTCAAAATGAAGTTCCTTAAAATTTTCCACCTTTTCTAGAAAGGTAATGAGTTGATTGTCATCGTTGAATACTTGCCAATGCTGAGAATTATCCGGCACGCTTGGGTGGAAAACCACCTCAATGGTGTATTTGTCTGTTTTCAAACCTGGGTGAGGGAGCATGAGGGATGCTGAACGGCCAATGAATCGGCCATGTCATTCTGAGCTCTTGGAATGGATTCTATTGAAAAAGTGTCAAACTCTTCGATGTTGTCCCACACCACATTGCGGTAATGCCTGAGCCTCTCATTCTTCACTTGATATATCCTTTTAACTTGATTTACGACTAGCTCTGCATCACCTTGTACTTTCAGATTTTTGATCCCTCTTTCCTTTGCGGCTTGCATGCCAAGTAGCAGAGATTCATACTCAACAGTATTATTTGTGTTGAAAAACTGCAGCTTGAAAGAGAGAGGAATAATCTCCTCTTCAGGAGATATAAGCACGGCTCCAGTGCCGCATCCACTAGTCACGCAACTGCCATCAAACTGCAAAGTCCAGATCTTGTTAAGATCTTCTTCTTGGATGAGGACAACCATTTTGTCAGACTCGGTAGACAAGAAATAGTTCCCCATTCCTGATGATTCGAAAAGAATTTGGGCTTTGGGGTCCTCAGAGTTAGTAACCAAGTACTTCTTTTGTGATTCTGCTCCAATGTCTGCATTACACCTTTGACGGGATTCTAGCCTTAGACCAGTCCATGTGAATCTCCCCACCAACTTCACTGCAAAAACTTCTTCCCAGCAAAATTCCATAGGCTGCTGGAATGTCGGCAACGAGGACGGTCATTTTTACTCTTTTCTCTGGGAATGCCACAAATGCGAACTGAGCATCTTTGATCTGACCAATCAGCGGAACCTGCTTGGTTTCCAAGGAATAACATCTGCCAAAAGGCTTGGTAAGGGTGAGGCCCAAAGCATGGGTGACTTTTACCGATGACGTTATCAAGCTCCGTAATCAATTATGCGCTTACTTAGCTTGTGGCCATTGATTAGGAGGGAGAGATAGAAAGGTTCTATCTTTCCTGATGCAGATGTTGAAGCAACATTTATGCGGGATGCAGGAGGAGTGGAAAGGATTCCTTTTAGGGAGATCTGGGGAGATATGACAGCTTGGCTTTGAATATACTTGGTCAACCTTACAAGCTGTTCGGGGTTTGACTGAAGATACTCAGCTTCAGACATTTGGATCTTAGTCTTTTTAGCATGGTCAATTATGTCAAACGCGCCAAGGGTTGCGTTGATGGAGGAATGAGTCCTTCATTTCGCGATGGTAGGGTAAAGTTACTGGTCTTCATGGAAATAGAAGAAGGCTGATTTGGAGGAGAGATGGGAGGAAAAGATTTCTTTGTAAAAGACTTAACAGGGGGTTGAGCAGGAAGAGGATTACCTCTTTTAGCAATAGTTGGGGCGTGGAAGACGCAACCTTCTCTTTCTGCACATCATTGGCAGCGACCTCTACTTCTTTTCCTTGTGAGCGGGTAAAAACAACATATGATTGTCCGCTTGCATATCCTTGGGTACCCTCTTCTTCGTCAGATTCTTCCTCATCAAATTCCATATACCCGATAGTAGAGTCACCAGTCGTTCACCGACATCTTGATCATCTTCACCTTGAGATGAAGGTTCTTCGTAATTTTGTTCCTCTTCTTCGATTTCGGCCAAAGCGTTGACCGAGGAGCCTCAAGCGCCAACCGCGGAGTAGTTGCAGGTAGACGCGCCTATGCGGGATGCTGTTGGGAGTAAAAGTTCTTCGTGGAATATCCTGATGAGGAACTGGGAAGCTTGGGCTAACTGCTTCTTTAATGCGAGCAAGTCATTTGCCATCTTCTGAAATGCCGGATCAGACGAAGTGGCCTGAGAAGGATTTGCAGCTTTGAACTTGGATGACTCTCGTTTCAATTCGCCAGATATTAGCAAGTTGTCCTCTATCCGAATGGCAGCAGCCTGGGCAAGAGGCAAGGTAGCTACTTGTTCCTGCAGGAGTAAGAAACTTACTTTCGAGCTCATAGCATTTACGAAGAAACACTTTTGATTTTCCGGTGTTGGAAGCATGGCAACAGGCACACGGTTGATTAATGCATTGAACCTGGTGATAAAATCATGCATAGTTTCATTGGCCTCCTTCTTTAGGTGAGTGATCTTTGACAGTAATGCGAATGCGTCTTCAGAAGGCTTATACCTGTCTTCAAAAGCATCCCGCAAGGTGGCCCAACTAGTAATAGATCCGGCCGGCAAATGCTGAAACCATTCCGCTGCGGGCCCTTGCAAAGTTTCTAAGAAGAGGCGAACTGACACATCTTCATGGGTCACATCCAGGATGCTGCATGACATGATGAATGCAGATATGTGTGAATCCATGCTTTGGTTTCCGCTCCCATCAAATTTGGGAAAATTCTTTCGGTTTCCATGTGGAAGTGCGTGAACAGGATGTGGTAATGCCAAAGGGCCCATAGCATTTCCCCATGGCACCGCCATTTGAAAAGCTGGAAAGAGGACGCGAGCTGGAAGTGCGGTTCCACTGAGCAACAGAGCACTGCAAAGTGATGTAGATGTTCCTGATGAGAGACGCTTCCTTCGTGGAGGCGAGACACTCCTGGATGACCGGTCAGCTGAACTTAGTGACGAGAAGTGAGCCGGTGTTATACTGAAGTTGTGCCTTTGAAGCAGGTCAAAGGTAAGATCGACTTCTCCACGAGCTCTCCTACTACGAGTAAATGGTTCACCCGCCAGTGTACCTTCCAGATCTGCAATATTTTGGAGCAAATTTAAAAATCTTTTTGGTTGTACTTGCTGATTTTCTGATTTTTCTGACAAAAACCAGCAGCATGTACTTTTCTAAATATTTAAATTTTATCCTCCTCTTGAAAACCGATTGTGGTTTATTTGTTTGATTAACAAGGATAAAATGATGGTAAAACTTAGTAAGCTGATTTTCAGATCTAGAGTTGACTTTTCAAAGAGTTTGAAAATTTTGGTAAACTATCGAAACTCAGATCTACGGAAAAATACGGTTTTTTGTAAAAACTCAGCGAACTAAAGATCTCTATCTAGCCCAGATCTATGGATCTCTGAAGAAAATTTTCAGTTTGGGTCACTTTTGCAAAAATTTTGGGTTTTAAGCAAAAGTTCAGATTTGCAAACAGGTAATGATTTTTCTGATTTTCACTAATTTTTTAAACACACCACCATCATAGATCTGATAGATCTGTCCGATCCCCAGAGTCGCCAAAAACTCAGGCGAAAATCTCATTGGGTAGATCTCTATGGATAGATTGAGCCAAAATTGTGCGGGCATAGCCCCTCTTTAAGAGTCAAAGCAAAGTGAAACTAGTTTATTGCTATTCTACCAGCAGGAATCTTGTGTAAATCTCACAATATTCTGCCTTCAGGGGTTGGGATCTCATCCCAGTAGAGTAGTTCCAATGAAGAACAAAAAGGAATGAAGGAAAGAAGGGAAGGAAGATGGATCTGAAGGGAGAAAAGAAATGAATTCCAAAGTAGAAAGGTCAGAGGGTCTATGTTTTGGGTTGGTAGTAAACAGAGCCGAACCTACTTGCATAGACAAAACAAAGCAATACTTGATGAACAAATGACAAAAAAATAGAGATAGATCCAACAGAATAAATGCATAGATCTGACATAAGAAAGATCAGATGCCCATAACACACATATTCAACACAAAGTCTCAATATTTGTATTAATATTTTCTTCTGTTACAAAAAGTACAAAGCCTTTTCTTCTCACTTCTATTTTTCATCTAAAAGATATCCACCACTTTGAATACAACAAGTATTCAAGTATATATAGAAGGAGAGAAGAAAAGAAGGCAAAAGCAAACCAACAACTAAATTACAAAAATATCTTACAAGAGATTCTAAAGTCATTTGTTGACTTTTTGACAACTTTGTGGATGACATCATCCCATGGTGCAACATGGATGATGTCATCGTTTGTGTCAACACACTTTAGATAATTACAAGGAGAAAGTTGGGAAGAAGAAAACTATTCATCGTCGTCCCACCCACGGCCGGCGAAGGCGAGTTCCGATTTTGCTCTGCTAAGGTGACGAGATGTGGAATCGGGCATGGTACACCCATGAACTTGCTGATCATGGGTTGAAGTTGATCCTGGGAAGGATCCTTGTGTCGATCACTGATAGCTTCGCAAGTCTCCCGCTCATCCGTGAGCTTTTCTGGGAGTTTGGAATAATCATTTTCTGCCTCTATCAGGTACCCAATGAAGTCACGACAAGCCAAGATTGTTGATGGATTCGGCGTCGAAAGTGACCTCTGGTCCCAGCCCTTGTGAAACGATCTCCTTGAAGATCCGAATAGTTTCCTCTACCTTTCTTAAGGTGAAAGAAGGAGTGAGAAAACTCGGAGACATTCTCAAGACAATCTGCTCCATTTGATGCATTGCATCCAGGGCTTCCTCCTTTATCTTATCAATCTTCTCCAGGATAAACTCCAGCTGATCAACCCGATAATCCAGTAGAAAGGATTTTGTTGAGGGATCTCTGGGTGTCCAAAGACGCTGAACTTGACCAGATCTTCGACTGAACAGTCGAGCATTTTCTGAAAGGTCTCATGCTGCATCTTGGCATGGTCCAGCTCTTCGGAGATGGGTCTTGCTATCACCTGGAGCTCTCTGTTCACCCGATTGATATGCTGATATAATCCGGTGAACTTAGCGATCACTCCTCACTTTTTTTTGAGGATTTGGCTCCTCCAGGTGGAAACTGCCATGCCCTGCTCACCGATTTTGGTATACTCATTAATCTTATCCTGGCTCAGAGGCTCAGGAGTTTCAGTGGCAGTTGTAGGAGGTGCACTGCCCATTTTCTGCAAGGCGTGGAGAAGATGTTTATTTTGCTCCTTTAACAGCCTTTTCTCTTCCTTTGCTTCCTGGAGCTTCTTGCAAAGGGCATCAACTACAGATAGGGCCTCTCCTGAAGGCTTTCTGAAGATGTCCCCATTGTGACTTGGGTCACTATGTAATCTGTCGAAGACAGATCCTTTTTATCCTTTAAAGGATTGGGGTATGCTATCTCCATTACTCTCTCCCCTGACGCACTCTGAGAGAAGCGGGTTATAGGATTTTGCTTCTTGACCCCTTTTGATGGGATGATGGAGAAGTCCATCGGTGCGATGGGAACTTTCCTCTTTGTTGACTCAGGTGCTGGGAGATCCATGCTGGACTTATGGGGAAGGACCAGAAATAGAAAAGGGAGCAGCTGCAGTAGTAGAAGGAAAATGCGTGGAGACACTTGGAGGCGGCATTGAGAGGGAAGCCGAGAAAGTGCTCACGGGAGGAAGGGATACTACAGGGGAGGTAGACATGGGAAAGGAAGGGAGCTGAGAGATGAGGGAAGAAATGGTGGGGGATAGCTCCGTGAGAGAAGAGAAGATGGACGATGAGGAAGGGGGAACATCGAAAGATGGGGAGAGGACACGACCAAAGGAATGGTTACTTGGGTCACTCTCGAGGAGGGAAGGAGGAGAGGGAGGAGGGATAGAAGGGACCTCAATGGTTACAGTAGTGGCAACATCCTGAGTGGATGTGCCTATCGGAACATCTTCTGCTGCTTCTTTCTCCTAGGCTTTCTGGGATTACAACCCGTTCTTGTGAAGCGAAGGAGGACTTTCAGGAGCTTCCTCTTGGGTGGAGCTTGACTCACCCTCTTTGTCTTTCCCTTTGCTCTTTGGTAGCTATTTTGGCCTGGAAGGTGCGTTGCCCAACGGAGAAGTGGTGAAATCAACTCCGAGGTAGATGAGACCATTCATCCTACACCAGTGCTCTGTTCTTCGCAGAGTTTCTTTGACCCTTTCCTCTATCGTCTGAGGCGCTTTAGTTCTGTCAATTACAACGAAAGGCTAGTCGTCCCCACCCGTGTCAAGATATACTTGATCAACTTCTTGATCAGCAGTTTGATAACCTTTTGGGATGATGGCCACGCCATACTGGATGATTTCAGCCAAGGCCAAGTGGGAATGGTCTTTCCTCCTGAGCTCGACCTCATGATATAGGTCGATATAAATATCCTCGATCTTTGGAACGTGGATCGATCGAGTTTGGCTCTGGCAAGCAATTCCTTAGGTCGAAAGTGGGCCTTGCCGAAGTTGTGCTTTAAATTTAGCACTCAATTACGTAAACATATCCTGTGCTTTGTGGTGAGAGAGACAAGTATACCCGCCCACCGTGAGGGGGGAAAGGAGTTCCACCCTTCTTTCTCTTTAGGCACTTCTCGTGGTAGGTTATAAGTCGTCTTGACGGCTCCAACAGATCAACTTGGAGTCGGCGTATCTTGGTGATTTGGTTGGTTCCCCCAGTTCCTCCAATTTGGTTGGTTGGAGTGCGGGCCATGAGGGATGTGGGGGAACCGAGCTCGAAAGGAACAAGTTCCATGGGGACGTAAGTTCCCCACGAGGCGAATGGTCCGAAAAGCAAAGGAAGGGAGTGTATAGTGCGAGTTAGAGACTCGAATGGAATAAGGGTGCAGGGAAGGCAAGTTCCTTACGCAAGTCACTCCCTAAAATGGTGCCCGATCTGATGAGCAAAGGAAACAAAAATCAAAGGAAGTATAGTGTGGGATGTAAGGGGTGTGGAAGAACCAAGAGTAAATGGCCCCAGTTCCACAGTACCTCCAGTTCCCAAACCCCGATTTGTTTGATTATCAAAGGAATAAAACATAAAGGTTATAAAGGGGGAAAATAATTTAAATGTGGACTATGGAAGCATATGAAGAACTCGTGTTCCTCCTTGACCCCCTGGACCCACATGACCATATATTTCACCCAAGTTGTCCAAATTTGACAAAATTAGACTTTTTGGAAAGGTATTTTTGCTCTCTTTTCCATGGAATATGAAAATTCACAAGATGTGCACAAAATATGAAAAGGCATGTAGGATTAGATGAAGAGTCTTATTTGATTCTATATATAGTAATGACTCCCTCATTCTAAGGGGTTGTAAATTTTGTGTGTTCATAAGAGAGTATCACTCATGAAGAAGAAAATAGAGATAATTTCTTTTACTTTTCATCTCTATATTCTTCCCACTCTCACTATGTACAATTTTTATCAAGCATAAATGAAAAAAGGACTTTGTTGCCTTTTTGACTGGGAGATTTATCAAACTTTGTACTCTAAATATTAACTAGTCTTATTTCTCACATAATTATCTTCCTTCTAATTTATGTGTGTTGGAATTTGCTGGTTAATGGGTATAGAATATGATTTTCTCCTATAACATTAACCCCCTCTCTCTTTCTCACTCCCTTTCCCGCTCTCTTACCAAAGTCCTCTCTTGCAAGTTTTTACCGTAGGGTCAGGTGAAGTGCCCTTGTTGAATCCCCAACCATAAGGCCAGCATAGAATTAAAATTCACACACGCATATAAACAAAGAGCTACACCATTCAAGTAGAGGGACTTAGATTCCCAAAGCATTGGCAAGATATCCATCAATTTGTTCACCCGAAAATTTTCTTGCCATCACATACCATCTCCATAAATGGATTACATGTTAGCCTCCCTCCATGCCCATGGGAGAGAGAGGTTACATGCCTCCAAGATCCACTAGGCATGGGAAAAATGAGAGGGTTTAATAACACGAGCACATACCAAACCAAAATCAAACACCAACAAGAAGTTATAAGCTTCTCACGAGGTGAAGAGTGCAAGATTTCCCATTTGATCACATTTTCCATTTCAAATGATTTCATCACTTTACAAGAAGTCTCAAGAACCCCACTCCTTATTTCTTCCATAACCCAAAACACAACCAAGAATCTCCATGCTTCTCAAGAGGGGTTCTTTCCTCTTCCCAACACTCCAAAATCCATTTCAAGTGAGATGGATGGAGAAAACAAAGGAAATACAAGATCAAACATCCATCAACCAACACACAGAAAATTTTCCTAAGACCAAAACAAGCATACCAATCCATAATTCTCTTAAACAACATAAATCCAAACCAAGAGGTGTGAGGCCTACCTCACAAGCCAAGCAAACCAACTTCCAAGTGCAAGCCAATCTCTCCAAGCTCCTAGCTCCTCCAAGCTCTCTCCAAAACTCCAAGAGAAAAATGAGGCAAGAAGTCCTTACCTCCCAAAGTGGAGGAATAAGAAGATGAATCTAAAGTATCCTCACCAATGAGAGGGTGACATGTGTCACCCATATCCTTCTCAAAACAATACACCCCCCATGTCTCCATCACACAAAAGATAAAATACTTAATGGAGGACCAATCCCCCAAATCAAAATAAAACAAAACAAAATATCCTCCAAATCTCAAGGTGGCTCACAAAACAAGCTCATAAATTTGGATGTGAACAAGAGCATCAAATCTGTGGGAAAGGCTCATTTAAACCTTGAAAAAATTTCCCTACCCATATGTAGTGTCAAAGGGGTCCATTTTTATGTAAATGAGACCCCAACAAGTAAAACACCTCTTACAAATTCCACTTTTAGCCCAAATTCGGGTCGGGAAAAGTGGGGACAAGATGAGAGGTGGTGGGGCCCACCTAGCCCATGCTTATGTGGTCCCACACCTCCTTAAACATGAAAATTAGCAAAAACACCACTAATACAAGTAGGGATCATTAGACCCTTAAAAATGATTTTAAACAAGAGGTTAAAATAATTAACACTAAAATGAGTCCAAAGAGGCAACAACCCATGGTGCCCATATCAAATGATGAAACATACACAAGGAGAATGGTTTTCTCATATCCACTCAAAACCAAGGACAAACAAGATAAAAACAATAAAACAAAGGGGTGAGGATTTGGCCCAGACGACCAATTGTGCAATCTTGGAGGTGCAAACCTTGAGTCCCACATTCTCCTGTGGTGAACCTATAACCTATACACTTGATTCACACATCATCATACCTGCTCAATACAATAAACCAAGTGAAATGATATTACATACATCCAAATAATCAAATCAATTACGAGCTTAATCATCCATATTAAATAATCATTAATATCCATAATGAGATAAATAGCAAAATGACATACATCCATAATATACCAAGATATAATCCATCTAAATCTCATCTCAATAACATCTAAAACAAACAATACCGACAACAATAGTAAATTGGTACCATATGCCTAATACGTAACATGTCAAGTCAGGTTAACATATTCAAGATAAAGAGATGAATACACACACACACACACACACATTTTTATCAATTAACCATTATGAACACTATCCAAAATACTCTACCATAAAAGTGATTTAGTAACACCCATGTTATAATTATCGCAAATTAAGGGATTTTTTTATCTTTAAAAAAAAACCCTTAACCCCATTAAATGCCTTTAATGATTTTAACTAGCAAGATAATTACAATCTAGCATGAATTATAGTTTACAATCCATCTGATATCAACATAACCATGTGTAGCTGTAAAGGTCAATTAGATCTATCTCGATCCCCTTTATCATCACTCTATCTAAGTGTGCATAACTTGTATGCAGTTGGTTAACCTATTCATTTAGGTCCGAGAATTGATGCGCCTCCTAAGTGTCTACCTAAAATCAATCAACTGAGTTTCATCCAACATCTCACACAGTTAGATAGGAACTCGGTGAACTAACAGTATATTCAACTAGTACACTACTTAGGCCAATTTTTTCAAGTTATGCATTACATGCTTAGTTTTGTGATTGCACATAAGCTAAACGAAAATTGTCCCATCATTACACAATCATCTCTACACAATTATCTAGATCACATATTGTTAATTAAAATTTTAAGTTTTTATATTAAGAAGGCCTAGAATCTAGGTCTTGCCTCTTGACTTGAGAGTACGCTATCAGTCCTAGCTTAGGACCCCTATGGGAAAGATAATGATTACTTAATAACATTCATCATTTAATAATTTTTACCCTTCCCGTAGCCATCATGGGGGATGGTACATATAGAGTTCAATAAAATGGATAGGTGGTACTTAGAGTCCATGCTTTCATAATACACATTATCCTAATACAAGGTAGAATTCATCATTTATATGTTAAGTCAAGTTATACGTTTAACGACAAGATCTATAGTAACTTAACTAGTTACTATCATACAAAGTATCTTAATTCCGTAGTGTCACTTTACAAATTTTGTTGTTAGGAATAGGTTTAGTTTAACTATGTATTTCCAATTTGTTAATGATCTAATCCCATTTAGATTGTATCGTAATTCCACCAAATTATTAACTATCGTAAAGTATCTCTTTAAGAAAGAGATATAATCCTTTAAGTAATAAGATAAGATTTAGATTAACAATAATCGTAAATGTATCATTCACATTTCATATTACTATCTTACTTAAGGTATAACACTTCTACATTTTGACATCATTATGTCATTTATATATGTTGTTGTCGTAAAGTATAACTTTCGTCAATGTACTTTTATAGTTGTACTATATAAATGGATTAATTATTTAATTAATCTCATTAGGACGAAGTTATAATGAAATGTCATTATTTCATGTATTGTTGTCTATGACAACATTGTCCAATTAATCTCATTTATTTAAACATATAAATGATGATGTCATTGATATAGTTGTATTAATTTTCATTTGTCATTTAAGGATAATAATTTTCATAAAGTACAATTATAACAATATGAAAAGTACAATTTTGTAATCAAATTAGAAGTACATACCATTGTTAAAAACAATGTATATCATTATTACAACACATATGAGATATATAAGTAATAAATGTATTTATTGAAACTCATTAAGGATAAATCCTTATATTATACAATAATACAATAATTTCATATTAATACAATTATGCCAATTGCCTTGTGAAACTCTCGTGAAACCGTGTCTTTCTTTTCAATAAATACAATGATCCAAAATTAGATGTTCAACATAATCAATATGTGAAATCAAATAAACAAAATTATCGCATGATGATCACATGTTAAAATAATCCAAGTAAAACCTCGTAGTAACTATTCCATCTTGCAATTTGTACGAGAAATTAAAATGATATACATGGTCAGTTCATCGAACCGACATGGATTAACAAATATCAATCATGTTGATCCACTACAAAGTGATTAATACAATAAGGTTAATGTAATTTCATATCTTTCACATGAAGTATCTTATCAAATATGTCATCTCCCACTTTATTAAATTCATCATTTCAAAATATCTGAGAAAATTTACATTTAACCAAATAATAATAGAACCTCATGAAATCATCATAACCTACCCTATGTTAAATTCTTTCCTTCAGGAATCATTAAAATAAGTAACAAAGTTTATAATTATCGAGAATCAATATCTATTAACTATCTCATTGTTATAACAAACAATGCTTAATTCAACATATCTTTGTCCTAAGTTTTTAATCATAAACATTCAAGTTATCATCTTATTTTCATATCTCTCATTACAAACCAATCATAGTAGTTAATTAGCCAAAGATTCCATTAGAACCATCTATGTAAGATACAAATGCAGATTTTAACATAAGAAGCTTCATAAAACAATTAACAAAAATACATATACTTTATTAACTTCAAGTTACTAACAACTTATACTATCCTTTCCCGAAGTATTGGATAACTACTCTAATAATACCATTAATTTAAGTAGAATATTCATCAAATCAAATGATGAAGACAACATGATCTGCAACCATGTTAAGAATTATTTATAAACCTACCCAAGTGGACCGAGTTTCAATTGAATTATTCCCGAATTTGGGTACATGTTTAAGACAATGACTTCCTAAATTTTTACGAGCATATCCTAAAGAATATTTTCATCCATTCATTCATTATCAGAGACCATCAAGCAACTCATAAACTCTTAACAAGAAAAATGTAAGGGTATGTATAATACTCATTATAAGAAGTGCCGAGTTCACAACTTGAACACAAATATTAGATCCCCAAAGGTCAAGTATATTTCCTACTTGCAAATTTTTATACACCCACATACGGAAATAGTAAGAAATGGATATCACCTAGAATGTTAATCAACTCATGACGCTAGTACTTAACAAAAAATCCTAAGTATGCGACCAAGGTTTATTCGATTCATTCATCCGGATAAAGCAATAACCCATTATTTTTTCTTATCATTCATGATTTTTAACAAGCAAAAAATGTATATTAGTATTGTAGACACTAAATCATGCACTTTGGGTATATTTATAGGTCTTGATCACATACTACTATTCATATGATTCCTAAGCAAGAAAAATACTAATTAATCAATGTCTTTGGCCTCTTTTCTTTCTTTCTAGTTTTCATCTCGGTCTTACACACCCCACTTTGCCTTGATCGACCTTTGTTACTTCATATTTTCTTAGTCTGGACACTAGTGCCCAACCAAGATGCTAGTGCCTGTGTGCACCCATCCCCTCTGGGTGCCCCAACCTATTTGTATCTTACTCGCATATTTTGGGTCCTTTATAAGCTGTTGGGTGTCATATTTTCTTGGTAGTCAGCCTTTTAGTGGTTAATTACAAAATTCAAATGAGAGAATCATATAAATACAAAGCTATGTGACCATAATAAAGGACCAAACACTAAACATATACTACTATCACCTAAGGTTGCATCTAAAGGCATCTCAATAGCATCAAAGCATCCATCTAACATCCATACAAGGGACAAGGGACTACATTCTTCTGCATACACTTCATAGGAGGGGAAGTTCAATTTTCCATGAACACATCTACTTACATTTGTTACATCTAGCTATTTCTCGTTATTCAAGTGTGTCTGCAGCACAAGAAAAACCTAGTCCACGATTCCCCACACACACACACACACGAGAATAGATTAAAATGTAGTGCAAAATCTGGATAGTAAGTTCACTTAGTCATGTGACCACTAGGGTCAGCCCGAATCCCCATTTACATCTTTTTTATTTTTAGGATTGATGTGTTTTGGGGACTTGTAGGTGCTCTTTCTATTTGCAGGTTACAGGAAAATCCTGCAGACTTAGTGCGACATATATGTGATCAACAATGAAGGGTGGTGACATAGAAGAAACACTACACAAAATCATTTAATAAGGTTACGAGCAGTCACGGGTGCCCAACAGTGGTCTACAATGATACCTAGGTGCCCCTTACCCAATCCACGTGCCCTAGTCCCAGCATTTCTGATGCTTGCACAATTTTCTGGGCTCGGTTGTGACAACCTGTATTCCTATTTTATCATTTTTCTAGCTTTGTATACTCTGGAATTAATTGCGAATCAACTAAGTACTTAATCCCTTCTCTTGCACCTAGGGTTTCATATTTTCTAGCTTACTTGTGTCAAATATGTACTTCATTGCTATATCATTGCGATGTAACTTAATTAGGATTTAACATCTATAATTCCATATTTGCTTAATCATTTGGTGAACTTGATGTGTTCACACTTAGGGTCCTCATATGTTCATTTCTATCATTTTCCTACCATCATATCATCATGGATGTCTCCATCCATGCTTTCTCTCGGGATGATCCCGATTGTATTAATAAACTCAAGTCTTATCTAGTTAACACACATATTCATCCACATACCTCATCCGACTATGTGTATCATAAGTTTACTTCTTCTCTATCTTTTAACAAAGATCACATTACTTTCACATCAGATGAGTTGCCTTCTCAATAAATTTTAGAACATGATCCCCCTGTATATTCAATTTTGTATCAATAATGTTGTAAGTGTGCTTTAATTAATAATGGACTCGGGATTCAAAATTTGTAATATTGTTTTCCTTCATCAATTGGGTTTTTGAAGCCTCTTTGGCTCCTTTATCTGTCTCTATTCACGGATTTGAAAAGATCCCCAAGTATGTCTTAGGTACTATTGTCCCCTATCACCGTTAGGCCATATATGTTACCCATTCCATGCCACGTAATGCCCAACAATCTTAATTATAATATTCTTCTTGGGCAGCCTTGGATCCATGCCATACATGCAGTCCCTTCCACTCTTCATATGCGACTTAAATTCCTTTATCAAGGAGTTTTCTATGAAGTTCAATAGATCCATCACCCTTCACATATTATAATTATATTGAGAATTCTACCGACACTCTTGGTTCTTACCTTTTAGTCAATATTTTCCGGATATGGTCTTGGATATAAATATTTTCTCTATTATGGTTTCTCCGATAATATCCTAGGCCCGCATAAGCAAGGTGCTATAGAACCATGGGCTATCCCCACTCAATTTATCAAGCTTGGCTTGGATACCATCTCTCGTCTATACCTTCTTGAAGGCTTATACGACTTTGTATACTTTTTCACTTCCTTTGGTATATCCATATCTCATTAGTGATTTTACTTGTGCTGCTTGAGATAATTTAGACACTTTTGATATTGATTACTCTCTTCGGAATAGATGGGGGTTTTTGATCACCTCCCTTCTTTTCATCATAAGAAGTGTTACCTATCACTTCTTAAGTATCCGCCTACTTTAGAGAGTCCGATATACTTATTGAAAGTGATGATCCTCTTGATACTATCCATACTAACCCATACATTGAGGATCGGTCAACTCTTCTCAATGAGTACACTATTCAATATAACCTTGACACTTATGATAACCCAAAATGGTTTTGTTAGCTACTTATTATCTCACATCGATGAGAAAAAAATATCAAACAAGTTATTCACAAATTTTCGGACATCTTCATATGGGACTATAATGATATGCATGGTATTGATCCATTTGTAGACATGCATAACATTGTTCTTAACCTATTTGTATAACCTATTCAACAAAAATCCGTAAAATGAACCCAAAGGTCACACTCTTAGTAAAAGAAGATATACAACAAATACTAGATCTTTGGCTTTATTCGTGCCATCGATTATCCACCGTGGGTGTATAACATTGTGCCCGTTATGAAACTAGATGATAGGTCCACTTGTTGCACGATCTTCGTGATCTCAATAAGGCATGTCCCAAAGATAGTTTCCCTTTACCGCATATAAACACCATTGTTGATTCCACAGTCGGTATGATATTATTTATTTCATAGATGACTTATTTGGTTACAACCAAATCAAAATTAATCCAATAGATCAAGAGAAAACTTCTTTTACCATGCCATGATGAACATTTTGTTACACAGTCATGCCCTTTGGCCTTAAAAACACCGAGGCCACTTATCAACGAGCAATTACATACATCTTCCATGATTATATTCACAAGATCCTTGAAGATTATGTCGATGACATACTTGCTAAATCTTGACACCTTTCTACACATGCTCAAGATTTCTGTGCACTATTTGAACATTTATGACAATATAAAGTATGCTTGAATCCAAACAAGTGCATTTTCGAGTTACAACAGGAAAACTCCTTGGATACATTATCTTACAACAATGTATTGAAATATACCCCAATAAAATTAGGGCAATTTTTGACATGCCTCCACCTTTAAATATGCATTAGTTATAATTTACATGGGAAAATCTAGGTCATTTGATAGTTTATTGTGCATCTTGATAAAACCCAACAATTCACATGCTTAATGAAGAAGGATATTGTTGAGCTCGAAATGAATAAGTCCCAGAGCAGAGGATGAGTGCATGTGGAAGGCAAGGTAAGAAGAAGGCACATGAAGAGGGGTGCACAAGAAGAGAACTAAGTGCGTACAAATTGTCTAAACAGTTCAATTTGAGTGAAGGGCTTGAGTAAAAATGGAGCACATGGAGGTTGGCACAAAGAAGAAGAAGAGGATTAAGGACTTAGTTGCATTATATAATATGGTGTTGCATGGGAAACATGTGAGGTGGGTAGGCGTGATAAGTGGATAAGGTTAGTGCATGAAGACTTATGGCCCAAGAAAATAATATTCCAGGGAATAATCAAGGGTTAATCATTATGTTTAAGGAGCTGTAAAGTGGAAATTAATCATGGCTTTAGCAAGCTGGCATAGGCATTTGAGTATGGAGGAGCGTGATCCCTCTTGGTATGTAGCTTGCTAATGAGTGATCTTGAGGCGGTGAGGGAGAGAACCCACTTTATTTAAGAATGGGCTTGGGTCCAAAATAAGGGTGTAAGAAGAGGCATAAGTGTGTATAAGAGGTGTATGGTGAAGGGTTATGAGGAATGTGAGATGATGCAGGAGAAAGAAGATGTGTGATGCAAGGCATGAGGTATTCTAGGTGCATAGGAGAGAGCATGGATAAAACCCTTTTGAGCAGAGTCATTTTGTAGAGCTAGGGTGTTATTTCATAATGTATTTGGTCTACTATGACCCTTTTGATGTAATCTGGCTACTATAAAAATTGTGAATCAATGAATATGATGGGTTGTTATGAATATCTCTATTTATGGGTCTAAACCCTAGTGTTCTTCATATTGCTCATGATTCAGATCTGATTTCTTTGTGATGTTATAGTATTTACTTTTACATTATGGTGCATTTGTGCTTAGATCTAGTTTCTTTTCTAGAATGAATACATGTATTTCTATTTCTATAAACATTCCTCCATTAATGGTGAAGCATTATTACAAGGCTCACATAAAGGAGGGGCTCGGCACCCTCATGCACCTCGGGTGAGTGCCCACCCAGTTGGGTGATGTCTTTGATGCGCTTGGGGTTTACGAGGGAGTACGGAAAGGTAACTACATTTTGGTTCCATTTCAGGACCTCTTTTGAAGCTATTGTAAGAATGGTGTGTGATGACAGAATGCTTGACCTTGGATAACATCAAGACTTGGCTTAAGAACATGGAGGATGAGTTTGTACAACACTTCAACATTGGACTCAAGTTTAATGCACATAAATGGGTAGAGGAGCATCTATATCATGAGATTTATGAGACATTATTTTTCTATTTTCTAGTAGAACTGTATGAATGGTTGTCGATGTATGCATCGAGGAAGAGTTGGTATTATCGACCTCATGTTTGGACCCAAGAAGATTATCAACGGCTTCATGATGCTTTGATCTGACTTGGACTCATGTTGTTGATCATTGGTGGAGTGGTGTGTTGACTAGTTATATGTTGGAGTACGTGATTTCTACGTATTATTTCCCAGAGGTTGTTGAGTTTGAGTTCTTGCGAGAACCAAGAGGATATTTCTTGTGCACTATATCGTTATCCATTAAGATCTTGATCATCACTCTGAGTTTGGAAGCATTTCCTATGGCTAGCTAAATTCCCACTAGGTGCTGGCATAGAAGCTAGTGTGGTGCAAGATGGCGCATGCTACGAGAAGTGGAGAGAGAGGAGAGAGAAGCTCAAGTATAATGAAGCGCAAGAGAGGGAATTGACAAGACAACATGAAGTTGTAGGATTGATGGAATTATGGAGGCATACGTTGCGGGAAGGATTTGAGGTTCACGCAGAGGATGTGGAACCTGAGTAGTCTATGCTACCCCATCTTGGCAAGTATGGGAGAAGAACCCCCTCAGATTTTGATGAGAGATCATCATATGAAGGAAGGAGAAGAATCATAGGCACACATCTAAACCCACCATGTGACCAAACCCTTGCGCTTAGTTTCCCAATTTCTGAGACAAGTATTTCTAATTCAGTTGGCATTGGTAAGCAAGTAACATCATGTAGATATAATTTTACATTACATCCATCTATGGCCACACATAAATTTTTGGTGTTTGGTGGAATCATGCTAGGTATGTCATTTGGACAAGGTGTGGGTACATAGAGTTTGGGTATCACATATGGAAGTGGTTCAACATCATAGAATGTTGGCATGCAATTCAAAACAATGGTGGGGATGTAGATTGGAACTACTTTGGGACCTCACCTATTACACGAGGAGGATTCGATGGATTTAGAGGGATAGGAGCTAGTGGATCTAGTGGTGCTAGTGGTGGAGGAAACACAAGAGGGAATCAAGGTTCTAGATCTAGTGGACAAGGACCTCAACCACCTCAACATGTGTTTTATGAGATGTCTTTGCATTTACTTGATTACAAAGGTGTTGAGGATGTTGCAGAGCATGTACAAAAGTGTGAGTTACTATGGTGCGCTAAGGGTATCACCACCCTAGAGCGGAAGGTAAGTCAGTTTACAACCACATTGCGAGGGCATGTGCATAAGTTGAGGTACCGGAAGTATGAACCACATTAGATGGCGATGGATTATATCATCCTATGTGATGCCTTTTTGGTGGAATTTCACATTCTTGAATTTGAGAAAAAGAGAATTAGCGTGCTCAAGGAGATTTAACAGGGTATGACAGAGAGTATGCGGGAGTATGATGCATGATTTAAGACTCTCTTTTCAAATCTATCTTATGATATCCATCCCTCGCAACATGCTCAGTGGTTTTTGGAGGATTGATAACACCCTTTAGATAAACACTCTCCCATAATACTTTTACAATCCACACAAGGCCTTCGAGGCTACTCTGCGCATCTTTGAGGCCGCCGTCAGCATTGACACTGGGGTAAGCCCATTTTTAGAAGCATAGATTTCTGCCATGACAAAGTAGTTTAAAAAATTGTCTGCAAATTCAACTCATGAAACACGTAATGGAATTTGGTGCACATATTGTGAAGTGGAAGGACACACAAAGGATAGTTACCCTTGAAGGTTAGTGCATGCCATGTCATTGGATTGTGATATCTATCACAGGATCATGATCCAAGTATATGCCCTTTGTTCTGATACACACACCCATAAGAATGTGTCTTCTTATTGTAAGATTTGCACATCCACTACTCACGATACAAAGGAATACTTGATTGATAGACCAAATTCATGATGCCATTGATATTGGTGTGTGCCGACTGACATTGGGAGCAGTTCTAAGGGTGAAGGTCATCAGTATGAAGGGCACGTAGATGGCGGAGGTCAAGGAAGAGGTTTTTGTGGAGGATTTAGAGGCCGTAGTGGATGTGGAGGAAGGGGTGACTTCCCCCATGAGACTTGTTACAATTGTGGATCTACTAAACACTACAAGCACGAATGTCTAGATTTTCTATAGTGCTCATGGTGTAGAAAGAAGCACAAGTATGAGGAGTGCCTTGAATTGTATGACCACATGAGCTAGAACCAAAAGAAGGACAAAGGCGCGAGGATGGTTAGTGTGAAGAGAACTAACTTGCTATGGATGCCTAGGGTAGTGCTTAACCCCGAGTTAGAACTTGTTTTGGTAACTACACGCGCTAACACTGCATGCGCCAGAGAAGTACCAAAGTAGAAGCCTCTCATTACGAGAGAAGAAGTATTACATGGGAAATATCCTGATCTGACCCATCAAAAAGAGGTTTACTAAGAGACCATGGAAGTGATTAGGATCCTGCAAGGAGCGATTCAATGTTTGAAGGAGTAGTCGCGGAAGTTAGAATAGGAAAAGAATGTTGAGGTCCCTCAGAAAGACATGGATGAGGTTAGAGAAGTGTGTAAGATGATGCGCTAGGAAAACATTATCCCTCTGTTAGGAGAGTGGTTAAGAGAAAAGGTACCGCACGGAGATGAGCGCGAGAGGAAGGTCTTACATGCTAATCTGCCCCCTCACAGTCTTGATTATGACAAGGAAATTATGTTGAATGCGGTTGTTGATGGATGGATCCTAACAACATACTAATTGACATAGGTGCAGAGGTCAATGTCCTTAATTTGGATGCATGGAATTAGATGGGGAGACCTCCATTGCAACCCTCTTCAAATGTGTTGTATATGGCGAACAGGACAAAGGCTATGCCCATCGGAGTCTTGAAGGATGCTTCCATAACCATTCAAGGGGCTAAGTTTACTAGGTATTTTGAAGTCTTAGTACTTTCCGAGGCAGATAACTTCCCAACATTACTCGGACGCCCTAGTGTTATGTGAATAATGTTAACTTGTGCTTTAACAAGGGATACATCAGTTTTGAGAACAAAGAGGAGCACGTCATTATTCCACTAACGATGGGAGGTCTACACCTTATGTAGAGCCTTTAGGAGAAGAGGACCTAGATAAGATCTATGTGCACACCATTAGAGACCCCGAGGCTATTCATCCATCAAGAGAAGGAGTTATTTAGTGGGAAGATGCTTAGTCTATAAGTGATACAACTAGCATTGCATGTGACAATTGGGCGCATGGGACCTATGAGTTGGTTGGAAGACAATTAAGGGGCATTGTAACTTGAGTGGCTAGAGCACACTTAGTTAGGCACTGAGAGGAAGAAAATTACCAAGTTACACTAGGGAAGGTAACCCTGATGTCTTTCTGCACGCGATGGAGATCCAGTGGACATGCCAAGTAGAAAGGAGGAATATGCTAACTTATACCTTGTACATAACAATAGCTTGGATGGTAGGCCTACGAGCCTTACCTCCCTCACTATCGAGCATACGTTTCTATTCCACCTTGCGGGGTTGTGTGCGCACATGGTATTATTTTTTGGAGCTACGTCATCGGATGTGAAATTGGCAAGAGTTGGCAACAAATATTATTCAAACTTTTGAGTATGTAAGTCCTAAGCCATCGGTGAATGATGCATTGCATTTAGTCAAGCACCTTACTCTAGGAGATTGTGCTATGGATGAAGACCGAATCCTAGATTTTCTAAGGGAACCGGCTTGGAGGCACGCTTCGAGGAAGGAGAAATGAAGGAGATACAGTTTGAGTGCACTCTACCGGAAAAGGAAAAAGGAAAGTTGGTGTACCTAATAGATGATTAGGAAGTAGAAAAATTAGATATTGATCATACGAAAGATACGTGAAAAGTATTGGAAATTGTAGACAAAAAAGAACACACTTACCATGAACCCTTGAAAATGAAGAAGGTAAACATTGGTACAGAAGCAGAGCCAAAAGAAGCTATCATTGGAGATTACTGGATGAACCAAGAGGTATCAAAGATAATTGAGCTATTGGATGACTTCCAGGATTTGTTCTCATGTATATACCATGAGTTAAAAGGAGTCCATCACTCATTGGGAGAACTGATGATTAAGTTAAAGGAGGGTGCGCTCTCGATTAGAAGAGACCTTATAGGATGAGTCTGAATTTGCGTGTAAAAGTTAAAGAGGAGATTGATAAGATGATATAATCTAGAATCATTGAAGCAATTAAAGAATCTGAATGGGTGAGCCCAATGGTGATTAGTATCAAGAAGGATGGGAGGATAAGGATATGTGTAGACTACAGAGATTCAAATGCTGCATGTGTCATAGATCCTTTTCCAACCCCGTTTACTGAAGATATCTTCAAAGGTGTAGAAAGGTGGAGATCTATTCTTTTACAGATGGATTCTTAGGTTATCACCAGGTAAGGATTGTAAAAGAAGACCAAGAGAAGACTACTTTCACCACTAAATGGGGAATTTTTTCTTATACGGTTATTCCCTTTGGACTTAAGAATGCACCTACTATTTTTGCGCATTGTGGTACAAGCATTTCAAGACTTCATCCATAAATTTTTGCAAGTTTACCTAGATGATTGGATGGTATATGGGTTAGTAAGAGATCATTGTGACAATTTAAGATTGATGTTTGAGAGGTGCAGGCAGTTAAGTATCTCTCTAAACATTAAGAAATGTGTCTTTGATACTTTATTTGGCACATTGCTAGGTCACATTATTTACAAGGAAGGCTTATTGGTAGATCCTACCAAAGTTGTTGTTATCTTAGGATTGGAGGAGCCTACCAATCAAAGCATAGTGTGTGGATTCTTAGGGCATACAAGTTACTATAGAAAATTCATCAAAGGTTATGCTAGGATCTCTCGCACTTTAGAAGATTTGTTGAAACATAAGAGTAGATTCTATTGCGGTGAGGTGCAGTAGGTGGCTTTTGACACGTTAAAGAAGAAACTTACTACTGCACCCATTTTGTGATTTCCCTCATGGGATAAGCCATTTTATGTGCATGTTGATGCATACAAGATGACAATAGCAGCAATGTTAGCACATCTTGGAGAAGGGATTATTAATCACCCTTTGTGTTTTGTATGCTAAAATTTAACCCCAAATGAGCAAACTTACACAAAAATGGAGCGCGAAAGCATTGCCAATGATTTATGCGCTGCATAAGTTTAGGCAATACTTGTTGGCTACTCTGTTTATCTTTTACATAGATCACATGGCACTCAAGTACTTGGTAAACAAGCCTACTTTGCAAGGGCACATATGTCGTTGGGTCTTGTTATTTCAAGAATTTGACTTTACTGATTGTAGTCAAACCAGAAAGAATAATTTAGGACCTGACCATCTATCATGGATTAATTTAGGCAAGGATGTGTAGAGCATTAAGGACACAATGCTAGATGCACAGTTGTTCAAATTACAACACACACCCTTTAATTTGGAAGATATTGCTATTTTCTTACAAACTGGTGTGACGCCTAAAGGGATGAAGGCTCTAGAGAAGAAGCGGTTGGCTATATGCATCATGCCCTATATGTTGGTCAACGGAGACCTATACAAACTAGGCCGAGATGAGGTTTTGCACCGGTGTGTGTTAGAACATGAACGTACTACAATCATGGAAGAAGCTCATGGTGGCATTGCAGTGGTCACTATGAAAGGAATGCAAGTACATGCAAGATCCTAATGACAAGCCTATGGTGGGAGATAGTTTATAAGGATTGTATAGAATATTGCAAAGCCTGTGACCATTTCCAGCACCTTAGAAAGTCGGGGCAAAGAGATGAAATGCCATTAAGACCTATTTCTAGTGCAGAGCCATTTGAAAAATGGGAAATTGAATTTGTAGGCCCTAATTCCCTAGCCGCACGAAGGACAAGTTTGTGATATATCATCACTTATATAGACTATCTAATGAGGTTAGCAGAAGTGGCACCTATAGAGGATTGCATGATGGCTACAACAACTAGGTTCTTGTGGGAGAATATAATCAGCAAGTATGGATGCTTGTTGAGTTTAACAAGTGATAGGGGTACTCATTTCTTGAATGATATTGTTAGAATCTTATTGGCAGAGTTTATGGTGGCCCATCATAAAACTACGCCCTATCACCCTCAAGCTAATGGGACTGCTGAGGCCTTTAACAAGATATTGAGCCACACATTGACTAAGATTTGTGAGGAGACCGGGATGATAACGTATCTATTGTATTATGGGCATATCAAACGATTTACAAAAGATTGAATAAGGCCAAACCTTTTCAGTTAGTGTTCAATGTAGAGGCTATTCTACCCATTGAATTCATGTTACCATCCTTGCGTATTGTGCACATAGGAGGATTGGATGATGAGAAAGCACTTAAGGAGCACACAAAAAAACTTATGAAGTTGGATGAAAGGCGAGCCATTGTTAGGTGGATTTAGAAGACAGAGAAAGCTAGACAAAAGGCATGACATGATCGACATATTAAAAACAAGAAGTTTGAGGTTGGGAAAATGGTTCTTTTATACGATTCAAATTTTCTATGCCATCTTGGGAAAATCAAAGTGCATTGGTTGGTACCATATGTTATAACACTTATACTTCATTTAGGCATTTGCAGTATAATTGCTAGATGGAACATGGTTTCCTGACTACTTCAACGGGAGTAGGCTAAATTCCTACTACACATAAGTCTTATGTAAGGTAGTGTTACTATTTATCTTAGGTTTCCCTTAATGCATTTTCCGTTATATGTGTTTCCTTTCATCGTTGCTATGCTTTGTATTTTAGTTTGGTGTGTTGTGTAATAAGCACATTTGCGCACTTTCACTGACTAATTACTATCTAAAGATGTTTTCATGTGCAAAGGACTGTGCATAATTTTAGTGTGGGGTAGGAGAGTGCGAAGAATGTAGAAGAAACACACGGTTGGAGAAATGTTGATTGGTGGCCCAAGAGAGAAAAACATAAGTGTGGGGTATCTGAGAAGGAATGTGCGTAACAAGGGTGATAAGGGTTAGAGATGAAATGGTGTCAAGAAAGATTTATAAAAACCATGTACAATGATGAATGCACAGAGAAAATTGAGGTAGGTAGTAGCAAGGAAAACTAGGTTTCAAACATAGAGGAAGATGAACTTTGATGCTAAGAGTGCGGGTTTGCGGTCGATATAGTTTGGCACACTAGAAGGTTGAGGTTACGTGTGAGTGTGCACGTATAAGAAAAAGTGCTAGAAAAAACACACAGTATGAAAGCATTGGAAAAATATGGATTTAATGCGGAAGTACAGTGGTAGGTGGCACGGAAATTAATGCGGAAAAAGTAGAAAACTATAAATAGGAGTCGAGTGTATGTTATTTTTCACTATACGTTTCTTTGTTAAAGAGCTCTTATAAACTAGGGCATCCTTGTGAGAAATATGTGAAAGTTACGTGTGAAGTGAAGAATTTGGAAGAGTCGTTGGATGATGACTTGGGAGACAAGGAGGCTATCATCAAAACAACTAAGCCATATGAATACAAGAAGGGTGGGCACTACTTTGATATTGCCAAGATCACTGACCCAGTTATGAAGATGTCCGTGTGCTTGCTCACCAAGTTGAATGGACAAGAATGGTGGATGCAAGTGAACAAGAGATGGTTGAACATTTGTAGAAAAAGTTCAAAAAGGACCATCTACAACATCTCACCTTCATTATGGAGGACATCATAGATTCCATGCGCAATAAAGATAAAATTATGTATGGTAATATTCTCCTTACCATTGTATTTTCAGAGATTGAGTTCTCGATGGGCCGAACAACTACATTTGGGAGTACCCTTATGAGAACCCCTCCCAGCTAAGAGGTTCAAGGCATACATTTACAAACAATGACATCTACTTATAAGGCACGCTTGGATAAGTGGTATAAGAGGATGCATGATGCATTTAGGGAAGAATGGAGGATTCCAGAACAACTACCATCCTTGGTGAAGGATGAGCCCGAGTTTGCAATATACCAACAGTTCTACATTGGCGGTAGGTTCATGTTGTGACAGATGGCACTAAGAGCCCATGGTGAAAACTACCCTTTTCTTCACAACACGTATTTTCAAAGTGCGATTAATGTGATTCAAGGAGGTGAAGAAACTTAGATTTGATCTAAGTGAAGTAGATCAAGAGCACCACACACTGCGCACATGACATTGGTGTATCCTAAGAAGTGGGCATATGTGGAGAAGTATGTCTCTCATGACATACATATGCTAAGGCCCGTAACATTACCACTTGTAGGAAAAGTGACAAGGGTGTACATACACCTAAGGAATAAGTTTGAGAAGGGCGCATACATTGAGGATGATGTCTCCATCCCTGAGGACCTTGTCGGAAGGAAGAAAGGGATGAAGAGAGATAGGGAGGAAAATCTCAAGTAAGCGAGAACACCAAGCGCACATATGGTTCGAGACCACATGAGCACAGGAGTCGTGTGTGGGCACAAGAACTTATACTTGGAGGAAGAAGTCTCCCGTGAAGGAGAAGTCCCCAGTGATAGAGGAATCTCTAGTGAAAAATAAGTAGAAGGTAGCACAAAGTTCAGACTCTGAGAGGACGAAGAGCATGAAGGGTAATGAGATCGAGGAGGAGGATGAGGAGCGCGAGGAAGAAAAGAACCCACCTGTATTCAATGTGCATGAATCTAATGAGGAGAGGGATGAATCCTCGAAGGGCACTCATGAGGGAGAAAGAAGTGAAGAAGAAGTGGGGACCAAGGCACATGAGACCCCACACCTATCTAGTGAACAATTAGAGGACACAGTGGAGAAGGAGGTGGTGGACATCATCAAGGACTTGGTAGAGCATGAGGTGGAGCATAGCATGGGAGAAGTAGAAAAGGAGAAGTATGGAAGCATGGGCGGAGAGACAAGTTTAGTAGTTGATTTCTCAACAGGAGAATGCACAGGTGGCAAAGATGTAACAACATCTAGAGGACCCGTAATGACTTACGATGATGATCCAAACAAGGTCCTATGCATGCGTTTCCAGAGCACGGTGCCCTTAGACCAACTCTTATGTTGGTCATCATTTGAAAAGGATAGTGCGTACCCACGCACTAGGAAGATGTTGTCATGGAATTTTGAGTCCCATGTTGATGAACCAGAATTCAAAGTCAATACAGGTGCATTGCTAGATACACCAAACTCTAAGGAGGTAAATCCCATTGTGGATTCACAACAGGTTCATGAATGAGAAGGCGTGTCATGCGCTGAACAAGGTGTTAGTGGAAATCAAAGCATGATTGTTCAAAAGGAATAACAAAATCAAAGCATTAGAGAAGGAGTTGGAGGAGAAGAACAAAGAAATCATAGAGAGAGACAAGGAGATAAAGGGGAAGGAGTTGATAATTGCGCAACTGAGGGCTGAGTTGAGAGAAGAAAAGGGGAAGGTGTGCGAAGCCTACAAGAAAGTAGAGAATATTTCAGACTCCATTATTTTGAAGTGCCCAAATTTAGCCCCCTCTAAGTAGAAGTATGATTCAACCTTCCACTTCCTAGAGGATTTGATGTGCTTAATCATGATGGAGAGGAAACCACTTGCACTGGAGTCAGCGGAGGAAGTTATGGTGTGAAAAAAAGAACAAGAAAAATAAAAGATTGAGGAGACCATAACTCGGTACTCCAAGCTCCTTGCTTCAGTGAAGACCACGACACACATGGCTGAAGTTATCTACGACAATTGTGAAGATAGAGACATAGTGGCTAGTGTGCTAGTTACTATGCATGAGGCATATCTGAAGGAGTTCTAGGCCAAGAATAAAGGAAATAGGGTGGAACATGAAAAGATCTTGGAAGAGGTTGAGAAGAAATCTGAGGCAATTGAGATTCTAAGGGCCTTTGTTAAAAATAAGGTGAAGGAAGTGTATCCCCAAGTTACACATAAGATGGACATGCTAAACGACCTTAGCAAGTAGATGGAGAATATCGTCAATACATTGAAGGCTAAGGGTGAAGAATTGACATTTGATGAAGTCAACACACTGATAGGGATTCGTTTACACATGAACAGAAGGAGGTGGATGCTTGGAATGAGATTGAAGCATCCTTGAATAAGACTTTCCCAATCCTTGTATAGCACATAAATAAAATTCTTTTGTTCTTTGGCGTAAGCTAGATACATGTTATTCTTTCCTTCCATTATTTATTCTTTTTGGAGATCAGATTGTTTCGAGGATAGACAACATGTTTAGTATGGAGAAATGTTGAGCCCAGAAATGACTAAGTCCCGAGCAGAGGATGAGCACACGGAAGGCAAATTAGGAAGAAGGCACATGAAGAAGAGCATGCAAGAAGAACTAAGTGTGTGCGAATAGTTTGAACAATTCAGTTTGAGTGAAGGGCTTGAGTAAACATGGAGCACACGGAGGTTGGCACGCGGAAACAGAAGAGGATTCTGGGACTTAGCCGCATTATGGAATATGGTGTTGCATGGAAAACACATGAGGTGGGCAGGCGTGATAAGTGGATAAGGTTAGTACATGAAGACTTGCGGCCCAAGAAAAGAATATTCCAAGGAATAATCAAGGGTTAATCATTGTGTTTAAGGAGCTGTAAAGTGGAAATTAATAATGGCTTTGGCAAGCTAGCATAGGCATTCGAGTATGGAGGAGTGTGATCCCTCTTGTCATGCAACTTGCTCATGAGTGATCTTGAGGTGGTGAGGGAGAGAACCCACTCTATTTAAGAATGAGATTAGGTCCAAAGCAAGGGTGTAAGCAGAGGCGTAAGTATGTATGAGAGGTGTATGGTGAAGGGTTGCAAAGGAATGAGAGGTGATGCAGGAGGAAGAAGATGTGTGATGCAAGGAATGAGGCATTCAGGTATTGTAGTCATTTTTATGCCCTTAGAACAACAGTCTAATCCCATGCGTGCCGACCTATCACCTAGTGGCGCTGGGTGCTCACCCAAGGCACGCACGGGTGTCGAGCCCCTCCTTTATGTGAGTCTTGTGAGAATACATTGATCAATGACAAAAACTTAGAAAAAGGGTAAATAAACATGCATTCATTCTGAGAACTTAAGATGAGGCATTATATTAATGCATCCATTCGAAAATAAGAGAAATATCAAACAAATAACATATCTAATTCATAATATAAAGAAGATGCACTAGGGTTTACACCCATGAACAATGTATATTTAGAATAGAACCATATATTCCTCATTGATCTTAGTTCAATAACCACATTACATTCCTTAAGGCCATAATAGACCAATGTATCAATGCAGATAAGACTCATGCATCAAAATCCTAACTATGCTTCCCATATTACAAAAATGATCACAGACCCATCCCTCTAGATATGCCATCTCTCCTATAGCCCTCCTAATGAGAATCCATAGAACCCATTACTATTTCTGCAGAGCTTTACCTCTTTAATCTCTATATGATGCCAACAACCACACACTCTTCTCCAAAATTAGTCCCTTCCTTCTACCCGAGCATCTCTATATACTAGTTTCCACCACCACCATGCCTTTCGAAGTAATAGATTAGTTTCTAAGTGTCCATGTGGTCCTTCAATGGAGCATGCTTCTTCCCATCCAAGCTCTCCACTTTCTGCAATGATGTCTTTTCTGGATCCTTCCATCGCATGGAATATTCCTTCCTTGACCACGAGTTGCCAGGTTGGCACCTTATCCACTCTGCATGCTCAATCGGGTCATGCTTTTCTTGTGTGCTAGTAGGAATGCCGATGGCTAAGTCTCGAAACCCATTGCTTTGATTGGCGCACACGTGTGGGTTTTACTAAAACCTCATAAACCCTTTTCTGCCGCGCCTTCACCCCACACACCCTTCTTCATATAGGTCCCACGCACCCATGCACCTTCTTGTACTTGGCTAATATAACGAGGCCCAACATCACCCCACACTAAGTTTGTTCTCCATCCACGGGAACACCTTCCTTTAATGAATAAAGAATGGTAAAATCTAAATAGTTGGAATAAAGAATGAAGGAATGAAGAATGAGGAAGAATGAATTAAAGAATGGGGGAACATAAAAGAATTTGTTTATTGCTGAAGGAGGAGTGGGAAATCCTTTCCAATATCTACCTCAAGCTTCTCCCAAGCATCTACCTCACTTTGCGCTTGTTGACAGAGGTCACCTACTAGGGCACTCACCTCCTCAAAACTTAGCTCCTCCCCCTTGGAACTCATCGTATCAACAATACCCTCTAGTTTTTTTCAAAGGTCATCGAGTGTATCCATTCTGTGGGTGATATGGGGATATAACTCCTTCAAATGTTTTTGATCGAGCCCCGTAAGGTCTTGATAGCTTCTGATTTCTTTTCTACTTTGGCCAGGATCTTATCCCTCTCTTCTCTATTTCCCTTATTCTTCTCTTTAAATTCCTTGAGCTCCGCTTCATGTGTAGCAACTAAAATTCTTACTACCCTATCCCTATCAACGTAATTATCATAAACGGCCTCAAAACTTGTGCAATGGCCTTTACATCGATAAGGAAATTGGTATACCGAGAAAAGATCTCTACCACCTTCATCTTTTCCTCCCTTTCTTGGTGCGTCAGCCCCTCTTATGTGGATTCTAAGGTCAAGTGACCACCTCTCCACTATGAGGATGTGAGTTAAATCCTCCAAGCACTACAAGTTTGATTCATATTTTTGCTTGGGTGGTGCTAGGTTGGGATGCTTTAAGACAAAAACATCCATAATCATCTCGATTTTCTTATATACTTTGCACACCCTTGCCTTCTCCTCCTTCAGTTCACACTTTAGTTGTGCGCTGATTAGTTCTTCTTGTTTTAGGTCCTTGCCTTTCTTAAGAAGTTCCTCCTCCTTCTTCAATTCCACCTCTAGGAATCTCACCCTATCATTCCTTCTAAAAAGTCTGGCCTCGACCTCAATTAAAACCTTATTGAGTGCATTACAGACTTGCTCATCTAGACAATTGTTGAGCATTAACCAAGGGGTTTATCCCTTTTATCTCTAAAATCTTCATTAACACCCCTTGTCTTACCTCAAACTCAAGTTCATCGACATGTGATTCAAATGCCCAAGATAGCATTTTATGGTTCGTGGGTATGCACCTTCTATGTCAAATGAGGGCATGGCCAAGAGTTTTTCTATTGGCATGGTGCTCTGGAAGCGCGCATGTAGCACCTTGCTTAGATCATTGATGTAACCCATTTATTGCCCTTGTGCTACCACTACGCCCTTCCCACCTATTTGCGCAACCTTTGGAAATCTTATTGCTAGGATGGGGTCTCCGCCCATGCTGCCATACTCTTTTCCAATGCTCTCCTCTTCTATCTCCTTGAGCACTTCATCCACGCTATGATCTACCTCCTCTCCCTCCACTAACGTTTTGATGATGCCTGCCACTTCTCTCTCTCGTGAAATCTTCTATTTGTTCTTGGTGAGGCTCGGGGGTCCTATGATCTCTTGTGTTCACTTTGTCACTCACCCTTTTTGCCTTGAGCATCCTCTCCTTTCTCGCCATCCTTACCTTTGCTTCCTTCTTCTCTTGAAGTCATGTATATCATACATGGGATGATTCTAAACTTCTTCATCCTCATCGTTGTTCTTCTCACCTGTATAGGCCTCTAAGCCCTCTCTAGATTTCCTCCGAGTCTTCCCTCTCCACCACCTTCTTTCTTCCTAACTTTAGCTGATTCCAAGATAGGAGACTCTTCCTCTCTCTCTCTCCAAAGAGGGCAAATCCTTTCTTGGTGAATTTTCTTGTGTGGGAAGCTCCTCTTTCTATGGCACCTCTTCCTCTAGGTCTTCTCCTTGACTAGGGACTTCTTCCTACATGTGTAAGTACTTGGCTTAGCACTCCGCTTCCGACGTGCCCACAGATTGTGTTGTTATGCACACTATGTGCCTTCTTCTCCTCTACTTCTCTCTCGTGGTATTCACATTTTTTCGGGATTTCCAAAATAGGAAACTTATAGTTACGGATGCAACCTTTTTTTCCCTTCACCTCATGGGGTCCTCGGGAATGGAGACGTCATTCTCGATAGGTAGGCACCTTTTTCAAACTTTGTCCTCGATGTGCAAGGATACCCTTGCTCACTCACGAGTCCTCTTAGTGATTGGTAGCATTCAATGGCTTCATCATCTGCACTTTATGGGAGACATACTTCTCCACATATGCGTGTTCTTTGATATACGAGATTTCAACGCAACTCACAAAGGGGTCTTGGTCTACCTCACTAAGGTCAAACCTTAGTCTTTTCCCCTTAAAATGGTTGATCCCCAATCATTGGAAGTATTGTGCGGTGAAGGAAAATGGAAACTTGCACCATGGACTCTCAGTCCCATCCATCAAAGTGAATCTTCCAATGCGAAGGTTTGATACACAACAAAACTCGGCCTCTTCTCCTACAAGTGTGGAAAATTTCTTAGCTATCCTCCACTCTGCCCCAAATGCATCGCATATTCACTTGTACCATTTTTCTAGGTGTGCCTTGTGAGTGGTTGACATGGTATCATAGGTATATTTCTCAAATCTCTTTGTGGGCAAGGGATCCTCTTCTGGGTATTCCCATACAAACTTCTCCGGCCCATCGGGAACTCCAATCTCTAAGAAGACGATGGTGAGGAGAATGTTTCCAAACATTATCTTTTCTCCCTCTTGCGTGTTGCTAATGATTTCATTTGCAATGAAGGTAGATAAGTTGTAGATGGTTCATGCTGAGATCTTCCGACATACGTTTAGCCATGCCTTATTCACTTGGGTCCATATTTCTTGACCATTTAGCTTTGTAACCAAGCACGCAACCATCCTCATTATAGGGTTAGCGATATATCTGTAATATTGAAGTAGCGTGAACCATTCTTGTAGTCATAGGCCTCTATTGTCTCCTTTATGGCCTCCTTATCCTCCAAGTCATCATCTATGGAGTCTCCTTTGCTAATCGTGCCAATAAAATTTGATGAGTTGAGGAGTTATGCGCGGCTGCAAAATAGAAGTGGTATTCATGCACACATAACATCAACCAATAGTATAATCACTCGAGGATTTACAAAATAGGGAAACTAATATAGTTGCAGGAACCCAACCATACCCAAATTTACCTTCACCTCATCGTTGGAGATCGACATACCTTCATCTGTCCCCATTGATGATAGTTGGATGAACCGGTTCCAACACTATTTACTTCTCTGGGTACTCGTGAATGGTTGTAGAGGGCACTCACGGCCATCTTCCCGACGTGTGATACCCATTCTTTCCCAATAATACTCCATCTAGGTATCATCTCTGCATACCACTCCTCATTAAAACTTGTTGTGATAGTTTACTTTCCATTTCCCTTCTTCTTTGGTGCCATTTTTACTTGTCACAACCAAACCCTAAACTCATCTTCTCGCTCTACTCCCTAACTCTACCCAATCCCGTGGCTTAACTTTGTGAAAAAATCCTTTTATCTTCTTGCCCTAGGCTGTAAAACCCTAACTTGGAAAAACTCTTCCACAAGACAACGTATTCCACTGAAACTCTCTCCTACACCCGTACTCCTTCCACTCTGAGGTTTTCGATCAACCCTAGTCACACACTTAGATCTCTATGATTCCTTCTTTATACAAATCTCTCTTCGCTGGATGCCCTAGTTCAAAAGATTTTAAATTTCATATTCACAAGGTAAATAATAACATGCCAAACTTCATACTTATAGCTTTTTCCTCCTTTCCATCAATAAATTCTACATCACCAACCAACGTGCTAGCATTAAAAGCACCGTTTCTTAAATCCGACCTTAAGTGCCCTTACCCACTTGCCTAATCTTGCATGAAACCTTCTATAACCTTCTCGACACGTAAGAAATTCCTTACCGATCAAGACTCTTACGTGCGCATCTGTCAACACTAAAGGCACTTCTTCTCTCAACCATTTTTCCCTTTATCTACATCGTGTTGTTCCCGTGCTTCTCATCCTTTGAATGTGGTCTTTGTTAAGCTATCTTGACACCAAAATTTCTTGTCCACCTTTTCCACATGCTCTCTTCCTTACACGCTTTTCCTTTCAACTGGGCCTTTTAACATAACTTCCATTACCAACTAATTATTCACTTCGCACTACTCCACATTACTCCACCCCAAACTAAATCATATGCGTGGTCCTCTCAGGCATACACAATATTTTGGAAGTAATAAGTGGTTACCGGTGCACAAGGTGCAAAACAGAACAAAAAGAAAGGAACAAGCAACGAGAAAGGGAAACACAAGGAAAGAAAATGCATAAAGGGAAATCCTAAGCTAACTGGAAATACTTGCCTTATTTACAAACACAAGGAAGGCTTATTTATAGTAGGGCTTCATCCTACTCCCATTGAAATGGCCAAGTAACTTCATCCCATCTAGCACTTGTAACTAACATGCACCTGAATCAAGGATGTACGAGATGATGTAAGGGCCCAACCAATGGACTTTCAACTTCCCAGGATGGTGCAGAAACTTGGAATCATACAACAACACCATCTTCCTAACCTCAAATTACTTATTCTTGATATGACAATCATGCCATGCCTTTTGTCTGGCCTTTTCAGTCTTCTAACTCCATCTAACAAGTGATCGTCTCTCATCTAACTACATCAAATTATCGATCCTTTCCTCGAGCGCTTGTTCATTAGCCAATCCTCATGTGTGCGCTATATGCAATGATGGTAACATGAATTCAAATAGAAAATAGCCTCCATGCCAAACACCAATTGAAATGGTGTGGCCTTATTCAACCTCTTGTAGGTTGTTTTGTACACCTATATAATGATTGATACTTTATCATCCCAGTCTTGTCTTCCAACATCACAAATATTGGTCAACGTGTGACTCACTATCTTGTTAAATGCTTCACCAAATATCCATTCGCTTGAGGGTGATAAGGGGTAGTCTTGTGATGGGCCACCATAAATTCTGCTAATAAAATCCTGACTGTTTCATTCGAAATGTGTACCCTATCACTTGTCAAGATCAAAGGACATCCATACCTGCTGATTATGTTTTCCCATAAGAATCTAGCAGTTGTCGCATGCGTAGTGCAATCCTTTGTAGGCATTGCCTCTACCCATCTTGTCAAGTAATCAGTGTAAGTAATGATATACCGTGAACCAATCCTTCACGTAGGCTGGTGAAATTGGTCCTACAAAGTCAATTGCCCACTTTTCAAATGGCTTTGTGCTAGCTATCGGCCTTAATGACATCTCATCCCTCTTTCTAGGTTTTCCCAAGCGCTAACAATGGTCGCAGGCCTTACAAAATCAATATAATCCTAGTAGATGGTTTCCCACTAGAGCCCTATGAGTAGAATCTTTCACACAGTTGCATTTCCTGCATAGTTCCCTCCTCTAATCCCACTATGTGCTTCCTCCATAATCACCTCGCACTCATGTTCTAATATACATCGACGTAAAACCTCATCACAGCCTAACTTGTACAGATCTCCACTAATCAACATGTAGGGTGTGACGCGTATTGCTAATTGTTTTCTCTCCAAAGCCTTCATCCCATCCGGTGCCACACCTATTTTAAGGAATACCACAATATCTTCTAAGTCCGAAAAAAAGTTTATTGAACCTAAACAATCGATGAGATGTCTAGCATGGTATCCTCAATACTATGTGCATCCTCTCCTGAGTCAATCCTTGATAAGTGGTCAGGTCTTGAATTAATTTTTCTTGGTTTTATAACCACCATGAACTCAAACTCTTGAAATAATAGGACCTAACGATATATGCACCACTTGCAAATCGGGCTTGTTTACATAAGTACTTCAGTACCATGTGATTTTTGTAGAATATAAATGGTGTTACTAGATATCTCGCTCGAATTTATACAACGTGTCCAGATCATTAACAATGCCTCGCGCTCGGTGTGGTGTACTTCTATTACGCCTCGGTGTTAAATTCCTACTTACAAAACACAAGGGATGATCAACAATTCCCTCACCAAGTTGTGCTAGTACTACCCCAATGGTTATTCCTGAGGCATCAACATGCACATGGAAAGGCTTATCCCAGGAAGGGAAACATATTATGGGTGTAGTGACAAGTCTATCCTTCAAAGTGTCAAATGCCTTCTGTTGCACCTCTCCCCAATGAAAGGAACTCTTGTGATTTAGAATTTTTCCAAGGGCACGGTGATCTTGGCATATCCTTTGATGAACTTCCTGTAGTACCCCGTATGCCCAAGAAATCTATGCACTGTGCTCTGACTAGTAGGCTCTCTAATCCCACAATAACAATAAATTTTGTGGGATCCACTAACAAACCTTCCTTACATATAATATGTCCTAACAAGGTTCCAAATGGAGTACAAAAACACATTTCTTAATGTTGAGGGATATCCTCAACTGCCAACATCTCTCGAACATCAGTCTCAAATTGTCACAATGGTCTTTCACTAGTCCATACACCATCTAGTCATCCAGGTAGACTTGGAGAAACTTATGGATGAAGTCCTGAAATGATTGTACCACGATGCATGAGAACACAACATGCACATTCTTCAATCCAAAAGGCATAACCGTGTATGTAAAACTTCCCCACTCACTGGAAAAATTCATCTTTCACTAGTCTTCCTTTGAAATTATGACTTGGTGATACCCAGAGAATCCATCTGTGAAGGAATAGACCTTGCGCCCGATTAATCCTTAGAGAATTTCTTTAATAAAGGGGGTTGGAAAAGGGTAAATGACACATACTGCATTCAATTCCCTGTAGTCAACATAGATCCTTATCCTCCTATCCTTATTAATGCTTATGACCATTGGGCTTACCCATTCTGATTCTTCTACAACCTCAATGATACCAGATGCTATCATCTTATCTATCTCTTCCTTGAATCTTGTGCGTAAGTTCAGATTCATCTGATAGGGTGTCTTCCAAATCAGGTGCACACCTTCCTTCAACTTGATCCTCAGCTCCCTAAAGAATAGTGAATGCCTTTGAGCTCATGGTACCCACGTGAGAATAGATCCTGAAACTCACACAATAAATCAATGATTTTTAAAACCTCTTTCTCTGACGAATAATCCCCAATGATAGCTTCCTTAGGTTATGTCTTTGTCCCAATGTTAACCTTCTTTATTTTCAAGGGCACATGGTAGGCACATGCACTCATTAATTCTATCTATGACTTTGTGTGTATCTTTAGAATGGTTAACATCCAAACTTTCCATTTCTTCACCATCTACTACATAGACCTTCTTCCCTTTTTCCTTTTAAATACACGTGTGCTCAAGCCGTATCTCTTCTAATTATTATTCATTAAAGCACGTCTCCAAACTAGTTCACCCAACGATTATAGTAACATATCTTCTCGCCATGGCACTATATCCCATTGTAAGGTGCTTGACAACTTTCAATGCCTTATCCACTAATGTATTGATACTACGATACTCAAAAGCTTGAATGAGATCAGCCTTAACTCTACCAATTCCTGTCTATAGTATGTCTCGAGTGAATATACCATGCACGCGCATTACCCTATAAGGTGGAATATAACTTATGCACCCATAATGAAGGTGGTAAAGCTTCATGCCTTCCATCTAGGCCTTCTCACATTCTTGGATATGGGAAGAGGTGGGTTCTTTGCCATGGTAGTCTTGGATAATAGTGGGCGCATTACTTCTACAGAACCTTATAGAAAATGTGACTCTTACCTTGTGCCACTTTAGGAGACTCTCACGATGTGTTTCCCACCAATGCGCTGTAGTCTCGAGCAAGTTATAACTGAGCATACTTCTCCTTTTGTCCTCATTTTTCCACTGAGCCTCCATTTATCATAAGAAATCATCAGGGCTTGCTCCTTTGGAGTAACTTGGTAGCTTCTTCCTTCCTAGGCACTTGAATGAGCATGCATTCATCACCCTTATTACAGATCCTCTCAATTGTAGCCCAATTAACTCATAAGCCTTATGCGCCCACTTATCACATGCTATGCTATTTGTATCACTTATCGATTGAGCATCTTCAAATTGGATAACTCCTTTTGTAGGATGAATTATTTCAGGGTCTCTGATGGAACGCACATAGATTCTATCGAGGAATTCCTCTCCTAAGGGCTTAGTATAGGGTGCTTTGACTTCCCATCTGTTAAAGGGATGATCACCCTTTCTTCCTTGTTCTCGAAACTGATATACCCCTTGTTAAACCATAGGTCGGCATTGTTTTTATAACACCAAGGGTGCCCAAGTAATGCTTTGGAAAATTATCCACCTCGACGAGCACCAAGACTTCAAAGTCCCTAGTGAGCTTGGCCCCTTGAATAGTGATAATTGCATCCTTCAAGATTCCAATGGGCATTTCCTTTGTCTTGTTTTCCATATACAACACATTCAAAGATGACTGTAATGCGGGCCTTCCCATTTGATGCCATGCATCCAAGGTGAGAACATTGACCTCCACTCCTGTGTCAATGAGGATATTGCTCAAAAGCCACCCATCAACAAATGCATTCAATGTGATCTCTTTATCATAGTCAAGGTTATGAGGAGGAAGGTTGGCATGTAGAACCTACCTTTGCACTCTCTCCCAGCGTTTGGTACCTTTTCCCATAACCATTCTCCTAGAAAGGGAATGATATTCTCCTACCTTAACATTTTGCACACTTCCCTGACCTCATCTAGATCCTTCTGCGGAGCCTCAACATTCTTCCTTTGCTCCAACTATCTTGACTACTCCTTTAGACACTAGATCTCTCCTTGTAATCCTTGAATCACATCCATAGTCTCTTGATACACTTATTTCTGATGAGTAGGGTCCGAATACTTCCTATATACCACTTCTTCCATAACAACCAGTTTCTATCTTAGCATCTCCCTTATGCACACAACCTCTACTCACATCATCACCATCATAGGTTATAATCCGACTAACGTGCCACTCTTGGCATCCACTGTGGGTCAGCCTTCTTTATACTTACCATCCCAACACCTTTATCCTTGTGGTGTTGTTGGCTCATATGTTCAAATAGCTCAGGACACTCCTTGTACTTATGTTTTGTTCCATACCACAAGCATTACAATAGGTCGGACACTAACGTTTATAATACTCCATCAATCTGCAATTATAATAGGTTCCACGCAGGAACTCACTTCTTCCTATGCCATGGTTACTGCGACCAAGAATTCCTCTGAAAAACCTCTTCCGAGCGCTCCTCCATCTGCATGCCCTTAATAGCGATGATCATCATCCTTGAAACTACTTATAAGGCTACTCTGGCACACACCAAGATCAATAGCATCATGAATCTGGTCAATCAACCTATAATCCTTGGTATCTTGTAGAGGTATGGATCTTGCAATAGAAGAAACATTATTACAAATTGCGCGTTGTAGTAGAGAACATCTATTTGCATTATGATCCCCATGAAAAATCTCACAATCTACCACCATGGCGCATACCGACTTCTTAAGGGAAACTATCCTTTGTATTCCCCTCCACTTCACATTATGTGCACCAAAGACCACTATGAACCTCATGCGCTGAATTTGTAGACAACTTCTCCAATCTTGCTGCCATTGTAGCAATTTGAGCCTCCAAAAATGGCTCACACTGGTATCAATGCTCCCAACTGACCTTAGCGTGCGGGGAAACTTCCAAGGCCTTGCAAGCAGTGTGTGAAAGTCTTGTGTGATAATTCCCTTCTAAACGGTGTTATCAATCCCCCAACAAACCATTGACCATGCTGAGAGGGGTGTATGTCATAGGATAGTTTTGATAAGAGAGTTTTAAACTATGCATCGTACTCTTGCACACTCTCTGCCATTCCTTGTTGGATCTCCTTCAGGGCACAATGTTTTTTCAAACTTAGGGATATGGAATTCTACTAGGAAGGCATTCTTCAACACAAAGTGTAATCGACACAACCGTCTAGTGTGGGTCATACTTTTGGTACCAGCTATGCGTGTGCCCTTACAACGTCATTCCACACTCGAATCGATTTTCACTCTAGGGTAGTGATTCCTTTTACGTGCCATATCAATTCACACTTGTGTAAATGTTATACAACATCCTCAATACTCGTAGTCCGGTAATTGTAAAGATACCTTGAAAAATACTTACAGAGGTGGATGAGGCCTTTCCTTCCCGATCCGAACCTTGGTTCCCTCCAGTGTTTCCTCCCCACCGAGATCCACTAGATCTACCCGGTCTTATGCCTCTAGATCCACCATATCCACCTCCAAATCCTCCAGTTCCTCCCGTAGCTAATGTAACAAGACCGAAGTGGTTGTGCTAGTGATCCCAATATCCCACTAAATTACATGCCGATGGTTTGTGATATTGTCCCACTTTATCGTGTTATGTGTCCGCACCAATCCTAGATGTGATACCCAAACCTTGTGTATTTGCACCTTGTCCAAAAATTCCTCCAAATACGGGAATGGTTTATATAGCCATGGATGTCCCAAATGAGAAATTATATCTCCTAGGCATAGATCGATTACTTCCACCGATACTAACCGGATTAGCAATACTTCTCCCTTGATTTGGAAAACCAAGACTAGGGGTTGGTCACTAGGTGGGTTCAGATGCACACCGATGAATCTCCTTTCTCCACATGAAAAACTCTCATCAGAAGCTGAAGGGGCTTCTCTCTCGTGCTTGTCAAGATGGGGTAGCATAGACTACTTTGGTTCCACTTCCTCTACGTGAACCTCAAATCCATCCCGTAATGCCTACCTCCATAGATCCATCACACATGTAACCTTACATTTTCTAGCCATCTCCCTTTCACGAGCTTCACTATACTTAAGTCATCTCTCTTCCCTCTTCTTTTCAACTGCAATTTCCACCATCTTCCTCCACCCTAGCTTCCTCACCCAATGCTCAGAGAAGCTTAGCCGGCCATAGGAAATGCCTCTAAACTTAGGGTAATGATCAAGATCTTCATAGCCAAAGGGACAAAACATAAAAATGATCCTCTAGGTTCCCTTAGGAATTTGAATTCAACAACCTCTAGACAAGAATACGTAGAAATGGCATATTCTAAAGTATAACTAGTCAAAGACTCCTTTCCACCAGTGATCGATAGCATGCTTCCAAGTCAGATCCACATCCTGCAGCTTTTGGTAATCATCTTGGGTCCATACGTGTGATCTATAGTACCATCTTGATTTGGATGCATATGCTGAAAGCTCCTTTCTTTCTATGCATACTTGTTTTTTAGATCAGGTTTTCTTGTTGTGGTGATTTTGTGAATAATAAATTTGGGGAAAAATGAATTTTACTTGAGGCATGGTTATCTAACTCGATATGCTTATTTTCTTTGAAATAAATAAATATGGATTGGTTTTCTTTTCTTGGCTTGAATCTAGAAATAAAATGCACACACACACACACACACACACACACACACACACACACACACACACATTGTTGGCTCCCAATTTTACATCCCCGGGCCTGACAACACTCTCTCAAGGTGGGATGGCTTAGAGGATGACATATGTAGTGGGATATGTCATTTATGGTTGGGGATGTATCTAAAATTCTATTTTTCACCAAGTTTTTTAGATTATTAAGAGGTATATACAAAGGGGATGGCCTAATCCTGCTAATTTTGGTCTTACCTAGACCAGGGTGAGAGGACCCATGATGTAACCTAAGTAGAGGAAAGACATTTTTTCACTTTCTTCCTCTAAATTTGTAAATGATAGGTCAATCTAAGCTGATTATGGCCATGAAAGTAATATCTACTCACAAGAGTTGTCACATGGATATTACATATACTCTAAATCTTAGACACATGTTATTAAAGACAATGGAGCTTGGTTCTTGTGCATCATTTTTTGGGAATTTAGATGAAATACATTTTTCTAAGGATGCTTGGATCATAACACAAGTATGGTGTATTAATCTTATAATTATGGTAGTGATGGTGGGGTGGTAAGATAGGTTTGTTTTATGGAAAAAAGGGGGAACAAATGATGGTCAATTCCCTAAAACAATGTATTAGTAATCACTAAGACAACATACTTTTCTGGAAACGTAGTGAAATGAAAATTAAGTAACAAAAACTTCTAAGAAATATTTGCATTCATTGATACCAAATCAACACAAATATTTCCAAAAAATCTTCAGAACACTCAACACAAATGCTCATGTAAGATTTCTAACAAAATCTTCATTGCCTTTATTTTCATATGCCAAAGATACACTCTAAGGCTGAAAAAAATCACTCAACAAGATGGTTGCAATAAGGATTTTATAACTATATCAAATATTGCAAAGTAAATGCTACAGGAAAATATTGATTTAATGACAAAAATGCAACAACCAAGGACTGATCTAGTGTACTATATATAAAATGTAATGAAGATAGATATTATAGTAGAAGTTATGATTCATTAATCTTTATTCAACATACAAGATACCAAAACACATACTGGAAATCATAAATAGACATATTTCATTTAAATTCTCAATTCCTTGACAAGGGAACATAGATTAAATGTATTCAATGCTTGCGATGGCTGCACAATACAACCACCTTAGCACAAGGAGTCCAAAACTCAAATTTCATATGCTTTTTATTGAAAAGAAAACAGAAAAATATAGAGTTACAACAATCTTTTCTCAACTTATCAAATAAAAACTATCCCCCTTTTCTATGAGGACAAACCCTCATATTTATACAAAATCTTCATGAATCCATTTTGATTTCCCCAAAAATCTTATGAAAGAAATCCTAAAAGGTGTTGCGAATGAACTCCAACTTTGCCAAAATGCAAGAAGGTATCTTCTAAATGTAAAGTTTTTTTTTTTCAAATCATCTTGATTTTGTTTTCATTGCAGATATGGACTTTGCAATATATTTTGATTATGTTGCCCAATCCTTTTATGTCTTGTTCATCCTGTCATAGTCACACATGTGCCTAGTCACAAACTATTTATTTTTGACATGCCATTATTTTAACTGATTTAATACTTGCCTTTTTGGAGAATATGCCTTGGGAATTGAATGACTTATGGATATTTTAATTTGATGTTTTCCTTGTGCAAAATATTTAATCAAGCCAAAAGAGAAATTTTTGACAAACATCATTCCACCCTACCCTTTTATTAATCCATGATGAGCATGAAGATTGATCTTGCATTTAATGCCAAAATGATAATTTACACAAACTTCTCCAAGATTCACCCTCTTATAAATTCTCACTTATCTCTTATGAATTTGCAAGTTCCCTTTAGTGTTAAAAGTGAAGTTTCTCATGAAAGAATCGGTGGAATCATTTTTAAGTAATGGTAGAAATGGAGCTAGGAGACAATTTGAAAGAGCTTTCCTTAAAAGCTTTGCAAATAATTTTTAATCTTTTTGGCCCGAGTGAAGCATTTGTCAAGATGTTGTTCATGGTTGAAGACCAAGAAGATCCTCATGACTATTAACTACCAACATAGTGCGGTTGGATTTAATGAGGAAACTTATCAAAATGAATCCCTTCTTCTCTGTATTCCAAATTTTATTTCATCATTTGTTTCACCCAGAAGATCATGTAACTATAAAGAAGTTAAAGAAATTTTGGATTCATTGTAGGCCAGTTATTAATGAAAATACCATACGTATATCACCCACATTTTCACCAAGGAGATGGTAGAAAAATAAATCCCACCGATGTTCAAGTAGTGCATGATGTCGAGCCTCAAGAGGACATATCCTCAATTTCTCGTAGACTAGCTGAAATGGAGAAAAGGCTTACCGTTCTTGAAAAATATTTTGTGAAGTATTCTCATGATAAAACTACATTAGTGCCTCCGCCTCCATTGAAAAATGCAAAAGGGACCCTATAGATCTAGTTGGTGCATCCAATCCGGTATATGCTAATCTAATTGATGTTCCCAAGCCATCTACAACCTCCAAAATTGTTGTTTGTCGAGGTACCAAGACATATCTTACAGGAGGGTTTAACCTTATTTAATGGGACTCTTCCTATGGGAAAAATTGGAATTAAATGAGATTTTGGAAGGCCCAAGGTAAATATCAAGGAAAATATGACCAAGGTCTCATGGATTAAAAGGATATGTACAATATGTTTATGGCGCTCAAGATCATAAGGAATTTGAGTTTAGGAAGAAGAAAATGTTAGCTCATCTCCCTACCTTTGCAAAGGAGTTTGTAGTCATCAATTGACAATATAATAGTTACACAAATCTTTTTTTGTATATGTATGCCAAGATAGCTATATAAATTCCAAGGGCAAGGGGGCCCTATAGAATCCCCATTTTGTATTTTGTATATATACATATGTTATAAGTTTCTTATAAAGGCTCTCATGTTGACTCTACTTCAATTGATGCATCTTTTCTTGATTCACTCAATTTTTCATTATATACATCAAATATTTTAAACATGTTGATGAGGAACTCATCATTTGGTCCAACATGATATACAAATATGAGTCCTTGTTCTCTTAAGGCTTTCTCAAATTCACTTATAACAATTTTATTTTTTTACTTTCTTTGTCAATCTTGGTCTATCCTTCCTTCCAAATGAAAAAACCTTTGAATGGTTGAGTAATTGAAACTTGAATAAATGGCCTCTGATCCTCCTTTAATATGATGTTGAAAAATTTGCATCAAATCAACCAAACTCATGTCTCCATATGTGAGTGGTCTCGGGATAAATATCATCCCTCTAAGTTTGTTGTCTATGTCATCGATGCAATCTCATGTTTTGTCCTCTCACTTACTATGGTGAGCTATGTGATGATTTGTTTTAGATTTTTCATTCTTAATTGGATGGACCCTTCATATGTATGTTGTTTCCCTCTATGTTCAGAGAACGATACATTCGTTTCCACAAACTAGTCATCCATATGGGTTACTACCTCAAATTTGGGAAAAAGACCATCCCAATACTTACGTTCATCCTTACATTTACATTTGTTCATTTGTTTCCTCCATTTGCTCGACATATCTAATTGTAGCATTCCAAAGTGTTTTCTATGACCTTTTTCCCTTTTTGGATGATTATTCTTCCATTTTGTTATGAAATTTATTTTCTCCTTTGACTCATCTATAGCTGTTAGGGCCTCTGGGGTTATAGTAGTGGAAATTTCATGTCCTTTAAAACGAGGTTGCAACCATTTTTACACATATGTTGATAAAGTATCAACATTTTCTCTTAACTATTTTTTAGTTTACTTATCCTTATAAATATTTTGGATAAGGCCTCCTATGGCCATTATAGCCTCATGCTTCAAAATTTTGTGGTGGGTTTCCCCAATGGAATAAGAGTAATTTGATAATCACTTAGTGTAGCTTCAGTTTTTACACATCTCCCTTGGGAGTTGTAATCTGTAGTGTCTTGTACCCTTGGGTATCTGTAAGGGTTTTTTATACTACCTTGGCTTTCTTCGGGGCCCTTGGGGTTTGGAAAACAAAATAATCTCAATATTAATAGTCTCTAATTGGAATGTTTCCTTTTCCTCACTTGGGAGTTATGATTCCAACCATCCTACTTGTGGGGACATTACCACTTCTTGGGGCTTGGGGTATAAGTTGTGGTGTGTTAGAATAAAAAACAATTTCCTTGGAATCGACATGAGGGCACATTTGAAATTGGAAATTGTATCTATGGGACTTTAGTCCCCACTACTACCTCCTTTGGTTCAACCTATGGAGTACTTGTTCCCTCATACCCCATTTCTTGTTCATTAATTGTAGGTTCCTTGGTCAACACCATTAGGGGCTAGTTCTTGAATTTCATCACAAGCTTGTTCATTTTCCTTTCTCTTAGCCACCTCATCAATTATAATTACTTTGTTGACCTTTTTTAATGCTTCCTCCATGGGGTCAACAAGAGCATATGGATTTTCTTGTGTTGTGGTACTTGCCTCTTCTTGAGGCTGTACTTTTGTGAAGACAACTACATCCTTAAGTGATTCCTATGCAACTTCTAACTTAAGTGGCATTGTTTCATTGTGAACATTGTAACCTCGGTTGGTTGCACGTTTTTAAGTTACTACACTTGCCTCTTCACTATGTACTTATAGGGTTTCCAATAGATGGTTGTCTAATGGGGTGACATCAACTCCTCCCTTAGTTGTCAACCCCTACCTAACAAGATAATAAAGACCTATGTATGAGTTTCTTATTCCTATCCACATACACTACCTCAATTTGTGAACTTATTCCTTCTTGAGTCATTGTTGCAGTAGGAGCTTCTTTCCCCTCCTTTAGTGGAATTGAATTAATCACCTCAACTTGTAGTTTTACTCCTTAACCAGTTTTGTAACAAGAGCTTCTTTCCCTTCATTTGGTAGAATTGAATTAATCACCTCAAGTCTCTCTATTTATTTTACATGTCTTCCCATAATTGGGATATCCTAGACATTTGATTTCTTAGTAGCTCTCTCTTTTCAAGGGTATACAACCCCGATCTTTTGGCTCTTTCAAAATATCCGGGACCAAGATCCTTCTTTTCTTCACTACTTTGTACTCTAAGCTTTGGGTCTAAATCAGGTAAAGATCCTCTCATCGTTTTTCTTTTACTAGATGATCATGGTATGGTTACCACAAGAGCTTTAGGATTTGAAGTACTAGGGACCTTGGTCTGCAATGGAAATTACTAGGGAATGGGGGCATATTTCATGGTTTTTATTTATAGTTCTTCACCTTTTGGGTCAAGAGGGACATGGAAGTACCTATTTTTCTTATAGTAGCAATCCACTCCTTTATTATCCCATTGGTTGGCTTCTTAGATGGAAGCTGAGGTGCTTTCCCTTTTAGAGGATCTATTTTTTTTTCCCCTTCTTTCAAAGGGGAGATCATCTTGGAGAATTCTGACTCTCTAAATTCTTGTAGTACCTTGGTATTTTGCACTAATAAATCTAACCCCTTAGTTTTCAACCATGTTAAATTCATTCTCATTACATCAATGGTTATGACATGTAATTGTGTTGTTCTACTTGATCCCAATCTATTGGTTCAATAGGTTTCCCTGCCAAGCTTCATGTCAATGTAATATGGGCTTACTACTTGAGTATAATCTCTAAAATCCTGGTAAAAATGCCACTTTGTAATCAATTACTTGTTGTAAAGTCATTCTAGAGAGATATCTTAATATAACCTCTTCTTCATCTCTATAATTCATCCAAAATCCTCATAATGTGATTCATGCTCATATGAGCTTCCCAGATGACCCCATGCTCATCACCCATATGATGTCATAATTAGGCCTTGACTGAAACTTTTCCATTTATAATTTGTTCATTTCCTCATCTAAATGTTTGGCCTTTATGACTGTTGAGCATATGTACCTTCCAATTGAGATTGGGAACTTGATATTAGTCTTGTGATTACCAGATATTAACTTATGCACTTCTACCAACTACCTTGAGAGTTCCAAGAGTGCCCATTTATCATCTAGGTATCTAGGCAACATATAAGGGTTCCCCTAGAAACCAATTACCCTTATGTAAGTAAAAAAATTGAATTAGATAAAGTAACACCCATAATCATTGATTGCTATTCTTGCAGTTGTAGATATTCTATATTGTTCCCATTCTAGTCTAAAAAGACATATGATGGGTGAAAATAAGGCATCATGTATCTTTCTGAAATTTCCTCTATGATTCTCCAAGTTCAATTGAGGGTAGACATCATACACCATATAGTTGGTGAAATATCTCACTCTTGGGACTCTGGGAGATTCTTATGGCATGTAACATTATAAACAAGGTAAGAAGTCATGTAGAATTCACACCTGAATGTATTACCCTCTTTAATTTGCACAACCATATTTATGAGATGGTCATGGATATATGTGCTTATGAATTTTTCCTAAAAATCTTCTCAGTGCTAAACAAAATGATTTGGATATAACTAAACATCCAATCTTGAAAGTTATAAGTATCTTTCAAGCATGAAATTCTTCTTAATAGAGTGATGAGGTCTTGAAACCTATTCCATAAAGTCTGATTAGGTTAACTTTTTGGGACCTTAGTAGAAGAACCCTTATTTTTCACCAACGGGCTATTCATAGTCATGGAGTATTCTACATGTTTGGTATCCCATAGGCCTTGTGTTGATTGTATGTCAATTTCCATTTCCCTCTTGATTTTAGGTAATCCCAATATTACTTTGAATGCTTCAGGTGATAATGAGAGAAATCTAGCACCACTTCCATCCAACACTTCCTTGGTTTCTAGATTGTAATTTTCAGCACAATCCCATACCAATTTTAGGCATTATATCGAGGGTGGGAAGCAACAACAAGGGAAATACCACTAGCATCAATTTCCACCATGTGATCACTTCTATTGGAGATGCACAATATTTGCAAGAAATATACTAAGTCAACATTCCCTAGGTTTGTATATGTCACTTCATCCAAATTTATCATGAGCTATGAAGTAACAAGGGTACCAGCTATTTTTATCTTCATTTTTCTTGGTAAACAAAGTCAATTTATTATCCGAGTACTATGGAGATCAAGGGAAGAACCAAGTGTGCGAGAAGAAATGAAAACCGCGGGTGCTTCTCAAAAATCCTTATGAGCAAATGAAAAACTCAAGAAATATTTAAGTTTTCTAGAGAACTTACCCATGCTCATGTATTTCTCTAAGATACCAATCACAAATGCACGCTGATCACTTCAATTTTCCCTGACACCGTTCTTTGTAATCTACTGCCTCAATCTTGCAATCCAAATCCATAATTTTAGGGATCCAAAGCACTCAATTTCATTATAATAAGGTGGTAGTATGAAAAACTTTACAAAATTTTAAAACTATAATCCTTTCATACAAACAACATTAATGGTGGAAGCCATAAATGCATCTCCTTCAATCTTGGCCATTGCACTCTGCACTTTATTTGAATGAGGGTCGTCCACCTGTCTCTTTTGGCAGGGAGCGAGTCGGGGAATATTTGGTATTTTTGTATCAATTGGAAAGGTGAAAAACTGTGAAGTACAATGGGATACCCGATACCAATTTATGTTGACAAGATGCCACATTTACATCGTTAGGCCTCGCACATTTGGATGCATTTTGCATTTACACATGAAGTCTGAAAACGATAAGTATAAGTGTTTGTGAGATTCCCGCTTGCCACTTTTTGTTGATAAGATGACACATGTCCTTTTTAGGCCTCGGGAGCTTGGATGTAATTTGCATTTTTACACACAAGATGTGCTTTATAAAAAAGTGTAATACTGCAAAATACACCACCTCCATTGTTACAAGATTTCGTCTAGCATATTCCATCTTGTATTCTTGTATGAACCGCAAATATGCCCACTTATCTTACAAATGCGATGATTCTCGGAATATTTCACCTTGTCGGGCACCGAAGAGTAACTTACATTTTACACTTATGCATTGATCATAATTTTATAGAGGAAGAAAAAAAGCCCCTTTTGAGGGATCATACATCGATGCCCTTCACTATGAGCTTCAAACCGTGTGCCTCTTGAACCATTTAAACCACTATTATTTTAGAGATTGTGCAAAATTTCTTAAGAGAGTTAGTATGTGATCAACATGGAAATTTGTAATCAACATGGGTTCAAACTAATTTTGAAATGAGGGCCAAAGGAAGAAATTTTCTGAGGATCATTGAATTTATGCAAATAAATCCTTAAAATGACAAATCAACAATTTTTTTAGGAGATCCCATTCAGTTTTAAACACGAGCTCAAAATGAGCACCAACATATATATCAGAAATTCTTGTGGATAAATTCAGTAGAATCACAAATAACAAATGAATATTGATGAATACAATTATTTCTTGTTATTTCAGCTCTGGGTATGTGTTTGATGCCATTTTTTAGGACTATTATATTTTGTTTACTTGCATGTAAAATAAATTTTAATATTTGTGTTTTGGTTTAGTAATCTTGTACTATGATTAATTGGGGATTATATGATGAGAATGTTGGTGTTTGACTATTCAAATTTGTGGGTATTTTATTTCACGCTAAAATGTGTTACCATGCAAATCATTTAGAAATTTGGAACTAGTTTTTGGTAAGAATTTTGTGTATTTATTGGTTGTAAAATCTTAGTCGATTCCCTAGCTTGGTGTGGGGATTTCATTTACCAAAATTTTCATGCTATAAACTTAAATCTAATCAAAACCAACTTATACTAATATATTTAATTATTAAAGACACCAAGATAACTTCTTTCCTTATAATAAGTTGCAAACTATGGGGACATTGTCTCTCTTCCTTGAGACGTTTGATGACCTGGTTTGGTCTTTGGGACTTTATTAACTCAAGAATGGGTATTTCTTTTATTATCTTTTATTGTTTTTTTAGGTAATATGTTTTTATCAACAATATCAATTCCCTTACGAGCATGGTAGATAAGAAGGAGGTTTTTCTCGTTATGTTAAGCTTTCCTAAGATGACCTTAAATCAGTATGATTTATTGTTAAACCTTTTGAGGAGATGAAATTGTGTTGGAATTTGCAAATTGGTCATAGGGATTAGTTTGGGGTAGAGTATTGATTGATTTTCCCATACCTCTTTTTGTTATGATAGAGAATCCTTGACTTGTTAAAAAGGAGCACTCTCTTGAAAAGGGCTTGCAATATTACCATGTGTGTATATTACGAATAATGTATAAATAAAAGAAATACATAATAGATTAACTAAAAATAAGAATGGTAAACCCATTACGAGAAGAGTAGAATGAAAAGTCATTGTTGTGCATAATCGATTGTATACTCATCGGAAGAAACTAGAAAGTGCATATAAATTGGTTTGTGATAATAAAAAAATGTTATTGACTAAATTGGTTGGTTTTGAGATTTTTTGACTACCATGTAGTCAATCCTTGGGAGGTTTAAATAATAGTTTATTTTCTTGTGCAAGAAGATTGACCTCCTTCTTATTTGTTGATCACAATAATGGGAACCTTGTTTGATTATCGTTTAATTAAAATTATGAACAGTAGTTCCAAACCATCTACAAAATATTGATATTTTGATTAATATAATGTTTTCATTTATGACATCATTTTTGGTTTTTGGAAGAATATAAACTTGTTCATATTGTTATAAAGATAATTTGATATCATATATGAAAACCTTAACTTGAGGGTTGAACCTTAAACAATTATCCATTGGGTATTATTCTTATTAATGACGTTGAAATTGAAGTAGTGTTTGATATTGATATAATAAATTTATGAACAACAATTTAGTTATCTGATAGATGTTGATTCAAACTTATGTATTTTTCAAAGGTTGATTCAAACTTATGTATTTTTCACATTGCAAGTTATTTCATATATGAGCTTTCGCTATTATTTTCCTTGTTGGGAACATAGTTGTTGGACATCGAACGGTTGAGATAGCTCGTATTACAATATAGATTGATAGTTCATTATGTTTTAGTTATTTGATGAATTATGAAGCTTACATATTATAATTTGAGGAAATTTTATTATATTTCTTTATTCCAAATTAAAAAAACATGATTAGAGTGGTTAAACCATGCTAGTTCGATGAACTGACCATGTATACAATTTAACCTTTCCTACAACATGTAGGACGGAGTAAACATTATTAAGTGACTTAAAGGATTGGATGCGCATGATTTGTCATGTGGTGTTTGTTGTTATTCAGTTTCAAATAATTGTATTGTTGTAATCACATTTTAATAAAACATGAAAGTGTTATTTTGTGGTTGAATAAAGACAAGATGGCTTATTGTACTTCTTGGATTATCTACTGATAATCGTTACAAACATATGTATTATCTTTAAAATGTATTAAATAAAGTACTTGTTGTATTATTTATTATGATTGTGAGAAACGAAGAAATTATACTATTTTTTTAGTGCAGTATGTTTAATATGAGTAGAGTTATAATGTAAAAAATTATTCATGGTATTATGATGTCCTTATGATGGAATAAGTATGTTTGTAAATAATATATTTAATGTCCAAAATAGTATGACAAACAAGAAACTATAATTTAATAAGATTATAAATGATGATGATATCCAATGGTGATGGTATGTTCATTAACGTGAATGAGTGATGTGTATGGATACTATGAAAACAACACGAAAAAACAATGTACGATATTGTTATACTTGCATCGATAAATATACTATTCATGAATGATGACAAATACATTTGAACTTGCAATATCCTTGATAGTGTTGAAAGGATGACATTAAATGAGTAATGACCATTTATGAAAATATGATATATATATATATATATATATATATATATATATCACTATGATATAATTAATCCTTATATTATTATCATCATAATTAAGCTAAAAGCATTTAGGGGTTGCTATTAAAAACAATGTCCTTGAGAGAGTTATTGTTATCAATTAACAATACTCGCTAAATTTATAGTTTCTTAAGGATGAAAATTACATCATAAATGTGAGTAACACATTATGGGAACAATAACATGAAGTCATGAAAGTAGTGTCGTTGTACTTTAATATTATGACACCATGATGTTACATAAGTGTACATATAGTTTCCTTAATTAATATGTACACTATTATGATAAGTTGATTTATCTGTTTCCATTAATTCACCACGAATGAACCTATATGTTTGTAGTGGTTTACGTGAAATTAGGTGACCAAGAAGCTATCTTATGAAAAATAGTATACAAACATATAACATGATAATTCGAGGGACATCATATATGATTATTGCCTCATTTTGAGTGAGCAATTATAATATAGTACAAATCGGTTAAACGATATGATGACACCCTGATAAGTCACCATAGTACCTTGATTAAGTGTTGATTTTCTTACAACAATGATTAATTAAAATTTAATGATTCGATATAGAAATCATGACTTATTTTATAGTGTCTAGGTGGATAAACAAAATTTTCTTTGACATACAAGGTACGATATGGAATATAGTGAAATGTAAACATGCTCATATCAATGTTACATCATATTGAAATAAGTAGTTTTACAAATGGTCAATGATGACCAGCTAAGAATCAAGAGAATCATTCTTATCGAACATTAAACATATGTAAATGAAACTATGAATGAAACTATTTATGAAATGATTGTATCAATATATCACAATAAGTTATCATATATCCTTAACAATCACTAAAATACGAAAGGTATGATGAGAGTTATAATATTAAATATAGTAACCCAATAAGTTACTATGAATCTCTTCTGGAAAGGAATGTCATAGAATGTTACTAAATAGCCTACCGATCTAATAAAATTATATACTTAACTTTATTGGAAAACTTTAAATTGTAAACGTAACATAGTTATTATGCCTTATCATCCTATCGACGATATCTTACCCATACCAGATAGGATGACTATGGGAATGGTAGTGAGGACATAATGATGAAAGTCATTACATTGTCACTATCTTTCCCATAGGGATCCTAAGGTGTCATTAATAGGATTTCTTCGTTGGAAGGATGATTCATGGTCTTTGTTGATTCAAACTGAAACTCAAATACTTAATCAACGGAAATGAATCCCGATAACTATCTTGAGACGGTTGTGCGGTGAAGTGAAGACAATTTTCGTAGGCTAGTGTGTAGTCACAAAACTAGCTTGCTAGCACAATGTTTGATAACTATGGCCATGGTAGTGCAAATGTGATTGATAGTTTTTTCACCATGTCATCATGTTAACATGGTACTCGCAAATGAATGATTTCTCGCTTGACACTAAGAAGATGTGCAAGTTATGCCTATAAATATGTTTAACCAAGGTGTCATATACATTCTCATGTGATTAAGGAGATCAATAAATATCTAGAACCTGAAATGTTAATGTTGTTATCAGATGGATTCAATAACATTGGATTACTTAGTATTGAGTTAAGTAATAATGATAAACATTACTGAAAATGTTAAGGGATTTGTTTAAATAATTTTTTTCTCCTATTTGGATGAATCATAACATGGGTGTTAGATGAACTTGGTAAAATTATTTGAAAACTACATCCTTTTTCTTGAGCTTGTCTCATTATTGCCATTTTTTTTACATACTTAGAAGGATGCCAAGAAGGTTTTGTTTGATAGTTTTCAAAGTTTGAAATAGAAGCCTCTAGCTTGTAAATAATTTGATAAAACCTGAAATCTAAAGGTGTAATCAACTTATTAGGCACATGAAAATATAAAAATGTGCAAGCGATTACTTGATGTTAGTGAAATCTATAAATTTTTCAACCCAATTAGATTATTGGAACTCTATAAACTTCGATGGTAAATAATTTGATATAAAATTTGGTGTCTATATAAATTATTTTTCATCTATTAAATCATATGGCATATTATTATATATATAGTCTAAAAAGTTTCCATTTAAGGACTTGTTCTCTTAGGAACATGACATACAAGTTTGAAGGCCTTCTGCAGGTGAGCAGAGATTCACCTATTTAAAGCAGTGTAGTAAGTTTTCCTTCTAGAGTTGTATTCCTTTCCTTCAACTTCTTGAAATTTATATGTAATTATTTATTCTAAACCTCCACAATTATGAGCTCATAACAATATGACATCTAAGTAATAATTCCCTTAGAGATTATAATGGGAAAAGAAAATTTAGTATGAATTTAATTATCATTCAATTATTTTTCATGAGCTAGTGGTGACAATTGTTGCCTATTTTCCTAGCCTCAATAATTTCCTATTGGAATGTGTATTTATCAGTTTGAAAATTCTAATAAATGGATTATTTTTCATATCCCTTTTCTTTTAAATTATTCTAAAGATAAAACTTGGTTATCTCTTTCTTACATACTACTATCGATTGACTACCCAACTTTGTTTTCAAATATGTTATTCTACATTTAGATTTTTCAAATTTCTCTTTCTCATTTACAATTTCTACCTTTAAAATTTGAATCACAACCTCTTTCTCATTCATGAGTTGTGTTAGTCTTTCAATTTATTTATTTTGCATTTGTAAGAAAATTTTAGCTTGAGACAATGTCATTACCTAATGTACATGTTTTTCTTCCTCATTGGATGAACTTGAGCCTCTTGTATGTTGTGGTGATGAATGAGAAGTTTCTTCAATTGGTTGCATGGGGGCTTATTTTATAAATGAATTGAGGCTAAGAGTGAGGCTGTGATAATTCCTTTGCTATTGGAATATTGGTAGAAGGCATGGTAAGTGGCTCCTTAGATGATCCATGTGTAGGAAATTGGTATGAAGTTTCTTGTGGGAAAGTGACATGATGCCCCAAATTCTAGAGTTTTTTTTCCATCATTCTTTATTCTTCATATTCCTCATCCCTTTGTAACACCAACCTTCTTCTTTTGTATCTCCTCACATGAGATTTATCATCTTTTAGAGGGGTAATTACTCATTTATAACCTCCATTGTATTCAAGATGAGGGTTATAATAGTTGGATCATTAACTTTTGACTATATTTCCACCTCCTTCTCTTATTTTATTTTAGTTTTCTTTTTTAGAGTATGAGCTTTGAGAGAGGGTTTTGAACCGGTCTTCCCCTTGCAAAATTTCTTTAAAAATATTTTCCATGATGCCTCCCCATTTTCTAACTATAGGACATGATGCATGTAGATGAGATTGATTAGATAATGATGCTTCATACGTGCTCCCTTATTATTGAATTTATCTACCACGGTTTGCAAATAAGTTAATAAAAATTCTGCCAAGTTGATTTGTAATTCAAGTCACTTTGTCCCATGACATAAATGATTCAAGGTGCGCATAGCAGGGACAAACATAATATGATGCTATCCCTCACAGGTAAATTATTTCATAATCCACTTAACCATGGACTTTTAGGGGTCTAGGAAACTCTCCTTATAATTTTGTTTACCTTCCTAATACTTGTCTTGGCATAACCTTAGAGCAGATCTCCTTGTACTTGGAAGTTTGTAATGAGTTCACTTTAATGAACTCTAGTGCTAAAAATACTACCTTTGCATTTTCAATACTTTTCACTTGTGATTTGGATGTTTGCCTTTATATTAGTATTATGGACTTTGGATATTTTATCCTACAAATTATGGAGGAATTCCTCCATAATGTCCTTAAAACCCTCAAATAGTTGTAGGATTTTAACCATCCCACATTTTCAAAGATAATTGTGGATGCCTCATCTTTCTTAAGTTTGTTATAATTTCTGGATCATATTTCTTATTTTGGTCCATTTTTATGGTCTGGTTCAGATATATAGGACTTTATTTATAGCAATGTGGAGAAATTTGAAATTGGAATGATATTTTTGGTAATTGGATGCTATGTTATGGAACCTATGTTTACTCACCACATCATTACGAGGTGACATAAGAAAGGAACTCAACTACCCGCACTTGTATTAGATTTGGTTTAAGATTCTCCAAGTCTATTTTATCTCTTGAGCATGTAGATAAGGACATCACACATGTTGAAAATTATCCTTTAATCTTCATCTATCACATCATCCCAAGATACACATGGAGGCTATAATTGCTTCCTATTTTTTATTTCACTCATAGAAAGTACTTAATGATGTTTGAAAATAAATTTTATGCCGTCAAAAGGAATTATATTTAATGCACACCTAAATCATTTCGTTGTTAAAAAAAAATGTTGACTCATGGATAAGAAAAGATGTTTGTCGGCATGCATCAAAATATTTTCATTTGCTACCATATCTATTTTTTGAATTTTATGGAAGTGGCTACCATCTCTATTTTTTAGCCTCTTCCCATTTTTGTTTTTTTACGATTTTGAGAAACATGATGCCATATCTAGTTTTCGATTCTTTCTTTTATTCACTAGATAACATTCAAGATTAAGTTATAGGGAAGGAGGAAACCCCTTACACAATAAAATTTTGGATGTGTCTTCACTTTATTTTCAAATTATTCCTTTAAAGATGGTTTTATGTATAGGTGAAGCCTATGACCATTAACCAATAATGTCATCTGGTCTATATTAATGAGTTTAAACCAGGAAGACCCATTACTATGGACTTCTTAAATCTGATAGGGACCTAACCACTTTGATTCTATAGTTTTTCTTTGAATTCCTTATAGTTGGAATTGAATAAAAATTCCCAATTTCCAAATTGGAATTTTCTCTGTAGGATATGAAGATCATTGCACACTTCCCTCTATTGTTAGATTTATTTTGTGTGGTGAAAAGATTCCATCCTTAGCTATCCAATTCATTTGGTTGTAATATCCTATGATTTTGTGATGGTATCAAATCTATCCCTACTTATATTGTTGTATTTAGAGACCGATCTTAGATTATATGGGAAAAATTGGCCTTTTCCCATAAACTAGCTTATATGGGGAGAATCCAAAAGTAGATTTCCATGTTGTATTGTATACCTAAATTGTTTTTCATAATTTCAATGCATGGTAATTTTTATTGATATCTATCACTTTGGTCAAGTTATTTTCCAATTCTCTATTGGTGAATAGAGAATTGGAAAATAACTTGACCAAAGTGGTGAAATAAGATCATACAAAGGCGATGAGTGTGTGGTGATGTTTTCAATCCTTCGGTCTTCAACATTCAAGTAAAATTAACTTTGGGTATGATCGAGAAAAAAATTAGCCACGTGGTGGGTCCTCAGGCCACCACTTCTCCCCAAGTCAACTCGGTGAGCTATAGGTGAGCTATGTGTCGAGTTGTGCATCGATTCACATTGAGCCATGGACCAAGTTATGCGACAAGATGATCATGTTTAGGTGATTTTCATTCCATTTGGGTGAGTCCATATTCAACTCACCGAGCTTGTAGTTTCGAGGCATTCGGAAAAGGGGCAAGGATGTGGCATAAGCCACAATATATACGGGGAGATAAGGCTTAATAAAACTTACCCTATACCCACTCCCACCGCATGTGGGATAATCAACCCACCATGGGAACCTCGGTGACAGACTCGGAGGAATCCACATGGATGTGGCATGGCGGGTGATAGTGGCAAAAGATGGCAAGAGGGCATGTGGCGCGTCTCGCGGTGGTAAGGGACACACGGCGGGAAGATCCCCACGTGGCAAGCGATAGAGGTGGTCGGCGTAGTGGTCGATGCGGATGGTGAGCGACATGGTGATCAAGGGCATTTCCACAACAGACTCAACATCGGACAAGGTAAAAAAGTAGATGCATGACATAGGGAGTGGGATTGGAATCAAGTGACCTCGCCGTTATCTTCGCGGTGGACAAACTAACTCACCCAACCAAAATGGTTAGAAATCAGTTTATGGGTAAGCTATATAACAATAGCTTGGGCCGCTCAAAGGCTATAAAATCCGCTCTACTCCATTCAACACAAGCTCATTGCGAGCTTCTTTGGTGAAAAGCTCATTGTGATATTCTTTGGAAACAAACTCATTCGAGCTCTACACTAGCTCCTCCCAAGCTATGAAAGAGCTCTCCCAAGTAGCCCAAATAGGCATGGAGTGAAAGGGAGGTCTAAAGAGGCCTTAGAAAATTATAAAGCCATGGTGGAGTTTTATTTTGGAGCTAAAATTATAAAGGCCTATTATAGGCATTGTATAAGTCCTATAGGTGATATTGATACTCCATTCTCTCCAACAAAGTAATACTTTGAGCTCAAGCCGAGAAGAATGAATGATGAAGTTCTAAGGTGATCGTGATGATGTTATGGAGATGTAAGTCCTATTTTATTATAGGCATTATGGAGAGATATAAAAATGCTTATATTGTATTAATATAAGCATGATGGCCTATATTGTAATAGTATGGGCATGATGACGATCAAGACCTATATCGTATTAATATAGGCATAAGGGAGATATAATACCTATATCGTACTAATATAGGCATCTTCATAATGGTTCGGAGTTATTATTTTTAACTCACCGGAGACTTCTCAAGCTAGATCCCGGAGACATCGTGGAGCCGAGGGTCGTGAAGAAGCACAGAGAAGCAATAGAGCTCATAACCTTAGTACATTGGATGATTTGTCAGATCGTTGGCTTTAGAGGAGGGTCGTTATTCATTATTGAGCTCATTGGTGACAATTGTAGTTTGCTGACATCTGGAGACTTAGCACCACACAACAAGAGCATGGAGGTTTATGGAAGAATACTTAGCACCATGCAACAAAGGCGTTGAGGTATTCATTATTACAGGAGTCGTTATCAACTCACCGGAGATATTGCGGAGCTTGGACTTGGATCCATAGGGTATTCTCAAGAAGAATATTGTATCGATACATAAGTTGAAATGTTGTCACTCGGTGGTCATGGAGGAGGTTCTTGTTCTTTAGGCTTATTTAGCCACACATCCATAATGGGAAATGTCTGGAAGACCGACCTGGGGAGCCATAGGGAATTGTAATAGCGTATGGAAGACCGATCGGGGAGCCATAGGGCATTGTACCATGGAGGAGAATATTGGATCAAATCTACATCATAAGTCGGGGTAACTATTCGGTGGTCGTGATAAAGATTTTTGTTCTTCTATATTCAGTAATTATCATACTTTGATTGTAATTTTGTATTAGAATTGTAGTTGTTAAAGTGGATAATAAATTAGTTCTATTAATGAACCCAGAGACGTAGGCATTCTTCCGAACTCCATTATCAACTTAGTGTGTAGTGTGTTTTAATTTTTACATTACTTTAAGTTGATTATAATGGGGTAAGTTTGGAAAATAATTTAAAGCCTATAAGGGTCCATGGTCGAGAAAAAAAAGCAATCGATTTTCATATCATGTTGGTATCGAGCTAGTTTTTTTTGCTGCGAACCTACTATTCTCTGAGTAGGTTGACCAAAGGTAAGCTGATTTGAAAATGATGGCATCGGCTTGTGCTTTTGGAGTCCATATTGGTGGGATAGGCTGAGGGATAGGTTTAACATACTCAGTATTTTCTTGCATTTATATTTGGATTACTCCATTATATCTCCTAATTAGCTTTTGAGTGTCTATTACAGTTGGATACTCATATCTATAAGCTTGGAGATTTATCACTATTTGTGTATATAGTTGAGCTCACTGGTGTCATCTCGGATCTTCATTTGGTGTCAAGGCATTGTGGTGTACAACAAAATGGTAGTTGATCATCATGAACGTGAAATCAGGTCGGATCTTCATTATGTGTGGAGGCTTATTATGGTTGTGTAACAGGATGGTACCTGACAAGTCATCATCAACAACAAACATCAAATTACTCATAGCTTTGCATAGCATGTATTTTCCTTAGGACCAGTTTGGATTCTGTAGAATCAACTCAAGGCTAGGAGTTGTGTTGTAGAGTGAAAGAGGATCATTGTTGTCAGATATATGGAGGCTTCGCCCTGCAGTGGGAGCGTTGAGGTTTCTGAAAGGAGAATTGGCACCGTACAACGGAGGCATGGAGGTCTTTTAAAGATGTTAAAGTGGTACATCATGAGATAGTGAGCCTAAGAGCCACATGTCCCATAGATCGAGCCATTAGTTGTTTGACTATGGAGTTGGCAGTATACTACGTAGATCTCTTCTCGGCAATGTGATTTGGAGTTCATAAGCTTTTTGGGACAAAAATCCTTCCCACTGGGGAGGTGTGATCCAGAGGACATTACGAGGACAAGAGTTCCCTAAATCCCCTAAGATCTTCATAGTGCAAAATTCAACTCTGTAAGATTTTTGACGACTATCTAAACGCAGAAGATGGAGCCCATACATGTAAATGGTGACTAGACAAAGATGGTCAACGTTGAGGATGGACCGGGAAAAATGACAAGTCATGACAAAGTGGTGAAATAAGATCATTTAAAGGTGATGAGTGTGGGGTGATGTTTTCAATCCTTCAGTCTTCTATGCTCAAGTAAAATCAGCTTCGGGTATGATCGAGATAAAAAAATTAGCCATGTGGTGGGTCCTCAGGTCACCACGTGGCTTGCCACCACTTCTCCCCAAGTCAACTCGATGAGCTATAGGCAAGCTAGCTATGTGGTGAGTTGTGTATCGATTCACATCAAACCAAAGATCGAGTTATGTGATGATTTGATCATGTTTATGGCAAGTTGCATTCCATTTGGGTAGGCCCATATTCAACTTGTTGACCTCATAGTATCGAGCCATTTGGAAAAGGGGCATCGATGTGGCATAAGCCATGTATAGGCAAGGAGATAAGGCTTAATAAATCCTACCCTATCCCCACTCCCACCACATGTGGGATAATCCACCCAACATGGGAACCTCGGCGATGGACTCGGCGAAGCCACATGGATGTGGCATGGTGGGTGATAATAGTAACAGGATGACACAAGGGCACATGGTAGGGATCTCGGCAAGTGAAGGGACACGCGCGGTGAGCCCATGTTGCAGTGGTAGAGGTGGTCGGCGTAGGGGTTGATGTGGATGGTGAGAAAATGTGGTGGTGGGGCATTGCCATAGTATAATCGGCGATGAGCCAAGGTAAAACGGCCTGACAAGACATAGGGAGTGGGATTGGAACTTGTGACCTCCCCGCTCTTCGGTGGCCAAACCAACTCACCCAAATGAGTTGGTTGGAAATTACTTTGCAGATAAGCTATATAGTGAATATCTCGGGCCATTCAAAGGATATAAAATATGCTCCACTCCTCCATTCAACACAAGCTCATTGCAAGCTTCTTTTCGCGACAACCTCATTGTGATCTTCTTTGGTATGACAAGCTCATTCAAGTTGTACACTAGCTCCTCTTGAGCTATGAAAGAGCTCTCCCAAGCATCCCAAAGAGCCATGAAGTGAAATGGAGGTGTAAAGAGGCCTTAGAAAATTACAAAGACCATGGTGCAATTTTATTTTGGAGCTAAAATTATAAAGGCCTATTATAGGCACTTTGTATAAGTCCTATAGGCAATATTGATGTTTTATTCTCTCCAACAAAGTCATGCTCCAAGCCCAAGCTAAGGAGAATGAATGATGAAGTTTGAAGGAAATCGTGGCGATGTAATGGAGATGTTAACCCTATGTTATTATAGGTATGATGGAGAGATATAAAAAAACTTATATCGTATTAATATAAGCATGATGGCCTATATCATAATAGTATGAGAATGATGACGATTAAGACCTATATCGTATTAATATAGGCATAAGGGAGATATAAGATCTATATCATACTAATATAGGCATCTTCATAATGGTTTGGGAGTTATTATTTTTAACTCATTGAGAGACTTCTCAAGTTGGAGCCTAGAGAAACCATGGAGTGAGGGTCATGAAGAAGCACCAAGAAATAGTAGAGCTTAGAACCTCAGTACGTTGGATGATTCGTCAAACCGTTGGCTTTAGAGGAGGGTTGTTATTCATCATTGAGATAGTTGGTGACAATTGTAGTTTGTTGACATAGAGACTTAGCACCGCACAACAGAGCATGGAGGTTTCTGGAAGAATACTTAGCACCATGCAACAGAGGGCATTGAGGTATTCATTATTATGGGAGTCGTTATCAACTCACCGGAGATATTACAGAGCCTAGACTTGGAGCCATAGGGTATTCTACAAAAAGAAGGCCGTATTCTGCTACATCCATAATGGGAAATGTCCGGAAGACCGACACAGGGAGACATAGGGAATTGTAATAGCATATGGAAGACCAATCAACGAGCCATAGGACATTGTACCATGGAGAAGAATATTGGATCAAATTTACATCATAAGTTGGGGTAACTATTCGGTGGTCGTGATAAATATTCTTATTCTTTTGTATTTAGTAATTATCATACTTTGATTGTAATTTTGTATTAGAATTGCAATCGTTAAAGTGGATAGTAAATTAGTTCTATTAATGAACCTAGAGATGTAGGCATTCTATCGAACTTTATTATCAACCTATGTGTAGTGTGTTTTAATTTCTGCATTGCTTTAAGTTGATTATAATGGGGTAAGTTCAGAAAATAATTTAAAGCCTATAAGGGTCCATGGTCGAGAAAAAAATTTTGGTCAATTTTTGGATCATCTTGCCATGTGTTTAGTAAAAGAAATATTCTTCAAGATCCTCATGGATTACAAAATCCTTCCCAATATTCTCATATTGCGTGGATTGAAAAATGAGCACTTATGTTGCTTGTGGGTTAGAGTCTTGAGCTTGGAGGTTTGAATCCATATATTTGGGTGGAAGTTTGATGGATTTTGTAGAAGTTTGATGTTTTTTGTTGAACAACACTTTTGTTCTACTAGTCTAGAGTAGTAGCAACAAAGTCTAAAGTTCCTTTACCTAGTCAAAAGTGTGGTGATTTGATCACTTGTTTCTCATTGTCATTATTGTTTCCTTTTTGTATGATAAACCATCTATTTCACACAAATTATTAGGAGTTAGGAGACAAAAATTTACAATGTATTCAAAGTAAATCATCATATATGCATCATACTTAATCTCTAAAATAACTTAAAACCTTTCAAATAGGATTGTCCATTCTAAACCTACTAAAAATGAGAAATTAAACTTAAAAAGATGATATTATTTCATTCTCATCATCCTCCTCTCTCGAGATGTGACTTTCTCTCTAATGGACATACATACTTGAGCAAAATATTCAAATTAAAACTCCCACATATTATTTATTTAATTCAACAACATATTACAAAGTTTTAATTACAAAAATTATCACATTCACTTTCCTTTATGGGCTTGTTGAAATATTACATGAAGAAAATTCCTCTCTCGGCCCCTCATGGATTTGATACTACTCTCACTACTCCAAAATTGAACCAATTTCCCATTCATACTCTTTCGAACTTCTCTCTTGTAAGTTCCTTTTTGCATACTAACCTTGCCCTTTTACTTGCCAAGTCTAACTCCCATCAAATAATTTGAACATCATTGACATTCTATGACATATTAGAGTGTGTTATGAAACTTCTAAACTCCTAACATATTGAAAATGTTCAACAACACACAATTCATAATTCTAGGTCGTTAAGTCCTCTTTGTAATTGAAAAAAAAGTGTTACACAATTTAAGGACATTACATGGCCAAAATAAAGGGAAGTTACATGTTTATTTATTTTGAATATATATGTCATAGAGCATAATTATGACATGTACTACAACTTTCAAAGGCCATAAAATTTGCATCAACCTTGAACTCAATCAATTTTTTTGAAAGTGTAATTTTCAAGAAAAATATAATTATGCAATCATATTATTAATTTTATATGTTCTTTAGGTTCCTTTTAAATTTGACTTGAGTTATATCCATGTTAGCCCTTCAATAGACATGACTACTTGTTAAATTCTTTTAATTATTAATAAACTCATCCGATTATCTTACTGCAACCCATGCCAATACATAAAACTAAGGTTATTTGTTGTACTTGTTTCTCTTGAGTGTTGGAATGTTCATTCTTCCCATGGATCATTTTCATGTCAAAAATATAAAACTTGTATAAATACTAACTCATGGTTTTCTTATATAAATAATAACTCATGGTTTTGGGTGATGTTATATTTCTTATCGATTTTGATCCTCCTACATCAGCCACACTAGGTAAGAGATTATGAACATAGTTATCACAAAAAGGATGAATGGTAAGAGGCATACTTTTGTTATATAAGGTAACTCCACAATGTTATTTTCCACCATGTAAGGTACTAGTTTAACCTTAAAAGTGATAATAGGTATATATTACTAATTTAAGAATAATTGAATAGGTAAACGAGGTGCATCAATATGTAGATTTAGAAACTAGGGTTTGTATCCACATAAATCAACCGATCCAAGATTTGTGCAGGTCTCCGAATGTTCTTAGAAAGTACTTATGTGCTTTATGACACCTAGACCATACCATCAATTTCATATCAAGCCATTTGGCACTTCTATCCCCAACTGGTAGCTTTATTCCCATCGATTGTGTGCTTCTCTTTTTCTATGATGTTTTATCTACACCTAGACTACATATGTGTATCCTTGAAAATCCTATGATGATTGCCCATATACCTATAATTTAAAAACCCTAACTTCCCACACCATCATTCAAATAAACATTAGATAAAAAGGTTAGATGTTCGAGTTGGAATAACCTTAATGATTACTAATTCAACCCCAAATAAATAAGTGTTGGGTTAATGTATTATTATTTTATTCATAATCTTAAGGGTTAGCAAAATGTTATATATTCACATTAATTGATAAACATTAATTCCCAAATTAGAATATAATATTATTAGAAATTTGTAAGATAGAATATGATTTTTTTCTATAAAACACAAGAAATTAGGTACACTTAGCCAAATACATATGCAAGAAGTTGAATTGGTATGTAATGTGACTATACATGTTTGAAGTGATTTAAAAGTACTTCTTTTTTGAATCTAAAGTGTAAAACTAAGTAGATATAGAACTCAAATATGTATGAAAGCACAAAATAGTTTAGTACTTGGTAAATGATTTTGTACGGTGATGTGATGTGATGGAACCCTATAACTTTATGCGATATTACAAATAACGTGTAAAAATTTGAATGATGTGAAACATTTTCAAACCCTAAGCATGGGTAGGATACCCTACAAAAAGGTTATAATTTGGGTTGAAGTGAAATTGGAACACCTACTATGTTGGTAATAGTCCAAAAGTCCTTAAACCACATTTAGCTCTCCACTCAAGCATGTGATATCTATATGGATATAATTAATTTTTAGAAATTTGATCACTTGATAATGTAATAAGAGCTTGATGTGCTTTGTTTATCTTGGCTTGGTTAGTCTCTATCTTGGGAATAATGACTCAATAACTTGGTTGAGTGTGCTTTAGACTTGTGTAGGGGATGGTCCTAGAGTGTGCTACTAGATTTTAGTGATTTATGAGATATTAGAGTGTTTTATGAATGATTTGAACTTGAGAGAGCTATTTTATTTCCATGTGAGGTAAATAGACTAGTTAGAATTTTTATATAGGAATTATTTTACATTAAGACCAAAATATAGGATATGAACTAAATCATAAAGATATTAAATTTAAAAAGTGACCATTGAGTGGTTGGGGACAAAAACACCAGCCTCAAACTAAATAGTTGGATGGTTTGGTCTTTAAAAATGGTGTTGTACACGTAGTTTATGGGATTATGAAAAGTTATAGGATTTATTCCTAGGAAAAATATACTATTGTGGAATGATGTAATTATTTATGTGAGTGGAAAATTAGTGTGAATACATAAGCAAGTCATTCAAGAGAGATAATGATAGGACAAGTATTGATCAGGATAAATACAAAGTTGTCATTCCCAAATGATAAATTATCAAATTTAGGTGTCCGAATTCCCCCAAGTATGAAATGAAAATTGAATGATTAAAATAAAATAGACCTAAGTGTGTAACACTTTGTCTTTTGTTAAGGTTTTTGATTCCACTTGTGTGTTTCCATGCTCCATGATGAAACCTACAATATAGAGTGTATTCAATGTCCATTGAAAATATTGAACTTTAACTCAAATTGGAAAATATATTTGTGACTTTAAAATCGAATTTGTAACTATTAAAGTGAAAAATACAAAAGCATGGAATGAGCACTTTTTTTCTTTTATGATGGAAAATCTCCCATTTTTTCGTACTTGGAAATGTGGATTAGAATTGAGATATTGAAGAATCGGAGGTGATTAGTCCCCAATTTTACTAAAGTATATTCTACATCCAAATGGAGTCGAGTTTCACTTGACTTAACACCAAAAGAAGTATCACAATACTTTTTAGTCATCCCAAGAAAGAGGAAGGGTGTCACAAAATGTCTATCCATCCCAAAGAACCTCCCAAAGAAAGTGATACAAAGATTAGCATATGGATTTATAGTCACCCCAAAAGTCTTCTACCCATAGACCAAACTGTTGTAGATGGATATAGACCCAAGTGAAAATTTACACAAATTTGAAATGGAACAACTTGTCTCATGCCCATTGTGTTATCTCCCATGAGTATTAGATGTGAAATAATAAAAATTGTAGAAGGAGAAATAAGTCCCATGCCCCCTTACCTTATAGTACATGGGGCTCAAGTTGTGCAATCTTGAAAGGAATAAAGTACTCAAACACCCCATATTCTAAATCAAAATGTAGTAAAGCTTGACTTGGACTTTACCAAATGAATCTAAACATGTATCAAAACCTATAACTATCTATGAGAATATGAGAAATTTTAATTTTTTTAAAGAAGTTTCCTCACTATGAAAATATTCGTAATAGTATGTAGTTCTTTAAAAAAATGATCCTCCTACTTCACTTTGATCAACTATAACGTGTTTAACCTATTTTCTCACATTTAAATGATTTTACTGGATCTCATGTGAAGGTCTTATAGTTTGCAAAGGTCTATGAAAATCAACAAGGCAATTTTGGAACTAATGGAATGTTTCGTCTTCATCATGTTTTCATTCATTTGATGTTCCACTCTTTGTTTTCAACAGCATTGAGTTTGTAGTCAAACCCGAGAAGGGTATATTCCTTATAATAATTCCTTGATGACCACATGTATTCTAACTCCATTTTATAGTTACTTGGAGCTCATATATTTCCAAACAATGAAGACGCTTATAATTTTTTTCTTTGGGAGCAATCCCATATTGGCTAAACAAGGGATGCGGTTGGTATTTTAAAAAGTCACTTTCTATGTATAGTGGATAAAAAGGTGCCATGATACATAGCTATATTTTGGGTAAAATGTTGAATTGGATAAGACATGAAGGAAAAGCACATAGTTTCCATTATTATGATATGTGTCACTAATTCAAGCAGTTTGGAGCTTATCCTAATCTGTTGGAGAAATTCACCCCGCATCTAGAAGCATATGTTGCCACCACGTGGTGAAATAATGTCAATCTAGAATTTGGGAAAACTAAAATAAAGGAAGAAAGGTGGAGGTTGGAAAAGTGCAAAGAAATTTGGACTATCGCCACATGGCACAATTATAGAAGCCCATAATATAGGGTGATTTTAGAGTTTGTGGAGAAGGTTCAAGGAAGTCAAAGTGTGGATGCACAAATTTTTTTCCATGCGGTAAAATCTCATGGAGTTGGATTATAGGGAAAATTAAAGTGAAGAAAGAGAAATTGGTGGCACAATCAGTCCCATAGTTACTATTGTCTAATATAGCACTCATACTATTTGGACAACTTCATTCAAGTTATAGACTTCATGCGGCTTAAAAAGGAGATCTCAGGAATGAAGGAACTTAGTGTTCCATGGATCTTAGAAGTAGAGTGTATTGTGGGCTCTGTAAAGTCCCTACAAAAAGGAAAATTCATGGAGTTATATGCCACAAAAAAAAGAACCTTGAAGCTAGGAAACATCTTGAAGAAGAAAAAAGGGGGTTGGGAGTCAAAGGAATATGAAAATTTCATGGGACGCAAGCCATGTAAGGTTGAAAGATCATGAAGTGAAGTGACAGAAAAATATGTGGAACAAATAAAACTCACATAAAAAGGGAACATAACCGTGGGGACATATGCCACAAAACAAAGGAAAAGGACCATGCAGACTCTAAATGAGGAAAATTGAAACACATGAGTGTAAAAAGGATAGCGGGGAATAATCATGTGCAAGTTGAAAGTACCATGGAAAAAATCAAAATAAAAATTCAGTGGTATAAGGAAAATACAAAAGCCACGAGAAAAAGAGTTTGTGATATAAGGGAAAAATTGTGGGAAGGTAAGATTATGGGAATGAAGTCTATTTTGTGAATGATGAGAAATCAAGTTGCATGTAAGGGAAAGTAGTTGTGGAGTTAGAGATTATTCATGGATAAATCAATAGATCATCTAAGTTTTTCCAAGTCGAATGAAAGGCTGCAAAATATAAGATCAAGGTGGCATAACATCGAAAATCCATGTAACTCAACAAAGCCACACCTAATCTAGCTCAAAATTCCAAACTAGTCCCAACCACCAATATTAAATCCTGCACATCAAAAGTTCACATTCTCAGATGGTTTGATAGAGTGCATTGCAAGAAACCTCTTTCGACCATACATGTCAGCAAACATTGAATAGTGATTGGTCCTTGATGGGTGACGGATGGTTGGATCTCTTCATTACTGGAATGATATGATTTCCCCCTCTCTCTTCTCTTCTTTCTATATAAGATAAACTAAATATTATTTGAAGGATCCTTTATCGAATACAAATTCACCATGTCAAAATGGTGGTTGAGATTCCATGAGTTACATACCTTTGATTCGGTCACATGTCGTGTGCACTCAAAGGTGCCCTCCCGGTGATGTAATGTCCTATACATATCTTTTATCAATAAAATCTTGTTATTGTGGCTCGTATCTAGCCATTTACTTGCATTTATTGTATCTTACCTCTCTATTCATTTTTGGTATGTTGTGTGTGGGTTATATTTGCATGTGTCTTCATTTCTCTGTGTCTAAAATGTGTGAAATAAAATGGTTCACATAGTGTTGATCTATGGCATGTATTTTCCCTCTCATCCTATGTTTTTTTCTATTCTTCCCCTCATGAAGAGATATCCCATTTCTATTATGGTGCCATATTAGCTTAGTTTCATTTTATGCATTCCTCCTTCCCCTTTCCCTGTAGATCGATAACTTATCTTAGGAGTAGTGTTAGCGTTAGAATAGATAGGTAAAAAATATAACCTTCTTCATATATTTTTCCCAAGGAGTAAGGTCCTACACCTTAAGGGAATTCCCATGTTTCATTAAGGCATCAAATTTTTTAGATTTAACAAGGGTGCAATCTCGGTGACAAAAATTTTTGAGTACGCATGGTGGGAGATATTAAGTCGATTCCAACTCATTTCACTAAGATTGATGTGTTTCTTAGTGATCTCCATCCTTCTGAGGCATTATCCCAACACATTTGGTAACTCCACTAATCCAACAACCCATTTCTTTCATTCACAAATCATTTCCATTCATCATTTTCCATACTTTCATGAAGTTGTGCAATCATGACTTCATTTCCTCATTGGGATCCTCATTTTCAAGAGAAGTATCATTCCCCTCCATCTCCTTTTTCAAAAATCCCCTCCAAATCATTTTTATGAGCCCTATCTTGATGAATATTCCTATGATCCAACCCCCACTGATCCATATGGTTATCCTATTAACTATGTTGTTTTCAAGAACAGGGATATGCGAAAACAAAGACATTTTATGTTTGATGATGATTTCTTGTTCCAGTCCAGATTATGGAGAAAACCATACAAAATGCAAAGAATATGTTTGAAATCATGGAATCTAAACTGCCTAGTTTTGGGGAGCCCTGTTTATGGGGTGGTCCTCTGCCAAGCTAGTATAGCCCTAAACAAAAGCTAGAGGTAATGGATAAATCCTTAAATCAAATGTTAGAGTTGATTGAAATAATGAAAGCTAATCAATCTAGTTGTAGGGAACCCTGTCAATGGGGCAATCCTTCACTATCATCATATAACTCTCTTATTCCTTCTTTTCAATCCACACCATCTCAGCCAAATCTTCAAATCCCTAGCTTTCTCAAATCTCCTCTTACTAGTCATTCTCTTTTATAAGAGAATATTATACCTTCTTCCATCATTCACACCCCTACAAAATCAATCACAATATCAATCCTTTCCCCCTTTTTTGTATCCAAACCCATTTTGGGATGAGCTTCATGATCAAAAACACTTGGGAGGGCAGCCAAATGAAGATCCAAACAAAGAGTATCAACTGCAGAGTTTCAAGGATTGAATTCAAGAGTGTGATATCAAGAAAGTTCTCCACCAAGAACCTTCTGTAATGGAGGATATATTGGTTGAGCACAAGATGAAAGAGGACAAATCATAATTTAATGGTTTGGATGCAAAAGAGATCATTGAGATATTCCTCTCTTTTGGAGATGAATATGTTGATCAATCCTTACCCTCATTCATAGAATCAAACTTGTGGGCAGCCTTGGATTTGAGAACCATGTTTCAAGAGGAAATCCTCAAGGAGAAGCAAGTAGAGGAAGAAATCAGACATGATGATCAAATTGAGATTTATGTGGAGGTAAGGGATGTTTATGAGTTTGTCAAACTTCTTGTTTGAAGCTAAGGTGGAGAATGACGAGCCCAATGTTGAATCAAAGTTGGTTATTAGAGATGAAACAAATGAAGACATGTTTTAACAACTTACTTACTCTCTCTAAGATAAGGAAATCACACATGATAGCTCTATTCATGGAATGGAATGCAAAAGAGATGATCAAATAAAAGAAATCAATCCATTGGCTCTCGAGAGATGGATTTCTAATCAAATATTTAACTATATCGAGCCAAAACTAGAGTTGTCACTAGTCATGTTCACTTTAAAGCATGCGGATAATTTTCAAAGTACCAATGATCGGTTGATGCACTTGTCCAAACCAAATGCAAAGTAACTAGAGGAGGTGTTTGTTCTTCTTGAGGCTAATATTTTGAGAAAAAGGAGGTGTGGACCATGTTTTAAATTCCATCACTTAATTTAATTGCAAAATTGGTCTCATGGCCACATTTTATGAGGAAGTGAATCTATTTTTCCCATATGGATTTGTTTATATTTCTTTACTCTTTGTTAGACTAGGATTAATTTATGTTTGCTTTTTGTAAAATAAGTGCTTTGCACACTCTACATGTTTTCATTTAGATAATGTGTGATTTCTCTTTTGTATTTAGTTTTGTGAGATTCTTTACAACTCAGTGCACGCTTTAGATCATTCACCACAGTGGGAAAAAAATTAAAGATTTTTGTACAATTTCCAAGTATAGTGTTCTTTCAAGCTCCAAAGATCAGTCTAAAACTAGTGATGGGTTCTATGCTTCATGTAGATTCAAGGTTAGTTTTAAAATTTTGGGATCATTTTTTGAGATGTATGCTTGAATCCATGCCTAATGGATATGCCGGACTACTCGGTCAGTTCATCTAGTAGGTGTATACACCAAAATTTTCACTTTTTCATCTAAGTTCATACCTATTACTAATAATGTTCTTTGTGCGGATAAGGGTCATTGATGCATATATTTCCTGAGTGGGTGCCTTAAGGCACCTTCCTGGAATGGGAAATGGTTATTCACGTAACCATTATGGGTTATAAATAGTACACAAAGAGAGTGTCGTTATTTGGTTTTGGCCTTAGTTCTCCTTGAACTAGGTATCCTTTTCCTACTAGGTCTCATGCATATCATATTCATAACTTCTTGCTTGCATTCCATCATTTTCATCTTGTTCATCCACTTTCATGACTCATAACACATTGTTTTTACATTTGCACGACACCTTACTTCATTTTTGCATCATTGGCCGACACAATTGTTATGCTGTGGGTGATTGTGGCAGTGTTATATTTTCCCATGGTCGACACCATCACCTGCAGTGCAATGAAATCCTATATATACCCTCATTCATTTGACACTCATAAGAGAAAGGAAGTAAGACATATGAACATCCATTTACTATGCTCTTTTGCATCATCTTCACGTCTCTTTACTCTTCTTTTGGTGCATCTTACATTTTCTTGGATTGGATTGGACACCCCTCTTCTTGGATGATTGTTTACACTATTGGGTCATCATATAATGAGTCTAGGACATGAATGGTCTTCCCTACTCCACCTAATAGTGATTCTCTCTCTCTGCGTGTTGCTTCTTGGGGATATAGATACATTAGTGAGCACCCTACACATATAGGTGAGTGCTTTAACCCTTATTTGTCAATTTTCATAAATTAGTTCCTCTCCTCTTCTTCATTGTGATATGTTAGTTTAGTATTATGCATGTTTAATACTAGCTAGCTTAATACTATTATCAAAAACTAGCTCCTTAGTTTACTTTCATTTCAGGTTATTGCATGTTTCCTTCATTTATTTTCGATCGATATCACTCCACACCCAAACACCGATATCTTAGCAGGGTTCCTTCCTCTATCTCGATCGTGGGTCTTGGAAACCCTAGGTTGACCTAGTGTAAGGGTTACTTCCCTCTAGATATGTGACTACGCTCACTATATCCCCTTTAAGTCTACCCTCAGTATGTTGGTACATGTGTGTCTCCTACTCGTTGCCTCAAATACCCTAGTTGAATGAATGAGTAAGAGTGCATGTTGTTGAGACACATTTTGGCCCGCATACATTCTTTGGTGACCTCGATGCAAGTTTTACAAACCTTCTAATCGAGCACAACTCATTGAAAGAACCCATACTTTATTTTGACTTCATCTAAGCATCTAAAAACCCTAAGAACCTACCTATGTACAGACATACGATCGCCCATGGGAAAGCTTGTATGTTCTTGTCTCCTCACATCTAGATGCCTTTGGCCCCTGTGCAGACATGTTTTTACGGTTGATCCTTGTAATTTTTCCATGTCTGCTCCTAGATGCCTTCACCCATTTGTGTGCTTTTCTACAGGGATGATTTTATTTGTAGCCTTCATTTTCAGATCTTTTCTCAGCCAAATCAACACTCCATCATGGAGTATTTAGGCATGGGGTCCTCTAACTCTGTTGTGCCAAATTTTCCTGAGACATACCATCTTGACGTTGAATTTCCCTTTTGTATGGAATGTTGCATCGTAGGAGCACCTAAAAAGAATCCTTCTACCCGCCACAATGTCCCACCTAAGGATGAGGAGGAAGAAATCCATAATGATGATAATTTTGACCATCCTCTTGAGATTCAAAAATTTCTATCTCAATTTCCTCAATACAAGGGAGATTCAAAAGAGATGTTTAACAAGCGTCTTCTTGATTTCATCTCCAAACAACTCGACCTTAAGGCATAAAAGGGGAAAGCCACTGAAATAGGATCATCTAAAAATGCCTCCAATTTTGATCCTACCAATCTTATTCTTCAACTTATTGACAAAATGAACCAACAACAATCTTCCACTACCGCTCAACTTCTCCAAATGCAAGCCAATATGGATCAGTTACTCTATCACCCTCCAACGAGATCTTGGGGGCTCCTTTTTTCCAAATGGGCCTAATGTGGTTACTATCAATCAACCCCCCATTCAAAACAAAGTCTTGCGATAAGTCTAATAGGAGCATTAACACCCTTTATTACTAGTATGGACATTGGTGGAATTGTTCCATCTATCTCTTAAGATGGGTGTAGACACCTAAAATATGCTTACACTTAGCATTTTATCCAATCCAATCGATTAACAATACTTCTTTAATTCCCCATTCTTCACTCCATTCTCAGATGCTCATTTACGACACCTTCTTGGTCATATTCCTCCTATAAATCATCTAATTTGGTTAATATCTCTCTTATTAGCTAAACATTCCTTCTTTCACCATTCGAGAATATCCCTAATTCTCTCTAGACCACTTCTATTGGCTTCTAGGCTATCTATTAGTCACAATTGGTTATCCAAACCCCTCCTAACTCTCAATGACTCTCTAATCACTTGCTAATCGAGTTTAACTAGCCTAAACCCTAGTTAACTAGCCTAAACCAAGCTTAACTAAGCCTAAAGCATATTTATCCTAATCTAATCTAAAAGAGCTTTAGTCCCACATGCACCCAAATTCTAAACTCTCCCAAGTGGAAAAATATAAATAGAAGGGTCACCCCTCCCATTCAGACTTACAACTTTACTCTCAAACACTTTGGAAAGGCATTAGAAACCATTTGTGATAGCTTTAAGCTATATAATATTTGGATCTTGGCCATAATCCATTGTTAAGAGCTCCTCCATTCCAAATATAGTTAGTAAGGAAGATCTAAATCTTGGCCATGTAGCCAACTTGGAGAGATCTCTTCACTATGTTTGGGAGTAAACAAAACATAATTTGATTTCTTAGGATCTAAACTAGGTTAAATTTTGATAAGCTTTTATAGAGTAGAGAGTAGTATACATGTTAGTTTTTGATGTTTTTTGTCAAAGTTATAATGCTTTTATGTTAGTTTCTCTTGTTTAGCTCTAATCGATGGTCCATGGTTGAGTTAGAAAAGCTTTGAGGTTCTTTAGCCTCACTCCATAGCTTTTGCAACTTTCCATTGCATACATTTGGCACGCTCGGTGGGACTCTTGTCCATCCTCCATTAATGGAGGTCCTTTGAGTTCTTCAAAGTCATTTTTCAAATTTTTAGTTTAAATCACTTGTTATTTCCTCTTTTCTCTTTTAAAAATTGGATAAATGACCTTCATTTACATACATTTTGTGGGTTTGATATAGAAATAGGAAGCTTTGACTAACCAATAACCTGTTTGCTTTTAAAATTTTGAAAATCTGTGTTTTGCAATTTTTTTTACAGGGCACGCGTAGGTGTTTTGAGGAGGTGCGTACGTGTTGATATATGTGCATCTCTGTCGGAAAGGCCACGTACCGTTAGGGTGTTATCTGTTGATATATGTGTGTCTTCGCTGAAAGGCCGTGTACCGTTAGGGTGTTCTATGTGTTTTTAAATTTTCTCTCTGCAGGGCCACACTCGCATCTCCGTTGGCCTCGTTGACGTCTCGCCTCTTTGGACGTGTCTGTAATTAATATCACTATGTAAAATTTTATAGACTTCTTTTTGCTTGGGCCGCGTATCCGTCGGTAGGAGCGCGTACGCATTGAAACCCTAGTGTACCTGTTGGATCAGGGCGTGTAGGTGTTGGTGACTGATTTAAATTTTAACATACCCACGTAGGTGTTGGTTTAGGCATGTACCCATTTCTGGGCGCGTACGTATGTCGGTTTGGGCACGCAAGTGTTGTTGTCGATTAATTAAAAAAATTACAGTCTGTTTTAGCTATTTTTTTGACATTTTTGGTGCAAGTTTCTAAAAGATTGACAGGTTTTAAAAAAGGGCTAACTCTTTAAAAATTTTAGTTTGCATGATTAAGTGTTTTTTATTCCTTAGCTTAAATTAGGATTTGTGAAATGTGTGTATGCTCTCTCCTCGCACTTTCCAAAGTGATCTTGGAGATCAAAAGCACTTACACAAAATCTATTTTACATGTTAAAAACACTTGCTTCTTAAGGATAAAGTAACATTTTTATGTGCTTTTAGGATTTCCACTTTGCGTATGCTCTTCCTTCACGCTTTCGGGCGATCTTAGGAATCAAAAGCAAGTGTGAGTTCTCTTTTACCTCAATCAAGAAACAAAAAACTACTAACCAACTTGTTGTCTATAGGACCTAACGTTGGTCAAAGAAAGGTGTTAAGAATGAAGCAAAAACTTCTAATACACGTGTGTTTGCAGATTGCCAAAAGGTGTGCCACTTTTGAAACCACATTAAGATTAAAAAAGATAAAAAACACACCATATTCAACACACTATATTGCAGGTTTTGGAAAAGGGTAAGTCCCTCTCTGCTTAACTAGAACGTAACCCCTTTGGCATAACGCCTTAAGCTATAACAATGGGGGTGGTTCCAGGAACCCCAAAGTAGTCCACCACTGAGTAACCTCGTGGACGAAACGGAAGCGCCTCGCTTACCCACTTGACTAGTACACCTTGTGAGATAGCGTTACCGGTTGTCCGTGTGGCAACCCCAGTGATAGTACACGTAGATGCACTAGTTTCCTACTATTCTTGAAGGGGGTAAAGTAAAGCCGAGATACTCCCAAACTAGTCAGTGTGACTTTTTGGGTAAATCACACTCGCTTAAGACAACCTTGTAACACCTAGTTGAGAGAGCTTATTAAGGAAACCATTTTGTCTGGAGGCCAACTTTACTAGTCCATTCGCGTCGTTTGCCATCACGAGGTGATAAATTGTTTGGATTCAACACCTTGTTTGTCAAACACGGTAACAAACTCATCCCAAGTTTGATATGAGTGTCTTTCATCATGAATTTAGACAAGCGTATTACTTAGCTTAGCTTCCTTCTCATTTTTTTAAAATGAGGCGAAGCTCTACCCAAAGTGAAACTAAGTCTATTTTCACATATTCTTGATCTACACCCATGCATTCGTACTTTCCACGTTGAAATTCGAACAGAGGCATACTTTACGTGTCATGTCAGAGATAGTGCTAGCTGATTTTTTATACATTTACACTCATCCATGTTTACAGCTGGGTGTTAAATGACTAAAGCAGTGGTACATTTTCACATCTTTAGCGATCCTACGATCTTGGCTTCAAGATCTTCGTCATTGTTACGGGTCGGTTTTGTCATTTTGTCTCTTCCTAGTCAATTTTTGCTTGCATTCTGGTCGTTCAGTCTTGGTATTTACATTACATCTCCCATTCTTTGGGCATGTAGTATAAATCCTCTATTGCATGGTTACTGCTGCTTGCATTACCATAGACTTCTTGTTATACCTTCTACTTGATTTTAGTTTAGACATCATCTGGGTTTCTTGACGAGTGTTGATACCACATTATATATACCACCATGATGTTGTCTTGATATCGACACCTTGCTTGCTTGGTTGAGATATCTGGATAGCATTGTTACGATATATCTAGTTGTGACGTCCACTTTTCAAAACACTTAGCTTTCGTCGACACTTGAGTTAGTACTAGGTATACCTTGTGTGGAGGTCATGATTTGCTCCTTGTTGTTACTTACACCTTGTTCATTTCAAACTTGACCTAAGTATTGACATTGTGTGGATCATCTTTGCATTGAAGCTGTCATTTTACACACACATTTTACATAGGGAGTATTTCCTTATTGATTGGATTTGTGTTTCGCACTTGTGTAATTGTTCCTTGTGATTATTCATTCATAAAAACTTATTTTCTAGGACAATCCTTTTTATCTCATTGAGATTACATCATCATGATGTCTATTTTCCTTAGACCTTCTTTGGAAAATCACACACACATCTCCATACGTACTGAATGTCTAGTTGGCTGCCATTGTGCTTTGCCAAATCGGCATGGGGCCTTCTTCACTTTGAAGAAGTTTGATCATACTATCTAGGTCTAGACATTTGTGCTTAAACGATACCAACAATGACTGACTATCACGTGGTTCCTCACGCTTATGACAATGTAAAACCTAGGTTTAGGCATTCACATCAAAAGATACCCTTTACGACTAAACCTCGTTTGGTTCTTCGCACTAGAATTCCCACTTGGGTACCTTGTTCCCCACCTTCACTCATAGTCGGTGGTATGGTTTGGATGCTTCTAATCCAAATTATTATTCAGGTTCCCCCCACTCTTCTTTTAAAGATTCAGATCCCAACTATTGTTCGGATACCCCTAGATCAAATCCTGAATCACGGTCCTCCCTTCCTTTGAAGGACCTTTATTCCAACTCACCTCAACGATGTCTTCCTCCTTTGAAGACTCGTGTGACTCCAAGTTCCATCGATCGAACATATAATTTGGTTCTTGAGTCACGGTCCTCCCTTTCTTCGCAGGACCTCCTTCATTAGTCATCTCAACGACCTCTTCCTCCGATCGAAGAGTTCCACGACTCGGGTTACCTCTAGTCACTCATCCAATTCGACTCCTACGTTACAAATTAATGGATGGCTATGTGATCCTACTTTCTAACCTACATTATGTCATCTTCTAGAAAAATGACCTAGGTCCAAATCCAAATCATCCATTCATGAAATGCCTGCCGCTAAGCCTACTTCCTCTCTTGAGTCATCTTCTTCTGTCAATCAATCTTCCCCGCTTAGCGGATCCGTTTCTTCTAGTCAACCCCCCATGGTTGAAGAACAAAAACCTCTACTGATTGATTTATCTCAGGATAAAGGATGAATAAGACTACACAAAGATATCCCTTTAGAGGATTGCAAACAAGTTTTCTTTCTTGAACTCGATATGCTCGTGTATGGGGAGGAAGAGTTTGATTCCTTTTATCAGAACATAGAGGAAGAGCCTAAGGTCACGGACTTTGATTCTTCTTCTCGTTATTCCATCTTCACCTACCTCTCGAACATGATGATATGTTGGGGTCTAGCATTGATCCATGGCCTATCTTCTCATTACCCAATCATTCCTTATCTATCATCATTCCTCAATCAAAATATTGCCTTGGCTCAACTCCCGTGTAGCCCATCATCTTCTTCTATCTTGGGGCCACCCCCAAGTAGCCCTCCATTTTCTACTTGTGGGTCACCTCTTGGTAGCCCATTACCTTCTATTCTTGGGCCACATCCTAGTAGTCCTTCATCTTATTTTATCTATGGGACACCTCCGAGTAGCCCTTACTCATCGATACTGGGCCACACCCTAGTAATCCCTCACCCTCATCTTCTATTCTTGGACCATGTCCTCGTAGCCCAACTTCTTCCATCTTAGGGCCATATCCTAACAGCCCTTCATCATCTTCTATCAGTGGCTCACCTCCTGGTAGCCCATCCTCTTCAATTCTTGGACCGTATCCTTTTCATCTATCACATCTTTCTTCTATCAATGTTTGTGGCAAGCCCACTACCATTTCTATCATTCCTTTCATCAATCATAAACGTTCACTTTCTTCTCCTTCTCGGGATCAAACAAGTCATGCATCAGCTTATAAAAACCTAAATAGGTTCATTATCAAGCTCGTAAAAACTTCCAAGAGCTCCAAAGCTCCCAACAAAGTAAACGATCTTAAGGTTAAAAATCAAACGCAACTCAAGAACACACATCAATGTAACCATCAAGTATGGCACAAAGTACATAAACCTCTGGATAGGGAACTCCAACTCCCGCATACAAAATCCATGTTTCAGGATAAATCGTAGTCTTTTGTTGAGTATGAGCTCACCACAATCATCGACATCAGAGATAACATGACTCTTGATAAACAATCACACTTAGTCTCCCTTATTAAGGAACTTGTAGACATTGTTGTTGGATCTTACTAGTAGAGTGACTTATTTAGTCCCACCTTTCCAAAAACTATCAAAAATCTAAAAATCAAAACAATGTAAAAATACAAAAACATGAGGAAACATTTCAAATAAAAATCAAAGGTTCAAAGATCAAACATTGCAATCAGGTATTGCGTACACATGGATGTTATTTCTTCCCTTTCTTGCTCTTCTTCTATAAGTCTTCCTACCATTTTCATCCCTTCGGTGATATCTTGGTTAGCCTATTTGCACGTATTTTGTGATATTTATCTCTATGGTATCCGTTTGACCCTGGTATTTTATCACCTTGGTAAATTAAAGAACGACTGACCTCATGGAGATCCTATCACATTCAACATCTAATAAACTTGTTGCGAAGAAATTTTGGATATATTTGTTGACACTATCCAATGTCTTCATCACAATCACTTCCACCTCCTTCCATCAAGCCATTTGTGGTTCTTAACCCCTTGTCAAACAAGAGAGCTGAAATAAGTTTTGAAAAGCAAAAGAATCAAAATCAATCAAAATTCAAAAGCTAAAAGCTACAAAGAAAAATAAAATTGATATATAACTCTCTCTTGGGGTATTTCCAATAATCTCTATCAGGGCTATGGACACTGACGGGCAAAAGAGAGAACAATGTTGCGATTAGAATCAAATGCATCTCCGTCGGGGCTATGGACGCCTCTGGGGGCAAATGAGCAATGTACGGCTATCCTTCCACCCTCCATTCACAAATCACCTTTCAAAATCAAACATTCCTACACGTTGGCTAGGGTGTCTTCACTTGTTATCTAATAAATCTTCCCTTCAAAAGGTAATCTAATTCCACATTCACACACTAGATCTCTATGAGTAAACAGGATTAGTATGTTACCAAGTGTCTTTTTTTGGACCTTGTTCAGACTCTTACTCTAGTCTGTATCTTGTCTCATGATTTGTGCCTTTGGCTAATCGCTTCTTCATCACGAAGCTTCTAAACTACATTCATATCACTCACATCATTCTTCTGCTTCATTCAGAACATCCATGTGTATAAAATTTCCTTTTTTGACATGTTTGCAGAAACCTTTTTTCCCCTACCACAAAGACAATCATCTCCTTCCTTTCTCTCATGTGATTTTAGGCCAACTTACGCTGGGGGCATCCTTGCTTCTTCCCAGCAATTCATTAGTTTATGTTCATCATCATGTTGAACCTATCCATAATGGCCTTGGGTCTTACTTCTATCCATGAAGAGTTTGCCTTTGAATACTCCCACCTAATCGTTGGGGCATTTTCACATCTTCACCTTTCTCGCATGTGCATGAAATTTTTCCCTTGTACATCCCGTCTATCGCTGGGGCATCCACACTTCTTTGTCTTCCTGTACATAGTTTCAGAAAACTTTCAAAAAAAAAAACATTCAAATATGTTGGAAAAATCAAAACATTCAAATATGTTCAAAGAAACATAAAAACATTATAAATCATCCTATAAACATCGCTCTTTGGTTCTCACCTATTCATGTGAGCAACTCGCGGATCATCTTGATCTACCTCCATCAAGAAAAGCTAGGTTGCTTACTTTGTCTCAGACTGGGCACAACGAGTTGCTCGGTACTATTTCATAGTGCACATTGCTTTTCCATTGAACCAAAGTGTCCTTCGTTATTCCCCTACATGTATCTTTTCTTGGGGCACCGTCATTAACCCTTGTCATTAATTCGAATAGGTTGGAACTGAAGCTTGATAACAAAACATTGCATTATGTTTCTCTGTTAGGTTAGCTTGTTTACTTTCTCGTATTGCATTGCATTTTGTATGTTGCATGGAGTTAGTATTTTTTTTAGCAATGGACATTTGTTCGTATATGGCTTTTCATGTCATACTACACTTTTGTTCATTATTTTTAATAAGGAATGATGATGAAGATCTCTAGCAATATGATGAAAAATAAAGTTGTTTAAAAGGCACTGGATGGATGTTAGCTCATTTCCCCTTCCTCATACTCCTTTTCTTCTATACCCTGTTTCTTTTCTTCTTCATCACACTATTCTTTCTTCTGTTCTCTTCTTGTCATCTTTTCGATCGTCAATCGAGTTCTTCTATCACCCCATCGACAATCAAGGGGGCATCCTCCATTCTACTCATTTTTCTTCTATCCTTTCAAAATTTTCTACTTGTTTATGCTTGTCTACTTTCTTTGAAGTGACGTCACTTACGCCACCCCAAAGAGGGGCAAATGTAGACACCTAAAATATGCTTACACTTAGCATTTAATCCAATCCAACTAATTAATGATACTTCGTTAATTCCTCATTCTTCGCTCCATTCTCGATGCCCATTTATGACACCTTCTTGGTTGTATTCATCCTATAAATCATCTAATTTGGTTAATATCTCTCTTATTAGCTAAACATTCCTCCTTTCGACCATTCAGAATCTTCCTAGTTCTCTCTAGACCACTTCTATTGGCTTCCTAGGCTATCTATCAGTCACAATTGGTTATCCAAACCCCTCCTAACTCTCAATGAATCTCTAATCACTTGCTAATCGAGTTTAACTAGCCTAAACCCCAGTTAACTAGCCTAAACCAAGCTTAACTAAGCCTAAAGCATGTTTATCCTAATCTAATCTAAAAGAGCTTTAGTCCCACATGCACCCAAATTATAAACTCTCCCAAGTGGAAAAATATAAATAGAAGGGTCACCCCTTCCATTCAGACTTACAACTTTACTCTCAAACACTTTGGAAAGGCATTAGAAACCATTTGTGATAGCTTTAAGCTATAGAACATTTGGATCTTGGCCATAATCCATTGTTAAGAGCTCCTCCATCTTGCATCCATCCATTCCAAATATAGTTAGTAAGGGAAGATCTAAATCTTGGCCATGTAGCCAACTTGGAGAGATCTCTTCACTATGTTTGGGAGTAAACAAAACATAATTTGATTGCTTAGGATCTAAACTAGGTTCAATTTTAATAAGCTTTCATAGAGTAGAGAGTAGTATACATGTTAGTTTTTGATGTTTTTGTCAAAGTTATAATGCTTTTATGTTAGTTTCTCTTGTTTAGCTCTAATATGATGGTGCATGGTTGAGTTAGTAAAGCTTTGAGGTTCTTTAGCCTCACTTCATAGCTTTTTAACTTTCCATCAGCATACAACAGTCTACTAATCCCACTCTTCACATCAAGGCCTTCGACAATATTTACAAAGAATGGATCAGAACTAACTCATACGGTGCAAAGGCCACTAAAATCTTAGCTAAGACCCATACTCTTTGATGCTTTATATTGGTATCACACCTTACCTCCTAATTATATAGTTGAACTAGAGTCCCTAGTGATAGCCCTAGTGAATGAGTTCCAATATCACAATCTACTTGAAAATAACATCAACGATTTCATCAAATTATCAACAATATGAGAACAAATCAGCACAAGCCTTTATCAAGCATTGGAAGACCCTATCCATGCGGGTAGAACATAACATGCCCAATGATAGCCTCTTTCAACTTTTCTTACAAGCCCTTGAGCCTCACCTTTAATACAAGGTGAGGTCCTTTTCTCCTATTTCCTAGAAGAGGCCTTTGAACAAGCCAAAAGGAAGGACTATCTCATGAGGGAATTTGAGAAGGATCCTCCCAAGACACAAACTAACAAACAAGTCCATATCCTTCAATGATCTAAGAACAAGAACACAATGGATGACGGAGTCTCAAATACTCTTCCTCTTGTTGCTTCTTCAAATAGAATTGTTTTCAACATTAACCAACAACCTACTAACAACAAGAATCAACCTAACTATCATCAACCATTGAGTAAGGAAGAGTTGAAGCATCAATTTCCTAATTCGTTTACGATGATCCTAGATCTTTCTCGACATATTTCTCATTGGCATGTGTATGCATGATAAACAAGCTAAGCTAATTACTAGAACCTAACACTAAGTAGATTCAATAACTAAGATAGTTCAACATAAACATCAAGATAAATCCATTAAAAGGGAAATCTTAAACTAATGCATCTAATATTAAAAACATGAAATGCAAGCCAATCCTTTGATGTTTTTGATGGGATTTGGATTGTAGACACTTCCTTAAATGAACCATACATAGCCACATGTGATCAAATGATTTCTCCAAGGAAGAGGAAGAGGTAGAGGAAGAGGAAGAGGAAGAGGAAGAGATCTCACCAATATGGCTTAATTGTCATTTTTGGTTCTTCTCTTACTACTCTTACCAAGTAAAAAGGGTGAGTTTAGCTTGATCAATAAGCTTTCCAAATTTTGAAATGCTCTTATCTTATGAAAATGTATTACAAGGACATGGTGTAAACTTGGAAGGGAGGGGGTAAGGTTTTTTATATAGTTTTCTAGATTAGAGAATCTCTCATTCTCATGAATGTGGGATAAAAGAACATTTTGGATTAGCAAGAGCTAAATAAATTTAGAAAGAGTTAAGTATGATTAGGGAGGTTAATTAGAATTTCCAACTTAAGTGAGTTGGGTGTGATTTAAATTAATCAATTAGATTGATTAATAGACCAAGTTAGGCTTGTAAAAGCCAATTGGAGAGAATTTGATGGATTCTGAAGGATTAGAGAAGGGGAATGACCCAATAAGAGGGTAAATTATCATTTAGAGGATTAATTAATTAATTAATTAGAATAGAATTATAACTAACAAAGTAGTGTTAATTTGCATCCAGAATGAAGGGGAAGATTAGTTAATTAACAAAGTGTCGTTAATTGACCAAGATGAAGAGGAGTGTTAGCTAATTAGCAAGAAAGACGCTAATTATAACCAAATGATAGAAAAGAGGATAAGAAGTGCAATTTTAGTGTTAAAACTATGTAGCTAGATTTAGGTGTCTACATTTTCCCCTCTTTGATGTGGTGTAGCGCAAATGACGCCACTTCAAAGATAGTAGACAATTATAGACAATTAAATTTTGTAATGGTAGAAGAAAAATTAGTAGAATGAAGGATGCCCCCTCAAGTGTCGATGGGGTGATAGAAGAGATTGATGGACACTCAAAAAAGAAGAAGAAAGAAGACCATAGTGGCAAAAATCCCATCACGGTGGCGAGATAGAAGACAATATTCCGAGTATGAATATACCACTACGAAATTTTTGTTGGTAAGTTCACAAGGTCACTATTTTTTATCGCATGAGGTATGATTTTCTTAAGAGATCATGTAGAAGGAAAAGGGGTTATAGCTATGGAAGGGATTCAAACGGCCCTGATTGGCCATTGTTCAAATTGATTGATTTGAAAAGAAAGGATCTCTAGCCTCTTCACGCAAAGAAACGGGGGAGGGTGGGAGGGAAGAAAATGATATGTAGAAAGTGAATTAGAATGGAAGATAAGATAGATCATGAAAATGGGAAGATCACAACGTAGCTGACGTACCATCCGACTTGGAAGTAGTTATTTATTTGATATAAGCACACAACAAAAGGGTAAAATGACATGAAAAGCCATAATATTGATTTTTGTTCTATGCTAAAGAACTGACTCAAAGCAAAATACATAAAGTAATGCAATATGAGAAAGTAAACAAGCAAGACAGAAAATAAACAAACAGATACATATAAACTTAAACAAGCAATGCACAAGAAAGTTGTACCAATGTTTTTGTTATCCAAATTTAGTTCCCAAATGTTTGAGTTATACAACATGGGTTAAAATGATGCCCCAAGAAAGGATACATGCAAGGGAGTAGATGGAGGACATAGAAGTCCTATGAAAAAGCAACGTGCACTATGAAACTGCCTCGAGTAACGATATATGTAAGGGAAGACAGACATAACAAGAAAACCAAATTTGTTAATGAAGGAAGATCAAGATGATCTATGTTGTGCGCTAGAACAAGCAAGCACTAAAATAGGATGTTTTGTAGGATAGTTTTCAATTTTTAGGATTTTGTGTTTTGTGAATGTTTAGGATTTTTTTATGTTTTACCAATGTTTTGGATTTTGGAGTTTTTGTGAATTTTAGGGTTGTTTTTGAAATTTTTCTAAAGCTATGTACAGGAAAAACCAAGTGCCAAGATGCCCTCAATAAGACGTGAGAATAAACAAGTTTGAAGCCCATGCATATATACAAGAAGAGGATCAACTAGATCAAGGCCAAGAGGGACAAGTTCAACAATATAACACACAAACGATGAATGGAGAAGCTAGGAAGAAGTGACCATGCTCCAAAGATGAGGTGCTTGTGAACAACAAAATCCTCCTATGGTGCCGAAAAACCGGTTTTCACCAAAGGACTCTGTCCAAAGTGCCACAATTGTGTGGTTTTCACATTTGAAAAGTTTATTTCTTTTTACTTTTTGATTTTTTTAAATTTTCCGATAAGTTTCCATGCTCAAAGCATAGAATCGTTTGAGATGCATGGCATTCATGGGCTCCCAAAGTTCATCACCATTAGGATAGGCAAGCTTATAAGCACCAGAACCAAATTTAGCCACCACAATGTATGGCCCTAACTGTAAGCTCAAACTTACCTTTCTTTTCACGTTCCTTGGTGGTATTGAATTGATTCTCCTTAAGAACAAGGTCTCCCACCTCAAATTCATGAGGGATGATGCACTTGTTTTAGCTCTTGCAAACTTGATTTTGATACACTTTGAGATGATCCAAAGCATGGAGGTGCTTCTCATCAAGTAGTTCCATCTTTGTTAGCTAGCCACTCTATAATCCTCATCATTAACCAAATAGTCTCGCAAGGATATCTGCAAAGAGGGAATCTCAATCTCTAGGGTATAATGGATTCAATGCCAAATATAAGAGAATATGGGGTTGTACCTTGTTGGCGAAAAAAATTGTCAGTTGGAAAAATTGGATGATTTTCACTAACACTCGGGACTAGGTCCCTCTGGCTTGAATATGGCATCTTTATTTATTGTGTGTGAATGAAAATGAAATTATGTGGTTGGTCTAGAGGTCAGGGGATCCAATAAGGACACTCTATTGAACCTATGGAAATGTTTGCAATTTCTTGCAAGGGAGGAATTTGTTGAGTAGGTGGGAAAAGGGAGTGGGAAATTAGGAAAGGGCGATTAATATCGCAGGTAGAAACTCATATGCCTGCAAAGATTAATTAGAGAATTTTAACACACATATTCAGAAAGAAAAACAACCTTGTTACTAACACCAAGACAAGATGGAATTATGAACACAAAATTTCATTAGTTCCCTCAAGAAAATCAAGAAACTCCTTTCTTCTTTAATGAAATTCACAAAGTTGTACAATGAGAGGAATGGAAGAACATATGAGAAGGAGAATGGAAGAAAATAGCTATCTCTTTTGATTATCACAAGTAGTTATCTACTCTTGAACATACAAAATTGACAACCCTTAAGAATGGGGAAGTCATTACAATTTATAGATTTCAAGAGGGCTCTTCACCTACCCCCACATGACTTTTTGATTTCCCTCCACAACATGTGACTCTTTGATTCCCTAGGGATGAAATTAAGTCCCCTTTTATTAATTGAGGGTGACTTATTACAATATTGACTATAGTCACATTTAACTAAATAGGATGAAAGTTCATGATTGCTTATAACGGAGAAATAGAAAGGGGGTAGAGAAGAGAAAGAATGGAGAGAGAAGAGAAGGAATGCCCCACAACTTGGGTGAGAAACGCCTCTGCCTTCGATGAAGATTTGCTCTAAGGAAGTTGAAGGTGACAATATATCCTCTTATTACCCTCCACGCTAGTACATTGATGGAAATATCCACCGCTACTTGGAACACCTTTTCCACTTTTGAAATCTCTTGGAATACTTGGAACACCTTTTCCACTTTAATGAAAATCTCTCTTTTACTTGAAATGACCATTCCAAACCATGAATGATGAACCTTTTTATGCACCGCCCAAATACACTTAAAATGGAAAGTGATGAGCATCCTCTTATTACCCTCCACGCTAGTACATTGATGAGTATGCCATTGAAAACAATGAAGAATTCTCTCTTTTACTTGAAACAAATGACCATTCCAAACCATGAAACACCACCATTCCTTTTTGACCAATTATGCATATGAGTGAGAACCCGAAACAATTGCTCATATAATGCAACCATGATGTTTCTACCACCTTGAGGACATTGATGGCCAAAATTATGGAACCAACCCATATGAGTCACAATTCATCTTTCACTCCTCCACAAGCATGAATTTGTCATCACCATTCCCATGAGGAAATCTTTAGAGAGATGGTCACCACTTAGTGATAGGTGGAGAGTTATAGGAACTTCCAATATTGGCATTTCCTATTTGTGACACCATATGCTCACCGCACCTATGAAGGCGAGATTTGCTTGCAAGTTGAATATTTGACCTTCATGGAAGCTTGAACTAGCAAGGCATGGAGAGGAGAAGCATATGTGATCATCTTGAGCTCATTTTGATCATTTACTATTTTTAGCATGTTCCACATAGGTGCCCATTCTTTACCAAATTTTCCAAATTTGCCACTTTTAAATGTTCTGCACTTGAAGGAGTGTCTTGAGATACCCGAAAACCAACTTTTCCTCGGACTTACTATTTTTAGTAAGATATGTGGTAGGGACTTATTAAAAATATAAAGTGTTCTTCCCGATGTTGGATTTGGACGAAACCACTTGCAAAGTTTTACATAATTCATTTAGAAGCTTTGCTCTAATTTTCTCGACATTCCACCCACTGGAACCTTGAGAAGTGAAAATTCACCTCGCTACCCTTTCTCTGTTGTGTCATGGCAGCCATTAATGGAGTCCTTGAGCTTTTTAGAAAGTGTTCTTTCCCACTTTGGATTATGACGAAATCAACTTCACTAGAATAGGTTCTTCGTCTAGACTTTGTGTTCAATTTTTTAGCTCGATTCATTCGTTGGATTGATGGGAAATTGAAGGAATGAAAGCTAGGGCACAAAATGAGGGTTTTTCACAATTAAAAATCTAGGGCATCATTTAATATGATGTCACTTTCTCCTTGAAGGCATTCTGAAATGAAGAATAATGCAAAAACTCCACCTCGATCTATACACCAATTTGTGAGATACAAAAATTTCACTTTCTTGGGTACGAGTCATTCAGGTGAGAAAATGCACATGGAGCCTTAAAAAATTGCAAATTTTGTGAAAATATCTTTGTTGCGATCATGGAAACATGGAGGGAGGAATGGAAGAGAAACAATGGAGGTGAAAAATTCGGAAAAATTTTGCCGAGTTTCGAGTAGATTTTGAACAAAATGGAGGAAAATGGAAAAATGCACTAACTCCTTGGTTTTTATGCCTTTGGGGGATACACTTTTATCCCCTTGTCCCCTTGAAATGGCACAAACATGCACTAGCGGAGGAGCGAGAGGAAGGAGCTTAATTTTAGCATCTGGAGTTGAGTTTCGGTTGTGTGAGGAACCAAATGGGAGCAAAGTGGGGGGAACATTTTTTTGTCCCCTTGAACCCTTGGAAAGAGATGAAAGGGACACAAAAATGCACCTAGCCTCATGGTGACAAGTGGCGAACATGCGGTGCATGAGGCGGGGCTAGAAAATTGCCAAAAGGTGCTTACAAAGGCCTTCCAAGGTCATGTGGTGGGTCCAGGAGCTCCGTGGTGGGGGTTCTTTTTTGTCCCCTTTTTCCTCTTGGAAAAGGGACAAGATGGACACAAAAGTGTGCCTCAACCTCATGCTGACACATGGCACTGAAAAAATCTTCTAACTACGAGAGCGTCCTTGAGAGAGCTTGAAAATGAAGTTGTCGAGCTCCTAGAGGTATTTTTGGGAACTTCTTTATATGATTTTAATGGAAAAAATCATTTTGAGAAGAATAGGATGGGTCCCATGATCTAATTCTTCCTACAACACCCTCCAAAATATCCTTTTTTCTCATGACCACAAGGTGTGCCTGCCAAAACTAGATTGTGGAGAGAAGTGCATTGGTCTTGTGACAAATATTAAAATACCATCATATAGGGCATTGAATTATCTTTCCATTGATATCTTGTTTGACCTCCAACTCATTCCATAGCTCCCATAATCATCTTCCGAAGCTCAAGTGCTTTTTGTAGTGCAAGCTCCTTTGACCTCAAAACCCACTTTTGTTGAACTTGCTCCTAAATCTCCAAATATTTCCTAAATCTTCCTAAATAACTTTCACAATGATCTTGGCTCATTAATACCACTTGCTGATGAATCTGGTCCTTCAAACCTGCTTTAAAGAATGTGCACCCATCTTAGAAAGGCTAAAAATAGCCATTCCTAAGCCTGCTAAAAGATCTGCCTTGAAAGACATTGTCTCGAAAGAATCTTATGAACTTGTTTTCCTCTTTCTAACACATGGGAAAGGTTGGAACAACACATATGGATACTAGAAGGATGGGGATAGGCCTGACACAAGGGATGAACTGATATGGGAGAGTGCCCGTGAAGGTTTACAATAAAAAATTTGGACACTAGGGTATAATTGTCATGTTTTCAAGTATGAATTTTTCCCTTGCAAAAAATCATGAAAACACACCTATAGGTGTGTGAATGGAAGTGCAATAGGCCTAGAGGATAGGATGGATTTGAAGATGTCAATTACGGTCGGTTTTACCAACCATTTTCTCCATGATCCAAACAAGAGTCTTATTGGAGGCCTCAACTTGCCCATTACCTTGAGGGTAATAAGGGTAGACCACTTTTGGAAAATTTTGAAGTGTTGGTATAGTGCCTTCACTTGTTTATTCTTGAAGGATTTACCATTGTCAAATACAATGGCAGAAGGGATACCATAACGGAAATGATATGGTTCATGATGAACTTGGATATTTGAACACCAGTGACATAGGTGAGAGGAACAACCTCCACCCATTTGGTAAAGTAGTGGCAGTGATAATGTGCTTATGGCCATCAGAGGAAGTTGGTGTGAGCTTTCCTATGAGATCGAGTCCCCACTTTGAAAACAACGACAGTGTAGTAATAGGTTGCAAAGATTGTGATGGAGCATATATGAGATTACCATGTTTCTGACATAGTAGACATTTCTTTACATACTTACAACAATTTGTCTCCATAGTAGGCCAATAGTATCCGACGTGCTTAAGCTTCTTAAAACAACCTTTAACATTGAATTTATTATTTTATCATACTTCCTTTGAATTTCTTTATTGAACCTCAATCGTGCTAACTCATTTTGTAATTTCTCTAACTCATTTTCACCACTACTCCTCTTTCTTGTCTCTAGGGTGGTGCCTCTAATCGTGATACTAGTTCTAATTCTTTTGTAAATGTTTTGAACTCATTTTCGTCTTTTTGGATGCTCTTAAGTATGGTAGTAATCCTAATACGAATCACTCTATTATTTGTTTCTTGTTTAATGAGTCATCTAACTTCTGCATAATATTTTTAAACCTTTGGTCGAAATTCTTCAATGTTTCTCCTTTTAGTATTAAATCCATCATCTTACTTACACTCTACATTGGAATATTTATAAAAATCATTTTAAAATTATTTTGTTACTTCACTACACTTTTGGCATGGCTTAGGCTTATCTTCATGTTCGACTTCAATATTTCATCTTTCAACAATTCTATGAAATCAAACAATGTAACTTGGTGATATGTGATGTTATGGTTTCTCCAATATCATAACATCACCAAAGATGTTGGGAAGTTGATTTTCCCTTTCCCAATTTCTTTTCTCTTCTCACTAATCACTCATCTTCTCTAATGTTTATTTTCCTCTCTAATCTCTACTCTTTGCCAATCTTTGTTTATTTTTTCATTTTCCTACCCATTTCCTCTGCCATTTATTTCCCCACCCACCAAACTAGATTTTCTTAAGTCGCATCTTTTCGCCTCCGCACAACAAATGCATGTTTAAAAAATAAACTTATGTGCTTGTTTTTCCTAGTTCTTCCTATCTCCTCTTTCCTGCTACTTTGCTTTGGATATCAATTAGCCAAGAACAAGGCAACACCACGAAATGTTAACATAAACAAGATAAAGGCTATTAGTTTATTCATTCAAGGGGTCCTAACTAAAACTATTATTATGCAAAGGAAGATAGATTACTTCTTCTTAAACTTAAATCAACATGGAAAGGGCACAACATTCTAACATTCACACATAAAATAGATATTTATATTACTTATTGTAAAACTTAAATCAAAATGAAGTGGGTACAATATTCCAACATACATATTTCCCAAATTATCTTCTATTTGTCATATAAACTTCTCCAACATGTAATGAGTCTAGCTATCATTATATATATTTATTCTGTATACATCATTACACTCTCATTCACCTTGGCTATACTCTATTCTCTTTGTAGATAGCACTCACATGTAACTCAAGACTCTTTCTACTATAATCCTACGTTATAGCATACATACCAACTACATGTGTTACATTTATGAAAAGACACGTCTAATCATGCATATAGTGCAATCAAAGTCTTAAAGTTGTTACAAAGTATCATCAAGTATTGTAAAAGTCCAAGAAGGAAATTCTCGGCTTTACCTTATAGAACATGTCAATGGTACTAGTGAAGTACGTTTTGGAGCCTCTATGGTATTTCTATTCATTCCAAAACTAAGGTGGAACTCTACTAATACTGAGCATCAACCATCTTTATCTTGCTAAGATGCTCATTCATATAGACTAAAACAAATCCAATAAAATGCCCTCTATTGATGTGTGTGCATGTGTGTGTTTATAGGCATAGGAGAGCTCTTGCTCGATGCTAATGATTTGCACCAAGGGCATAAGATATCAATATAGAGGATAGCCCTATGGTTGGAGACTAGTTACACATTATAGAATGCATAGGAAAAGTTAAACAAGATACTAAGCCAAACACATTCGAATGTGGAAGTCTTCCTACAAAATAATGTCACTTTTATTTAAATGAAACAAATAGAGAATAATACAATGGTACACGTGCTCATTGATGCTACGAATGAGAATTCATGTGATCAATAACGGGAGATGACTTCCTTAACTCGGCTTTCCTATCTTTGGAACAAATTACCTAAGAGTATGAGAGTATTTGGAGTATGGTTGCTCATGTTACCACATGGGTCAAACACCTTACATATATATACCCATTATTACAAACAAGTGGTTACAAAAGACAAAGGCTACTAAAAATAACATATACTAAATGGTTCATCTTTATGGCTAAGTGGTGGTTGGTCTTCCATTGTGCAATGTGCTAATAAATGCTTTGACATGACATGATCAAGGAGAATACCACCTAGTGTGCCATGTGGCAAAGGGAGTCTAACTCATGGCCGATGAATGCGAGATAACTTGCGCAAAATTGTGGAGGTGTAATGTGGTCCAACCAAGGTGTCAACAACCTAAAGTATTTTCTCGGCTACAAAGTGTTGTGAGTTCTTACTCCACAATGTGAGATGTGTGGTATTGCGCGAAGTTGTGAATATTGTGAGGTGGGTGTGCGATGTGTGTGGGTAATGAGCTAAGGTACCATATGACTTTGTGGCGAAGGATGTGATAACAATCACAATGGAGTTGCGATGTGTGTTGCACCATTGCTGCCAAGTATTGTGAGTATATGTGTGTGGCATGACACACCATGAGCATAAGGAGCACAAAACACAAGAAATAGTGTGTAAGCTTGTGCGGCTACAGAAGTGTTGTGAGGATGTCTACAAAGTTGCACATGGATCACTAGGTAGTAGGGAAAATAAAAATACATGGGTAAACAAATAAGGTGGAATGCAAGAGTTGTCATTCTATTTATATGGAGAATCCTTATAAGGTATTATGTTGGATCTAATTTTTTGAAGTGGAAGACAATTGATTCTACTTTAGAGGTTTAAGGAGATAGGATCTCCTCCACAAGACACCCATAGTATTAAATGAAGTAGGAAGCAACTTTAAGACAATCATAAAGTTGTGGAGGTCTTTAGTGAGGAATTTTTGACATTGGCTGCAAATTATTCTAAGCTTTAAACATCGAGTCTTAAGAAATGACTACAAGGATCCTCCGGAAAAGAAGATGAATAATGATGAGTCACGGACACAAATGATATGACTTTAAAATTGGACAACATGGCTTAATCGAAAGACAACCAATCATTTGAAGGTAAGTTCGGTGAAGCTATTTCCTATGCAATTGAAAGAAAAAGTAGTACACTACATAGGAAAATTCCAAATCCAAAACTTAATGTTATCTTCATGAGATTCTTGAAACAATGGAGAAGATGGGTAAAATTTTTGATGCCCTAGAATGTGGTCGAATTCTTCATCGATAAGCTAGGGGGAAGTAGTGGAAGAGAAAGAATACTCTTGGAAGGATCGAGTATGTGAAGATGGTAAAGAGGACACTTGGTGGAGGTGGATGGATTGTGCCCAAGCAATGGACAATGGAAAACTAGGAGTGGTGAGAGCTAGGTGGAGGGGATAGTCTATGGTCCAACATATGGCTAGGAGAGGAAAAAGAGGAATGAAAAGCTTTGGATAAACTGATTTTTCTGATCTGTCCCTCTTCTTTGTGTGCAACTTCATCATTTGGAGTACTTGAGGCACTTTCTTGATCATATTGGATGTTTGGAGACTAATATGAAACTTTTTCTACTTCATCCTTTGCAAACAACCTCATATTTGGCTCTTTTTCAAACTCAAAAGAAGATTTAATAACAAGAGAGTTTTTATTGAAGAAGATAGATGGAGGTGGAATACTTACAATTTCAATTGGCTCTTCCTCATCATCAGAATCTTCCAAGTTTGATAAAACCTCATCCTCTTTATTGTTCATGTTTGAGGAAAACTCCTTTGAATTTGAATTTATTTGTTGATTTCCTCCTCTTTATGACTCGTTTGTTTATGACTAATAATCAATTGTGTCTTATTTCTTCTTCCTCGTTCGTATCATTTACCAAATAGTTTGATAGTTTAAAATCATCCTCTTCCTTATCATGATGCAACTCTAACTAATATATTTCCTTGTCTAAAGATAAACTTGTTGATCCTTTACAATCTTCTACAAAGCAATGAGGATCATTATGTCCAACCAAAACATGTTGCTCACCTGATAATCCTTCATCTTTACTCTGAAATTGATCTTCATCTAGCTCTGATTTGTGTTCTTTAGTTGTGGACAACTCTTCTTGCATGGTTAGCACATTCTCATCTTCTATATCAGAATCATACCAATCAACAACTTTTATTGAATTATTTCCTTCACTAGAAGATGATATAGGCTCAAGATTGTTGATTTGATCCTTAGAAACATTCATATGCTCCTTCAAAACATTATCTTTACATTGTATCTCAAGAGATTTGAGAAAACTTTGTCTAACCTTTGCTTGCTGGTCATATTCCTCTTGTTGCTCTGTAACTTCAACCACTTTTTGCACTCCTCTATTGTAGGCTTAACCAACCATGGAATTTGTTTGTCCTCAAACTGTAAGCTCCATTTTGTTAGATTTTGTCTTGAGAACTTCTTCACTTGGCTCTTTAGTTGGTTGCTCTTCCAAACTGATTTGTTGATTAGTTTCATTCCATAATGGATTTGGGAATATGAGGGAGGGGTGGGTTGGGTTGTTAACTAATTTTGCAATGGTTGAGATGATTGGAGAGGTGTAAGATCTTGTGGAGGAGAAGCTTTAAGAAAGCTAGGAATTTGGGACTTGGGCTCTAGTTGAAGTGGTTGAAAGTAGAAGTAGGAGGGTTGCATGATGATAGTGAAGAATTACCCCATTGACAAGGTTTCTCAACACTAGATTGGTGAGTTTCCATTTCTTCATTCCACTCTAATATTTGTGGTAACAATTCAGACACAAAGTCTAACTTCTTTGAGGGCTATACCAGTTTGACATAGGACCGGGCCATAGGTAGGGTACCATTTTTATCTCCAAGTGTTGTACCTGCATCTGCAAATCATCATTAGGCATGGAATTGTTTTTATAATCTGCATATTCCTGCTCTTGAAAAACACCATGATTATTAGGATAACCATATGGATTAGTGAGGTTTGGATCATGGGCATATTCATTATGATAGGGCTTATAGTACTGATCTGGAGGAGGATTTTGGGGAAAAGGAGATGGAGGGGAATAATAATGCTCTTGGGATTGGGAATTCCAAGGAGGAATTGAAGTCATGATTGCACAACCTCATAAAAAGATGGAAAGATGGAGGAAATGGTCTGTTGATTGAGAAAAAGGGATCTTTGGGCCAATGGAGTCGTCAGATGTTGAATATTTGTGTCTGAAACACTGATATTTGCTAAGAATAGCATCAACTTCTTTACTCTCCCACCCAAGGCGTGCCGAAACTATCGTCACCCTGGACGTTGCATCCTAATAGAGAATGGTGTGTGTACTCTCTCTCCTGTTAACAAAATTGGAACACCTCAAGGTTGTGGGTAACCTATGTCTGAGGTGAACCTCCAAAAAGGGTTGGTTCTCTTGTGAATCACCTAAAAACAAAAACTTTGATAAGGAAAAGGGAAGAGGAATGCGGAAAATGGGAAATAAGGGTAATACACCAATAATTTAACACATGTATGTAACTTTGCACATAGAGAAATTGAAGATCCACACACATGCAAAACTCTAGACTATTTTGCATAATAAATTCAAGGGCTTAGGAAGAATGATAGTGGTAGAGGGATTGAATTTCATACTAAGACAACACAATATCCTATCAAATACAATGAAAAATTTTGAAAACAATAGTATGAGAGGGCAAAAATGAATTTTTTTTTATATTTCAAAGATGCAAGTACAAGGCTAAAAATACCAAAGAAAATCAGCCCTAGTGTGTCTCATTCTACAATAAAAAAGCAAGCCTATACCAAGATGAATCGATTGCCCTCCAAAAATAGATTGATGCTATTTTTAAAGACTACCGATCCCTTTTATTTATTTAATCATACCCCTTCATGCTTGGCGCCACTTTTAGGAGGAGCAACTTCTATTTTTTTAACTATTTCCTTCTATCTTTGGCACATGGGCAGGAGGAGCAACAATTCTATTTTTTATTCATGTCTATCTTTAGCGTCAACTATTTCCTTCTATCTTTGGCACATGGGCAAGACTGATGCTATTTTTATTCAATTCCATATTTATTTATTCATACCCCTTCATGCTTGGCGCCACTTTTAGGAGGAGCAACTTCTATTTTTTTAACTATTTCCTTCTATCTTTGGCACATGGGCAAGACTGATGCTATTTTTATCCAATTCCATCTTTATTTATTTATTCATGTCTATCTTTAGCGTCAATTTGAACTGGAACAACAGTTCCATTTCTTTATTTAATACTCCTTATCTATCTTTGGCGCCAACGTCCAAAAATAGACTGTTATCTTTTTATTCATTTCTTCTTTTGCTCTATCTTCCTTTGCGCCAATTTTAGAATAGTAGTGGATCTATTTCCATGCACTCTACCCCTTTGGCGCCACATATAGGAGGTTCCTTTTATTTTATTTATTCATGCATGGACCTTATCTTCCCTTGCGCCAACAATAGAAGGTTTCTTTTATTTGTTTTATTTATTTCCATGCACATTTACCCCTTTGGCGCAGACTTTTATAGGACAACGGCTTATTTTATTAAATTTATCCCATGCATCTCCATACAAAGTCTTATTTTGGCGCAAATACCTTTGGCTATGAAATATGGTAACAGTACCTAGGCTGCATGTTGTTGATGAGAGTGGGCATACCTTCCCTATGAAGAAGATAAAAATCTGATACTCTCCTTGATGATGGTCTACAAACTATTTTCATAAGAATAAGAAGGCAGGACAATTCATTTGCACATGGACAGATGGATGGTAGGGCATGCTCCAACACAAAGTTCTGGCAAAAGAAGATGCATTCAACATACAATTCTTGGGTTCCATATCAAACTATTCTTTTGTTCCAACGTCTTACATTCTTCATTCATCCATGTTAAAGCCGCAGTCTTTCCCTGCATGCACTTATCACAATGGCAAGAACATGGCATACAGAGATTTGGCTCTCCATGTGATGCTAAATGACACGGGCGCTCTACTGATGCATTCAAACAACTACTCAGCATCAACAAATCTTTAAATGAGGGCCCCAACTGCAATTCCATTCCAACTTTTTTTCATTTGTAACTACAGAAAGGTCTTCAATGGTGTTTTGTGTGACAAGATGAGCGTGATGTAGCAGGCAGGACTTCATGGGTCTGAAATCTCTACCCACATCCTTTTTATTGAAGTCAGCATGACTCATTCAAGCAACATAGGAAATTTATTAGAATATGGGAGAATCTGTACATTTCAGTTTCAGCATGAAATACTAATTTTTAACGCATAGTCTTCTTCCTCCATTAGTCTATAAGGTTGTTCTACTGTACAGCCAGTATGCTTCCCCTATATCCGCTGCCATTTTATATCTACTGGATCTAGAGGTCCTGATTTACCAACACCTTTCCCCACATGTATATTGCAAGTAAAAGGTGGGACTACCCACGCTCAGTTATAAATTCTAGGGATGTTGCATCTCCAAGATGTGAAAGCATGGAACTATGGCACACTTTAGGCTGATGGGAAACGAACGGCAAACTATAAAAATAGATATCAAACTTTAAAAATATGTTTAAAAAAACATGTGCTGCAGCGTGTTAATCTTGAGCCTAAAATGTAAAAACTAAACAAAAATTATAATTCAATGTTGGTGTCCCTAGATTTCACCCTGAAATCTGAGACAACCCTATTTAAAAAAATTCGTACTTTTAAAATAATGGGTCATTTTGTGTTTTTATTGCCAGAAAGTTCTTGTATTGTGTCAAAATATTTCCCAATGAGCCATATTAGTCATTTTCGCTAAATATCCGGATGCCCGAAATTGTTTTATTTTGTTGCTGGGGTTTGCCTACGGAAAATTTGTATTTAATTATTTTGAGTCCCGTTTGAGACAATTTGTGCTCCAGTTTAACTCATTTGCGATCGTACATATCATTATTTCCCATATACCAATAGGGTTTTAACCAACACTCGAATCTTGGGCTTTATTTGTAACTTCTAGCAATGTTTTGTGTTTTTGTGTTTTCCCGTTTCATTTTCTGTGAAATTTATTTGGATCAATTCGTTTGCGGTTTGCCCGATTCTTGGCCTGGAGTATCTAGAGATCACCTATGCACATTGTGCCAGAAGGAATTCGCTTATCGAGGTCCGGTTCTCTCAGAAAAGATGAAGTCGTGCACCAAAAGCTTCTTCTAGGTTGGCCGCATTTTTGGAAAAAAAGGTTTGAAGTGGATCATGGAATTTTGGAAGCGAAGCAGTGTGTGAATTTTGTACCTACCTAGTAGGGTACTTTTTCCCATGGAAGCAATGTCACTTAAGTCACAATGGGAAAATTAGAGGCAGCAGGCAAGCGGGAATTTCTTACTTGCCTTGCAGGGTAAAAATTCTCATTGTGAAATAAAAAAAAAATCACTTAAGGCATTGATGAGATTTTCCCCTGCTGACGGCAGGGTAAATAATTCTATTATGAAAGTCAAATAGCTTAAGTGAATCATGTGATTTTCGGAGTTGCCTTGCAGGGTAAATAATCTCATTGCCAATTAACTTTTAAAAATAGAAATTCCTTATTCCAAAAAGTGCGACCCCTTTAGGGAAAGAAAGGCAACCTTAAATTAATTAATTTCTTCTCCAATTTTTGCGCTCAGGCTTGTGGAAAAGTCAACAAAGGAAAGTGGACAAAATGAAGTTGAAATAGACAATTCTAAAATTAAATAAATATTATTTATTTAATGCGGCGCCTTCATATCAAAAAGTGCACCCCATTTGGGAGAGAAATAATATTTTTAAGTATTAAATGATTTAATTAATTCTCATTTTCGGTGGCTAAGGTCAAAGCGCATGTGAGGCTTAAGTTAATCGAAGCAAGTCTAAAATTAAATAAATTTAATTTTATTTTATGGCAGCCATGAGCATGTACAAAATAGGCACCCCATTTGAAGAGTAAAACTTATTTAATAATTAATTAATTGTCGAAATAAGAAATACATTAATTAATTATAGAATTATGAAAATTATATAAGTAGGGGCTGCATATAAGGATGAATTAATTAATTGCAAGGCAGAAGTGCAGCCCGGACAAAAGTGCACCCCATTTGAAGATGATTTTTGCTCGGAAGGTGTAATTAATGCTAGAAGTTTCAATTTTGGCGCATTGTGTTAATGAAGGTTGATTTGTGTTTGGATAATTGTTTGCATAAGTGATACAGTGCTCGGTGAAGTTGATAAAATTCATGCTTGCTTTGCATGCAAATAAAACATCAAATTTGGGGCAGCAGACTTGAAATATGCAAATTTTTATGATTAAAATTCAATGTTCATGTTCCGGTTGCCATCTTTGTCTGAATTAATTGCAGGAATTCATTACAGATGCTTTTATAAGAGAAATGGAGCTTAAATCAATGTCCAATACATTGAACATATCCTCCAAATATGAAGAATTATCTAGATCTGCACTGGTTTTGAAGAATTCCTACGAATAAGGAGAAAAAGAATTATTCAGACAAAGATAGACACAACCATGGCGAAGAGGGATGAAAAAGAGAGCACAATGGAGTCATGCATCACTTCTAAATTTGCAGACATTAGAGACACAAATCTAGGTCCGAAACCTCTTTCCGAATTGATTGACAGATCCAGAGCAGGAAAGACTTCCCTCATGCGTGCGGCTAAAAATAGTGAAATTATTTGAGTTGCGGTGTTTCATACATAACCTAGTTGCTGCAGAGTTCATTATGGAGTGTGCTAGGTCTTACCATCCATCACCCAAAACAATCCGAGACTCTACGGGAAAACAATAATCTAGTTGGGCGCTTATTCATCAATTATTGTTTAAAGATTCCGACACAAAAGGTGGTAACTTTTATTAGCATTTAGGATGCCGACAACGGTGAGAGACATAGAGTTGACTGCGTGAACATAATGAAACAATGATACATGAAGAAGCCAAAATCTCCTTCCAAGTTCCCAAGAACTCTTCCGCGGTCCAATTTGGTACAAGAGGTAGATGATATTGCCAAATTGTTGTACATGATAAATAGCGAAGCAAACACTCACACCTTCCCCACATGGATATATGCTTTCATCAGGACCATTGAAATCAACAAAGCGAGTCAATAATCAATTGGTCGGAAATCATTAGCAACAACATTGGTGAGCAACTCCGGAATGTGAAGCGTACTTTCAGCTTCAAAATGACTTCCTATTTGGTATACGCAACAGTCTCACAAGGCATCTTCTCCAAGCTGGATAGATGTGGTGTTCTTTCCAAGGACCCCATTTTTGAGTGCTACCCACAGCTTACTGTACTTGTGTGCAAGAAAGATTTCAAAGTGGTCAATGATGGATTCTTCTATGAATTCATTTGCACAGTCGACAGGACCTAAAGGCCAACAGGGTGAGCAAGGAAGCGTGGGAAGCTGTGTCCAGAATTGGCAGTCTCTTCATTTAGTTTGTGGATTTCACATACCTCAGGGTCACCGGCTTTTCTAGGGAACCAGTTAAGCTGCCCAGATATCCAAATGATAGATTGGTCACCATGGAGTTGAGTAGACAACTTGTGGAGATGCATGACCTTCAGTCGAAATGGCACAAGTCTACGGGATTCTTCCCGATCACTGTGGGCCATTATAGCTGCCAGAGCATTCATAAAGCTCGAGGAATGGAAGCGGAGATGTTCTCTGAGTACGAGCAAGAGTTCTTCCCAGCGCAGTTGAACTTCGATCCATTTGGAGTAGCCAGAAGACAATCTCCCAGAGTACGCACATGTGCCTTCATTAGAAGATTTCTGGATGAAGTGCAAAAGTGAGTATGAGGTTAGAAAGAAAGATTTCAGCAGGCTATCAGCACGGCAAGTGTTCGACTTTGGATTAGCACGGATACCTGTGGATCTTAAAGATGATGGGGTTGTGTTACTTGACACATACCATCAAATGGGAGGAGATAGAGTTGTACTTCAGGAGAACGTAGGGGGCTGCCATACGATTGAGGAAAGGTTTGCCGCCGTTCTAGTGAATACTTCAAACTGGTTGTTGATGAAGGGATATTGCCTTGATGAAGCATTGATGAATCAAGTCACGACAACTTCAAATACAGCAGTAAGATTCCCTCAGAGGAAGCACGGAGGAGAAAGCAGCAGAAGGCCCGAGAAGATGAAAGTGCACAGAAGGTCTCAATCAAAGGAGAAGATCACTTCCACGGCTATGACGTTAGTTCCGGCTTCTCCAGCATCCAGTACTTCACCCACTGTTGCACCTCAGTAGGACACTGCCATTCCTCAGTTGAATCCGGCAACATTCATCTTCTCTCCTTAGCCACTTAGTTCAAAGACTTGTTCTGAAGAAACGCGTTGAAGCTGATGATGGCGAGAGTTTGAAAGAACTTTGTTTTTGGATGATTCGTAGGATGGCAACCACAATCGTAGCGGTTTCGATGGAGAGGAATCAGAGCGGGAGATAGTGGTACACTCGGCAACTTCTCATTCTCCGAGAAGTAATTTCTCAGAATGGTTGACTTCGCAATTGGTTCCAGAGGCTAGAGTGGAAATCAACTTAGAGGAACACGACTTGCAGTTGCTCCTGAGTCTAGGCGGAAAAGACAGAAAACCTAAAGTTGCTAAGGTTACTTCAAGGTTGATCATCGAAAAGTCGGGCAGAAATTTGCTTGAGATGTCACTCCTATGGAAGGGAAAAAAGAGGATGAGCTCATGGCAGAAGACATAACAGTAACTAGAGTACCTATCGGTCAAGCCACCACGAGTATGATTGAAGTAGGACACACATACATTAATAGATGCTCTATTCCTTAGGCTTGACAGAGAAAAGAAAGAGAAAGTTGAACTTCAGAAGCAAGTATCTCAGTTGTGCGAGATGCCAAGATTGTTAAATCTTCCACTCAACCCATTTCACCGCAGAAGCAGGTGAGTGATCATTTGATGCAGGAAATGGAAGATGCAAGCAACCAGGTGAAAGCTATCGACAAATGGAAAAGTCTGATCATTCGTCAAGCTTCTGTACAACTCGGAGAGGTGCCAACCCGCTTGAAGGTTATGAAAGATGCGTGAGAGATCACCAAGCAACTGGTGACAAGCATAGTAGATATGAACACAGTTGTTGAGAGTAACCTGAGTACTTTGGCCGAAATCAATAAGCTGTCGGAAGAAGTGTTGGTTGCAGAACAGATTGTTCCTGACGGATCAGTTGAGAAGGGGAAGTAGTTGGAGTTTGCAGTATCTTTCCATTTGGAGATCTATAGAATTATGTTGTAGAGGATGTAGACACTTGAGAGTATGGCATCATCTTTGCCAAACAATATCATTGCTTTCACTCATGAGGAAGTGGTCGGAAATGTTACTTCATACACACGGATCATTCCTAGCAGAGTGCCTAATTCCTGGAAGGGTCTCTTCTAATGGTGGGGAGAATTGATGGAGCTACTAAGCCTTTCACGATGAATTCCATCGCCAGATGGTGGCACCGCAATTGATATTGCGGTTTGGGCCAAGCTTGGAAGATGTGGAAGCATGTATCAGGGTATTGAATGAAGGCTTGCTGCAGTTCAGGACAGAAAATGAAGTTGTGGCTAAGACAGATGGGAAGATGTTGAATTATATGTTCGACAAGTATATTCAGTATCAGAACAAAAAGAAGATATAAATGTTACAGCTAACAGAATTTCTTCTTCTATTTTCCACGTTCCGGATGAAATTGTAAAACTTTAAAGTTATTGGTTTTGAAACCATTGCTTTAAGTTATGTGGAACAATTCTATTAGTTAAGTGATAGATGTGTCACTTGAGGAGAAGTTAGAGGAGGATGATTGTCAGATGTCATCTTTACTTCTTGTTTATGTTTCAGTTCAGTTGAGTTTCCCATTTGTACTTTCCCTTCTACATTCTATAAGTAGAAAAAGAACTTTTGGGTTAATGATCAGAATTTGTAAGCAACATTCTTGTGTTCTAGACTTTGTGTTGAAACCCCTAATAGCCACTTGAAGCAAAGGAATATAAATGAGCAGGTTTCCGGAGAACTTTGTGTCACGGTGCATTTTGTTTCTAGCTTTCTATCTTAGATCTTCTAATAAACTGTGTTATTTTAGATCTAGATATGGAGTTGCCTTTGCTTATAATTCGTGTCAGTATCTATTGGTTTCTTCTATGTGCATGCAATCAACTCATCTATTGATTGGGTTACACATTTTCCCATTTCTTCATTTTTTCTTATTTTCTTATTTTATAAATATTTCATTTCTTAAACAATTGCTTACTTGTTGCGAGAACTATATAGTTATGGTTCATGATCTCGAATAGTTAAAGTAAAACCCCATATAGAAACTAGCATATTTTTATTGACAAATTTGACACGGGAGCCTCACCGGTAAATGAGAGAGATTTATCTCATGACTACCTAGGTTTTCAGCTATACAGAAAATCTAGCCAACAAATGTTTAAATATGTTGTGTTATTTTTTTCTTATTCCTTTTAGTACTGTGAACAAATTCTCTCATGCTAATCATTATCATATAAGGAGAAGACAAAAATTCTTAGTTCCCAAGCATCACAATCACCACTCCAATATGGGTGCCTCATAACCATACTTCTCAGTCCTCCAATTGTCAAGTAATGGCTTCCTTGGAAGAGGAACGACTCATGGCTTTGGAATGCGAGCTATGTCTAATCAACTTCAACTAGTGGAAGACGTTTGCATTCTAGGGGATCAACAACTTACAAGTGATTTTTCCACTCATCTATCTAACTTGATTGCTTTACAAAATCCATCTCCTCTTGCTCACAGTTGCAAGGTCTAACTGTAAGGGCTCCTTGGCACTAGTTGTGAGGGCAGGCCAATCAAGTGCTGTAGCAAGGATATGAAAATCATTTTTTGGAACCCCTAATTCACCCTCTTCTAGGGCATCTCTCACCAAGCCCTCAAAGTTTTGAGCAGAGCTTCCTCGTGAGCCTTCACCTGTGGCGAGCAATACCGACCTCAATCCCCCTTACAAGCGGACCCTCCCAGAGTCCTACCCCCGACAAGAAGCCACCAAATGAGGGACTGTACCCATATTGAAACCTTGATTTTACATATTATGGTAGAGCTTGGACTAGATGAGGGTTAAAATGATGACAATTAATATGCCTCTGCTACGCCCTTAATCATATATCTTATATTGGATATATATAGCCGACTTGTGGCTATCATAACTTCTTATCATTATGTATCTCTTTCATATATGTTATATTTTCATTAGTGGGTTGGCCTTGGTGTTGGCCATAGCATAGGAATAGTATATATAGAGGTTAGCGAGGTAGTAGTTTATCATCATTGGAGCATTTGAGTATTATTTTATGTTTGGTGGTTGCCCCCTCAAAGTGGCGAAGCTATTCTAATTGCATATCGAGATCATTATTCTGGGATATTGTGTTATTTGGTGTTATATTTCTGCTCATGATCTGAATTATACAAGTAATTTCATTACAAGTGGTATTAGAGCTTGAACTTGGCCAACACTGCGTCAAACCCTAATTTTCAAGGTTCGTCCATATCTCAACATCGGTAGTGAATTTTTCTGCAAATTTTTTGTGGTGTGGTGAAATCAGTCAAGTAAGTTTCCCTCAAAATTTTAATAATTTTTGACTTGTTTTGCAAAAGTTATAATGGTTTTATGTTTTTTCATAATTTGGCTACATAGGGTGCAATTTGTGGAATTTTTCAAAGTTATTTACATTTCCAAAAAGAAGATTAAAAATTAGTTTGAGTTCGTTCTTTGAGTTTTATAAAATTTGGCCGAATTCCTATTGAAATCCAAAACCCTAAATTTCGACCTTGATCCCTAAATCTTACCATTTTGGGGCATCATGGCTGGGCCTTCGACAAGAGGCAAAAAGAATCCCATCACGTTGGGTAAAACCCCTGATAAGGATGAGATAATAGTTGAGGAGTTAGAGTCGGGAAGGGGTATCTATAGAATCCTCGGGGTTAGGTTTACTTGACTAACCATAAGGTCACTATCTTGAGTTAGAGTTGTGAAACCTCGAAGGTAGAGTGGCCAGCAAAGAAGATGTAGGAAATATTGGACAACGATTGGAGGATTTCATTCAACAATTTAGCTACAATATCATGGGTCATCATATCATTCCTAATGAGCCATAACTCAATCATACTCATATTAACCATGGTGGATCTTTAGGTCAAAGTAATAAACAAACTAGCCAGGGTGGATTTGCAAACATGACCAATCCAAATACAAACACTCTACAAGCCCGTAACATGCTTCCAAAAGTGGAAATGCGTAAGTTTGATGGAAAGGATCCACTCAATTGGATTAACCAAATGGAGAATTTCTTTGATCTTCATCAGATTCCATTGGGACAAAAGGTTACCATGGCATCGTTGTATCTTGAACCTGACCAATTCATTTGGTATCGATGGTTATGTGCTCAAAGGAAAAAGAGTGGCCTCAATGTTACATGGACAATATTCACCGAAGAGTTACAATTGCACTATAGTTCTAGTGTGTCAGAGAATTATTTCAGCCAATTAGCAAAGCTCAGACAAACAGAACAATCAAAGATTACATCCATCAATTCCAAAACCTTTCCTTACGGGTGGAAAATATTCCTGAAGATAATTTAAATGACTTATTTCTTGGGGTCTTAAAGAACAAATTGAGACTGAGGTGCGTATGTTTAATCCTCATAAGGTTTCAAACTCTATGATCATGGCACGTAGGGAGAAAAAATTTCTTTCAAGTCGGAAACAAACTGTCAGTACTATCAGAGATCATAGCACCCTTCCACCATCATTCCCTTGGCCAGTGAGACTAACACCTCAACAAATTGAAGAAAAGAGAGCCAAAGGGTTATGTTTTAATTGTGACAACAAATTTGGACCAGGACATAAGTGTGCGGAAAAGTTGTTCTACATTGAGGGACCTACTGAAGAAGAAGAAAATGAAGAAGACGAAGAGGTAGAGCCAGAGGAGGAATTAGGAGATCCCCAACCAACAATATCATGCCATGCAATTTCTGGTATTAGCACTCCCCAAACTCTCAAAGTAGTTGGATTCTTAAAAAATATAGGGTAACAGTGTTGATTGATTCGGGAAGTACTCACAATTTCATCAATCATAAGTTAGCGGTACGCTTGAACTGCTTTGTTTATCCAGCTCCAGAATGTCAAGTAATGATCGTTGATGGGAAAACTGTTAGTTGTTCAGAAAATGCCATAACATTAATCTCGCCATGGGAGATTACTTGCTAACTAGCAATATGTATGCCATTGCCATGGGAGGAGCAGACATTGTGTTAGGAGTTTAGTGGCTTACCACCTTGGGAACCATTGAAATGAATTTCCAAGAGTTGTTCATGCAATTTTAGTCAGAAGGAAGAATTTTAAACTAAAAGGACTAAGAGCAAAGTCCCCACAAATGGTAAGTTCTCATCAGATGCAAAAATGCTTAGAAAGGGTGCAGATGGGTTTGTAGCACAACTATTTTCATTAGAAGCACATCATTCCAATACATTTATACCCGTAAATATGCAAGCAGTTATAGATGAGCACTTAGGGGTTTTGGAGAAATGCCCAAGGGTTTGCCTCCGAAAAGAGACCATGACCATGCCATCCAGCTAGTACCAGGGAGTCAACCACCCAACATCAGACCTTATAGGTACCCCTATATGCAAAAGAGTGAGATTGAGAAGATAGTTCAAGAGATGTTAGAAGCAAGACTTATTCGTCATAGTCAAAGTGCTTACTCTTCTCCTGTAGTGATGGTACGGAAAAAGATGACAATTGGCGCATGTGTCCAGATTACAGGGAACTCAATAAGTACACAGTTAAAGATAAGTTTCCTATTCCTGTAATTGATGATTTGCTAGATGAGTTATATGGTGTTGTTTACTTTACAAAACTTGATCTTCGTTCTGGATATCATCAGATTAGAATCAAGGATGAAGATATTCATAAAACAGCCTTCAAGACACATGAAGGACACTATGAGTTCTTGGTAATGCCTTTTGGACTAACAAATGCACCCTCTACATTTCAAAGCTTGATGAATTCCATCTTTAAGCCATTTCTTCGAAAGTTTGTTTTAGTGTTCTTTGATGATATATTAATCTATAGTAAAACATGGGAGGAACACTTGCATCATGTAAATAAGGTGTTGGAAACTCTTGAACAACATCAACTTTATGCAAAGCCTTCTAAGTGTTCTTTTGGTGTCAAGGAGGTTGAATATCTGGGTCATATTGTCTCTTATGAAGGTGTTAAAGTGGATCCTAACAAGATAAAAGCCATGCTTGAATGGAAGGTTCCCAAAACCCTAAAAATCTCCGAGGATTTTTGGGGCTTACAAGTTATTATCGTAGATTTGTAAGGAATTATGGCAGCATCGCAGCACCACTCACAACTTTATTGAAGGACTCTTTCCATTGGAACGAGCAAGCTACTATGGCCTTTGAGAAGTTGAAGGAGGCCATGTGCACCACTCCAGTTCTAGCCACCCCAGATTTTTCAAAAACATTCATTGTTGAATGTGATGCTTCAGGGTATGGTATGGGGGCAGTACTCATGCAAGAAGGGCGACCCATTGCCTTCGAGAGCCGCTAATTCAAAGGTAAGAATATCTCTAAACCAGTTTATGAGAAAGAAATGTTAGCAATACTTCATGTAGTGAAACAATGGAGACCATATCTAATGGGACGACATTTCAAAGTAAAGAAAATCATGATAGTTTGAAATACTTCTTAGAGCAATGTTTATCATCAGAGGAACAACATAAATGGATCTAAAAATGTTGGGGTATTGTTTTGAGATAATATACAAGAAAGGAAAAGAGAATGTAGTTCTTGATGCTTTATCTCGGAAGGATGAATCGCGCCGGGCATTGTTGTGTCATATCAGACAGGAGGATTGGATAGAGGATGCAAGGTTTGAATGGAAAAATGACCTAGGTACACAAAATCTCATTCATAATCTCCAACAAGATCCAAACATGTCAAAAAAAATTTTTATGGAAAGGAGATGTTTTATGGTATAAAGATAGATTATATCTATGTAAGAATTCAATCCTTAAAAATAGGGTTCTATTTGAGCTCCATGCTTCTCCAGTAGGGGGTCATTCTGGCTTCTTAAAGACTTATCATCGAATCAAGCATGATTTTTTCTAGGAAGGGCTAAAAGGAGATGTCCAAAAGTTTGTGGCAGAATGCATGGTTTGTCAACAAAATAAGGGCGAAACAATTAAGTCCCCAGGTCTTTTACAACCTCTATCTATTCCTAGCCAGAGGTGGGAAGAGGTGTCTATGGACTTCATCACAGGATTGCCTAAATCAGAAGGTAAAAATGTAATCATGGTGGTGGTGGATAGACTCACCAAATATGCCCATTTTTGTGCTTTATCACATCCATTTGTTGCGAGTACAGTAGCAACGGCCTTCAGGGATACAATTCAGAAGCTACATGGGACACCAAAGATTATAGTAAGTGATCGAGACCCTATCTTTACTAGTAATTTTTGGACTGACTTGTTCTCATGCTTGGGCACACAACTAGCTCGTAGTTCCTCTTATCATCCCCAATCTGATGGGCAAACAGAGGTGGTAAACAAGTGCTTGGAGGGATATCTTCGTTGTTTTACATCAGATAAGCAAGCGAGATGGGTCCAATGGTTACCACTGGCAGAATGGTGGTATAACACCTCCTTTCATACTTCATCTAAAATGTCTCCTTTCTTGGCATTATATGGGTACCATCCACCATCTATCACTTCATCTTTGAGAGTCCAGCCAAAGGTTCGAGCAATTGAAGAACATATTCAACACCAACAAGAGGTGCTTTCTAGTCTCAGGGAGAATTTGGCCATGTCACAAAACCGCATGAAGTAGCAAGCAGACCAACATCGCAGTGAAAGACATTTTGAAGTCGGTGATTGGGTTTTGTGTGTTTACAACCATATAAGCAAATGTCCTTAAAACAACACAAAAAGGATAACAAGCTTTCACCTAAGTATTATGGTCCTTATCAAGTGTTACAAAAGATTGGAAATGTAGCATACAAACTGGAACTTCCTTCGACTACTCGAATTCATCCAATCTTCCATGTATCTTGCCTAAAGAAGGTAATTGGACAAACAATATCAACCCAGAAAGTGTTACCCGAGCTTGATGAAGAGGGCAAAATCATCCTGGAACCAGAATGCATCCTTCGAGACACACTAAGCGGTTGAGGACAAGGGTCATCACTGAGTATTTGATCAAGTGGAAAAATCTAGACAATGAAGACGCAACTTGGGAGGATGCAAATTTCTGCAACAGCATCTAGATCTTCTCAACATTGGGGACAATGTTGCTTCGAAGGGGAGGGGCATGCTACGCCCTTAATCATATATCTTATATTGGATGTATATAGCCGACTTGTGGCTATCATAACTTCTTATCATTATGTATCTCTTTCATATATGTTATATTTTCATTAGTGGGTCGGCCTTGGTGTTGGCCATAGCATAGGAATAGTATATATAGAGGTTAGTAGGTAGTAGTTTATCATCATTGGAGCATTTGAGTATTATTGTATGGTTTGGAGGTTGCCCCCTCGAAGTGGCGAAGCTATTCTAATTGCATATTGAGATCATTATTCTGGAATATTGTGTTATTTGGTGTTATATTTCTGCTCATGATCTGAATTATACAAGTAATTCCATTACAGCCTCTTGCCCACATAAAGGTTGTGTTGCGTGAACAAGGGAAGGGGCTTTCCATGGTAAAAATGTGTCGTGTGACACCTACAAGGTCTCATCCTTTGTCTACCACATCATTGCAGGGTCTTCCATCGAGCCCTACGGTTAACATTGAAGGATCTCAACAGCTGATGGCAAAACGCTCCAGCAAGGCATCAATTACATCATCTCCTCCAACCAGCTGGACACAACTCAAAGGTTGAATAGAGGACGATAACCACAGGCCTGACATATGTGGTAAACAGTTAGCAGGCGGAAGTACACCTTCAAGTAAAACGGACTCTTCCTCTCTCTCGCCTGTACTAACCTGATAATACATGCATGTGCATTCACAGTTTGCCCTTGAGGCCTTCCTGCATTACAAATATAGTAGGGTATCCAAAGTCTGATGACTCTATATTTCAGCTAAATAATCTATGAGATGTTGCTTTATGTCAGTTTGCAGATCTAAAACATAACATGGCTTCTTGAATTCTTAGATCTGTTTGTTTGTAAATTGCTTTATATTGATACATATTTCTGTTTATCAAAAATATAAGAATAATAAAGCCCTTTGGAGCTCATCAAAACAGTGAGGGAATATTAAGAAGAAATTGCTGAGTGCACCTAAGACTATCTTATGGGTTTGAACCTTGGGGTGATTAATACAAAAATAGAATGACAATCCCATATTTAAAAAAGAAGAATATAAATAAGCATAAAGACAAATAAACATCATGTAATTACAGTGACATCAATATATAAGTTATGATAGTCGAGCAACTATGTTTATGAATTTTCTACTACTCTCTAGTGTTATGGCAATCAACTCGAATCTTTGATAACATTCTCCATCTCTCTTGGCTCTGCATCTCTGCTCTCACCTTGAATGGATACATTAGTTGAAGCATCATCTTTACTATTATCATGGCAATTACCATCAGAACCATATCCTCCTACCCATGTGCATGAGAAATTCCACACTGAAGCACAGTTCTCTTCAACTGTTTGAAACAAAGTCAAGCAAATTGCAATTAATAGTTGGTAGTGATGGCATCATAATGGCCAAATATCCCTTTCAAAAAATCATTCCAACACCAGGATAAAAATTTGAAATGCAAGAACCTTTTCAGTGTATGAAACTATTTGAAATACATAGAAAGATAAATTATTTTTTCCTCTAAATCTAATTGATTACTGTTAGTTAGAAATAATAAAAGAATAATATTCTACAGATGAACCTCACATGCAAAATTTAGTAATGTCAGATCATTTGAAGGAAGATTATTTACAACCCTTGTGTGCACAATAAAACTTTTGAACGCATAAAATCTTTAGAATTGAGCCCTCACTAGCAACACAAAATGCATTTTGTGTAGTATACTTTACTAAAACATGTAATAGAAAATAGCAGACCAAAACAATGCTTTGGTGTATCCGCCGGCAACATTTATAATGACAACCTGAAATGTTTTTCTTAAGAAAAATCTTCACTGCTGTCTACTTCATACTATACTTGCTTGCCTTACTTCACTATATTTATACATCGCCAAATGCAGAAAACAAATATAATTAAAGCTATCTATATATAGCTGGGCCCTGGAGGCCGACTATTTATATCTGGGGAGGGCAGATATGAACCAGATAAATGTTTAGACTCCACTTACTTTATGGAAAAACTAATTTTTAATCTACAGAATTTGTACCATTCTAAGTACAGGAATCGAACATTCTTTAGAATTTTTAAAGATGCTTAAAATTCATTTTCAAAAAGAAGAGTGATACAAGACTTCTAACTTCCACTATCAATAATAATATTTAGAAGCAAACTTTGGGAGAAAGTGCGTACACAAAATTTGAATCCACATTATGGGCCACTCTTTTTGACCCATCATTAGGATGAGTGATCTAGATTACAAATTGGAACCCCTTATATATACACATTCCACACACCACAAGAAGTGGGGAAACCATTGTAGTCCAATAGCAGACATAATTAATGCATAACAGGAAATATTTAATGCTTCAACAATGCATTAACTATATTCCAACAAAGCATAGGCCCATTTAGTCACTTAAGCCTGTGAATGCTGGGTTTCTAACAAGCACTTAGATCTAAGTCTTCATATCTATTTGAATTATTAGAATGTTTCCTAGAAGCTAATAGTTTCTCTTAACTTCCTCGTCATAAAGGGATCTTCCTTTATTAGAATTTTTGCGGTCCTCGTACAAAGTTCATGCGTAGATTTATATAAGTGTGCTGCTAGTGCTGAGATTTCAATACAACAATGATGAATGTCTAAACAGTGTTCCCAGATTCTTTTGCATATGGTTGTCACTAGTTTGCCAATGTAAGGGAGACCTCACTGCTAGATGTTGCATCTATTGGGTCTTTGGAAATCTTAAGCATCTTATCAGTTTTGTATTGAATTGAAAATGGGGTTGATGATGTTTCTCAAGATTTTTGGTATCTTATTAGAAATCCATTCACTGTATTGTAGAAGTGTCTTTGGAAGTCCAGCTATACAGTCCCAATCTTCGTTGTTTAATTTTATCCTTCTTCAAATTTTTGAATACTATCAATCCACTTCATCTTGTAGCCATTCTTCTTGAATACCTCTATTGAATGTTGTTTTTTCTGATCTATGTGTTCTTCATCTGCATTAAAAAGAAGTATCTCTATAGAGGAACCCCAAGTGCCAAAAGTGCTCAACCAAAAATCCAGATCTCATTGTGACCAAGGAAGATCAAAGAAATGCAATTGTTGCTAATGGGTAAATTAAATTACCTAAAAATGTGGAGGGCTATTTTCAAGACAGTGGAAACTACACCAAAATAAATAAAGATCCCTACAAAAAGAGCAGTATAGAAGTTCAAAACCCATCATGGTTCCTCTTTGGGCAATTATTTGAAAGAAAAGTTGGTGCCATGAGAGGACATCACTCCCAAAATGTATGGCCACATAAGAGTTCACAATGGAGCACCTCTAAGGGCAATAGGAAACATGAGGTGCTCTCCAACTTACAATTTGGCAGCATATCTAGCTAAAATATTGTTTCTCATTTACCAAAAATTCAGCGAGTCTTTTAATTTTGTACAAGAAAAGAAAGTAGAAGAAAATGATTATTTACCAAGGTTATTTTATTCAAATCAATGGAAATCATTCAGAATATTTTTAATGAAGAAATTGCAAGGTTAGCAAACTTTTCCCAAGATCAACATTTTACAGCTTCGAAAATGTTTTTATGGACACGAGGAGTGGCCACAAGTCCCCCCTTGTCACTTGTGGTGGCTTATCTCTTCATGGAGAAGTTTGAAGAACCTGCCCTCGCCCCTTCATTTGCAAGTTGCAACCAAGATGGTAGAAAAGGTATGTAGATGACACTAATGTTAACTGACTTCATGGTAAAGAAATTCTATAGGAACTTCATTCTCATCTCAACAATTTGTTTGACACCATCAAATTCACCGAGGAGTCATAGGTTGAAGGTTCGCTAACTTTTTTGGATGTGTTATTAACAACGAGAGAGAATGATTTCTTAGCTCACCAATTATACGGAAAAAACATGCATACAAATCTATATCTCCAAGCCTCATTTTGTCACCATACATCTCAAAAGAATAACATCCTCGAAACCTTTTGCCATTAGGTCCTCGGAATTGCGAATGAAGAACATATAGAGATGAAAAAACAATATTTGATAGTGTTAATCAAGAACATTCAAAGAAGATGCAAAGAGCTAGTCTTTAAACATTCAAAGATGAATCTAGTTGCCCACCAAGATCAATACAATATAGTTTGTCTTCCTGTTGGCGAGAAAATTTGTCGGGTGGACAAATTTGTGGGTTTCTTGCCAACGCTCTTGGAATCTAAGTCTCTCTACTTAAATGGTGCAGTTTCCATGTTTATATGCGTGTGAAAAGTGATTTCTGTGGTGGTCTTTCGACCGGGGATCCAACAGGGCACTCCACTGACCCTGCGGCAAAGCTAGCAATTTCTTGCTAGAGAGTACTTTGTCTTGAGAGCGGGAAAGGGAGTGAGAATATGAGGTAGGAGAACTAATGCTGCAAGTAGAAAATCAGATTCCTGCATACACTAGTTAGAAATTTCAACACATGCATTTATGAGAAGAAACAACCAAAACTTCCATGCTACTGGCTAGAGGAAACCATGCATACAAAGATGCACACATTCATATGCCTTGGAAAATAGAAACTTCTTCCTTACTTAGCATTTCAATTAAAGTTGTACATAGTATGAGAATGGAGGAAAATAGTGAGGGGAAAATAGAAGAAAAATGGTTATCTCCTTTGTTCTCTTTAAGCACAATGCACTCTTGAGTTTACAAAATCGATCACCAACCCTTTGAAATGGGAATGGCTTTACAATTTATAGAATGAGAGATGACTCTTCATCTACCCCCCAATGGCTTTTCATATGTCCTTGCACAACTTAAAACTTTTCAACTTCCTAGGAAAATATTAAGTCCCTTTTTATAACATAAAGGTGACTTTTACATTAGAAACATAAAGTTGCTTTTTAATTTCATTAAGGACATATAAAAAGTGCACCCCCAATGAAGAATTAGAACATGGAGGAGAGAGAAAGTAGGGGGAAGGAAGAGAGAGAACATTATGTTGATGAAGAATCCACTCCTGTCGACTCCTGAAGGCTCTGCCGAATTGATCCTGATGCCTTCGAACCCTTTGGAACATTTCAATCCTCCTTTGTTGATGATGCATTGCCCTTTTTATCCACTTTCTATTTTTAGTATGCCTCGCCATGGACACATGCTATTTTTAGTAAGTGCACTAAGGTGGAAAAATTTGATCCGAAACCATGGGGCATGATAGAGCAAGGCAAGACACGCTGCAATGTAAAAAAATTTGACAAAACGGATTAGTAGGGAAAAAGTTATGAATGGGCACATTTTACTATCCCTATTGCACCAAGGGGATGAGAAGGATAGAAAAACCCCACTTTGTTCCCAGAGGCGTGATTTTGCACTTTAAGACCTAAAACTGGAGGGAGAGTTGGGGATTGCGAATATGCACGCGATGCAAAAAAAAATTGGGCATATTTTAATGTCCCCATTGCACCTTTGCAAAGGGACATGAGGTGCACAAAAATGCGCCTTGCACTTTTGAGAGGCAAAACATAAGAATTTGACTTACCGGAAGAGCGAACTTGAAATTGAGATTGCCGAGCTCTGAAGGTCTTTTGGATGAAATTTTACATGATTTTGACTCCAAACATCCTTCCAAGATCAATGGGATGGGTCTCATCTTTTAATTCTGCCTGAAACTCCTTGAAATGGCCCCTTTTTATCAGGATTGTCAATTGTCCGCTGAAGAATGAGCTCCACTGAAAGTGCCAAGAGTTTTTAAAAACTTGATGATTCCACCTTATAGAGGATTCTCTTAGCTTTCCAATGAGTATTTGTTTGCCTCCTGACTCCTTACGAAGCTTCCTAATCATCCATCGAAGATCGGTACCTATTTTGAAGTGCGTAAGAGACAACTTACTATTTTTAGTAAGTGTTAGAATCAATCTCTTCTGAACTCCAACCGATGTTGCCAACTTGAATGTTTATCCCTTGTATGCTTCTTTTGTGAAATCCGCCTTCACCTCGACCACTTCTTGGAATGACTTGCTATTTTTAGTAGGTCCCCATATAGGGAACTTACTATTTTTAGTAAGTGGGTGTTTTCACCATTTTCGGCACTGCTCGACCATTCTGATCTTCTAATTATCTCTGGTGCACACCATCTTTGCGCTGAACTACTTCTAGAGATGGATTACCAAAAATAGCCAATACCCGTGTAGAAAGGCTTACTATTTTTGGAAAGTCAATTTCTGGGCATCGGTTTGCGACGAAACGACTTTTCCTGATATGCGGTTTTGCTCTACAAGGTGCTCCTCTGAAAATTTCACATCAACTTAAGCTCTGAAATGGAGATTTTAAAATTTAAAATTTTGCCACAAGAAATTGGGGTTTCTTTGCTGAAAAAAATCAGGGCGTGTTTGCAAAATCTTCCACTTGGATTCTAACGGCCTCTAAAAATTTGGATGATCACAAAAAATCCCATGTCAATCTGTGCACCATTCTTCAAGTTACAAAGATTTTTCACTTTGGGGCCAACAGAGTCATTTTGGCGAAGAACAAGCCTAAAGCCTTCAAAAATCCATGTTTTTTCTTGTTTTATCCTCATCTGATCATGGAAAAATGGTAGCAATGGGTCTAATCTTCCAATTCTTCTTAAAACTCTTCCAAAAATGACATCCTTCCTTGGAATCACCGAGTGTGCCCGCTCAAAATGAACTCACCTAGGAAGCATGCAGGGTTTTCTAGAAAAATATGAATGTTCCATCATGTAGAGGATCTTCTCAGCTTTCCGATGAGTATTTGTTTGCCTTCTAACTCCTTACGAAGCTCCCGCAATCGTCCGACAAAGATCAAGTACCTATTTTGACTACCTTCTCCTCACAGGGGTTGAGACTGGGTCATATGAAAAACCACATGGAAATAAGGGGGTGCATTTTTGTGTCCCTTTGCCAAAGGGACGAAAAGGACATCAATTTCCACTTCGTGTCTCATCGCGACACTTGGCGACCATCCATGCAGGGGAGAGGGAAGGCTCCAACTTAGCTCTCGAGGGCTTAACTGGCAAATGAGAGGTCACATTGGTGTTCTGGGGCTAAAAAGGGTTGGGCACATTTTTGTGTCCCTTTGCTAAAGAGACAAAAAGGACAGAAATCCCGCCAGATCCTAGTGTTGACACGTGTCCTTCTCAAAAATGGCTAAGTATGAAAACTCTTACCTTGGGACCGACTTGCATGGAGGTGATATCTCGGGCTCCCAGATGAATTTCGGGGTGAAATTTTATATGATTCCACCTGAAAACACCTCAATGAATCCAATGGTGATGGTCCCAAGATCCAAATTTGACTGAAACTCTCTAAAATGGCCCCTTCTTTCTCGGGACCACTCGTTGTGCACCAGAAGAATGAGTTTCTAGGAAGTGCATGATGTTTCATGATGTCTCATTTTTTCCACCATTTAGGGCATTGAAAATGCTTTCAATTGACACCTTGTTGGGCTTTCAAATCATCACAGGGCTCCCAAAATCTTGCTTTGAAGCTCAGGTCCTCGTTCACGGTGCGTGCTTGTTCAAGCCCGAAAACCCGCTTTCGTTGAATTGTTTCCAACACCTCCGAATCTTCCCTAAATCTTTCAAAATCATCTCCTTGATGTTCCTAGCACTTGAATACTCTTCTACAATGATTTTTGCCCCTTCGATCCGCTCTAGAGATGGTGTACTAGTCCTAGGAAGGCTAATGGTAGCCCTTCCCAAAACTACTTGAATGCTTGCATGTTCCAAAAGATCCTAAATCACCTAGGGGATTGATTTTACTTTCCTAAATCACCTAGGGGGACACTTGACATTCACATAGGGATCATTAGATTAATAGGATAGGACTAGTGGTTGGGATAAAATGACTGGGGGTGTCTTGGGAAGGTATGACTTTGAAAATTTTCGACATTGTGGTCCGTTGTCATGCTTGAAAATTGGAAATTTTCCTGTTGCACATTTGCATGACAACACTTCCAAAGGTTTTGCTAGAATATTTAATTAAGTCATTATCTAGATTAGTAATATTTTAAGTGTATACAACTTATTGTTCACACTTACTAATGATTTTTTTATAGGTTGTTGCCACATTTATATCCCCGAGTGCGTGTCTTAAGGGGTGTCACCGGGAGCGGGGTTGGGCTGGTTAGTAGTACTTGTTGAGAGAGTCAATGTATGTGGCATTGCCCTAGCTTTCCCTAGCATGCCTTATTACTCTCTTACAACCATCTTACTACCTCTTCAATGTTATTTCCTTCACACCTACCTACAACACCTTCAAATTCCCTTAAGATCATCTTCATACATGCCTCCTAGTATTTTTTCTACCTCTGTGCCTTTCTCCCTTTCACTTTTATGCCGGACTATTTGTGGCCGAAATCATCGACCAAGCCTTTTTTTTTTGCCGGCGACAGAACATGAGTTTAGGTCATGTACCCCTAATTAAGGCTGTCATTGTTGTCACTTCTCTAAGAACATCATCACGTAGTTTTCTACCAACTCTCAAATCTTCCCTTAAAAGATTTGAGGTTTAGGTTTAGTGGAGCTTATACTTGGAGGTCTACTTTGGAGCATTGGGTTACTTGGAGAAACAATAATAGAAGTTGCACCAACAAGGTCTATCAAGTCTATGGAGCAACCATATTTGGTCTACTTAGGTCTTCTCTCTATCCTTTTGTGATCCACCCACAACAACTCTCTTACAAGGTACTACTAACCCATGGGTGGGTTAATGTGCCAATAGTGTCTTCACAAAGGTAGGTATCCCTAACCCCCATTTTCCTTTATGTTTGGTTTGATTGATTATGTTTGATGTATCATGTATTAGACTAGGATAGAGTAGCATATTCTCGTCTATTACATTATACATATTATTAACCTCTTGCATCCGACACATGGCTTTGCATCCACCACATGGATTTACAATTTTTAGTTTAAATCAAGTTATGCAAGGACAGGCACCCCATCCTCAAGCCGCCTTGGAAATCCCGAGGACTTGGGAATGGGACGAGTCCATAGTTCAAAAAATTGTTATCGGCGATTAATCGGTATGCCAAATTTTGAATCGGAAATCGGGAATCGCATTTATCGGCAACTTTATCGCTACTTTTAAAAACATTTAAATTCATAAAATATACTTAAATTAAATGTAAAAACAATGTTAAATGATGCGAGAAGTGACTCTATAGAATGCCATAGGCCCATATGCATATTTTCGATTAAGTTTTGACCAAAAAAGTTAGTATATTACGAAAAAACTATATTGAAGACGTTAGTATATTATGATAACTTCATAGATAATATTTTTAAAATCGTTATACAATATTGAATATACTATTATAATTGTATAGTGTATAGTGTATACTGTACAGTTATTAAGTGTTAACTATAAGTATAAATTTATAATAATGTACATTGTACAGAATATACAAAACGTATAAAATAAAATAAAATACAATATGACTGTTATTTTATATAAATATATACATTGTACAGTATACTATATATTATATAAGTTGTATAACAGTTAACTATTAACAAAGACCGTAATATATTAAATATATATAAAAGAATCAAAACGAATTAATATATTAAAATTTTAAATAAATACTATTAGTATTAAGTATTAATATTAATAAGTTACAGGCAGTAAGTATTTTCATTGTTAAATATTTATTTGTAAAGTCGTGTATTCACTATGTATTGTAAATTTGTAATATAAATTTTAATATTTACACTTACAGTATTGAAAATCAGTGTATTCACTGTATTGAAAAAAAAGAAAAAAAAATACAGTATTCTTTACCTGCTAGGGCACGAACTGGCCATGAAATGGCCATGAACTGAACTTGCGTGCCCTCCTACCCACGTCGAATGCCCACGAATGGAGTAAATGCAGGTCGCAGTAGCAAAAACGAGTCGGGCAAAGAGAAAACAGGAGAAAAAACAAATCGATTTGGTCTATTTTCGTATTTAACCCTAAGCCACGATTTTCGACGAGTTTTGCCACGATTTTCAACGATTTTGGAGGGTATTTTATCGCCAATAATTGCCGATTTATCGGCATAACAAAAATCGCGATTTTTCAAAAGATTAATCGGACATCCTGAGGACTTGGGGACAGGGACGAGACATCCCCCCACATCATGAAAAAATCGGAAAAAGAGGGAGACGTCCCCGGGACATTCCCTAAATTCAAGAACGTGCCTGACATCCTCGCGCTTTTAAATATAGGAGACGTTGTAGGGGACACTGTGACGTCCCTGGGACATTCGAGGGACGTCTCAGCATCCCTTACAGCCTAACTCCATTTAACAATTAAAAAAACTCTTTTAATATGTTAAAGACTTATTCTTCTATTTATCCTAAAAGCTAATTACTCAACCCTAACCCTAAAAGGCTCCCAAAAACTTACAAAAGCACATCTCACACTCATTGTAATCACACAAAGAGCAAAGAGCAAGAGCAAGAGCAAGAACAAGGAGCAAGAGCAAAAACAAGAGGTATGTACAATGATCCTTTGCTTGTTTTATTTTTTAATTTCCAAATGCAAAGTTCAAAGTGGGATAAACAAGGGAGGGCATTGTTGTTTGTTTTTTTTAATTTCTAAGTGCATTCATTGTTTTTTTTTCCAAATGCAAGCAAAAAAATGGGTTAAACGAGGGAGGGCGTGGCTGTTATTTTTTAAATTTCAAAATGTATGCATTGCTGTTTTTTTTTTGTTTTTTTCTATTTTCAAATGCAAGTAACAAAATGGGTTAAACAAGGGACGACATTTTTGTTTTTTGTTTTTTGTTTTTAATTTCAAAGTGCATACATTGTTGTTTCTCTTTTTATTTCTAAATAAAAAGGGCATTTAAACAAGGGCATTTGTGCATTTTCTAAAGCACACATAGTTAAAATTAAAAAACTTAAACAAGGGTGTTGTTTTTAAATTTCAAATGCAAAGTGTGTTAAAAACTTTAAAATGTATAGTTATATTGTTGTTTTTTAATTATTGCAGCCCCAAAATGAGTTCGACAGCGAGTATGAAGTTGAATGTGAGATTGAAATGAGTGATGAGATGGGTGGGGGTGTGCAAGGAGAAAGAACAGTAACACCTAATAGTTCACATGGGAGTGTTGACAAGTTTAGTTGCCCTCCACGATGTTGAACAAGTATGCTAGAGGACCGTTTGACAAAAAAAAACCTTTGAAACAATTTGCTCAAATTGTTGAGGGTCCTAGATCAAACATTTTAGGGGGGATTAAACATGGAAGTGCAATATATGCTCATTGACTTGGTTGGGCAGCATTACTAGATTGAATGTGCACTTATTGCACATCTCGGGGAAAGGTGTAGGCCTATGTGGACAGCTATCACTTGAAGAGAGGGCAGAAATGGTGAGGTTGTATAATGGAGATACGACAAAAAAAGTTCCAGCAATTTGTGCCCATGGTGTTAGTGGCACCCCTTCTAGTTCTCACTCTTAGAGAACTTCTAATAGTGGTTTCTCAAATACTCCAACAACTTATGAGGTGACTGAAGTGGATGCTTTTGGTAGTAGGGGGAAGAGGAAGGTCGTGGCCTCCAATCCAGTTGTGGACATGTATGATACAAAGGCTAGGGAAGAGGTTGATGATGCCATTGGAAAATTCTTTTATGCCACTGGCATCCCATTTCATGTTGCTCACTCTCCTTATTACAAGGAGGTTATGGCTAAGGTAGCCAAAGCAGTGTAAGTTATGTGCCCCCAGGAGACACAAAGTTGAGGACCACAATCTTGGATAGGAACTATTCCAAGGTTAACTTATGATGGAGGAAATAAGGTGCATATGTGTCTCTCACGGTTGCAACATCATCATGGATGGGTGGATGATATCAAACACCACCCACTCATAAATATCATTGTTTCATGTAGAGAGGGTCCTAATGTTTTTAGGGCAATTGATTGTTCAAGAAAGAAGAAGGACGCAAAGTTTGAATTTACCATTTTGTGAGATGTCATTGAGGAGGTTGGCCCCGCCAACGTTGTGCAAGTTATCACAAATGCAACATACGTGTGCACAACAAAGAGGTAAACTTGTTGAGCTTCACTATAACATATATTTTGGACCCCATGCTTGTATGAATGCCATGAACAATACATTGAAAGACATTGAAAAATTGAATGGGTCGAAGTGTAGTGGCAGATGTTAGAAGTGCATATGTTCATCTCGCAACCACCATACATCATTGGCACTCTTTTGCAGTTTTTCGAGGAAGGAATTCTCGCCAAGCCGGTGGACACGTTTTGCATCTTACTCTATTTTGTTGGATAGGATGGTTGAGTCCGCAAGAGCCCTTGCAATGTATGGTCAAGACATCGAGTCGTCTAGGTGGGATGGGTCCAAGATAGAGAAGGAAAAGAAGGTGAAAGAAGGTGTGGTGAAAGAGACATTTTGAACAGATGTAAGATATATCACATCCACTTGTATCTCCGCCAATCTAATAAAATATGAGGATTCTGAAAGCCCCAACCTTGGTGAGATATATGAATATATCGACAATACGCTTTGACCCGATCAAGGATGTTATTCGGGAAAGTGACCTCACCTTGGAGTTCTACCATCATTGAACGGAGATGGGAGAAGTTGAATACCCCTTTACACATGGCTACATATGCACTAAATCCAAAGTGGTATCATGAGTGGCTTGGTAGGGTTGTCCCTATAGATGATGACGTGAGGAAGACTTTATTAAATGTCCTAAAAATGTATAATGCAGATGATGGTTCACGAGTCAAAACTGATTGGCTCAAGTTTACTTATCTGGAAGGCTACAAAAATGGCAAAGGTAGACAGGTGGCACATTAACACAAAAGAGTTCAATTAGTTGGAGGCAAATGTATTGACCTCCGTGATTGCTATGTACACTTGTTATTCGCTTTCTTTCTTAGGTTTCCAGTTCCTTTGCTTCTAAGAGGAATTGGTCAACATACGGATGGATCCACTCTCTTAAGAAGAACAGACTTACCTCTAAGAGAGAGAGAGAAACGTGTTGTTGTACGTAGTGCCTCGCATCTCATGGATCACAAGGCACCTATGTACAAAGAGAGCCTAGCATCACGGTGGGATGTAGATCCTGAGGATTCGAGCCGATAGAAAAAAAATCGGTAGCATCGAGGATCGATTGATATACCCTTTGTAGATGTAGATGATGTTGATACAAATACTACTAATGAAGAGATGTTTCATGAGTGTTCCCTCGTGAGGACTCTATAGTGATTATTGAGCTGCCATTTTGGTTATGTACTTATGAGTTATGAGTCTATGACATAATATTTAATAACATATGTAGTTGTACTCTTCTCATGCTAATTATCAAGACCTTTTTTCATTTTCATATTGATATTATTGATGTATCTTTTATCTAGAATGTAGTATAAATGTATCTCGGGTTCTTGGTTCTAATTTTTATTATAATGTCAATGAATAAATATGAAAATCGAATATTAAATATAGCATTGTGGGCCTTGGCTTATGTGATGAATAATTCAATTAATGGTTTCAATCTTCAAACTCCCAATTTTAAGTCTTAGTTAATTGAATTATTCATGTTATATTTGTAATATATATAAATTTTATATAGTTTTTTATTACCCATCCCAAAGTATTAGGTAACTAAGCTTTAAATCTTTTCCATGTACTTGTTTACTATCTCATTCTTACAACCTTAGGTTCTAGTAAGACACCATCCCCTATCCTAGACATAGGCTTTGGAACCCAACGCCGTTAATAGAGTGTATTATCTTCTAGATCCATGACTCTTAGACCACTTGGTATTTTATCTTGGCTTGCATGTTGGCCCTAGTTGTCACATTTTTCTCCTAGCCCCTAAACCTTATCATAACGTTCTTATCTCTCTCATCTACCTTTCATCACTTGTGGTGATGTCATGTCTTAGGGTTTTTCTAGCGAGCCTTAACCCATTCTGAATTTACATGGGTTGTTACTTTCTCTCTCCCATGCCCACCATTGAAGGAAATCATTCATGGTGCACTTTTTCCCAATCTCAACCCACACAAACCATTCAATGTAATATGGTTCAAATCACCCCAATAAATCCTTCGCTTCTCATTGAAGACTCGACCACAATGTGTATCTCACTCCTACCAAGGATGGGTCATATTTCCAAGTTCCCCATACTAGAGCTCCCATGGATACTACACCATTAAAATCATCTTCAAACCCACCTAATAATCCTCCTAGAATAAAATCAATATCAACAATCCCTTCCCACTACTAGTCGAAATCCGTAAATGATAACAACCTTGTGATTGTCAAGTTGTTGGATCAAATGGCTCATATGCAAACCACCACTAATAATAACATGGCCCAAATGCAAAACCAAATTTTGTAAATGGCATCTCAACCTCAACAAATCATTATGGGACCTACTAATCAATCTTCTTCACCTCTGTTGCCTTTGGATGCGCATGGGAATCCAATATCCCAACCTCCAATTCGTAATAAGGTTTTGTAAGCATTACGAGAATGAACCTCTAGCTCCTTACATTTCTTCCATGGACATTGGTGGGATCTCACCAACCATTTCTTATAATTAATCAATTGATCCCACTCTCCATCTTAAAGCCTTTGGAAACCTCTACAAATAGCATATTCAATACTAATGCAACTACCAAAGTTTTGGCCAAAACCCGATGGGTGATGCTTTAGAATGGTAAAGTCACTTCCTCGCATTCAATCAATGCAAGAAGCCTTAGTTAAAGCCTTGTCAAAAAATTTTAGGAGGATGACCTTCTCAAAAATGTTTTTCAAAATCACCAAGACAAAAATAACTAACTAATGAATCAGCCCATGACTTCATCAAATGTTGGAAATCCATGGCAAATAAAGCCAATCACAATCTAGATAACCAAAATCTATCAAAATCTTCCTTAAGCCATGAATCTCAATCTACAATATAAGGTCTAGACTTTCTCCCCGCAACATTAGAGGAGACCATCGAATAATTTAAGAGGCAAGATTACATGATGAGTAAATTCAACAATCTCTTAAAACCACTAAGGACACCTTCAAATCAACAACTAACGCTATCAATTCATCTAAAAATCAAGCCCATTATAATGACAAATCAATCATGCTTTCTTCTTCAACTAATTCCAATCCAAGTAGTTCAATTACTCATGAAAACCCTCACCACCCATCCTTGAGTTACCAAGAACTCAAGCAACTAATGCCTATACCTACATTACATCACATTGATCCTTTAAAACCCCTTCGCACATGGTATGATCCCACCAAATTTTGATGGTGGCATGCTAACATAGGGTGCTCACTGACAAATGTCGAGACCTCAAAAGGATCTCCTTTGAGTTCCTCTTAGGTGCTAATTTTGATATTAGTGCAATCACCCAAAGATTGCTATGAGAAATACCAATCACTTCTTCAATGCCAACAAAATCATTAACAAAGACCATTCTAGACTTGTCCATAGCCCCGAAGAGGCACCCATGAACAACTTTGTGGGCATAATCAAGGATATTATACCATGACTACTTTAAACTTTTAACCTCCAATGTGAATGCGGCTAAATTCAACCATCAACTAAAGCCCGCACATGAGAATCTTGTCCAAAAGCTAAAAGCCATATCGAGACGAGTTGTTCCTTGGACACTTCTACTTCATCCTCTAATGACGATCCTACTCCACCAAGGAACCTATTTCTCAATATAAGGAAAAACTTCCTCCAAAGAATAAACCACTTCCAATCATCAAATCTTCAATCACTTATAACAGTTCTCAAACTAAGTATTGTTATGGATCTTATCAAAAACCTCAATGGAACTTCTTGGTTGAACTTAATTATATGCCTTGAACATCCACCTTATGGAACTTATGTGTATATTTCCTCAACATCGTAAATTTCTCGTGCGATCACTTCAATCTTAAGAGGATTACCCAACAAACACCAAGGAAGACCCTTCCAATTAACCTCACCTAATGATGAGATCCATATTATAGGTATCATGACTCCTCGAACTAAAAAAACACTCCCTAGAATTTCTTGAGGATGACATGGTTAACAATGAAATCCTCTTCGCCCCAACAACCCTCCTCTCTTATGAGTGTCATCATCAATGATGCCCAAATAAAGTATGTCCCCATGACAAAAGCTCTAGAATCAATGTCATCTCATTTTGATTAATGAAAACCTTAGGATATTTTAACAAGACCTCGAGTGAAGACAACTCACTTGTCATGGCTTTCATAAAACTCATCAAGACCCCACCTGGGTACATTTGGCTCCCCATTATCAGGTCCCAAAACCATGCACACCAAGGTCATGGTCTTAGATCAGCCACCCTCATATAACCTCTTTTAGGCCGATTATGAATGCATCGACAATGTGGTTGCCTCCATCTGGTAGCCAATTCTATAAATTTATCCACACCAATAAAAAAAAACAAGCACGGGGCGATCCCAACCCATGGGACCTTCTCTTCCTCACCCTAACAAGGCATTTCTAGATTCCTACCACTTCAAATGTGCATGGTATAGTGAATCCGGGTTCGCAACTACCAACTCAAATTCTATGACTACAAACCCGACATCCAAGTCACTCTTGTTGAGTCTCATGATGACAAGCCTCATAAACTCCAAAATACATGTAACAAAAACAAGTCACCACAATGTATTCCAGGTTGGCTCCCTCCATCTATCCTCCCAAGAGACCAATTCCCACGTACTTGAAGCCAAGATTGAGAAAGACCCTCCTTGTAATACCAATGAATCCTCTTACAACCATGACGAGGATCTCAATGAATGTAATGAATTTGGAATTGCCAAAATGATCCAAGAACATCCATCTCTTTCCCAGCAATTCTTTAGCTAGCTTGGCATCACTGGCAAAGAACTTTCTATTGACACTAACACATTTGACCATGGTGATACATAAGCATGTACCATATTACCCTCTTATGATCAGGATTATATTATGTCCCATGCATAAGCTAGACACCTAGATGTTCTCCACCATCAAAGCAGCTTGGCTAAAATGCATGCCTTCAACCATAAAACCAACATGATATCCACAATGATTTTGATCCTCCTCACTTTGACATTAGTGAGGACTAGGAAGAAGAGACTCTACTTAAGTGTCCTCTAGGTAATCTACCCTTGGAAAACACTAAGTTTGGTAATTGAACAAATTTCAGACTTTGCTTCAAAGAATCAAACTGAAAAACTAGACATTTTTTATTGCATCGCCCATGTTGCTTAAACAAACATCCTAGATTGCAGCAACCATGCTGCTCAGAAGCATGATGCCATTCAATTTTATCAGACCACAACAGACTACATCAACTATTACCTGAAAACCCAATGCAATTTTAGCAAAACCTGTTACAGACAACTACATCAGCCAACTTCATCCCAAAAAGACCAATGTTGTTCAAAATCCTGCTGAACCTATCTCCTAACCAACAAAACTCACACTTGATGCTAAAGTAATAGACGCGAGTATAAAGGCCCCTTATTTTCGACAATGATAAGGCCATTTTCAAGATACTCCATGCACAAGAAGACCAACTACCTTGTCCATCATAAGCTTCATAAATTAACATAGAAACCTCTTTTATTTAGCAACTTTGTTTCCAATGTCAATCCAATAAGAAATTAAATTTCCATATTACCTTATGTTCCTTATTATTTCCAAGATGGCAACTCTTTGCTAGTGGAAGATATTCTCAACATCTAACTCGACAATGAAGATGACTCTGTGTGGTCATGATAGGAGATTGTTTTCCACGCTTATAACACAACACTCTCTAGCAATCCTTCTTAAACACAAGGAGGCCAATAAGCAACGAAGTTTCCAAATTATTTGGCACTCCTTATCATTTCCAAGATGGCAATTCTATGCTTGTGGAAGATACTCTCAACGTCCAACTCGACGATGATGATGGCTCCCATGTGGTCACGATAGGAGATTGGTTTCCACACTTACAACCACAACATCAAGCAATTCTTAAACACAAGGAGGCCTTTGCTTGGGGTTATTCTAACATGCTCGAACTTGATCCCGAGAGTGTTGACCATAACATAGGTACTTACCCGACACCACTCCCATTCGACAAAAAAGTAAGAAAAACTTTGGAAATTTCTAGACTTTATCATGAAGAGGCTCATCAAACTTGTCGATGCCAAATACATTCAACCAATTGACTATTCCAAACAAGTCTCCAACATCATACCCATTCGCAAAAAGGTCTATCCACATATGTATCAACTTTTGTAACCTCAATCTTGCTCTTCCCAAGGATAATTTACTCTACCATTCACCGATGCCACGACAATAGATTTGATACAAGATGTTATCCCTCACGGATGGGTTTTTAGTTTACAATCAAATTTAAATCTCCCAACGATCAACACAATACCACCTTTATAACCAAGTGGGGCACATATTTATACATAAAGATGCCTTTCGGCCTTGAAAACAATGGAACAACTTATCAACTTGCAATGGCCCACATCTTCCATGACTTGATCCATAAAACTATCGAAGTCTACGTCGATGATCTTCTAGTCAAATCTCGACATAAAAAGATATGTTTGTGACCTCAACGAGTCCTTGAGTGCCTCTAGAAATACAAGGTCCACCTTAATCCTAGTAAGTGCATTTTTTGTGTCACTCAAGGCAAGCTCTTGGGGTTCCTCATCTCCAAACGAGAATGACATGGAACCTACAAAAATTCAAGCAATCATCAACATGCCACAACCCACTTCCATTCCCAACATCCGTACTTTCTTATGAAAGATTGGGGCAATTTGACGGTTAGCTCCTAACTAGCATGTCGAACTCACTCCATTAACAATTTCCTTAAGCAAGGTGCTAATTTAGAGTAGAATAAGATCTGATTAGCAAGAATTTGACTTCATGGAGAAATCCTTACATAGCATTCCGAAATTACGACATCCTTTCAACCCTACACTCATCCTCTTTACCTCATCTACCCTCATATCCGCTTACGAGCAATGTTGGACAATAGATGAGAACGGAAAAGGACATGAAATATATTAAATTAACCGAACACTCCTCGATTATGAGATGTGCTCAACACCAACAAAGTGTACTTGCTTGGCCAAATATTTTTCTACTTCTAAGCTTCGACATTATATGCTATATCAAACAACTTATGTTATCATCCACACCAATCCTCTTCACCACTTCTTTTCACAACAATCCTACCTACGAACCGCATTGGAAAAATGGATGGCACACCTCATGGAATTTGATTTGGACATTATTGCGGAAAAGATGTCAAGGGGCAAGGGATTGCACATAAACTTGACTACTATCCAATACCACCCGACCCATATCTAGGATGCCCTACCCGATGAGGATGCTCTCTTCATCAAGGTATGGATCAAGCCCTTACCGTTAAAGACTATTTTCATAACTCCACTTTCGATCTTGATGCATGAGCCCTCGAAGAAGGTGAAATTGAACCTAAACCTAAGCGTAAAACCCAAGGAGTTAAATCAAAGATCGAAGAAATCACCATCGGCTTGCATGGAAACACATTGATTCTCCACTTTGACGAAGTCAATTGCTTGCATGGAGCCGAGGCGGATGTGTTCTTATCGATCCTTCGAGAAAGATCATCCCTTTCTCTTTTCACCTTGACTTCGATCTCACTAATAACATAGTCAAATATGAAGCTCCCATTCTTGGAATTCAAGCTACCATCACTTCTAAGATCACCTATTTTCATGCCTTGGGTGATTTACAACTTGTTTACCAACAAGTCAATGGCGAGTACCAATGTAGAATCAAAACCTTAAAGCCTACCATGAAATAGTCACCAAGCTTGCTAAGGAATTCGCATCTTTTTAATCGTGTCAATACCTCGAGAGTAAAATCATGTTCCAACACCTTAGCTTCCTCTACATCTCACTTCTACCCCATAAATCCCTTCAAGATAACCAATTCAAGGTTTAAATCGGAAAAGATCCTTTAACCTTATCTTCCCTTGATCAATCTTGCATATGTAACATCGAAGCCACCACAAAGAGGCAAATTCCATGGTTTGAGGAGATCATCTAAATTCTTGAACAACAAACTTATCCTCCGCACATTGACTATCGAAAAAACTAAATATCCGCAAGAAAGCCTACAAGTATGAGCTTAAAAACAATGTTCTCTATTATCCCGACTTCAAGGGAACCCTATTCCATTGTGTTATCGAGACAAGGTCCCTCCTCTCCTCGAAAAAGCACATGGAGGCATTTGCAGAGGCCATTGTAGAATAACACGCTACAACCCACAAATGCCTACCTATGGGTTATTATTGGCCTACCTTAGAGACAAATGCACATGCTTTTGCCAAGAAATGCAAACCTTGCCAATTTCATGATGATCTTTTAATTCTCAAGACTCGACCGAGCTCCAAGAACTCGGAGCTCCCTTTCTAGCCTCTTACCATGTGGGGATTAGATTTTATCAAAAATTTACCTCATTCACAAGATGGACGTACCTTTATCATTACGACTACAAAGTATTTTACGAAGTAGGTGAAGGACATGCCCTTACTAATGTTACTGGAACCACAACTCTAAAATTCATACTTAGCTAGATTATCTATCTTTGGAATTCCACAAACCATCATTCTTGACAATGGTGGGAATTTCAAATGCAAGAGATGAAGCAAAATTAAGTCCTTCGACTCCTCACCATCCCTAGTGTAATATCCAAGCAAATTCTACCACTATGATTCTCAATGAAATCCTCCATTAGACCATTCGGGGACTCTCAACAACTAGCACAAAGAAGTTGCATTATGCACTTTGGGCATGTTGCCCTAGCATTTGTACAACCACCGGGCAATTCCATTCTCTCTAGTCTACACTCCAAATCATCCTCACACTTGAAGTTGAGTTGCCTTCCTTCGCATCTCTCTTCATGGCATCATTCCCAATGTGGAGCTTCATGAAGCCCGCCTTCATACTCTTGATTTGTTGGCGTAAAAACATTCCAATGCTCTCCAACATGATCATCAATATAAAGCGCACATTGCAAACAACATAACAAACTTATAAAACCCAGAACTTTTCCATTGGAGAACTAGTCCTCAAATTGAATTACACCCACAATGAAGCCAAATACACCAAAAAGGTAGGACTCATTTCTAGTTAAAGATATCTCAAGACCAAGTACTTACCGATTACAAACCAACACAGGTCACATTTTCAAGGAACTAACGAAAACTCGGTTCTTGAAGAAATACTATGATTGATCTTCTTTACTACCTCTCTTGAACATAGCTTGTTTTACTTTCATTTGTTTTGCATGGATAGATATGTTCATTTAATATTACATTCTCATGTTTTAATTATGATTTACTAATGTAATGGTACTAATATTTCATGTTTCCCCTTAAAGCCTCTACTCCATAGTTTTCTACGCTTCTTAGCTTTACCACCGTCCCTTGGCTTTTCCCCACCATAGTTCCCACATACATCTACATACCTATTTTATTCTTTTTGCCAGGACTATTAGTTCGGTTAATTCAATTCCCAACTAGCACCTTATAACCTATTATATTTTTGAGACTGTTGGTTCTTGATTCAAATCCCAACTAGCACCTCATGGTCTATTCTTTTTTCCAGACTATTGGTTTAATAAGTTCATTTCTTGACTCACACCTCACAACCTACGGTTTGACATGCCATGTTATACACTTCCTAGTTTTATTTACCTTTTACCTACCTCTTGGTTTTTTTATGCTTCCTAGTGTTTACACCTTACTTTGCCTATTGATGTTTACTTTTACCTAAACTCCAAGTTATTATCTACGCCTCTCAACTATCAATTTGTGAGTTGCATTGTAAGACCTTGGGAAATCAACCAAGCCTTCCTCACAAACACCCATTTCCTATGATTACATACTTACAACCTTAGGCTCCCAACCATAACTAGGCATTTTCTTAGAAAGGAATAAAGAATGGTTTATTGTGTCATTCTAATTCCTATAGTCAGTTGTTCTTCTTATAGCTCAACTTTGCAATCTATATTTGTCTCTCATCCACATTTTACCCTCTCTTGTGATGAAAGTCTCAAATTTGTCTGTCATTGTATCACTTCTTTATACACAATGATTGGGGCAACCCAATCATAGCTCATTATCTACCTTTATTACACACTCCTCATTAGTCCCATCGAGGTTAGTCTCACAGATAGCACTCTTTCCTAAAGTGCAAATCTAGGAGCATCTAAGCATCATGGTTTGTAGGTTCTCCTCTATAACGACTAGGTGTAAGCTCTCTAGTATTAGTCATCTTTCATACCCATTTGATTGGCTTTGCAAATCAATAAAAAGTAATAGAAAAAGCCAAAAAAATTTAAAAGCCATATTATCAAAGAAAATCAAGCAAAAGGCTATAAAAAGACAATTATTACAACCAAAGTCCAATCACAAACAAAAAGATGTGATATCATTTGGCACACCCCTATCCTAGTTGAAACCTCAAAATGCATAGTTGGGCTTGTCACATAGAGCTCAAGGTCCTTTGGGGTGTAGGTAGGTTTTTTACTAGGGTAGGAGGCTACATATTTATCATTAGTGCCCTTGCCTTTTCATGTCAGTACCTAATCCTCATAGTAGGCCTATGGCTCCTTAAGTGAGGTCCCGAGGAATGGGGAACATGTCATGTGGAAAGGTAGGAACCTTTACTTTTCTTGCATCTCATAGATTGACATGGGATATCTTTATACTTCACTAGTTTTGAAGAAAGCTAAAACCTACCATATTTAGATTCCTTCACCCCATATCGAAAACTCTTACTCTTGCCAATCTGATTAAAGTGTCTTGATTCCATAAAAACTTGTTTATGCCTTGGTGGCACCCATTTTTCTTCCCTTTCACATTATATCCCCTTGTTGGACAAGCTAGATTCTAAGTCTCTCCCATCCTCTTCACATCCTTTTCTCCATCTCTTTTTAGACATGTTAACATTGTGACAAGCATTAGGGTTTAAGGACATTCCTTAAACCATCCCTACTTGAGTACCGCTACATATTGAGGCTTTGAGTATGCTCTCTCTCGATCATTGATATCTTCCTTCTTGGATTTCTCTTAGTTGTGTTTTGGGATTCATAGTGTCACATTCTCGCTAATTTATTATTTCCAAGGTTGTTAGATCGGTTGATTAATTTCCACTAGCACTTTTTTACAATTTCTAGGTTCTCGTGACCTACTTTATTCTTCCTTTATAAGGTTATATGGACCCAACCTAGTCCTACTTACGTATCTATTCTCCATTCCAATATTTATAGGCTTTCTAACTCGATTGATTAGTTTCTCAACTAGCACCATTCTTATGCTTTTTAGGTTCCTTCGTAACTAATTTAGTCTTTCATTTATAAGATTATCTGGATCTAACCTATAGCTTTATACCTCATCTCTAGGCTTCTAGATTGGTTGATTAATTTCCCACTAGCACCTTTGTGATGCTTTCTAGGTTCTCCAGACCTAATTTAGTCTTCCACTTATAAGACTATTTGACCCGACCTAGACCTTTGTTTCACCTATTTTACTCCCTACATTTCATGGCTACTAGTCGGTTGATTAATTTCCCAACTATCACCTTTTTGACCTACCATAGGCTATTCAAACTTGACCTAGTCATCTTCTCTCGGACCCAAAGCACTTAACCCCTATGAGCTCTTTTCCCATAATTTTTGTATACCTACTTATTGACTCACTTGTGTACGCTTGCATTGTTATTCTCTCCTTTTAGTCTTGTATCATTAGGGTTCCTCAATAGATTTGCACCCTCCACGATCAGAGAAGAGGTAACATGCATTCACTTTCATGGAAAGGTAAGTTGAGGTAAGTATATTTCATTTGGTTGAGTTCATATTTTTATCATACTTATGACTTATTACTTCATTTATTGTCACTTCCTTTTGATTTCAAAGTGTACCATGTTTCTTTTCCAAAAAAATATCTCGCATTACACTATTGTGACATGCAATGATCTTTGATTGGGGCATATGTATACATTTTATTTTTACTCTTACTAATGATTTCTCTTTGTAGGTTGTCGGTGCATTAATCTCCCTTAGTAAGTGTCCTTAAGGGGCATCACCTAGAACAAGGTTTGGGTTGGTTTGCGTACTACTGGGGAGAGTCATTATATGTGTAATCACCTTAGCATTCCTTAAGACCCCTTATTATCCTCTTCTTACAACCTCATTACAACCTTCTTATGGCCATCTCACTATCTCCCCAATGTTATCGCCTTCGCACCTACCTTTAACACCTTCAAATCACCTACATACTTGTTTCCTAGTATTTGTTATGTCTCCATATTCTTTTCCTTTTCAGCTTTATGCTAGACTGTTTGTGGCTGATGGCATCGACCAAGAAAGCCTTTTTCTAGCCGGCATAGTATCATCACAACATGTCGTCAACTAAGAGAGAACATGACTTCAAGTCATGTACCCGTATTTAAGGGGGGTGGAGTGGGCCAAGGACCGAGGCCAGAGATGGCCCTATATCTGATCTGAGTCAAAATTATCATTTCTCTAAGAACATCACGTAGTCTACTTTGTCTTCACTCACAAATCTTTCCTTAAAGGTTTAAGAGGTTCTAGGTTTAGTAGAGCTTATACTTGGAGGTCTATTTTGGAACTTTGGGTTACTAAGAGCAACAAGAATAAGAACTGAACCAGGAAGGTCTACCAAGTCTTTGGAGTCCCCAACTTTGGTCTACTTAGGTCTTCTACCTATCCCTCTTGTGATCCACCAACAACTCTCTCACAAGGTGCTACTAACCCTAGGGGGTTAATGCGCCAATAATGTCTTCACAAAGGTAAATATCCCGAACCCTTCCTTTACCTTTATGTTTAGTTTGATTATGTTTGATGTATCATGTATTAGATTAGGATAGAGTAGCATATTCTTGTCTATTGCATTATTCTTATTATCAGCCCTTGCCTATATTTGCCACATGGCTTTACAACCCTTTGTTTAGATCCTTAACATGCACTTGCATACAATCTCATTCTTACAACCTTAGGTTCTAGTAAGATCCCATCCTCTACATTAGACATAGGTTTTGGAATCTTATGCCTTAAATAGAATGCGAAATATCGTCTTCTAGATCCGCAACTCTTACATTACTTTGTATTCTATCTTGGCTTGTGTGTTGGCCATAGATTCATTTTCTACTTATATCCTTGTCTATATTGGTGAGAAGAGGGAGGATAGTCATATTGACTATCTTAGCCCACATACAAAAAGTGGTGTTACAACACCGTAGGATAGATCAAAATTGCTAGAATGCTAGAACTACTTTAGATATTATGCATCAATAGAATAGAATAAAGGATAAGTTGTTGGTCAAGGGATAGAGTGAACAACCTAAATGATAGGAACTAAACTACTATGTATAAAATTAAATAAATCTATGTTCTATTCTTCACTAAATTAAGCACATAAATATTATTTTGTGCTCCATTTTGGTATTAGGGCATGAGAAATTTTAAGAGCATGAGAGGAAAGCAGATCAAGAAGGAGAGGAAGAAGAAAGAGGGGCCTCAGGCACTCTATATGATATGTGCAAGCTTCAAGTGGCACAATTCAGCTCCTTCCCAGTTATTTGCCATAAATCCTTCCTCCATTCAAATATCTATTGTAGCAGCCAAAGAGAGGCACAGTGAGAGAAACAAGAATCCAAAAAAAAAAAAAAAAATTGAAACTTGAAACTACCCATGTTGAAGCACTCATCAAGAGCTCTCCAACAGATCTGATTTTGCCTGATTTGGTGCCTTGGAGCAAAAGTTATGGCTGCTTGAAATTTTCCTAGTCATGATGCACAAATGACGGCCACAAGGCCGTCAAATTTACTCAGACCAGCTGTCTCCTTCTCATTGGTCGGCCGTCTTTACTCAGACAGTGCCCCTCCACTTCTCCTTCTCATTGGTCGTCTCTTTGACATGTTTGTCTCTTAGCTCGAGACCATGTGTCGCCCATTGGAATTTGGATCTCCTTACCATTTCAGCCACTGCCGCTTTGCTTCAACTTTCCCAACACCAGACTTCAAGGGATTGTGCCACGTGGCAAAACCTTATGCAATTTCGACCACATTCTAAGCCTCAAACCAATTCTTATCAAGCAGCCCGAAATCGTACCATGTGCCTGCATACTCGCCAATTTACTTTTCATGTCTTAGCTGATTTCCGCGCTTTGCAAAAGTGTAGTTAAGCAGAACCTTTGCTCCAATTAACATTGAAACCCCTTTTGTATATAAAGGCTTGAGCGCTCCTTTACTTGGTAAATATGGGATAATTCCCTAGAGTAAAATGCAAAGGCACCATTAACAGAGCTCCATCATGACTGTGTTTCGAACCAGAGAGCAAACAGAGCTTTCACTAAAGCTTCTAACACCCAAATGGCAGACCACAAAGGCTAAAGTCACCCCGACTCATCTGCAAAACACATTGCAAGCTCAAATCCATCACAAAACATGTGCATACTTCTGTCAGAAGCCTCTGCAGACCATAAAACATGCAAAAGAGACGTGGAAGTATTTAAAATCGGAAAAATAGTGTTGAATGTGATCCAAATGATCAAAATGATGCAAGAGGTTCATTTTGGCAACAATATTATTGATTGCGGTCTCTACCCTTTTGGTGATGCTTTTGTCAAACAAACCCATGGCTTTTCATAGATTTATTATTCGGTTTATACTATTGTCTACGCTTGAGAAAGGATTTACATATTTTTAATACTCAGCATCTATGTCACAAGATACGCCGAACGTTAAATTTCTAAATTCGCTGAACTTTATCCTCGTTGAACATAAACTCAAACTTTTTCCATTATTTTTACATGGGAAGTTTTGGACATGTTTTTGCATTGTTTTATAAATATGTGCGTATATACCTTTGTTTTAAAACTCAACGAGTAATCGTGGATTCATGAGAACTCGCCACTCTTTTGCAGACAAGTAATCACCCCATTACTCACAAGCCAATTTAAAGCTCCGACTCATGAGTAATGGCAAGTAATTACTCACGAGTCCAAGTCTACTACTTGGCATTATTCGGTTACCTTGTTAATCTAACCTGCAGCAAAAAAACATCATTTGCTTTCATTCCTTCACAATTTTCTGTGTTTTTCTTTGATACAGTGACTTGTGGTTGCTGCTCCTGATTCTCAAACACAGCCACGTTCATTCAGCTATCAATGTCATTGTGAAGGATTAATAGGTCTCATGGACTGCAATGCTGCTGCTATTTCAAACGATCTGCCTTCTGGTTTTTAAGCTTGCATAGAAGTCTAACTACGATCTACTACTCTTTTTTGGTCGAATTAATATAATATATATTTATGAGTTCTCTACATTCATTTTTCATGTCATTTAACAGTGTCTTACATGTTATTTAAGTTTATTTTATGAATTTATAAATTTTTAAGTAGTGATAAACTTGTGAAGTTCTGAGTCCGAGTCAAAATTTTGGGCTACCGAGTACAATTTTTAAAACTAGGTATATACTATATACACATAGACCGACTGAAAACAGAGGTCTAAAAGCTCTCTACTCTATACCTCCGACAGATTTATCCATTTAGTTCTTTTAGAAAATTCAAATGATTAAAAACAAAAACTATTGCTCAAACTTAAGAACCTTTATTTCCAAAACTTTATCCATAGGAGAACTTGAACCAAACTTTATCCTCATCAAACTCAAACCTTGTGACTTAGATTGCCATGACCCGATTCAAAAAGGTAACCTGCACTTAAAGAGGGGGCATTTTTTCCCCTTAATGTTGGTGGGTTATTTTGAGCCATCAACACTATCACTTTCCATCCCACGAGGCATTCAAATAGGGGCAAAGTTGTCTGAACTTTAATGGGGAAATCTACCTGGCAAATAGATCACTTTGATAGTTACTAGAATTATTTCAATAGTTTTTCTTATTTCTTCTTGAGTTCTTCTTTTAAGAATCCCCTAGCCTAAGATTGTTTTATTGGTTCTTCTACCAATCAAGGTCAATTGCTAATAGCATTTAAGAGATTAAGCATAAACATTTATGGCAGTCCAATAGAACATTCAGCTTTTGTATATAAACAATTGTCAATAAGACATGGATAATCCAATATTGTTGTGTTCTCTACTAGTACAAATATATCAAAGTTCTCTCATCAGTCCACAATAGAATGTGTTGTTTTTATCATCTACCTATTCTAATTTTGGAGGCTTTCTCATCTTTATCTAGATTATTTTTCTTCCTAAAGCTAACTTCATTCATTGACAAATGACCTTTATTGTGTCTGGATCGTAGAAGGGCTGACCTTCTGTATGGTTGGAAAATATACAAATTTCAAATTCAAATATGGCCTGTCTAATATAAAATGCTAGCTAGTAATTGCACTTCATAAAGAGCGCAATTTCCAAGAATAAGTCCTCAAATTTTATATCTTTTGCAGCAAGCTTAAAGATCTCAATTTGCTTGCCTAGATTTAGGCTAAGGCACAATATCAAAAATACATTTGACATATATAGTCTGGACAGTCTTCTAATGAAGATCTGTAATCTGCACCAATTCTATCTGGTAATATTATAAAACTTAACACAACAGAGTTTGTAATGACCTTCTCTAAATCTATTAATAAAAATAAATTTACGATCTTACATGTTAAGTATCTTCCTAAGCCTTTCACTTTACACCTAACCATCTGTTTTTTGTCCTTTACTCATCAAGAAAAGGCCATGTAACTTAGTGTATCAATTAGCTCAAATCTTTTTATTGTTGAAATAGGTTGCACAAGTTGCTAAAAAACAGAAACAAAACAACACCGAACAATGACAAAAGCAAGTTAAAGGAATGACAAGAAACTGCATGGTTTGAAAGAAAACTAAAATAGAAGAATGCCTACCATGTAAGTCTAAACACTCTTCATCGTCCTCTGGCATGCAAAATCTCCGATGCCCAGAAGATGACACTGCTAGAGGAAGATGTGGATGGAAGCAAAATCCATTCACTGTGTCTGATAGTGAAGCAAGTCAAAAACAAAAACAGGATGAGTAAAAGTGTCTCTTTTATATGTCAACTGCAAAACATACATCTGAAAAAGATAATCATCATAGATTACTAGATATGAAAAACAAAAGGGTTCTTGCAAACCCTATAATACTTGCCAGAAGAAGCTTGGAAGTTTGTCACCCACTCTCCAGTTTGCAGGTCATACACATTTACTCTCCCATCCTATCAGCAAAGGAAGAAAAATCAAGATTTTTTCTACTTTAGATTCAATTTATTAGCACCTGATATCAAAGAAGTTATATAGAAAAATTTCAATAGAAATAATTGAACATACTTGTCCACCAGTGCCCAGATGCCGGCCATAAGGTTCAATGTCAAAGGCTATTCGCTGATTTGTATTTTCTGCGGACCTATACAACCTGGAATTCCAAAAAAAAGATTCATGCCATCAAACTTAACAATATTTGAATAAAAATGCCTCGGATTCTTAAGACAACACTGAACCATGCAGCCTCAACATAAATAACATGCTAGGACATCTCAAGGCAACTTATTAGCAGTTATTACTTATTTATGTATATAAATGCAGCATGTAAATTGTGACCAATGAACATTCCCAAACAAATCATGCCCTGCTTACAAGAGCAAAATTGTAGACATCGTTACAGAGGGGTGAGTGTATTTGATAAAAAGACAGGTATAGACAGCACAAGGAATCACATGCCAAATATAATTCAGAAAACGCGAAGTGGCACCTTTATCTATGCAGGCACAATAAGCTTGTAAGATTCCTAGGAAGACTACTAAAGTGAAAGGTATAACATTCCATCGTCTTAGTCCGACTTGAAAAAGGATCTTTTTGTATCACGCTTAGTGAATTTGAGCACTTGGTCAAAGTCTATTCAAGCCAGGGCAAGCTTTTACACCTTGGATTTTTTTTTATACAGGTAATATTTGACTTACTAGTCAAAACCAAGTCGTGACTATTTCTGCAACCACTCATGTATGCAGGCATACGCTTACCTACTCAGTCTCGCACAAGGAACCATCTACATACGTGCAGGCACATAAGCCTCCAAAAGACTCAAACCAAAAATGGGTGTATTAATTCTGCATAAAAGATAAATGGACATTACTTGCATCGTATTGAACCCAGGAAAAATGTCTGGACTTATTTGCAAAAGCAGTACATAGCCTCAGTTTACCAATGTCAAATCAACATCAACACCATGAATCTAATATGTACCATTTAATCACCAGCTTATAAATTGATAGAAAATCTGTCAGCATGATTAATCATTTAATCATAACAATAAATGAATGTGAAGTCTAAGATGAATACATTGACATGCATAGAAACTTGCTAACTTTACATGAATCGCCAAACATGTATACAGAGGCATTTCTTTTGAAATTCAATGTCAAACAACCTACACAAATGCAAACAACTGCACAAACATGCATACTCATAATTACATGTACATAGACATCGGATACAATGGAAATGCTCACCAAATTCTGGTTAAAGAAACTTACTTGTATAAAATACCGGCTGTATTTCGCACATCCCAGCATAAAATGTATGGGTCCTTCAAAAGCATTTAATGAACCACCCAGATCAATATTTGGATCAAATTCAACACTGTAGAAGTTAAAAGGTAAACCTGCAGTTCAAATCAAAAGCTTTTCCCTAAAAAGGAAAGAACAATACTTATTTGAAGAGAAAAGCTTGACACATAACACAAGAAGATACTCTCAAATTAGTCTTTAAGATGTTAAAGTGATGTGCGTCCTGGGATGGTAATGTTAAAAAGAAAGGAAGGTCTTTCTTCAGGGTTAGTTCCTTATCAATAAAACAATGGTAACGTGCAACCCATTTCAGTCCTTAGCTGTAAAAGGTATTAAAATAGCTATACATAAACAAAATGCTTTAAAAGACTAAATATACAAGAAACCTCAAGAGATCTACACCATTAACTACAATATCTCAAATATGTATCTTGAGAAGCATAATACCTCCGTTATACATCCAAAACAAAATCACTGAATCCCTTTAACCCCTACGTATAGACAGGAATTCTAGCCCGAAAAATTGCCTTTAGACCAGTAATTATATGTTTAAATGTACAATTACAGTTAATAAGTTCTACATGAACTAACATGTTCTTTTGTATTTTCGCACATCCATGTAAAAGACTAGGATCTATATCATACATCTAATATCTTTTAAATCATCCACTGCATCCTAATAATGGGCTCAGGCGGAATAGGCTTATCAAACCTAGGACTTATTGCCATCCTCCTCATCCAGGAATTTTCAAATTAAATTTTGATGATGCAGCAAAAGGCAAACCCAGGTCAGCTGGAGGGGGTGTTTCCCAAGACTCAAACTGCCAGACTGAATCCCTTTAACCCCTACGTATAGACAGGAATTCTAGCCCAAAAAATTGCCTTTAGACCAGTAATTATATGTTTAAATGTACAATTACAGTTAATAAGTTCTACATGCACTAACATGTTCTTTTGTATTTTCGCACATCCATGTAAAAGACTAGGATCTATATCATACATCTAATATCTTTTAAATCATCCACTGCATCCTAATAATGGGCTCAGGCGGAATAGGCTTATCAAACCTAAGACTTATTGCCATCTTCCTCATCCAGGAGTTATCAAATTAAATTTTGATGATGCAACAAAATCACTGAATCCCTTTAACCCCTATGTATAGACAGGAATTCTAGCCCAAAAAATTGCTTTTAGACCTGTAATTATATGATTAAATGTACAATTACAGTTAATAAGTTCTACATGCACTAACATGTTCTTTTGTATTTCCCCACATCCATGTAAAAGACTAGGATCTATATCAAACATCTAATATCTTTTAAATCATCCACTGCCTCCTAATAATTGGCTCAGGAGGAATAGACTTATCAAACCTAAGACTTATTGCCATCCTCCTCATCCAGGAATTTTCAAATTAAATTTTGATGATGCAGCAAAGGCAAACCCAGGCCAGCTGGAGGGGTGTTTCCCAAGACTCAAACTGCCAGACTATTTGGAATTTTTCCATTGATGCCAGTAAAGAAATGAACAATCAAGGGAAGGATTTCACCATGCTCAAAGGTATTCAAATAGCATTTATGCGGGGCTGGAAGAGGATCCTCATTAGAGGCGATTCTCAGATTGTCATAAATGCTATGAAAGGAGGCAAGGTGAAAGCCAGGAAACTGAAGGCAATCACTGATGAAGCCAAATGGGTGGCTTGTAAGCTAGATTCTAAAGATATGAGATGAAAGGCAGCAAGATTAAGGCTCAGAAACTAGAGGTGCTCATTGATGAAGCAAAATGGGTGGCTAGTAGCTTGATTCTAAAGATTGCCAGAATATTAAATGAGAAGGGGATAAGGTTGATGATGTAACTGCTAATAAGGGAGAGGGATACAAAAATATTTGAAGAGGTCCCAAATAAGTTTTGGTTAGCCCTCTTCCCTAATGATTTCCCAAGCATTATGGTCAGCGATGCCTCTTCTCCCCCTCCTAGATCTCTTTCATAAGTATGAGACTACTTGATAAGGCCAGGGATTTATTCATTGCAAGTGTCATGCTACTTTTCACGCTCCCCTTTCATCTTCTGTTATGTGACAAATTATTTTGAGTGGTAGGATTACCAGGCCCATTGAGTAGGTCTTGAAGACTGAGCACCATGAGCAGGGTGAATCTCTCTAGGATTGGAGTTTGCTGCACTCATTGGATATGTGTTTTACTGCCACCTTGTAATATTTTCATTTTTCAACATAGGTGTTGTATGGAGATCATTTCCCCAGGAAAAAGGTTCAGCAAGAGGTCTGTACCTTGACATCGCATGAAAAGAAAATCCAAGTGAAAAAGGAGAAGTGCTTCAGCACTTAGATATAATACCATTCTAATCCTCATAAAGTGATATCCTTGACATTTTATTTCCAAGCAGAAAATATTATGATGTTATCCAGTTCCTCTATTAGGTAAAGGGGACACATTAAATATTGAAAAATATAGTGACAGAAATATTGAACAGAATAGCGACAGAAATATTGAACATTATAGTGACAGATGCATAACATCATGGTTCAGGAAAACACACTAAAAAAATGGATAATTATTTACAGATGCACAATTACCTTGCGTCCTCCAGTGTAGAGATAGTTTCCATCTCTTGAGAAAAGGACCTGCTCAGCCACAATGCAATATTACAATCATCTGGGGGAAGGAATAGATATTTCCCAGCTAAATGAAACAATAATAATAATTGAGGATGCGTTTACCTGGGTAACACCACCTTCCTGACCATGCAAGACAAACAGAAGCTCTGCATTGTCTTCGCAAATAATGCAGTAGTTCGGTTATAGGAACCAGCAGCAAGCAACCCATTCTGTGCAGGACTGAAAGCAAGGCACGATAGAATTCCTGTATGCAGCAAAAATCAAAGGAACAAGATTTTCAAAACAATGTTGAAAACAACCCCTACAAGATGCCTGTTGCAGATATTCACTCATGCTACATTTAGCTTTTTAAGCACTCTTTCTTGAACTTTCCAACCTGGGGGCCATCAACTAGCTTAACATGTGACCCTACATTGCAGCCGGACTGGATTATTCTTTTAGGTAATGAATGCCTAGACATGGCAGAAAACCATTTCCTTATCTTCAAAAGAATAACTTCCTTATTCGAGCTAATTGATTTTTTTACAAAAATCATAATAAATACTTATTTTAAATATATCATAAAAGAGTACAAAATCAACAGAGTTGAAAAAGCAGTGCCATTACAAAAGGATTGTTCATTTCAGAAATTACTGAAAATGTAGATGGGATGTTCAACATAGATATAAGAAACAATAAAGACTACGGCCAAAAACTAGGATAGAAACTCTGGCACTCATATTGCAATGCTTAAATATTATGTTCACCAGATACATGAACAAAGACAAAATCAACAAAATACAGCTTTGATGCTGACAGCAGAAGACACATTGCATCATTCAAAAGGAGAGGATAATGTGAGAAAGTCCAGAAGGATGAGACTTGCAGGGGCTTTCAAAGATTGGCCATCACCTCCATAGTCCACGATGAAGTAACTACTCTGGAGTAGTAGAGTACCTAGTTACACCTTATGTACTTGTAATTAATGAGGCCACAACTTAATGTTGTGAACCTAGTCATAGCTTAAGTGACTAACATGTTACTTTCTGTATTTGTAGTTAATGAGGTCACAACATAGTGTAAAACTTAGTCATAACTAAAGTTACTTTGAATGTGTGACAAGGTTCCAGCATACAGGGATTGTATGCATATGTGACAAAGGTCCAACATGTGGAGGTTGCATGCTTGTAGCGGGTCATTGTACATATACAGCCATGAAAAAATTATGTAAGGAAGACCTATTCTGCCAGATTCTCTCATTCTTTTGTGATTGATTCTCTGTATTCAGCTCAAGGCCTGCATCAATAATCCTCCTCTATTCGCATTACAAATTGACATTATAAAGTCCTTTGCACTTTCTCTTTGCATAACAAGCATTAATATTCTTATCTTATTGCAGAACAATTCCTCTCATGATAACTATATATCTCTCCAGTTGGATGTCAATTTGACTAAATAGTGCAATTCTTTGCTAGAATATAAAAATGTGCATGTTCAAAAATTATATTGCTTTTTAAATTACTTTCATTTTCTGGTTTTTAGTTCACTGCAGCTGATAGTGTGTCTGAAAGCCTTTTTGTACCAAACCTTTTTTATTTGATATATGACGTGGTTTTAATTATCAAAATAAACAATCATGTATCTTTCATCTCATCATTCTGAAACTTATTTCAAATAGCATTTACAAACAGCTTTATAGGTTCTTGCACTCTCTTGGAGTGCGCTGAATAGCCTTTTTATACTCTTCAATAAGAAAACTGTTCTTTTATAGAAAATGTTCCCATTGTAAATGCAGAGAAACTAGCTGACCATAGTATACTGTAACCTTCCTCTAATGAGGCCATACAAACTTCACAAACAAATTGATTTTATGAGAATTAACAAAGCAAGCATTACCGGTTTGTCCATCTTTTGTACTGGTGAGTGTTGAATACTGCTCAAATTCACGACCTGGACGATGTATGTCAAATACTCTCAGAACTTTGTTATATCCACAAAACAATCTGAAAAAAAAGTTCATAAAATTACTTTCCAAAAATATCGATACAAGAAGAGCACCTCAGAATAACAAACGTTATTTAATAACTGTAGTTCCCAAGAAATCATGATCATGATTGCCTAAAAGTACTATGCGCAGCTCCAACTATTTGCAGCTAATTATAAATGAATTAGATGAAATTGATACAGAAAACAAAGATAAAAATAAGTAATGTGTCAGGCATTGTCCTCTATTCAATGTTATTAGGCAGGAATAAGTCGCATCTGCGAGGTGATGTCCTCAATTCACTGTTATTTTGCAAGTGTTTCCTTACTGGATTGGTCAATTGTCCTTGTGAAATCAGAGGAGTGGAAAAAACAAGGAAAGAATGCATATCAATAAAGAAGACCAATTGAAGCTCGAAACTGCATCAAAAGCATTAAAGCAGAGGAATGCATAAGAATCTAGAAAGAATGAATATTCACAAATAAGGCCAAACATATCTTTAAATTGCATCAAATGCACAAAGATCTCCAATCTAAAACTATAAACAGCACAGAAATCTTCAAATAAAATAGAATGTGGCCGTGTAGCACAATGATTGCTAAATACGGGTTAAGGCCCCATGTCCAACAATAGATGGGTAATGGAAACAAAGTAGAGAGTACGTCGAATGGCAATACATTGAAATGAAAACATATACACAAAGAAAAACTGCATGTTTGATACAAAAAGATTTGTAAACTGCAATAACAACAGCCATCAGATGTTTCAAAGAGGGAACTTTTTGTCTTCAAACATCACCCCTTCATAACAGATGGAGGTTGGTGCCAACCAACTACTTGAGTGACTCCATCCTCATAACAAAAGAGTTCACCAAACGCTAAGTAAAATGCCTATGCAACAACATATCATGACCAAAAACGCGCCAGATAACAAAACCCATGTTAAAAACCATCATGAGAGAAGCACAAGCCAACACTTGTGTCAACATTATTCCTGAGCATGGTATGCTTCTAGTGTATACCATTGTTCTATAATTTTCTGGAATTGCATGTTATAATCTGCATGCAGATGGATTACCAAGGTTCAATTTACTCCCAAGCTAGATCATGAGGTCCAAACGCAGAGGTACAAAAGTTGAAGAATATATAAGATATAAGGAAAGAAATCCCATTGCGGATTTCCACAAGGGGGTCTCAAAAGTAACAATTGGCATCTTGGCCTGGCTACTACCTATATGACAACATTTACCTTTGCTTGTTACACTCTGTCATGGCCATGCTTCTAGACATATACAAGCTGTAGCCTATGGCACAACATCCTCGTTTGTCTCCTTGAGCAGCAGATCAAAACATTTGCATTTGTTACACACCATCTTGCTAGCCAGCTTCAAGTGGATCAATCGCTTCCTCTATCAGCTTACTTCATCTTCCAGCTCTTGCCTCTGTGCTTGTTAATCTGTATTATGTCCCATCACTTCTCAGTCACTTACATTACCCTCTGCAAAATTTCCTTCAGTTCTTCACTTTTCACTTACATCATCCTTGTGTTCACTCTCTCCAAATTCCTCTTGTGAACCTCTTTTGTGGGAAGGTTCTTCCTCCCCTTCACTCTCAGCCTTATCTTGGTATTCTTCTTCAAATACCTCTTCTTCCTCTAAGTGAAATTGTGAAAAACTAGATGCTCCACCTCCAAGAGTCAAAAACTCACCTCGTTCCTTGCCCACAATTGGCATATCCTCAACCTCCCCTTCCTAATCTGTATGAGTTTTTTCCTCCTCTTAAGAGCTGCAAACTCTCTTCCCTTTCTTCTTGTACAATCTTCTTTTCTTCATACTCCTCTCTTTTTCTCAATCTTCTCAAACACCACATTCTCCTTTAGAGACTTCGTCTTAGTTTTTCTCCCTATACGCATCCCATAAGGTTCTGCTTCACCTTCTTCTACAAGCCTTTCGCAAAGCCCAATGCTTTTCTCTTCCATTCTTCAAAGTGATCAAAGATCTATACATGGATCGATCGACTAGTATCTTTAGCTTTTCCTTCGACAAGTAGGTCTTAGTCGTCACATGACTTCGGTGATCCTTCCCCTTCCATCCTTCAATTCAATTTTCACATTCACGGCCATGGACTTATCTTCCAAGTCTTCATCATCCGATAACTCTAGGCAATCTTTTCTTCTATACTCCATAGTCCTTGCATGGCCTTCACATCTGGATCCTCAACTTAATTATATTTGGCACTCTTGCTCAAGAATGCTCCAACCACCTCACAAAAAATTAGTATAGTACTACCATCCAATCTCCCCACTCTCCATGAGGTTTAGTCACTATCACCAATGAATACTACACTTTTACGCAAAACCTTACTACCTTCTTATACCTTTGTACCATCTCCACCAAGACGCTCCTCCCCAAATGAGTTGAGCGAATTCTTATACTGAACTTTAGTGTTTGCTTTGTAGCTAGTAGACATCAAGTCGTAAAAATACTCTTGGTATGTCTCAATGAATGTATCCTTGGCATCAAGCATCTTGAACAAAATCACAGGGAAGAACAATGACCTCTTCCCGTATGATCAAACTCATAAAATTTCTCCACCGGAAAACGATTTTATCGTCATCATGTGCTTAGATGGATTTAGTGCGATTAAGAGGTCTTTTATTCTGTTTTGGGACAAGGAGAAGGTATATATTGATTTGTTCTTTGAATGCCATTATTATCCATTTAAAACTAATGTTTCCTGTTAAAAAGGTGTATTGCTTGTCAAAACAGCAGGTTGAAGCATTAGCTGGGGTGTTGCTAGAGCATTTCAGCAATTTTGAGATGTGTCAAGCTACACTTTGATACTGCCTTAATTCCATGATCCAGCATGCAGCAAGAACTACGGACTATTCCTGCCTACCATTTTGTATGCAGAAAAAATACAGATTGTTCAAGTGTGAAGTTTTGATGAAGATCTTGCTCCAGAACTTGACTGCTAGTTCTAACCATCGCACAAGCAGCTGGAGGATGCAGACGTGAACAACTAGGAGCTGAATAAGGAGTTGGAGCGGCATTCGGTTAAACTGCTATGTCTTTTTAGCACTTTGACTCCACAGGGACAAGAATTAGTAATTGCTTTCTCCTATATCTTCTCTCTCTCCTATGTTTTCTCCAGTCAGTTATCATTAAGAGGAGAGAAATGTAATAGGTAGTTATAAATAAACACTCTCCCTATTTAGTTGGGACGAGTTATAGTAGGAGTAGGAGGTGTTGTTTAATACACCACGTTCTCTTTATGTTTTACTTTATGTTAATAAAACCACCCAAGAATCTAACTAGTTAGTTCCATTTTCTTTGGGACTCTTGTCAGTTTGGACAGAGAATTATAAATGTAACATCATACACCAGAAAAGACTCTTTTTGTAATAGCAATTTTTCAATCAATAAAATCTTATAATATTTGCGGAGCATCTTATGTTTAAGTGTTAATTCCAAGTCCAAGGGAGGAGCAAGGGCCCACTCTTGTCCAAGGAGGAGGACAATTGGTATTTTCTTAAAATAGATTTCTGTCACACTGGTATTTAGATTACTGTAGAGATTATTGCTTTAGATTTTGCATACTTTCAATATTAAGCATCTTATGTTTAGATTTGTTGTTTGATTTTAGTTGTTTAGTTGAAGAATTAACTTAGTTGTCTTTAAATCTAGATGAGATTAGCTATCAAATTTCCCTTCAAGTTATTTCCATTATTAGATGAGTGTTGTTAAAATGATATTTCCATCCATCCTACTGCATACAACCTTGGACACCGCCCGGATTTCAACAAATTATCATATTAAAGTGAGGTATTAACGACAACAATCACTTTTTGGCGCCATTGTCGGGAATCTTAGGTGTCATTAGGAAAATTTGTTAAGCCAAGCTAGTGAAAAACTCCAAAGTGTCCATTTAGAAACACCTTTCCTTACTCACACTAATGATTAAAAAAGTACTTGTGGTGACAACATGTAACTTTTGAGCCTATGGAGTAAGTGGAACATGAGCCCCTTTGCAACCCTTGGTTTAAGGAAACATCACTTTGACAAGACTTTAGGAGTAGTATTATAGTTAAATTTTCAGTTCATGAGTAGACCTAGAGATTCAAAAGGAAGATTCATTCGCCAAACCCCCCAAAACCAGGACCTACCCTCAGAAAACCAGGACTTATTTTTTAGAGGAGGAATGAGGAAAATATGGGAGATCTAGAAAATAACAAAAATGGAGTAAGGAGAACTTTCACTTATCCTATAGTCCTAAACCCTGATGAAGAAGCCCCTATGAAGAATATATCCCCATCCATATTGCCAAATTTTAGAGGAATGGCTTCAGAAGACCTAAATCAGTTTCTTTTTAAGTTTAAGGTCCTTTTCCAAACCTATGATTACACAACTAATAACTAGAAACTAAAATTGTTTCCTTCCACTCTCAGAGATTCAGATGATGTTGGTTCATGGGTCTCCCATCCAACTCTATCAACTCCTAGGAAGTAATGGAAACAAGATTCCTAGAAAATACCAAGACTATTGTAGGGTTCAAGACCGTAGAGAAGAGCTTTTAAACTAAAACAAAAAGAAGATGAGAACCTTGAAGATTTCCTCGAACCGATTCCTTTTCCTTTATCAAAGATATGGTGTTGAGTTGAACCCTAAGTTGGTCAAGAAAATATTTCTAAAACAACTTGATGACGAAGTGGTTGACGCTCTCAATCTTATGGGAAAGGGGGATGTGAACAAACTAGCATTCGGAGATATCATGGATCTCTGTAGAAATTATTCACGGACAAGACTTGACATTCGAAAGAACAAATAAAGGGGGAGAAAATGATATAAGTCAACTAATGGAAGATTTTGCCAACTTAAAAACAGACATATTGGTACATCTAAACACCTCATCGGGAGGAACTCAAACGAAGGATAGAACTACTTTGAGCCATTGTCTTTTACTGCCCGAGATGCAGGGATAAACATGCACTTCACAATTGCCCTCTAGACCAAAACGATGTTTGTTCCCTTTGTGATCTAAATCATTCTATTGACCAATGTAATTTGATCCCAACAATCAAATACCACCTTCAAATAAACACCCAACAAGAGGCAGAAACTAAACTACATGGGGCAAAAGCAGAGGGGCAACTTCTTTCCAATCAATATGCCAACCAATGGTTCCCTCCATCCCAATGGGAACCATATGTCCCTCAAGAATGGAACAATCAGCAATGGCCTAACCAATTCCAGCCACAATGGGGTCCTCCACAAAATTATAACCTAACAATTCCAGCCATGATGGGGTCCTCCACAAAATTATAACCAACAATTCCAAAGCCAAAGATGTATGCAAAGCCAGCAAGCAACTTTACTACCTAGTCCTCCCAACAACAATCCTCAGCAACCTTAGATGGAGCAGGTAAATCAACAACAATTACCTGCTCAACCTATTGCTAACCCTAGGAATGATAGGCATGGAACTCCATCCTATAATGTGGAAATAAGAAACCCTGTTACCCTCAATTCAATCAGTTGTAATAATGTACACCTTCGATCGGGAAAACACTTTTAACTCCCCTTCTCTAACTATTGTTGAGTTACCAAAGAGAATGGAGAGAAACAAGATTGGCCCAACAAACAACCACCACCAAGAGACCACACAAGTCAAAATACCTGACAAGGAGCAACCAGTCCCCTTCCTAAAAGATTGAAGGAAACAACCATGGTTGAATTAGAGCTTGTCCAAGAACTAAAACGCATTACCATTGGGATTCCACTTTTACAAGCTCTTAAGGACATACCTCAAGTTGAATAGAGCTATTAAGGAACTGTGTATTAAAACACCAGAAAAGAGGAGGCAATATCCAAAGACTATTCAAGTTGATGGCAAAATTGTTGATCTCTTGGTAGGAAAACTCCTTCCTCCCAAGTATGGGGACCCAGTGAGCCCTGTGATAATAATGTCAATTGGGGACATTCAAATTCCAAATGTGTTAATAGACTTGGGAGCCTCCATCAATGTAATGACCATTGATATGTTGAACTGAGTTATCATTGACAAACATGCAACCAACTTCTATAGTCTTACAGATGGTTGATCAGTTTGTTGCTAAGCCAAAAGGGGTCATACAAGACATTTTAGTTATAGAGACATGGGAATACCCTGTAGACTTCATGATACTCAAACCATGAACACAAAAGATGGGGTACCCTCTCATTTTGGGAAGACCTTGGCTCACTGCAACAACGGCTGCCCTTATAGACTATAGGTCAAGAGACATGACAATTTCCAATGGGATAAATGCTAAAAGAATATCCTTATACCCACATGCACGACCTCCTGTTACTTCTCTTCATCATTTATGGGTGGATGAACCTCATGAATCTGACACGGAATAAAGTATTTCTTCCTTGGCAGTTATTACAGTCCAAAGACACATAAACGAGTTAGAAGAATATTATGAGGAAGATAATGAACAACAGATAACCTATCATCATGATGACAATTGGATCCCAAATAACCAACAACAATCCCTATCATATTCTTGTTTTCCTTTTACATATATTCTTCCCCTTGTAGTGAAGCATCTTTTCAAACCATGGTAGTTTGCATAGGCGACAACCTCACATATATGTCCTTAATGTCCTCATGCATGAATTCCCACCATGAACTCAGTCTATCTAGAACCAAATAACTCATGATCCTACCAGTAAAAACATTAAACATTAACAATTGTTTGACCGATGAGCAAGAAACCATGTTGTTCTCAGTACTTTGTCACACATTCAAAATCTTTTTCCTAGGAATACAATGATATGAAGGGAATCCATCCTTCTATTTGCACACATCACATTTACACATAAAATGTTAGACTGTAAGACAACCACAACGAAGGATTAATCCTACACTAAGAGACATTGTGAAGACTGAAATTGAAAAGTTATTACATGTAGGTTTCATATACCCTATATCAATAGTCAGTGGGTCTCTCCTCTAGTCATTGTACCTAAGAAAAATAGGAAGTGGAGGGTCTATATAGTATAGACTATAGAGAACTAAACAAAGCAACATGGAGGATTATTTTCCCTTGCCATTTATAGACCAAGTATTGGACAACCTGGCTGGAAAGAAATATTTTTCCTTTCTAGATGGTTTTAGTGGTTATAATCAAATTCAGAGTAGCTCTTAAAGACCAAGACAAAACCACATTTACCTATCCATGGGGCACTTTTTCCTACCGAATTCCTTCCCTTTGGATTATGCAACATCTCCCACTACTTTCCAACGTGTAATGTTGGCTATCTTTGTTGATCTAACAAATGAATGTGTGGAAATATATATGGACAATTTTACTGTCCATGGGGGAACATTTGATGCATTAGAAATTTAAACAAAGTGCTCACTAGGTGTGAAGAACACCAACTCTCTTAATCATGAAAAGTGTTTAATAATGGTGGAACAGGGAATTGTCTTAGGACATCACATATCCTCCAAAGGAATTAAGGTAGACCCTCAAAAGATTGAGGTGATTTCACAACTTCCCCACCTAAGACTCAAATAGATGTGAGGATTTTTCTAGGTCATGTGTTATTACAGATGATTCATCACAGACTTTAGAAAAATAGCATCACCAATGTTTTCCTTGCTTATATGAAAGATTGTGAATTCTATGGACATTAGAGTGCTCAACAAGCATTCAAAAATCAAAGAAAAACTTATCTCAGCCCCAGTGTTGCAGGGGCCATACTGAACTTACCATTTCATATCCAAACGGATGCATCCAACCAAGCAATTGAGTTGTGTTGGGTCAAAAAACGATGAGGGGAAAATGTATGCCATTTACTACATTAGTAAGAATTTGACTCCAACTGAAAAACTACACCACTACTGAGAGAGAATTCCTTGTTGTAGTATACACCATCAATAAGTTTCACCATTATGTCACAAGTTACGAGGTAATCATTCATATAGACCATTCAACAATTAAGTATCTAATGAATAAACCCATAGTTAGTGGCAGAGTTGTTAGATGGTTGTTATTTTACAAGAATTTAACATCACAATAGTTGATAAGCCTGACAAGGATAATGTAGTTGTTGATTTTTGTCAAGACTAACTAATGCAAGGGGAGACTGAACCGGTTGAAGATGAATTTCTAGATGAAAATTTGTTTGCAGTTTCTACAAAGTCACCATGGTTTGCAGAACATGGCCAACTATTTGGCCACAGGGAAGTTTTCACCTTCTTTTTCAGCTAAACAAAAGAAAGGTTAATAAAAGAAAGTGCAATGTTCAAATGGTTTAATGGCATATTGTTTAAATGTGGTCTTGATATGGTATTACGTAGGTGTGTACGTGAGGATGAAATATTTGACATCTTAAGAGCCTGCCATGATGAGCCATCTGAGGTCATTACTCAGTCAAGAGAACCATTCATAAATCTTGGGAGTAGCTACTATTGCCTTCCTTACATAAGGATGTGAAAAGATACATATGGCAAAATGTGACCAATGCCAAGAATGGGAAAGCCTACACTTTCCAATGAAATGCCCTCCATCCTCAAGTAATTCTTGAACCTTTTGAGAAATGGGGGTTGGATTTTATCGGCCCTATTGATCCTTCATCACAAGGCAAGGAGTACATCCTTGTATGCATGAGTATGTGACTAAGTGGGTAAAGTCCAAGCTTTGCATTTTCTCTGTGATGAGAAGTTGCAGATTTTCTCTTATGATCATTCTCCATAGATTTGGGGCTCCCAGATCTATTGTTTCAGACCAAGGACCACAATTCATGTCCAATGTCATAAAGGCATTCACTGAATTATATCAAATTAACACACCAAAATCCTCTCCCTACCATCCATAAGCAAATGGTCAGGTAGAAGTCACCAATCGAGAGTTAGAAAACATACTGACAAAGATGGGATATCAACAAGAAGGATTGGGTATAAAGCTACCAGAGGCAATATGGGCATACAACACAACTTGGAAGTCACCACTTGGATTTACTCCATATGAGCTAGGTCTATGGTAAAAAGCCAATCTTTCCTATAGAGTTTGAACTACAGACTCTCAGGACATCAGAACTGAAGTGGGAATTGATCTTACAGAAGCACAAAGGGACAAGATATTGCAGCTAAATGAACTTGATGAACACAGAATGGAAGCACTCCACTAGACTAAACTCATCCAACAACAAAGGAAGTCTTGGCATGACCGACACATCCAAACTAAGAAGTTCAAGGTGGGGATTGGGCATTATTGTTCGATTCTAAGTACAAAGACTTCAAAGGAAAACTACAAACTAGGTGGTTGGGACCATATCAGATTGAGGAAATTTTTGAGAACGGATTTGTCTGTCTTGTACCAATTGATGGAGAACAAAGACCTTGTTGGTAAATGGACATAGGCTCCACCTATATACAAAACCAGCTAATAAATAACATTTCACCAATCACATCCTATCATGTCCAAAATTTCAATGTATGAAAGAGGTTTCCTCTTTCACTACAAAGGAATTCTAAATACTCAGAGGATTTAGAATAAAGAATAGTTCCAAAAATTTAATATAGATTGTTGTTCAAAAAAAAAAATTTTCGTGCATGTGGTCATGCACACAATCATTTTAGGGAGGGCCAAATCAATTAATCAATTGATTTGTGTTATATTCTCTAAAAATTATTATTGATAAAATATATTTTTTTAGGAAAAGGAAGTTGCGAATGGACACATGGCAAGAGAAGAACACTTAGGTATGTACCTTATTCTTGTTTCTATAATGGTTTATGTCTTCTTTTATCACATTTAAGTCCATTCTTAACAACTTCCAAAAGAGGAGAAAAGTCATTATGGAAGGGATAATACATCACTTCCGCATGAATGAGAGAGGTGAGGGTGACAACTTAATATTTCATGATGCATGCAATCTAACTCACACGTACGAAGATCGGGTCATTGATTTGCAGAGTTAATGTACATCTAGAGATGTGACTATTAAACCCTTTCTAAACATTGGACTATCCCTACCATTACAGTCCTTCTTGTGATATTTAACACTTAGACATTCTCCTTTCACAGTCCATAACAATGGGAGTCAAGAAGCAATGGAGCCTACTTCAATTAAGCAAGTTACTTAAGGATGAGCCCACCACCAAAATCTTCAGAGATGCAGGATGGATCGTTTCTTGGAAAAATTGAGGGATTTGATGAGGATATTGTGGAAGAATTTGCAAGAAATTTGGAAGAGCATCATTCTTCATTGTGGGGTAATAATCCAAGTAAGTACTCCAATCCTCTGTGAAATTTCAGGCCTCCCAGATGAAGGGGAAGAATTTTCAAATACTAGAACCCCTTATAGTGAATTGATTAAAATCTTCCATAAGAAAAAAAACCAAAAAACAACATTACAAGATAAAACTAGGGAAGATCAAGGGGATAATGAGGGATAGTTTGACTAAGCCTTAAAGTCATAGTTTGTAGCTGGTTGATGAAATATTTCACTTGCGGCGGAGACATAGTATTTTGCTCGGGATACAATGAAAATGTTGATTCATCTTAGATATGGCACAAAGAATGTTGAGTTTAGGGTTAACTTGCCAAATTTTTGTGTTTTCTTCTTTGCAAGCTATGACCAACAAGTTTAAGCAAGGTTCAAGACCTTTGAAACATCATGGATTAATTCAAATGATATGTAAACACCATTTTCTTAAGCATAAAAAAATTGGAATAAGGAAATGGACTGGGTTTTTAAGAAACAAGCCAATTAAGTAGGATTTACTCCCAAACCTTCCCCAGTCCGAGACCCTGTTCAAAAGAAAAGGGCAAAGAAAGAGCCTATACACAAGACCCAGTCCTTAAGAAAAGGGGAAGCCGAGAATCACAGAGGAAGAAAACCTCCTCAGACATATCCTAGCTAGGACAAAAGAAATTTTAATGGTCAATTTCGAATATGAGAAACATCAAAGGAGGCACAACAACCCCCACAAACTGATGCTCCCCATCTAAGGAAAAGCAAAAGAAAGAGGTTGATCATCACTCCAGAGAGTGATTCAGAGGAAGACCACTATATAACAGAGATCATGCAAGCAATGAGCCAGCCTTGTGGCAGCCCCAATAGAAGACCATACACCATTGCTTGATGAAGAAACAAATGTTGAAACATTCCTAACTGAGCCTGGGTTCAGTGAAAAAGGAAAGCACCCATCCATTGGAAAAGACAAGTCAGTAGTCCTATAAGTGAAAAAGAGCAAACACTCCAAGTAATGGCTCTATCCAAAGTTGAATTTGCTATGAGGTTAATGGAACAAGAATTAGGAAACTTGAAGCAATTGCTCCAAGCAAAAAATTCATGCCATTTAGACCTTACAACAAGAATTGCAGGTAGAAAAATAAAAAACTTTGCAAATGGAAAACCAAGTCAGGGAGCTAGAGGAGGCAGACACATCCCAAGACAAGAAAATTCAGATCATAGTTTTGGAGAAAGGTAACTAAGAAAGAAAAGGAGATTAATTCCATAGCCTTGATGGCACAAAAAAGGAGCTTAAAAAAAACTCCATTTTTACCTTATGTGAGGAAAATGCTAAGGCCCAATCTCAAATTGCAACATTACAAAGCCAGTGCAGCAACGGGAACAAGAATGCAAAGAAACCCAAACTAATCATTGTGCAGCCCTGTTCAAATTAATGTAGCAGGAGGAAATGCTTAAGTGGATGAGAAAATGTTATGAGTTAAGAAAAGTTGAAGCTCAAAACGAGGAACTCAAGGAGGAAAATGAAAAATTGAAGGAGAATGCAATGTTGGAAAGAAGCTTGACTGCAGCCTGTCAAATTGGAGAGGTTATCTTGACATGCAGGAGACATGCCAACTGTTATGCTCTCTTCCTTAGGGCAATTCCTCATATGGTAGCTTTTCAGATTGTCCAACAAGGAACCTCATGATTTTGAGGATGAAAAGTCATTTATGCAGGCATATGCAGTTAGTAATAACCAACTTAGGAACTTGCTATGTGAGTTCTTTCTACACAATTTATTCTTGGGCATGTCACTAATTTTATGATTAATCTTTTTACTGGAGAAACCCAAATCAGGGCCTATATTTCTGTCCTGCAAAATCAGCAAGTTTGGAGAGACAAAGTGCAAGAATATGACAATGAACAAATGAGTGTAGGGTTGGTAATGAGACATGAATTTCCAGATCCAGAAAAGTTTGTAACAGCATTCAGGGCGCAGGTAAATATTCCTGAACTTCAGGAAAATCACATTGCTCAATTACAAGAATCTTGAGGGGATTTCAACTGATATATCGCTACCTCCTTTCAAAGATCATTGCAAGCTTGTAGAAGACAGTGGGCATTACTCCTTGATGAGTTCAAGAAAAGGGAGGTTATTTCTCCAAACAATTTGAACTGGGTTGTTGTTAGTGATTGCATTTTTGAGCTTTCCAACCCCTTTTTCAGCCCTCGTGACTTGTTCTAGTGACTGGTGAACGATTTTATGCCTTTTCACAACTGTATTTTATGATTTTAACTGCACAAAAATTGTATATTTCCTTTTGTGACAATCTCCTTTACGAAATGACTGTTATGTCACGATTTCGACCTTGCTAACAAGGTTTTACCTTCCAACGACCCACCAAAGACTGTATTTTCCCTGTCGTAATGGCTTCAAAAGGGTTCTTTTGAATCTCCACTTCAACAATGGCAATGGCGACTGGTCGTTATTATTCTTCCTTTATTTCATAACTGGGTTTGCTACAGTTTGTTTGTTCTTTGCTCTTGTTTCAAAGTCTTTCCATCCCTCAATGCTTCAAACGAAAAACAGTTTGAATGTTCCTCCTTCGCGACTAAAACTTGCTAAAGCTTAAAACTTTTTCCGCGTGCCTTAGCTGCATTCAAAAATATATTCAATGCTTCTTCATACTCTTTCTCCTTGATTTGTATTGAACACCAAGGGCTCTAATACCAATGTTAGAATATGTAGAGAGAGAAAGAATAAAGAAAGATCATAATATTCAAAGAGTGACTGAAGAGAAACCGGAATGCACACGTTAAACATTGTGTGTCCGTCAATTTATTATGTGAGAGATGGTTTAAGTGGTCACAATTGTTTATTAGTTAACACAACTTAACTTACAATTTATAAGCCTTATTATTATTAAACTTAATGCTAATTTATAAGCCTTATATTTAACCTTATATTCTAATATCTTGATCACTTTTCCAACCTACATCTCCATCCTCTTACACATTCAAGTTTTCCTTTCTTGCCATAATAATATGGTAGATATGAGTTACATCCTTGTCAGAATATACATCTTTAACATAAGGTAATCCTTGCACAACATCCTTTTGGAGCCATCACTCACATGCAATGCTAGAAGTGTCAGACGCTTCTTGATCACTTTCCCATTCCACTTCTCCATCCTCTTGCACATTCAAGTTTTCCTTCCCTTGCACGGTAATATGGTAGATATGAGTTACATCCTTGTCAAAATCTACATCTTCTACATATGGTGATCCTCGCATAGCATCCAATGAAAAAAGCACATGTTTCACATCTTTTTCAAAATTCGTAATTCTTTTTTAAACTTCATATACCCATTTTTATTATAACACCAAGGACGACAATCAACGTCATGTATGCATCCAGCTTTGAGCTCTATCACCTCAAAATTAGCAAACAATTTACTCCCTTAATATCAAACTTTGTATCTTGTAAAATTCTAATGGCCTTAACTTTTGTTTTGATCACCAAGTACAACAAACTCGCATAATGTTGTAGCTTTGGGCTTCGATTTACTTCCATGCATCCTTGGTAAGTATATTCACTCTACAACGATATCTATTAAAATGTTCTTCATTTGCTACCAATTGACTTTTTCCTCAATGAGTAGCTCCTTGTCATAACCGGTCTTATATCCTATGTGGAATTCCTTCATGCCCTCCTTTGGTTCGTGTGTGTTCCGCACACTTTGTGGAAGCTAGGTTTTTAGTAAAGTAATCAAGCCCTCTTGCTTCATCAATGAAAACAAATTTGTGCGCTTCGTAATCACTTGCGAGCTCGGTCCCTTCTTTTGTTATTCCTTGACCTTCACTTCCAATTCACGCGTAGTTTGCAAAAAGCCCTTATTACCTCTTGTGCACGTACAAGTACATACTTATATCCCAAAGTATCATCCATTTACAAAGTGAACTTTCCTTCATTTGCATGGTCATTCCATTTCTCGTCGTGATCTTCGCTTGTGCATTTGTGCCTACTTTCTTCACATTTTCTCTAGGTCTCCACTCCTTTCCATGTGCCACCTTAATCGTTGCGGGCTTTTGTACCTTCTCATTTTCCGTAATCCTTTGACACAAATTAGGTCACTCCTCAATCTTGTGCCCTTTCTTGCAGTGTGCGCTAGAGAAAAACTTTAGACACTTTCACTAGTAGTGATCAATTGCTTCGCACTTATAACACAAACCTTGATAAAGGTTCTTGATGAGCTTCGTTAATTCTTCATTTTATCAATCTAATTGTTGATGCCATTATGACCAAGGCAATGCGTCCAAGGTCAGATGCGATAAGATTTCCTTGTGATATCAATAATTGCCTGATAGAATGTTGGCTAGATTTTTTGCACAGTCGAAAACCTAGGTAGTCATGAGATAAATCTCCCTCATTTACCGGTGAGGCTCCCATGTAAGATTTCTATCAATTATGGATCTGAGTAACTGTTTGTGGGTTTTACTTTAATTGCAAAGCTCATGAGCCATAGCTAGGCAATTTTGCAGCAAGTAAGCAATTGTAAAGAAATATTTGTAGAAGAGGAAAATAATTGAATCCAAGAAGAAAGAAGAGAAGACTTTCAAAGAACTATGTTCTCATCTTCTGTCCTTGTCATTAGTTCCTTTAGCTGAGATAATGCCCTGTGCATATTCTCCAAACCAACCGGTATTCCTCGAATCGCTCAAGCTTGGTGAATAATTTGCTCTTTCCATTGAGCAATAGCTTTGACCTGGTTCCCTACATCTTCAATCTCTTCAACTAGAGATCTACATACTTGTTCCCCGCACTAACACGGCCGAGAGAGAAGGTTTAGCAACCTTAGTGATGATCTCACATAACTGAGAGATCTGCATCTGAAGCTTATCTTTCTCTCGTTCTCTTTGTCAAGCTTAAGGAATAAAGCGTCTATCGTTGTCTCGTGTATCTTGCATTAATCCTTCAAAGGGTGATTTTCCCCAATGGAACTTTAATCATTGATATGTCTGCAGAAGTTAGCTCTCTCTTTTGTTTCCCTTCAGCTGGAACTAATAATTCAACGAACTTCTTCCCTGATTCTTCGATAATCAACCTTGAAGTCATTTTAGCAACTTTAGACCTTTTACCTTTACCTTCCAAGCTCAAAAGCATTGTAAGTCTTCCTCTTCCAAGTTGATTTCTTCTCTAGCCTCTGGAACTGACTGTAGAGCCAACCAAGATGAGAAATTGCTCTTTGGGGAATGGGAAGTCATCGAATGTACCACCATCTCATGCTCGACTTTGTTGCATCTCGAATTCACCACAATGTTATGGTTGCCCTCTTCTGAATTGTCCAAAGACAATGCTCTCTCGAACTCTACCATTTGTGCTTTCAACTTCTCCGCAGGGGAGGTGAAGATCTAGGTGGCTGAGGAACAAATACGAACGATGTTGGATTCAATGGTGGAATAATAACCTTTGTTTGAGGTCCTGGAGCTGCGGAAGTGTTGTGAGTCAACGTTGGAGAAGCTTCATTTGAAAGTGGTACTGGTATAATAGTTGTAGACTTGACCTTCTCCAATACCTGAGACTTCTTGTATACTTTGAGCTTCTCTGGTCTCTTGCTACTTTCACCTTCATGCTTCCTTTTACTGGAGTCTCCTGCAATGAAATCACCTGTGATCTGATTCATCAAAGCTTCGTCCATGCAATACCCCTTTGTTAACAACCAATTTGAGGTGTTAACTAAAACTATGGAAGACCTTTCTTCAATTGTTTGACAACCACTTACACTTTCTTGAAGAGCAGCTCTATCTCCTCCCATTTGATGGTATGTGTCAAGTACCACATGCCCATCATCTGCGAGATTTGCAGGTATCCGTGCTAAGCCATAGTCAAAACTTATCATACCGATAACCAACTGAAATCTCTTTTTCTGACTTCATATTCATTCCTGCACTTCATCCAAAAGTCTTCCAATGAAGGTACATGCGAATATTCCTGGGAGATTGTCTTCTTTGCTATCCCATATGGGTCAAAGTTTAATCGTGCCGGGAAGAACTCATGCTCATATCCAGAAAACATTTATGCTTCGATTCCCCTGGCTTTATGAATGCTCTGACAACTATAATAACCCACTGTGACCGGAAAGATACCTATAGATTTGTGTCGTTTCGATTGTAAGTCATGCATCTCCACGAGTTACCTGCACAACTCCATGATGACCCACTTGTCACTTGGATACCTCGACAACTTAACTGGTTCTCCTGAAAAACCACTGACCCTGAGATACGTGAAGTCCGCAAATTGGATGAAGATACAACCATGTTGGGATACAGCTTCCCAAGCTTCTTTTCTCACCCTGTTGGTCTTCAAATCACTATTTAATTTGCAAATGAATCCGTAGAAGAACCCATCGTTGACCACCCTGTAATCTTTGTAGCATTCAGGAACTGTCAACTGTGGGAAGCACTCATAAATAGGATCTTTTGACAATATGCCTCGTCTATCCAATTTAGAAAATATACCCTATGAGGTTGCTGCATATACTAGGTATGAAGTCATTTTGAAGTTGAACGTCCGCCTCACACTTCGGAGTTTCTCGCCGATGTTGTCACTGATGATCTCCGCCCAATTGATTATAGAATCAACTTTGTTGATCTCAATGGTTCTCACAAAGGCATACATCCATGAGCGGAAGTTATTGGTATTGGCTTCTCCATTTAACCTGCAAAGCAATTTAGTGATATCATCAACTTCCTACACAAGATTGGATCGTGGAAGAGTCCTCGGGAACTTTGATGGTGATCTGGGCTTCATGTATCTCTGCTTATTTATTATGCCCACACACCGCTTTGTGTTTTTCCCATCTATTGTCAAGATCCAAAGATGCTAATTGCAATCACCACTGGTCGATTCGAAATCTTCATGCAATAATTAATGAATTGTGCATCCAACCTGATTATTGTCTTTCCACAACATCTCGAATTGTTTTGGAAAGAGGATGATAAGACCTTGCACACTCCATAACAAATTCAGGCAATTGAGTTGTGACCGGAAACGCCGAGGCTTGAATAATCCCGCTACTTTTAATTGCCCGCATAAGAGATGTCCTTCCGGCTCTGGATCTGTCAATTAAATCGGTGATAGGTTCAAGGCCTATGTCTGTATCATTGATTTCAGCAAATCTGGAAGAAATGCATGATTCTGTTGACCTTCTCTTTCATCATGCTTCATCATGCCTGGAATAATCTTTGTCTGAGCTCTTTTTCTTTTAATTCTACCAAAATCCCTTGTAATTGGATCAATTTGTGCAGATCCGGCAATTTCTTCTGATTCGGAAGATATATTCAATGTATCTGACATTGATTTGGACTTCTTTTCACCAATATGAGCACCTGTGATGAATACCTGTAATTAATTCAAACAAATATGGAGTCCATGGCATGAATACTTGATTTTTATCACCAAAATATGCATATAAAGTCTGCTGCCCTAAAATTTGAGACTTTGTTTGCATGCAAAGCAAGCAAAAATATTATTTAATTCACCTAGGCACTTATACCAACATGCAAATACTTGGAATAATAAAAATAAAGCTATTCCAACCCTAGGTGCCAAAGGAAGCTTCCCGGCAATGAAAATATTTTTTAATGCAAAATCCTCCTTCCTTTGGCGCCAAAATCCTTCCGGGCTGCAAGCTCCATCAAAAAGAATTAATTGTTTCTCCCTTATGGCGTCCCATGCTTATATAGCCATCTGCATGCTATTTTTAATAATTGTCTTTCCCTATTTTTGGCAATTAATTAATTAAAATACATGCTTCTTCTTCCAATTTGGGCACCCAAGTCTACATGCTTCTGCTTGTTTTTTTATGAATTTTTTTTATTTATTTTTAGCAAGCATCTTTGACATCTTTTTAGCTCATCCACTTGCATTGACTTCCCTTCTATTTATGGCGCAAAACTTGGCTAGAAATAATATTAATAAATATTATTTAATGCATGTATTAATGCCAAGGTGGGTCGCACTTTTTGGCAAGAGGAATTGCTAAAAATAGGAAGTCAAAGCAATGGGAATTTTCACCCTGCAAGGCAGCTCCAAAAATCTCATCTTTCACTTAAGTGATTTGACTTTCATAATGGGAATTTTCACCCTGCTAGGCGACAATAAATTCCCGTTGGCTTTATCGCCAAAATTCCCACTGACAGCTTAAATCCTTCCTTCCAAAAAGTGCGACTTGCATGAAAAATAGCCTCCTTAGAAATGCGACTTGCATGGGTGAATAAACTTCTTTGATGGGAAAAGTCAACTTGTTAGGCAACTTTAAAAATCCCATTGGTACTTTAAGTGATTTTTCTTTCATAATGGGAATTTTCATCCTGCTAGGCAAGCAAGAAATTTTCACCGCCCGCCACCTCTAAAATTCTCATTCTATTTTGGTTAGAAGTTAGCACTCTGTGATTAATTCCTTCCATTGTTGAGGCCATGGATGACTTCCAGATGTTCCAAGCAATTAAACAGAGCTATACAGAACAAAGAACGGATGAAGGGGAATTTAACAAACAAACTGCGTAAAAAACCGAAAACAAATGCAAAAATAAATAAATAAAAACAAAAAACGTTGCCAGAAGTTGCAGACAATTGTTCTGAATTCATTCCTAGTGAAAACCCTATTGAGATGTGAGAATATTGGCATGAAAAACTTCAACAGGTTCAACTGCAGCACAATTCACTTTAAACGAAACTTTATTTATTTAATAAATAATTAAATAAAATTCTTGCAGACAAAACCTAGCGGAGGGATAAAATGAGTTTTAGCATTTGGTTATTGAGGCCATGGATGACTTCCAAATGTTCCAGGCAATTAAACAGGCTATACAGAACAAAGAACGGATCAAGGGGAATTTAACAGACAAACCGCGGAGAAAACCGAAAACAAATGCAAAAAGAAATAAATAAAAACGAAAAATGTTGCCAGAAGTTGCAGACAATTGCTCTGAATTCATTCCTGGTGAAAACCCTATTGAGATGTGGGAATACTGGCATGAAAAACTTCAACAGGGTTCAACTGCAACACAATTCACTTTAAACGGAACTTTATTTATTTAATAAATAATTAAATAAAATTCTCGCAGACAAAACCACGGCAGAGGGATAAAATGAGTTTTAGCATCTGGGTATTTGTCGAAATTGGCTCATATGATTCACTGGGAATATCTTAATGTAATGAAGACAACTTCAGGCAATAAAAACACAAAACGACCCATTACTTTAAAAAGAACGAAAATTTTAAAAGGGGTAGTCCCAGATTTTAGGGTGAAATCTGGGGACACCATAGAACTATTTGTTTGGGGCGTGTTTGTTTATTCCTAAATGTTGAAATTGAAATCTAAGCTAAATTTAAAGAAATTGCACAAACCATTTAAAACAGAATTAAACTAATCACTTGCGAATTAAACACACAATACTTGGAATTTAAACCTCACATTGCTTGAAATAGAAACACACTAACAAAATTAAAATTGCAGGGTTGAAAGTCTAAGAATCAAAATTTAAAGGCTTTGAAATTAAATGGCACACAGCTGGAAACAATCAGAACTGTTTAAAGGAAAGGGAACTATCAATTGAAGACTACCATATATATTAAATTACCAATGATTAACCCAGCATATAAGAATGAATAAATTATATAGAAAACACATAAACAGATGCACAGATGAATATATTAACATAAGTTCAAAAGTGCCAAAAGCTCTGAGTCTTGGGGTGAGTGGGCCCTTGCTCTCCCTTTGATCAGAACTGTTATTGTACTCTAATTCACCAAAGCAACAACTTTATTTACTTTAAGAATTATGGATCATACAACTAATTAGAAAATTACAAAGTATTGATTTCTGACATCCCTTTTACAATCAGTGAGTGCGGATTATATCATCCAACTCCCTCAATTGATGCCTACAAAACAACTAGAGGAATCCTTAGAATCTACCTTATTTAGATTATGGGTGGAGAGGTTCCACAATATCTCCATATTTCATGATGAAATAATGGAGAGAATTGGGGAAACCGATTGACTCTAAGATTTAGTTACAACAGAGATAGATTACAAGATCCGTGTTAAAATTGACATTTCCTAATTCTGGTGTATGCTATTCTTGAATGGATGCATGTTCCAAGCTGGAAAAATTCCACATTTCATGGTTTGTTGACCCTAGTTGGCAAGCTCCTGAAGTTGCCAACTATACTCCGAAGCCAAAGGTTAAACTCTGAAGCGATCCTATAGGTAAAGACTCTAAAGCAATCCAAGGGAACTCCAAAGCAAACTGGGGAGACTTCAAAGCGAATTGGGGAGACTCGAAGCTTAGCAATCTTGAACTTCATGCCCGAAACTCTGCATCCTAGAAAATCACACTTTTCTCGATCTGTACACACAAAATTGAATGCTTTTCATGATTTTTGGTTAGAACACAATGGTGGAACATATTCACACACTAATCTAGTAAAATGCATATATTCTCTACTTTGGATTAGGAAAAAGTTATAGAATGCATTCATATTCAAACAAGGGGGAAGATAAATAATGTCATTATTTAACCATTTAATGAGCTCATCAATTCCCAGCTCTACAACCATAGGATCTTCCTCCATATCCCTGACCTTGTGAAGGGTACATAGGAAAACTCTGCATGGGCTCCTAGTTACAGGCTTGAACTATCTCTTCAATCCTCCTACAATCAATAGTCTTGTGTATCTACTTTGCATACTTCACACCACGTTGTTGTAGTGGCCCTCTTTGCACATTGTCCTTGTCACACAAATCATAGCAGATTTGCATAGTTGTGACCCTACTATGGAGACACTCCTCTTGTGTATGTCCTAGTACCTCACAAACCTTACACCGCTTGCTCGCGTGTGGACTCAATGGTGCCTTCACAATAGTCAATTGCTCTAGCTAAGCCACCATGTTTCCCATCTTTTCACAATTCATAACTCTTTGTTTAAACTTCATATACCCATTTTTATTATAACACCAAGGAGGACCAATAAACGAAGGGTACACATCCACCTTTGCAAGCTCTATCGCCTTAACATCAGCAAACAATTTTACTCCCATAATATTGAACTTTATATCTTGCAAAATTCCAATGGCCTTAACTATTGTTTTGATCACCATGTACAACAAACTCGCAGAATGTTGTAGCTTCGAGCTTCCCATTTACTTACATGCATCCTTGGTAAGCAGATTCGCCTACAACTATCTCAAAATTTTCTTCATTTGCTACCAATTGACTTTTGCCTCAAATGAGTAACTCCTTGTCATAACCGGTCTTTATATCCTATGGGAAATTCCTTCACACCCTCCTTCGGTTTGTGTGTTTGGTGTCACTCAGATTTCACCCTGAAATCTGCGACTACCCTATCCGAAAAATTTTCGTACTTTTAAAATAATGGGTCGTTTGTTGTTTTTATTGCCTGAAAGTTCTTGTATTGCGTCAAGATAATCCCAAAGAGCCATATTAGCCTTTTTCGCCAAATACCCAGATGCCCAAAATTGTTTTATTCTGTCGTCGGGATTTGTCTGCGGGAAATTTGTATTTAATTATTTTGAGCCCCGTATGAGGCTATTTGCGCTCTGTTTTAACTCTATTATGAGCGAATATGTTATTATTCCTATGTGCCAGAAGGGTTTTAACTTATTTTAAGTTTTGGGCTTTATTTGTAACTTTTGGCAATTTTTCGTGTTTTTGTGGTGTCCCGTTTCGTTTTCTGTGAAATTTCTCTGGAGCAATTCCTTTGCCGGGTAAGCCCGATTTTTGGCCTGGAGCAGCTGGAAAACATATACGCACATTATGCCCGGAGGAAGTCGCCATCAGAGGTCTGGATCACTGGGAAAAAGCGAAGTCGTGCACAGAAAAGCCCCTGCGGGGATGGGCACATTTTTGGAAAACAAAGGATTTAAGCTGCGATGGGAAAAATAGAAGCCGCAGGCATGATGGGAATTTTATACCTGCCTAGCAGGGTACTTTTTCCCATGTTATAAAATTCACTTAAGCTGCAGTGGGAAAAATAGAAGCAGCAGGCAAGTGGGATTTATTATTCTCCTTGCAGGTACTTTTCCCGTGATATAAATTCACTTAAGCTCAAGTGGGAAAGTTAGAGGTCAGCAGCGGCGGAATTTATTGCCTGCCTTGCAGGGTAAAAATTCCCATGGTGAAATAAAAGAAAAGTGACTTAAGTGAAATCACGGGATTTTATTGCCTGCCTTGCAGGGTAAAAAATCCCATTGTCAGAAATTCTTAAAAATAGAATTCTATTATGCAAAAAAATCCCATTGTCTTAAAAATAGAATTCTATTATGCAAAAAAGTGCCACCTTGGGTGAATAATAATGCATTAAATAAATATTTGTTAATATTTATTCACCCAATTTTGGCACCTAGGCTTGTGGAAAAGTCAACAAAAGCAAAGGGGAATAAATCAATTGGAAATAGAATTCCAAAATTAAATAAATTTAATTTATTTAATGCAGCCCCTTTTGAGAAGGAATTAATACTTTTTAAAGTATTAAATGATTATATTAATTCCTATTTTCAGTGGCTATGGTCAAAGCACACTGTGAAGCTTAAGTGAAGTGAAGTGTGGATGATTAAATTGGATTAATTTAATTTATTGGATGGTTGTCCTTAAACATGCTATTTTTAAAAGAGAAGAGCATGATTTTTAATTAATTAATTGCCTTTAATTGTTAGGGCAATTATTAATTATAGAATTGTGAAGGTTATATAAGCATGGGCAGCCATATGGGTGAATTATTTAATTCACAGGTCAAGAATTGCAGCCAAGTGGAAAAGTGCGCCCCCATTAAAGGAAGGATTTTGCTCAGGCAAGGTGGAAACAAGGCTAAAAGCTTCCAAATTTGGCGCATGCTTTGAAGGAGGTTGATCTTTGTCTACATAATTGTTTGCACAGGTGTTACAGGAGCTCAAGTGTTGTTGAAAGGATTCATGCTCTCTTTATGTGCAAATTAAACACCATTTTTTTGGGGCAGCAGGCTTGAAAAGTGCAGATTTTTACAATTAAAATTCACTATTCATGCTCCGGTGGCCATTTTTGTCTGGATAAATTGCAGGAATTCATTACAGGTGCTTTACAAAGGAAAATGAGTTTTTATCAATGTCCAATACATTGCATATATCCTCCAAATATGAAGAATTGTCCAGATCTGCACCAGTATTGAAGAATTCCACCAAATAAGAAGAAAAAGAATTATTCAGACAAAGATAGACAAAGCTATGGCAAAGAAAGATGAAAAAGAAAGCACAACGGAGTCATGCATCACTTCTAAATTTACAGATATTGGAGACACAGATCTAGGCTCAAAACCTCTTGCTAAATTGATGACAGATCCAGAGCAGGAAATACTTCACTCATGCGTGCAAGAGAAACTTCACTCATGCGTGCAGATTAAAAGCAGTGGAATTATTCGAGCTGCAACTTTTCCATCCATAGCCCAGTTGCCAAAATTTGTTATGCAGGTGCAGATCCATATCCAGATGCAGATGCGATGCAAATCCATATGCATCCAGATCTCTTATAGTTCGCAAAGCTTCCGCACACAAAGGCTTCATCCTCTTGTTTCGAATGCAGCCCATGAAGAAGACAGGCGTGGAAATTCCTTCCAAGACCTTGTGCATGTGCTCTCATCTTCCAGTTGAAGCCTTCATTGAATTTTCATTCACCCTAAGTGCTTTCCAGTTTTTAATTGCTCATATGCAATTAAAAATAAGGATGATGAGTTATCTACGGCCAACCTTGCACTGATGCATGTACAACAGAAGAACTGCAAAAGCTTCAAGGATAAAAGAGAAGACAATGCGAAGGCAAAATTCCAGCTTGCTTCCAATTCCAACTGCTTGCAATTCCAGCTTGTTTCCAGATCCAGCTGCTTCCAGATCCAGTTTGAATCAACTGCATGCAGACATGAAAAAGGATAAAGTCAGCTTTCCTCTTCCTTCTTCTTTCCTCCGACAAAGTCAACTTTCCTCTTCCTTCTTCTTTCCTCAACAAATTAATTGAGCGATCAATTCATTATACAACTTAAGTGATTGGTTTAAAAGCCATTACTTGAAGAAGTCAATTACTTGGAGATAGGTGGCGGACATGCAAAATAGAAGCTTCTATTTTCAGTTGCAAATCATACATGTCACGCAAAGAGGAATTCCAGGAGGAAGATTGCCAGTTGTTTCTTTCCGACTTCCACATGTGCCAGTTCAACTAAAGCTTTCAATTTGTACTTTCCCTCCTACATTCTATAAGTAGGAGAAGAACCTCCGGGTTAATGATCGATCAAAATTTGTGAGAAGCAATCTTGTGTTCTAGACTTTGTCTTTGAACCCCTAAGAGCAACTTGGAGCAAAGGAATACAAAGGAGCAGGTTTCCGGAGAACTTTGTGTCACGGTGTCTTGTGTTTTTGCTTTTAAATCTTAGATCTCTTAATAACTTTGTGTTATTTTAGATCCGGATCTAGAGTTGCCTTTGTTTTATAATTCGTGTGTTCATATCTATTAGGTTTCTTCTATGTGCATGCAATTAGCTCTGCTTATTTACTAATTGGGATGCACATCTTCCCCATTTCTTCTCTTTGTTTCCTTTACTTCCTTCTTTAACTTTCCTTTCTTAAACAAATTTACTTACTGCCGCAAACTTCTTAGTTATGGTTCATGAACTAAGTGGTTAAAGTAAAACCCTTGATAGATAATAACACATTTTATTGACAAATCGACACGGGAGCCTCACCGGTTAAATGAGGGAGATTTATCTCATGACCGCCTAGGTTTGATGTTATGCGAAAATCTAGCCAACAAAGTTGTTCCCCACACTTTCTAATAGCCGGTGTTCCCTTCTCCATCCATAATCACCCTCTCTTGCTTCATCAAGAAATGATGCAGAACAAATTTGTGAGCTTTTAATCACTTTGCATAGTTATGTTCCTTCTTTTCCAATTGTTTTACCTTTGCTTTTGATTCACGAATAGTTTGCATATTTCTCCCCTTACAAATCCCTTATTGCCTCCTTCATTTTTGTAAAATTACATACTTGTATCCCAAAGATCATCCTTTTGGGATGAACTTTCCTATCTCTCCTCCATGGTCATTCCACTTTTATTCACAACATGATCTTCACTTCTCAATATGACATTTGTGCCTACATTCTTCAAATTTTCTCCAAGTCTCCACTCCTTTCCATGTGCCAACTTAATCATTAAGGCCTTTTGTACCTTCTCATTTTCCGTAATCCTCGACACAAATTAGGACACTCAAATAAATCTTGTGCCCTTTCTTACCCACAAGTGCACAAGTGAAAACTTTGGACACTTTCACAAGTAGTGATTACTAATTTCTCCGCACTTTTAACACAAACCTTGATAATGGTTCCCAATTACCTACACAATAAACCATAAGGATCTTCCTCCGGATCCCCGACCTTGTGAGGTAAGGTCTCCAAGTACACACAAGAAAACTCCACATGATCTCCTAGTTACAAAGCCTAACATATCTCTTTTGAATCCTCATCTATCAAATAGTCTTGTAATATTGACTTTGCATACCTTACACCACGTTGTTCACAAATTGGCCCTTTTCTTAGCACATTATCTTCAATCTCCACACCGATTTTATAAACTACCAACTACTAGTCAGCATCGAGGTCCACTTTGAAAGCACAATAAGGTCAATGACCATTAGTCTAGATATAAGTAAGTTGAAAATGTTGTAAAAACACCTTGATGCATCTTTATCATCAAAGGTGATAAGTGCTTGTAAAACTTGGCAATAAGTGCTTGTAAAACATAATTAGTTGTTATTCCACATTCATAGTCACATAATATAAAGGCTATGTTTGTATGAGTTGTGTTTGAACGAGCTCTTTGGGAATTAGGAGGTTGTTTAGGTCCATTCCAAGCTTAGAGCATGGTTGAGACAATCTAGGAGTTTGTTTAGGGATTGTTGAACTAGTTTAGGACTCCATATTTAGCTAATATACACCTATTCATAGGTGATTCGAGTCTAATGAAGAAAGAAAAGGATTCTAGAGGTTTCTTCAATAATGTCGATGATCAATATGCAAAGTTTTTTAAAATCGGTCAAACCGGGCCCGGAACCGGCCGGTTTGACCGGTTTGACCTTCTTTTGCATGAACCGTTTAAAAACCGGATTGGGACCGGTCAAGTCAACATTTTAAAGCACGGTCGCTTTGTAAACCGATCGGTTCAATTAAACCGGCCGGTCCAAGTTTGTTTTGCCTTATACGGCGGCGACTTTAAAAATACGTTTTTTTAATTTTTTTGTATTTTTATTGTCTCTAAACCCTAATTTGGTGTTATAAATACACCCCCTCTATTCACTTCACACCTCTCTCATTGAGCATTTGTGAGACATTTGTGAGCATAAGATTGAAGAGTTTATTTTTTGTAGTGAGCTTGGAAGTTGGAGGCTTGGAGCTTGTTTGGCATTGCTTGTGGGCTCTTTGTGGTGATATTGGCATCCATTTGTGAGCACCTCACCTCTATTTGTGAGCACCTCTCTTATTTGCAAGGATTTGGAGGATTGGGGCAGCATTGAATAGTGTTCATTTGGAGTGAGTTTGGGCGTTGTTTGGCATCAAGTGTGGGCTCTTTGTGGTGGCATTTACATCTACATTTGGAGTGTGGGCTCTTTGTGGTGCCATATACAAGCTTGGAGCATTTCTTCACCTCATTTGTGTGCACATTGAAAGGTATGTTACATTTTAAACTTGCCCCTTATTTGTAAATTTTATTAAATAAGAAATATGAAATTTATTTTGTTTTTATTTGCATTTTCAGATTTGTTTGCATTTGCAATGGCCCCCAAAACAAAAGACCCTACATGGACCCATGCAGACGTAATTGATGATCAAGTTTTTTGTAAATATTGTAAGAAACACATCAAAGGGGGGGGGATTCATAGGTTGAAACAACACTTGGCTGGTCAAAGAGGCCAAGTTACCCCATGTGATGCACCTGATATTGATGCCATTAGGTTGGAAATGAAAAACATGCTTGAAAAACATAGAGAAGAGAAGGCTAGGCAAAAAGAGATGGAAGTTGAAATAGGGAGGAGGAACATGCCTTGAGTGTTGAAGGATCTTGCTTTGACCCTTCTGTGACTGTTAGAGACCCCTTTCGGTATATGCCTCCCCCATCCACTCATAGTCAAGAAAACCGGCCTCAAAAAAGAAAGACCATTCAAAGCTTTTTTCCATCTTCCACACCTGCTACTGCTAGTGCCTCCATGCCAACACAAAATCAGCCCACCTTGGATAACCATTGGAAGAAGCAATACAAAGAAGCAACTTTTGAGTACATTGCTAGATGGTGGTATGATGCAGATATCCCTTTCAATGCTTGCCCGCTCACCTTATTACCAGCCGATGTTTGATTCCATTGTTGTTGCTGGTAAGGGCTTCAAAGGCCCTAGTATGCATGACTTGAGAGGATCACTTTTGAAGAAAGAAGTTGCATCCATAGATGAATATTTGAAAGGTTGCAAAGCTTCATGGGCCAAAACAGGATGCACTATCATGTCAGATGGGTGGAGTGATGGCAAGAACCGCACAATAATAAATTTTCTTGCCTCTTGTCCACAAGGTACAATGTTTTTGAAATCAGTAGATGCATCTGATAGGGTGAAAGATGCAAATTTATTGTTTGAGCTTTTGGATGAGATTGTTTTAGAGGTGGGGGTGGAAAATGTTGTACAAATCATAACAGATAATGCCTCTAACTATGTTCTTGCTGGTAAGATGTTAGAGGCTAAACACAAAACAATATTTTGGACTCCATGTGCTTTGCACATTGCATAGACCTCATGCTTGAGGATATAGGGAAAAAGATTGGATCAAGAACACATAGAGCATGGCAAAAGCATCACCAAATACATCTACAATCACTCATGGGTATTGAACCTAATGAGGAAGAACACTGAGGGCAAAGAACTTGTTAGGCCAGCCATCACGAGATTTGCAACAAACTTCCTCACGTTGCAATCTCTTATTTCCCAACAACAGAACTTGAAAAGGATGTTTTCAAGTGATGAATGGAATGCATCAAAGTGGAGCCGAAACAAGATGGGAAAGACACAAAGAAGAAACTTTTTGATAATTTATTTTGGAAAAAAACAACAGAGATTGTGAAAGTTGTCGAGCCTCTTGTTAAGGTGTTGCGGTTGGTGGATGGGAAAAATTAGCCATGGGCTATATTTATGAGGCTATGGATCGTGAAAGGCAAATAGGGCAGCATAAAAGACTAACTAAGTATGGGCCTATATGGGAGATCATAGATAATAGATGGAACAATCAACTCCATCGGCCTATACATGCAGCTAGGTATTTCTTGAACCCGAAATATCATTACAGAGCTCAACTTGGAGAAGATCAAACAAGAGAAGTAAAAGATGGTTTGTACGAGTGCCTAGAGCGCATGGTCCCTGATGAGATGCAACAACTTGAGGTTCACCGACAGATCAACTTCTTCAACAAAGCCACAAGTACCTTTGGGAAAAACCTTGCAAAGATTGAAGGATGTGGACCAACCAAGTAAGAAATTCTAAGTTTTTTGAAGTTCATTTGATTAAAAATTTTAATGAATAATCATGAATTTTTAGCATAAGACAATCTTTATCTAATTTGTTGAATTACGCTTTAACCTTTAAGTTATAAGTTTGTTTTACTTTTAATTTTTAACTATGTTTTTAACTTTTTATCGTCATTGTTTACTAATTAAACATTTACACTTTTTATCGCAGCACATTGGTGGGATTCGTTTGGTAGTCAGTGTCCTCAATTGCAAAAGTTTGCAATTAGGATCCTGAGCCAAACTTGCAGTGCTTCTGGGTGCGAGCGCAACTGGTCCGTCTTTGAGCGGATTCACACGAAGAAGAGAAACCGTTTGGAACAACAACGGTTGAATGATCTTGTCTTTGTGCAGTACAACCTTCGGTTAAGGCGCAACCAGTTGTTGAACCGAAGACCTGATACTGATCCCATTGTCTTGGATGATATAGATCCAACCTCAGAATGGGTAGAGGAGAGTCAGCCAGCAGAGTTTGATCCCGATGACTTGGGGTGGATGGGTTTGGATCAGGAATCTGATGAGCCATTAGCAGCACCGCCGCCATCGTCACGAGACACAAGCAGGCACTAGTCGCACTCGTGCTACTCCCCGACCCCATGCCAATACAATTGTTGCAGATGTACCTGAGGATTTGGATGAGTCCGAGTCAGAGCCAGAGGCCGGTGATGATATTGATGAGGATGACCTTGAGGATCCCATTTCCAGCAGCGGTGCAGAGTTTGATGATTGATCATTGATGTCATCTAGTTTATTCTAGAGTTTTGTAACTTGTAGTATTTGTAATGTATCAATGATCATAGCATGTTTTTTTGGAGTCTCGAACTATGGAGGCCATTTAGAGCCTCATTGTTTATGTATTTTGTTTCGGAATCTCATCTATGATATATGTATTGTGTATTGGACTTGGAGTTCGTGCCATTTTGCTATAAACACCTTTCTTGCATATATATAAGAGCAAACTTTGCATATTTTGTGTGTAATTGTTGGAATCATGGTTTTTAACCTTTCAAATATATTATTTTCATTAAAAATATAAAATTTTATGTATTTTTAGTAAACCGGTTCATTAAGTTTGAACCGGTCCGGTTCTGGTCCGGACCTCGGCCAGTTCCGAGTCCAGTTCTGATTTTTAAGATACCCTAGTGGCACGTAGATGATCAAATTCACTTGACTGTCACGCTTAAAAGCTTCTGCAGACATCAAGGATCACATGCATGATATTTGTAAGTTTTGAAAATGCTTAATATGAATGTTATTTCAAATTTAAGGCTCTTGGGCCTGAACTAGGGCACCATATATCTTTTGATGGAACGGATGAAATTGGTTGAAACTTTCACATCATCTCTGTATTTATATGAACTAACAATTCCCTAAGTTTCGTGGTGAATTGCTGAGCACAGTGGAAGTTGTTGGTAACAGTAATCTCGAGCAAGACAGGTAAGAGCACAGTGTACAGAAATGGAGGTAAACAGTCAAGTTTTCCATCATAATTAGATGAATCATGAACTTATACTGATATGAGAGGTGGAAGAAGGTCTATTTGATGTCTTTAAATGATCTCAGGGAATAATAAATGAAGCAATTACCCTGTTAGCATATAAAATTTGACTGTGCAGGCTTAGGACTGTATTGGATCACAAAGGGGACTGCAACCAAAAGAAGTTAGGCGTAATATGATGAAAATCCAATGCATGGAGGCTTGGAAGACACCTATCCAGGTATAATTCAAGGGTTTGAATGATCTTATGGGTGTGTAAATGAAGAAATTGCCATCATTTCAATAAATCTGATTGTCCGGGGTTGGAAAAACTGTGAGAAAGGTGTCAAGAAAGTGCATTGAGCCAAATAACCCTAGAAACTAGTATGTGGAGTTGACTGACACCTATGACATGATGAATAAGGCTTGTAAACATGGATCCATACCATGGAAGGGATCAAATTGCAATCTAGACCTTGAGTTGTGTTAAGAAGGTCTTAAGAAGCTTGAGGGCAGAGTTCAGAGTTTAGGAGTGCATACCATTGCTAGAGTATTCATCAAAGAGCCTGAAGCATTAGTTGATGTTTTGAACATGCTCAAACAGGTGGAAATGATCTTGTAACTCCATTTGAGGAAGGGCTTCATGGTCAAGGCAAGCTATAGCTCAGGAAGGACTCACAAGGTATGTAAGCTATCAAGCCATGAATGGCATCTATAGCATAAACCAGTGTGCATGTGATTATAGGAGTCTTGCATCCCTATAGGACCATCAAGGCACTATAAGGGAAAGGATAATTTTCCAGAGGCTATTAGACCATCAAACTATGACAAATATAATCAGAAAGAGTGTTCTTGTGAGTTGTAAGGTTGCAATGAGACGTGAAGGATGGATTAAAGGATGCACTTAATACACTTGTAGCAAAAACTACTTAATGGGAGATAACAATGAACACATTCAAAGCCTACACAGCCAACTTTATTAAAACTAAGAAAATAAATTGAAACCTTGAAGTACCATGGCCAGTAGCAATTATGTCAATGGTTTCTATATTAAGGATATGCCCTCCACTCGCCTACAATTTAAGGACAATAGCCAAAACAAGATTCTAGTTTTATCATGTGGGCATTATATTACAAGTTCTGAACAAAAGCGTTATACAATTTTTAAAACCTTCAAACTAATAGGTGGGGTCCGACAACCATGGAAACACTTGTTGACAATCCTGTCAATGCCCATAAACACTTTCATAGCAAGCTCCTAGAGGCATACAGTATGGTCTCAGAACAAGCCAAACCTTTGTGTCTACCTTTGAGTGTACCGTGTAAACTCTCCTAGTGTTAGAATATACCAATAATTGTATGTCACAGTTTATAGGAATCATGGGTCATGCATTAGTTAGCAATTCGTGTTGATATAAGATTGTGTGTCACTAGTATTCAAATAGTGTGATTAATATTCACAATAATTGTCATGACATAAGAGACAGAAAGGCCCAGAGTCATTCGAAGTTTTCAGAGAGATGAAATGCTGTCAATGTTCAAGGTCCTTACCAATTTTATCAAGACGTGAGAGTACAAGAAAAGGTTTTGAGGAGAAGTTTGTATTGTACCATTTATACCTGTAAGAATAAAAGAAGGAATTGATTTATTCCTACCAAATTAGGTTGTCTAACGCTGCAATGGACATCGGGATAATCAGAGGAGTAAAAAGAAATATGAATTCAATCTTCTAAATTTTCAGCAAGTTTCAATAAATTTGCATTGATTTGGTCAGAAATTTGATCACAGATTTAAACATTATGGTGCCAAATTCATGATTTCAAAGTTTTGCAGGGAAGTACAGGGCAGAGATCATATAACATGCTCAAGAGGTGAGTCCTGACACGTGATAAAATGAAAAAGGACAATGGATGGTGTCTCTGATTTGACAGAATGTCAATCTTCTCCCGTTGCCAGTTAAATTGGCCCAGTCAAGTCTGCCCCTCGAAATGCATGCTTTCAGGGTCTAATCCAAAATAGCAGTTTCAAGGCAACCTGTTCCAGTATCATAGAGTATAGCTTTCAATTCCAGTCATATCTACAGTCAACCCTACATCTAGATTCTATACCTTACACCACCTGCTGAGTATTGTCAGCAGAACACGAGAGCATTTATCCACATGAATCTAACAACTATAAGAATGCCATTAAATGAGAAAGATCAAGCAAAGAGCAATGTACTTAAACCCTCTATTAGTTGTGATGTCAATACTTGCTGTCTATGTTACCAGATTCTTTTGCAGAGGAGGCAGGATACAGATACGATTCATACTGGGAACGGATGTGGAAGTGTATGACGCAGGGTATGGTCAGCGTACCACAGCAGACCTGCGGATATGCCTCAATTCCTCCCTGGACAAATCCAGGCACATCTGCAGGTCTGCGACAGTACCCTGGCCATATGCAACAAGAATCCGTTCTCAAAAACAAGTTTTTTCCTTTTCTAACTTAAAAAAATCAACTATGGACTTCAAAAAACAACAAAAAAATTAAATAGAGTTTAGGAGAAACCCTACAAGCAACTTTCACACTCATTTTATCAAAAGAAAACACCACTACCACCACATTTACCTCTCATTGCACATTTGCTCTCTCACCTTCATTTCTTCTATTGCTTAGGGCTGAAACTTCTTTATTTTGCCAATCCTACACTATTACAACCATGCATTTGCTGCCAAGGAGTTTAAAGAGCTTGCAACAAAGAAGATTGTTGATTTAAGGTAAGTTTTTGTGGTTAAAAACTTACAAATGTCTATAAGTTGCTGTAGCTAATTTTTAACTTCTTTTGCTATATTTTTTAAATTCTTTCAACAAATGCCCAAATCCCTTAATTTTTTAATGTTTAATAGCATTATTATTATTTAATCAAGGGCTATATATATTTGCTAGAATGTCTACTTCTAAAAGTGGTAGTTATATAGGCCAAGGGCCTTCAAAAGTAACGCTTCCTAGACTTTTTGGAAGTATGTAACGATTTTAGAACAGATGCCAGGTGGAGGGTGTTACATTTAGGTGGAAAGCCAGGAAAGGGTTTGGCACATGCAAATATCATTCGATGCATCAAAGTACATGAAGCAGATGTCATAGTTGCCCAAAAATTGAACCATCCTTTGGCAAAGAAAGGATCTAGATCTACCAAGCCACTTGTTGCTCCATCTCATGTCGTGACGCTATCACACCCATTTTTTGTTGCACTCCTCACAGCCACTGAAGAAGAGGATTCACCTGAAAGTCGCAAGAGAACAAAAGGTGCAGGCCCATTGGAAAAGGCACTCCATAATGAGGGCAGGGACATAGCAGAGCAGAACATTGCACATGGTGTTTATGGATGCAGGCTGCCATTTAATTTTGTTTGATCACCATACTAGCAAGAGATGATAAAATCCTTAGTCACCGCATTCGAATTCGTGTTCGAATTCGCTAGACTGTTTCGGTACAGGCATTGTATGCTGAAACGGCAAATTTTAAAAACCTCGGGTATGGTACGTTGTGGGTACGTTCGTACAATATATTTTTAAAAAGTAAAAATTTAAATATATATAAAAATTTAAAGAAAACAACAAGCTTATAGTCTCAACAACCTATAAAATATTAGAAGCCAACAACAAGCTTATTATGAATCGGAAGCCATCTAAAGCAAGATTTCTTTGACTGAATACAAGAAGACCACAAAACATTAAATCTATGAGTCCATCTACTAATGGGCTCACAAACATTCCACTTATTGTTAAGGCCCAGGGAAAGGTTTGGGGAGAAGGCAATCTTTTCATAGAGTTGTTTGGAGGTAGCCTCTTGGAGAAGGGGCCCTTTGAGCCACCTCATAGTATCCCAAAAGTCATTCTCATCCTCCATAATTAGTCCAGTAGAGGGAGCTGTGAAAGCATTTCTGAGCATTGTATACATTCTGAACTGAGATTGAGGAAGCTTATAGAAAGCTTTAAGGTTTGTCCATTCCATCCACTTCCCAAATCTGTACAAGTCATGAGATATTTTAATTCCTTTCTCAAACCAAAGGAGGGCAGAGCAGCCTCTTGTCAAGGCAAGGATCTTGTCATTATATTTCAGATTCGACAAAATCGATTTGTAGGCTTGGCACCTAGTGTCAAAGGAAGAGAAGATAGGCTGCCCAACCACCAAGTGCTTCACTTGTTCCCATGCCTTCCAAATTGACTGAAGAATAAAGGACCCATGAGGAGCAACAAGAAAGCACCCAAATAGTAAGTCAACCAAATGAAGTCCTTTTCATCTCTCTTGACCCTTCGGAGCCTATTGGCAATATTGAATCTCACACGAACTTTCCAAGGTTCAATTCCAGTCAAAGCCCTCAAGTTTTATTTATTTTTTTGCACTTAAAAATTAAAAACCATGTGGGTACACTGTGGGTATGTACCCACAGGCCCTGGGTACGTCCCGGGTATAGAAATCAGGCCTTGGTACGTCCCGGGTACGGATTTCCGTACCTGGGAAGTACCCAAGGCATGTGGGTAAGTACCCGCAGCGTACTAGTACCAGTACCCAGTACGTATCAAGCCTGGTACGGGGGGTACTTGGCGTTTCTGTGCAGTCTAGCGAATTCGTGAAAGATAAAATTCGTAAAAAATTGTTGCTAAATAAATCAATGATAAATTTGTGATTAAATTTGACTATAAGAAAAATCATATATATAACAAAACATTTAAGTATTTGAATTTAAAAAAATCAAAATATGTATATTTTATAAAGTATAATATGTAACTATATTTTAAAAACCTAATAAATTATAATATGAACTATATTATATATATATATATATATATATATATATATAAAAAAACAAAACATTAAGTATTTGAATTTAAAACGATCAAAATATGTATATTTTACAAATTATAACATGTAACTATATTTTAAAAACCTAATAATTATAATATGAACTATATTAAAAACCTAAAATATGTTTTAAAAATCTAATAATATAAACTATATTTAAAAACCTAAAATATATAAATATTTAAACGTAAACTATAAGAATTTAAAAATAATCAAAATATATATTTTATAAACTCGTGTATATAAAAGCAAGCACAACACGGTGATGGAGGTACTCCAATGGGTAATGCGGCAAGGTCTTTGCGGTGCATGGCAACTGGTGCACCCACGAGATGGCTCCGGATATGCAAATCTGACTTCAAGCACAAGCTTTCAGGCGCTCACACCCCTCACGACATTGAGTATTTCAACAATGATAATTCAGCTTCGCATTTCTGGAAGATTTCAATGATTTCCAGAGCAGAAAAACCAATACAAATTTCTGGCAGGTTTCTATGATTCGCAGTGCAGAAAAACTTAAGCGAGAAATAAGGGAACAAATCGTACAAATATATTCGCGAATCTCAACGAATTTGTTAAGAGTTTATTTGATATTCGCAAATTTTGATTTTTTTCCATTAAATTCGCCAAATGCGGTGACTAAGATGAAATCTATCGGTGAAGCCCCTAAAGGGTTCATTAACTCGTGGTATGAAAAGGTATGGACAACATTGTTGGCAAAAGAAGGAAAACATGTTGAACATTAATCAGTAGCCCATCAAATATATATGGATCCAAATAGGTGTGTCCATCCTTTCCGATGGATGGATGGAAAAATACAACAAATAAGCCATTGATTAATGTGTTCGCAATGTGCCCTAAATGGGAAATGTTTTTTAGGGCCGTTGATTGTGAGTGACAAGTAAAGGATGTACAATTCATCAGTAGGCATCCTAATAGATTCCATCTTGGCGATGGGGCCTCAAAACGTTGTCCAAGTTATAATGGACAACGCAAAAATCGCAAAGGCACAAAGACCCACGACATGTTGGTAGAGGCAAGGTATGGGCACATATTTTGGACAACTTGTGCCATTCATTCTCTCAACCTTATGTTGCAAAAATTGGGCACTAAAGTTGATTGGATCAAACAAGCCTCTGAGGAGGCAAGTGCAATCCAAATATTCATAACCAAACATCACATGTCTCAAGGCATCTTCATGTCTTTCTCAAAGTCATAGCTTGTTAAAAGTAACTAGTTTTAAACTTTTTTCAATCATTCATGAATCATGTATAATTTTAAATTTTAATTTAGTTTTGTAAGTTTGTAATTTGTAGAATTTTGATTTTTGGACTTCTTTAAATATTTTGGCTATTGAGACTCGCTCGCCTCACACAGTTGTCTTGAGACGACTTGTCAAGGTGCATGAGGAATTGAGTAACATGGTTATCAACCACCTTTTGGCGTGTATGGAAACAATCAAATATTAACAAAAACACAAAGGTGAAAGGGTTGATTCTAAATAATGGGCAAAGAATCGTGTGGAGTATTTGCTCGAGCTTTTCCAAGCCCATATCGAGTATGCTAAGATTTGTTGATATGGATAACCCGTGTATGGGTGAGGTATATGATGGAATCAACTCAATGATTGAGAAGATTAAATCCATCATAAATGCCAAAGAGCAAAATCCTCATAGAGAGGTTCTTTAAGGAAGTGCACTCAATATTCATTGATAAGTGGAACAAAATGATCACCCCATTGCATCTTCTTGCTTTTGCCTTGAATCCTAAACACTATAATCGAAGATATCCTTTCTTTTTTTAGGAGGGTCCTACCATATAGGTATATTGAGGTTAGTGTGGGGTATAAGGTGGCATTCTCTAGACTCTTTCCCAATCCAGAAGTAGAAGTCATAGTTAAGGGAGAGTTTGGGCCTTTCATGACCTCTATGGATCACTCCTTTAGTGTTGCTCGTGACAAGTATAAGAAGGATGCTCATATGTGGTGGTGTCTCCATGGGCAAGCAACCCCAAACCTCCACCACTTTCAAGAAAAAATTCTATCATAAGTAAGATTTTAATTTATTTAACTTTGTACCTTTCTTTTCGATGTTTTCTTTTAAGTTTTTACTTTTATAAATTTAATTGACTTTGTGGCTTGCAAAATAGGTTGCAAGCTCCTCTTCAACTGAGCAAAACTAGGGTACATACACCTTTATCCACTCAGTTAAGCACAACAAGCTAAAAGCTAGTGGCATTCCAACTTGAAAAAGGCAGAGGATTTGGTCTACGTGCATTCCAACTTGTGCCTTCTGAACACAAGTTCTTAAAGAATACGAGCAAGGGGCAACAAAGTGATGGGACATCGGCCCAAAGACTTCTAACTTTGATGTACTATGTACTTGCACTACCCACTTTACATTGCTTGACATGAATCTAGCAAGTTCTTCACCTTGTTTTTGTTGCATTTTCCTTTTTTGGCATATTTTTTTGTTTTGGTGAAAAATCGGCCATTTTTGGAAAGAGCTAAGATGGGAGTGGCACTTTTACTAATGTTTATGGTTCTAATGAACCACATGATGATGCTGATGCGACCAAGCAACATCTGAATTGATGATAATGAATATGTTGATTTGTCTTGATTTTTGTGTATTCATATTCAGAACATTTGAATTTTGTACTATGTACTTGTTATAAGACTAATTTAAGTCCGACCATTGAATAACATGACATTTGGCATTGAATTACGATGTTATCAATGTGTTTTGTGGTTATTTAACTTATTTTCAAATATATTGTTTACTTTATGCATAATATGTGGTTAATTTTGCTTATTTGGCTATATTTTTTATATTCCATATATATTTTTGTGTTGTTGTATCCAAAAATGTATCCAAGGCAACAACTCAATTGTCGTACTAGTGTATCTAATTCTTCGTACCCATACCCCTACCCGTACTCCTAAACAAATCGGCTACTTAGCTTCTTGTTATCTAGTTGTGGGCAGGAGGTTGTCACCCACCATTATACCTAAGTTCTCATATATGCATTCTTTGGGTTGATGCTTTCTCGGGATCTCCAATCATTACATATGCCTGTTTTCTAGGATCTTTGGTCATTACACATGCCTATATATGTTGGACTATGCATACTTCATTTGTGTATAATGAAAGCATTCCTATTATTTATGTTCTTTTCAGTAACGTGTATATGTGAAAATAAGTATCCTATGGCATATAATTGATGTGTAAATCAAAGGTGTAAATATATTTGTGTTTTGTAAATTTTAAATATAGATCTCATTCTCTATTGACCAATTACAACACCTAGAATTTCTAGATATGAAGTTGATGTGACTACACTCTTATCTAATCAAGAGGAAATCTAAGACCTTATGTCTTATGGTGCCTCAAATAGGTTGGGTGGATGGTGCAAGCTTCAAAAATTTGTACGAAATGTCTAGTGTAGAAGGCAATCTTATGACAGAATCTAGAGAAAAAGATCCAAGTCATCCAGATTTGCTGTCTATAAAACATTAAATATCCACTATGATTTCCTTATTTCTGTCCCCTTAGAAGGTAGGGGCATAATCCACTCGAACACCTTTATAGAGGGAGAGGCAATGAAAACATTCACTTATTGTACACGTTGTAGAGCATCATCATACCAGCATTCCCTCCCCATTTAGAAGTTGTGGAAAGGAAGCTCCTCTAAAGACTTTAAAAGCTCAAAAGTATATCTTACACAGCTGGTAGTTTAATTACCTTTAGAAAGAATTCCTATGAATATAAGTGAAGTGTCGGAAAATGCCCCTAAATAGTGTATGTACATTGAATTCTGCCTAGATGATACTATGTGGAACAATGTGCATACACCAGATCATGCATTGCAGCATACTAGTTTAACTATCACAATATGTGCCTAATCGACTGATTCAAAACTAAGCCCCGAACATCCTGTAATATCCCCTTGTGGGATATTAATTAAAAACTTAAATAAATTATTTCCAATCGAATTTAGAAGAGAAAACCCTTCTAGTTCGACCTCAAATAACCTAGTGTCAGCTACAATGCAACCCAAATGGGGTTGTAGTGAGCCAAGGTGATGGGTTAGATGGGAGAGCTAGTTGGAATTTAATTCTTACTAAATCAGAAAATTAATTGCAGCAGTGGAAATAATAAATATGCACCAAAACCAGCTGAAACTTCAAAAATTAATAACTTCACCAAAACTTAGTATTTTTCCATGAAACGAAATGCAAATGAAAGCTAATAATTTTATCTTTCCAAAGAACTAAAGAATGATTTTTCTGAGCACCAGAAACCCTCAAATCTGACTCCAAAATCTAAAACCAGTCGCCTAGGGTTAGGAAAAATATAATAAATATTTGCAGCACTTCTCCTTGCTTCCAAACCCTCAAATTGCCCACACATAAACCTGAAATAATTAATTTATCACAGCAGCTTATGAAACTATCAAAATGCCCCACATGAGATGCCAAAAATCACTCCAAACCAGTCGATCCAATATGAATAAATTCCAGCAGCATATATAAGCTCAAAAATCATCAAAATAGGTGCTTAAGGCTTGGAAACACATGCAAGAACAGATCAGATTGGAACCCACTTCAAGAGCCACTAAAACATGCCACAAATAATTCTAATGCAAGTCGATTTGAACCAAAACAAACCAGCAGCAATAGCAGATTGTATTCACCATTAAACACCTCCAAAACCCTCATAAATCATGCACATATACTTCCAATAATGGCGCCTCACATAGATAAATTATATTATGAAATAATCACCAATGTAAAGCTTGGAAGGATCTCACACACTCCACAACAATGGTGGTGCTTACAAGCACCTTTGTTTGTGATCACAATTGGGCATACATCCCTCTTCAAGCATGAAGATAAGTTTAATAAACCGTCAACATGCCAAAAAGGGGACGCCTCATCTTCTTTTATAGCTTTGGCAATTTAAATCTCCAATGTTTCCCTCCAACTTTGGTGCCCAACTCTAGAAAGGAGAGATACATTTAAAAATAGTCTTCTTGGCCTGTAAAAGTCAAACTCCAAGTCCAAATATTAATTCCCTCTAAAAATATATTTAAATTAAATACAAGAGAGGAATTAAATAACAATTAAAAGCACCATAGGAATCGACTTGCCTAATTAAATCAATTTATCCCAAATAATAATTAATTGGCCCAAGGAATAAATCGATTTGCTTCCCAAAAATGCGACTTGCCCAAGATAATTAATATTAATTTTTAAATGCACAAGGAAAGTCGATTTCCCCCAAATAAAATCCCTTTAATCCAAGGGGAGTGGATTAAAGGATATTCGACTTGCATCAATTAATTATTGCTTGAAAAAGGGGACATTACAACATCAAAGACATATAACACTCTTTGATAACAATATTAGAAAGACATATTTTGGATGGGGTGTTCTGAAAATGGAGCTTGAAGTTATTGGTCGACTATCACTATGGAAGCACACCCCTTGTATAGCCATGACTAAGAGACAAGCTTCATGTCGAATGATGGACTGGTAAATTGTACTTCCAAAGATGTGAATAATAAATAGCTCCCATGACATTGGTATTTGTCTGTCTTCAATGTTCTTGACAAACTGCAATGCGAAATTTCCTAGATTAAAAGCTAAGTAGCCCAATACATTTCGAATATGGGTACAGATACGAAGAATCTGATATGTGGACACAACAGAAAAAAAAATTGCCCCGGATGTGGCTTTGGATAAGGTAGCAAAAAAAAATTTAAAAAAATTATATACAAATTCTGGCCTGATAAAAAGAAATTAACCACATGGTATGCATATGAAAAACAAAATAACCACAAAACACTACTGATAATTTATATAATGCCACCTGAATACCAAATGAAAAGTCACAAATGTCATGATAAATATTAAATTTAATAATTATCACATCAAAAGTAGTACTCGATATTTATCATATTCATCCTCTTCATTGAGAGCATCAACATCATGTTGTGATTCGTTAGAACCACATGGACTCGGAGCACTCCCCTACCACTCCCACATGGATCCTATGAAGCCAAAGAAGTATGAAACCTAAATGAGAAAATTTGGGTAAGTATGCAATGAGAAGAATGAGCAATGTTGCTTTTATGTTTTGTGTTGTTTTATATTAGATTTTTTATTTTTTAGGGTTTTCATTGTGTGTTTTTTTTTCTGGTTGCTTTATGTTTTAATGTTGGAAAAAAAATTTAAAACAATTTTTAACCCCAGATACACCTTGGATATGCATTGGATACATCCAAGATGGTCAGTTATGCCCAGATATGTTTGCAGGTGTATCCATACCATTTCCGCATTGGATACGTGTTGTATCCATATCCGACTCTGCATGCCGGAATATCTGCTACTTCGATTAAAGTTACTAATGTAAAGGGTACCAAACAAATTCAAGGAAACATTAAGAGTCACCTAGTGAAATTGTGAATGACAGAAACATATGGAATCCCCTCACAAAACATGCATAGTTATTACATAATTTAGAAGATTCCCCAGATGCAGCAAAACAAAAAAGGAAACAATTATGAGAACCAAAACCAACCAAAGGGAGACAGGAAATAAGTGTGCATTCACAAGCATATGTAAAAAAATAGCTTAAGCTAGAATTAGAATCAAGACAGGCAAGCAAAAGCAACCAAACGAAGACTAGAAATAAATGCATATATGTTCACATGTTTAAGTAAAAAATTAGCTAATGCTAGAATTAGGATCAAGGACTCCTGAAGTATAAATCAGAAGCAAAAATTATCAAAGGAAAAAGGAAATTATACTTTGTTCCTGAAGGATTGAAGGCAACAGAAAAGGCTGCCGTTATTTCATCCATAGAATCATATGCGCGATATGTACAACGAATCTGCAGAGTTATTGGAGAGCAACGAATCAATAAGGCCTATCCAGATAATGCATTATCCCAACTTCTTACTAAATTTAGATTATCATCTTCTTTTGAGTACTTCCAATAACTTGACATGACATTCCAAAAAGTAAGCTCAGAGAGACAATCATTAGTGTTACAGAATGTTACTTGTCCAGAAACAGAATCCCAAAGATGCACAGGATGGTCACGAGCAGTGGATGCAAAGACACAGCTAGCTTGATCTGTAAAACCCCCACATCAGTTACAAAACCAAACTTCAGAGGTTAGCCTTTAAAATGTAATTAAACAGAAACAAAGAAATAGGCCTTAAAAACATAGAGATTAGAATATGCCAGATGCACCTGAAGCAAGCATGTGAGGATACCAGCTATAGTCATAGACAGATTCTCCTTCATCAATTGCCAGTCTTGAAATAAAGGAATCTGCAAACGCAGAAGCTTAATTTAGAATGCACAAAAAAATTCTTCAGCTGTGCTCCAACCAAAATCAGCAGAAGGAATATCTGGACATTGAACTAAAACAGAGTCATGAAGACACTTCAAATGTCTAAAATCAGTTTCATACATGGTGTTATCCACATAGTTGTAATCATGGTTTTAAAGACAGGGATATGTAAAACGAAAAAAATAGATGGTTAATCCACATTCATGGACAAAAAGCATTTTCTATTCATTCATTGTTTATTAAAGTCCATACTAATACTAATTAATAGCATACAATCAGATAGAATAACAGACCTTACTCATTGCTTTCAACTATATCAATGCTAAAATGATTTTTATTAAAAGACGTTGTGTTTGGAATTAGAGACCAGAAGTCTCTGTTCCAGTAGCGAATATGATTGATTTGTATTCCACATCATCACTCTTTCTAGTCTCACAGAGTCATTATTTGCACATAAACCCATTCCTACAGGGACAATAGCAACCTCTCTGGAAACTGAGTCTGTCATGATCATGAAATAAAATTAGAAGTAGCTACATAACACCATTAGACATGTGTGTGTGAATATATATATGTGTGTGTGTGTGTGTGTGTGTGTGTGTGTGTGTGTGTGTGTACATATACATATACATATACATATACATATACATATATATCTATGTATGTATGTATATGACATACATATACATACATACATAGATATATATATATATATATGTATGTATATGTATATGTATACATATATATATATACTATACATATATACATACATACATAGTATGTATGTATGTATGTATGTATATGTATATGTATATCTTTATATATATGTACACATATATGTATATACATATATATATTATATATATGTATATATGTATCATAGTATATGTATAATATATCTATGTAGTATGTATATGTATATGTATACATATATACTATACATATACATCTATGTATGTATGTATATGTATATGTATACATATATATATATATATATATATATATATATATATATATATATCATAATTTGAAAACTTCGCCCATAAAACTCACAAACGAATTCACCCATAAACTCACAGAACTTGTCGACAAGTTGTGGCGAGTACTGCCACGAGTTAACTCGGCAAGTACTCGCCACAACTCGGCGAGTTCAAAGCAAAAACTCGCCAGTCGCTGTGTACGCGGAAATACACAGAAAAACACACAAAATACACTTTAAAAACACAGTTTTCTATCTTTTTAAAGCCCTGCACTTGATCATTTTCACTCACACAACCATTTGAGCTTGCATTGCTTGTGTTGAGTGGATTTTGGAGCGAATTTGAAGAGAGAATTTGGAGAATTGCATTTGGAGGTAAGTTTTTGTTTTTTTAATTCTTTCAAGTTTTTTCAAAGTTTGTGTATATTATTTATGTATTATAGATTCCTATTGTAATTATAAATACATGTAATGTAAAATCGAATGCTTCTAAATTTTTTACACTCATTTGCAGCCAGAGGTATGTATTTTTTTAGGCAAATTCATTGTAAACTAGTTAAACGTTCATTCTTGTAAATTCATTGTGTATTGTAATCGCTTCATTTTGTAATTCTAAATACATGTAATGTAAAATCGAATGCTTGTTAATTTTTTTACACTCATTTGCAGCCAGAGGTATGTAATTTTTTTAAGGCAAATTCATTGTAAACTAGTTAAACGTTCATTGTAAATTCATTGTGTATTGTAATCGCTTCGTTTTGTAATTCTAAATACATGTAATGTAAAATCGAATGCTTGTTAATTTTTTTATAGTCATTTGCAGCTAGAGGTATGTATTTTTTATTTTTATTTTACGCAAATTTGTTATTCACAGTCTAGAACGTTTTTTTTTATAAATTTAATTAAGCTTACGGTTTTCTAATTTTTTAAAGTGCATTGTGTTGCAGATTAGAGGTTAACAATGGCATCGCCTCGCATCGTTCAACATCTGGGGTATCTGGGCAATCATCACTCGCAGGAACCATTCCTCCGAATGCCCGTACCAAAGCATGGAAGTATGGTGTACGTGGAGCAACTGAAAATGAAGTTTTTTGCAATTTCTGTGGCAAAAAAATGTCTGGAGGCATCAATCGGTTGAAATATCACCTTGCATCTATTGTTCGCCGAGATGTTGTGGTTTGCACCAAAGTGACGGAAGAGGCAAAGCGAGAGATGAGAGCGGAGCTAGCAGAGCTAGAGGAGAAGAAACTGAGAGGGAAAGGGTGCAGGCAGCCATAGCACAAGCTATTAGACCTGGGGCTACAATGACAGAGGATTTAGAGGATGATGCGGCAACACTTGTGGGCTCTACTCGTGGTCCACGCATACGAAGCGGAAGAGCCGAAAGAGGTGCATCTTCATCGAGTTCGAGCAAAGGCATACAAAGCTTTTTTGTGGCAAGGAACACTCATGGAGCACAACCTTCATTGGAAGATACAACCTGGAACAAAGATGTGCACAAGGAAGCGGATAAAGCTTGTGCAAATTTTTGGTACTACAACAACTTGTCATTCAATGTGGCAAAGAGCCCATACTGGGAGTACTTGGTGACAACGTTGACAGTTGCAGGAAAGGGTACAAGGCACCCTCTCCAAAAGATTTGAGTGGGAAATTGCTTGAGGCTGCAGTTGCAGATGCCACTACTATTCTAGATGAGCAAAAGAAACAATGGCAAAAATACAGATGCACCATTCTTTCAGATGGATGGACGGATGGAAAGAACCGCACCCTCGTTAATTTTTTAGCGGCTTCAAACGGTGAGATGGTGTTTTTGAAGTCCATTGATGTCTCTAGGAGGAGCGACGAGACGCGCCCAAGAGTGGGGACTAGTAGAGGCACTAGACCCTCTCCCCAATATTTCTCTAGATTGGGGAAGAGGAAAATGTAATTTATTGTATATTGTAACTTGCGTAGATATGAAATTTATGATGATATTTTTCAATGTCAATCATCATAAATTCATATTACTTATCAACCGGTTGTTGTATTCACATGATGATGCGATTTTGTATTGTATTTGTATTCAAATCTAATAGAAAACACTTCTCCAACATTTTATGGGCTCATTTGATACATTTTGTAGCTATGTGTTGCTTAAAATTTATGTTTTTAAAGAAATTTGAGCATTTTCTAAGTCAGTTGTCGGTATTCTCGAGTATTGGCCGAATATTGTCGAGTTTTTTTTTGGGGCTCATTTGAGTATTTTCCGAATATGAGTATGTGAACTATGATGTGTATGTGTGTGTATTCACACAAACGTGTCTAATATAAAATCGAAATTAGCTACATAACATCATTAGACATGTGTGAGTGAATATGTGTGTGTGTTGAATACATAAACAAGGAAAGAATTAAGAGGAATTGGATTGCACGCCGAATGAGTGTGTAGGTCCTTTAATTTATTATGCTGGGAGTGGTTACAATGTTGTTGGGACAATTTTGAGGCATTTCATAACTGCTAAGTATGGACAGGACTAAAACCACCAAATGTTATGAACTACCAACCAACATGTGTGTATATAAATACATTCAATACCCCCTAATGACTAAACCGGAAACAACACCAAGTTTGTCCTGAAATTTTACAAACAAGATGGGACCAAGAGGTTTAGTCATTAGATCTGTAGGCTGCTACTTAGACCGACAAAAGTGAAGAGAGATATCACTAGAATCAACTAACTTTCGAAAATAGTGATGATGAATCTCAATATGCTTGGTAAGAGCATGATATACAGGATTCTTTACCATCTTCAGTACACCTTGATTGTCACAAAAAATGGAAAGTGGGGTATGTTCAGTCTGAGCAAGCTAAAGATCAATGAGAATCCAACATAGCCAAACTGCTTCACAACTGGAATTATTTGCTTCAAAGGGAAGAGATAGCCACAATGGGTCAATCCTACTCTACCATGAAACGTCTCCATAACCAAATAAGGAGATGTATCCAGTGGTAAATCTTCGAGTATTCACAAAACCTCCCCATTCAGAGTCTGTATAGCCAAACAATCTGAAATCTATGACTCTTTGATAGATAAGATAAGATAAGACAAATATATTAATGTCCAACAAATGACCACAAAAGTAGGTTAAAGGGACTACAAACAATAGTGAGCACTGATACAAAGCGGGAACACCAAAAGTTCCCAAGAAAGAAAAAAGTACAAAAGCCAAAAGAGGTTGCCACAACTGTATGAGAAATCACACGCACCCAGAATGGGGGTGGAAATACAAATGAGAGGAAGAAAGGGGGAAAGACGACCAAGGAGAAGAAATGAGGAAAGCCCATCAAGGAATGGTAGATCCATCTCTCCTAACATCCGATGTCAAACCGGAAAAAGCTTAGGATGGAATGCCAACCCGCCGAAGAGAGAGTTTGCCTACTATGTCATTGTGCTGACACAGATTATCCTTCGATACCCGGTGGATCTAGTATGTCTCCCGAGGCCAAACCAGTACAGATGCTTGCTGATGGCTCGGGGAGCCATGGATGGTTTCCCTGGGCCGAACCAATCTGGGGAAAGAAGCGAGCTTGGTCTCACAAGGGCGCTTAGTGCCTCTCTCCAGAAGGTAACACTGTGAAGAAGGAAGTGATCCACTAGGTAGAGTTCGGTCTAGGATGCGACTGAAGAGTGTGCTCACGAAGCTTTAAAGCCTCCTATAAGTATAAAGCCAGGCACCTCTAATCCTCAAACCTGAAGAAGTCAGAAAGAACCTACGTCCTCCTAAATAAACAATGGAACCTCCCTCTGATCTCATAGTAAATGGGGCACCGAAAGATGAAGTGTGTTTCCGTCTCGGTCTCCTAGAGACTACACAACTGGCAAATCTCCTAAACGATCAAGGTGGTGATCCATCTCGCAATGGAGTCTATGAGAACCAACCCTGAACTGACCAAGGGGGATGCGAAGGGCATGCATCCAGTGTCAAAGGGTGTACTGAGGACGGATAATGAGACCGTCCCTCAACTCCAAGAAATGCTCAACATAAAAGGTCATCTTGGGAGTAAAGTCTAGTCATGTGGAAAGGTATATCAAGCTACCCACCAATAGTCGTAAAGTGATTCATAAATCCCCGACGATTTACCCAAGTGGTATGGATGAACTGCCTATAAATATCCTCTTTGATGATCCTGTTCATCTCTTGTTTAGTCAGTAGAAGGTGGCTCGTTGTGTCCAAGGAGTACCGAAAAGGTGGAAGATGGAGAATGCCAAAGTCAAGAGTACCTTTGACATATCAAAGAACTCATTTTGTTGCTCCCCAGTGTGTGAGTTTCGGTTTAGACAAAAATTGAGAAAGATAGCTAACAACAAAACATATGTCCGGCTGAGTGGACGTAAGATATATCAGGCTGCCCACCAACTATCTATAGAGTGATTCATCGATCGGTGGTGAATCATCATGAGCTAATAACTTCAACCCGACCTCCATAGGTGTAGAAGAAGGATTACAATCAAACATCCTAAACTTCTACAATAGATTCGTAGCATACTTGATTTGAGCTATGAAAATCAAATGATCATGTTGCCAAAATTCTACACCTAGGCAATAGTGTAGGAGGCCTAAATCAGTCATGTCAAAAGTAGCACATAAATCTGATTTTACTCGTTGAATAGTAATGGCCCCACTACCCGTGATGGCAAGATCATCAACATAAACAATAAATATCACAATGTCATCACCATCGCTTTTGACATAAAGATTCGGATCGAAAGACTCCTTTGAATCCGAAATCTTGTAAGACGATATACTTTGATATACCAAGCTCAAGGAACCTGCTTAAGCCCATACAAGGACTTAATTAACATACAAACTAAAGATTTGCAACCACATGCTTGGAACCATTCAAGACGCGCCATATAGACTTCCTCCACCAAGTCTTCATTCAAAAGGTGCTCTTTACATCCATCTGAAAAACCTTCCATCCAAACTAAGCTACAATTGAAAGAAGCAACCGAAAAGTGACCATCTTTGCAATAGGAGCAAAAGTCTCCTCATAATCTATTCCCTCTTATTGCAACAAGACGTGCTTTGTACTTATCCAAAGTACCATCAGCTTTGCACTTGACTTTGTATACCCATTTGCAACCAATGGGTTGTTTCCCAGAGGCAACTCCACTAATGTCCAGGTATTGTTCTTCATCAAGGCATCATACTTTGTTTGCATGGCAGTTTCCCACTCAAGTATGCCTTTTGCTTCAAAGTATCTTTGTGGCTCAAGTATTTTGTGAAGATTAGAAGAAAGAGCAAAATGAACATGCTCTAAATCAGCAATTTTCTTACCAGTCCTCTAAGGCCGTGCATCTGATTGAGGCATTTCATCCTCCCATCTTACAAAGTGGAGTAAAACCACTTAGGCCTTTATTGGACTAAAGAAATTTGTTCCGGCTGAGGCTCTACTAGATGAGGAACCAACTCAAGTTGGCGTCTTCTATACACTAGTGTATCACTTGTGGGTGTCATAGATTGTTGTGGTGGAGTTTGTGGAGTATGAGATGAACTAGACTCTTCATTAGGTAAAGGAATCACAACATTTTCAGATGTTGTTTGTTGATTATAGCCCACTGCTTGCTGATTACAGCCAAATAATGACTTTGTTTCTTTCACATCAACATCACAACTAACAATTACCTTGTTAGTGGAAATATCAATCAGCCTATAAGCCTTGGACTGATCACTATAACCAACAAAGAAATATCTTGTACTTTTAGAGTCTAACTTACTCCTCTTTCTATTAGGGACCAAAGTATATGAAGTTGAACGAAAAATACGAAAACTTGATACCTCGGGTTTGGTTGATCTCGGAGGTTTTTCATCCGAAGTAGGAGCTCTGACAACGACCCACCCTCTTGCAACCTTGTTGAAAAAGCAAATTCTTTAGGTATAACACCCGATTCTTCTCTGAACTCATATATTTGTCCTTCAGACAGATCCATAGATCACCATCCCCGGTGGCATTACAGATTTCTAGTATCAATTCATCAGATACCAACAACATTTACAACAAGAAGGCTCCTTATGACGTTTGTCATCATCTGCAAAATTTGCAGCAGGCCTAACTTCTATGCCAAGTATTACTTTATTACATTCTATATATTCCGCAATAGTCATTTTATGACTCTAAATGTTATAATTTTGTCCAGTTAACTTCTACACCTCCGACAGAACAAGATTTTGTATATTCGCCATTTTGCACAGCAATATGACTATTTGCTCTGCAAAAACCCGCAAAAATATAAAATATTTGAGAACTTGTCTATGCCCTGACCTAGGGGTTTGTATTGGTCTGCAATGGAATTCTTGAAATTAGTCTGTCATTTTTAGCAGAGTTATGCAAAATTGTAATGCACGAACTCTCATACCCTAGATACTTCCTACATTTGACGATATTGCACCCACAAAATCAATCATAGAAAATCCCTTGCCCTCCGAAAATGGTAACCAGCAACTATATTGCCATGTATTTCCTTGAATCATGACCAGATGTATATGTAAATCGCGACCAGACTTTCGTGCATATGTAAATCACGACCAAATTTCTTCAAAATACGACCAGATTCTTTGGTCATTTCCACAAAACAAAAAATGACCAGACTGTTGTTTATTTCCTCAAAATGTTTTTCCTTAGTTCATGCCCTAGCGTAGGGATTCCTCGAACTTACAATCTCTTATATTCGAAATTTGTACTTCTTGCCAAGCTTCCTCAGATTCCGAACCCTTTCGAGCACTCAAGGCTCTAATACCAATGTTAGAATACGTAAACAAGGAAAGAATTAAGAGGAATTGGACTGCACACCGAATGAGTGTGTAGGTCCTTCATTTTATTATGTTGGGAGTGGTTACAATGCTGTTGGACCATTTTGAGACAGTTCATAACTGATTACAGTTAGAGAACTACCAACCAACATGTGTATATCAATATATGACATATGTATGTATGTATGTAGGTATATGTATGTATAATAGCTATTAGCTTAGAACACGTCTGTCAGCAGCCTGTGGAATAGCTAGGCAATTGGTTTGAAACTTGATAAAATTTGGCTTGAGACAAGGCTTTAGCTTCTGCTAATAAAAATTGGTAATTTCTCGGTGCTTCTGCAGTATTGCAAGTTTTTGGGAAATAATATCAATTTCTTCATCCTTGGCAGGTTGTGAGGCTATTAGCAGGTTGACAACTTTTCCTCAAGCTTGGGATTCAACATTGCAAAGATTCCCCACTGAGTTCATACATTAGTGCTTCCTTAAAGAAGCCACACAATGTTGCAAAGCTAGCCACTGCACATCTCCACTTGGAAATTAGACCTTTCTATTTGTCTTGTCTTGTCTTCCAAGGGACAGCATCTAAACTTAGGATTAGTGTTTATTTGCATCTGGAAGCCAACTTGGTGCGTGAGGTTTTATTATTTTATCCTCCTATTACTCTCCGTTGTTTTATCATAGAGCAAATCTCCATTTGCTTGTATCTTTAATATCTCTTGTTTATTTTATGAACTTTATTCTGCAAGTCATTGTAATTATTTGTGCTTTCATTTTTTATTGAAATGTGCAGTTACTTTCATACTGTATCTGACTCAAGGGTTACATCCCTTGCTATGTGCTAAATGGCTTACCTTTGAGATCATGACTGCCATCCAAAGAGAGGTAAAGTCACTGTGAATGGCTTGTGGCTGTGGAAGGAAGATAGTGAAAGAAAGATTCCTCCATCACTGCAGTTTGACTCAGCCTGGCGACAAATTGATAGTTTTTGTGAGTAAACAAACATTACCATTGTTGTACTGATGGACAGATTGAAGGTTGAGTTAGAGAGTTTAATAGCTTCACCGTGGTTTGATAGGGGAGTAAGAGCAGTTTGTTTCTACATAAAAGTTTTAAAGTAGTCAATGTAGAGTATGGAATGATAAATCCAAATGACTCAGTAGTATAGAGTCAAGTAACAAAATAACAAAACTAAGCTAAGGAAAGAATCTTGATTAACAAAATATGACTCAGTGCCCCAGATCTACAACCTCCAAATAGTCACTGCGATGATAGTCAAGAGAGCAGGAACATTATCCACAAGAAGTTAGACAAAGAAAGACCAAAGAGCCTCCTCTAACCCATGAAGATAATTCTCCCACACAAGATGGATCATCAAATGTCCCTCCAAGATTGAGTTAGCAAGGTCAAATGGTAAATCCAATTCAATATTCTTGGGGTTTGCATCCCACATGTTGTAAGGCCCTTCAATATACTCTTCTTTTATGCATACATATTACATGTTTTGCCTTAGAAGACAATCGGCTAATTCCTACCCAGTGGATGAATGAAGCTATGTGTGCTGCAATTTCTTACTATTACTGAAGAAGATGCTGCTTCAGAAAGAACCCAGATGGCAATGGACTGGTGCTCAGATGCCTCAGAACCATAAGAGGGCCACATTTTTCTATTTATTTTCCTCTATCTGCAAGTTAGTAAATATCACCAAATGCTTCACTCCTTTTAATGAAAATGACAAACTGCTACATAGAAGTAAAGGTTAAAATAGCGCCCAAACAAACTTTGGTAGAAGTGGTTGATTATCCCATGGCCACCGCCAAGTAATCTACACCATGGTGCTTTGTATTTAGTGCATAATGTTGTTTACATAAGGATGTAGACTCTTTGTGTCTGAGGCAAAGACCTAGATGTTAGCCTTTATAGCTTCCTCCTAGGATGTCCCAACCTGACCTTTCCGACCTTGGATACTCCTTGACGAGCATATCAGATCTTTCACAGTGATTGTTGATGGCTCAAACAAGTCCTCTACTTCAGGCACAGACAGATATTCGATGAGATTTCCTTCCAGTATTCATCAGCACATGCTTTAGGGGCTCTTGTTCACCCTTCATTGCTATTTGTATCAGTTTTATTACCACTTATGTTAGTGGCCCACTACTTTATTTTGTCTTATGTACTTTTATTCCTTTATTTTGATTCTAGGATTCTCTCTTCCTAGAACTTTCTACTGTTAATTGGTATATCCTCGAGTCCCAGGTCATTTGTGGATATAAACCACGTAGCCGGTAAGCCCCCAAATCTCGAACCCAACCTTGGTATGTACCCGACACGTGGTATGGGTACAGCACCCCTTGGGTACATCCAGGGTACGTCCTGGATGTACAAGTATGCCCGGTACTTCTGTGGACGTACTCAGAGTGTACTTGGACATACCCAAGGGGTACCCACAGTTTAAAACGGATTTTTAATATTTTTTTGGCTTTTTCAATCAAAGTCAACATAAAAATACAAATGAATAAATAAAAACTAATTCTAACCCTAAAAAGTAACTCAAACACAAAAAAATAAAGATAAAAGACCACAAAACACAAAAGCAAAACACAAATGCAAAAACTATCCTCTCTTTTTCTCTTTGCATACTTACTTTCCATTGCTCATCCAGGGTTGAAGCTTCATCAAACTTCATTACAATTGTATTCCTAAGGTGATTGAGGAGCCCATTCACTTCCAAAGTAAATTTTTGAATTCTGAACTTCTTTTCTATTTTTTTGTTTTTTTCCAAGTTGTAATTATTTTTTTGTGATAGTTTGCATGTTTGTTTAACTTGCAGCTACATTTTTACAATCACAATGTCAACTAGTTCAGGGTTCACTTTTGACATAATGAACAATCACCACTTTGGAGACATGTGACAATTTTATGTTTGGTTTCGGTGGTGGGGGACTAAATGGAGATGCAACTGGTGCAATGTTATGCACCATAGTTCATATAGTCGGGTGAAGGCCCACCTATGTCACATACCTAATACAGGTATCAAAGGATGTAAGGGGACACAACTTGTTCCAATGTCAAAAACACAAATTCTTGAATTTATCAAGGAGCAAGAGGAAGCAGACGCAGCCTACACCATGAAAATGGGTCACCCTTTGTTAAAGAAAGGGAGAGGATCAAGGAAGCCACCAATGGCCCCACTTGTTGCTAGTGGTTCTACTGTGTGGCCCCAAGACATCCATTTTTGCCATCACCCCCACACAGGATGAAGATACTCCTTCAAGCAAGAGAACAAAAGGACCATTGGAGAGGTTTTTCAAAATGAGGCAAGAGATCTTGCGGATGAGCATATTGCTCGATGCTTGTACGCCAACGGATTGTCCTTCAATGTGGTTAGGTCACCATATTGGAAGGAAATGATAAGAGCAGTGAATGAGGCCCCAAAAGTTACCAAGGGCTAGGGTATGAAAATGTTTGCACCACCCTTTTGCCAAGGAGAAACAATATGTTGACAATTCATTAAAGTTGGTCAGGGATTCATGGGCGAAACTTGAGGTCTTCATCGTTTCTGATGGATGGAAAGATGCAAGCAATAGGCCCTTAATCAATGTGGTTGTTGTGTACCTTAAAGTGGCAATGTTTTTTATGTTTGTTGATTGCAAGGGATGTGTGAAGGATGGGGAATTTATCGCCAACATCGTCATTGAATTCATTTAGGTGTTGGGGCCTCAAAACATTATCCAAGGCATTACGGATAATGCAAAAAATTGCAAGGCCACAAGGATGTTGGTGGAGGCGAGGTATCCGCACATTTTTTGGACACCTTGCGTTGTCCACTCGCTCAACCTCATGCTTCAAAAGATTGGTAGAAAAAATTTGTGTATCGCCAAGTTTATGCCAAGGGAGAGGAGATTCAAATGTTCATCACAAACCATCACCTCTCCCAAGCCATGTTTAGAAACTTCTCATCTTTGGAGCTGCTGAAGGTACTTGTAAATTTCTTATTTTTATTTTATTTAGCAAACAGGAAAAAAATTATGTTTTTAAATTTGTTTAATATCTAGTATCTACTTGTAGATTTTTTATTTTCATAAGTTTTTAATTTTCTTTTGTTTTATTTTTTTAATAGGTTGTTGAGACAAGGTTCGTCTCTCACACAATCATCTTGAGATAACTTGTGAAGGTGAAAGAGGCACTACAATGCATGGTCATCAAAGCAACATGTAGGCTGTATGGAAAGAGTCAAGCAAAGAGTGGGCCCAAAGATTGAAAAATATGGTCTTAGATGATGATTGGTGGGGCCATGTAGACTATTTGTTGAGTATCACGGAGCCCATCATGAGCATGATTCGTTTCACAGACATGGATCATCCATGTTTGGGAGAAGTATATGATGGCATCGACTCAATGATTGAGAAGATAAAAGTTGTCATTAGTGCAAAGGAGCAAGATCTCGAGGAGAAATTTTTCAAAGAAGTGCATTCAATCCTCGTCGATCGGTGGAACAAAATGACCACCCCGCTACATCTCCTTGCCTTTGCATTGACTCCTCAATTTTATAACATAGGCATCCTTTCTTTCTTTGAGGAGGGTGGCACCATATAGGGACATGGAAGTGGTCGAAGGGTTCAAGTTGGCATTAGCCAAGATTTTCCCGATCCTGAGGTAGAAGACACATTTATGACCGAGTTTGGGAGTTTCATCACCTCCCAAGGTCAAAGCCTTGGTGCCGTCGGCAGACAAATACAAGAGGGATGCGCATATGTGGTGGCACCTCCATGGCCAAGCAATACCAACCATTCGAATCTTGCAATCAAGGTCTTGTCACATGTAAGTTTATTAATTTTTTAAGTTTTAAACTTTCTTTTTGTTTGAAAATTTTGTTTAAAACTTGAATTTTAACTTTTACCTTTAGTTTTAAACATACAGCACATAAACTTCATCCCTTATGCTCCCAAACACTCAAAATGCCTAATCTCCCAAAAGAAGTACAATGAGGGGTTGTCAAAGCATTTGAATATAAATCATGAGGATGTTGACCTGAATTCTTCTCTTTCACACCACTCATTGTTTGACATTGACTCTTCTCGTACGCATAGTATAGTTTAGCAAGAGTGGTGGTAACAAGAGTGGTGGGACTAACAGAGTGGTAGTCCTTGTGGTTCTAGTGCACCACATGATGTTGATATTGATGCTCTCAATGAAGAGCAAGATGATTATGAATATTAATTTTGATGTAATTAATTATGATCAACACATGACATTTGAGATATTTGATTATTATGACATTTGGCATTCAGATAATATTTTCATTTTTGTGGTTATTTTGTTTTTTATATGCATACTATATGGTTAATGTCTCTAATTTCTGATTTATTAGGCTATAATTTCTATATTTTTTATTTTTATATATTTTTGTACGGACATACCCATGGCAAAAATGAAATAGTTGTACTGTACCTGAATCACACCGAACTGGCTACTTAGGATATTGATATACTTTTTTAATTATTTATTTCTTTGAGATGTAATGAATCTTGTCAGATCTGGAATCACTTCCAATTTCTTGAGCTATATTGAGAAGTATTCTTATGGGGAAAATGGTAATGCAGAGCTAATAGATTATCATTCTTTATACATATAGTTCTGATTTAAATCAGTGAATGAACTAGCGTCTAAGTTTCTTAGTGACACATAATTGAGCAACTAGGCATTGTGAGTCTTGTTTATAGGATCAAATCTGATAGGTGTTTATGGGTTGATCAATATAAGAATACATGGAAAATTCAAGGTAATACCCCTTTGGTCTTTAGAGCCAAAAAAAAAGAGGAAAATAAGGCTCCCTTTCTAAAATTGTGTGCTATTATTGAGCCCTGCTTGAAAAATAGAGCGAAAAGTAGAGTGCAGATCAGGTCAAGGGCCATGGAAGCCAATGATGCTCTTAAGGAAACGATAGAAATGGGACTCCCATGCCCTTTCAATGGTACCAGTCCTCTGACGAATAAAGGGGAATGGCAACAAGCCATCAAGTCATAGATAGATATGTTTGTGAAGGCCATCAAAGGAAAGACACTCCTAAATGAAAAGGATTTGATTGAGGATTTTCAAGGAGTGGTTGGATTAAAACGTAGAGCTGAGGCATTTGTCAAATAATATGGGCCATCTCAAGAGATACTTTGATTTATGTGCTAAAGAATGTTGTTATAATCATCAAGATTCCCATGCTTGATGAAATGATGTGAACTGAAATGCTCAAGGATTTTGCTCCTAACCCTTCTTGAAGACTCGCATGCTATAAGAAGTCTATCGGGATGAGTGGGGTGAGTGTACATCTCCCCTCATTCTCGATATGTTGTCATGTGCCTTGCATGGGCACTTTAAAAAAAAAAATCCACCAACAGAACTTTATATTATGAAAAACTCAAAATTACATATTCGGCTGTGCCAAGCCTGAAAGCTATTGGTCCAAGCTTGAGCATTATACAACAAAAAAGCAGAAGAAATAATCATGACAGAGAATCAAGATTAAGAATATATCTGATATCCTCTTGAAGCTTGTTGGACCACCATGGAGGGGGCATGCCATAGCAAAACAGGTCCTTGTTGTCCAGAGCCCAGTTAGCCAGTCCATCAACAACTTTGTTCCTTTCACGAGGAATGTGATTGAATTGGACCTCTTGAAATTTTCCCCTTAGTTGTTTTATCTTCCACACCTCTTTGGCAATACGCCAATTGGGAGGGAATCCAATCTATTATCAGAAAGCAGGTGGATAATGATTTGGGAATCCGACTCAACCTGGATCTTATGCCATCCAATTTTCAAGGCCTCTTGCATGCCTTTGTAGATAGCTTTCACCTCAACAAGATTGTTGGTAGTAGAGCCAAGATTCTTAACAAAAAGAACTGCACCCCACATTCAACATCCTACCAATGCCTCCCATAGCAGCTTTCCCTAGATTTCCTCTGGAAGCCCCATCCGTATTCAACTTACCATATCCTGAGGAGGATTCTTCCAATGACCATCCCTTAGAGCTTTCTTCTTATTCTAGCAACCTAGGGCAAGAAACATCCTTAGGATCAATGTTTAGCTGATTACAAATGTTTACCCACTCTGGGAAAGATCTTGAGGCAAAGATATCTTATGCTTCAGGCTTTCCGATATGTTGATTTTGGTCTTCTCCCAAACAAAAGAGTTGTCTTTACTGATTTGCATGAAGATTCTATTGTTTCTTTCCTTCCAAATATTCCAAAGGAGAAGAGAGATACCACTCCATAGCACAGGGATAAGATTTTGGCCTTTAGGGAGGGATTTCTGCCAATCTCTAAAAATCTGCTCAAGAGATTCAAAATTTATCCAATGCACCTTAAATAAAGAAGCAAGATGTTGCCACAACGGGATAACCCAAGGACATGAGAAAAAAGATGAGTAGAAGACTCCTCATCATGAAGGCATAAAGCACAACGAAACGGGCCATACAAACCTCTCTTTAGAAGACGATCTCCAGTTAAGACTCTTGTGGATGAGAAGCCAAAGAAAAAAACTGACTTTAGGCCACACACCCAGGTGCCAAATGTGCTTGAAGAGAAACTGAAGAGGATGAGGATTTTCAGTAACCAAAGAGGCATAGCCAACAACAACAGAATAAGTACCAGTGGCGTCCCTTCCCCATCCCAGCTTAAATCCTCATGCAACTTTGTTTTATTTTTAAAACACTTGATGTGTTGTCATTATGCTTTGCAATTTGCATAAGTACAAAGTTGCAGGATATGGATACATATGTGGACACGGATACGATGTCAAATAGAGGTACTTGTTTTTAACCGTTGGGGTAATAATGTCAAGTGGGGATACCTCTTTGGGAGGACCACCGCTTTACACCCCATATTATTTTAAAGTTTAATTTATTAAACTTTATTATGTCGGTCTTCCACATTTAAGAGTGAAATGGCACGACCGATTCACTATGATCCCTCTCGAGATTGGAAATGAACCAACATATACATTGGTACCATATTGATACATGAGAGATTATCATATCGTGGGTAAGATCTTTGTGAGTATTTGGTAGTGTATTGCAAAATAGCAAGAAATAGTTCTGCAATGATCTCTTTGAGACCGAGAAGTGAAGTGGAAGTACTAGGTAAAAGTATTGGTGAAATTCTTAATAGAGGTAGTGCTTTATTTTGAGTGGGGTTTTTCCTTCGGGTTTCCCCACTATAAATTTGTGTCTTTAATTGTGTCATTTACATTTACTGTTATTTCCTTATTCATGCTCTGTAATATGCAATATAAACATCTTAATCTATATTTAATCACTGCACTTCATAATCTATAATCTTCAAAATTATTTGTGGATTTATAATTAGTTTATTATACATTCCTTATAAATCCTAACATGGTATCGAGCTGGTGGTGGTTATGCTTGTGCAGAGATAGATCTAGATGTTTTGATTTGCAGGAGTAAAAAAAGTTTAAGTTTTTGATTGTGAAACCCTAGTTGTTCCACCATCGACTTCAAGCTAAACAGTTCAAAATTCCAATTTCCGCCAAAAATTATATGAATATTGGTCATTTTGTTGATTAGATCTTTCTTATATAGTTTGTGTGCATAGATATGTGTTTATTCTCCATCTACGCCTTTGTTTCTTTGTTTTTGGTTCTTCAATCATTCCTTAAGTTTTTTTAATTTTTTCACGATCTTTATAGTCGTTATTTTTTTTGGACTAACTATTTAAAATAAGTTCATTTATTTTTTTGTTTTAATTTTTCTAAGTCGGATTTCAAATTTCCGTTCTTTTTTTGCTTATTCCACGAGTTTTAGGTCCGTAGTTTGCTTTTCCTTCAAAAAGTGATGGGATTGTGAGCACCATTCTTTTGATTTCACTTGTTCTTTTTTATTTTATTTTGTTTTGGCTCATTTCATGGACTTTAAGTCCGCCTTCCATCTCTTAAAAGTTTGATGAAAAGTTGCCAAGTGTCCTCTTTTTAGAACGTTAGAAAATTGCACCAAGTTTTCACCTTTTGATTTGAAAATTTTTAAACGTTTTAAAACTAATAATTTAACCCATCACTTTTCATTTTTTTTGCGGACCAAAAGTCTTTGTTTTGTTTTGAGTTTCCAAATTTTTTTTTTATCTCACACTTTCACGTCCATTGGGCTCATCTTGTGGGATTTTTTGCCGGAAAGTCTGATACGTGCACGTGTCCCCCTAAGCTATTTTTGCTCCACGTGTTGCCTCCTATTTTGGCCACGTGTTTCTTCTTTCGGTTTGTTGCATTTTCTTTTTGTCAACTCTATCATGAAACCCAAATTAATTTGTTTTTTTCAGTTAATTCCACGTGTCTTCTCTTCTGTTGATTTTTTGTCCACGTGTTCCTTTTTTTTTTCAGTGTATTTCATTGACTTGTCAAACCCATTTCCTTCCGATAAACTATTCGTTTAGTTTGTTTTGCATTTTACTTCACGTCCGTCGGGCACATCACCTTTTTGTTTAGAATTTACTCAGAAAACGACACGTGTCTTATTGTTTGTCTTTGATTTTTGACATTTGTCCCTTGTTTGTTTGATCGCATTGTTTTCTTTTTTATGACCTTTTTTTGTCAACCTTGTCGACCCAAAAGTTTCTATTTTCTTTAATTTCTGGACTTCACACGTCCGCCTAGGGATCTACTTTAGAATTTGTTGGAAAGCCGACACACGTGCCTTGTCCGCTTGTTTTGATCTTCGACATGTGTCATATCCTACTTTGTTTTTCATTTTTAAAAATTTCCTTTATACCGTGGGTTTTTCAATTTCTTTATATACTGCGGTTTTCAAATTTCTTTATTTTAATACTTTACGGGTTTAAAAAATTTTTTCCGTTTTCTTGTCATGGATTTCTAAACTTTATTTGTATCGTGGATTTTAAAATTTGAAAAGTTTATAACTTTTTCTCCTCTTCTCTGTAGTCTTTCACGGCTTGTTTTCTGTATGCTAAGTAGACTTCCTTCTCCTTGAACCATGTTTGGATTTTTTTATCAAAGATAAAGCCATTTTATTTAAAATTGTAATTTATTGCTCTCTATTTTTTTTTTCAAATTTTGCTTAAAATGGCTAGTTTCTCTAGTTTCTCAATGGATAAATCTCAATTATTAAATGGAACTAATTACAATATTTGGAGAGTTAGGTTAAAAGCATGTTTCATGGCTAGAAAATTATGGGATCTTATGACTGGTGTGGAAAAACAACCCACTAAGACAAGAAAACCTAAAACCTTATCTCCTTCTCCCAAAGATCTCAGAAGCCCTATCAATCCTATTACAGAGCATAAAGGATGAATTTCTACTGCATATAGGTCATATGGATTCTCCTAAATGCATGGAAACAATTAGAAACCATGCATGAAGGTCTCACAAAAATAATTAAGCTAATTATGGAATTGTTTACAACTCCCATGAAGGGGGATGAGAAAATTGTTAATTATCTAGATAAAATTAAAAATATTAAAGCTCAGTTGGATGGATGTAATTGTGAATTGTTTCAAGATAAACTTATGTATTTTATCATTCAGATAAATATACATGAAAAATTCAGAAATTATATCTCCATCCTTAACTCTAAATATCAAAATGAGAATGATCTACCTATCTATTTGACACTTTGTCTTCTCTTTTAATTCAAGAAGAACGTGTGTATGGAGAATTTTGATTCAAAAGAGACTACCTCTCAGGGCATTGTTCTCTCATAATCATAAACCCTCTCATAAGAGAAATAATATCAATCCTAATTAGAAATCTAATATCAGATCAAAATTTAAACCTAATCCTAAATCTAATTCTATGTTAGAAACAATCAAAATTTAAAGTAAAATTCAATGGCACATGTAACAAATGTGGCAAGTTTGGTCATAAAGAGTCTGATTGTCATGTGAAATCAAGTAAATTTGTTAAAAATAAAAATAGTAAATTTAACAATCAAAAGAAAGATCAAAATCAAAATCAAAATAAAAACCATGCAAATAATGTTGAGCATTCTATTTCCTTGTATATATTGCTCTTTCAACTTCAAATGACAATGAATGGATCCTAGATAGTGGTGCCTCTAGGCACATGACTTGTATTCATGGTATCCTCTCGATGTTGTTAAATGTGAGGAAAATATATATCTAGGGATAATTCATATCATTAGATTTGTAAGTTGTGGAAATGTTAAACTGAAAAATGGAATAATTAGGAATGTTTTATATGTTCCTCAGTTGAAAAAGAACCTTTTATCTTGCTCTCAGTTAACTAAAGAAAACTATAAAGTTGTTTTATTACAAGATAAATGGTATGTAAAAAGATGAACTCAGTAATGTTATTGCATCTGGTATACATAAAAAATGGTTTATATATTTTTGATGGATTTGTTTCTAATCTTGTTTTTCTTCTTCTTCTAGAAATGATCTTCAACTTTGGCATGAAATATTAGGACATGTAAATTTTAGAAGTTTGTATGAAATGTCTCACCTAAATCTTGTAATTGGTCTCCCTAAATTGAAATTTGATCATGAAACATGTGAAAGTTGCCTACGTGGTAAGCAACATGTTGAACCATTTCACAAACATCATGATCCAAATTCTTCTCATTTATTAGAGTTGATTCATAGTGATGTGAGAGGTCCACTTGAAGTTCCTTCTCTCAAGTGGTGTTTTTATGTTGTATGTTTTATTGATGATTTCTCTAGGATGACCTAGTCTTATTTTATTAAGAAAAAGTCTTGATGTCTTGTCTAAATTTCAAGAATTTAAAGCCTTTGTTGAAAATGCTTCTAATCTGAAAATAAAAAGAATTAGAACTGATAATGGAGGTGAATATATTAGAAAAAAATTTTGATGAGTTATGTGTGTCATGTGGGATTCAGAGAGAGTTGACTACTCCCTATTCCCCACAACAAAATGGCATTGTAGAAAAGGAAAAATAGGACTATTTTAGAGATGGCTAGGACTATGATTCATGCATCAAATGTGCCTAAGTTTTTATGGGTAGAAGCAATGAATACTTGCATTCTATATCCTTAATAGAGTTCCTACAAAAGCTCTTCATCAAACTACTCCTCATGAAGTATGGACAAATCAAAACCAGATATCTCTCACTTAAGAATATTCGGTAGTCTTACTTTTATCTTCATTCCAAAAGTTAAAAGGAAGAAGTTTGACCCAACCTCTTATTCATGTATTTTTGTTGGTTATGGTTGTAAAAAAAAAGGATTTAAGAGTCTATGACCCTTTCAAGCATGATATAGTTGAAAACAAGAATGTTCATGTCTTAGAAAAGACATTTTGTGATGCTTCTTATGAACCCTCCTTTGTTTCTCCTAAAATAGAGCCTGATAATCCTTCTCCTAAACAATATGGAAACAAAAGTTCAAGAGGATGATTATCCTGATCTAGATATGATGGAGATTGAGGGGGAGTCATCTCAAAATGTGTTGCATCCCAAGATTCCTAAATGGGCTCAAAATCTTGTTAAGGATTCTAATCATGTTAACCTTAGAAAGGTAACTCGTAGTCAACATACTTATCATGCCTTAATGACCCTATATGAGGTTGAACCACAATATTTCAAAGAATCCATCAAGATGATAGATGGATCAAGGCTATGAAAGATGAATACAATGCTTTGATTAAAAATAACACTTGGGAATTAGTCCTCCTCCTTCTAAACAAAGCATTGTAGGATCTAGGTGGTTGTATAAAATTAAGTATAACTCTTGTAGGAGAAATAGATAAATTCAAGGAAAGGTTAGTAGCTCGTGGTTTCACTCAAAACCTAGTCTTGACTATGTTGAAACTTTTTCTCCTATAAGCTAAAATGAGCACTGTTAGGACTCTTCTAGCTTTAGCTACTCAAAATGGTTGGGAGATTCACCAAATGGATGTTAAAAATGCATTTCTAAATGGTGACCTGAAAGAAGAAATCTACATGCATCAACCTAAAGGATTTGAAGAACTGGTAAGGAACTATATGTATGTAAACTGAAAAATCCTTATATGGTCTTAAACAAGCTCCTAGAGCTTGGTATGCTAAGATTAATAATTTCTTTCAGGATCTTGGTTTCTCTAACTATTGTTCTGATAATGATTTATTTGTTAAGTTTGAAAATAATCATATTATCATTATTGTTTTATATGTTGATGATCTTTTGATTACTAGCAATAAAAAAATTTAATTGTTAGAATCAAAGAAAGATTAAAACAACGTTTTGAAATGACTGATTTAGGTTTGTTAAATCATTTTTAGGCATGGTTATATTTCAAGATCATAAATCTATTGTTGCATCTCAATCTCAGTATGCTACTAATTTACTTAAAATATTTAACATGATTGATTGTAAACATGTTGTCATTCCTATTGAAGTTGGTGTTAAATTAGATCCTAAACCTACATGTGCTAAATTTGATCCTACTCTGTATAGACAACTAGTTGGTAGCTTAATTTATTTAACTATTACTAGGCCTGATATTTCCTATGCAGTAGGAGTTGTTTCTAGATTCATGCAGGATCCTTATGAGGATCATTGGAAAATGGCAAAAAGAATTATGAAATATGTTAAAGGAACAATTAATTATGGTTTGTATTATTCTTCTTGTGATGATGCAAAGTTATTTGGATATTGTGATTCTGACCATGTTGGTGATGCTACAGATAGAAAATCTACTTCTGGATATGTTTTCAAGTTGGGTGCAAGTGCCATCACTTGGAGTAGCAAGAAGCAACCAACAATTTCTATCTCTTCTATGAAGCAAAGTATAGAAGTGTTATGGAAGCAAACAAAGGAAGTTGTGGCTGAAAAGACTATTGGATGAACTACATATGGGTGTCAAAGGAAGCACTACTCTTCTATGTGACAGCCAGAGTTGCATTTCTCTTGCAAACAATCCAATTCAACATCAAAGGACAAAACATATAAAGTTCATATGCACTTTATTCGAGAGAAAGTCTTGAATGGTGATATTGATCTCAAGTTTTGTTCCACTGAAGATCAAGTTGCAGATATTTTCACAAAGCCATTGTGTTTTGTAAAGTTCTGCAAATTTCATGCCTTGTTGGGCCTATCAGAGTTTCATTGAGGGGGAGTGTGCATGACAATGCCACCTCTTAACGGCCTGTTGTAAACTTCCAATACTTCCTCCATTTTGTGATAAGTAAATGTTCACATTATGTGAATTTACTTGTAAATCCCAGAAAGCATTAGTTATGGGAATGCTTGTTTTATAAAAGGCTCCATAATCTAATATAAGTCTTCATATATAAAGCACTTGTCCTTAGAATTTATTTTGTATATGTTCCTTTGTATTGCGAATTTTATGGAATCCTTGGAACACTATTTTGAACTTGCGCAGAAAAACAATGTCTCATGGTCTCGCTAAAATCCACAATGCATTTACAGTTGTTCGCGGCTTGTATAAGTTCGCGCGACACTGCAGTAGTGTACTATGGAGTTGAAAAACCCAAGACTCTACTTTAGTGCACCGCGAACTACAAACCCACGGAACAAGTGTTTTTGGTTGTTAGCCTAAATCACAAGTTGATTTATGGATTGTAATTCCTTTTGTACCAAAAGGTGACTTGGCATAAGGAAAAATGTTAACATGTTTTTTTTTTTTGTTTCCCACTTAACATTAAGGGGGAGTGTTGGGGTAATAATGTCAAGTGGGGATACCTTTTTGGGAGGACCACCACTTTACACCCCATATTATTTTAAAGTTTAATTTATTAAACTTTATTATGTCGGTCTTCCACATTTAAGAGTGAAATGGCGCAACCGATTCATTGTGATCCCTCTCGGGATTGGTAATGAACCAACATATACATTGGTACCATATTGATACATGAGAGATTATCATATCGTGGGGCAAGATCTTTGTGAGTATTTGGTATTGTATTGCAAAATAGCAAGAAACGGTTCTCTGCAATCATCTCTGTGAGACGAGAGGGTGAAGTGGAAGTGTTGGGTAAAAGTATTGGTGAAATTCTTAATACAGGCAATGCTTTATTCTAAGTGGGGTTTTTTTCCTTCGGGTTTCCCCACTATAAATCTGGTGTTCTTGTGTCATTTACATTTACTGTTATTTCCTTGTTCATGTTCTAGAATATGCAATATAAACATCTTAATCTATGTTTAATCACTACACTTCATAATCTATAATCTTCGGCAATTATTTTTGGATTTATAATTAGTTTATTATACATTCCTTATAAATCCTAACGGATTAAAAGTTGTGTAGGCCAATAAAAAAAAAAGACAAATTGAAAGAAAATTAGAGTGGGCAAAAAGAAACAGGTCAAAAAAATGCATGTTGATTAGAGCCAATGTGAAAGCTTGAAGTAAAAAAACAAATCAACACTCTCAACTCCATATCCTCAATTGCTGCTGTTAAATTGCATTATCGAAGATCATTTGCAGTTCTTATTCTTTTGAAGGGTTTTTTTGGTTTTTTCTTTTTAACTTTTATATCGGATACAGCTATAGTTTCCCTGATTACAGTAGTCAGTAGATTGTGATATAGCACAATTACAAGTTCGTATCTGGTTACAGCTGGGTAATGTATCCAAGATGCGCCCAAGCCGTATTTGTACCCAACACGCAGATACGCATGCCCTGGCAGTAGGGGTGGTGTATCCGGCAACACTGCATGAGTATAATAAATAGTTGTGATAATAATAATATTGTAATGGTGATATATTGTGCGATTTGGTATTTTCCCTGGAAAGATTTGTAAAGCTGAAAGGTGCACATGTAAGCACTTAAAAACAAAGCTGGGAACAATTTCAATTCTGTAAAATGATGTCTCCCTAGGTACTAAGAGACAAAAGTACATGTGACCAGTTATTAAAAGAATATACGTAAAAAGGAATCATTCTATTTTGTAAAATATTGTCATCATCCAAATGATAATTAGTGAAGATGGAGGGTACAAAAGAGTAACAGCCAAGGGATAGCTTTCAAGAGAATAAAGAAACTAAAGAAGACCATCAGCAAGGTTCACAATATGAAGTGTAAGTACGAGGCTGAACAAACTGGTGATGCTGGGACAGGGACTGTGTTGGAACTTGGAACCTGGAGTTGACTCTAAGGGGCCTGGTCTGACCTCTAAAGAACCCTCTAAAGATGCCAAAGAACCTGTTGAGATTGTTATTCCTGAAGGGGAAGATATGCAGTTTGGAGATGGTACTGATGGGGATGGTGCTATATATGCTGTGGGTGGCCGTTAGGCTTCGTATCTTTTAACTTTATCTACTTTCATAACAGTGTGCATGGCCCATCTCTACTATGTTTGAACTCACACTCCTGGTTAGTTTTTGGTTGCTCACTTGGTGAGCTTTGATCTTGTCCTAGCCATGCTGGCTACTTTTTAATATTGGTCTTACTTGAACTGGTCCTCTGTTGGACATATATTGTTTTGAAATCGCCTTTTCACTATCTAAACAAAAAACACAGTTTAATTTTTGAAGCATGTACTAACCCCAGCAGTACATACATTGTTTGCAATGCATATTTGGAGCGGGAACAAGACAGTCGACATTTTTTTTTCCAATAGGCCATTTGCCAGAAAAGCAAATTAAAAGACTAGAATTGTGGAGTTGATCTATTTCCAAGCCAGGGTCATATATCTTCGTCTAGTTAGCTATGACCTGTGTATGGATAACTCCCATTTAACTTCTGTTGGCAGAAACATTCATCACTAGACTGCATTTAACATGTGATTATTGACAGGTTTGATTTTGAGAATATTTTTGCCACTATATACAACAAGATATTGTGTTTTTCCAGAGTATATTTGATACCTGCAGATGTTATTTTGATGATAAACTAGTCTATTTGGGGATATGATTAAGATGGGTAATGAATGCTTTCTTTGCTCAAGATACCAGTAAAACAAGTATACAACGAGCATTTATTGGTTTTATCTGTATAATAATAATGTTCTGAGATATTTATGGGCTAAAGAGAAGACTTCGCCTTCATCAGACCCTCTCCTGTACTGTTCCAACTGCAAGAAAGGATCAGTATCTTTTGCACTGCTGCAGCTACAGTAAGTCTCTCTTGTAATGTTTTGATGATAAATTAGTCTATCTGGGTATATGCATAAGATAGGCAACAAATGCTTCCTTTTGCTCCATATTCCAGTAAAACAAGTATAAGGCAAGCACTTATTGGTTTTTCCTGTTCAGTAATAATGTTCTGCGATATTTAAGAGCTAAAGAGAAGGCTCTGCCTTCATCAGACCCTCTCCTGTACCGTTGCAAGTGCAACAAAGGATCAGGGTGTCTCTGGTACTGCTGCAACAACAGGAAGTCTCTCCTGTACAGTTGCAGATACATGAGAGAAATAATTAATTTATTCAGAATGTTTAATTCAACCATATTTGTACCAAATGTTCAGCTGTCACTCGAGGTTGTGGGAAAAATGCATATTGTATTTCGGACCCTGTTCTTTCTCATAGGTGTGGTTGGAATAAAGATGGTGCATAGGGGTTTTAGATAGAGTCAAGTAATATTAACAGAGAGCTCATGTTGTTTCCTTGTGAGGCCCAGTTAACAATAGATGATTTGGTTTCGAGTTAGGTATGGGCCAACGACCAAGTAGTTGTGCAGGTCTAGATTTTAAAATAAATAACTGAGTTTTGCATTGAGGGAGACCACTAGGATGGTGATTTCCAGTACAAGAATTGTTTTTGCCTTGGGTACGGGTATGGCCGTACAAAAATATAAAATATAAAAAGACAAACAAATACATAACCACATGATATGCAGAGTAAACAAAATAAGTTAAATAACCACAAAACAGTTGAAAACACTACTGATAATTGATAATTCAATGCCAAATGTCATGATAAATCCTAATAGATTAATAGTTAGTGGTCAAACATAGGACTACAAGTACATAGATAGAATGTATACTCAAAATAAATCAGCATATTGCTCTTCATCAAGAGCATCAACATCATCATGTGGTTCATTAGAACCACAAACAGTGGCAGTTCCATTCCCTCTAGTTGTGCTATGCAGATCCTGGAAAGACTGTTTTAATGCTCCATGCCGGGTAATGAAAGCAATAATAGAAAGCATCAAGTCAAGATGCTCTAGCTCTACATCCCAAACCATCATTACCCCTAATACTCGGCCTGCTTGTGTGATAGAAGTCACAAGTTGGAATGCATGTATACAAACTCCACTTTTTTAGCTGCCAACTAGTTGCACTTAGCTGAGTGTATAAAGGAGTGTGTATTCCAATTTCGCTCAACTAAAGAGGAACTCGCAACCTATCAAGTCAAAGCCAATGCTAAATCAAAATTTATGAAGGTGCAACCTATAACTAAACTCCACCTGGACGGAGGCATCTTGGAAAAGATTGTTGACCATTCTACAGAACTTGTATTGAAAACCAAAAGCTCTAAACATAATATCAATGAATGGCCATTCAGTTCTATCATAAGCTTTTTCAAAATCAAGCAAAGCCATGCAAACCTTCTGTCCAGAACTGCAAGCCCAGTGCACAAACTTCTAACTAGCGATTAAGTTATCTAAAATGAATCTCCCCTCCACAAAGCCAGTTTGAGTGACAGAATTAATGTTTTTAAGAATAGGGGGCAACCTTACGGCCAATATTTTGTTAAAAACTTTATAACATTGAGCAATGTCGTATGTTTCCAATTTTTAACTTGAAAATTGTCCCCATCCTAAGGAATTAACTTCACTACACCTCTATTTATTTCCATGCCCAGATTACACAATTGACACCTTCATGAGAAACTTCTAGAATTTCAGGTGCCATCCAATATTTGTTGATCTTGTAGAATTCCAGAAGGAACCCGTCATAACCAAGAGATTTCTTAGTTTTAAAACTCAAGGGCAGACAGTACCTCATCCAGAGAAATATTTGTATCAAGATCACAAGCTTCCTCCTGAGAGAGTTTCCTAGGAATAACCCTTGAGAAAATACTCCTTTTCCTTTCAACATCTTCTAAGAATCCATCACAAAAGAGCAAATTCTGATAAAAGAAAAATAAAGCATATCTTTTTAATTTCCTGGGGCTCAGTGACACGTCCACCAATGTCAATAGCCTTAATGTTTCAACTAGAATGTTTGGCTTTGAGTAACCCTTATCCCCAAACTTACGCCAAGTAATCCTAGATTTGATTCTAGCTCCCTCAGCTATGTAGCTTTGAGACACTATGCTGATATTTTAATCCATTGAGCTGAATCTGTCTTGATCTGATCCTTCTAAGTTTTTCTTTGGCTTTTCCTAAAGATCTCATGAACCACTGGCTGAGAGTCATACACTTGCCAAGCCTTAATACAAGAGCCATAGAGGAAGAACCTTCTTGCAATCTGCCAAGAAGAGCTCATCCCATCAAGATAATCAGGATCACTACAGTGAGATACATTGAGCATATAGAGACCTTTGCCATCCTCTTGACGCTGAATAGGGTTAGAAGCAAATTAGAAGATGAGCTCAATAGGGTGTTGGTCAGAAATATTGATGAGTAGCACCCGCACCAAATTACCAAAGGAGGAGAATTAAAAAGTCCTAGTTAAGGTAGAATCTATCCAATCTTGAGTACAATCTGTTTCTACTTTGTTTGTTGCACCGAGTAAACCAAATCCCTTTCCTGGCAATCTTACCTGGATAGGATCAACAAATCTCAACAAATGCTTCATCTTAGACCAAAAAAATAATCATTACTTTCCAATGCCTGGCCCCCACTTTTATTTTCCTATCCTCTATCATATTAAAGTCACCCCAAAAACCCAGGGCACATCTAGGTTGGAGGCAAGGCAAGCCAATTCCACAAGTCATTGCTTTCCTTGTAGCCATTACGAAAAAAGACCGAACAAATACCAAAAAGCTGAATATATTATACCGTATCTAACCATATCCATATCAGGGGGCATTAAAAACAAATTGTATCCATATCTGATACCGTAAATGTATCCACATTTGTAGTATCCATGCAACTTTGAGAATCACCCAAGCAATCCTATTAGAAGGGGAAGAGTTCATTTTAACAATACAGTCAGACCATTTTTTATTTATCAAAAACCATTGCCCCACCTCTTCCTTTATCATGGTTAGAAAATATGGGAATAGAATCAGGCCAAATATACTCAAGGGTGAGTTCAAATGAGACACCAACAGCCTTAACTTCCTAAAATAGCAGAAAATCCACCTTATTTCGAGTTCCTAAAGCGCCTTACAAGAGGATTCCTATCATGGGTTTCCAAGCCCCTAACATTTCAACTAATAATGTTCATTAAAAGCATTGTTGTAGGCTCATTGCGAGCCAGAAGATAGGGATTGCACAACCTGCTTATTCTGATAAATCCTATCAAACCACGGTGGCATCTTTACCTCCTTTTTCTTCGGTCCTACACTCTTGGGAGTAGCAACCCCTTCAAGGCCCTTAGTTTTGGTAAGCTCTTTCTCAATTTAACTGTTAGAGTGATTTACACCTTCATCGTTAGTTTTCAATCTTGTGACCCCAAATTTATTTTTGGAAAAGGGGGCACTAGGCTTCTTTTCTGCTAGACCTTGTGGCTTCAATTGTTTGGCCTCCATTGTGGAAGGATTGATGTTTGTTAAGTCTCTAAGGGGATTAGGCAGTTGCGCCTTCATAGTAGAGCATTGTACATCAAGCGGGAACTCATCTTGGCCTGAAATAGAATCAGCCATACTAGGGGAGGCAGGCAACCCATTTGCAATTGAGGAGTCGAACATGTGAAGAAGAACAAGAGTCTGATTGAAGTTCTTGGCCAACACAATCTCATATTCTTCTAAAATTCTATCAACAATGGGAAAAGGGGGCAACTCTTCCCTTGGGGAACACATATATTCATCTTCACCGGGAAACACTAGAAACAATTGTAGCATCAGTGATAGTTCCTTCCTCCTCATTTTACTAGGACTAAGAAAAAGAGATTTCCAATCCAGTGAAGGTGGTCTTCCACTTCCCCAACCTGAGGCTAGATGACACATTAGCAAATAGTGAAGGATTACTAGTAACTAGGTTTCCAAAGTCTATCATGGTCGTGTCAATCAACGGCGAAGGTTCCACAAAGGCTTTCCCATTAGAGAGCAGAACAATAGAGTTTTCCTGCCTTAGAATCAATCTAAATCTCGGATTTTTCTAAATTTTCTTCCACGCTCATACTTATCTTTGACACAAACAACAGCTGGTTCCTTTTTCTCCAACTCCTTCCTCCAGGTTAGGAACATGACTAGCAGAACTAGCCAAAATCACCTCCCTCTTAGGGCTTAACATGAGAGATGAAAGTTTTTATGCCCATCCTTTTACAAAACAAGCAAGAATTAAACCCGCAAGCCCTAAAAGAGGGCAAGAAAAAGTTTGTTTTTAAATCTAAAACTGCAGTTCCAACGAAGTAGTCAGTCAGCTTCAAAGAAACAAGAACACCAGCAATCATATGGACAAAGGTGACCCTTGGTTTTTCCACCTTTAAAACCTCCCCAAATGTTTCACTTCTTGAGGAATAAAGTTCCAATTTGGAAACGGACCTTTTGAGCTTATCCCAGCAAGGGTATGTCTTAATTACTGGTTCATCCTAGTCCATTTTTGGGTTCCATGGGTTTGACAAAATACAGAGCAGCCCATATTCCAAAAGGTCTTCTTAGGGCTCTTTTCTACATATTGGAATTCTTGAATAAAATCAAAAAACCCTTTTTGAATCATCCTATTGATATTAACATATATCCCTAACTTATTTTCCCACACAAAATTTATCCATTCATGAAAGAATTTTCTAGAAGGGAAAGAATTTTCAGACATACAAACCTAACAAATACCAACATTTTTGAAGTGATCTTCCTTGTCCAAGTCCTTAATCGTAGCCTCATTATGGAGCAGATTGTAAGTGTTTGCAGAGACATAGTTCTTACAAAGCGGTCTTCCTCCACTACTTCTTTGCACTTCTCCTTTGGCTCAATAAAGACCCACAACAAATTGCACTCCCATAGAGTGCACAACTCCTTTCTCCTGCCATAGAACTCCTCTAAATGATTTTTTTGGGTTTTCTTTGCTAGCATTCAATAAATGATTACCTTTAATATTAACACTTTCATTTGCTTGACCCGGCATCTTCTCATGCTATGGGACTCCATTAACTTTTCCTTCAATATATTGTCCTATCTCTTAAATCTTTCCATCCCCACACAAAGTTGAGGCTTCCCTTGCATCCATAACCTTTATGAAATGCCTTTGTACCAAAGCTTAAACATCTATGTAAACCACCACCTCTCATAGATGTACGTGAATCCTAAGACCCAAAAACCAAGAACAAGTGACACAAACAAAACCAAACCAGCAAGGACACTACGACAACCAATTAGAAAGAAAGAAATTATATTAACGTCCGTGAATGACCAAAAGTAGGTCAATGGGACTCGAGATGTAATATCCCCTTTTGGGATATTATTTAAATTTGCAAATTAATTAACTCAAATCGACTCTAGAAGGATTAGATCCTCTTAGTTCGACCTCAAATAACCCAATGTCAGCATTAATACAACCCAAATGGGGTTGGAGTAAGCCAAAGTAGTGGGTTAGATGGGAGAACCAATTAGAAAACTAATCTTTTCCAGATCTGATTTTATAACAATAGTTAATTAATTAAAATTGCACCCAAAACAGCTGAAACTTCAAAAATTAATAACTCCTTCAATACTTGGTATTTTTGTGTGAAATAAAATGCACAATAAACTAGAAATCAAGGCCTTTCCAATGAACTATGAATCTGAATTTTCTGATCACTGAAACCACCTCAAAACAGCTCCAAAATTTGATATCAAGTCGCTAAGGTTAGAATAAATTGCATAAATTATTATCAGCTCTTTCTAACCTTCCAACACACCCAAAATAGCTGCCCCAAACTTGGAAAAATATGCCAATACAGATCAGATTGCAGATCTAGCTCAAAAGACACCCAAACATGCCAAAACAACCTCTCATGCAAGTCGCTATGGCTCTAATAATTGCAGCAATAACAGCAGATCATAAAGCACTATTAAACCCTTCAACAATAATCAATAACATGCAGATTTCCTTCTCAAATAAATGCGCCAAACATAGAATGAATATATCATGCAACATTCACTCAATGAAAGCTTAGAAGGTCTCACACTCTCCACAATAATGGTGGTGTTGAAGAACACCTTTATAATGTGATCACATGGGCATACATCCCTCTTCAAGCATGAAGATATTTTAATAAAAATCTCAACATGCCCCAAGGGGTCGCCACATCTCCTTATATAGCTTTGGCATTTCAAATCTCCAAGTTTCCCTCCTTTCTATGGCGCATTTCTTCATGTAGATGGGTCACTTTTAATAATAGTCTCCTTTCCTGAAAAGTCAAACTCCAAATAGAATATTAATTCCCCTTTTAATATTTAAAAATAAAACATAAGAGGAGAATTAATTATTTAATTTAAAAATAGGAGTAATGACATTTTCCCAATTTTTATCCTTTAATCCATGGGAAGAGTGGATTAAAGGTCTCCAATATTTTTAATTAATTAATGTCCCAAAAAGGGACATTACACGAGAATATGTCCAATTACAATAGAAAGTGCTAGGGTAAAAGGACCGTAGGCACGACAACTAACAAAATAAAAAGAGATTAAAAGCTCTAAAAAAATGTTAGGTAAACTCAATGCAATAAACCTTCCAACCCATGTGGTTAGGATAACAATACAAATAGCAAGATCCATAACACTGTGAAAAGTCAATGAAAGAACTTTAAAAACTCAAAAATGCTCTCCAGGGGAATGTCTAGGGCTAAGGGGGCCAAGTTGGGTAATCCAAGGAGGAAGCAAAGCACTTCCCCTATAATCCTACAAACATCCTAGGCTAAAGAAAAATTTCTTGTGGCAGCAATGAAACTCGTAATATGTGCTTGCCTTCCTAGCTCGGGAGGTGGTCTCAAAGAAGTAAACCACAACACCAAGGAGTAAATCTATGACTAGGAGCGGATCTCTATCACCGAGAGCTAATGCATTGGGGTACCTTAGGATTAGCATTGTGCAAAGATGAGCATCGCCTCGCTGATCTACCCCAAAGTGTGTGAAGCATTAGTATCCAAAGGGCACTTAATGCCACCAACCTCTGCAAAGGGCTGAAAGAATAAAGGGATCATTCTACGATTCTAGGGGCAATAGGAGCTCACTTTATGGACCTGCATTCAAGGGTGACATTTCAAAGAAAAAAAAATAAGCACCGTTGATTTGAAGTACCAAAAGAAAGTGGATAGAGAGTTTCCCGAGTCTCTATAAAGACAATAGCATCTCCAACGAATCTCATAATAAATAGAGCATCTAAAAATGAAGTGCTTGGCTATGGTGGTTATCGACATTCCCATAGTCGCGAGTTCCGGCATTTTGTCAAGGTAAAGGTTTATCACCGACAAAATATATTATCATAGGTATTGTGAGACTCGAGTTAGGGCTCGATGTTGTTTTTTCCTATATCCTAGGTGTTTGAAAGTCCCAACATTTGTGACTTCAGCCGTACTGTAAGTGTTAAAATCCATATATGAAAGGTGGCATTTCTATTATCTAAATCTGGTCGAGAATATGCTTTGTTGTAAATCGACATTTTGATTGTCCCTTGTTCTCGTGCTTGTTCTTTAGCTTTCTCTAGAGCATAACACCTATTGCGTCCCTTTTATTTTGGCTTCCCTCCATGGTATAGTGGGTGAACGGGTGGATCCTTTGTTTCCTCGTTCTCCCGAGATGGAAGGAGCTCGTTTCGACACTATCAAGGATAAAGGGGACAATGCAAAACTGAGTTTTAAAGAACCCAAATGCCAAGGAGAAATTATCAAAAGAAACCCCGAGAATGCCTAAATTCGACACCTCAAGAATGAGAATGGATGTATGAAGGCAGCGGATGGTTCACCAGTGCTGAAAATTCAAAAAGCGGATGTGCAAAGTGGTATCGACAAACTGGAGAGTCAGGGATTGATAGTTCGGTTTCTGGGATTCCATCCTTCATTGCTTGCCTTTAAAGATTGGGCTAAAAAAGTTGGCATACTAAAGGTGAGTAAACAATCTCAGGTTACCTGAATGGATATTTTTTTATCTTCTTTGCCTCTGTTGTTGATAGAGAATTTATATTTCAAGGAGGGGCATGGTTTTTTGGGCGAGCAGACCTTTTTATGAAAACCTAGCATCCAATGTTCAAAGCATATGAAGAACTTCCTACTATTGCCCGGTGTGGGTGTGGCTCTTTGGAATTCCTGTTGAATACTAGAATAACACTGTCTTCATGGCAATTGGTAATACTCTTGGGACATACATGATGACAACTGATGCTTCAATAAAAATGGAACAAATGATCTAGGCTCGAATATGTGTGTTGATGGACCTTAGCAAACCCCTGCCAACTAAGATTTCTCTGGTTGTGGAGGAACATTGGGATCAGGTTCTGGATTATGAAAATATTCCTTTCCGATGTCGTGTTTGTCATGAGTATGGCCATCTGTTGAGAGATTGTCCACTTAAAGTTACAGAACAATCTGCGGAAGAAAAGCCTCATAAGGACTTTATCATTCCTAAGAAAAAGAAAATGGCGAGGATAATTGTCCAAAAGAACCCAAAAGGGAGTAAAAGCAATAGGTTTGCTAGTCTACAATGAGATGATGAAGATAAAGAAAATGAAGATACAATGCAGTCCCAAATTCCAGAGACACAGATGGATAAAAAGGAAGCAATAGCAGTGCAGCCGGTGGTGGAAGAACAAAATCAGCTTGTGCTTTTTCAAGCTCAACCTACATTGTATTCAACCCGTACCACAATGAAGAGCTATCAACCTAAAACTAAGCATCAAGAACAATTTGATAACCAGATTCAGCAGGCAAGAGACTCTAAAAGAAAGGATCAATCCCCAGTATTGTTTGGAAATACAGTGGAGCAACAAAAACAGATTTACAATTAGGAATAACTCAAGAGAAAAGCAAGAAATTGAGGATGGACACTAACAGGTTGGATGCATGGACACTAATATTAAGGTTGGACACAAATCTAATCAAAACAACCATTAGAAAGGACAGAAATTGACTCATACAGGAACAGTTAGGGATTTATCCCAAATCTTTCAACAATCCCCTCAATGAAGATTATCACTTGGAATATAAGGGGGTTGAAAGGCAGCCCTTCTAAGCTAATGGAAATTAACAGAATGATTCAAACTCATCATCCTCTGATGGTGTTTATTCAAGAAACCAAAGCCTCAGTTGAACTGATGTCTGTTTTAGCAGAAAGAATATGGTCCAAATCTCAGCATATCTCTTGGTTTACAAGGGGCGTTGGGAGGAATTATATCCCTTTAAAAATCGAATGTGATCACAATGTGAGTTTTGTGGTACTGGATGTACTCTACTTTTGCACGCTTATCATAAAGTGGATTCCCAACAGTTTTTGCTCATAAATGCTTATGCACCTACTTCGATTGAGGATAAGTTGCAGCAATGGCAACAGATAGATTCTATGATTAGATCTTATCCTGATACACCTGTTATCCTTGGAAGGGATTTCAATACAATCCTTTCTCTACAGAAAAACAGGGTGGGACTTCTCATTTGGACTCGTTCATCCACTATAACTAAATTCATACAAACACTTCACTTGGTAGATGTTCCTACTGGTAACGGGTGATGACCTGGTCCAATAGGAGACAAGGTCCAGATTGTATTTTGGAGAGGTTGGACTGGTTTTTGGTGTCTAAAGAATGGTGGCTAAAAGAATTTATTCCTAAGGCTCAGATACTAAATAATATTGGTTCAGATCATTGGCCAGTATGTCTAGAGTTAGAAAAATTGTTTCCTTGCCATGCACCCTTCAGGTTCCATCTAATGTGGCTCTGTCATGAAGATATAGGCAAGCTCATTCAACAATGGTGGCTAGAAGGAAAACCTAGGTATGGGACACATATGTTTACCTTTTCCAAGCATTTGGCTTATATGAAAGTCAAGCTAAAAATTGGAATTGGACTGAGTTTGGTAACATCAAACAGAAAAAACATCAGATTCTAGAACAATTGGAAGAACTAAATGACCATTTATGGACTTCTGGAATCAATGATGATCTTCTTAAGGAAGAGCTCCTTTTGAAAACTGATCTTCATGAATGGGAAACTAGAGAGGAAATTATGTGGAGGCAAAAATCTAGAATCCAGTGGTTAAAAGAAGGTGACAAAATTCTGCCTTCTTTCATAAATCTTTGTTGGCCAGATGTGCTCATAACCACATAAACTCTCTTATCAAGGAAGATGGGAAGAAAGAATATTCTTTGGAAGGAATGCAGCAGGTGGCTAAACAATATTTCTATCAGTTATTCACCACCGAAACCCTGGATGAGACAGCTCAAAAACAAGTTTTGGATACTCTTCCTCATCTTATATCAAATCGAATAATGAGAAGCTCACTTGTCCTGTCACGGAAAGTGAATTGCAAGGAGTGGTGTTTAGTATGAAGAAAGGAAAAACTCTTGGACCGGATGGCTTCCCGATTGAATTCTACCAAACCTTTTGGGACATTATCAAAGGGGACCTCCTTCAAGTGGTGGAAGAGGTGAGAACAACTAAAACAATGCTCAAGGAAATTAACAAAACCTTCATAGCTCTTATTCCTAAAGCCAATGAAGTGGAGGATATTTCAGGTTTTAGGCCTATAGCTTTGTGTAATGTCTTGTATAAAATAATTACCAAAGTTATGGCAGAAAGGTTGAAACCTCTCCTTCACAAGATCATATCTCCAAAACAAGGAGGATTTGTCCTAGGACGCCAAATCCATGATGAGATTGTGTTAGCCCAAGAAGCCTTACATTCTATGGACATCCAAAATCTTCTTCCATGTTTATTCACCTAGATCTTTCTAAGGCTTATGACAGAGTGGATTGGGGGTTTCTATGTCAAGTTATGGCTCAATTTGGATTCTTTGGGGAATGGATAGATTGGGTTAAAGCATGTTTATCTTCAGTTTCCTTTTCTGTTTTAGTTAATGGTACTCCCTCACATATTTTTTGGCCTCCAGGGGAATACGGCAGGGGGATCCTTTATCTCCCTTTTTATTCATTATTTTGGCAGAATGCCTTGGAAGATTAACTATTAAAGCTTGTCAAGGAAAAAAATATCAATGGAATTAAGTTGGCTAAAGAAGCTCATCCTCTATCTCATCTTCAGTTTGTGGATGACTCTACACTTTTAGGCAAAGCCACTTGCTTGGAAGCCCAACAGTTTCAGAAACTACTTCAGGTTTTTTCTAGAGCCACTAGTCAGTTGATAAACCATACCAAATCTAGTATCATTTTCTTTCATTGCTCTAGGAGACAGGAGGAACAAATTCTTAATATTTTCCAATTTAGAAGGGGCTCTCTTCCGATCCAATATTTGGGGGTCCCTCTTGCAGCTAAGCAGAACAGGGATTGGCATTGGTTTACCAACAAAGCTGATATGAAAATGCAAAAATGGACTAATAAATGGCTATCTTCAAGAGGAAGAATGACATTGGTCAAGGCGGTGCTCCAAGCACTACCAATATATGTTTCCTCTATTCTCAACATTCCGGGTAAAATTCTGAAACAATTGGATTCCATAAGCCAAACAATCTTATGGAGTGGCGTCTAGGGGAAAGAAAGTGGTCTCTAGTCAAGTGGGAAACTCTTTGTCAGTCTAAAAGGAAGGTGGCTTAGGATTCAAATCCTCCTCCAAGCATAATAAGGCCCTTGCAGCTAAATTGTATTGGAGGATGATAATGTCTCTAGATGAATTGTGGGCAGCCAATGTTAGAGCAAAATATGCGGAGAATTACCCCCTTGACAGAATTATCCGGTTATCCCTCCCATCCAAAGGATCACCTATTCTTGTTGTCCTCAAAGTAGGAGAAGAGATCATTAAAAAACATCTATTTTGGATTGTGAATAATGGTCAAAAAGCTAAGTTCTGGTCTGACTCTTGGGATGGGCAGCCCCCACCCATCACCATCTATCCAAAGTTAAAGCCAATCATGGAGGCTTTGCATGAAATAGGATGGATTAAGGTTGTTGATTATTGTAAATCCGCTACTCAATCATGGGAGATTGGAAAGTGTTGGATTCCTATTTTGGAATGGCCAATTCAAATTGAGCAGGAGCAGCAAACATTGATAAATAATATTCTTAAAACCGTCCTTTCAACTTCTTCATGGTCACACTCCTTAGCGTGGGGGAAATCTTCCATAGGTATTTACACTGTGTCATCAAGCTATGACTCCTTAACTAGGAGTACCTCTCATCCGTTAAAGGACATATTTAGTCATATATGGCAGCCAGCTATATGGACAAAGGTGAGCTTCTTTGTTTGGCTGGTTTTAAGGAAGAGAGTTTTAACTGGGGATAGACTTATGAAACGTGGATTTCATGGTCCCTTCAGATGTGCCTTATGCCTGGAAGATGAGGAGACTCTTTTCCATCTGTTCTTCCAATGTCCTTGGGTTGTCTCCTTATGGCAGCTTTTATCTAAATTGTTTAACCTTCCTTGGATCAGCATCCAGTCCTTTGAGCAGCTGGTTAGAGAATGGCAGCGTCATATACCTAAAGGTCAAAATTTACTTCCGGCTCTATGGTCTGGTATAACCCTTCTCCTTTGGAACATCTGGAAGGAACGTAATAGCCAAATCTTCCAACAGGAAAACAAAGACATAACTTATGTTTGGGAGAAAATCAAAATCAATGTTTCAGAATCTATCAAACATAAGATATCTTTACCTCCAACTCTTTCACCGGAATGGGAGCATGTGTGTAAACAACTCTCTTTGCAACCCAGAAATTCATCAATGCCTACATTTTAGCATAAAAAGAAAATTCAGCGGAATGATCAGTGGACAACTCCCCCAATAGAGTATGGAAAATTAAACACGGATGGAGCCTCAAGGGGCAATCCGGGTCAAGCTGCTATGGGAGGCATTGGCAGATCCTCTGATAGATCAGTAACCTTTTTCTTCGCTGAAAAATTAGGGTATGCAACTAATAATTTAGCGGAGATCAAGGCTGTGTACAAAGGAATGCAGGAGGCTTTGAAAATTAGGTGGCAGAAACTCCAAATCGAATCGGATTCCAAGGTGATTGTCAGCTTGCTATCTAATCTTGAAGGTGGTCATAGCAAAAATTGAAGAATAGATAGAGAAGTGATGAAAATTAACAGAATGCGGCACCAATTTCAAGATGTGCAAATCAGTCATATTCCCAGAGAGAGGAATAAAGTGGCAGATGGGTTGGCCAATTGGGCGCTTGATAACCACAACATTCTTTGTTATGGGATGCCTCCTCGAGGGTGGTCAACCAAGATCCAAGAAGATATGAGAAATATTCTTGATTCTGATTTATTCTAATGAATGCTAATAAGTATCCTTTTCTGTATGATGCCCAGGCTTGGCATAGTAGAAGTTGTACTCTTTGATTTCTCTCTAACATAAAAGGGTTTCGTTTAAAAAAATGAAGTGCTCTCGAGTGTCACCTCCGGAGGGGGCAAAGACAACAAATATGGTTCTGTGTGGATTAGGATGAAAAGTCTCAACCCACTAGTGTGAGCATACCTCTCAATTGGTCGAGGAAAATCTCAAGTTTCGAGACCAATGATGCTAGAAATTGTCGAGTGACGACCGACACTATCCACCACCTACAAGAAGTGCTCAATGTAAAAGGAAAACTGGAGGCTAAGTGGCTGAGAAGGAGAGGTCCAAGTGACCTAAATGTGCTGCTTGTAAATATCATCTCTAACGATGACCTCTTTTAAGGGAAGAAGCCAAGGAGGGGCATTCAAAGAGTACTAAAAGGAAGTAACATGTCAATAGAGATGTTGATAGACTGCAAAAGAAAACTCGCGTCTTAAAATGATAACAGCATCGATGTCTATTGGGGCAAAGATGCGATCCTCTCGTAAAAATAAATTTAAGTATGAATACCTTGCACTTGCCGGCTAGAAGCTAAATCCCCCAAGGTTCTCAATTGGTGAATGTGGAAACTAAGCTTAAAGATAGTCTCAAGCCCCAAAGGTTGGGTAGAAAACTCAACTTGGACGATGCACTAAGGAACAATTTGTTTGCTATGGATCATAAAAATTACTCATGAGATTTTGGACCCTCTCAAAGCGAGCCCAATGAATAAAACTTAGATTAGGTCCTCAAACTTTGGACCCATATGAAACTATAGGCTTGATGACTATATCGAAGAGGCGCATCTTCGATGGGATATCCTAGATGTGGATCTAAAGGCATCATGCGTTCCAATATAGAAAGAGAGGCATATCCCTTGCAAACACATGTCCGAGAGGCTGGCTTTAGACTAAAATATGGTCTGGAAAAGTTGACTCCCAAGTAAATGTAGGCTGATGTGAACTCCAAAGGTTCCCTCTCTCAGAGAGGAACTAGAACCAAGAAAGAGAACGTTTGGTGGGTTGAATATCATGACCTTAGTTTTCCTATGGTTGACCATCGATGATGCAACTCATAAACAAGCAAGGACATCAAGTTGTCATTATAAACCATCGGCAAAGTGAGAGAGGAGAACATCATCGGTAAAAGGAGTATGGCTATCACCACATTATGCAAAATGCAACCATCATCAGCATGGGTATGTTGTCAAAGAAAACCCTCTAGCTCATCAATGTAAATGCTAGAGAGGTTCAAAAAGAGGGCATTCTTGTTTGACCCCAATGGTACTCCACACAAAGCTAGAAAGACCATGAGAAGTACAAAACTACCCGACAACCGCTCATAGACCCTCCAAGCAGCGGTAGTAAAACAAGTCGAAATCTCAACGCCACGTAGCTTCTAAAAGAGCAAATGTCGTGGAACCGAGTCAAATGCTTTCCGAAGTCAACAAAACAACTTGAGACTTTAGAAGACCAATGAAGAGCCTTCTCAATGATAGCTCGAAGTGTAAACATATGGCCAATTGTTTGATGTTCCCTCCTAAAGTCAGCATGCCACCGTGCTCTAACATTCCCATTTCTAAGCTCTCTAAAAGTTGTATGTCTAACACTATGGCATAAATTTTCGCAAACATATGCCCAATCATAATGGGCTTGCAGCTTGTTAGAGTTAGAGCTATCCCTAGACTTAAGAATGGGATGGATTGTACTAGGCCAAAGAACGAGGGAGACTAGAGCAAATAGCCTCATTAACATATGTTGCCAACAGAAGGCAAGAGAATCCACAACATATCCGAGGAACTCAGCCTGAAGGCCCTCACAATCTGTTGCTTTGTTGGTACATAATTTTAAATAGCACTCCCGATTATAGCGGCAAAGAAAATAGTAGATGATGATGATGGTGTGGAGACAATAATAACGGGCTGCTCTAGCATGTCAAAGAGAGAGCTAGCATAGGAAACCCATGAATGGAGATTGATATTAGAAGTTGGGGTATTCCTTGGGAGGAGAGTGCACCAAAAGGCCTTAGAAGAAAGGTGGAGGGAAGCGAAAAGATCAAGTCGTTTAGACATAAGAAACTCACATTTTTGTCATCAAAGAAGACAATGATAATCTCTACAAGAGACGGGTATGGACAAAGGGTCATGGGGCAGGACTTAGTGAAGTCTACAATGTAGGGATTTGCACTCATCATTCTACCATCAGTTTGTAGGGCAAGACCCATGGGGACAAGGTGAGCTAAAGTAGTGCACAAAGCAGTGGGGGCAAATGTCAAGGCATGCGTTTGAGAGGGCATGACGTAAAAACTCATACATAGACTTTGCGATGGAGAAAAGGAAGGGAATATAATTCCCTAACATAAGTTGGGAGATTCAAGCAGCAAAATCAATGGTGTAATCATCGCTCAAGTGGATCGTGGTGTGGCAAGTGTTGTGGGGTGCGGTGGGAGGCGGTGGGGGATAGGGGTGAGAAACAGCATGGGGGTGAAAGTCGTAGTAGCATGGTCAGCAAGTGGGAGCTGATGGGAAATAAGGAAATGCCAGAAGTGGGGGATGGGGATTTGTGAGTGAGAACATAATCCATTATGCTTGCTCTGCCCCCCCCCCCAATGGGAGAAACAAGTGAACTAAGTAGAATCAAGGAAACATGGAAGCTCATTGAGAATGTGGCAACTCTGTGATTCCCCGCATGTGCGTGGGCAGTGCCTCCCATAAGCTATGACCGAGGTATTTACATCTGTTGATTATCTCTATAAACCCAACTCCTCAAGATCCGGCTCCTAAAGGCATAGCTCATCCCGTGCAAGATCATAATGAGGTGTCTGGAGGGTTCTTGTATGGGCATTGAAGTCGCCCAGAAAAATAACATCGCCCACTAAGGAATTAGTAGGAAAACTTCATATGAAGACCAAGGTACGAGTCCACATCAATGTGCACAATGAAGGGCAATGAGGCAGAGGGAAGTAGCATGCTGCAATGAAGACATTGCAGATAGGGAAGTCAATTGTAATGTGATATAATGTGCACATAAAGACCAAGAGAACAAAGGGAAAGCAAGAGGGAAGCAAGAAGAATGAAGGAAAGCCTAAAGGTTCTCTAATGGAGAAAACCTTTCACCTCCCTACACAAGATAGAACTCTAAGCCTGCCTGAGAATTTTCAAAATCAAATTTGTGTTTTCTTATTTAGTAATCACTCAAATATTCATTGTTCCTTACTGATGATATAGCATCACTAAATTCTTTTGATCATATATGGCCATTAAATAATGTCTTTGTATGTTAATATATCCTGAATTTCTTCCTTAAATTCAGGTTTAAGCATATATCCCATGATGATCACAGGACAGTACCTTCCATTCTTTCTTTCGCTCACTTTGTGGAAGAAAATATGTTTTTGTACATTGTATTGGTCCATAGAATCCCAAGGATGCAACTTAGATGATGTGAACTCAACCATACCTTAGTGATGAATTTATTATGATATGAGTATCTCATCATCTGGGCACCTTGGCACAATTGGTCTCACACTTTGAAGGACTTTCTAACTTTATTTTTTCATTGGGGATGAGAGATCTGCAAGTATATAATCCACTACGCTCGCTTCCCACCCCCATCCCCCTGCCAAGGGGGAACCAAGTGATCTCACTAGAATCAAGGAAACATGGAAGCCCATTGAGAATGCGGAAACTATGTGATTCCCCAATCTGGAGAAGGTGCCTCCCATAAGCTGCAACCGGGGTATTTCCAATTGTTAGTTCTCTCTGTAAACCCAACTCCTCAAGATCTGGCTATTGAAGGCATAGCTCGTCCCAGGCATAGATCATGAATAGGTGTTTGATGGGATCATGTACAAGCATTGAAGTCGCCCTGAAGAATAACACTGCCCACTGAGGAATACTAGGTGATCTCAGGATAAAGGTCAAGGTACGGGTCCCCATCAATGTGCACAACAAAAGGAGATGAGGCAAAGGGGAAGTAGCATACTGCAATGAAGACATTATGAATAGGGAAATCGATAATAATGTGTGCACATAAATACCAAGAGAACAAAGGGAAAGGAAGAGGGAAGCAAGAAGAACAAAGGAAGGCTTGACAATTCTCTCATGGAGAAATACCTTTCATCTCCCTACACAAGCCAGAGCTCCAAGCCTTCTTAGAATTTATCATCATCAAATTTTGTGTTTTCTTAGTGAGTAATCACTCAAGTGTTCATTGTTCCTTGCCAATGATATATCATCACTAAATTCTTTTGATCATATATGGCCATTAAATAATGTCTCTATATGTTAATATATCCTGAACTTCATCCTCATATTCAGTTTTCAGCATGGGAAGTTTCAGCATATATTCTCATGCTTATCACAGGATGGCACAATCCATTCTTTCTTTTGCTCACTTCATGGAAGATATATGTTTCAGTTTTTTGCACATTGTATTGGTCCGTAGAATCCCAACAATGCAACTTAGATGACATGCAGTCAACCATCCCTTGAATTACTATGTTATGAGTATCTCATCAGCTGGGCACCTTCGCACATTTGGTCTCTAACATGCTGCCAGGAGTTTTGTAACTTAATTTTTTTAATTGGCTATCTGAGTAAGATATGCACGCACTTATTCTCAATAGATAATAGATGTTCCTGAGATCAAAATTCATGAAAAGAACTTATTTCTAGGGTGAATAATAGCTTTATTACGATAGGTAGAGCCTTGTGCCAAGAAGGCGGTGATATTTTACACACAGTTTTGGTTAGTATGTGTTAAAATATTTTGTGCTAAGGGAGAAGTTTATACATGTCTCAGAGAGATAATACACCTGTGCTAAGAAAGCTTGTAATCTGAACACATTTTCTGTAGAGCCATCAAACAATTATTTATTTGCTTCTGCAAAAATATTTGCTTTTGAAAATTGAAGAACAGTGAACAAGGAGTTGAGTGTTCCTTGACATCTGCACACTAATTTGCAGGGATTGTAAGAATCGAACAAAACCTTAAAAGAAAGAACCTTTAATCCAATTCATCAGTAAAATGACATTATTTAGTTCAATTAACTATTCATCATCCAGCAAAGGGTTTTTCTTGTTATGGTGAAATAACAATACAGTACGGAGGCAAGCAACATCCAAATCTCAAAATCCTCAAGTACTGAGTAAAACCATACAAAATCTCAATATAATCTACTACCCGAGCTGCGCCATAAGCATTCAGTTGAGGCCCTATTTTGTTTCCATCTTACAATACAACAACTACAAAGATTCTTGTGCTAATTAGTCATTCACAATGAAGTCCAAAACTATGGTCACACAATCAACATTTGATGAACACCTAAAAGCTGGACAAAACCAGCACACATTCACACACCCTTGGGTCAAAAATAAGGACCTGGTTTCTAATACTGTACCATCTTCTGGAAAGGATAAACCACTTCCTATTGCACCTCCGCTGCCATAATCAGGCCTGCCAAAACAACCAAAGAAAATCTAATACATATAAAGCAGAACCTTGCCGCAGTTATTAAAAACTGTATGATATATAGCAGCCAAAAAGTAACTACTGCCTGAACATCAACATGTATGCTTTGACAGAATACACCCACCAAACTACCTAAAGAAATGGAGGATTATCAAACGGTATGCACACAAATTGAACAAAAACAATGGACACAATTAATGGTTATCCCGCAATCGCAGCCACAAAATATCATCACACTCAAATTTAGCATTGAATCAAAACAAAACCGAAACCTGAATTTGTCAGAGGTTCTCATTATGTCAACATGCTCATTGATTTCATTGTTTTGTTGAATATGATCAAGATAAAGATGTTGTTTGTACCAAATTCCAATGATGAATTTTAGTTTTTCCTTATTCAAGGTGTGACAGAGATCATAATTATTTGCCCAAAAGACTTGTGTACAAATATTATGGAAAGTGGAAGCACCAAACCTTATATTGTGATTATTTCTGTTCTTCTGACAGCTATCTTACAAGTCCTTCAATCGCAATCACATGCTGATTAGTGAGTCTGTCCCAAAACCTAAACATCTATTCTACCTCAGTTATTTAAGGATCATTATATTGCTGTGAAGATGCAGTAGGATTATTGGTCCTAAATAATCTTACTTGTAAAAATTAAAGAATTCTCGTATCAAAAGTGTGATTAAGGAATGGAAAACATTTCTAAATTGTATGTCAAAACCCATATTTTAAGAGTTTTAACAGAATTTTTTTAAGGATTTGGAATGCATAAAAATAATTGCAGATAGAACTTTATTTTAAACCTTCTCTAATATGCCTGCATGAAAAATATTTTTTATTGATAGGAGAGGTGGTTTGGAGCTGTCTCCAGACTCTTATTGTGGTCTACACCCTCATCTTTCTTAAGCTGAAAAATATGTCTTTTAAGTCCACTAATGTGGATTTCAATTGTTTGTTGTGAGGAAAGAGCTTGGATAACACACTAACCTAAAGCTCAATGCATTAACACACAATCGACAAGTAAACACATAACTGAAATTACAATATTGGCTTCTATTATCATAGAAAAAATATACAAGGGGTCACAACAATACTCCAAGATACAGATGAAAGGCGCGGTCGAGAACAATGACAACGATATCAACATTATGTGCAATGGTTAATATAATTTATACAAAAATCAATAATACTATCAATCCACTTTTACATGCTTCAAAGGTAGTACCCAGTTTGTAGCAGCTTTATAACTAATGTATATCTCTCCTGCAGGGAAAAATTGAGGATCCAATAAATTGATACAAAAGGACATTTAAGCAAATACTTTCAATAATGGTGTGTTTGTCTCTTATACAATGTTGAAACAGCTGCAACTATCGATGTCATGGACAGAGCTCCTACAGTCCTACTAACACAATGGTCGAAAACTATATGGATTACAAAGTTAAAACTACTAAATGAAGGAAATCACTCATTCATTCATATAAAAAGTTGTAAATGTATAACTTATACATCTGCAGAAACAGGATCAATCCAATCTAGTGCTAGAACAAGTGGGGTTGTTGGATTCAGTGTCAGAAACTCTCCAAATGTAGTATAGACTTCTCAGGTACTATATCACCACCAGCTTAAGAGTAGGCTCTAAAATGAGAATCTCAAGGACTATAATAAGAATGGTTTTTCCTGACCTACTTAAATTGGGCCACACAGATGTTACACAGTATTTTGTTCTTCAAAATTTGACATTTCAATTGGCACTCTTAATCAGGTTGCATTGCCAACTCTTGGAACTTTTTTGTTTTAACTTCTTCACATTTTTTAAGCTTCAATTTCTCCTTTAGCTAAATAATTTTACTAAAAGCCTCATTCTTTAATTAGAAACCTATGTTATCATGGCTTCCACTCAAGTTATCGTTAGTATCACTCTTGTTCCAGTTTCTCTTACTCATGCTATATCTACACTTATAGCCTTTCCGTTTCATCCTTCTCTTCCTCTCTCAATTGATTCTCATCTTCCCCTGTCGTTATATCCCAAGATGGACATTGCAACCAGAGAAATAGCCATTTCATTCTTCAAACTTGTGGAAACAAGTCACAATTCATCATTAAGAAAATATATTAAGCTAAACAAGAGAAACATGAAGGAAATCATCAACACCACGGGTTCATTGATCCAACGGGTTAACCAAGTCCACAAAAAATCATTGGAAAAGATATTGTAAGGATGGCATGGAAGAACCTTAACCACTAGGCTTGTAGGGTTAATCACTGTTGGTGTGAGGGTTTATTTTACTATTTATTATTTTATTTGGTTATTTCCACCTCACACATGGTGAGTCATCTCACTTAGGTGAGTCATAGGTCTTTTAGGGAGTTATATGACATATGACAGATTCTATCATGGAATTTGTCATACTTGTCATATGTGTCATAGGTGTCATATGTCATACAGAGTTACATTCCATTTCTGAATTGTAACTCCTTTCTCCCTTGTGGAGGTATGATGAGTCCAGGCATGGGAGTTACACAACACTCCTAATATGTACTTCTCCTTTTGATCTATGAGCATGAGTAGACCATTTTTTTTTATGCACAAGTTCCTTGAGTTCATTTTTTCTTGCTAATTACTTGGAGAAATTTCATGTTATCGTTTGAGTGCAACTCCGTCGATGTGCACGCACTCACGGGAGATCTTCATGCCCTATTTCATGTTATCGAGCTTTGTCCCTGTAATTGTATCACTCATGATACTTGTTGTCGATTACTCTCGCTTTCATGCTTATTATTCTCTCCTAGTGCAAGTTTTGGTCCGTATTGGAATGTATGCAAGATTTGCATTATTTTGGTCATTCTAGTGTTTTGGAGGTTGCTCTGCTTGGTTTTGTGTGTATTTGAATATGTGCAAATTTGCAGGTTCAATGGAAAAATCAAAAGTTTGCAGGAAGGGTTTTGGTGGTGGAATCTTGTTTTTAGGCCCAACTCGGCCTCCAACTCGCCGAGCTAGTCCACCGAGCCGACCGAGCTCACCCCACACCGGCTCTGAGCTCCCCACATCGAGCTAGTTTACCGATCTCGCCCGCTTTGCATTTTGCTCTGCAACTCCTATCTCGGTCATCTCGTCAAGCTCCTTCTCCTTCGCGCCCGGCTCACTCCACAGCTGCTTTCTTGGCCTATTCTGCGCATTGCGCCTAACCCAAGATCTCTACGGTGTACTTGACGTCCCCGACCCACTCGTAATGAGCCCGATCCGGCTCAACTTGGTCTTAGTTGTCGTCCGACCCACCTAGCTCCTCGCATTGATCTCCGCCTACGAACTCGGCCTCACCACTAAAACCCCTGCCTTGTTGCTCACTCGGCTCCACGAGTAGCTCAACCTCTCTGTCTCTCGGCTCTCATTGCCCTATAACTCGCTCGCATTGAGTTTGGTCTCGCATCGTTCAACCTGTTTGGCTCTCGCCCAATCCCCACCGTTTTGGCTCGGCCCTCCACTATGAGTTGGCTCTAGTTGCACGCAGCGCATCTCTGTGTCACTTTTCGTCCCCTCGCGACAAACTTGGTGCAACATCTCTCGCCTTGCCCATCCAACTCGTCGATTCACACTACCCACTACGCCTCGCTCGCGCATTTCACCGGAGTTCTCGCCTGCGCGCACCTTTGCCAAGCCGTTTCTCAACCAACTCACCAAGAAGTCATTGGAGCGTTTGCTTGACGCGTGGAGATAGCTCAACTCGCTGATGTGGAGCCCAATCAGGACTCGCCAACAGAACTCGAAGCTAGCTCGTCAACCCCACTCGTCAGCCTGCTCGCCGAGCTCAGCTAGCCCAAAGGTAAGATCTTCCTCCTTGTTGATTTTCTTAATTAATTTTTATTTTATTTTTTAATCTAATTAATTTAGGTTAAAAATAATTAGGAATTAACTAATCTAAGAATCGATCAATGGCATAAAATAGGGTTTATGGGCTTTTCCGGACCATTTTTTGAACATTATCATTATATTAGCACTCTTGTTATTGCTTGCGGGTTAGTGAGCGTGTCTCCATGCAACCTTGCAGCAAGGAAGCCTAATCGCGACGTGAGACACTTTTTCTCACACTCAACTCTCTTTTTCCCCTTCTTGCTTGTTTTATGCCTTGTTACTTGTGCTTGTTACCGTGTCATCTCACCGCACACGATTGAAACTTATTATGGTCTCCACACTTGCGCGGATTCGCCAATTGCAAGGTGAGTGGCCAACTATTTCACGTCGCACGAACACATCATATTATAATCAACACACTAATTATAAAGTGCAGCAAACAGGGGTGAAAATATTGTTTTGCGGTGTGTGTGTGTGTTTTTCCTTTCTTTTCCGCATTTTTGCTCTCTCCTCACGATGGATGCTAATGTTCCTTTGCTCACGCCATTTAATTTTCATGAATGGAAATCCAAAATGATAATTACACTACGGGGTAAAGGGTTATACCACATCACTATGGGAGTGGAGAAAGAACCAACAACCAAACCCAAGAAATCTAAATGGTTCAACCAATGTGACAAAGCCTTAGGTCTCCTTTGTATGTCTGTTTCTCCCGACCTTCTCTTTCACATTGATTCTTCCACAACACACTGACGAAACATGAAAAACTCTAGATGGTATGTTTGGAAAACAAGATGACATGAAAGCTCATGAGTTAGAGAACAAATTCCTAGGTTTGACTCCTAGTAACTTTGATAACCTACGAGGCCTTCTTCTCCAAATTTTTCCACACTAGATTGTTGTTGAAAGAATGTGGAGTTGATAAGAAGGATGCCCAACTGATCTTATCCATTCTTTCTAAGCTTGGCCCCGAATACTCTGTCTTCGTTTCTACCTTTCACGCCATGAAAGAAGCTTTAGGGACTCTTGGAAGATGCCCTCATTTGACAAATTTTCGTCCCAACTCATTCAAGAACAGAAAGTTGATTCAAATGGGTGCAATCAAGTCCAAGTCACATGCCCTAATAGCAAGTAATGGTAAAGGAAAGGAGAAGAAACATGAGAAGAAATCGAGAAAAAGGACCAACCTAAGAAGGAAGCTAAGTCCACCCAATCCAACACGAACACTTCTTCCTCTACTTCTGAATCTAAACCAAAGAAGGAGAAGTGCAAGTGTTCCTATTGCAAGAAGTCGGGACATGAAGAGAATCAATGCATGAGAAAACAAATTGACCACCTAACTCATTTACTTGAGAAAATAATATAGGTGTTCTTAAGTATATCAAGCAAAATGCTCAAACCTAAGTCTTCTAAGGAAAAGGAAACCAAGTCTGAGAAGAAGAAAGGCAAAGCCCTCGTAGCAAGAGTTTCTCCGTCATCGACATGGGTTATAGATTTGGTGCCTCGTACCACATGGGTTCTTCACATGTTATGTTTTCCAACATTGAACCATGTGGTATGTCCCAAATCACTTTGGGTGATGACACATCCATGTCGGTTGTTGGTAGTGGATTGATAGAAGTAGATGGTGGAACCTTTAACAATGTTCTAAGTGTTCCCAATCTCTCCACCAATCTATTATCAGTTTACCAAATCACCCATATTGGTCAAGGGATGTGAGTGGAATTTAACCCTAACTCAGTGATCATTAGAGAGCTTCACAGTGAGACTACGGTGGGCGATAGAAAGACGGATCATCGGGCCTGTTATACACCTTTTCCCGCTTTGCTTTTGACTCTTCTCCCACTGACTTGCTTACTCATACCAATGAGGTTAGTAAGTTATGGCACGAATGTTTTGCCATTTAAACTATTGTTACCTTGAACAATTGAGCCAACATGAGATGGTCAATGGGTTACCTTGAGTCAATTTTTCAAGGGTCTTTGTGAGGGTTGTGCCTTGGGAAGCACCCCGAAGAGAAATTTGGCAAGGGAAAATCTTGGAGAGCCTCTCATCCCTTGGATCTTGTTCATAGTGACATTTCTAGCCCTTTTCCATCTCCTTCGTTCACTAGGGCTCTCTACATACTTACCTTCATTGATGACTTTTCACGTTATACATGGGTTTATTTTCTCAACCGTAAAGTGTTCGATCACTTTAACTTTAAACTTTAACAATTGATCAATGAAGACTTAGCACTTGCTCTTCAAGCTCTCGATGTTGTTCTCCCTCTTGCTAATGCTCTCAACCTCTCACTCTTGTAGCTGTGTTGCTCTCACCCTTGCACTTACAACCTTGCTCAATGTTTTCAAGCTTTGATAGTGATTTAGAGTGAGGGTGTGAGGTTCATTTATAGTATTTGTGAGTGCTTAAATTGCAAGTGGGGCCCCATAAACTATTAGAGTTAGGGTTGGGGGCACAAACATCCAAAAAAGTATGTTTTTATATTAAAAAAGCACCTTTAAGGCATTTTTGGAGCAAAGGACGACTACAAGTCTCTAGAATGACAGACGGACTTGAGCAAGTTCCCTCAAAGTCTCAAGGAGCCTCGAAGTCCCCAAATGCTCTCTCTGACAAAAACGTTCCCACTTCAGAAAAAACTTCCCGAGGGCATCCCCGACTCCTAGTGGCGGTAGTGGTATGGCGGGGAACGCGTTTCCCATACATCCCAAGTCCCTAGGATGTCCATGTCCCTAGAAACATCAAAACTATGGGAGGGGATGCGTCCCCAGTGGAACACAGAAAAAACATTCTAAATAATTATGAAATCAGTTCTATATTGCAAGGGTGAGATTTTCCGTATCATTTCATAGGAATTGAAAGATAAATGGGCAAGGAAGCAAAGAAAGAAGTAAGAGTGGAATTCACCACCTGAGAGCTAGGATACAATTTAATTTTGATGGTGCATCTCATGGCAATTGAGAAAGAGCAGGTGCCAATAGAGTGTGTAGAGGCTCGGATAGAAGGTTTATGTGGGATTATGCTCAATTTGTAGGTGAGGATACTAATAATCAGGCCAAATTTGATGCCATTACTACTAGCCTTAAAATCCTAAAGCAAAACAGATTTTTTCAGGTAGTTCTTGAACGAGACTCCACGCTGATGGTGTAGGCATCGGCGGAAGATCCATTAGGGATTGGAGACTCAAAGCTCACCTTGAGAAGCTCTTAACACCAACATTAACGATCTCTGCCGGATGTAAAGTTTCACGTGTGTAACAGCAGAAAACGGATTGGCTGATAACACAATCAATAAGGGAGTAGATATGCATTATGAAACTCCTTTCACGTTATTAAAGCGGGTGGAGTTAGACAAGGATTTCTGTAAATGGATTAACACATGGATTGCGAGAGATGGTTTTATGTTTTATGTTTGCGATGACCTTCGCTCACTCATCCGGAAGGGTCATAGAATATATATGGATTTTTTTGTTGGTAGACTTTTGTACTTGAGTTTTGAAGGCTCCCAATGCAAAGCAATTGTATTTTTGGCTAGATTTTCTACACAACTCAAAACCTAGGCAGTCATGAGATAAATCTCCCTTATTTACCAAAGGTGAGGCTCCCGTGTAAGATTTTGCCAATTATATTTCCTAATATTATCTGTTGGTTTTACTTTAATTGCATATCTCATGAACCATAACTAGGCAATTTTGCAGCAAGTAAGCAGTTGTGAGCAATATGTGCACGAAAGGGAAATAATTAAATACGAGAAGAAGGAAAGGAGATGTGCAACCTAACCAATAGTTGACAGAGTTGGTCACATGCACATAGACTAAACAAATAGATCTTGAAATGCAGAATTTGAAGCAATGGAAAGTTTTAGATCTAGATCTTAGACAACACAAAGTTTATGCAGAGATCTAAAAAAACAAAAACAAATGCACCGTTGACACAAAGTTCTCCGGAAATCTTGCCTCTTCTCTATTCTCCGTTTTAAAAGCTATTAGGGGTTTCACTTCAAGTCGGGAACACAAGAATGTTGCTTACAAATTCCGATCCTCTAACCCGTAGGTTCTTCCTCTATTTATAGTGTATAAAAGGCAATTACAAATAGGAAGCTTTAAATGAATTCTCACATGCGAAAGCTATGAAAAGGGAAACAACTGACAATCTTCCTCTGGAATTCCTCTTTACATGACATGCATGATTTATAACTGAAAAATAGAACCTTCTATTTTGCATGTCTGCCACCTATTTCCAAGTAATTGACTTCTTCAAGTAACGGTTTTTAAACCAATCACTTAAGTTTTATAATTTAATTGATTGCTCAATTACTTTGTCGGAGAAAATAAAAGAAAGAGGAAAAGAAATAAGAAGAAAGTTGCAACCCTCCCAGTCTTGTTCTTCTTCCATATTCTACATGCGGTTGACTCTTTTGCCTTTGATTCTCACCAAACTGGATCTGGAAGCTATGCATGACTGTGATTTGCTTGTGGGTATTGCCTTTGACCTGTCTTCCCTTCTATCCTTGAAGCTTTTGCAATTCTTCTTCAATACATGCACCAATGCAATGTTTGTCGTAAATAATTCAGACAAAACTCATCATTTTTATTTTTAATTGCATATGAGCAATTTTAAATTCTAGAAAGCACTCTAGGTGAATGCAAATACAAGTAAATTCAATTAAGGCTTCAACTGGAAGATTGGGAGCACATGCACAAGATCCTGGAAGGAATTTTCCATGCACCGACTTCTACACTGATGCGTTAGAAACAAGAGGATAAATTTTTGCCGAAAGCCTTTGCAATCATGCATAGTTACCTAAGTCTCGGGAAGGGGGTGGGGGTACGGAGGGACGGGGTTTCCGGGACGCAAAAAAAATCCTAAATTTTGGGGACGGCAGGGGACGAATATTAAAATAATGCTTAAAAAAATAATATTTCAATATTTTTAACTTTTTTCAATGACTTTAGGGATTTAAACTGTATTTAATATATTTTCGATACTTTCAAGATTATAATTGAATGCTCTTGGTAAAAATAACAGCTTTTTAATAGTAAAAACATCAGAAAACTTTTGAAAGATTTTTTAAAAATTGGGGACGTCCCCTCCAAGTCCCCAAGTCCCTGAAACGTTTGGGACGTCGGGACGTCACCAAAATCTAGGGGATGCGTCCTACGTAACACCGCTGCGATTATGAGATCTGGATCTATCAATAAAATCGGTGATAGGTTCAAAGCCTATGTCTCATATCATTGACTTCAACAAATCGGAAGCTATGCATGATTATGGTGATCTTTCTCTTTCATCATGCTTTAAATGGTCGGAACACTCTTTGTCCGAGCTCTTTTTCTTTTAATATGTCGTAATCCCGCAATTGGATCCATTTGTGCAGATCGACTTCTTCAGATTCGGAAGATATATTCAATGTACTTGACATTGATTTGAGCACCTGTGATGAATACCTGCAATTTTATTCAGACAAAGATGGAGTCCATGGCACGAATACTTGATTTTTATCACCAAAATCTGCATATAAAGTCTGCTGCCCTAAAATTTGAGGTTTTGCTTGCATGCAAAGCAAGCAAAAATATTATTTAATTCACCCGGGCACATATACCAACATGCAGATGCTCAAAATGACCAAAATTAGGCTATTCCAACCCTAGGCGCCAAAATGGAAGTTTCCCAACAATGGGAAAATAAACTTTAATGCAAAATCCTCCTTTTGGCGCCAAAACCTGTCTGGGCTGCAATCCTCATCAAAAAGAATTAATTGTCTCTCCCTTATGGCGTCCCATGCTTATATAACCTCCAACATGCTATTTTTAATAATTGTCTCTTCCTATTTCTGGTAATTTAATTAATTAATAGCCATGTTTATTCATCCAATTTGGGCGCCCAAGTCTACATGTTGCTGGTTGTTTTTAAATTATTTATTTTATTTATTTTTAGCATGCATCCTTGACTTCTCCTTAGCTCTTCCACTTGCATTGACTTTCCTTCTATTTATGGCGCCAAAATTGGGTGAATAAACCATTAATAAATATTATTAAATGCATTGTTATTCACCCAAGGTGGGTCGCACTTTTTGGCAAGAGGAATTGCTAAAAATAAGAAGTCAATTTGATGGGAATTTCCACCCTGCACTGCAGCTCCAAAAATCCCCTCTTCCACTTAAGTTATTTGACTTTCATAATGGGAATTTTTACCTGCAAGGCAGGTAAGAAATTCCCGCTTTGCCTGCCACTGCCAAAATTCCCACTGCAAATTAAAACATCTCCCAAAAAGTGCGACTTGTATTAAAAATAGCTTCCTTTGATAAAATGCGACTTGCATGGGAAAAGTTAGCTCTTAGTGAAAGTGACAAAAAATTCTCATCGGTGCTTTAAGTGATTTTTCTTTATTTTAAAATGGGAATTTTTACCTCTGAAAGGTGTAAGAAATTTCCGCCTCCTGCCGCTTCTAATATTCCCATTGCGGTTTAAGTAACTTTGACTTCATGGGAAAAATACCTTCTGCAAGCGGTAAGAAATTCTCACCGCCCGCCACTACCAATATTCTCATTGCAGCTTAAACCCATTCATTCCAAAAAGTGTGACTTGCCTAGGAGAGGCTTTTTGTGCTTGACTTCATCTTTTTTGGTCAGAAGTTTGCTTTCTGAGGCTGATTCCTTCTGGTGCAGCGGTCGTAAATGATCTCCAAATGCTCCAGGCAAATAAACAGACTATATAGACAAAGAATGGACCCAAGGGAATTAAACAGAAAGACCACGGGGAAAACCGAAGAAAAATGCAAAAGAAATAAATAAAAACGAAAAACGTTGCCAGAAGTCACAGACAAAGCTCTGAATTCATTCCTGGTGAAAATCCTATTGAAATGTGTGGATATTGGCATGCAAAACTTCAACAGGATTCAACCGGAGCACAATTTACTTCAAACGAGGCTTTATTTATTTAATAAATAATTAAATAAAAATTTCCCGCAGACAAAACTTGGCAAAGGGATAAAATGAGTTTCAACATCTGGGTATTTGTCAAAATTGGCTCATATGGTTCACTAGGAATATCTTAACATAATACAAACATCTTCTGGCAATAAAACACAAAAAGACCCGTTATTTTAAAAGAACAAAAAAAAAAATTAAAATGGGTAGTCCCAAATTTTAGGGTGAAATTTGGGGACACCATGTATACTTTTACTTCGATTGGGAGGCCTCTTGAAAACCTCATACATAACAGCGTTGGTGGACGTTGTCCATAGATGATATGTAGCTTGCTGTAAACATATAATTGGAAAAGAAAAATCCATGTGTCAAGAATGAAACTATGAATTCCATATAAGGAAGCGTCAAAAACAACAAGTGTCTGTTATGATGAAACTTACACAAGTAAATTGATGTTGTCCTTTACAACATTTAGGATGCCGATTTCCAATGTCCTTTCGTATGGTATAAAAATAATTTGACAAAATGAACCCACTTCAAAGTAATGACAATGGGAGGTTGACAATATGCGATAGCTATAACTGAACTACAATTTTATTGAGCATGTTTAGTGCACATATGAGCACAAATATGTTAAAATTCATATTCAAAATTATACACTACACTTGACTTGTAATCTCATTTTGAGGTTTCTTATATGGATTTGTTTCTTGAGGCCTGTTTCTTTGTGTGTTACTACTTACTACAACAATGTCCGAGGCATTAAATATGGATTTGTACATCTCATTAAGTCCATGGATCCCATACAGCTGCAAGAATTCAAGTGTGTTCAATTTATACTAGCCCGAAAGATTGCGAATTTAGGATGTTGTGAGCAGTAGGATAGCCCAAAGCTGATAGACTTCTTATGGAGCCTGTAAGCCCACAACATCTTGCACCAATAGGTCATCATGAGTCCTGTGAGTACACAGGTATTGGCAGCTCGTAAGGGTGGAAGACCCATAAGCCCTATAATTTCAGAGATGCTCCTTGTGGGAGCATTATTATATGTGCTTTCATGTACTTATATGTCTGTACCCAAGTTAGTACTCAACATGTATCCAGCAATGGTAGTGTGGGAAGGAATCGACAATGAAATATGAACAAGAGTAACCTTATAGACTCCATTTGGTTTTGCAGACTGCCATGTACAAAAGATGATATAAGTTAGGGAGATCTATAATTAATAATATCACATTATCAACTCAAGTTGTTTGTATGAGGTATGTTGTACACAAGCCCACAATGATTAGCAAGAATTGAAATGGAGGATATCCCAACCCATAACATGATCTTATATGTAAAGAGGCCTGTACCTAAACCATTAGACTTATAAATCTTTTTACTAAAACGTTGTTTGCATCTTATATCTAGCAACCTAACAGATAATTATTGAGGTGTTGTCATGTTCAGTAAAATAATCTGCGGAAGGTGTGGAATAGAACTAAAATATATAGTGGCATATAAAAGATATGTTGGGATGTAGTTAAAGTCTCCATTTGATATCTCCAATGGACCTGTTACACTGTGGCAATGTATGTAGGATTTGATATCTCTCATGCCCTTGAAATAATTCCATGTCACAATTAAAAATAGTTATATTTTAGCTCGGTAATTGTAATGAATAAGTTGATTTAACATGTGGCCTTCACATAGGCCATTAATAATAAGCCAAAGAAAATGTCCTCTCTCTTTTCTTTGGTTCAAAGGAATCCTTCACCTACAAAATGAACTTCGACAATTTCATATTATTTTTTGTTTCACCTCACAGCCACATAATATCTGCTTTGGTTGGACATAGATTTACAATGCTCTATCATTCCCATGAGATTTTCATCATAATATCCCAGCTCTCTTGACCTTAAAAGTGTGCCAGGAGGAAACACGTTTAGGACTGATATTGAATCCTTCAACGTTGTTGCAAGGGCTTACAAATGACTAGAAACAAACCTTGTTCTCTCACTCTTCTTATGACATTTAAGGCATCTACAAGCCATAGGGAGAACTAGAAACAAATAAATCAGAGCCTTTCCATCCTCAAGTGCCTATGAAGCTGACAACTTATCTGCTCGGGTGAACTTTGCAATGAGAAAGATTGTGTGATCGAAGAGTAATGCTTGTGAGGTCCATTGAAGTTGTGGTTTATATAATGCTTAATGCCGAGAGGCTCATTAACTAGCCAGTGTACACAAGGTCAATTTCGGAAGGTTATCAGCTGGACATAAAACATAGGCCCTATGCCAAAGGCAGATTGTATCCTCTTGCCAACACAGACCCTTTAAGCCAAAGCCCAATTGGTTAGGCAAACCCTATAGCCAGATATTTAAAGGTGAAACTACAGGGGTTTTTTCTGTTTGCACAGCAGGGTGATTTCTCGTGCATTTAGGTGTAATTCCAGGGTCACCATTATACCCTGGTCTCTGGCAACCAATGTGTGCCCTGGAATGTCCCCCAGCCGAGCTTTAAAGTAAAGCTTACTAATAAGCATCGGTTAGCATTTGAACCCTGAGCCTTGCCAGCTCGGAAATCAAATTGTACATGGTTTTTTAGGGCTCTGTCTATCCAACATGGGCCTGTATTTAGGTCTATATAATGCAAGTTTTCTTCCTAGCTAGCGTTTTAGAAAAAACAAAGACAGTTTCCTCTCCTTTCAATAACCAACACGTTTTTAAGATCAAAAGAAGCGAGTCCAACTTCAATATTCAGTCATAAAATGCGTCTGAAACCCAAAAAGATAAAAATAAGCTAAGGTTGAAGTTATCTTACAGGTCGAACACTCGAAGGGTATTGTCATCGCTACTTGTTAAAAAGCAAGACCCATCAGGAGACCTGCAAACATACAAAACTTTAATCTGAATTACAATGAGCCCATGAAGCTGTGTATTTGTGATGAATGGGAAATCAGAGCTAACTAAATGCAGCTTACCATTTAACAGCCTTCAAAAAGTTGGAGTTGGATGTGGAGGGAAGCTTAAATTGGTGATGAAAATGGTAAAGCCTTTGCGGAGGAACATGGAATTCGAATGCAGGCAAATAGTACTCGTTTCCATTTCCAACGCACACTGCTTCCTTTCCCATTGATTCCAACCCCCAAATATTCTCAGACCTCTGGAGAAACAACACTGTTTTTAAAAACACTGATGGAAAAGGTTTACTCCTATGGACATCGATGAGGAGAGGTTCGCCTTATATTAATTGAATTGTTTCTGTTGTTTTGTGTATTTGTGTTTTATGTGATATGTGTTTTTTTTTAATTTGTAAATGTTTCTTTTATAGGATTGCAATCTATGGAATGGATTGTGGTCTAAGGTGCGGATGATGGTGTAAAACGTGTTGTCTAGCTATCCACTACGGTTTAACCAAAAAAAAAAAAATGCAATCTATTTACCTATAAATATTCCAATTTAAGTTTTTTTTTTTAAAAATTTTGAGGAGGGGATAATAAGGGACAACATCGGTATTGGCATATTTGTCATTCAAGAATGAATGAATGAATGAATGAAAGTTTTTAATGACGTCCACGAGACCGAGCAGTCTATGGGACCCAAAGGTAAACACGAGCAAGGCATCCAAACACCAAAAGATGCCCAAGAAAATGCTACTTCAACCTTTCTTCCAGCTCTTTGTTATTTTTGCTTCGTCTGCTATGAATTTTTATCAGGAAATCTATTGTTTTTGCCACCCTTTCCTCTTCAAACAAAGTTGTAAGATCAGCCCCTGTTAAAATATCCATGTAATTTCTCCTTATGTCCTCGTAAGCGACACATTCCATGACGAAGTGCCATTCTGATTCCACTGCGCCCGACTTGCAAAACTGACAAACCCTTTCAGACCACTCCTCCTTGGGCATTTTCCATCTCCCGGTTTCACACCTAAGGTGATGTGAACTAGTTTTTAGCTGTACAATTAACATTTTAGCCTTCCACTTTATCGTCACTCCAATGTAGTGCTTTTGCCCATGATCACAAGTGGGATTAAAATTCTTGACATAGTATTCTCTTTTTCGACCAAGCTTATTCCACATGGTATTTCTGAACTTCTCTCTTACATACTTCTTTATTTCTTCATTAGTGCTAGGGCACTCCTGCATGCTAATGCCCCATTTGCTCATCCACTCGTCATTTTTGCTTCATCCATGTTTTCTTCCTCTTGTTTAACTTTTCCTCAATTGCTATTTTAGGCCACCGGGAATCCTCCATGTTTTCCACTTTTTTGAAATATCCTAATAGTCGGGTCATCGTCGTCACTTCCACCGGAAAGGCTCCGGCTTCCGCTAGAATGATTTCGTATGGGACCATGGTTTTTATTTTGAAACTACTTGTAATTAGATGCTTCTGAATTCTTTCTATTTGCTTCCATTTCTTCACGGATGTACTGTTGCCCCAAATCTCACAACCGTATAGCATTACCGGGATTACCAGTAACTCAAAAAGGTTCAAACGGGTCTTCCAGTCCCATAGTTCCGATGTTCTGCATCTGTTTTGGAGCATATATAGAGCTTTCCACCCCCCTGGATTCTCTTAGCTCTACAAGTTTCCCAGCTGAGACAATTGTGAAAGTCTAGTCCCAAATATTTGTACTCCTTGACAACTTGCAAGGAGTCCCCTCAACTCAAAGCTTACTTGTCTCCTTTTCTTTTTTAAGGTAAATATCATGATTTTGGTTTTACCAATGTTCACTTGCATTCCCACCTCTTGGCAAAATAGCTCTAAAGCTCTCAAATGCTCCTGCAAACCTTGCTCTATTTTAGCCATTAGGATAAGATCATCTGCATAGAGCAACAATTTCACTACATAGGAAGCTAGATGAATCCCGCCTCCACCCTTTTTGTCAATCCATTCCTCTAGCTTGTCTATATATAACCCAAACAAGGTGGGTGACAACGGACAACCTTGTTTGACCCCAATGTCGCTCCCAAAGCACTCTGATAGGCCATCTTTAGTCCTGATTTTAGCCCGTACCTGCTCATAAAGTCTGTGCACCGCTGCCCTATACTTATCCGAATGCCCAACTCTTCCATTCTGTTCCACAATTTGCTTCTCGGAACCGTGTCAAAGGCCTTTTTGAAATCCACGAAGCAACAATACACCTCTTCACCCTTCCTGTCCCAAACCTTTTCAATCAAGTGCCTAAGAATGACGCAATGATCAATAGTAGAGTGCTTTGGTCTAAAACATGCATGTCCTTTTGCTCTCTTACCTTCCTTTTCAGCCCAAAGGCTAATTCTACGCTCCACCATGCCACCAAAAAGTTTTCCAAAAAGCGGATTAATCATAATGGTGCGGTAATTTCTGGGTTGTTGACATCACCACTTTTGTGTAGAGGGATGACAATGCTAGTTGTCCAGTTGCTTGGAAAACCGAACTGAATAACTCTTGTTAAAAATATTTGTAATGTGTGGAGCAAGATCTTCTGCACCCCAATTTAAGAATTTTGCTTGCAACCATCTATGTCTTGAGTCTTTCCCCTTGCTAATCTTGTGATCCCTTCCTTGATGTCTTTCGTGGAGAAGAGTTTGTCCTTATTTTCAATAACATAAGGAAGAAGCGGCAAGTCATTGCTTCTTTTGTAGAGCATCTTTGCATATTCAAGCCACTGGGTATCTGTGATGTTGTTCTCCACTATAGTTCTACTTTCTTTGAAGCTCTCTCCAAAAACCTCTCGGATTATGCTTCCCCATGAAAATCAGCTCCTCTCTCCTACCTCTCATGTACTCTTCCTTTTTGTTTCTCACTAACTTTCTATATACCTTTGTATCTGTTTTTTCTTTTCGAAAGCATTTAACCTTCTTTTCACAGCTTTGCACTCTTCGTCAAACCATGGATTTGCCGGAAAACTGTTTTTAACACTTCTCCTGAGTTCTAGCACGTTTGCACTCCCTTAGCGCATTGTGTATTATATTCATTAACTGCACACTATTGAGCATGTATTTTCCCTTGTTGGAGTTAACATCATCCTGCATTTCCTGTAACTGTTTTGCAATCCTCCCTTTAAAGATGGCATGGTTCTCCTGATTCACAAGGATTTTGCCTTGATACCACTGCTTTTTGTTCAAGTGAAGGCGCTCTTTTTGTTGGTCCTTGTTTTGCATACTAATCTTCACATGAATTGGATTATGATCTGATTTCATTTCTATAGGACAACTTTTTTGTTTAAGAGAGTCACCTCAAAACATCTATTATTGTTGTGGTTGCATCCATCACATCTATTTGATTAAAATAATGATTTTTAGTTTTAGTCAAGACTTGAGTTAACTTGGATTTGGGAGGTGGATATGATTTGAGGATTATTTAATTTATTTAAATGTAAAAGTGGACATGTGGATTTATTTATTGAATTTTGATATTAAATTAGCTAATAAAATTAGCTAAGGGGATGATAGGAGTGTAAATAGAATTAATTAAAGTAAGTCTATAGAACGATGAGGGATATAATGATATTTTGAATGATTATGATGCATAACAGTAATTTGGGGGTGTCTACACTTGGTAGAGCCAATGCGTTATTTTACAATGACGTGGGCACTTTCTTTCACCCTCGCATATAGATCAAATATAAAGATTCTAACTAAATGCTACAAGTTATTAATTTTCTTTTGATTTTATTTTCAAAATGAAAGTTAAAGAAGAATGCATACACATTTTATACTTGAATGCTTGAGCTAAAAAAATGTATTCACCGAGTAAATGTGAAATGGAAGGGATTAGAAAAAAATGAAACTAAAATACTATTAAACTAAAGATTTCATAATGGAATGGTGAATACTTTTAAACCAAAGATTTCATAATGGAATGGTGAATAAAAATTTGTAATAAAGCACAAGATCACACAATAATGACTTAGCCATTTTACGCATCCACATTGAAAATTGTGAAGGTTTTTTTATCATTGATTGTGTAGAACCTCTTAAGTGTGTAAGAGAGACTAGTGAAGATGCATAAATGATTTGGGTATATACCAACGAGAGTTACAAACATGCCACATTGGATCTAATATCCCATGGAAACTTGCAAGTGAAGGGTTTTAAACTATTTGAAAATGAAATACAATATATTGTGGAGTGAATATAAAATACGCTAAATAATATATGTGTAGAGAATATATAATAAAAATAAATATTATTTAAAAAGTTAAGAGAAATTGTTAATGGTTTTTATTTTGTTATAATTTATAGTTGGAGAACAAACATTATATTATTGTTTGGTTTCCTTTAACTTAATGTTAATGATATTTATTATGTTACATTTATTTGCGAGTCTATATAATTTATAACTTGATAAATAGAGTAATAATCGTAAATTCAACCATTCACATTAATTGAAAAACTTATCTTGTACTCATTCTTTACAAATAAAATTAACTTTATAAATGTAAAAGAAAATATTAATCAAAATTAAACTAATTTATTTTGGTTTTGAGTATTATCAAATAAATTTATTTAAAATATTTTAGATTTTTTTTTAGTATTGTCAAATAAATAAATTTATATATAAGAGGACATGTGAAATTGAATAGATTAATTGAAAATGTATTGTTGAGAATTGAGGACATGTTGTGTTGAAATTCAATATTATTATGGGAACATGCAGTGAGGGGCTTTAATTTTAAGATATTAAAACTAAAATGTTATATATTATGAAATGAATATAAAACATGCTAAATAATATATTTGGCGAGGATATATAATATAAAAATATATTATTATAGATTATAAGTGATATTATTAATGATATTTAATCAAACATAGATTAACTATTTTAGTTTTTAAGTATTGTCAAATAATTTTATTTAGAATGGATGGAAGCTTCTTCTTTGTCAAATAGACAATTTTTCAATTTTTATTCATGTATATTTAAGTCATTAAGTCATCTCTATATAATTACCATAAATAATCACAAGACAAAGGAGTTCCACCTAAAACACAGGGCATCTTAAATATTTGTTACATTTCTAAATAAGAAATCATTTATCGTATTTATTGTAGACTAATTAAAATTCAATCATGCACATTTGGTATTATTTTCCGTAAAAATTAATTAATTGATGGTTTAACGTCGACTTACATTTACAAGATAATAGATCTAGATTTTGAATTACTTATCTTACATTGACATAAAGTATTGTTATTAATTTTAACGAGTTTGTGATCTTGTAATTGGTTGGTTGCATGCGAGCTCATTTGTTTTTAATTTCTCGCATGCCTTTAGGTTGGTTTGGACTTCATGGCATACTTTCATACTACCAACGTTTTTTGTGAATTGTTGTATTGTTTTATTTATGATAATATAGTCTCTATTTCATCAAAAAATGACGATATAATTTTATATTGTGTAAATAAAGCAATGAAATAAAATAAGTTGATTGAAATGCACTCTCAACCTGGAAAGGACATTTGTGCCTTTCATTTATATTAACTTTTTTATCCTTATCAACAATATGTACGATTTAGCCGATATTTAAATTTTTTGTGCAAATTTATTTTAGCCTTAAACTCTCGAGGAAAGGCTATTCTTTTCCATTTTTAACTACTTTCTTATTATAATTAAAACCAAAAAAATTGATAACCCACCATCCAACATTTGTATCTACATTATTCAAAGGTTAGATTACACTCCATACAAGGAGTGTAATTGCATGATTCGGTAGTGCTATCTAGATTTTGGTTGTTAGCCTTTATTTACTCTAAATAACTATGGAGCTCTCTACTTTCTATAGTTCTAATGGGGTTATATGCCTCATCTCAATAGTTACACTCAACCCGAAGGATATATATGCCTTGTTACATAATTCTATAAAATAATTATAAATAGAGCTACACCGCCATTTTTGGAGGTGGAATTTGTATGCCACAATACATTATTTTGTTCATCAAATATATCGGATCTCCAAATCTATGACTCTATATAATACCATATTAGTAAAAAAAATTACCTATAGCAGATTATGATATTAAGATAAATGCCCTCCTTTATGCCATAAATCTTAACCCACATCTAATTGTTATAATGACTAATAATTTTACGAGTCATTCTTCGTATTGCTTAAAATATGCAAACCACTATATGTTCCTTTAGTATAAATAACAATTGACTGGAAAAAATATATTATAATGGTTTTCCAAACATACCAACACCAACTCGCAAAGATTTGTTTCTTAGGATAAGGAATAAATCCAATGAGAAAATTAGGATTTTCCTCTTGAGCAATCTTCAAGTTTTCATTATAGTAACACATAAGTGTTCAATTAATTTTCTCACTATCTCCTTATCACAAGAATGATTAATATCGTGGTACAAGCAAGTTAGAAAATATCACATGCAACTTTGAGGTGCATGATCTATATAACCATCGAGAAAGAGTGGTTGGGCATTGAGTATATGAATGCAACTTCTATTTTATCTCCAATTGTGGTGTCTCATTGGCCCATTGATTAAGCTAAAATGTAAATAAGAGCCTAATTTGAATGTTATAGTAGCATAAAATAACTAAATACAACAATAAATACCCAAGCAACTAAGCAATAACTAATGAAACCCTACTTGCAAAGGGAGGGTAGAAATCCTTAACTAATTTGCGAGTTACGGAGAATGCATAGAGTGGGAAAACTAGAAAATACGAAGCACTGACCATCACACTGGAGCTCTGAAAAATGTGAATATGAAGGAGTAGGGCTTTGGATTGGGGTGCACAGAGAGGGACACGGGCGCCCGTGGGTGCCCTAGATCTGTTTCTAGATGCCTAGGTCTACAAAATGCTCGTAAACCCTCCTCTGCGAGGTGTCGCAAGGTGTTCGCCTTTAGTCACCTTTGATCGCTCCGAGGTCACACCAAGATCATTGAGGTTGTTGGAAACCTGCAATGAAGAATGAACCTGCAAAACCCTTAAATAGACATCAAATCCCAAAAAGGAAAGATGCAGAATGAGGAGTCAAACTATCCTCAGCTATCATAATGTTGAACTTACGACTGAGCATTGCACTACATCTCAGACCCAATGTAGTTTTTGTGTGTGTGCAGAATTGTGCCCTAGGTTGATATTGTACATGTCGCACTTGATAGTGAGCAAGTAGCTAGATGTAGAATGTAGTAAATGTGTGCATGGAATAGAATGAACTTCCCTCCTATGAAGTGTGATGCAGAAAACCAGCCCTTATTTCCCTTGTGATGGAGCTAGATGGATGAAATGAAGCTCTTAGATGTCTTGATGGATGCAACCTTAGGTGGTGATAGTTAATGCTTAGTGCTTTGTCTTTTATTATGATCACATAACTTTATATTTATATGATTCCTTTGCTTGAATTTCATAATTAACCCCAAAAAGGCTAACTACCAAAAATATAAGATGCTCAAATGGCTAGAAAGGACCCAAAAAGTGTGAGTAAAGTACAAAGGGGACATGAGCGCCCATAGAGGATGAGGGCGCCAGTGTTGGTGTCTGGTAGGCGTTGGTGTCAGGATGACAAATGTTGAAGAGTAAAAAGGCAGACTAAGCAAGTAAGGGTGTAAGACCAAAAACAACAATAGAAAGTAAAGCAAGGTGGCCAAAGACATGGGTTAATTATTATTTTTCTTACTTAGGAATCATATGAATAGTAGTATGTAATCAAGACTAGATAATTACCTAAAGTGTGTGATTTTGTGTCTACATTTTCCCCCACTTTATGTTGGTGATCGAAATCTCGGTAACATAAAGTAGATAGAGATGCGTACCTGATAACCATGTATATCGATGATGAAAGGTGTTCCGAGGGACTAGACAAAGCGTGGAATGATAAAAATGTGAAGCATGGATGTTAAGGAGGAGAAAGTGTAAAAAGTGATGAAAATGAACCTAGGGTGGAAATGCATGTGTAGATGTCGCGATGTGCCTGTTGTTGATGTCGATGTCATTGTTGGTGTGTGTGATGTTGTCATTGTTGATGTGTGTGATGTTGTCATTGTTGATGTTGATTACCGCTTCCCATATAGACGGACCTACAAAAGAGAAGTCGAACAAGTAGTCAAATACACATGTATATGATCAAAATATGTAAAAAAGTGTGTAAGGAAAGTATGTAAAAATGTTGAAAGTGTGAAAAAGGAACATGTGCACCTAATCCATGATGAGGAAAGGGTGTAGAAAAGGATCCTATAGATGATGTCGATGCGCGAGTTTTTCGGGTGATCTCATGCCAATGAAATGGAAGAAGTGTAGGGAGAATAGTTTGGTGTCATCCTCCAACCTTTAACTACTTCCCGTAATGTAGAACACCACTACATATGGTGTGTATAAACGCATATGCTAAGGATTGTGTGCCTTGTCAAATCCGATGTGTGGAGTTTTGTAGACTGTGTTGAACTATCAATCATGTTGTGTAAGCTGTCCCTAGTTTCAAGAATCTAAGAAAGGCATCGTTGTCTTGGGATGTCTAATTATGAGCCATGTTTGAAACTAATAACTATGTTGTACCAGCATCCGTGTTGTGTTATGTATAACATTGTATGGGGTGATTGATTGATTCACCCAAATGATGCCCCCTTGTTTGGGGTGCATGTGATGTCGTTGAAGGAGTATATGTAGCCCAAAAAGGACCAACCATTGTGCTTAAACTATGCCCTATAGGGGAAGGGAATGTTCTTGGTAGAAATCAAGGCACACATAAACAAAGTGGTTTGGAGACAAGTGTTAGTATAAGCAAATATGCATGTAAAAGATAGGTGTAGACAATGTGTAAGCTAAAATGCAATCGAGATAATGTAAACACGTAAAAAGACAATGGAAGTCGTAAAAAGTGGGTTGCAAACATGGGACATCACTCATGATGTTGCAAGACAATCAAGGTTGTAGTGGCCAGTAAGCAAATAAGTGTGCACACAAGACAAAGGGCAAAGCCCACAAACAAGAGCATAAAAGAGAAAACAATGACAAACAATGTAATAGACAACCATGGAAACGAATAGTCCTTAATAACAAATGTTGCACATGAAGCTCTGTTAGCACATTAGAAAGATAACACATATTTCAAAGTGTGTATAAACCGATAATGTAAAGTGCTAAGTACAAAATGAAACAATATCACTGCGGTGTACGAAAATGGATGCCCCAGGGAGCCGTTGTGGGATCATTGATAGGTATTGCGCGCAAGCATCCATGCTACGTGTAATAGATTTGTATAATCTGTGATCACAACTAGAAAGTCAAGTGAATGCACATTTATGTATGATAAAGATAATGACATACAAGATATCTATATAGCATGTGTAATAAGATGAACATGTAACAAATGTAAATGTAAGGAGTAAATGCACCCAAGATATGCAATATGTTATGGAGTGGATAGAATGGAATGCAAAGTGAATTATAGGGCAACGTGCCCCCAAGTGGATGTGTATGTATGGAATGAGGTTCTATATCACGATATAGAAATGAATAGGATGATAGAAAGCGTGATGATTTAGCACAAAGTGTATATCCAAAAAGTGTGAATAAGGTGATGGCTAAAAAAATGTTGCGCATGGTATGATAAAAATATTAATTGATTGATTGTGAAGATCAAAGTGTAGAATTACAAAAGTGTGAGGAGGTGAGGTTCAATTTTGATTTGGAACCTTAGTAGTCGAGTATGGACCATGGGACTATAGTGCATCATCGGGCAGTGTATTGTATTGGTTATGTGATAGATAAGTTGATAGATACTTGAGTATGTCACATGTGTGTAGTTTGTGAGGTTCATGTGTATAGGATGCCCTCAACAGTCAAGTGTGAACCAAATCACAAGAATGCATCATCGGGAAATGATGATACTAGAGAGTGTCAATATGTGTGTGTCGTATGTGGAAGTCTAGATGAGAAAATAAGACGCTTACTAATGTGGGGGAGGAAATAAGTGAAATGCCCCAAGTGGGTGTTGATGAATGAGTTATTCGATAAAATTAAAGGATAAAGGTCCTCTACTTGATGTTTTGGTAACGAAGGTGTGTGACCATGCCTTAATAGTGGTGGTATATGAGATAGACATTGTGCAGGTGAGTGAAGTTTATATGCATGCGATGATGAGCATATGGTGGGCACATTGGTGTAACAAAATGTGTAGGTGATGGAGACCTATGTGAAGCAGAATGCGGTGGTGATGGACACCTATGTGGAATAGAATGAGGTGATGAAGTATGTCTAAATGTAGCAATTTTCCTAGTAATGGACCTAGATGGATTTACTTGACTAACAAAGTGATGACACTACATAGGTCATGTGCGAGCAAGTGAGCTAGGAACAGAACTATGCTTTAGGTTCTAGAGGTCGTGTCGTACTAGATGGACTATGTGATGCATTGGTAACAATGAGAGGAGATTGTGACAATGGAGTACGTGGAGGCACACCATTAATAGAAATGACTTGATTGTTGTGAATGAATTTGAGACACAAATGATTCATGGAGATGATAGACTTAGACCTACGAATCCAAATACGTAGACTAAGAGCATGTCACACCCTTCCATTATTTGTCCCACAAGCAAGGGCACTAGCATAGTAAGAGGACTAGCCATAATGTGAAGCTTAACAACACCATATGAATTGTTCATCATATATGAAATTTGTGAAAGTTGAATAGAACACGCGTTGATGGGCTATGACGGATCAACCTTGGTGTTATTGATAAGGATAGATCCAATAGAGGTACTAATGTGTAAGTGATTAGAAGAAAATGTTGCATGATAATCGTGGTCATAGAAAGAAATAACTAGTGGAGAAGTGTTGGTATGAACAATAAAGAAATCAAGAGCCCCGATGTAGGAGGAGGCAACTGCGTGATATATGATTAGCCGAGGAATCAACTGCTTTCTTTTCATGTTTTAGAAGTGCATTGTTAAAGATCTTGAGCTTATGATTTTCATTGATAGGTGCGAAGTTGTAGGTTTTGGAAGTTCAATTTTATTATTATCGATCAAATATTGAATGAGATTAAGAAGTTTGAAACAATGATATGTAGAATGCCCTACACATTGATGATGATAGTCGTAGTAATGGAATTTTTCATCATAATTACGACCTTTTGGACGAGATGGATCTAATTGGAGAGGAGGAGGAAGTGTGATGAGATTACTTTCGACAAGCCAAAGATTGTGGCAACAATGTGGTTGTTTATTTCAATTCTTTTCCCTCCTATTGGAGAGCAAGTTGCCTCGAAATTCAACAAAAATTATCCAACTAAATCCTCATCAAATCCCTCAAATTTGTGAATAAAATCCAACCAACCTTGCATCATGGAAGACTTGGGAGATGACGACATTCCGTAGCAGTGGCTCCGTAGATTCCAATTTTGATTTCTTCTTTTCCCCATAAAGCAAGACTGGTTCGGTGGGAGCTACATAAAATATGGTGATGGTTGTATGAGAGAGACAAAGTAGTTGCATGTAATGTTAGTAGCGAATTTTGAACTACACTTTGAGTTTATAATGGCATTAAGTCGGCACAAAATGGCGATGGAAAAGACTGATGGTACTAATTGAGGTGACAAGATTTTAATTTCTTCGCACGGTTCCCATACTACCATTATGACTACTCGTGTCATTTTTCATTCCTTGAGAAAGGTGACACATGCCTTTACTCATCCATTATTACTCCTTATCCCTCCACTTTATTCCATGAGATTTGATTTTATGTTTTAATAAATGCATTGGGAAGTTCTAAAAACAGTTAATATCCATAACAAAAGTGAGTACACGTCACCTTACTAGCTCAACATTCTTCCGACCGTTGGTACTCCAACTCCCCTTCATGTTGCATGCATTTGAAAATAACTTGTGATCAATGCACATTTCAATAATTGACATCTCTAACCTTTATTTTCATGTAAAAAGAAAACATATTTTTGTATTTTTAGATATGGGGGAAGAGGATCAAAACTATGATCTTCTTCCTTTATTTGAATTTTCCTAACAAACTACTCATGGTAGGAAGAGTTGCAGTCTTCCACTTGAATCAAATTCTTCACACAACAGCATGTCCTTAGTGAAAGTTTCCTTATCCTGGGGATGTTGATATAGCCTCAGTTTATGGCCATTCACTAATAAATTTCTTATGTCACCATCAATTGGCAATAGTCTCACAAATCCATTATCATAAATCTTTTCAATTTGATAGGGTCCCAACCATCTTGTTCTCAATTTCCCTTTGAATTGCTGGTATTTTGAGTCAAACAATAAGACCCAATCTCCTTCGTTGAACCTTCTGGTCTTGATATGAGCATCATGCCATAATTTCCTCTAATGTTGAAGGATTTCAGTTTGTTGTTGTGCCTCCATCTGCATTTCATCAAGTTCATTCAACTACATCACTCTTTCATGTTGAGCTTCATCCAGTTCAATTCCTATCTTCAATGTTGTCCTCCAAGTTTGTAATTCAAATTCTATTGGGAGAAATGGCTTCTTCCCATATACCAATTCATATGGGGAGAAACTAGTGGTGGTTTTCCAAGTTGTATTGTATGCCCAGACTGCTTTAGGCAATCTTGGCACCCAATTCTTCCTATCTGCATTGACAACTTTAGTCAAGATGTTTTCCAATTCTTTGTTTGTGACTTCCACCTGCCCATTGGATTGGGGTAGTATGGTGATGATTTCCTATGCTTGATTTGGTAAATCTTCAAGAAGGCTTCAATCATTTTTGACACGAATTGAGGTCCTTGATCAGATACAATGGACATGGGAGCTCCAAACCTTAGCATGATCATGTTGTACAAAAATTCAACTACATCATCCTCATTGGTAGATGTCATTGCTTGAACCTCAGCCCATTTTCTAACATAGTCGGTGCACAGTAGTAGGTACTCTCTTCTATAGGATGGGGGCTCGAAAGGTGCAACGAAATCGATTGCCCATTTCTCAAATGGCCTTAAGACTAGTTCAGGATTAAGGGGCATTTCAGAAGACAACGTAGGCTTCCCCATTCTCTGACATGCATCACATTGCCATACATATTTCTTGACAACTTTGTGGAGAGAGGGCCGTAGTACCCAACTCCAAGGACCCTGTGAATTGTCCTCTTTACTGAGTAGTGCCCTCCTCCAGGTTCATCATGGCATGCTCTCAGTATGTCATACACTTCATCTTCTTGAACACACCTGCGAAGAATCATGTCAGGACAACATTTAAACAAAATTCCATTGCACCATTTGTATGTAGCACTATTTCTAGACTAATCTTTTACGTTCTTTACTAGTAAAGTAAGATGAAAACTTCCTGTAGTTAGATAATTGGCAAGATCAACAAACCATGGAGGGCGTGTTGATATTGAAAACAAGTGCTCATCTGGGGAAGTGATCTTGAATTGTCTCCTCTTCTCTTGAAACATTCAATCTCGAAAGGAATTCAGCAAAAAAATTAGCCTTTCCAGGGCTTATCAATAATGGTCAAGTTAAACTCTTGCAAAAGAAGTAACCACCTAATAATTCTTCCCCTACTACTAGTTTTTTCATTAAATATCTTATGGTTGAATGGTTTGTATACACAAATATTTTATATCCAATAATGTAGTGTCTAAATTTGTTCAGAGAGTAAACAACAACTAGAAATTCCTTTTCCGTAGTGGTGTAGTTTCTCTCTATGGGGGTCAGGTTTTTGTTGATAAAATAGATGGCATAAATTTGGTCTTCTTCATCTTTCTGCCCAAGAACAACTCCCATTGCAGTGTTGGAAGCATCAGTGTGAATATGAAAAGGCTGACCCCAATTGGGTCCTCTCAAAACTAGGGCAGGTCAATTTCTCCTTTATAACTTTGAAATCTTGTTGACATTGAGGAGTCCATTCAAAAACACAGTCTTTTATTAGTAGAGAGAACATTGGTGCAATAATCTTACTAAAATATTTTATAAACCGTTTGTAATATCCTGCATGTCCAAGGAAACTTTTGATATCTATTTGGTTTTTTGGTGTGGGCAATTTAGTAATGACTTATATCTTTTTAGGATCAACTTGGATACCTTTAACAGAGATATGATGACCCAAGACAACTCCCTGATCAACCATTATCAAACATTTTCATGACTTAAGGAGAGTTGGTGTTGCTCACATTTGGTTAACACTTTTTCAAGATTACTCAAATATTCTTCAAAAGTAGACCCATGGACAGTAAAATCATCCATATAAACTTCAACACAGTCATTGGTGAGGTCTGCAAAAATAGCTAAAACTGCTCTTTGAAAGGTGGCAGGTGCATTACAAATTCCAAATGGTATAACTTTGTATGCAAATGTACCCTAGGGATAGGTGAAGGTGGTCTTATCTTGATCAACAGGTGTTATACTAATTTGGTTATATCCGTTGAATCCATCTAAGAAGGAGAAGTATTTCTTACCTTTCAAATTGTCAAAAATTGATCGATAAAGGGTAGAGGAAAGTAATCTTTCTTGGTGGCTTTATTAAGCTCGTTATTATTTATATAGATTCTCCACTTACCATTTTTCTTGGGAACTACAACAAGCGGTGATACCCACTAACTATCAGATATTGGATAGATGAATCCTACCCTTAACAATTTCTCTATTTCATTTTTGATAATGTCTCTCAGTGTTGGATTAATCCTTCATTGTGGTTGTTTGACTAGTTTTACATCCTCAGTGTAAATATGATGAGTGCAGATGCTTGGATGAATCCCTTTCATGTCAGTATAATCCCAAGCAAAATCTTTTGAATGATTCCTCAAGATGTTTATGACCCTAGTCTCTTGGTTGTCTCCTAAATTGTTACCAATGGTCAGTTCTTTTCCTACTTCAACAGTTACTTGTTTAGTGTCTTTCAAAATAGCAAGTTCTGTCTCAACAATCATATAGTTTAAGGGACAAGCATGAGGTTGTAACATGTGAAAAATAGTCATGTTCTCAAGGGATACAATCTTGGCTAAAGGACAATGAAAATCAGTGGATGTGTGGCCTTCATGGTAATCATAGGTCTCTTCATAACCTTCTATAGAAATCTCACTTACCAAGGTGATGTTATCTTCTGAGTTCAAAACAATCATTTCTGTAGCCATAGTTTGGGTTTCCGTAGCCACAATTTTGGTTTCTGTAGCCACAATATCATCTTCATCAAACATTGGGTATGTCTTAACAATTTCTTCCATATGATTTTTCACTACAATGGTGGCCAGATAAGAAGAACTCATGTTGTTAGTATCCAAAAATCTACCCACACATGTTCACAAACATCCACATATGGTTTGGAAGGAAGATAAAGAGAAATATTCTTTTACTTTTTGCCCATTTGAAATAGTCATTTTTCTTGACCTACAATCAATGTATGCAAAGAATAGTATCTAACTAGGGTCTTCCTAAGATAATTGGGTATCCCAACTTTCAAGCTTTAGGCTATAAGACCATAAAATCTACCGGATACTCCCAGGATTCAATTGTAACCATAACATCCTTGATTACTCCATCTAGTACAACAATAGATTGATATGCTAACTGGAGGACAATATTGGTTGGTTGTAATCTTGTCAAGGACAACAAATTGAATGTATATGTTGTTATGACATTGATGGTAGCACCAAGATCCACCAAAACATTAGATATTGATGACCATTTACAAAAATAGTAATTACTAGACTCCCAGGGTCCCCATATTTTGGTGAAAGAATTTTTCTAGCTACAAGGTCAACTAAGATTACCTTCTACTTTGACTATTTTTGGGTATTTCTTCTTCCTTCTTCTGGTGTCTTTATGCAATGATTTCTAATGGTTTGGTTTAATTCGGGATGTCCCTTATTTCTCTCAAAAGTGGGACCTCAATATTCATCTTTTTCAACTCTTAAACTAGTGTTGTTTCTTCCCCATTTTGTATTTCCTTTAATCTCTCTAGGGAAAGGAGTTGCATGCACATTCTTGTCTTTCTCCTGGTCATCCCTAGTGTCTCATGTTTGTGGAGCATGTCTAGTTCTCTCACTTTCCTCAGGTATTTCAGTGATAACTATTGGAGGATTGTTCATTGTTTTTCTAGATCTCAGTTGTAGGTTATTAATGGCATTAACTCGCATCGTTTCATCATGTCCCGCTTCATTAATCAAGCTATTTGTTTATTTTTGGAGTTTGGGACATCTTTGGGATGGAAGTTGAGTTTGTGTTGCTTTCCTTGCTGGTAATTTTGTTGTGGTGGAGGCATTAGAGATTGTTATTGTTGTGTGAACCTCCTTGGCTGATTATAGTTCTATTGGGGTGACCATTGTTGGTTTGGCCATGGATGTGTATTGGCTAGTGGTGTCTAACCTTGCTGATTGTATGGAGGCATCCATGGTTGTGGATTTAGATAGGCCATCCATTTTGGTGGTGTCTAATTAGGTTGTCCCCAAGTTGGTGGAGGAGTCTGATTGGGCCATGGCATCATCCAAGGGTTCTAAGTAGGTCTAGGGCATAAGCAGGTTGATTATTTGATCTTTGAATGAAGTTTACTTCTCCGTTGATTTAAGTCATGTGCATTCAATCTCTTTCAACTGAGGTATGAGAATACAATTCTTGGTGTCATAGTCATTGACATCACATATTAGACACATTTATGTGATATCCAAAGGACATTCTTTCAAAGGATGTATTTTCCTACATCTGGGATAATATATGTCTAAAGGTTATTTTGTAACATTGTTCTTAGCTTTGAACCCATCCATGGTTGAATTTAATTGTGTCAAAATGTATGTTTTCATATTATACATTTCTTCAAAAAGTTTTGAGATACCAAAGGCATGTTTTGATGTTTTCCTTCTTCTAAGGCCTCCCCTTGTTCGAGAGTAGCTCCTACATAACTCAACAATCTATGCCATGGAAAGTTTGTGTACATCACCTCCTCCCATGAGATGGAGGGATTCTTTAGTTTCATCATCAAGTCCTTTAAGAAATATTGTCTTGGTTATTTCTGCATTCAACTCATAACCACTTCTCCTATGGACAAAAATAAATTTGTCCAAGTAATCTTCTAGATTTTCATCTTCTTTTTGCTTCATCTGAAAGAACTCTTCCCTCATATCTCTTCCCTTGTAGTAGTCTTGGTATTTGTCCAAAAGGAAGTCTCCATCTATTCCCATGAATGAATGGAGTTAGAGGGAAATCCCATAAACCACCTCATGGCAGAGTCTTTGAGGGTGGAAGGAAAGAGCTTGAGTTTCTGGTTATCTGTTTTGTATTCATATGTTTGGCGTAGAGGACTTTGAATTCAAACAAGAGTTGGTTCTGGTCTTCTGTGGACATTCTTTTAAAGATGGGTAGAATGGATGGGGATATGTTTTTCATAGGTGCTTTCTCATCCTCGTTTAAGACCATAGGGGAAGGTACATGTTCTACCTAGGGTCTCTCATCATCATCATTTCCATTGTCTCTCATTTCGAAAGTTTTTTTAGATTCTAAATAAGATGATGCAATGTTTAGTATCATTCTCGTGTGCATGGTATTATATTCAATAATTTTATCAACTTTTTCAAACGTTGGTGTCATTATAAACCAGGGTTGTGTTCAAGGTTGTATGCCAGAAATGACAGAGAAGTGATATGCAACTCAAACATTGGTGTCATTATGGTTCTCTCTTTTGGGGGGTTTTGTTTAGTATCATTTTCTTGTTCTACACTACTCAACTATGGAAAGAAAATACAGTTCTAAGCTATTGAAATGGAAAACAGAATATAGAAAGTGCATCTAATCTACGGAAACAACATTGCTGGAATGAAATTCTTTCAAAAGGAAATGCTTGATCAATTGAAATACTTTCTCAAAGGAAATAATAGTAAGGAAATATGCTAAAACAAGGAAATACAAGATTGCATTCAAATAATCATTCAAACCAAGATACTTTGAAACTGAAACTTAGCAAATATAAAGATCATGCATGAAATACCAATCCTCTAATCTCCTCAGTCGAGTGGGCCCTTGCTCTACTTCGGGATTGAGGCTCTTAACACGAATAGATACTCAAAATAGCATAGATTATATTGATCCAAATAAGTTCATCACATACTCCAGAAACTGAAAATAACTATTAACTAATATAATATTGTATAAAAAATCTAGCTAAGTAATAATTCAAGGAGGTGTCTTATAGACACAATTGATTACAACACGTGCCATGAATGTAGGCAACATATTAATTAATAATAACCTCATAAAGGTTCCATGACACCCTATAATTATGCTAAAACATGGGTCCTCGTTTGTAGATTGTTATGAGTAAATCCTCCAAAATGTCGTAGTGGCAAAGGACTCAGTCTCCTTGGCTACAACTAATCAAAAAGTGGTAGAAAATGCGCCTTATCAATCTACACATGTCATTAAATCACTCAACAAGGTAGTTAGTGGAAGTTCCATTGATCATTAGTTCACATGAGACAAAATAAGGAGAAATGCATCACTTTTACTTTGGATACAACTATTTAGAACATCCCCATGTATTAATTAACGTATTTAGAGAAAAGTATATAGTTATATGGATGTTATAACAAGTCAATTCATGGACTCGTCATCTCCCCGCACTTTACCTTTTGCATGTCCTTGTGTAAACTATCTATGACCAAGCCATTGTGTCGTATCATATTCCTCAAACTATTCCGCATATTGTTTTCTTGTACCTTTGCATCCTTGGGTTTCCAACATAACCTCAGCCCATGCCTTAAAATTGTCATGTGACGAGGAGCACTATTTTTCCAAGTGGTCATGGGGCTCAGGACCAAAGGAGGCCTAACTTGCATACCAACCCATTCCTTGTTATATTCATTGTTTCCCTTCTCTACCAATTGCTGAATAATCTCTACAAGTGCATCCCCTCTTCGCATACTCCAACTGAGATTCTGAGGGGAGATAACTTCTCTTCATTTTAATGGCAAACTCAGAGTGTCCCACCTCTTATCACAGGATGCCATAGCCTTACCAAAGTTCTGCTTGGTAGTAAGTTTCAAATTCCTGGACACATTATGCCAATATTTTTGAAGTATTTTTACCAATCCCAACTTGATAATATAAAGATCTAAAATCTTTCTTCATAGAAACATCATTATGGTGGGTAGGTCTAATATAAAAACCAATAGTTCTAGCCTCTTGATTAAAAATATCTGTTTGTTGTTCCCACACAATTTGATTCCTCACTAATGATGAAAAGCTTTCAATTGAAACTCTCCTACTGACAAGTTTATAAATAAATCAGGAACATTTGAAACCAACATATTATGGAGATAAAATTCACATAATAAATTTTGTACTTCAGGAGTACAACCTTGATAAATCTCCAAAAATGTTTTCCCATTTGAGCCTCATGAGGTTCCCAAAACACATTCTCTGTAACTATCAGGAATAAAATTATTCTTGAAGAAATAAACTATAGACAAAAGATGGTTTTCTGCAGGCTAAAAGTTTGCAAGCCAAAGGACAAACAGATTCAACAATTGTTTCCAATTTCTTCTTGCATTAGAACTTGACTCAGCCTCTTCTTTAAGTTTCCTATTTTCTTTGACCAACTCTTTATTTCTAAGAGACAGTTGGGCACAATGAGAGGACAAATCATTCCATGCTTGCAAACCAATATTCTTTTGCCTCTTTAAACTATCAACTTCTACTTTTAAAACAATTATTTCTTTAACTTTCTCAATCTTTTTTGTACAAATTCATTTTGCAAGGACATATGGGTTTCTTCCATACCTTTCAGTTTCTCCCACAAAGCGTCAATTTCATTTTGGTATTGCCTCAGGACCTCATCTCTTTGTGAGTCTATGCGTCCAACTTCTTGTGTAGCCATTTCCGTAGCTTCAATCTCGATTTCCAGAGCTACATGCATATTTTTGGGAACTCCCACATGAACCTCTCGACACCTCAGTAGCATGGATTTTCTCTTCAGGAATGGTTGATGTGAACTCATAATATTTCAATTTCTCTCCAAGGGTAGAAGAAGTACCAGTTTTGAACAAACTCTTCCAAAATTGGGGTTGAACCTTCATTAGACAATGTAGGCCGAGAAACTTCATTTTTCTTGAGGGACCAGACCTTCTTGTTCTCAATGAACTAAGTATGCAAGGATGACAGGGTGATATTTTCATTTTATGCTCAAGGCATAGAGGGTGTTCTCATCCTCACTTGCAAATTCTTCTATAACCAAATTGGAAGGTCAAGGAGTCGATTGAAGCTTAGATGATAATTAGGAGGCGGTTATGTAGAAACTGGTGTAAGAGCCCTTTAATTTTCTTCTGCTTAGAACTCTCCCCTGTAGTTGTCTTCTCTACCTTTCTCTTGGGTCTACTAGAAGCTTGATGTGCGCAAATTAGCTAGATAATCCCTGGGTGCTTTATGGCAAGCATTACCACCTCCACTTTTGTATTTCTGGCCTACCTTGATGACAACATCTATAAGGTACTCAGAAGATTCACCTTAAGCTCAGGGTTTTTCTGGCCCTTCTTCAAATGAGTTAGAATTTTCAATGTTTCACCCCCTAATACCGATGGTTGTCCATCACAAATAAAATACCTGTTCACCCAAGTAGCAATTTCCTTCCAATGGCCTCGGAAAACTCTCCCTCCTAATTCCCTTTTGAATTCCATGGGATTAATGATTATCTCGGGAAGAGCTTCCCCTTCCTCATGAAATAGAGATATCAAATCCTTAAGTGGGGAGTTAGTTACAACCTTCAGCTCAAAATCTGAAGGCTAGAGATTATGGCAACAATGTGGCTCTCTATTTTAATTATTTTCCCTCCTATTCGAAAGCAAGTTGCCTCGAAATTCAACAGAAATTCTCCAACTAAATCCTCATCAAATCCCTCAAATTTGTGAATAAAATCCAACCAACTTGCATCATGGAAGACTTGGGAGATGGCGACATCCCGTAGCAGCCTCCCAGTAGATTCCGATTTTGATTTCTTCTTTTGCCCCATAACAAGAAAGACTAGTTCGGTGGAGCCGCAGAAAATATGGTGATGCTTTGATGAGAGAGAGACAAAGTACTTGCATGTAATGTCAATAGCGGAATTTTGAACTACACTTTGAGTTTATAATGGCATTAAGTCGGCACAAAATGGTGGTGGAAAAGACTGATGGTACTAATTGAGGTGGCAAGATTTCAATTTCTTCGCACGGTTCCCATACTACCATTGTGACTACTTGTGCCATTTTTCATTCCTTGAGAAAGGTGACACATGCCTTTACTCATCCATTATTACTCCTTATCCCTCCACTTTACTCCATGAGATTTGATTTTACATTTTAATAAATGCATTGGGAAGTTCTAAAAATAGTTAATATCTGTAGCAAAAAGTGAGTACATGTCACCTTACCAACTCAACATTCTTCTAACCGTTGGCACTCCACCTCCTGCATTTGAAAAGTAACCGTGATCAATGCACATTTCGATAATTGACATCTCCAACCTTTATTTGCATGCAAAAAGAAAACATATTTTTGTATTTTTTGATATAGGGGGAAGAGGATTGAAACTATGATCTTATTCCTTTATTTGAATTTTCCTAACAAACTACTCATGGTGGGAAGAGATGCAGTCTTCCACTAAATCAAATTCTTCACACAACAAAGATGTCATGTGCATTCTTGCATGCTTATCTATTACTATCTTGATTCCCGTAACATTTTGCGAGTCTCCCATGTTCAAACTAGTTTTTGCTCTCCATTAAGCAAAAACACTATGAGCCTTACAACCTCCCAATGTTTTGTGACCCCTTAACTCACCAAACAACTCGACATACATTACATGCAATCTCGTGACTTAGTAATCCTTCACCTTAATTATATGATTGAATGAATTATATCCCACTTGGAAAAATTGAACACCTAACACTTGGTTTTCTCAAGCTTTATATTGCATAGGTAATAAACATACATTTGTGATACACAAAAGACTATACCAAATAAGTGTTAGAGATGATTCTAAGGAAGATAATGCACATAGTTTAACACACAATCATTTGTATTGTGCAATATTAAGAGTGTCCATCCTTTGTGTGCAAATGATAAAAATAAATATGCATTAACCAAGTGTGCATGTCGTACTCATTGTTTAATGATGTTTTAATTGTGTGCTTTCCTTTCAAAGTACTAACTTTTTACTTTCCTTGTGTCTTGTAGGAATTGAATATATCATCATGAAGATTCCCAAAGGAGTGTGAAAAAACTCATAATTCCCAGGTTATGTAGCGTGTAGAAGATAAACAAATCCTGGCCACTAAATGACAAATATATTGTAAGATTCATATCAAGGAATAAATTCTTGTCCATTTTTTCAATAAGAGACGCTTGGGAAGATATCATCGAACACACCATGTCAAAATCATGGTTGTATAAATTTAATGAAGATTGAAATATGCTTCAACCATTGAATGCCACCGAACCATATTGAAGATCCAATTTATTATTCTTCCAAATCATCCAAGGGGCATTCGATTTGATTGTATTATGTAGCTACCATGCATACAATTTGTCAGATATGCACTATGTAGTTATTATAACCTTTTTATTGCTACAATTGTAATTTTGCCCAAGTAAGTTGTGGGTTTTCCTATAAATACCCAACCGAAAGTATTTTTTACCATCAAATCTTTATAGAAAGAAATTTCACATTGTTTTAATGCATTTTCCTTAGTTTTATTGTTTTTACTTTGTGTTTTTCTTGAGTTTCATCTCTATGCATACCCTTTTCATCCGGTTGAGTACATCTCTTCTCTTGTCAATAATATAAATAATTGAGTCATTTTTCAGAGTTAATATTCACTTCTTGCATGTCTGATGGTGTTACATCCCTCTTTACTCTACAACAAGTTCCTTAGACTCCTACACCTATTCATGTTTTGATTCAGTGAATGCTTGTATGACTGTGAGTATGGTTTTTGGATTTTCCTTCACCAAACGAAAAGGGTATTTGATGCACCATCGATTCATTTGTCTTTATTCTCTACCTTTCTCTCTTTTGCACCTTTTTACACCTTGATAAAGTAGGTCAATCTTGTATTAAAGTTTGTAATTGGTTTCTTTTGCTAACTATTTATGACTGATGGTGATACTCATTATGTATTATCTTTCAGATGTGAAATGTTGTACACAATGAATGAATGGCCCAATCACCTTACACACACCTAAACTTAATCCTTTGAGGTTGAATCCCATCATTTTCCCATTGTGAACTCCCACATGCAATGAATCTAGAGCCTACATACAAACTAACAAATACCCTTGTAAAATCATAAACAACCACAAGTCACCTTGATAAATTCCCAAAGACATCAGTATGGCCACTAAGACTGGTGTAATCCGAACCTTGGGAGAATCCCAAATATGTAGTCCATTACACAATCATCTTCCTCGTACGTGCACCCTCTTTTTAACATGGACATCACCCCACCGGTTTATTTAAATACCTACTTATTACTCCTCGTGCATTTGTCCTTTCTTCCCATCGAGACCAACATATCCGATATGGGGCGAGTGTGTAGAAAATGTAGAATAATATATTAGGCACAAGAATGAGGGCTCATTTGTTCCGTGTGACATAGCACATCATGCACATTATATGGAAAATGTCCTAAAGTAGAGGCACAATTTTCAAAAAAATTTCTTCGCGCCCTTTGAAATTTGACCATCATATCTATGGCTTGGTTGGGAAAATTTCAAGACCTAAGTAGGCTATTCTAGAGGCCAACGTGACCTATTTGAATATTTTTGGGATTGGTGTCCAAATTATGAGCACGAAACAACCATATCCATGGAGGACCATGTCACGACCTTTAAAATGTCTTACGCAGAGAAGCTATCCTTCATGAAGACATCATTGTCTTCTACATGTTTTCTTGTTCCTTTGATGAAATGGCTTACAATTGGTTTCTCTAAAGCATTTGATGGGTCAATCACATCCTCGCGGTATCTTTGATGTTGTTTTCCTTGAAAATTTTATTGATCACACATATCATGTAGCCTCATATTTGTATTTTTCAATTGCTTATAAAGGAGCAACACAACTTTGTGGGTGTTTTCAACAATTGGTGTATATGTTAAAAAATATAGAATGAAATTGCATGTAAAAACAAACAAATTTGTCATCATATATCTTATATTGGATGTATATAGCCGACTTGTGGCTATCATAACTTCTTATCATTATGTATCTCTTTCATATATGTTATATTTTCATTAGTGGGTCGGCCTTGGTGTTGGCCATAGCATAGGAATAGTATATATAGAGGTTAGTAGGTAGTAGTTTATCATCATTGGAGCATTTGAGTATTATTGTATGGTTTGGAGGTTGCCCCCTCGAAGTGGCGAAGCTATTCTAATTGCATATTGAGATCATTATTATGGAATATTGTGTTATTTGGTGTTATATTTCTGCTCATGATCTGAATTATACAAGTAATTTCATTACAAGTGGTATCAGAGCTTGAACTCGGCCAACACTGCGTCAAACCCTAATTTTGAAGGTTCATCCATATCTCAACATCGGTAGTGAATTTTTCTACAAATTTTTTTATGTGTGTGGAAAATCAGTCAAGTAAGCTTCCCTCAAAATTTTAATAATTTTTGACTTGTTTTGCAAAAGTTATAGCGGTTTTATGTTTTTTCATAATTTGGCTACATAGGGTGCAATTTGTGGAATTTTTCAAAGTTATTTACATTTCCAGAAAGAAGATTAAAAATTAGTTTGAGTTCATTCTTTGAGTTTTATAAAATTTGGCCGAATTCCTATTGAAATCCGAAACCCTAAATTTCGACCTTGATCCTTAAATCTTACCATTTTGGGGCATCATGGTTGGGCCTTTGACAAGAGGCAAAAAGAATCCCATCACTCTGGGTAAAACCCATGATAAGGATGAGATAATAGTTGAGGAGTTAGAGTCAGAAGGGGTATCTACAGAGTCCTCAGGGTTAGGGTTTACTTCAACTGACCATAAGGTCAACTATCTTGAGTTAGAGTTGTGAAACCTCGAAGGTAGAGTGGCCAACAAAGAAGATGTAGAAAAGATTGGACAACGATTGGAGGATTTCATTCAAAAATTTAGCTACAATATCATGGGTCATCATATCATTCCTAATGAGCCACAACTCAATCATACTCATATTAACCATGGTGGATCTTTAGGTCAAAGTAATAAACAAACTAGCCAGGGTGGATCTGCAAACATGACCAATCCAAATACAAACACTCTATAAGCCCATAACATGCTTCCAAAAGTGGAAATGCATAAGTTTGATGGAAAGGATCCACTCAATTGGATTAACCAAATGGATAATTTCTTTGATCTTCATCAGATTCCATTGGGACAAAAGGTTACCATGGCATCGTTGTATCTTGAACTTGACCAATTCATTTGGTATCGATGGTTATGTGCTCAAAGGAAAAAGAGTGGCCTCAATGTTACATGGACAATATTCACCGAAGAGTTGCAATTGCACTATAGTTCTAGTGTGTCAAAGAATTATTTCAGCCAATTAGCAAAGCTCAGACAAACAGGAACAGTCAAAGATTACATCCATCAATTCCAAAACCTTTCCTTACGGGTGGAAAATATTCTGAAGATAATTTGAATGACTTATTTCTTGGGGGTCTTAAAGAAAAAATTGAGACTGAGGTGCGTATGTTTAATCCTCATAAGGTTTCAGACTCTATGATCATGGCACGTAGGGCAGAGGAAAAATTTCTTTCAAGTCGGAAACAAACTGTCAGTACTATCAGAGATCGTAGCACCCTTCCACCATCATTCCCTCGGCCAGTGAGACTGACACCTCAACAAATTGAAGAAAAGAGAGCCAAAGGGTTATGTTTTAATTGTGACAACAAATTTGGACTAGGACATAAGTGTGTGGAAAAGAAGTTGTTCTACATTGAGGGACCTACTGAAGAAGAAGAAAATGAAGAAGACGAAGAGGTAGAGCCAGAGGAGGAATTAGGAGATCCCCAACCAACAATATCATGCCATGTAATTTCTAGTATTAGCACTCCCCAAACTCTCAAAGTAGTTGGATTCTTAAAAAAATAGAGGGTAATGTTTGATTGATTCGGGAAGTACTCACAATTTCATCAATCATAAGTTAGCGATACACTTGAACTACTTTGTTTATCCAGCTCCAGAATGTCAAGTCATGATCGCTGATGGGAAAACTGTTAGTTGTTCAGGAAAATGCCATAACATTAATCTCACCATGGGAGATTACTTGCTAACTAGCAATATGTATGCCATTGCCATGGGAGGAGCAGACATTGTGTTAGGAGTTCAGTGGCTTACCACCTTGGGAACCATTGAAATGAATTTCCAAGAGTTGTTCATGCAATTTCAATCAGAAGGGAGGAATTTTAAACTAAAAGGACTAAGAGCAAAGTCCCCACAGATGGTAAGTTCTCATCAGATGCAAAAATTGCTTAGAAAGGGTGCAGAAGGGTTTGTAGCACAACTATTTTCATTGGAAGCACATCATTCCAATACATTTATACCCATGAGATATGCAAGTAGTTATAGATGAGCACTCAGGGGTTTTTGGAGAAATGCCCAAGGGTTTGCCTCCGAAAAGAGACCATGACCATGCCATCCAGCTAGTACCAGAGAAGTCAACCACCCAACATCAGACCTTATAGGTACCCCTATATGCAAAAGAGTGAGATTGAGAAGATAGTTCAAGAGATGTTAGAAGCAGGACTTATTCGTCATAGTCAAAGTGCTTACTCTTCTCCTGTAGTGATGGTACGGAAAAAAGATGACAATTGGCGCATGTGTCCAGATTACAGGGAACTCAATAAGTACACAGTTAAAGATAAGTTTCCTATTCCTGTAATTGATGATTTGCTAGATGAGTTACATGGTGTTGTTTACTTTACAAAACTTGATCTTCGTTCTGGATATCATCAGATTAGAATCAAGGATGAAGATATTCATAAAACAACCTTCAGGACACATGAAGGACACTATGAGTTCTTGGTAATGCCTTTTGGACTAACAAATGCACCCTCTACATTTCAAAGCTTGATGAATTCCATCTTTAAGCCATTTCTTGAAAGTTTGTTTTAGTGTTCTTTGATGATATATTAATCTATAGTAAAACATGGGAGGAACACCTGCATCATGTAAATAAGGTGTTGGAAACTCTTGAACAACATCAACTTTATGCAAAGCCTTCTAAGTGTTCTTTTGGTGTCAAGGAGGTTGAATATCTGGGTCATATTGTCTCTTATGAAGGTGTTAAAGTGGATCCTAACAAGATAAAAGCCATGCTTGAATGGAAGGTTCCCAAAACCCTAAAAAATCTCTGAGGATTTTGGGGCTTACAGGTTATTATCGTAGATTTGTAAGGAATTATGGCAGCATCGTAGCACCACTCATAACTTTATTGAAGAAGGACTCTTTCCATTGGAACGAGCAAGCTACTATGGCCTTTGAGAAGTTGAAGGAGGCCATGTGCACCACTCCAGTTCTAGCCACCCCATTTTTCAAAAACATTCATTGTTGAATGTGATGCTTCAGGGTATGGTATGGGGGCAGTACTCATGCAAGAAGGGTGACCCATTGCCTTTGAGAGCCACCAATTCAAAGGTAAGAATATCTCTAAACTAGTTTATGAGAAAGAAATGTTAGCAATACTTCATGCAGTGAAACAATGGAGACCATATCTAATGGGACGACATTTCAAAGTAAAGACAGATCATGATAGTTTGAAATACTTCTTAGAGCAACGTTTATCATCAGAAGAACAACATAAATGGGTCTCAAAAATGTTGGGGTATGATTTTGAGATAATATACAAGAAAGGGAAAGAGAATGTAGTTGTTGATGCTTTATCTCGGAAGGATGAATCTGCCCAGGCATTGTTGTGTGCCATATCTGTATTACAGGAGGATTGGATAGAGGATGCAAGGTCTGAATGGAAAAATGACCCAGGTACACAAAATCTCATTCAGAATCTCCAACAAGATCCAAACATGTCAGAAAAATTTTATGGAAAGGAGATGTTTTATGGTATAAAGATAGATTATATCTATGTAAGAATTCAATCCTTAAAAATAGGGTTCTATCTGAGCTCCATGCTTCTCCAGTAGGGGTCATTCTAGCTTCTTAAAGACTTATCATCGAATCAAGCATGATTTTTTTAAGGGCTAAAAGGAGATGTCCAAAAGTTTGTGGCAGAATGCATGGTTTGTCAACAAAATAAGGGTGAAACAATTAAGTCCCGGGGTCTTTTCTGACCTCTATCTATTCCTAGCCAGAGGTGGGAAGAGGTGTCTATGGACTTCATCACAGGATTGCCTAAATCAGAAGGTAAAAATGTAATCATGGTGGTGGTGGATAGACTCACCAAATATGCCCATTTTTGTGCTTTATCACATCCATTTGTTGCGAGTACGATAGTAACAACCTTCAGGATACAATTCAGAAGCTACATGGGACACCAAAGATTATAGTAAGTGATCGAGACCCTATCTTTACTAGTAATTTTTGGACTGACTTGTTCTCATGCTTGGGCACACAACTAGCTCGTAGTTCCTCTTATCATCCCCAGTCTGATGGGAAAACAGAGGTGGTAAACAAGTGCTTGGAGGGATATCTTCGTTGTTTTACATCAGATAAGCAAGCGAGATGGGTCCAATGGTTACCATTGGTAGAATGGTGGTATAACACCTCCTTTCATACTTCATCTAAAATGTCTCCTTTCTTGGCATTATATGGGTACCATCCACCATCTATCACTTCATCTTTGAGAGTCCAGCCAAAGGTTCGAGCAGTTGAAGAACATATTCAACACCAACAAGAGGTGCTTTCTAGTCTCAGGGAGAATTTGGCCATGTCACAAAACCGCATGAAGCAAAGCGGAGCGGAGACCAACATCGCAGTGAAAAGACATTTTGAAGTCGGTGATTGGGTTTTTGTGCGTTTACAACCATATAAGCAAATGTCCTTAAAACAACACAAAAAGGATAACAAGCTTTCACCTAAGTATTATGGTCCTTATCAAGTGTTACAGAAGATTGGCAATGTAGCATACAAACTGGAACTTCCTCCGGCTACTCGAATTCATCCAGTCTTCCATGTATCTTGCCTAAAGAAGGTAATTGGACAGACAATATCAACCCAGACAGTGTTACCCGAGCTTGATGAAGAGGGCAGAATCATCCTGGAACCAGAATGCATCCTTCAGACACGCACTAAGCGGTTGAGGACAAGGGTCATCACTGAGTATTTGATCAAGTGGAAAAATCTAGACAATGAAGACGTAACTTGGGAGGATGCAAATTTCCTGCAGCAGCATCCAGAATCTTCTCAACATTGGGGACAATGTTGCTTGAAGGGAGGGGCATGCTACGCCCTTAATCATATATCTTATATTGGATGTATATAGCCGACTTGTGGCTATCATAACTTCTTATCATTATGTATCTCTTTCATATATGTTATATTTTCATTAGTGGGTCGGCCTTGGTGTTGGCCATAGCATAGGAATAGTATATATAGAGGTTAGTAGGTAGTAGTTTATCATCATTGGAGCATTTGAGTATTATTGTATGGTTTGGAGGTTGCCCCCTCGAAGTGGCGAAGCTATTCTAATTGCATATTGAGATCATTATTCTGGAATATTGTGTTATTTGGTGTTATATTATGGAGGAAAGAAGCTTCCATCAATTAAAAATTCAATGGAAGGAGAAGGTTATAGAGGCTTCAGATTTAAAAGCCTCAAGATTTAGAGGTGAGGATGTGATTAGGATTACGATTAGATTAGGTTATGGTGTCCCAGCATTTTAGGGTGAAATTTGGGACTACCCATTTGAAAAAAATTTCGTTCTTTTTGAAATAACAGTGTCTTTTGTGTTTTTATTGCTAGAAGATGTTTGTATTATGTTAGGATACTCCTAGTGTATCATACGAGCTAATTTCAAAAAATACCCAGATGCCCAAACTCATTTTATCCCTCCGCCAAGTTTTTTTCTGTGAGAAATTTTTATTTAATTATTTATTGAATAAATAATGCCCTGTTTGAAGTAAATTGTGCTCCGGTTGAGTCCTGTTGAAGTTTTGCATGCTAGTATTCACTCATCTCATTAGGGTTTTCACCAGGAATGAATTCAGGGCATTGTCTGCAACTTCTGGCAACATTTTTCACTTTTATTTATTTCTTTGGTGTTTTCTTCGATTTTCTCCTCGATTTATCTATGAAAATCCCCTAGGTCAATTCTTTTGCCAATATAGTTTGTTTAATTTCTGAAGCATTTGGAGATAATCTACCAACACAACGCCAGAAGGAATCAACCTCAAAATGTAAGCTTCTAACCAAAAATGATGAAGTCATGCACAAAAAGCCTCTCCCAGGCAAGTCGCACTTTTTAGGAATGAATAGGTTTAAGCTGCAGTGGGATTTTGGTAGCGAGCGGTGGGGATTTATTACCCGCCTTGTAAGGTGAAAATTCCCTCAAGTCAAAGTCACTTAAGCTATAATGGGAAAATTAGAGGCGGTAAGAGGGCGGAATTTCTTACTCCGCCTGCAGGTAAAAATTCCCATTATAAAATCAAGAAAAAAACTTAAAGCATCGATGGAATTTTCCACCTGCTACAGTAACTTTTCCCATCAAAAGGTTTTATTCACCCAAACAAGTCGCACTTTTTCAAAGGAGGCTAATTTTAATGCAAGTCACACTTTTTGGAAAGTCACTTAAGTTTGTGAAGAAAATTAGAAGCGAAGAGCGGTGGAAATTTTTATGATGAAAGGTAAATCACTTAAGTGGAAGAAGGGATTTTTAGAGCTACGGTGCAGGGTGAAAATTCCCACCAGAAGTTGACTTTTTAAATTTAGAATTCACCCATGTCAAAAAGTGCGACCCATTTGGTGATTAAACAATGATATTAATGGTATTTATTAATAGCTACTTTGCCTAATTTTGGCGCCCAAGATGAATAGAAAGTCAATGCATGAGGATAAGCCAAAGTGAATTGAAGGTAGCATGCTAAAAATAAATAAATAAAATTTATTTAATGGCACCCAACAACATGCAAAAATATGCGTCCAATTTGGGTGAATAAACATCATTGTTTATTAATTAATTGCCAAGAATAGGGTGGACAATGATTAGAAATAGAATGTTGAGGGTTATATAAGCATGGGCTGTCATAGTGAAGATGTAATTAATTCTTTTACAAAGGATTGTAGCCTGGGATGTTTTGGCACCCAAGGAAGGAGGATTTTTGCATCAAAAAGTGTTTTCATTGCCGAAAGCTTCAAAGTTTGGCGCCTAGGGTTGGAGGAGCTTGATTTAAGCCTTGTTAATTATCTACATGTTGGTATAAGTGCCTAAGTGAAGTTGAAAATATTTATGCTTGCTTTGCATGCAAACAAAGCCTCAAATTTTAGGGCAACGAGCTTTATATGCAGATTTTTATGATAAAAATCAAGTGTTCATGCTCTGACTCCATCTTTGTCAATAAAATTGGGATATCCATCACAAGTGCTCAAACGAATCTAAACATTCCCAAATTCCCAGGATGCACCAATTGCAAAGAATTCTGACAGAATAAAAAGAAAAAGAGTTGCTCAAATAAAGATTGTTTCGGCCATGATGAAGTGGGATGAAAGAGAAGGATCAATAGAATCATGCATAAATTCTAGATTTGTTGAAGTCAATGATACAAACATTGGCCCTAAACCTATCACCAATTTAATTTACAGATCCATATGTCATAATTGCAAAGGCTTCCAGCAAAAATTCATCTTCTTGTTTTTAACATAGCCTGTGTAGAAGTCAGTGCATGGGAAAATCCTTCCAGGATCTTGTGCATGTGCTCCCAATATTCCAATTGAAGCCTTCATTGAATTTACTTTGCATGTATTGAAGAATAATTGTAAAAGCTTCAATGATAAGAGGGAAGACAAGGCAAAGACAATACCCGCAAGCAAATCACAATCACCTGCTTCCAGATCCAGTTTGGTGAGAATCAAAGGCAAAAGAGTCAACCACATGCAAAATATGGAAAAAGAACAAGACTGGAAGTGTTGCAACTTTCTTCTAATTTATTTTCCTCTTTCTTCTTCTTTCTCTTATTTTCTCTGACAAAGTAATTGAGCAATCAATTAAATTATAAAACTTAAGTGATTGGTTTAAAAGCCGTTACTTTAAGTTACTGGAAGAAGTCAATCACTTGGAAATAGGTGGCAGACATGCAAAATAGAAGGTTCTATTTTCAGTTATAAATCATGCATGTCATGCAAAGAGGAATTCCAGGAGGAATATTGCCAACTACTTCCCTTTTCATAGCTTCCGCATGCGGGAATTCATTTAAAGCTTCCTATTTGTAATTGCCCTTTATACACTATAAATAGAGAAAGAACCTACGAGTTAAAGAGGAGAATTTGTAAGTAACATTATTGTGTGCCGACTTTGTGCTGAAATCCCTGATAGCTATTTGAAGCAAAGGAATAGAAAGGAGTAGATTTCCGAGAGAACTTTGTGTCACGGTGCATTTTGTTTCTAGTTTTTTGTCTTAGATCTACTTATAAATTTTGTGTTATTTTAGATCTAGATCTAAAGTTGGCTTTGCTTATAATTTTGTGTGTGTTAATATCTATTGGTTCTATCTATGTGCATGCAATCAACTATGTAATCTATTGATTGGGTTGCACATCTTCCCTCTTTCTTTCCTGTGTTTTTATTATTTCTTTCTTCATTAGATATTTCCTTTCTTTATCACCGCTTACTTGTTAAAACTATACAACTATGGTTCATGAGCTACATGGTTAAAGTAAAACCCCAAAATAGATACTAGCATATTTTATCGACAAATCATACATGGAGCCTCACCGGTAAATGAGGGAGATTTATCTCATGACCGCCTAGCTTTTCGTATATGCAGAAAATCTAGTGCCAACAAAGTTAATAAATGATGATTAGGGGTGAGGTTACATGGAAAGGCTAGGTGTAGGGATGTGTAGGGTAGGTGGTAGGTGAGATGTAGGAATATTAAATTCCTATAAAATGTTAATGAAGGATTAAAATAGGATAATAGGATATAATAAGGAAATTAAAGTGATTAATGATAAAATGGGATAGTAATGGATTTAAAAGATTAATGATGAAATATTAGATAAATGATAAAGGGTAAATAAGATAAAATGGGTTAGTAATAATAATTAATCTTGCGATTAATTATTATATGGATGATGTTGGGATATTTGTGGGACATGTTAATCGTAATTAATCATGTCGACATTTTAGATGTCTACACATGGATTTATCCCAAATATATAAGAGGTTGAGGGATCCCTTTTTGTCACCAATCATGTCATTGTACAAAACTAGCATGTGATGAACCCTTGCTCTTTCATTTTTATTAGGAAGGACCTCACAATCCTTACCTCCTTTTCCTCGATTTTCGACGAGGTTGTCTTGGTGGAGAAATAATACCTTTTACTACCTATCCCTCCACTTGCATAGTTGGGTGCATGATATCCCATTTCAGGTGGGTAAACCCACTTTTACATAATGCACCCCTTCCAATTTTATTCCCAACCTTGTCTATCCATCCTACAACCAAGTTTTTTCTCCCATGCAATCATCCATAAACTACCCTATTGAGGATGAATATGTTGAGAACATGAAGACAAATCAAGCTTCAAATTCCATGCATGATAGCACTTTTATTGTTCATAATAATCATATCATGCATTCTAGTACTGGTTATGATTTTTATTCTTATAGTTCTAACTCTTGTGATTCGATTCTAACGTTAAAATTATTTACACATGAGAAGAAGAAAAGGTGTGCAAATAAGAAGAGGCACATGATGAGATAATGGAAGTCATGTGCTATGAACCCACTTAAAATTGCACGTATTCCCACATTGTAAATTATGAAGTGGTGAATGAGTCATGTAAAGATCACCCTTGCACGCAAAGTGAACACGATGAGTTCACATGAATTGAATGATGCGAGTCTCACACTCACCGAAGATGCATTTGACATATTGATCAAGCTAAGTTGTGACACCCTTTCCCAAGGTATCGAAGTGTTAGATTTAGAATTACCTAAATGGTGTAGGATTCATGATGAATCACACATAGAGAGGACTTGGTATTCCTATATGTTGTGTGCGGTGTGAGGATTCATCGACTTGAATCCGACACCACCTTAAAGGAACCTAAGGGGAACCTTTGGTTATGATGCCGCCGAGTTTTCCACACCATGAGCCGATCCGAAGATAAGTGTGCTTCTCGGAGGAATTGAGGAAGTTGAGAAAGATACACTTGAAGAGGATGAGAACCATGAGGAATTAAAAATATGCAAAAAGATATTCCATCTAAGGAGTGCTGCAAAATCATCATTGCGCACCATGATGAACTAGCTCTACTAGAGAATCCTACACCCCTGGACACACTCATCATATTCTTCCAGGATAAGTATTTGTTTGCCTTTATTTGGTTTGACTTTGAGATAAAATTTTCTCCCCCACCTACATACTTCCATTACATTCCTGCAGTTGAAGGTAATTGTCATGTACTTGTTAAGTGTAGGTATATTTTTAACTTGAAATTCTAATCAATTTATCTTAAGAATTCAAGGATGTCCTGCGCGCACCTAAGAATAGAAATTGGGAGGATTTTGTTGCTACCACTAGTAAAATTTGCTTCACTCTCAACTTTTAGGTTCATCCTCCTATCTTTGTTTTATATACTAGTTAGTTTAGGCTAGTTATATTTACTTTCGTTAGAATAATTTTTCTTACTTTCTTAGTTTTCTTTCGTTAGTTTTTATGTTCAATAAAGATGAAATTGGTACATGTAATCTTCATCACTACTTATTTTTCGTATGCCTGACCATTAGTTTCCAAATTTCAATTTGCATAATTGTTTAATCTATAAAGGGAGTAATGGGTATGTGATCATACCCGCAACAATGGTAAAATATGGGTTTTTATTAAAAGAATGCTTAGATTTTAGAGGATTTGGTAAGCCTTAGGATGAATATGAATACTTGTGCTCAAATATTTTTCTTTTTCAAAATAAAAGCTAAATATTTGTTTTGGAGTTGTCTCGTAGATTTAGAATAATTTTTATTATGAAGGAGAGTCACCCACACCATATCTAAGTAACAATTGCCTTTGGGGTGTATGAGAAAGCATAAGAGGACATCATTCATGCTTCAAATTTCCCCGACACATCCTCCAACTTACTTAGCATGCTTCCCAACCCATGCAAAGAGATTAGAAAAAGAGATAAACCAATCAAATTAAAGTGATTCAGAATATTTCTCTATATAAGAGAGTTTTTAGTAATATCCTCTCGGGATATGGATACCAAACCGATAATGGAGAAAGTTCATGATCTGAACCAAAGATATTTTGAGGCTATAGACACATAACTAGCAACATAACAATGCCTAAGCCTTCCCCTAATCCATCCCCATCAAAATATATAAAAATAGAAAAAGAGAACAAAAACTTGTGAGTAAGCAAGTGAGTGATCACTCTTTACGCTAAATTAGAAATCCCAAAAGCAAGGTAAATGAACTTCATGCATGCACACTTGAATCTCTGTAAGTATCAACACTTAGTATGTTGCATGGTAACACTAAATCTTTCAATTTTGTTTTTAATTTGAAAATTTAAAGTTTTATGAACATGGTATTTGTGTTTCTTTATAATGCGAACCAATTTTTTTTTTCCAACCGCTTTCACGCTTATGAAATATTTAGGAGTATTGTCCATGTGAGTTGTAATTTGTTGTTATGTTTAAACAACATGTATATAATCAACAAAGCTTTATAATATACTACTAAGGGAAATAACACCATCATACTGATTTCCAGTGACAAAGTCTCAATTACAACATTATGATGGTTATTCATCCACCATTTTCGGTGAACCTTAAACTCACATCCATACTCTACTCTTGAGTGACCTCAAATCTCCCAATTATGAATATTATACCAAAATTGATCTTTCTAGCTCCAAGTCACTTTCTTAAGGCCTTTAGTTATAAAGTCATTCATTCCACCTCTTAAGACTCATAATTCTATGAAATTCAATTACAAGGACCAAAGGACTCAACAATAGGCCCAAATAAAACAAATTAGACTTCTCCAAAATTTGTGCTTTCAAACATTCAGTTACTCCAACTTTTCATTTTGAACATGAGTACATGGATAATGTTATGCACCAAATGATTATGCATCATACTAAACATTACATAGGGAACTATGATCTCCACAAACATTCCACAATAGACTTGCACACTCAAAAGAATGCAACACTTTACTCCATGGCTCACCAAAGAATGTAATTCTTTGATTATAAAATACTTCACAAAATACAAACACAACTTACTTATTTAGTGTTCAATTGGTTTTGGTTAATACAAAACTTCCTATGAGCTCGTATGCTCATACATCATAATGGGGTCTTACAAAGATGTCTTGGAGGCTAGAGGAAGAATATGTAATTTTTGAAAGGTGATATGACAAAGGTATGTATGTATTGTAAGTAGATGTGGAGGTGGTCATAAGGGGATATTGAGGTGATGAGACATGGAGAATGCAAAGGATGATTATAAGGGTATAAAATGTTTTTAAGGTCTTATCACATGAGTTGCACATCAATGCCCTCTCACAAGTACCACCACCAATTACACAAATATAATTGTTTCTGTTACCCCCAACACCAAAAATATCCTTGAGAATATCCCTCTATGAAAGAAAATGTACCATTATCTCTTATGAAGATAAAATGTTAGTAGAAGTAAAAAAACAAGTGTATATAGGAAGAGGAGAGTAACATGATAATAGGTGCAATAACAAAGTTATATAGTGATGAGCTACATGGGATGTGTAAAAGGGTCGAGTAGAAGGTGGCGGTGGAGGCTCATGATACTAAAGGCCATGAAAAGTATGTTTGAGGGTGTTAATAGGGGATTGTGTTATCTCCAAGTATTATTAGGATTATCATGTCCTAAACAATTTGACAATTAGCAAGGTGCTCTACTCACTTTAACAAGCAATCGATTGAGTGTATGCAAGTATCCTAACCTTTATTTTTTCAATCGATGCAATGAGTAGTAAATAATTTATAAATACTGTGTAAGCGATAAATGTATTTTCTCTAGCTTTATTCGAACGTACTCTAGTCCATTCAATCTCTAGCATTCACCGATTGAAATAAATGTACTAAATCACTTGTGTATTTATAGACTTGTTGAGTTCAAAGTAGGGCCATATTAGCACACAAGATGACACATAACATGCAAGAAAAGTCAACAAAAAGGACATAAAGCTCAAGGAACGCCAATCTAAGTCAAAAGGAAGGAAAAATCAAATGTCCATAAATGTAGATATTAACTAGATGAGAATGAAAATCTTCATGTTTCTAGTTGAAATGAACAAAATAGTTGAAAACATTGTTTTTAACATTTCAAGGGAATCAAGGTTGTATAAAGGCTAATAAATAGTTGTTTGGTATGTTTTTTGTTAACTATTTTTTTAATGACTATATTTTCAAGGGTCTAAGGTAAACATGAAGTGGTGTTTTAGGGAAAATTCAAGGAGGAGAGAGAAACACAATGAAATGGAAGTAGATAGGTTTGAAAAAAGAAGAAGAGAGAATCGAAAAGCAAACGATAAAGTCATAAAAAATAATAAAAAGAATAAAAATGTCAAAAGTTGCACACAACACGAGAAACATATTGAAATTGGAATAACTGAAAGAACAAACATGTTATAAATTGAACCAATAATTTGTGAACACATAAATACAATGAGACCAAAGGAGTTAACTAATGGCTTACCAAAATTAGGTGTGTACACTATGATGTATATAATAAGATATATGACTATTCCCCAAGCTTTAAGTTATTGTTTAATTATTAAATGTAAATAGTACAAAAAGATATTACTTAAATCTTATGAACATTTTTTTATGTCCTTTGTATTTTTGAAGATATTAATAGACCTTAGATGGGTGGGTCACCCTGGATCGTTTGATAGACAAGCCTATTGGTTTGGGGCTCTCCCTTTGAAGGATGATCCACCACCGCGCCATAATGTTGTTGTTTGTGTTTGATCTTTTATTGCTTTTATGTAATTTTTGATCTTTTAGGCACCGTCCTAGTGTTTAAACTTGTGTTTGACTCGAGTCTTTTGACTAGCATGGAGATTTTAACATGAATATTTGTGGCCACCTTTTATTATAACCATCTCATACGATTAGTGATTAATTGGCGAGAGGCCTTTTAATGTTAAAATTCTTGCATGATATTTTTTTATCATTTCATCATTTTTAAATTTCAAAAATTTAAAATGTAGTTATTACATGGTCACTATAACTTATTAAATTTATTATATTTAATATGTAGCTATTACATGTTCAATATCCATCTTATTAGTACTTGCCTTTGGTAAAGTAGTACTATTGTTTTCAACAAAGGCAATTAGTTTTGCATAGGTTTTTGCACCCCTTAGATTCAAATGTTTTAAACAAAATATTTTGTAAGTCATTAATAATTTTAATGGAACAACAACTTTTTATAAAATTTTATTGGTTACACACCCCCAATTTGACCATATTCCCGATTGTCGTGTCATAATCAATTAAGAAGAAAGAAAAAAATAACCAATCAAATAAATTTATTGTTCTTTTCTTCGGAATTTCATGGAATTATTTCAAAGTCTCGCATCCAGCGTTTTCTTTTTATTTTAATCATTGATTATGATACCTTGTTGTTCTATGGCAACAATGTTTTTCCCTACTACCTCACCGTGTCAGAATTAGCAGAGGTTTTTAGAAAGCCCCAACTTTCAAAGCTTTTAACATTGGAAGATATGTTTAATATTTACTTATTACTATGCAAAACAAAATCCATATTCTTTGGGCATTTGTTAAGTCTTCAATTACAACATGTAGTAGGCGAGAGATAACACGTAGGTGTCTTTAATTAATTTAAATTAATAAATAATTATTTAATGGTTAGGTACCTTATCAACATGTATATAGCAAGATAAATAACAAATAAATTAGAGGGATGATAAAACTTTAAAAATATTAAAAATATATAATCTTTAGGTAAATGACATTGTCAAAATGGTAATGTTTGGAAATTTTGAAGTGCAAAGTGTTTTTCCTACACGTAATAAGGAAATATGAACAAATATTATTTACTTATAATTAGTGATTCTAGTCATTAATTGTAGGCACCCCAAAATTCACATACATGTTCCCATATTATCCTGCTATGCACCTAGGGAAAGGATGTTATGATGTATATGTATTGATGGAGATGCTGACATGTGGCACACATCCCCTTATCTTATTATATCATTCATTTATGATTTATTATGCTTAGAAGGTCGGCCTCAGTATTGGCCATAGGTTAGAATGGTATATATAGGGGTTAGAAGGTTGTAGTTAATCATCATATGGAGTATTGGAGTGTTATTGTATGGTTTGGAGGTTACCCCCTCAAAGTGGTATTGGAGGTTGCCCCCTCGAAGTGGCAAAGCTATTATATGAGCATATTGTCATCATTTATCTATATTTTGGTGTTCTCTCATGTTATTCTGTTGTATATGTTCTGATTTATACAAGTAATATCCTTACAAGTGGTATCGTAGTAGTATTTACCAAAAATTAGGCAAAACCCTAATTTTTTTGTTTCGAATATATCTTAAAGTGGGTATCAATTTTTTTCCAATTTTTGCATCATAATTTTGAAATACTCTAAGTCATAATATATGAATATTTCAGCTCCATTGGATCTATTTTGCGGATGTTATTGGTGTTTTAGGTTTTTTCATAAATTTGCTTTTCAGGAAGCAAATTGTGGTATTTTTTAGCAAAATTTATATTTTCAGAAAGCTCTTGAAATTTTAGTTAGGGTTTGTTCTTTGTGTTTTTATCCATCTACCGAAATATTTTCAGAATTCCTAAACCCTAATCATGATCACGGGGATAACAAATTTTCATGGAAATGGTGAGATGGATGCTAAAGAATGGTGGATAAAATTTAAAATATATATTTCTCATATTTCATGACAAGGAATAATTTTTTACATTATCTTGGTGGTCTGCATGGATTTGGTTTTCGAGTTAAAAAATGACAGAAGGATTGGTCTTGGGAGGAAATGGAACAACTTTTATGGATAGATGGGACCATAAAGAGGAAGAAGAGTCAAAGGAAGATGATGGGAAAGAATATATTGAAGAATCAAGAGAGAAAGAAGATGAAGAGGAAGGTGAAGAAGATTCAAGGGAAGATGATGGTGCAACATATATTGAAGAATCAAACACAGAAGAAGTTGAAGAAGACTATGAAGAAGAGGAAGAAAAACAAGATATTGATGCAGAAGAAGATATTATAGCTCCCAAGAAGGAAGATACCATATTTTAGTTTCATGGATGCATTCAAAGGAATAAGATAATTGTTTCCATAAACCCTAACAAAGTGAGTATAACTTCATCAACAAGGATATGGCTCAACATCTACATATTCAAGAAAGTAATATCAAAGAAGCTCAAGTGAATGGTAAGAAAATTCAAGTTTTTGAAGATTTAAAACTTACTATGGACAAATATACTTTACATTCAGATTTTTTTGCCTTATATATGGATGGTTTGGATATTGTTCTTAGGTATCCTTGGTTAGAGACATTGGGGACAATTAATATTAATATGAAAAATAAGTTTATGAAGATTTGGTACAAAAAGAAGAAGGTCACTTTACAGGATATCAGGCTTAATGGAAATCAAAGAAAAGTCAATATAGACCATGAGGATGATTTAGAATATGGAGAAGAAGGGAATAAGGATGATTCAAAAGAGGAACATGAAGAAAAAGAAGGAAATGATGATTCATCTACTCAAGAGAAAAAAAAATATCAAATGCAAAGGTGGAAGGAGAAAAGAAAGTTCGAAATAGGTTGATAAGGTTGAGGATACTACAACTACAGCATATGGAAATCCACATCAACATGAGAGAAAAAAATCATGGAGATATCCCGTGGCACATCATATTTCCAACCAATATAAATATATAGGTAATTGGAGGAATAATCACTTTATTTATACTGGGGATCAATGGAGCAACAATTATGAAGCATGGAATCCTTATTATGGTTATACATGGAATCCTTATTATGGTTATGCATTGAATCCTTATGTTGGTTATGCATGGAATCCAAGGATGATAAACTATGGTCACGAATGGAATCAAAGTTATGCAACGGAATATGGATATTAGTTCAGATATGTATCATCTACCAGATCACATATGGATGGATGATTGATCATGGTGCAAAGTGTGTAAAAATTTACAACACACTCATTACATGGTTTCTTCTTATGTTTCGGGACAAAACATGTCAAGGAGGGAAGGAATGCTATGCACCTAGGGAAAGGATGTTATGATGTATATGTATTGATGGAGATGCCGACATGTGGCACACATCCCCTTATCTTATTATATCATTCATTTATGATTTATTATGCTTAGGAGGTCGGCCTCAGTATTGGCCATAGGTTAGAATGGTATATATAGGGGTTAGAAGGTTGTAGTTAATCATCATATTGAGTATTGGAGTGTTATTGTATGGTTTGGAGGTTACCCCCTCGAAGTGGCAAAGCTATTATATGAGCATATTGTCATCATTTATCTATATTTTGGTGTTCTCTCATGTTATTCTGCTGTATATGTTCTGATTTATACAAGTAATATCCTTACATATCCTAAGTACATCTTGTTATTCACCCCTTTATGATTGATTAATTAAATTGATTAATCATGTGCATTATACCCCTTTGGATTAATTAAATTAATCTTTAGTACCCCTTTAGCTAGCTTAATTATCATTTATTAAATAAATGATTAATTAATTAGTGTGCACATTATAGCTAATTAAATTAGTTATTTAAATGGGAAAGTACACTTATTTTCCTAGTCAACTGCTACTTGGACTCCACTTCACCAAATTCATTCAACTCGGGTTCTAAAATCCTAGAAAGGTGGGGGTAATTAAATTACACGTACAACCACCTTTTCGGATGTAATTTCGCTAATCAAATAATTACCGCCCTCAAATGGGAATGAATTCATTCAAAGCATTCAACTTCCATCAACTGTTATTTTTAGTGTGTGCATTCAACCGCTTTTATACCAACTCAGACCACTTACTTAGCCTCTATAAAAGAGCATGTCTATCCCTTTAAAAATCCTCTTGACTCTCTTGGATTTACAACACACTTACTCATTAATTTTGTTCTCTAATATTTACATATTAGATACTTTCATATATGTGTTTCTAGCAATTTGCATCCCCATTTGGAGGTCATTCAAGAGTACCCACAATCTTCATTTCACAAGGTTGCACAAGATTAAAGTTTCCTGAACCTTATTTGAGGTTTGCAACAAAGAGCTATAGGAAGGTTTGCGATTACATTTTGTTTGTATTTTGTTTAGTTAGGTTTTCATTGTTTACATTAGTAATTTCATAATTTATTTCGATTGTTTTATTTCCAAAGTGTCTATATGTATTGCATATAATATATTTTTTAAATTTCTAAATAATCTTTGTTATTGTGTTAGAATTAATTTTTATCTACCAACATAATATCACCTTACCATTACCCTTAGTTGTCATTATAGAATACTTAGTAACATCAAAAATATTAACATTCATAACAAATATTTTCTAAGGCCAAGATCTCGCTTATTGATCCCCGAGATGTCACCACGCTTATAATGCTTCATCTTTTGTTTTCATATTTCATTACTTCATTTTATGTAACAAATGTCATTCATATGTTATTTTTGTCTTCCTCCGCTTCATTACATCTCACAAAATGCCATTTTTTAATCATATACATTGGTTGTATTAGACTTTGTGTGCATGACATAGCTTCATTAGTCTATTAGGCAAGGACGGTGCAGTGCCCTTTTAGACTCTTGAGCTTTTATGGTAATTAAAGAAAGCACTTATTCATCATCACACACACTTGTAATTAGTGGTTGGGAGCGTTGCATTCCTTAGAAACCCTAAATATGATAATGGCTTCCACTAGTTGATCGAAATGTGGCTTGTCAATTTTAGTTCTCTGATCTAATAGAGAGCTCCCAAGCTTTAAAATATCACTTATGGATCCACCACTGCATACCACTTCTTTTAATCATGACCTTACATTGAATCTATATCATTATTAGTAGTTTTTAAAAGTTATTTGTTTAATTTATCCTCTGTATTAAGGCCTTATTAACTTACACCCTTACTAGTGCCAAAATTCTAACATATACTTCACATGTTGCATAGTGGATTTGTTTTAATTCTAATGATGGTGAACATATGTTTTTCTTCTTTGCACTCTTTAATTTAAGAAAAATTTTTTCGATCGTACGTCAAATATAATGTAATGGTTAAAAATTTGTTATAAAGTAAGGCATTCAATATTGTACTTTTTCATGCTTGATATACCTACAAATGAAATGATATAGGGTGATTCTTTAGACTACATTGTATTTCTAATTTCTAAGGTGTAGGTGGATTAACAAGTGATGAGCTCAAAATCCATGTTTACAAAATTTAGAACAAACATATATGTATGCAATTAATTCTTAGGCTCTTTCTATTACAACCTACACTTAAAGGCAGTACTCACACTATAATGTGGCCCTTGTTTATTTATATTTAATCCCACAAATAGTTTATATCACTTCCTCTCCTCTCACTTTTCGATAATATAAATGCATAAAGATTTGGGATAAATATACATAGACATTCCCATAAAGAGTCACCTTTATCTTCATATTTAATTTATTTGTGCAATGTTGATTACTAGATCATCAAATTTGATGGGGTAGAAGATTAAATTACTGTTATGTTAGGTTATATGTAAATGTAAATGAATCACCTCAACTTAGTAACTAATAAAACCAACATGACTTCAAACTAATAGCCATGAAAATTGGTATTGTTTTTCATACATCATGTTGAGAAGTTCTCATCTTCATATAATTTAGGTTGTAATAATTTTGTTAAACTTATGGATATGAATTTTTTAATTAAGAACCACTTTCCTTGTCTAATTTAATAATCATGGTAATAATAAAACATAAAGTATTTAATGTTGTTGTACTTATTTTATAAATCCATCTTATTAACCATATGGCAAAGCTCTAAGATTTTGGATGGAAAACATAAATATGTTCTATTTTTTGAATCAAGCAAAGATTATAATTTTGAGAATGTATATAAACCCATTATTGGCCCTTCTTCATCTATTCCTCCTCTTTGTTTTAAAAATTTGTTCATCTCTTTATTTTATTTCATCTACTTAAATAAAATTTCCTCTTTGCAATGGTAGTTTCCTTTGCTTTCTTTGAGTATGGATATAGTTTCTTCTTTTTATCTTTTCAATACCTTTAGCTATATATTCATTAAGATCATATATATAGCATATCGATGTACTCATATGATAGATCTAGCATTTTGATTTTAATATAGCATTTTATTTGGCATCATAATTCTTATGATATTTTATGGTAATGAAGTTTTAGAAAGGTTTATATTTGAAAACTTGGAGCAAAATTTGTAATTTTTGATATATTAAAAATAATTAAATATTAATAGTTTTAAAAGAAAAAGAAATATTCTTATCCTTTCTTATAAAATTTAATTTATTTTACATTGAAAATAAATTTTGATATAAAATATGCATTAGAAACATGAGATATTAAAACTAAAAAATAGAGCCTTTCTCATTACTTATCCATGAATGCATAAACCATTTTGATCTTTTACAAAAGCTCGGAGGATAAAACCTCATGCAAACTTTTTTTGTGGAAAGAAGGTATTTGTTTTTTTTTGAAATGATGAAAACATTGAAAAGAAAGAAATTCATCCTGTTAAAAAAAATACTATCAATACGAAACTTAACATTTATTGTGCATCAATATAAGGTTGAAAAACTAAGAAATAACGTACGTGAATTACATAGGGGAACTTGTAAATGGAAACTCCAAAAATACCTTACTTAAAAAATCTTTAAATTATATAAAATTGAAAATCAAGATTAAGATGAAGCTCATGCTCTCCTAACCTACCTACTTATTAAAGTTGAAGATGAAGCCCTCATTTTCTTGACCTTCCCAACATATAATTAGTTAATAGGCTATTTATGTGGGAAACCCCACTCTTCCATGTCCTGTCTCATAATATTGTTAGCCACGGAAAGTTGCATGATACCCGATTATTATTTGGTTGACCACATTTTGATTTCATTTGGTGGTATTATATAATTAAACTTTGCAAAATTTTATGCATCCACTTCTTAATGTTAGCTTAAACTATAATAACTAGAATCAAAATATTATATAAATTGTAGACATGATTCCCCACATTTAACTTATCTCGTGTCCTTATGGATATCATAATCCTTGACCACTATTTTATTTTATTTTTTCATGGATACACTTAGCATTGATTGGGTTATAAAGTAACATCATGACACATGTAATGGGGAAATTAATCTTTGTGTTCTTTTTAATGTTTGGTGTTATATTTTTATTTAATCAATATTAATAATGTGTATCTTGTTGGTGGGAAATTTATTAATGTATTGCTCATTTAATATGTTTAGGGTGAGGGAGACTTTGTGGTCACGACTACAACCCATGTTTAATATTGACGACCATTTACGTGTGCTTATGTGTTTTTAACTATAAATATTTAATAATTTCATAATTTTCTTTGTAAGTTTCTTAATGATAGGTGACAAATGGTTTCACAAAGAGTTAGACATGGTCATAGTTTATCATGCTCCTTACGCCAATAGGGGTGCAACTACAATGGAGGTGGCCCTCTCACCAATATAGTATGCCAATAATGGTGACACCCAAACCTTCATCTTTAGCTTAGGCGATGTTGTTGACATCATCGGTGGCGGCGCCGACATACATCGTTAGCGCTGCAGACTCAATGCACCTTCAAATTGTGTTGACAACTCTACACACCTTCATATTTGAATATCGAAGTAACATTGCACCTCCTTTTCAGTGCAAGTGCTAGTGATACAATAAATGCCTAGGTTGATACTTACAATCATAAATTGGTTTGCAAACAAACACATTTTGATGGTTTTATTTTTATTTTTATTTTTGATTGTTAAACACTTTTGATTGGAGCTTTGAATCGAGAGCTAAATAGTGTCCCATCCTTATAGTGAAGAGTAATGCATATACAAAAAGAGGTATGTCAACCGGAAAGAAACTATAAAAAGGAAGATAGAAAAACAAAGGTAAGATATACGATTAGCCTCAACAAAACAAGAGAAAATGAGAATACAAACATAAAGAGCTAAAATTAACTATTAAAAATCTTCACAATATAGGCTTGGTTTCCATAAGTGAGAACCATTCACCCACTAAGCTTGTCGCAGAGCCAAATTTGGCGATCTTCGTAAGAAGGGATAGGAGGATCCCGTCGTCGCTTGAAACATTTAAATTCGGGCAGGGGAGAACCAATGGGTTCACCCAATTTTGTAAGATTAAGAGGAATGACATGAGATGGCCCAAGTACCTTTGGAGCAAAAATAGAGTGAACAAAAACAACAAACAATAACAAGAGTTTGTTCCGCCTCTCCAATTCCATACAAACCCCATGATCAAACCACTATGAAGATGTTGAGGAATCGACAGGTAAGTGCACCAAGTTGGGGGCCAAACGGAATCTTAAGTGGACGCATTTTTCAAAAAATAAAAACTTCAACTTGTACGAGTTTTTGAAATAGTTACACTCAAAATTGGAAGATGTTTTATAAATATGAATCATAGCATTTTGAGTCTAGTTTCTAAGCTACTAAATTTTATTGAAAATAAATAAGTTTAAGTGGGTCAAATAACTAAAATATCAACATTTGCTCATATTTTTGTTAAAAACATAATAGAGCGACTTTCGTGCCCCCACCATTTTTTAGCATCATTTAGTAGTTTTGAAAACCCATTGGGTGAAAGATAGCTAGAGCATCTAGTTTGTGCAAGATTTTTTTAAAGAATGTTTTAGCAAGTATTTATTTTTTTATGATTTTTCTAGTACATAAATTATATGTTTTGAAAAATAACGGGGCTCACTGTGCCCCCTAACTACCTCAAAAGTATTGAAAATTAGATTTTTTTTTTTGAATATGTATAGAATTAGGCCTAGTTTGTGTTAGTATATTTTTTTTTCAATTTCAATGACCCAAAAAATACACGATGAAAGATAGACATATTTAAACTTCAAAAATAGCTATAAAAAGGCATAGCTAGAAAATAAATAATATGGAAACCTTATATTAGTCGAGAAAATTTGTAAAATTATATTTTTAGAAAGAAAAATTCTACTCTACATCGTGGTATATATATTTTTAAACGAATTGATTGTTTTATTTTGATTTATCATGGAGGAAGTGGCATTTTTCATTTCCTTGCAAAAACACATCATTTGTTGTGTTTGTGCGGTCTATGCCTCGAGGCTTGGGATCCAAACTAGATCCCAAGCTTTGAGGCATGGCTTGAAAAAGAGAAAATACAAAACGCGTACGCATTCTCGTATAGTATAAACATTGTATATGCTTTTGGTATGCTTTTATTTACAAAAATAAATGTATAAGTATAAGTTTTTCATTTATTATTATTTATATTTTATTATTTCTTATACTTATACTTTAAATTTATTTATGTAAATATAAGAAATTAGGGTCACTCTACACCTTATGGAATTAGTCTCACAACTCCATGAGTCACGGTTTAGGAGATAGTTTTTTATAGTATAATTTGGTCAGTACATAGGTAATTTTCAAGATTTCAGCATTCAGCCTAAAGCTTTTAGCGTTTAACTTCTACAATCGAAACCCTAAACCCTAGGCCATAAACCTAAACCCTAAACTGTAAACCTTGAGCCCTAAACCATAAACCCTAAACCTTGAACCATGATCCCTAGACCCTAAAACCTAAACCTAAACCTTAAACATTCAACCCTTACCCATGAGCCCTAAACCTTGAGCCTTAAGCCCTAAACCCTGAGCCCTAAGCCCTAAGCCCTAAACCCTAAACCATGAACCATGAGCCCTAAATGCTAAACCCTAAACCATAAAAACTAAATCCTAAACCATATACCCTAAACCTTAAACATTGAATCCTAAACCTTAAACCCTAAACCCTAAGCCTTGAACCCTACACCCTTATCCCTGAGCCCTAAAATCTAAACCCTAAACCCTAGACCATATACCCTAAGCCCTAAACCCTAAACCCTAAACCCCGAGCCCTAAACCATAAACCTTAAACTTTAAGCCCTAAACGTTAAATCCTAAACCCTAAACCTGCTACGCCCTTAACCTATTGCTTGTATTAGGATATGAGTAGTCACTTGTGGCTTACCATATCATTTTATTATATCATTTATACTTTCTCATGCTTAATAGGTTAGCCTAGGTGATGGCCATAACATATGAATAGTATATATAGATGATTGTAGGTAGTTCATTATCATTGGAGCATTTGAGTCTTATTATATGGTTTGAAGGTTACCCCACAAAAGTGGCGAAGCTATTACAATTGCATATTGAGATCATTATTCTAAAATATTGTGTTATTTGGTGTTATATTACTGCTCATAATCTGAATTATACTAGTAATTTCATTACAAGTGGTATCAGAGTTGCGATCTGGGCCAAAATTAGGGCAAAAACCCTAATTTTTGTTTCCGCAATATATTTTGAACCAGAGCGAATTGGTGGGAGATATTTTTACCAGAGTTGTGAAACATTTCAAGTAAGGTTCCTTGAAAATTTTAGACTTTTTTGATTTATTTTGCACAAGTTATTACAAATTTAGGGTTTTTCATAAAATCACTCCCTAGGGTGCAAATTGTGGAATTTTTTCAAGTTCTTTACATTTTCGGAAAGCTTTGAAAAAATAGTATTAGTATCTTCTCTGTGTTTTTTCCTGTTTGGCTGAATTTGTATCGAAACCCTAAACCCTAAATATATCGTGGTGGGGCCTTCCACAAGAGCAAAAAAATAATCTAGTTAATACGGGTAAAACCCCAGATAAAGATGAGATAGTGATTGAAGAGATGGATTCAGAAGGGGTAAATACATATTCCTAAACACTAGGGTTTACTTCAGTTGATCATAAGGTGAGTCAACTTGAGCATGAGTTGCGAAATGTACAATCTGAGATGGCCTCTAAAGGAGACATATCCCAAATCAATCATTGGTTGGATGATATCACGCAACATGTAAAGGGTAAACAGATGGCCCAAATCCATCCCATATTAACCAAGGAGGATCTTCAGCTCAAAATCATGGACAAAATAACCACGTTGGATCACTTTTCCAGCCCAATAGAATCTAACTTATTCAGTAACCACGGAACATGATGCCGAAAGTGGATATGTGCAAATTTGATGGTAAAGATCCACCAATTGATAAATCAAATGGATAACTTCTTTAAGCTACATCAAACACCATAAGGAAAAAGGTGACATTGGCATCCCCAGTATCTTGAACCGCACCAATTCGTTTGGTATCGATGGTTATGTGCTTGAGGCGGAAGAATGGTCTCAAGGTGTCACTTGGACGAGTTTTACCAAGGGAGTTGCAAATCGCACTATAGTTCCAGTGTTTCAGAGAACTACTTTAGTCAATTAGCAAAGTTACGACAAATAGGATCAGTCAAAGATTATGTGCATCAATTCCAAAACCTATCCTTAAGGGTGGAGAATATACCAGAAGAGAATTTGAATGACCTATTTCTTGGGGGTCTTAAGGACCACATCGAGCATGAGGTACGTATGTTTAATCCACTCAAGCTTTCTGATTCTATTATCATGGCACGTCGAGCAGAGGAAAAAGTTCTTTGTAGTAGGAGGCCGCCTTTCATTAACACCAAAGACCGTAGTATCTCTTCCCCTTCATTTTCTAGGCCAATTAGACTGACTCCTCACCAAATGGAAGAAAAGAGAGCAAAAGGATTATGCTTTAACTATGATAGAAAATATGGACCGGGACACAAATGTGTTGAGAAGAAGTTGTTCTATATTGACGGAGGTAATGAGGATGATGAGGATGCTGAAATTATAGGAGAGGCTGAGGAACCAGTAGAAGAGGAAGTAGAGGATCACCAACCTATAATTTCTTGCCATGCATTGTCAGGTATTAGTACTCCTCAAACACTCAAGGTTATTGGCTATCTCAAAAAACAAAAGGTGACAGTGTTGATTGACTCAGGGAGTACTCATAACTTCATAAATAGTAAGTTAGCTACCCGCCTCAATTGTTTTATTTACCTAGCTCCAGAAATGTAAGTTATGATTGCGGATGGTGGGACAATCAAGTGCACAGAAAGTGCCACGGTAGATCAAGCTTTCCATGGGAGACTACATGTTAGACTCACCTATGTTTGTTATTTCTATGGGAGGGGTAGATATTGTTTTGGGTGTCCAATGGCTCACAACCTTAGGTACTATAGAGATGAATTTCCAAGAATTGTTCATGTGATTTCATTCAGATGGAAGGACAATACAATTGAATGGGATGGTAGCTAAGTCTCCACAAATTATTAGCTCTCATCGATGCGAGAAGGTTCTCAAAAACAAGTAGATGGATTTATAGCAAAGTTATTTTCCATAAAAGTACAAAATACAGAGTCTTCAATGCCACCCGATCTTCAGAAGATTGTTGATGCTCACTCATCTGTTTTTGATGCAATTCCAAAGGGACTACCACCAGTTAGGGATCATGATCATGCCATTCAGTTGATTCCAGGGAGCCAAACACCTAACATCAGACCATACAGATACCCATATTCCCAGAAAAGTGAGATCGAGAAAATGGTTCAGAAATGTTGAAGGCATGTATCATCAGGCCTAGCAGAGTGCCTATTCTTCCCCAGTGGTCATGGTATGTAAGAAGGATGAAACATGGAGGATGTGTCCAGATTACCGAGAACTCAACAAGTATACCATCAAAGATAAGTTTCCTATTCCAGTAATTGATGATTTACTTGATGAATTGCATGGTGCTATTTATTTCACAAAATTAGATCTTCGTTCGAGGTACCATCAAATTAGAATAAAAGAGGAAGATGTTCATAAAATGGCTTTCAGGACTCATGAGGGCCATTATGAGTTTTTGGTAATGCCTTTTGGTCTTACAAATGCGCCTTCAACCTTTCAAAGCTTGATGAACACTGTTTTCAGGCCATTTTTAAGGAAATTTGTATTAGTTTTCTTTGATGACATATTGATTTATAGTAAGACATGGGAAGAACACTTACAACATGTAAATAAAGTGTTGGAAGTTTTGGAGAAACATACTCTCTATGCAAAGCCATCTAAATGTTCTTTTGGTGTATAAGAGGTAGAGTACTTGGGTCACATTATATCCCATGAAGGCGTCAAAGTTGATCCTCAGAAGATCAAAGCTATGGTGGAATGGCCAAGGCCCAAAACTCTCAAAAATCTTCGTGGGTTCCTAGGACTAACAGGGTACTATAGAAGATTTGTGCGGGGATATGGTAGAATAGCAACCCCACTCACTGCATTGCTAAAGAAGGATGCCTTCCATTGGACAGACTTAGCCACTAAATCCTTTGAGCAGCTGAAGGAAGCCTTGTGCAACACCCCAATTTTGGCTACTCCCAACTTCTCAAAAACCTTCATTGTTGAATGTGATGCTTCAGGATCAGGATTGGGAGCAGTTCTAATGCAAGAAGGAAGACCAATTGCATTTGAGAGTCACCAATTCAAAGGAAAAGATCTACTCAAACCGGTCTATGAGAAAGAAATGATGGCTATTCTTCATGCGGTCAAACAATGGAGGCCCTATCTCATGGGTAGACACTTCAAGGTAAAAACTGATCATGATAGTCTTAAATACTTTTTGAGCAAAGGTTATCATCTGAGGAACAACAAAAGTGGGTAACAAAATGTTGGGTTATGATTTTGAAATCATATACAAAAAGGGTAAAGAAAATGTAGTAGTTGATGCGTTGTCCAAAAGGGATACATCCACAGATGCCTTACTATGTGGAATGTCCATGTTAACGACCGATTGGGTGGATGAAGCAAGATTGGAATGGGATCAAGACAAGGATACACAATCTCTAATACATAATATCAAGCAAGGATCTATGACATCTAACAAATTTGAGTGGAAAGGTAATGCCCTATGGTACAAGGATAGGTTATACTTGAGCAAAGATTTTGAGTTGAAGCATAAGATTCTTGCAAAGCTACATGCCTCTCTTGTTGGAGGAAACTTTGGGTTTTTGAAGACATATCATAGAATAAAAAGAGAATTATTTTGGGAAGGACTCAAGGGGGATGTACAAAAGTTTGTATCGAGTGCTTAGTGTGCCAGCAATGTAACAAAGGGGAAACAATTAAGACAATAGGTTTGTTACAACCCTTACCGATTCCTAGCCAGAGATGGGAGGAGGTCTCCATGGATTTCATCACCGGATTGCCTTGTTTAGATGGTAAGAATGTTATTTTCGTGATTATGGATAGGCTCACAAAATATGCCCATTTTGTCCCCTATCACATCCATTTACAACTAAAATACAGATCGCAGCTATTTTTTGGAGACAGTTCAAAGGATACATGGAACCCCAAAATAATTGTAAGTGATCGTGATCCTATTTTCACAAGTAATTTTTAGATAGAATTATTTTCATGTTTGAGTACTCACCTATCTCACAATTCATCTTACCATTCTCAAACCGATGGGCAAATGGAAGTGGTCAACAAATGCTTAGAGGGGTATCTACGTTGTTTTGTATTAGATAAGTAGGAAAGATGGATTAAATGGCTACCACTTGCAGAATGGTGGTATAACACATCTTTTCATACCTCTTCTCAAATGACCCCATTTTTAGCATTATATGGTTACCATCCACCTTCTATCACTTCCTCCTTGAGGGTGCAAACTAAGGTCAAAGATGTTGAGGAACACATTCAACATCAACAATAGGTTTTGGTTAGTTTGAAGGAGAATTTAGCATTAGCACAAAATAGGATGAAACAACAAGCAAATCAACATCGTAGTGAAAGACATTTTGAAATTGGTGACTGGGTTTTTGTACGTCTCTAGCCTTACAAACAAATGTCTCTAAAGCAATAGAAAAAGGACAACAAACTTGCTCCTAAATACTATGGCCCTTATCAGGTTCTACAGAAAATTGGCAGTGTTGCTTATAAACTAGAGTTGCCTCCATCTTCACACATACACCCAAAGATTCCATGTTTCATGCTCAAGAAGGTTATTGGACAAAATTTGAAGCCCGAGACGAGTTACCGTAACTTGACGAGGAAGGAAGAATCATTTTGGAGCTAGAGAAGATTCTCTGAAACACGTCTTGAGAGGTGAGAACCAAGAGACATTAAGGAATATCGATCAAGTGGAAGAATCGAGCATAGAAGATGCCACCTGGGAGGATAAAGTTTTTCGCAGAACATCCAGATTATTCAACGTTGAGGACAACATTGGTTTGAAGGGGAAGGGAATGCTACACCCTTAACCTATTGCTTGTATTAGGATATGAGTAGCCGACTTGGGCTTACCATATTATTTTATTATATGATTTATACTTTCTCATGCTTAATAGGTCAACTCAGGTGATGGCCATAACATATGAATAGTATATATAGAGGATTGTAGGTAGTAGTTCATTATCATTGAGCATTTAGTCTTATTATATGGTTTGGAGGTTGCCCCCTCGAAGTGGCGAAAGCTATTACAATTACATATTGAGATCATTATTCGAAATATTGTTATATCGTTATTTGGTGTTATATTGCTACTCATAATCCCTAATTATACTATTAATTTCATTACTAGTATACCATATACCCTAAGCCCTAAACCCTAAACCTAAATCCTAAATCCTAAACCATAACCCCCAGAACCCATAAACCCTAACCATAAACCCCTAAACCCCCGAAACCCTAAACCTTAAACCATGAACCATGAGCCATAAACCCTAAACCAACCATGAACCATATTTCATCAATATTTCCTAGTATTTCGTGCTCTAGAACCATCATTGAGTCTCGCATATAAACTACCTTGTTTATGAGAGGTGGGACAAGTAACTAAATGGATATGACATCTACCTTGTGCCTTGCCTTAATGCATATTACACGTCTCTTCTAAAATTATTTCTCCTCACATATACTTGCACTCTTGAATGTAAATTTATTCACACTCTAAAACAAATTTCACATTTCTCATATTTCCATGTATGGTATTATGCAAGCTAGGATGACCCATTGGAAGCTGGAAAAAATAACCATCACAACACAAAAATTAATCTTAAAGGAAACAAAAGAAACATAGAGAATATACCAATGTGGAGGTGTAGGATCATAATTGAATTTCTTGCAGTATCCTCTCCTCTGGAGAAAGAGAAAGTTCTTGTTCTACTGGAATGGATAGTAAATTTGATAGAACTTCCTGAAGTGTTCAAAATAAGCATAGAAATAGGGGAATGGCTAAGAACACAAAGGGGTTATCAATCACCTAGTAAATATTTCTTATTTAGTTCTAAATGGGAGTCACCTGGCCTATGACTTAGTGACCTTCCATTCATTGATAATTCCTTATATGATAAACCCATGGATGTTTTCAAAAGCACCTTAAAAAGATAGGGGTAGTCATCAATCCGAGTGAAGGGTGTGATGTGATTTCCAAGCAACTTGAAATTGATATAGATTTAGAGGTCATAACACAAATTTACAAATATCTCTATCATTATAAATGGAAGCCAAATAACGGTGTCTCCTTATATCCAAGAATCAAGAACTACTGGGGTCTAAGAAAGGATTGGACATTCAGAATCTGACATTTCCCTCCTTCAAAATATCAACAGATGAAAGACATCAAATTGTGATGACTCTCTTTAAATGTTCTGCCTACGAAGTCGATGAACCCTTTTCAATTGAATACTCTCTGTCAATTACTAATAAGAATGGGTAAGACACAAAACATTACAATGAGTGAAATATTTCCCATGCGATGGGAAAAAGAAGATAGTTGTATTGGGTAATATTTCTTTACCCTGAGCCCTGAGCCCTAAACCCTAAACCCTAAACCCTAAACCCTAAACCTTGAGCCCTAAACCCTAAAACCCAAACCCTAAATATTGAGCCCTAAAACCTAAACCTTAAACCTTAAACCCTAAACCCTAAACCTTAAATTCTAAACATTAAACCCTAAACCCTAAACTATGAAACCTAAACCATGAACCCTAAGCCCAAAACCCTAAATCCTAAAACCTTAAATGTTGATCGCTAAACCCCGAACCCTAAACTTTGAACCCTAACACCTAAACCCTTAACCTTGATCCCTAAACCATGAGCCCTAAACACTAAACCCTGAACCATGAGCTTTGAACCCTAAACCTGAAGCCTTAAACCCTGAACCCTAAGCCAAAAACCTAAATCGTAAACCATACACACTAAACCCTAAACCCTTAGCCCTAAACCCTAAACCTTAAACCCTCAACCCTAAGCCCTGAGCCCTAAACCCTAAACCCTAAATACCGATCCCTAAAACCTAAACCTTGAACCCTAAACCCTAAACACAGGATCCCTAAACTCTAAACATTAAACCCTAAACCTTAAATAAATTCTAAACACTAAGTCCTAAACCCTAAACTATGAAGCCTAAACCTGAACCATGAGCCCGAAACACTAAAACCCTAAATCCTAAACCCTAAACCCTAAATCCTAAACCATGAGCCCTAAACCCCAAACCCTAACCCCTAAACACTCAACCCAAGACCCATAAACCCTAAACCCTAAACCCTGAGCCTAAACCATAAACCATAAACCCTGAACCATGAGCTTTGAACCCTAAACCCTAAACCATAAACCTCGAATTATGAGCCAAAAACATAAACCCTAAACCCTAAACACTAAATCCTAAACCCTAAACCCTTAGCCCTAAACCCTAAACCCTAAACCTTGAGCCCTAAACCCTATTCCTTGAACCCTGAGCCCTAAACCCTAAATCCTAAAACCCAAACCCTAAATATTGAGCCCTAAAACCTAAACCTTAAACCCTAAACCCTAAACACCAAATCCCTAAAACCTAAACCTTAACCCTAAACCTTAAATTCTAAACACTAAACCCTAAACCCTAAACATCATTTTAGTAAGGATCTCATTTTAGTAAGAAATAGACAAACATCATAGAGTTGATTCGTGGTCACTAAAGTGAATTATGGACCAAATTTCAAAATTAGTACCAATTCAAGCAGTGGTAGGGCCAAAATCCAATCCAAAAGGTCAAAAAACCTACAAAACGACTATATGTTTTCACAAAACAAAGACCGACTACAATATATATGGCTTGAAAGTTTTAGGTCATTGCTAAAATTCTGAAAAATGAGTAAGTACTGACCAAATTAGATTTTGAAAAACTATCTTCTAGATTATCATTTGTCGAACTACGGGACCACTTCCATCAGGTGCAGAGTGACCCTAATTTCTTATATTTAGTAAAATAAATTTAAAGTATAAGAAATAATAAAAGTATAAAGAAATAATAAAATAAATCTTATACTTAACATTTATTTTACTAAATATGGCTCCTTCCAGCCCCTACAAACTTCATATAGAGAAAAAACGTGTACGCATTTTGTGTTCATAGAAATGCGTACACGTTTTAGGTTCATGAATTCCCAAGCCTAGGAAAACATAACACGATCGCGTTATTACAAAATGCGATCGCATTTCATTCATTTTTAGATTTTTGTCCACTTTTTGGCCCCCAACTTGGTGCACTTACCCAATAGAAAAAGGCCATGATGAGACACACCTGATCAAGGGCATCCTCCACTCGCAACTCATAACAATGGTAAGGAAGGATGAAGTGATTAGTAATGAATAGAGAAATGCCATTTTCAGGGTTGAGAAGGAAGAGGTGAGAAACAAATACACTTGCGATTTCTAAGTTGACTGAGCATGACCAGAGCTTTGTAGATATTCCATTCTAATAATCTTTTCAATTGCTTTCATAAGCGAAGGAGAACCCACTCGGAAGACCTTATGGAGATGACAAGAGGAGACCAAAGAGAAGAAAGAAACTTCTCTCTTCTCGCCACGAAGATGGAGAAAAGGAAATGGGGGAAGAGCCATTCTATGAGAAAACAAAGAGAACACATAAAAACAATGAATGGAAAGGACACAACCGTCATGCCTTCCTAAAAAATTTCACATGTATCAAGAGGGCTTGGCGACCGCATGTGGAGTGAAGTTTGAACAATCATGAAGGATAATGGCATCAATAAAATTCCATTGTTCGCCTTTATTAGAAATGATGGTGTCATTATTTTGGAAGATGTTGTGATTTGCTAGAGTGTCCGCCGCAAAATTAGTTTCCCAAAAGGTATGTTGGATCGACCACTCCTCTAACAATGATAGCCAATGAAGGATTTGAGTGATGAGAAAATTAAGCTGCTAAGCTTCAGTTTTACCCTTTCGGATAGTTTGAATGATAACCCTTGAGTCCCATTCAATACAAAGTTGGGAACAACTAGTATCGAACACCATTCGACACTTTGAAAATGGGAGCCTTAGCCTCCGTCATGCTACTAGAACCTATCGTGAGTTTGAAGGAACTTGCTTGATCAATTTTCCTTTAGCATCCCTAATTATGCACCCGCCCGCAATATGCCCGGATTACCTTTAGAGGCCCTATCGAAGTTGAGTTTATATAATCTACCTCCATCTACACAAATATCTACACAAATAAACTTGATTATTGACTATCCATTTTTACACATTATCTATCTATTTTATTTCATTTCAAATTTGATTGTTTATTATATTGATATATTTTTAATTTGTTACTTTCTTTCATAAGCATTTTATGTAGCAAGAGTCCAAAAATTGTTGAGGGAATTTTCCTAAAATAAAAATAATAATTTAAATCACATTTATTTGTAGACATTTGAAAATGTCTTTAAACATTTATTAATCTTTAAATTATATAATTTTAGTAATATTTTGTCTCTACTCATTTTTAGTTAAAACTAACTACTCATTTTTTTGCCTATATGTTTGAGTCATATAAAGTGACATGATCATAATAAGGATTTATTATTATTGAATGTTGTTATATGCAAAGGTGTTATCATGGTCAATTTGTTTTCCAATTAAATTAAATATCAACCATCGAGGAATTCCTTCTTTATATTATGAATTTTTTTTTCACATTTTCAATTTTATCCCAACTCTAAATTTAAAAGGATGAGAGTCGTTTAATACGATTATGCTTGTGCCTATCAACATTCGACAAGCACATATGGATGATGTCACCAGTATAATAATGTGCTCCATTGAAGATATTAAGAAATATTCATATTAATGTGTGAACGTCAATTTTTGAAAAAAGGGTAATGAAGCTGAATACAAAGAGATAAGTTTGGAAGGAAATGAAAAGATAGTGAAATGCGTGCACGGTGGCATCATTAATGGTGGCATCATTAATGTTCACAAGCGTTGCTTTCTAAATTCCAAGAGATACGGTAATTACATTGTTGTATGAAGAAAATACAATTTGTCAGAAAGTTGTATTGTCGGCGGCGGAAACATGCTTTTGTTTGCTCCTCCTTCACAATCTACATGGAATTATGAGGTTGAGATTATATTACATACTGTACAGATGAGAAGGCATATACAAATGTACATAATTATAAAGAGTTCATGTAAGAAGATCAGAATCCTGCTTCTGCAATCTCATCTCCGCATTGAACTTTGAAATGAAGGCGTCCACTCGCTTGTTGAGATCATCTTGACCTGCAGACGACTCCATCATCATCATGGAACGGAGATGACTCTGCCTTTGCCTCCTCAGATTCACACTCAGACTCCCATCACGACAAGGAAAATCATCTGCTTCCTTGTCTCTGATCTTCTTCCATACCGATTCCAACGTCATCTCGTCTTCACTCTCAAATCCCATGTTTTCTTCCGAACAAGCTGGTAATGACTTTGCCCACACTTCCTCCTCCCTCAAACTTTCCTTTCCACTCGTATGGTGCTGCACAGCGAGGATAGCAAGGATGATGCAGTTGGTGAGGAAAAACAAATATGGGGTAGTCAGCCATTCGGATAAGGAATCCCTCACCCCTCTGAAATAATCAAGGCCAAGCCAAGGGAATAATAACAATAACGGAGCAGAAGCAGCCACAAACAGAAATGTGTTCCTCTCCATATTAGCGAGTATGAAATATGAATATGAAACCAACGTTCCAAGTCAATAATAATATAGCCCGCTGCCCGCCTTAGCAAATAGAAAGAGGAAAGCAACCTGCGCTTTCCGGGAATATAGTACGTGGAGAAGGGCAATAGCCGGTGGCCAATGCCCATTCGTTCATAATATGCCGCTTTTGCTCACCGACTGTGGTGGAGATGGTTACGTCACGGCCACGGAATCCGTCTGAGATTTAGCCTTTGAATTGCGGTTGTTTTGTTAGGACAGGTGGCACCGACGACTTTAATATTATATATGATTCGGTAAATAGGCAGTGTCGGAGGGGCATTGACTTGACCACGTTCCTCAACTAACAAGTCCAAGGGACCATAACACTTTGAATAAAAAGTTTGATATTCAAGCGGTGAGTAGAATTTATTGTTTTCTTAAATTATCCCAATGCTAAAAATTATATTAAAGTATTTACTCTCTACTAGTTGTTATTATATATATATATTCCAAAATAAGGATTATCCTACTTGTATAATGTAAATGATTATTGGTATTTATCTACGCCCATAACTCATTGTGTACTAACTTGATTAATTCTTATGTGTCTTTTTTTTTCATCAATATTCTCGATCATTATGTAATACTTATTATCTATCATTGACCAATCAAAACCCATTCTCATAATATACAACATATCTTCAGACATCTAGCCACCATTTCTAATTGATAGTTTATATTGTGTATTGTGCCAAGACAATGTTGACCATGACATACAAAGTCACTTAGATGAATTTGTCTTGAGACAATGATTTCATCCCAAAAACCCTAAAGTTCACATTTTCAATGCAAAAATTAGCCTAGTCAGTCATGAATCATTTGTGCAAGAAATTTTGTCGCAACAATTGCCTATAAAAACACATGTTCATTCAACCCATTTTAAGGGCCTCACACCTCACATCTTTGGGCAACTTAGGAGATCACAACAAAACACTCAATTGGTAAATTAGTCTTTGAAGTATACTCATCCAGCTCTAAGTCTACATTTTCACGTCCTTAAGCGAATAATAAAGAATAATCCCTAATTAGTTGTGGAATATTAGACACATAAGGCGAAGCTATAAACATATAGAACCCATTTCCAAAAGAAAAAGTTAGATAAGAGCCACCGAGGGAAAAGCCATCCAAATAGGACAAAGTTGCCTCGACGACTTTGTCTAAGATAAGCAACTTCTTCCCTACACGCAGCCAAACTCCTTTATTTTCAACACATCTTAATGACAACTTGTAAATCCTTCTTACACGTTGTATGCGCAACTCATTTTTAATGTTTGCTAACCTTTTATCTTGTGTAGGGATTGTTGATGGTTTCTCCTCCCGAGAGATGCCTCAAGGGGCTTGTCGAGATTGGGGTGTGATTGGACTTGGTCATTTGGGCTAAAGCACAACATTTGAGAGATGTCACCATTATGCCATAACCACCTTATCCTCACTTTATTCCCTCTCTTGTCAATGTGTTATACCCATTTTGTCCACTTGCCTCATTATATTCACTTGTCTACACCCATTTCTCGCTCATATCACCACTTTTGGTCATCCTGAGCTTTTTCACTAACCTCAATTATTCTTTGGCTTCCACCTCACATCATTTTCAACCTTTTGACCTTAAGTTCCCCAAGGATGTCATCATCATCTAAGGGCGATGACATCGATTTGGTTTTTCCATGGATGACGCCATCACCCATGGGTGATCACGTCAAGTATAAATACCCCATTATTTTTTCATTTGATCACCACTCATTCATTATTCGAAAACACTTCACTTGCTTGCACATCAAATATTTACACATATTTTCATATGTAGATGTTAGAATCGAGGTTTCGTAGTTTCCCCTTTTGCATTTGGGTCACGATATTGAGTGAGACTAAAGGTATTCTTCTTAAGTTTTCCCCTTCTCCACCCATAGATATTCTCTTTCGATGTTGTTTTCTTTACGGATGATTATGTATCAACAAATCACATTTCAAGTAAGTATCTATAACCTTCACTTAGCTTATGTGCGCATGTTTATTGTTGTGTGGATGGTTGGTCATTCATTGTTATAGATTAGGGTAGATGTATGTTTTCTTTCATTTATAGTTTAACCTTATGTTGTCATGATATTTTGAGGTAAAAAGCCACACCAAAGCATGACAACTGTACCTACCCTGAAATTTTTTACTCAAAGGTCATTTTGAGCCCTCCCTCATATCACCCTAATCCCCGAGTCAGTAAGATCCCATGTCTCTCGAAGTAGTCCAATGTGTTGTGTCGGTGTGCCCATAGGTGATTTAGGGGTATCCAGTCATTCCAATTATTTCTAAGGCAAGATCCATTAGGATAGGCCTTTTGACAAGCTTGGGAAAGGTCATTCTCTAGTCTTCCTAAAGCTTGTGCGCATCCTCCTAACTTTATGAAATGCCTAAAATCATGAGGGAGGTGTATTAGAGGTCCAAGAGCATTGTGCAATTAATTTTGGAATATTCTGGGAGGTTTCTAGAAGTTTCGGAGCATTTTCAACAAAGTGGGTCTTGGAGGCTTAAGCAGTGCACAATGCCAAAACAACTCCTAAGCTTCGAGAAGCAATTCCGGAGTTCCGTAAGGAGTTAGGAGAAAAGAAAAAGAATCATTGGAAATCTAATTCAGGGCCCTAGATTATTTTTGTCTCATAATTTTCACAACACTTAGGCACATTCTTTCTAAAACATGTTTTTTGCATTCAAAACCTTAGAGACTGAACAAAAATACTATTTTTCAGGAAGTGAATGGAAGCATCAAGAACTGATACCCCGCCATTGTATTCATAAGAACATTTTCATGCGAAATAATATAAAGAATCATCAAAAAACTCATCAAGGAACTCAAGATATGGCCTCGACAAGTGGCTCCCCAAGTACAACACAAATAGTTAGTCAAATTTTACATTGAAATTTGAACCAATAGAAAAGTGACACACTTTTTTGCACCAACCGTCCCAAGGATTTAGGACGGATGGTGCAAAAATTTTTTTCCTCTCCCAATTAATCCCTCAGACTTCAATATGACTAGTTTTAAGCTCTTTTTCGCAAGTTGAGCCCCCGTGCTCCATTTCCATGCTCTCATCTCCAACCAATCACGCAATGCCAAGTGGCCCAATAGGGAAGGGTGCAAATTTGTGCACTGACTTTCCTAGACCCTTGGGATAGCTGGGACACAAAAATGCACCCCCCACCATGAGCATGAAACATGAGATTACAAAATATTCTATCTCCCATTACTCCTCCTTTATGCACACACGAGCCTAGAAATGCTACCGGAAAGTTGAAAAACTTACTTCCACCCCATTTTTATTTCATGGCCCCATGAATGCTGTTGCAAAACCTCCATTAAACCTACAAATTATTCAGATCAGTGCCACCATGATGCTAAAATTGTTTCGAGACATCTTTGGCTACAAAAATGATGTTTTCTCACTGCCAGTGAGCCTAGAAAGTGATCGTACCAATGGTTTTAGATAAATTTGCTCACTTGCAACCACCTCTATGATATCTAAAGCTTGAAGAATCCATTAATGGCTGCCATGACACAACAACGAAAAAGGCAGTGAGCTACCTCTCCACTTCTCAAGGTTGTAGTGGGCGGATTTGTGAGAAAAATGGTGGAAATGATCCTTAAAAATCTAGTTTCGCATGAACTAGTTTTTCTGCCTTGAAGTCCCTATTTTTAGGGATATATAGGGCTGTGTTTTTATCAACATTATTCCCTCTTCGAAGAAATTCTCAAATTCCCGAAGATCCGGTGGGTGAAATCATCCGAAATTCGGGGAAGGGTCTCCAAAAATCTAGTTTCTTTTAAACTAGTTTTTACGCGATGAAGTTGCCAATTTCTCAAGATATGGAGGACTGATTTTTATCAATATTCTACCCTGTCGATGAAAATATAATTTTCCCGCTTTTTCAGACGATCAAATCACCCCAAATTTGGAGCATGGGACCCCGAGATAAAACCCAAAATTTCAAGACCTCTTTCGTTGCAATCCGACACCCTCAGTGCACTTACTAAAAATAGCATATAAGGCATGGATAAAAATAGTAAGTGGTTGAATGAAGTGAATTCATGACATTCATGGTCTTCTAGACATGAAAGAAGCATCAGATCATGAAAACAAGGTCATGAGATGATCCTAGAACTCAATCAAAGAAGTTAAACTTCCATCTCGAGTCTCGAAAACATCTTCTTGATCTCATTTGGGATGATCCGTGTGAGTGGCCGTGAGCCGAGATAGATGGGTGGTTTGAAATGAGTTAGTTGGAGTAATCTCAATGAGCTAAAGAAGTTGGTCAACCAAGTATCAAAGAGGGTCATCGTGAGCAATGCATGTGGTCATCATGAGCTCACATCAAGGAATATTTCAACAATGTTTCTAAACACTTATGTGGCAGTCTGAGGTATCTATGCATCATGCTAAAGAAGGAGGTTGTGATCATCATCAAAAGTTCTTCATCAAAAGTGGGGGATCCCCATTCATGCTACGGAGAATTCTTCTCCTCTCTCTTCATTCTTGCTCCTCTTCTCCCCCTTTTTCTAATTCTTCGTTGTGAGCAATCATTCACTTTCATCTTATTCATTAATGTGACTATAGTCTAAAAATGTAATAAGTCACCCTTATTTTATAAAAGGGGACTTAATGTTCTTTCCTAGGAATACCAAGAGTCACAAGTGGAAAAGGCAAGTGAAAAGACACAAGGGGGTAGATGAAGAGTCATTTCTTGTTCTATATAATGTAATGACACCCTCATTCTTAAGGGTTTTCAATTTTGTACACTCAAGAGAGATTTTTGAGCTAAGAAAGAGAGATAACAATTCTTCCACTTTCCTTCACCTTTTCCCCTCTATTTCCAGCATTGTACAACTTGATGAAGAATGTCAATAAAGAAAGGGATTGTTTCTTTTCATGATTCATGAATGTGTGCAACTTTGTGTGCATGGTTTCCTCTAATCGTTGACACTCTAAACTTGTTGTTTCTTTCTTATAAATTGTGGATGTGAACCTTCTAATTAGCTTTGGCGAGAATATGATTTTCTACTCACAGAGTTAATTCCCCTTGTCTAATTTCTCACTCCCCTTCCCCATTTTTCAAAGCAAATTCCTCCCTTACACTTCATTGTAAGCATTTGCCTCGGTACAGTGGAGTGTACCTGTTGGATCCCCGACCTCTTGGCCAACAACATATTTTCATTTTTGTTCATTCACAATAAAGTGGAGCTGCACCACCCAAGTAGAGGGACCTAGAGTCCCGAGAGGCGTTGGCTAGATAACCATCAATTTGTCCACCCGACAAATTTTCTCGCCAACACTTTATTATGTTATGCCCCTTGGATTTATCCATCTCTTAATCTACTTTTATTCTAAATCCTAATAGGAAACCTATCTTTATCTTGGATATAGGCCTCAAAATCTATAACTATCTTAGGGTTAAGGTTATTATCCTTTGGAATTATAACACAAGTACTCCTCGATCAATTTTGGTATCCAAGTCTTGTGTGTTGGCCTAGATTTGACCCCCAAAATTTGAAACCTTGAGCATGGATCCATCTTATCATATCATACATTTTGGTGAATCCAAGTGAAACTTACTTTGCCCTATATTAGGTCATATTCTCTCCACTTTTTAAATTTTCCTAGTATCCTTGTGTAATCAACCACTATGTAAATTCCATTACATGACCAATCCTATTTTTACATTGTTCTCTTCGACATGATGCCATTTTCCATCATGCAAGCACGTGCACGAATAATCTCATCTGGTTATCATTGATTTCTTATGTTTTTCCTTCCTTGATCCATTGACTAGTGTGCAATTTTTTTCGCATTTCGATCACATCAAAAATTCTTTCCAACACTGTTTCCCCACTTTTGAATTATTTCACTAATTGTTATGGTTTCCATTTGTTTTATGTTGGATGTGATTTCACTATTTGTCTATTTGTTACATGTTGGATGTGATTTCACTATTTGTTATGGTTTCCATACGTTTGACATGATTTCAATAGCTCGTGCACTTTCATGTACATTTCCTATCTTCACTACTTGAAGTACCTACTTTGTGCCTTATCAAATGTCTAATGTTTTTCAATGCTCTTGATCATGTTTACTCATTCATCTAGTGTGTTCCTTATTATCATAATGCTTATGTTATTCTTGTGTTATCATCATTCATATTTTGCCTTCAAATTCTATCAAGGAAAAACCCCATTATGTTTATGATCATCATTGCTATATTTTGAAGAATAACAAATCATTGCTATGATTTTCATTTCTCATATAGTTATGTTACCATTTGATCTATCTTTGGAGAAACATGGGGTATTATATTTATGGTGCATGTTCTTAAATTTCATATCTTTGCACTTTGTTATATTTTATCATGTTTGAGATCCAATTGTCAATGTGATCTGTGTGGTCATCTCAAATATCCAAAGGTACAACCACATTCTATATTTATTATTCTCGTTGCTCGATTATCACATACGTTTCATTACACATGTTGTTTATGATATTTATTGGAGGTTGATACCAATAAAGTACCTTGATCCTCATTTAGATTTTATGCAAGTGTAGATGTTTGTGTTTGATTAGGGTGTCTAACTCTACATTTTCGTATCTTTTCGGTGGAATTGGATATTTTGTTTTTAGTTTTTAAATTTCAACATCTATTATTATTTGGAAGTTACCCATGCCTGTAAAAAATTGATTTACCAAAAATATTAATTAAAGGTGAAGATCAATGGAGGAGTGCAAACAAGAGAAACGATGAGAAGATGGATTTGAGTTTGGAACAACACTTAGAGACGTGTCAAAATCGAGGTCCATGGAATGAGGAACGAGACAAAGATAGGATATCAAAGGATGACAACAATGATAGGAGTTGGGTCTCTCCAAATGCCTCCCAAGGAAAGGAAATGTAGAAGACTCTCGGACTAGGCCTACTAGATTTGGTTCTCTTAAAGGAGGAGCTTCATGGGTTGCAGAAAACGTAAGAGGGATCTATGAAAATGTGTCTTTATGATGATAAAATAATTTTGGTTAGAAATGTGGATGGAGTTTCCATGGAGATCCTCGATGGAACAATGGATAAATCTAAGGAAAAATTGCGAGACACATTGATTGGTAAATTTCTAAGGTCAAGGTCAAACATTGATACCATTAGAAAATGGGTGACCTCAACCCGGAACCTCGAGGGAACAATTGCAATATTTTCTATGATTGAAGGCTTCTTCTTGATCTCCTTATCTAGTCATGAAGAATGTGTTAGAGTCATTTTGGATGGCCCATGGTTATTGGGAAGATCGGGTCTCTACCTTAGAAAGTGGAGACCTCGTTTCAACCTGAAAACAAAGGGTATCATCATAGTACCAATTTAGGTTCATTTACCATTGATCCTTCTAGAGCATTAGGAAGATGAAATCCTTCTAAGTATTGAAATCTCCTTTGGCCACATCATAGCCTACAAAAATGTAACCAAGACAAGAAAACAATTGGTTTTTTTAAGGTTTTACGTCAATGTTCTTGTGGGAAAAGAGCTCGACCTTGTATAAGACTGGTCATAAATATGGACAATGGATGTAACCTAAATAATTTGAATACAATCCTTTGAAATGTAAAATATGAAAGAAATTGGGTGATTCGAATGGAAAATGTTTGAATGCAAAATGATGAAAAAGCATGTTTGGAAGCGTAAGTAGTTACTCCAGAAAATACGAAAAGGATTCATATCTTTTAAAATGTGTCAAAACGACTCCACACCAACTAAGGTAAAGGATTGATGAACTAGGAGAAGATAACAAACAAAGTACAAAAGTATTTGGGGAAAGCCAAGAGAAGATGATTTTAGAGGAGAGCAAAGAAAAGACATATAGGAAAGAATATACTCTTGAAGAAGGAGAAAATCAAATTGACCAAGAAGATTGATTGGAACATGACTTAATCTCATAAGAGGTTGAACTAAAATAAGAGGTGTTGTACATTTTTCAATAGATTAGTATGGGGGATTTCAACTCTCCTCTTACTCCCATGGAGGAAAAGTGGGTCTTATAAACTAAAAGTAAGACTATAACGCCACTTGGCTTTATCCATCTCTTAATCTACTCTTATTCTAAATCCTAGTAGGAAACCTATCTTTATCTTAGATATAGGCCTAAAAATCTACAACTATCTTAGGGTTAAGGCTATTATCCTCTAGAATTACAACACTAGTACTCCTTGAGCACCTTTGGTATCCACATCTTGTGTGTTGGCCTAGATTTGACTCCCAAAATTTGAAACCTTGGGTAAGGATCCATCTTAGCCTATCATACATTTTGGTGAATAAAAAGTGAAACTTACTTTGCCCTATATTAGGTCATATTCTCTCCACTTTTAAATTTTCCTACTTTCCTTGTGTAACCAACCACTATGTAAATTTCATTTCATGACCAATCCTGTCTTTACATTGTTCTCTTTGGCATGATGCCATTTTTCACCGTGTAAGCACTTGCACAAATGATCTCTTATGGCTATCACCGATTTCTGTTGTTTTTCCTTCCTTGATCCATTGACCATTGTGCGAATCTTTCTGCATTTCCGATCACATTAGAAAATTCTTTCTAGAACCTCTTTCCTAGTCACTCTTGAATTATAAAAAAATGATAATAGAATATTTGAATATTATTTTTTGATTCGTCTACCAAGTAACACCTATACAAAAATAATAACGAATTAGATGCATATCTTAATCTAATTCCTCATTACGCTCATTTTTGTCAAAATCAACTACTAACACTAAAAAGCCAAAACCACTAGGTCGCAATGTACAGACCAGATCTAGCATTTAGAGTCCTTTCTTTGAATTTAAAGAGGAAGGTTAATATGAAGATAATCCTAAATTTGATTACCCTCCTACCATATAAAAATTTCTTCAACAATTCCCCGAGTTTGTAGGAGAATTATTTGATATGTTGCGAAAACACATCAAAGACTATATTTCTAGCGTTGGATTCAAATGTTAACCATGCTGAGCCTCTTGCAAGTGGAGAAAATGTTGATCGAACTAATAATATTACCCCTCATTTAAATAACAATCCTACTCATCTCCTTATACAACTTCCCAATCGTTAAAGCTAGTAACAAACTACAACATCCAATCAATTCTCGCCAATTCAACACAACTTACTAGTCGACCATAAATGGTATTTTTGGGCACGAAAAACCAGAGCCATCCTGTCTCCTCATGGTTGATATCAATGGATCCCCCATTTTCTAACCTCTCCTTCATAACTAAGTCCTTGGCTATTCAAGGAGAGCCTCTCACTCCATACATCGCTTCCATGGACATTGTTGGGATCACACCTTCCATTTATTATGATGGATCTACTTCGGCCCCTACCCTTCACATCAAAGCCTTATCTAACATTTATAAGGTTTTGGTCAAAGTTAATTCTTATTCCACCACTAATCTCTTAGCCAAGACATTTATCCAAAATTCTTTAAATTGGTATCATTAAGCTTCTAGCCAACTCTATTATCAAACTTGGAAGCTTGGTATTGCGCATTATCGAGTGAATTCCAATATCACTATCTTTATGAAAATAACATAAATGTCTTCATCAATTATAGATAAGCTGACAACGAATCTTCCCATGATTTCATCAAGCATTAGAATACCCTATCTAATACAACATGCTTGATAAGAGCCTATTTGAAATTTTCTTTAGAGCCTTGAACCTCGCTTTGAATACATGGTGAGATCCTTCTCTCCAACAACATTGGAAGAAACATTCGAAAAAGAAAAATTCCAAGACTATCTCATGAAGGAATTTGAAAGTCTTTCCCTAAGAAAAAAACCAGATAAGAATTTCCATGTTCTCATGCATCCTAAAACAAGAATGCCACTAACAACAGAGTCACATACACTCTTCCTTAAAACATTTTTCTAATAGGACTATCCATAAGATTAATCATTCTATTCCTAAACTATAAGGAGGTTCTCATTCTCATTCTTCCTCCCATAATGATTTTCACTTTTGGTGTGCCCCTTTCTTAATGTGCTTAAATACCTAATTCGATTTCCTATGTTTTGATGTGTTTCATGTCCACAAGTGATTTCATTCATTTATGTTTTTCTGCATGTTTGATGTAAATATGTCAATCCTTGGTCTATTTGTTACATGTTGGGTGTGATTTCACTATTTGTTATGGTTTCCATATGTTTGACTTGATTTCAATATCTCGTGCACTTTCATATACATTTACCTATCTCCGAACTTGAAGTATCTACTTTGTGCCTTATCAAATGTCTAATGTTTTTCTATGCTCTTAGTCATGTTTACTCATTCATCTAGTGTGTTCCTTATTATCATAATGCTTGTGTTATTTTGTGTTTTCATCATTCATATTATGCCTTCAACTTCTATCGAGGAAAGACCCCACTATGTTTATGATCATCATTGTTATATTTTGAAGAATAACAACTCATTGCTATGATTTTCATTTCTCATATAGTTATGTTACCATTTGATCTATCTTGGAGAAACATGGGGTATTATATTTATGGTGCATGTTCTTAAATTTCATATCTTTGCACTTTGTTATATTTTTATTATGTTTGAGATCCAATTGTCAACGTGATCTCGTGTGGTCATCTCAAATCTCAAAAGGGACAACCACATTCTATATTTATTATTCTCGTTGCTTTGATTATCACATATGTTACATTACACATGTTGTTTATGATATTTATTAGAGGTTGATACCAATAAAGTACCTTGATCCTCATTTAGATTTTATGCAAGTGTAGATGTTCGTGTTTGATTAGGGTGTCTAACTCTACATTTTCGTATCTTTTCGGTGGAATTGGATATTTTGTTTTTAGTTTTGATTTCAACATCTATTATTATTTGGAAGTTACCCGTGAATGTAAAAATTTGATTTACCAAAAATATTAATCAAAGGTGAAGATCAATGGAGTGCGAGACAAGAGAAACGATGAGAAGATGGATTTGAATTTGGAACAACACTTAGAGACGTGTCGAGATTAGGTCCATGGAGTGAGGAACAAGGCAGAGATATGATATCAAAGGATGACAACAATGATAGGAGTTGGGTCTCTCTAAATGCCTCCCAAGGAAAGGAAATGTAGAAGACTCTTGGGACTAGGCCTCTTAGATTTGGTTCTCTTAAAGGAGGAGCTTCGTGGGTTGCTGAGGTAAGAGGGATCTATGAAAATGTGTCTTTATGATGATAAAATAATTTTTGTTAGAAATGTGGATGGAGTTTCCATGGAGACCCTTGATGGAACAATGGATAGATCTACGGAAAATTGCGAGACACATTGATTGGTAAATTTCTAAGGTCAGGTCAAACATTGATACCATTAGAAAATGGGTGACCTCAACCAGGAACCTCGAGGAACAATTGCAATATTTTCTATGATTGAAGGCTTCTTCTTGATCTCCTTATCTAGTCATGAAGAATGTGTTAGAGTCATTTTGGATGGCCCATGGTTATTGGGAAGATCGGGTCTCTACCTTAGAAGGTGAAGACCTCATTTCAACCCGAAACAAAGGGTATCATCATAGTACAAATTTAGGTTCGTTTACCAGGTGATCCTTCGGAGCATTAGGAAGATGAAATCCTTCTAAGTATTGAAATCTCCTTTGGCCACATCATAGCCTAAAAAATGTAACCAAGACAAGAAAACAATTGGTTTTGTAAGGTTTTACGTCGATGTTCTTGTGGGAAAAGAGCTCCCAACTTCTATAAGATTGGTAAAATAAACCTAAAAAATTTGAATACAATCCTTTGAAATGTAAAATATGAAAGAAATTGGGTGATTCGAATGGAAAATGTTTTAATGCAAAAAAATTAAAAAGCATGCTTGGAAGCGTAAGCGATTACTCTAGAAAAGATAGAAAAGGATTCATATCTTTTTAAAATGTGTCAAAATGACTCCACACCAACTAAGGTAAAGGATTGATATGAACTAGGAGAAGATAACAAACAAAGTACAAAACTATTTAGGGAAAGCCAAGAGAAGATGATTTTAGAGGAGAGCAAAGAAAAGACATATGGGAAAGAATATACTCTTGCGAAGGAGAAAATCAAATTGACGAAGAAGATAGATTGGAACATGACTTAATCTCATAAGAGGTTGAACCAAAATAAGAGGTGTTGTACATTTTTCAATAGATTATTGAGAAGTTGGTGCAAGAACAAATAGATACATGAGTAGTTGAGGAAGAGAAGTTAGTGGAACTAGCCCTTAGCTCATTAATGGTGATAAGTGCTCTTAGTGATAAGGTTTTGATTAACTAAAATTGACTAAACTAGGTAGTATGAAGATAGTTAATCTAAGTTATGAACAAATGTAATAAAATAGGTAAAAGTAGTAAGGAAGTATGCAAAGCAAGCTAAACAACTATGCGAAGAAAAGGCTAACCCTAATATGCAAGAAAGAAGAGGAAAGAACTCAACTGAATAATAGATGCTTGTTGAAGAGTGTCATAGTGATGAACAAAAAATTAGAAAGAAGGAACAACTATGCGAAGAGTGCTTTGAAAAGGATGAAGGTGGATGATCTAAATGGTACCGGGCACTGGAGGAGGGTGGGCGCTGTGGGCGCTCTAATCTAAAATATGGGTGCCACCAGTCTAAAATATGGGCGCCTAGTAAATCTTGCAAAAACTATGTAACTAGTATTCGTAGGGTCGAAGGTGATCACGAAATCCTAGCTTCTTGTCGTATCTACTTTGTTGTCTCATGTGAGATGTCACTGATATGAAAGAAAGACCTGCAAAAGACCAAAAGAAGTATCAAAACCCTAAAAAAAAAATATGCAAATGAATGGGTCGGACTAACCTCAGCTGCCACAACAATGGGCTTACTAATCTGAGTGTTGCACTACATTTCGACCCTAGATGTAGTTATGTGCGTGTGCACATGTCATGCCCTAGGTGCTCTTGTGCCAGTTGCACTTTGTGAAGTAGCGAGCAATAGCTAAATGTAGAAAAATTAATAGAATGTGTGCATGGAATAGAATAGAATCCCTCCCCCTATGAAGTGTGATGCAGATGTCCTAGCTTGTGCCTTGATGATGGAGCTATGTGGATGCCAATGTAATAGATGGATGCAACTCTAGATGAGTGATAGTAGTAGATGATGCTAGGTCCCTCATTATGGTCTCATAACTTTATATTTATAGGGTTCTCTTTATCTAATTTCATAATTAACCTCGAAAAGGCCAACCACAAGAAACATAAAGATGAAAAACGGCTAGAAGAGGCCCAAAAAGTTGCGAGAAAGTGCAAAAGGATCGGGGTGCCCCTGGTGGGACCAGGCGCCCGATCGAGGGTAGAATAACGCGGGATGTCGAGAAAATGGCTAGGCATATGGGTGAAATAGAACACAAATTACAAAATAAAATAAACAAGATGGTCAAAGGACAAGGGTTAATTAGTACTTTCCTCACTCAAGAACCTTCTAAATAATAGTATGAGACCGGATAAATAAATCTCTAAAGTGCATGATTTTGTGACTACAGTTCAAATCCAATAGGATAGCAAGAAGCTCTCTCAAAGCAAAGAAAATAGTGATCCAAGAAGAAAGAGATGGTGAAATGCAAGGAAACAAAGAGGGAAAGTCAAAGAAAAGAAAAATGAAAACTTTTCCATGCTCTATGGAGAAGATCTTCGACTCTCCTAAGAAAGAACAACCATGGATTAGATTTACTAGGAATAATAAAATCAAGATGGACACTTTGTTGGAGAAAAAGAGGGAAGTCGAGCCAAAAGGAGGTTAGATAGTAGGTAACGAGTGAAGTAAGACAGGAGGAGTTCATGCACTCTTAAGTTTGAGTTCCATTTTAAACTCTCTAAAGGTTGATAAAGAAAGATCCTCTTGTGGAACATAAGAGGATTAAACAATCTAATAAACAAAGGTTAGTGAGAAGCATTAGAAAAGACAATAATTTTTGTGTTATAGCTCTTCAAGAAGTTAAAATAAAGGATAAAATGGTAATGAGGGTCAAGGATAAGATTTGGAAAGGTCTGATGTTGTGGCTATCAACTCTTAGGGGTTGCGGGGAGTTTAGAAAATCTCTAGTCATCGGAAGATCATAAAAGTAAGACTCTTTTCAAGAAGCATAACCACCTTGTTATGCTTTTTAAGAACAATAACACAAATGCCATGTGGATCCATTTCAACATCTATGTTCCTAATAGTAAAAAAGATAGAAAAAATATTTGGGATAGTGTGTCAAATTTAAGAAGAGTTTATAGTAACTTCAAATGGATTATTATGGGGATTTCAACTCTCCTCTTACTCCCATGGAGAAAAAAGTGGGTCTTGTAGACTATAATGATAGTATGGAGGACCTTGCTACCTTTATTGTTGAAAATGGTCTCTGGATGTGGATTTAAGGGTGTCTAAGTATACTTGGGCGAACAAGAGATTAGGTGAGAAGCTTATTTAGGTTAAGTTGACCATGATGTTTGCTCTCCTTGGATTGAATATATCGGTCATGTTTTTGCCTCTTTGTACTTTGTAGAGTGGGATCAAACCATAAAGCAAATTCACTCAACTTGGACAACAATAAACAAAGGTTTAAAACCTTGTTAAGATTTGACAACATGTGGTTGGTGATCCTGGTTTGGAAGACTTATTCCAAAAGTGGTGGAGGATCAAAATTAGAGGAATAACAATGTATAGGACTATCCAAAAGTTGAAGAATATTCAAAGGCAAATCAAAGTTTGGAATATGTATTTGGAAACACATTTGAGAAAAAAGCAGACTATTGATGTATCAATCTCGGGTGGAAGAGGAGATCCAAGAAAATGGATTGGATTAGGAGCACATTGTCATAGAGAAAAGCATCCTAAGCAACCTACACTCTTTAATTATTAAGGAGGCAATGTTTTGGAGACAAAATTCTTGCTCTCTTTGGCTCAAGTGGGGAGATATGGACACTAAGTTCTTTCACACTTCCACCCTCGTTCACATGAATTCTAATAAGATTGTGGAAATTCAAGATGAAGATGTAATATAATTAGATGGCATGAGTTGGCATCGACACTTGCTTTGCGTTAAAGGAAGATCTAGGAGATCATAGGGAGACAGTGTTGTACTTCAAAAAAATCCTCTCTTCTTAAGGCTAATCTGCTTGAATCCATTGCTAATTGTATCAATCAATGTGATAATGAAGATTTGATTAAAGAGATTTCTATGGAGGAGGTGAAATATGCAATTTTTGCATGGAAAGGGATAAATCCCAGGCCCAAATGGTTTCTCCCCCATTTTTCTCTAGCAATTCTAGGGATTGATTAAGAGATAGGTGCCCACAGGTGCAATCGAGTTCTTCAAGTCTGGTAAGATTTTTGGGGAAATTAATAATACCTTTCTTATCCTTGCACCTAACAAGAGTGGAGCTAAGATTATGGCCTTAAGACTTCATCCACTCCTACCTATCTTAATAGTGGATTGACAAGGTGGATTTGTTCTTATAGACAAATTAGTGATGCTATTATAGTTGTGCATGAAACTATCCATTGTTTGGTTTGCAACAAAAGGCAGGTATGTTTCTCAACTTGGATATGGACAAAGCGTATGATAGAGTAAGCTGGGATTTCTTGGACAAATTCCTAAAACAATTTGGGTTCGGAATCAAATTCAGGAATATGAGTCAAATGATGATATATGGGATGATAAATGGTTCCCCAACAGGGTTCTTCCCGGCAATGAGAGGAATAAGGCAAAGAGACCTCTTTCACCATACCTTTTACTATAATGGAGGTCTTAGGGAGAAAGGATGCAAGCTTGCCTCTAATATTCAACCCATGACGCACCAACAATTTACTGGTGATACTCTCGTGATGGCAACCGCTTCCATTCCTAAAGCCAAATAGCAAAAGAGAATCGTAACAGATTATGAGGAAGTATCTAATCAAATCATCAACTTAGAAAAAAGTACTCGGTTCTTCCTTAATACGTGTAAGCCTAGACAATCTAAGATTGTTAAAGTTATAGGTTGCCAAATTAGAGATCTCCCTCTACTTATTTAGGAGTGCCTATGTTCAGAGGTCTTATCCCTAAAATAACTTTCTCGACAGAGTGTAGAAGAAATAAGCGAGTTAGAAAGGCTCCCTCTCTTCAGGTTCTCCGAAGCTCCATCCAAAGTCTCCTTATTTAGTTGATGTCTCTCTTCAAAATGCCTAGCAAAATTGCGGCCAAAATGGAACCGTTTCAGAGGATTATTTTGTGGTTTGGGATGGAAGATAAAAGGCACTTTGCCTTAGTTGCTGAAGACCGGGTTTGCCTCGCAAAGAAGATGGGAGGATTAGGTATATGGAAATTCAATGATATGAACATGGATTTGATTGCTAAAAGCAAATGTCACGTATCAAAAGAATAAATTAGTGGAATGTATTTTGAGAGCTAAATATCTAGAAAATCATGACGTGGAAGAACTCCTCTCTTTGCAAGATCTTCTCAAAGGTTCTACAATTTGGAATGAGATATCTAAATCCCGTAAAACCCATGGAGAGAGGTAAATAATAATAATAATAATAATAATAGGTTTTATAGTTCACGATGTCGTAGGGCGCTTGTTTTTGGGTCTACAAGCGGCTTATAGCATATGGGACTACCTCGTACTCACATGCGGGAGGCAACTAACTTTGCTACAAGCGAGCGTACATACCCTACGCCTGCAGATTTGAACTTGTGACCTCTATTTCAAGAGCACATGTTCTTCACCATTAGGCCAACTCGGTATAGGTGGAATCAGTGGAATGTCGATCCGGAAGGAAATATCTCTTTTGCGAGGAATCGTGGTTGGAGGAAGACCTCTTGCTTCTATGGATCCTGGAATAGATTGTGTAAGAGTTTAAAACAACAAATGAGAAGTAAGGTGGCAAACTATATTATTAGTGGCGAGGATCCTAAAATATGGAAAGACATCGGGCTTATTCAAACAATGAGAGAGATATTGAGAAGATCCAGAAAAGAAGTAAGGTGGCAAACTATATTATTAGTGGCGAGGATCCTAAAATATGGAAAGACATCCGGCTTATTCAAACAATGAGAGAGATATTGAGAAGATCCAAGATCTCAACAATATTCTAACCGAAATTCATGTTTGTCAAATTGATAAGGAAGATAAGATAATTCGAGGCCTAATTGAAGATGGTAATTACGATTAGTAAATCTAGTTTCACCTTTCAATTGGGAAAAGCACGGTTGGATTCCCTTGGGATCATATTTGGAATTCGGACCTTATTCTAAGATAAACTTCTTACGGACAACCATACAAAATAAAATCCTAACCATTGTCAATTTGATGAAGAGAGAGTCTATTATCCCAAATAGATTTTGTTTGTGTGAGAAAGATGGAGAATCAATATTTCACTTGTTGGAGTGTCCTTTTAAGGAATAATAATTCGTCGATAGGCATCCACCTTTGAAGATGCCCTTGCTAGAAAGTGTCAAATTCCGACATCTCCATTGTTGTCTTAACTTTACAGGTTCTTAGGATTTTAGATATTTAAGTGGAATAATGTAAGTTGTCTTGAATATCTATTTTGTGATGCAATTTTTTGAACAATGTTCGCAGTTAATTCATTTGGTGAAACATGAATGCAGAAGTAAATATTTGCGTTTAGCTGCCTCCCTCAATCGCCTTGCATTGTAGCAGAGGCCACATTTATAAATAAACCATTATGAGTATATGAAAGATGTGTGCGAGAGAGATGATAATGGTAACATAACACTTCAAGTGCACTCAAATTCATGCAAATGTTGTCTGATGCAGTGTGTAATATGCCACCACGCCACCACTATTTGTTTTTGCATCGTACAACCTTGGCTCGCCACCATTCACAGCCTGTATTGTGAGGTAAATACATCATCCTCGACACAACTTGTTCTTGAGCTCTCACCACTTTCGAAAAAGAAAGATCACCATGCTGAAAAACAACGACTGTAACAAATTCTTTAAGAACTTCCCCTTCTCTCTGAATTTAACATTATAAAGGAGCAAAATGAAACGGACTTGCTGTTTATTGAATTCCTCGACAACAAAGTGTGCGAGTCGGCCGAATGTCTACGCCGATTAGGAAAGCTTCCCTACCGTTCTCTTCAAGACCTTGCTCAAAATTATGGCCTCATTATGTGCTTGAGACTGGGTTATTTTCCTACTTTGGTGGTTTCATTTGCAGAGACGGCAAAAGAGTTTCTAAAAACTCATTATTTGACTTTTGCCAGCAGACCTGAATCTGCCACTGGAAGATAATTGGCTTATAATTTTACGGACATGGCACTTGTTCCCTATGGACCTTACTGGAGACATGTTAGAAAAGTATGCATGACAGAATTATTGAACGCTAAAAGATTGAGGTCATTGAGATCTGTAAGAGAGGAAGAGGTTTATGAAGCAATCTGTGGTATTTGGGAGAAGAGCAGGTAGGGCAGAGTTGCTATCAACATTAACACTTTCGTCCCGATCGCTCATTTACGCCATAATTTGGTGAATCCTGGTTGGTACCAAATATTCTGGAGATGATGTGGCTGATAATGACCATGGTAAAGAATTTAGCACTATGGTGGAGGAGATTTCCTCTGATAGATTGTTAACCTTGGAGACTATATTCCTTACATAGTCTGGCTTGATTTGCAAGGCATCAAGAAGCGATGATGAGAAGGCGACGACTTCTTTGACAAAGTTGTTCGAAAGATTATAGAAGAACATGATAATGTTAAGTACATACAGGCGTCAAATGTTAAGGACATCATTGATGTGCTCCTGGAACTCTCCGGGAATGATACCCTAAACATCAAAGCAATCATTTTTGTAAGCCCCTTACCCACTTCAATTGTTTTTTTGAGGCACAATAGGTACTACTTTGGAATGGACTATGAGTGAGATGGTGGGAAATCCCCGTGTTGCAAAGAAGCTACAGGAAGAGATTGAATCTGTAGTAGGCAAAGTATGAAGAGTAATGTGAGAATCGATCTTGGAAGCATGGAATACCTGAAATGTGTGGTTAAAGAGTCCTTGCTGAATTGTTGTTCCCACATGAATCTACAAAAGATTGTGTTGTGGGTGGGTTCTTTATACCCCAGAAAATAAGGATTATGGTCAACGTGTGGGCAATAGGAAGAGATCCAGCTGTATGGGATGATCCCCTGACATTCAAGCCTGAAATATTTATAAGTAAAGATATTGATATCGTTGGGTGAGACTTCAACATTCTTCCCTTTGGGGCAGGAAGAAGGGGATGCCCAGGGTCTCTAATGGCAGTGGGGACTATGGAACTTGTATTGGCACAACTTATGCACTGCTTTAACTGGACAGTTGAAGGCGGTCCATCCAATCTGGATATGATTGAAGCCTTTGGTGTTGCTCTCACTAGAAAAGAACATCTTCTTGCTCTTCCTTCATTAAAAGTGACTAATTGCCTCTAAATTTTCAGATTCTCTACCAAAGAGTTGTCTTTTCTAAAACTTTGGGCGGAAAATTTGCCCCAAGATTGTGTGTGGTGATAAGGCAAGTGATCCTAACATATTGTGGACTATGTGTTTGGTGGTCTATGGTTGATAAATATTTTCTTTCCTTGTTTGTGTGGTGGTTGTGGGACGTATTTCCACAAACTTTGATGTATGTATGTTAAGTGCGAGAAGTTTGATAGGTGCCCGTAAACTATTTGAGCAAATAAAAGAACGAGACAACTTCTTATGGCAAACGATTATGCCAACAAATGGGAAGACATGGGTTTCTTCAAGAGATAGTTGTTTCACTATATGCAACAAACATGTCTCTAACCAATTTAGTTTATAGTTGTCAGCATATTCCCAACCTGTGCCAAAATACGAGCTTTGGAACAAGGTATGGACATCCATCAAAGCATAAAAGAGGAATTTTCTCTGCCACCATAGTAAAAAGTTGGCAACTGCATTTGGTTGGTTAAACACGCCCCCTGGAATAACTATTACAGTTGTCAAGAACCTTCAATTATGTGGTCATTGCCACACTGCAATGAAAATTAACTCCAAGATTGTTGCAAGAGAAATTGTTGTGAGAAATGAGAACCATTTCCTTCATTTTAAAAAGGGAGAATGTTCTTGTGGTGATTATTGGTGATGCTAACTGAAACAATCTAAAAACATAAGCTTACACTGTAATAATGTGTCATGTGCTTGATGATTCTCACTTTCTTAAAAGTTTTTGTTTAATTTTAAGTTTACATACACTTCGTTGTAAATTACAACTCCAACAAACTTAACATTGTTATCCTCTCCGACGTAATTTGCAACTCATGTGCAATTGTTAGTCTATTATACTATTAACTCCTTGAAGATTAGTTGGGTCAAATTGAGTTCTATCTTAGAGCCGATTACTTGAATGGACTCCTTTCAATTACACCTCGCTCAAAATACTTTGGAGACTCTCTCTCCCCACATGTTTTGGGGTATTTGGAAATAGAGGAATGTGAGGATTTTTGTAATAAGAATCAATCGGTGGGCGGGGTTGGATAGACTATTTCTTGAGAAATTAAGGAAAACTTTATGAACTGTATCTTTCTCATAAAGATGAGATTGCCACCAAGTCGAGAATCATTGATGTTGCGAAATGGGGATCAAGGAAGTCAAATATGGTCATAACAACATCAAGGGGGTTGATCGTAGCTTGGTGAAGTGGATTCACCCCTCGAAAGGGTGGTGGAAACTCAATTTTGACAAGGCCTTCAAAGGCAACTCGGTGTCTTAGGTGCTTGTGGAATTATTAGAGACAAAGTGGTAAATTGTGCAACCGCTTATGTGAGGGCTCTTGGTGTTCAAACCAATAACTTCGTGGAGGCAAAAGCAACCTTTTAGGGCATAAAGCGGGGAAGTGAATAGCGGTTCTAAAAGGATTATTATTGAAGGGGTTGCTCTTAACATTTTCGATGCTCTTAAGGGTAAACATACCTCAAGTTGGACAATCAACAACATAATTCAAGATTCCAAAAATATCCTTGATAAATTCGTCAAAGTTTCCGTATCTCATACCTATAGAGAGACAATGCAATGACAAACGATTTAGTGAATGTTGGAGTCCATACTCCCAACTATGTCCAATTGAGATTGATTAGGGACATGCCACAAAGGGTCACGACTCTCATTAGGGAGGAGAAAATTCCAATCTCCCCTCTACTATCAATAACAACCTATGTTAATTATGCTCGGGTATGGTTAGCACAATAATGATGAGAGGTTGAGTTGGGGCTTTAATGCCACATGTGTGAATTGGGCTTTGAGGCTCCCCCATAGCAATAAGTGGAGGCAACGTATGGAGGCTAACAATTATTCCTAGTGACACGAGCTGAACAACATTGCATTTGGAGGCGGTCTAAACAAGGAAAAAGATAGAACAAAAGAATGGGAGAGACGGGGTTAGATTTGAGCCACTCCTTTGTGATGAGGTAAAAGGAAACAAGGAAATCAGGTCATTCTAGAGCAAAGGGATTAACGGTTTTCATGGAGCATCGGTGGAGCATGATGTAATCCTATCTATTGTATTTGTTGCGTCTTGGAAGATAGCTAAAGTTAATGTTGGGTGAACCGAGTTTGAGGTTACATAAGATTTGATTGCTAGTGTCTCGTGGTTTGCATGTTAAGGGATCAAAATCTACAAGTCCATGAGGAATACAAATCAATATATTAATGTTTTCTCATAGGCAAGGTAAATTTGAAGAAGCTATAGGTCAATTACACTCGGGAGTCTCTTCCTAGCCCATGGGATGAGGTAATCCTCCATATGATGAGATATCCAACTCTTGAAGGTAGATTTCGTAATGTTTTCTCTTATCATTTTACTATCCTCAACCACTTTTTTCATGGGAGAAGAATTAGTCTTTCGTTCTTTCTCTTGCATTCACTAGAAGGCTTTGTAAAGGAGTACCAATTGAGTAAAATCCATGGCCATATTCACGAGGGCTTGATTATGTTGATGTATCTCTAGGCCAAGGCTAGGCAACTCATGTTTAGAATGGTTCCTAAGGTCACATTCACTTTGAAAAAGGTGGTGAGGAGCCTAAGCAAAGAGACAAAGGTAAGAAGCCAAGAAAAATTCGATAAAAATCCCCTTAGAAAGTTATTCCAATTCCGCATGGATTAGTTTTGTCCAAGCTTATTCTCGAGTGGAGAATAGGTTAATATGGGAGATGAGATTCGAAGAGACCTACTTAGTGTGACTTCAAACAAGCCTCCTTTGTTTGCAAGGAAATTTTGGGAGGTAGTCATAGCATGAAGTAGAGTAAAGGTCAAGGACTAAATGAGGATGAAGTCTAGAACTCTAAGACCAAGGGATACAAAGACCCGGAGAATAGAATTGCTTTGTTGGAGACAAATGTCAAGATTTAGCATAATATAATGAAATGTTTACAAATGGAAAATAAGAATCTCAAACTTTCTATCCATCAAGTTGAAGATCAAAGAGCAAAAAGCCAAAGAATCTATTGTGAAGGAGTTTTAGAATGAGGTGGACCAACTCAATGTCAAGATTGGGATCATGGAAGGAGATCAAAAAAAGGTGAGGAGATTCACAAGTTACTTCAAATTAACAAAGATGTTGTCAAGAATAGTTCCACAAGTATTTTCATGCATCGTGATGCTTTGAAACCTCTAAGGAGATTGAGGAGCCTAGCCACAAAGGGGCAAATAAGAGCATTATGAGAAGAGGATTTGGGGAGTAGAAGGATAAGAGGAAGATTGATGATTAGTTAAACTTCTTTGCAGCAAGCCGGGAGGCTAAGGTGAAAGCATTTGAGAGCTAGTTTGTTTGGTTGTAAGTTTGTTGACGATTATCAACAACTTTCTGTTATTCTATTTCCGATCTATCTCATTTCTTTTTTGACTCTCTTGGTGCTGAATTGTTGTATCATCTCATTTTAATGTACAAAGGATAAGGCCCTTCAATACACTATATTTACCCTTATCACAAAAATGCATCAATTTATGTCTCAACAACTAGACATGCAATCATCTCTTTATATATTATTTTTCTACATTTAGAATATGTGCTTACACACCTCAAATTTAGGCAAAGTTCAGATCCCTTTGATGTTGATTTATATTAATTCAACACGCTTGGTTATGTATGGGCACTTTGGTACAAATTGAACAATATGGTCCTTTTTCACTTCCAAAAAAACCTCACGTGAATCCTATATTTTACCTTTAGCTTATCTTACACACACCCCACCGCATAATTACCATACCTTGGGCTTTAAACCCCTTTTAAATTGAGATATTTTCGTCCCCTCTTTGCCCTTTTTAAAGTCCTAATCATTGGTAATCAATATTAATAATTACATTGTTTAATTTGAATAAAAAGTTATTAGAGATTTGATTCCTTGAATTATTGAACATTCATAATAATGAACTAAAATATTAATTGGTATTATGGTAACATTTCTCTTAAAACACTTTTACACGACAACTAAGAATTTTAATTATTTCCGAAGCTATTTCCATTTATGCAATTTAGTATTTTTAACTTGATGTTGTCTTCTCTATATTTGGTATTTGGTATTTGGTATTGTGATCCTCTCTAGATTAAATGGTGTTAGAGACATGTTAACCCTCAACACAAGCCCTAAAATCAGTGTTTTACTCAAGTAGTCTTCGGATATTACAAGTGAATTCGAGATAGAAAAATTTGTTTTGCAAGTACCAATGTGTTATAGTGTCGTGGACAATCTCTTTTCCAATGATTAAACATTGTTTAGTGGATTTTATATGATGGATTACTTTAATCTAGGTGCATGTCTATCAAGGAACCATAATTTGTGCATTTGACATGCTCATACAACATTTATTTTTATCACATTATAGAAGCAAAGATTTTTCATTATTTCTTACAAGTGCTTATGCCTGCTTGAACAAAAACGTTCTCATGCATTTGATACAATTTATGGTCAATGTAACTTGATTCTATCTCCAAGTCTATTGTTACTCAATACAACCATACACATTTTTATTTAATAATGTAACCACAGTGATAATTAAGATTGTTTACAAGACCTCGGTAGTATCAAAAGACAACAAAGACATCTAATGTCTTTCTGCTAATTAAAGTAAATTCTGTACCGATAACTGCGACAGCTCAGTGAGGAGACTGTAATAGTGGTTTTTATTTTCTATGCCATGATTTCTATGCTCGTAGATACGTGCAGAGCTGCTATTGTTTACAACTATCTATGGAAATGCTATGCTACGTGTGAAATTATATGCACTATGTATTGTAAGTAGACAGATGCAGCTCAATGTTTGTATCATCTTGTGGCAACTGATAAACCACCCAACCATGATGTTAATTAAGTGTATGCCAATGCCTTCATAGCAAGGGCTCTGATTAACTCTTAGAAAACTATCACTTCTTCTTCTTTCCTGCATCTCCTGCCTTAGTCTGCACAGACACAATGAGGTAACGTGCTAATTACAGAAGAGCCTTGGTACCAACATGCAAACAAGAAATCTATCTTAATATAACACATTATTTACCTTCTTGACTCCTCGAATCTTCTTAGATCTGTTCTTCCTTTCCTTCATTTGCTTCCTAGACTTCTCTACCTTTTTGTCTAGCCCATTCTACAAAATGGCAGATGACACGTCGATTATTTGTGTAAAATAAGGAAAACTTATGAAGTAAATGATGAAGCACAAAAAGCAGTCATATGGGACACTTTTGAAACACGTAGATTGATAGCTCATGATAAAGGGATCCAATATTAGAGGTTCCTCCAAGACAAAACATACAGAACATTCAGGACTGAGTTGATTACAAGAAGCGTACCTAAACTCATTGAAACTTAGTACTTATTTTCACACATGTTAGACCAAGAATAGAACAGGTTTTTGAAACTCTGAAAACAGGGGAACAAAGAAGGAAATAAGAAAATGGTAACACAATTGGAAACTTCAGCAGAAACGGAAATGGAGCAACAGTAATTGGAAACTTCAGCAGGAAAGACATGAAGAAATGGTAAGGGTATTGGAATCTTCATCCTAAAAGGAATCAGAAAAATGGTAATGGCATTGGAAACAAAAGGGGGAGACAGTAATGGTAGTGAAGACTTCAGCAGCGAAAAATAGGAAAATGAGTAAAATCCAACTGTCAAAGTTTTCATTTGGAATATTGTCTGGCGGTACAGGATAGAGATAAAAAAATTAGAATGCAAATTCACCGAGCCATGTTGGCTTTACTTACAATAACTTACTAATTGAGAATTGGAAATGGTAAGGGCAATAGAATCTTCAGCAGAAAAAAATTGTGGAAATGGAACTAGTAATGGCAATGGAAACTTAGGCAGGTAAAAAAATGGAGAAATTGTAATGGCTTTGATTGATACCTTCAGCAGCTAAAAAGGCAAAATCAACAGAGTTTTTAACTTTAAACTACCCCCAACGGGCATTGGGAACAGTGCCTTCCCATAGAGAACAAAGGTGGGAAATTAGATAGCACATAAATTCACCGAGCCAAGTTGGCTCTACTTATGACAAAACTAATTAAGTACTGGAAAAAGGTGATTCAAATCTATGGAAACAGGGACTCTTAGGATCAGTAAGCAGAAGCATAGGATGTACTCCTAAAGCAAACAACAGGAGATAGAAACGTGGTAAGAAATGACATTGAAATGGCAGGAGATGACATTGGAAACTTCCGCATAAAAATCTAAAGTGGAAATGTAATGTTTTAACATTTAACAGTCAGCCCGGATTTAGCATTAACAACATCATGTCCCCTCCCGTGGAAATGGCATAGAAGTTGAGAGAGAACTGATTCAATTTTTGTCTTAGGAAGTTGAGAGAGAACTGAATATTTCTGGGATAGGAATACCATCACCTGGTTTCTAGAGATGGTCAAGGATTTATAGCTTCAAATATAGCATGCTGGAAATCATGAATACTCATATTTGGGTGTGCAAGGAATCAAAAACTAAAAGCAGAAGAGTACAGAAACAATACAAGGCTTGAAACTGATAATATCTTGAAAGCCAGAAGCATGATATTTAGAAAAATACTTCTGCAGAAAACTGTGTAAGAGATATTTTGCTCAAGAAGCATGATGTGATTTTTCGTTCAGAGATCCAAGTATTTTATAGGTCAGTATGGGTGAAAATACAAAACTCGCAGCAACCACAAACATTTCAAATATACTGCCATAAAAATGTAGCAGCTACACAAAAAGGGAAAAGATACTAAGCGGTTTGTTTGACAGCCGATAATCTGTTCAAATAGACTATTCAAACATATGGTTCATAAGACTATTCAATGATGTGCTGATCTGAGTTTATGATTTACGGCTTCTTCTATACAACTTTGCAAGAGCGTGAGACTGTCGAAAAAAGAAAACAAAATCTTTTAACATATTCAAAATACAATCGTTTGTATTTGATAGTTCCAATTTGAGTCCAACATAATAAAAGGTGTAATGATGCAGCCCCGTGTTTCCCTGCTTGAATGTTGTACTTAATTCTCTGCCTTCTATTTCAGTCTTCAAAATTGAATTGTCTCAATTTAGTAATCCTCTTTCAACCCTATTTCAGTCTTCAAAATTGAATTATGCCAATGCAGTAATCCTCTTTCAACCTACCACTATATACAACCTCACAGAGTGCAGAAACATTGGAATCCTCCATAAATATGCCGCTAAAACACACAAGTTATAACAACAAGCCTACCAAGCTTATAATATTATTGTTCAGTATTTTCATAACAGTTAAGAAAGCAAAGGACAAAATTAGAACCCAAAAATTCAGCAGGAAATGGAACATGAGAATTTGTTTAATTCATAATAGCCACCACAAAATTACAGAGCTCCAAATTGCTAAAACACCATCTCTGCTGTTTTTTCCATCCAATCTTATTCCTCTTCAAAAATATAACCTCACACCTTGGCTTATAGGGGACTGCATGAACATTGGAATCCTCCTTAAAAATACAGCTAAAAACACATCATACAGATTGGCTCAACAAAGATAAAAATTTTATAATTCTGACAGTTAAAACTTAAGATAGCAGAGCACATAATTAAAAGTTAAGAACATATGAGATTTTACTAAATTCATAATAGCCATTAGCCACCACAAATAGAGAGTTCCAGATTGGAACAAAACTGCCTTGCTTCTTTTTCTATCAATATTGTTCATCTTCAAGATTGTTCAGGCACCAGAACCTTTTTCCTTTACAAATGAAGGCAGTTCAACTTCATACATATGAACAAATTTTGGCGGATCACTTGTTGCAGCTAGGTTGAAGGAAACGCCAGGTATCCCGCTAAAAGAGATGCATTTGAAGATCGCACCATGATGGAAGAACAGCATGCGCCAGGTATCCCACTATGAGGGATGCACATGAAGAGAGCACCATGATGGAAGAACAGATTGCAATAGGATGCACGAGTAAAGATTTAGAAGTAGAATAAGAAAACACTCCTATGAAAATAGGAGGGGAGGATGTGAATGCAAGGAGCATGCCTGACAAATGGATCTGAAAGAGAAAATGCACATGTAGCAGACAACTTGCCAAAGGATGAAGTTATGAAGAGATGTGTAGCAGTTAAGCATGTAGACGATTGCACAAATCAAGGCGAGATTCATGTTGAAGAAACGCATATCATTACAGGCTTCTTAAAAGTGCAGAGATTGAAAAGAAGGTGGGGATGGGGTATGCATGTACTCCCATGATAGCAGAACACGAAAGGGTCGATAAGGAGCATCAATTTGAGAGAAAAAAATGCATATGACGATTGTGGAGGAAAAGAGCAAGCATGTAAAAATTGCACACAAAAGAATGCTGAAGATGATAAAGATGATGACAATAAATCTGATTTATATATTGTTTAAGTTGCTCCTATTACAGTAACATTTAGTCAAGAAGTGAAAAATATGGGGATATGATTCACCCGTGAAAATGCAGACAAGTTTTCACCTAGGAGTGACATTAAAAGTGCGAGATTGAAAAGGTGGGGATGGGGTATGCATGTACTGCTGTGATAGCAGAACATGAAAAGGTCGATAAGGAGCATCAATTTGAGAGAGAAAAAGTGCATATAGCGATGTGAAAGAAGAGAGTGAGCATGTAAAAATTTGCACACAAAAGAATGTTGAAGATGATAAAGATGATGACAAGAAATTGATCTACGTATTGTTGAAGTTGCTCCTATTGCGCTAAAATTTAGTCAAGAAGGAAAGAATATGGGGATATGATTGACCCGTGAAAATGCAGACAAGTTTTTCACCTAGGAGTGACATTACTGACAAAATGCAGTTGGTAGTAGTCCCTCTGATCTTCATCTGTGATGGATTGCAAGAAAAGAGCAAAGATTTGTAGGCATAAAATTGTTGAATCTGTTGAAAGAGGGAAGGGCTTACAAATTGCAGTAAAAACAAGGGTACTCCTGCAAATCTTCAAAGATTTGCATGCATAAAATTGTTGAATCTGTTGAAAATGGGAAGGGCTTACAAATTGCAGTAAAAACAAGGTTTATTCTGCTTGACTTTAAAAATTTGGTACAGACAACTTGTGAACTCAACAGAGTGGTGATTGGGCTTGTATCTTTTATGAAGTGGAGAAATAATATATGGATACCTCTAGTTAACCTAAACCAGGAGATTCAGAATTTTTTGAACCAGGGGAGAGACAGAGCAGAGTGGTGGGCTAAACTAGTTGGCCTAGTTTCCTTAGTTTTAGGGGCACATAACCTGCCCAGATGGAGAGCTTTTACAGGGAAACAAATTTCTAGTTACTGGAGTGATTTAGAGAAATAAATTGCTAGAGAAAGATAATTTGGGGCTTAGTTATGTATTCTCAGAATATAATTTAGCATGATTTATCGTAGTAGGGTTGTTACAGTGGAATTTCCTTTTGAGGAGAGTATAATATAGATCTAGGAAAAGAAAGGAAGATTTGTTTTATGGCGGTGTATTGTAACTATATTTTATCTTGTTTCTGTTATGAATTTAATTTTAAAAACTATCCCTTCCAACTGAACAAACTGAGTATGAGGTTAATGGTTTGTTCCTTTCTTGATGATGCAAAATATCTGTTTGTTGGATGTGTATGTTTGAAGATTATGAGATACTGTTTGAAAAAAAAAGGGAAGGACATTTAATCAGGGGATTGAATCAGTTGGTATCACAACATCACTTTGTGCCCAACGGAGAATTGCTCAGGTGGTTGACAAAAATAGATATGAAAATTCTGAGAAAGACTTGAGGAGTATTGAGTAGCAGTAGATAAAACCCTAAGCAGAGCAGTTCCTTAAGAATACAAATCTTCACAAAATAACTAGGAGGAGGTGGTTAAGTGTAGATGAAGAGGTGGTGATACATGATGTGGAGAGGATAGTCAAGTTGAAAGAAAAAAAGCATCAAAAATCACAGAACTTAAAGTTTGAGCTAAAGGAATTATTATGGATTTTAGAGCAATATCAGGTAAGAAGTCCAAGCAGCAAGAAATGGGAGAAGCATACCATGAGCAGTAAGAAATAAAGACAGCCACATGAAGCAGAAGTACTCCATGGTTGTGAGAAAATGAAGAAGATTGGTCAGAATGGGTGCTCAACTTGCAAGCCAGAATGATCAGCAGAGAGAAAAGAGATTTAAGGCAAAATTAGGCAAGTGATGCAGTTTTTATAGCAGACAAAGATTTGATCTCTTGAAGAGTTGGCTGAATTACTAGTGGATGGATGGCCACTCGATGTGTTTTGATGGGAGCTTGACAAAGAGGACATAGTTGCAATTTCGAATTATGTTTAAAACAAAGTCGTGGAAGAAGTATGAGAGGAAATACAGAGATTCATTTGTTACCCTAAAGATGAAAAAGACATCAGTGAAGAACAGATTGACGATAAAGTTGAAGATAATAACACAAATGACTGCATAGTTTAAGCCTTTTAAGGTAAAATTAAAGTTGAGCATGATCTACAACTTGCAACAGATATTTCTCAAGTAAAATGATGGATGTTGTCACATCCCGTTTTCAGACATATATTGTTTAAGAGACATTCAAAAGTGAAAGATCGATACAGCATTTTATTTCTGCTTTGATGGATCTGAGCGTTATTATGTCATGTTTTGGGATTGAAACATTGATTAGCTGTTGATTTGATTTCGCAGTGAATGATGATAATGATTCGCATTTCAGTTGTGATTAGTGTTTAAATGTTGCCCTTACTGTATTTCAGTTGATTTGATTATGTGAAATGGATAATGTAATGAGTGTTTCTTGTCTAAGTGTGTGAAGATACTCTCTAGCAAGAGGAAGGGTATCATCAGAGAGAGACTGGAAAAATGCAGCAATGGGTATGGATAGAGAGAATAATGTGTTATAGTGCACGAAAAATAGTGTAACCGTAAGTTGTAATTTACCTTGTTTAGTCAGTTATTGATGTCGCCTCGTGCAAGGCATTGTGATCACCTAGTCGCATTGCAACCAAAAAAAAAATGAATTGTGCAATCTCACTGCGGCGACAAGCACAATGTCCCTTATCAACATTCATTATGCGGCACATTGTTGTTTTACGATAATAGCTCGCATATCATTGGGATTACGATATTTGGATTGAGTAATTGTGTGCGTAATAAAACGATGGTTTCACCAAAAATATAACGATGAGGGAAAAATTAATGATGTTACTAAAAGATAAATAACCTTTTAATAGAAAGGTATTTTTGTTGTTGGGCACTTGGTTTATCGGTCCTAGGTGGCCTTGTAATCATCTATATTTTCCCTTATTCATCTATCTCCTTATTACTCCCTCTTTATTTCCTCGCCTTGTGTTCATGCTATCCTATCCGGCTCGAGCAAAGCCTTTAAGGAGCCCTATGCTTGTGGGTTCCACCTAACGGTCTGAGCAAGCCAAGGGTGGGCATATTTATACGCTAAACCTTACCGTCCCCTGGCGCATGTGGGACAAAAGCCCCAAAGGGATTAAACTCGACTCACTTTAACTCTTACCATTGAGCACCTCCTCCCTCGTGGCCAACTCTACCATATGGAAGCTTGCATGGTGAGCTTGAACATGTCTTTGGCAAAATTAAATCTTTGCATGGAAGATTATGTCATTTAAATGGCCAATTAAACTTTGTGAACCCCTGTATGGAGTAAGCCATAGCAAGTTGGAAGAGTTGCATGGAAGATTAAACAAACGGCCTTCAAAAGAAAACAGAGAATGTTAAAACGAAAGTGGAGTTTTTATTTTTAGATCCGCTAATAGATTCAAAAAAGGAGATGGTATTTTTAGATTGGGCCAAAAATAGAAACACAAAATCAATAATTGATTCAGAGATATATAAAACAAGAGGATTCATTAGAAAAAGACATACAAAAAAAGTAACAGACCCAAGATTCTATCTACAGGATTAATATACAGAGGGGATTACACAAACGGCAGAAAGTGAGAAAAAGACATGAAGATAGAGAAATACAGAGTTGTAAGAAAGAAGATAGAGATTACAAAGGAAAAATAGAGTTCGGAGCCAAAAACAAAGAGTTTACCAAGACGGGGAGTGGAAGAAACTGAGCATCAAATCCAGGCTTCTCCTTTAAATATTGCATAGTTGTTATTAGTTTGTGCGTAGTTGAATGGCCTACTGGCAAGGGCATAGCAATCTCAAATGACGGGTCTCGGTTTTGAGCCTCAACCCTTAATGGACTTTTGGTTTATTTTGTTTAGTATTGCTTATCGCAGATTTGGTGTATAAATATTTATAATTGTGCATACACAAGCTAAAACAAAGCTTGGCTTAACGGCTGAGCCGTCGGCCATAGAAACTCTAGGTCATGGGTTCAAACCCATGACCCCCTCCAAACCTTTTACAAGTTAAAACTCTCGCTTAAACCAAATCACGCATTTGGAGGTCATATAAATAAAAACTCGGCTTCTGTATTAACTGAGTAATGATGTTGGCCGCTTTGCCATGAGAAGAGATTTAGAGGGAAGGGGTCATGGGTTCGAATTCCTCCCCTATCCTTTTGGTGAAAAATTTAATTATAATTCTTGGATTGTAATTTTGTTCAATTAAATGGGATTTGTATTATTTTGAGAGATGCACACTAAAGCATTAGGTTAGAAAAGCATAATACTAATAAGTTAATACTTGACTATGCTTTTCAAAAAGAGGGTTTACATTATGTAAGGAGAGATAAACCTTGAGACCAAACCTATAAGATTTATAATAAAGAAGAGAACTTTTAACAAATGGGGTTTATTTTCAATGCTCACAATGAGGGGGTTATAAAGACGTAACCCAAATAGGCCATAACTATATAACTTGAACAAGACAACTAAACATATGATAAACCATAGGAGTGTTTTCACGCTTTCTCCTTCTGTATATTATTTGTGAAAGCATATATTTGTTTTGTAAAAATTTCTATGATATCGTAAAAGCGTGATAGAAGTTATCATGATGGTTAAACATGGGGAAAATTATGTTGTAAACATAGGTCGAAGAGTTTATGACCCTTTTCAACACTTAGGCAATTGTATGGGAAACCATGCCGGGTTTATGATTGAAAATATGTTTTAAATAACGATATAACATCGTATGCAATATGAAACTTAAAACGCATAAAACCTAATTAAGTACTTGAAACTATTTACGAGGCATTTTAGTTCCTTTGCATGTATCAACAAACTAAGGTTAGGATCCCCATAATAGCAAGTTCTTGGATGGCATGGGACATTCAAAAGAGTTGTTATAGCTCGAGTCCTATACCTAGTTTGCCTTGTAATGTATTGGAACAACAAATTAGGGTTAGGATCCTTATAATGATAATGTTATTGGGTGGTATGGGTCATTCAAGAGAATTATCATTACTAGATCCTTGATTCTAGTTTGCCTAGGTTACTGCTCAGTTTTGAATGTTGTGAAAAATAGAGATCTCCGTTGTCATTGTCTATGGGATTGGGAATATTTTGATAAATGTGTATCTAAGCTAAGGAGTGATATGTGGAGATAGGTAGGTTTGCCTAATGCAATTTCACATATGGCAAGTAGGGGTTAAAGGTTGGTGTGGAGGTACCAAAGTTCGGCCTCATGTATAGTTGGGAAAAATTATTTCATGCCCTGCTACATTGTCAAATTTCATTAAAAATGAGCACTTAGTATTGTCCTAAGCCTTTTGGCCAAAAACATATTTATTATTACTATCATGCAATGTTATTTTCTATCCTACCCTGTTCATAGGTCTACCAGTTTTTGGTGATTGCACTACACATGTTTCTCTCTCTTACCTTATTGGTTGCATCTTCTTTCTCATGAAGGATAGGACCACCCTCATTTCATGAGAGGTATGTGGAGGATCTGTAAGGCTCTCGGTTGGAGGTAAAACACATAGATGATACTCCTCTCATTGCACAACTTTGGCATCAAGATGGATCTTTGGCTAAAGACAACTGGTTGTCATGATGTAGAAGTAATATTGTATTCATTGTAATGTCCCTTTCTGGATAATTTATCAACTCTAAAGTTTTATGTGATTCCTTTTCAATATTGGATATCAAACAAATACTAAAACATCCCACATGCAATATTGATATTGAAAACCTAATTGAAACTTCACTAAAACCCTTATTGTATTGAGATGAAAGCATACAAAATTTTGATAATGAAGCAATCTAAACAATAATAGAATGTTGTAATAAAATCCTTACATTTATTTTGCATCACCAGGCCAAAAGACAAAACTCTTACTTGGATAAACCGTTGTAAAATAATTACATGCAGCAATGAGCAACAAACAACAAACATAGGGATCACAATCTGAATGAAGCTTGAAGTAAGGTTACAGCTGGAAGTAAAGGCCACAACAGCCACTTCAATTTGCACAAATTAGACTCAGCTGGTCACATAAACCCCAACACAATAACCCCAGTTGTACATGAAACCCCAACACAGCAATCTGAAGTTGGTTCTTGACTGGTACGACAACAAATAAAGGTAAAACAGCCCTGAAGGAGTATTATGGCAGTCTTAGACACTAAAATAATCCCACGTAGCAGTCCTTGATGTACTACACTCCAATGGATCACTGCAGTAGCAGTACAGATCACTATAGCAATATTACAACAATCTAAAATGGAATAAAATCTCAATCTTCGGCACAAATATGATCCTTGGATGGAATCACCTCAATGGGTTAGAGGGTTTTCGTCCTCCACACCTGTATATTAGAGGGTTTTCGTCCTCAGATGAAAAGATTGAACACAATGGCTCAAGCTCTGGATTAGGGTTTGATTGTCAAGATGAATAATGAATAATCATTCTTTTGAGCCCAACTCCTTTTATAACTTCCCTTTTCCAATTTTACCCTAAAAGTATTTAAAAATACTTTTAATAAAATATTACTTTTCATCCACTTAATAATAATAATTTTTGGCCCTCTTTAATAATAATAATAATACATAAGTGTCATTTTTATGTTATAAAATAAAAGTGACTTAGGACAACTTAAAGTATTATTATTAATTTATTTCCCTAACTTTATCCCTTAGCCTATGGGAAATAAGGAATAGGCTCCGGATCTTCTAGCTAATTTAGTTCAAAAAAATGGACAAGACATTCCTGCTACTTTTTGTATTATTCTTACTTGAGACAATTGACTATAATCATTGTATATTGGAACATATTGTAAATTGAAATATTTATCATGTTGTAATTGATTGTAAAATGTTTTATGATATTGATACTTATGGTATAATGAACATATGGAATATTGGAAACTTGTAAAACCTATCATGAATTATAAAACCTAATTATGAATTGTAAATCATGTAGTAACTTGAAAAGACATTATTGATGTATTATGGACTAAGTAAATGAAATGGATCATTGTTGGAATTACTTCTTGTCGTATTTATCTCAAACTTCATTCAATTGTAACAATGGAAATATACAAGTGAATGGATTAAATGCAAATGCCTTAGTGTAATTGGATTAACAAACAGTTGCATTCAAAACCATCTAGGTAATTGTATTGGATGTTGCAAATGTGAGCTAGGAAAATACATTGATAACAAGAAAGTAACTAACTAACTAGATACCTTCTCCTTCATGATTCCTTAACAAACCTTGGAATGGGCGAACATAATGTGGATGGGCCCAGATTGCTCGAAATGTAGGTGCTTCCTTGAACTCGGAGCAAGACCTTCTCTGCAACAAGATCAACTCAACTTTGCACCAATGGATAAAGGGGATAATGGATTTGGGATGATCAAGATGGGGTTATTTGGGCATTAGGATGAGGTGGAAAGGATGCTTTATGCTCAAAGGATGCAAGAGTTTTGATAAGATATTCAAGCTTATTCTGAAAGAGGGGGTGAGGCTCTATTTATAGCCTAGAAGTGGGATTAATTCGGGATTTAGAGTAATCATGATTATGGAAAGTAAGCATGATTAGGTGAGTGGGAGACATGAGGAATGGCCCGAATTAAAATTGAATATTTAATTCGCAAGTGGGGAAAGGATTCAAATGGGGAAAGGATTCAATCGGCCTTGAATGCTAGGTGTGAGGATGTGTTGAAGGACGTAATGAGTAAGAGTGGAAAGAGAAGAAAAAAGGAATGGACAGGAGTAGTGGTTGATTATGAGAAGGGCAAGAAAAGTCAAAGGTGAAGGAGACAATAGCAGAGACGGAGACGGAGGAGAAAAAAAAGGAATGTGGTGTCCCAGATTTCACCCTGAAATTTGGGACTACCCTATGTAAAAAAAAATCATACTTTTAAAATAATGGGTCGTTTTGTGTTTTTATTGCCAGAAAGTTTCTGTATTGTGTCAAGATATTCCCAAAGAGCCATATAAGCCAATTTCGACAAATACCCAGATGCCCGAAATTGTTATATTTTGTCATTGGGGTTTGCCTGCAGGAAAATTTGTATTTAATTATTTTGAGCCTCGTTTGAGGCAATTTGTGCTCCGGTTTAACCCTGTTGTGATCATACATGTCAATATTCCCATATACCAATAGGGTTTTAACCAGGAATGAATTTTGGGCTTTATTTGTGACTTCTGGCAACGTTTTGTGTTTTTGGTGTTTTCCCATTTCGTTTTCTGTGAAATTTCTCTAGATCAATTCCTTTGCCGGTTTGGTCTGATTCTTTGCTGAATCTGGAGATCACCTATGGATGTTATGCCAGAAGGAATTTGCCACCGGAGGTCTGGTTCTCTCTGAAAAGATGAAGTCACGCACCAAAAAGCTTTTTCTGGGCAGGGCACATTTTTGGAAAAAGAGGGTTTTAAGTGGATCATGGGATTTTTGGAAGCAGTAGGCAGGTGGGAATTTTGTATCTGCCTAGCAGGGTACTTTTTCCCATGGAAGCAACGCCACTTAAGTCACAATGGAAAAATTAGAGGCAACAGCAGGCGGACGGGAATTTTTATCCGCCTTGCAGGGTAAAAATTCCCATTGTGAAATAAAAGAAAATCACTTAAGGCATTGATGGGATTTTCTTACTTGCCTTGCAAGGTAAATAATCCCATTATGAAAGTCAAACAACTTAAATGGATCATGGGATTTTTGGAGCTGCGGTGCAGGGTGAATAATCCCATTGAAATTTGGTTTTTAAAAATAGAAATTGACTATGCCAAAAAGTGCGACCCCTTTTGAGAAGGAAGGGCAGCTTTAAATGCATTAAATTAATTAATTTCTTCTCCAAATTTGGCGCCCAAGTATGTGGAAAAGTCAACAAAGGGAAAGTGGACAAAGGGAATTAGAATTAAAAATTCTAAAATTAAATAAATATTATTTTAATGCAGCCCCTTCATGTCAAAAAGTGCAGCCCTTTTGGGAGAAATATAATACTTTTTAAAGTATTAATTGATTTAATTAATTCATATTTTCAGTGGCTGAGATCAAAGCATACTGTGAGGCTTAAGTTAACTGGATGTAGAGAGCTAAAATTAAATAAATTTAATTTATTTAATGGCAGCCATGAACATGCACAAAATAAGCACCCCATTTGAAGAGAAGAGCCTATTAATTAATTAATTAATTAATTGCCAAGAATAGGAGGGGCGATAATTAATTATAGAATGGTGAGGATTATATAAGCAAAGGCTGCCATAAAGATGAATTAATTAATTCAATAGCAAAGAAGTGCAGCCCAGACAAAAAGTGCGCCCCATTTGGAGAGGAATTTTGCTCAAAAGGTGTAATTATTGTTGGAAGCTTCAAAATTTGGCACCTAGGTTTGAAGGAGCTTGCTTTGTGTTTGAATAATTGTCTGCATAGTGGTACAGGTGCTCAGGTGAAGTTGGTAAAATTCATGCTTGCTTTGCATGCAAATAAAACATCAAATTTTGGGGCAGCAGGCTTGATATATGCAGATTTTTATGATTAAAATCCACTGTTCATGTTCCGGTTGCCATCTTTATGCAGAATTAATTGCAAAAATTCATTACAGGTGCTTTTATAAAAGAAAGGGAGCTTAAATCAATGTCCAATACATTGAATATATCCTCCGAATCTGAAGAATTATCCAGATCTACACCGGTTGTGAAGAATTCCAGCCGAATAAAGAGGAAAAGAATTGTTCAAACAAAGATAGATACAACCATGGCAAAGAGGGATGAAAAAGAGAGCACAACAGAGTCATGCATCACTTCTAAGTTTGTAGACATTGGAGACACAAGATCTAGGTCCGGAACCTCTTTCCGAATTGATTGACAAATCCAGAGCAGGAAAGACTTCCCTCATCAAAAGCGTGCAATCAAAATTCACGCGATGGAATCTTCCAGTGCAACTTATTTCCATTCATCAAAATCAGGTTTGAGATTTGCGAGTTAGTTCGTCATGGAGTTTGTGATAGTCTTATCATCCATTATCCAGATCGGAAAAGCATAGATGCTACATAATGAAAACAATAATGAAGGTTGGATGCCACAGTCCAATCATCAATTATTGTTTGAAGATTCCGGCAAAGGTGGTGTACTACATGGATGTATTATTAAAAGCATACGGGATGTCGGCAAGAGATGGGAAAAGCATAAAGTAGAAATCATTAGGCATAATGAACAACAAATACATGAAGAAGCCTAGATCTCCTTCCAAGTTACGAGAACTCTTCCACGGTCCATTCAAAATGACTACAAGAGGTGGATGATATTGTCGAGTTGGATTGTGTTCTTTCGGGACCCTAAATGGCGAAGCAAACACTCACAATTTCCAACGATGGATGTTCTGCTTTCATCGGGACCATTGGCCAAATCAACAAAGTAGATTCATAATCAATTGGTTTCAAATCATTAGCGACAACCACTTGGCTGAGCCGAATGATAGATCCATGGCGTGAGGCATACTTACAGATTCAAACACATGACTTCCTATTTGGCATATAGCGCAGAGCATTCATAAGGCACAAGGAATCACAGAGTTCATCTTTTCCAAAGCCGGGAGTGGCAGATGTGTTCTTTCCAAGGACCTTCACTGGATTTTCAAGTGCTACCCAGGTTATAAAGACTTTCACGCATGGATACTGCGATGCGAAGGATTTCAAAGTGGTCAACGATGGATTTTTCTACGAATTCATTTGAAGGTACTTCGACGAGCGATCTAAAGGCCAATAGGGTGAGCAAGGAAGCGTGGGAAGGCTGTGTCTTGATTGGCAAGATCTTCATTCACGGTTTTGGCACAAGACTTCTCAACACCAAAGTACTTCACCAAGTGCCTGACAGAAGGTCTCATTGAAGGAGAAGACCACTTTTATGGCTATGATATTGTTTCATTCCTCTTCACCGTTCAACGGATCCATTCCTCCATTGAATCAAACATTCATCTTCTCTCCTCGGCCACTCCATTGGCGCCTCTCCAAGTAACGTTGATGCTACTGAGATGGCCAAATTTGAAAGAGTTTTGTCTTTGGATGACTCGAGAGATGGCGGCCACAACACTTAGCGGTTTTGGATGGAGAGGAATCGAGCGCGAGATAGTGGTACACTCAACTTCTGACTTCTCTTTCTCAGAAGTAATTTCTCAAAATGGTTGACTTCGCAGTTGGTTCCAGAGGCTAGAGAGGAAATCAACTTGGAGGAACACGACTTGCAGCTGCTCTTGAATCTAAGCGAAAGAGAAAACCTAAAGTTGCTAAGGTAACTTCAAGGTTGATCATTGAGGAGTCGGGGCAGAAGTTCGCTGAGATGTCAGTTCCGGCAGAAGGAAGAAAGAGGATGAGCTCACAACAGAAGATATAACAATAACCAAAGTACCCATAGGTCAAGCCACCACAGAAGGATTGAAGCAGGACACACAAACATTGATAAATGCTCTATTCCTTAGGCTTGACAAAGAAAAGGCAGAAAGTTGAACTTCAGAAGCAGGTATCTCAGTTGTGCGAGATCATTGCCAAGGTTGCTAAATCTTCCACTCAGCCAATTTCAACACAAAAGCAGGTGAGTGATCATTTGATGCAGGAAATGGAAGATGCAAGCAACTAGGTTAAAGCTATCGATGAATGGAAAAGTTTGATCATTCGTCAAGCTTCTGTACAACTCGGAGAGGTGCCAACCCGCCTAAAGGTTATGAAAGATGCATCAGATCACCAAGCAACCGATGACAACGATAGATATGAATACAATTCTTTGAGAGTAACTTTGAATACTTTGGCCAAAATAAATAAGTTGCCGCGAGAGGTGTTGATTGCAAAATAGATTGTGCCCGACGGATCAGTTGAGAAGGGGAAGCAACTTGAGTTTGTAGTATCTTTTCATTTGGAGATCTGCAGAATTATGTTGAAAAGGATGCAAACACTTGAGAGTATGGCATCATCTTTACCAGACAATGTCATCACTTTCACTAATGAGGAAGTGGTCGGGAACGTTACTTCATACACACGAGATCATTCCTCGCAAAGTGCCTAATTCTGGAAGGATCTCTTCCGATAGTGCGAGGGAGAATTGATGGAGTTGTAAAGCCTTTCACGATGAATTCCATCAGCAAATTGGTGGCACTGCAATCAGATATTGAGAAATTCAGACCTAGCTTGGAGGAGGTGGAGGCATGCATCAGGGTATTGAATGAAGGCTTCTTGTAGTTCAGACAAAAAAATGAAGTCATGGCTAAAACAAATGGGAAGATGTTGAATTACATGTTCGACAAATATATTCAGTATTAGAACAAAAAGAAGATATAGATGTTACAGCTGACGTGTCTTTCTTCTTCTATTTTCCACGTTCTTGGATGTAATTGTAAAACTTTAAAGTTATTGGTTTTAAAACCATTACTTTAAGTTATGTGGAACAATTCTATTAGTTAAGTGACAGTTGTGTCACTTGAAGAGGAATTAGAGGAGGATGATTGCAAATGTTATCTTTACCTTTTGTTTATGTTTCAGTTCAGTTGAGTTTCCCATTTGTACTTTCCCTTCTACATTCTATAAGTAGGAGAAGAACCTTCGGGTTAATGATCAAAATTTGTAAGCAACATTCTTGTGTTCCAAACTTTGTGCTAAAACCCCTGATAGCTATTTGAAGCAAAGGAATACAAAGGAGTAGATTTCCGAGAGAACTTTGTGTCATGGTGCATTTTGTTTCTAGCTTTTGTCTTAGATCTACTTATAAACTTTGTGTTATTTTAGATCTAGATCTGAAGTTGCCTTTGCTTATAATTCTGTGTGTTAATATCTATTGGTCCCATCTATGTGCATGCAATCAACTCTGTTATCTATTGATTGGGTTGCACATCTTCCTATTTCTTCCCTCGTGTTTTATTATTCCCTTCTTTAAATATTTTCTTTCTTTAAACAATTGCTTACTTGCTACAAAACTATACAGCTATGGTTCATGAGCTGCATGGTTAAAGTAAAACCCCATATAGATACTAGCATATTTTAATTGACAAATCTGACACGGGAGCCTCACCGGTAAATAAGGCAGATTTATCTCATGACTTCTAGGTTTTTAGCTATGCGAGAAAATCTAGCAACATAATGAAAGAGGTAGAAGAGAATAAGAGAGAGGGATGATAGGGGAAGAAGGGAATGATGAAGGACAAACAAGAAGAAGATGAGATGAGATGAGAGAAGATGACAGAGTAGAGGGTGAAAGCATAGAAAAGGAGAGAGATGAGCAATATGAAGGTAGCGAAAAAGTGAAGGGTGAAGGAGATGAAGGGAGAGAAATAATGGAAAAGGAAGGAGACAAGGAAGTTTAAAGAAGACGAAAGAGATGATAGAACAGAGAAAAGAAAGAAACTATAAAAGTAGGAGGTGAAGAAGACAAGGGTATGGAATAGAGAAGATGGAGAGAAAAAAATAGGTGGAAGAGAATAATAGAGAAGGATGATAGGAGAAGGGAATGAGGAAAGACGAACACAAGAAGGAGAAGACGAGATGAGAGTAGGGGGTGAAATCGGAAAAAGGGAGAAAAAGGTGCAAAATGAAGGTAGTGGAATAGAAAAGATGAGATGAAGAGGGAGGGATGGGAGAAAGGGAGAGAAGGATGGAAAAATGGAGATGAAGAATTTAAAGAAGACGAAAGAGATGATAGAATAGAGAAAAGAAAGAAACTATGAGGGACCAGGAAGATGTGGAGAAGATCAGAGAAAAGAAGAGAAACTAGTACATAATGATTGAAAAGGTAGGGGTGGTAGAGAAAAGAAGGGGAGGGGAGGAGGAAGGTGAAAATGATGGGGGAAGAAGAGATGACAGAGCGGATACAGGGAGAAGATTGAAGGAACCCGGTTATCGTGGGGAAGACCAAGGTAGAGAATATGGTACAGACCGCATGGAGATGCATGTGGATGATGATGGGGTAAAAAGATTGGATAATGAGAAAGAGACAGGGTACTGATGGGGAAGTATGAAGGAGGCATGAGGGAAAAAAGGGAAGAAGATGATAAAGAGAAGATGAAACAAGACGAAGAGTGGGAAGGAGGAGAGGATAACAGAGAAAATGATGCAGAAGGAAGGAAATCAAGAATGGGGATATTTGGTGTAGAGTGGGAAGCATCAGGAACGTAAAGAGAAGAAAGAGGGGAGGAATGACACGGATTGGAAAAGATGCAGAGATGCATGAGATGAGGATACAAGGATTACGAGACAATAGACAAAGGATGTATGATGAAGACAATAAAGATATTGAAGAGGGTGAAGGGAAGATGGAGAGGTGGGGAAGAAGTGACAAGAAAGGGTGGGGGTGGAGAAAAGGTAGGGGATGGAAGAGAGAATGGGGGATAGAAGAGGCAATGCCAGTGAAGGGACGTTAGGGAAGTCCACCAATAATTATTGGTGGGGAAGGATGAGAGGAAAAGTGAAGAAAGTTAAAAGGGTAATGGAGAGTAGAAGAGGCAATGATAGTGAAGGGACATTAGGGAAGTCCACCAATAATTATTGGTGGGCACGGAGGAAGGAAGGAATGAAGAAAAAATGGAGAAGGTCAAAGAGAGTGAACAAGGCCAGTAAAATGAGGATGAGTGAATTTTAGGGGTAGTCCACCAATAATTATTAGTGTGGAAATGGAAGATGATGATGAAAGAATGTTAGGGGAAGACCAACAATAATGGCGGGTAGACATGGGGGTGGATATGTGGGAGAGAAGATGGAATGAGAAGAGTGAAGAAAAGATGAGTGATGAGTTGTGACAAGGTGAAGGCGAGGAGAGGATGCGGAGGATGAGGATGAACGAGGTGAGGATGAAGAAACAAGACATGAAAAGAATGGGAGGAAACGGTATGAAGGATGATGGATCAAGAAGGGGAAAATGGGGAAAGGAACATGATTACAGGCGGAAGATGGTAGACGCACTTTGTGATATGATAGGTTGAAAAAGATAATGGCAGGAGGAAAATGTGGTTGGTAGGGAGACTAGGAGGAAGAAACGATCAACGGAGGGAATCGAAGAATGAGGCAAGGGAGAAGTCTAGAATGATGAGTTCAAATTAAGGAGGACCCTTAAGTAAGACTGTCATGCGGTGGAAGTGGTTAAGTAAGATTGCCAAGCGAGGGATGATGGAGATGAAAAGTGGGAAAGCAGGAGGTGGTGTTTCATGAGAATGAAAGAGGAGGTGAGAGGATGTGATAATGGGGACTGAAAAAAAAGTGGACGGTGAGAATGTGGAGTGATGGGGGAGTGCAAGATGACAGATCATCCTTAAGAGGGAATCTTAAGTAAGATCGCCATGCCGCATGAGTGGTTAAGTAAGATCGCCAAACCGGCAGTGACGATATGGAAGGTGAAAGACAAGAATGTATTGGGTACAGGGGTGGAATGGTTGGTTGGAGTAGATGATTATGACAAGGGGCGGAAGAAATAGGATGAAGGAAATATGATGGGATGAGGGAGTGCCAGATGGCAAATAAATCTTAAGAGGGACTCTTAAGTAAGATTGCCATGCTGCATGAATGGTTAAGTAGGATCGCGAGCCGGAGATGAAGAATGATGGGAAGAAGGTCCACGAGGTAAGCGGTGACCTGAGTGATTGATGGAGGTGGGGGAAGAGTGTATGACAAGATGGACTGAAGGGGAACCCTCAAGTGAATTTTCCATATTGCGAGCATGTGTAAGTAAGATTACCAAGCAGAAGACAAATACTAGGAAGAATGAGAAAAGAAGGAATAGTATATGCGAGAATGGAACAAGAGGTGAAAGGAGGTGATAACAAGGGAAGGAAACAAAGGAGTGTGACATGAATGGATGGAGGAATATATGTGGTGTAGAATGGAGAGTGTGAGGGAATCCTTAATTGGGATGCCCACGTGGTGAGAGTGATGAGGCAAGAATGATAAGTGGAAGAGGCGGAGCGAAAAGATGTGTGTGGTGGTGATTGTTGTCTGATGAAAGAGGAGATGGTGGAGAAGTTTCTACAATGGGAAGATCTTAGGAAGAGGGTATACCTCAACCAAGAGTCCCACATGGAAGGGGTGATTAAGTAAGATTGTCAAGCTGAAAGCAAAAGAGCAAAAGGGAAGAACACGAGTTCCCTATAAAATATTGGCGATTGTGATCGAAGGGATCATAAAATTCATGGTGATCCAAACATGTTTTCAAATTTTGGCTCATCAATTTAAATTAAATTCATTAAAAAATATATTGATATTAGAATTCATTTGGCTATGACATTAGAAAATAGTAACATTTCTGATTATTTTTAGAAAATCATGGGCATTTATATGGTGTCCAAATAGCCAAATATGACTTTCAAAATCTTCAAAATAGCCAAATTACGAATTATAGCCACTAAATTTTTCCTTGGAATTATCCACTCATAAGTGGGCGAGGATAACTAAAATAGAAGGTAAATAAAGTAACCAGTGAATATGAGCTAAGGTAAACAACCTACCCTAACACCCCCTCAAGTGAAGCTTAAGGCCCCTAAAAAGTGACATATGCATAGTATGAGTCTCGAAAACAAGGATTGATCAGAACTCATGTACAATATATCCATGAATAAATGTCAAACCAAAATTAGGAAAAAAATCCGATCAAAGTAAAGAGAAAGAATAAGAAATATGTCCTCATAAACACCCCTAAGGACAACTTCTGAAACCCCGAGCATGCCATGAAACTCAAGGTAACGAGGTGATGCAAAAGGATTCATAAAGATGTTGTCAAGTTGCTTGCTGATTCAGAATGTACTCCAAGAGAATAATTCCATCCTGAAGATGCTTTTAATGAAGTGCATGTGAACCTCAAGATGCTTGATCCACTTGTGCTAAACATGGTTACGAGAAATGTGAATCGTACTTTAGTTGTAACACCAAAGTACATTCAATGAATCTTGTGGGAATCCAAACTCGTCAATAAATGTAGAATCCAAAGAAGTTTTTGATTTGCATAACGGTTTCCTTTTAATCTTCCTTTATAGATGAAAGTGCGATAGTTTGTTGTTTCTTGCATTCCCAAATAACTAGAGAAGAACCAATACAAAAAAAAATAGCAAAGTGGAATGCTTGCATGATCAATAAAACTCCGCCCAATCTAAATTAGTATATCCAACCAACCGAGTAGAAACTTTGGTGTGATGTAGTCCAAACCGAGAAGTTCCTGTAGATATCGCATAATTCTTTTAGCAAATTATTAATTACCGCTTTGGGGAGAATGTGCAAACCAAGATACAAGCCCTACTACAAGGGAAATATTAGCGCGAGTATGGGTCAAGTACATTATACTTCTAACCATTTACCTATATAAGGTAGGATCACAAAGAGTAATGGTGCAGTGGAAGTAATAAGTAACCCCGACTGGAAAGGAGATGGACTTGGGTTACAATCAACCATATCAAAACACCGAAGAAAATCATGGGTGTAATTTTCTTTACTCAAATGAATCCCGAATGTCATGCGAGAAATTTATAAACCAAGGAAATAATGCAATATCCCAATATCTATCATGTCAAACTACGTGTAAAGAGACCACTGAATAGTCTTAATATGGGAAGAACAATTTTGCATAAGTAGCAAATTTTCAACATACAAGAAAATTATAACAAAAAGATTCTCACTAACATGTTGGATATATATTGTAGGATCCGAGTGGCATCAAAAAAACTAGTAGATAAAAGAAAAGACTCCATCTTCTCATACCAAGCTCGAGGGGTCTATTTGAGATTGTAGAGAGACCTTTGGAATCTAAAAATATGGGGAGAGTCATAAAAACCCAACATGTTGCTTCATGTAGATTTCCACATGTATAAGGCGCTCTCTAATATACATGTAAAAAGGAACTCTCCATGTCCATCCGGTATATTGTCCACCCTTGTTATGCAATAATAGTAAGTATAAGGCACACTAAATCCATCTTGGCAACGAGTTCAAAATTATCAAAGTAATCAATACCTTTGACTTGTGAGAAACCTTTTACAACAATACGATATTTATACTTGTCAATGGATCTATCAAGTGCATATTTGGTTTGGTATATCCATTTACACCCAACCATCTTTCTTCCCTTTGGAAGAGAGACCAAATGCTAAGTATTATTCTTCATCAAAGAAGAATACTCATCTTCCTTCACATCATCCCACTCTTGTATTCCATGAGCGGTGAAAGGGGTGATGTGGGGATAAGTGGCGAAAGGTGGAAATGAGGAGAGGACCAATGGATCAAAGACAGGTGGATCATGGTGGGGGATGAGGAGTTGTAGGATAGTGAATGCTACCTGAGAAAGATCCTCAAGTAGGATTTGCAAACAATGGTGATCAAGTAGGATTCCCAAACCGGAAATGCATTAGTACGCAGTAAATGGATGGGGTGCTAAGTAAGTTTATGATTGTGTAGGAAGATACTCACGTGACAAAAACATATTAATTTTAATATAGCACATAACAGGATGCATCATGATATAAAAGATTAGGATGACTAGACTGTAATATGCATGAGAGCATAGACAGGGGCCATCAAAAAGGTATGATGCCCCTGAATTATATGCAAGTGCAAGAGAGCATAGATAGGGACCATCAAAGAGATATGATGTCCTTGTGTGATATGCAATCATATAACATAAGTATATTAGAGAGAACACTAGGATACATAAAATCAAGATGCCCCCGATAATATGTCCAGATACCAGATAAATAAAAATAAACTTGTAACTAGTAACACAAAGACCTTTAAACATGTCCCTAATGTGTTCCACAGTGATGATTGATTGGATGTGCCCCAAGCAAGGGTACAAGGGTGTAGAATGGATTGGGTCATTGTCCTCAAACAAGGAAACAATGAGAGTCGGATTTGCCCCAAGCGAGGATTCACGCGAGGGGAAGTGGTTTGAATTTGATAGTCATAAGGTGGTTGGAACATTTGTTGGGGATAATAGTTCAAAGGATGAATTGTGTTGATTGTTAAGTTTTGGGGTTTTTGATGTTTTTGCAAATTTTTAGGATTTTGAATTTTTGAATTTTTTTGGGAATTTTAAGATTTTCTATGTTTTTGGGATTTTGAAGAGTTTTCAAAAAAAAAAATTGTATTTTTAATATTTTTGAATGTTTTGGATGTTTATACTTGTTTTTGGGGATTTTGAGATTTTTGGACCAAAATGCAAACTTCTTATGAGAGGTGATAAACCAGGGTATCGTCTGTATGTACCTTGTTCCTCGTGGTAACTCATGCTTCAAATAATACAAAAATTCTCACTCCATTGGCAGGATATGTTGGTGATGATAAGATGAAAAATAAGTCCAACTCCATTCTTAACTCCACGCAACTAGTAAGATGTGAGGGCTCATCACCGAGAATCAAGGACACAAGATGCAGATAATGAATACAAAGACAAGTGCTAACAACGATCCATTTGGGAAATTGTGACTCAATTCTTCTTAAGGTTATTGAACCAGTTTCAAAATGACTTTCGCTTTATAGGTCACTTACTAGACTTAGAAGTGATTCGTGGCCTACTGATTGGTAAGATTTGAGGTGAAGAGATAGTTCTCTCTTCACTTAGGCATCTAAATTACTTCTTTGGAAATTTAAAACTGTAAGCACTTTCAGATTTTACATGATTTTGTAGTTTTGCAATGCCTCCTATGCTTTGCCCCATGCTACTTTGCGAAAAGAAGCAAGGGCTCATCACCAAAGACAAAACATAGGCAAGTAAATTTTTTGATTTGTTTTTCACTTTTGAAAAAAATTTATAACATTTTTATGCTTTGTGATTTATGAATGACCCTCTACGCTTTGGCCTATGCTACCAGTAAGAAGCAAGCGTTTATCACCGAAGACAAAACGTAGATGAGTAAGGGCACCTCCCTCCATTCCCAGTCTCACACTACTAGTAAGAAGTGTGGGTTCAACACCAAAGACTGTGAAGGACGAAAGGTGTAACAGTGAATTATTCATAAGTTATTTGATTTATTGACTTGTACAATAGTGCTTTTATTTGGGAAGGAATATCTGTCCCCCAATCTCAGCCCCACACAACTAGTAGGACGCGAGGGTTCAACACCAAAGATTGAGATGGACAGATTAAATGAACCAGGGTAAAGAAGTTTAGAGCTTTGTTGTGAAAGAGAGAATTTCTTTAAAGGGAATATATTACCATCAATAAGCTTCTAGGTATGACCATAGGCGAAAGCAACCGAAAATGGGAGACATTATAAGAAGTATGATACTCACAAAACTTAATAGGATCTATATTAACACTTGTCTCATGATGATGAATATGAAGATGTGATTTTGATAATGAAAATATTTGCCAATGGAATGAATGATTTTAAATTATTTGGAGATGAGTAAGACGAAGGAACAATGTACAAGCGGTTGTCTCTCGGAATAGAGAGCGCCTCAAGAATAGAATTTCTTTAAATGTATTGCATTCATTGGTTCGTCAAGTTCTGACCATCTTTAGTGGCCAATTTATAGGCTCCACCAAATTTAGTTGTAATTACATAGGGTCCTAACCAATTAGGTTCAAATTTTCCTTGTTTTTCTCACTCTTTAGTGGTATTCTTTTGATTTTCTTTGAGAACAAGATCACCAACCTTGAACTCTTTGGGTCGTACTTTTTATGATAACTATGTTGCATCGGTTTTGATAGACTTGAAGATGATTGAGGGCATTAAGTCATTTTTCATCGAGAAACTCAAGCTCATTAAGTCATGATTGTCGATATTCATCTTCATTAATTACATCTTTAAGGGATATTCTTAAGGATGGGAGTTCAACCTCAACAGGTAAAATGGCTTCACAACCATAAACAAGGGAGAACAAGGTGGCTCCTGTAGGTGTGCGGTAAGCCCAAAGAGCAGGGTAAATTTGAGTGTGCCAATTTCAGTCCATGTGTATTGACAATTTTTCCATGATGGATTTTAAAGTCTTATTTGTTGTTTCGCTTCACCGTTACCTACATTGGGTAGTATGGAGTAGACCATTTAAGTTTGATGCGAAATGTTTGGCGAGGTCTTTTACATCCTGGTTTTTAAATGATTTTCCATTATCTATGACAATAGAGGATGGAATGCCAAATCGACAGATGATATTGTTAAAAATGAACTTTGATATTTGGTTACCGGTAACATAGGTGAGAGGCATAGCTTCTACCCATTTAGTGAAGTAATTGGTAGTGGTAATAATGAACTGTCGCGAACGACGTTGGTCTGATTTTACCGATGAGATCAAGCCCCCATTGAGAGAAGGGCCATGGTGTGGTGATCGATTGCAATGCTTGAGAAGGTGTGTGGATAAGGTTGCCATGTTTTTGACAAGCTTGACATCGTTTGACAAAATGGCATGTGTCATTCTCCATGGTGGGCCAATAATACCCAACACGCAAGATTTTCTTAGCAAGAGCCATACCATTCGTGTGTGCTCCACAGATACCAGAGTGGACTTCAATTAGAACGCTAGAGGCCTCCTCTTGATTAGTAGGGTGCCATCGTAACCTCGTCTATAGAGAGTGTCTGCTAAAATGGTGTAACGAGAGGCACGTTGTGCTAAAGCGCGTTTATGACTTGGTTTCATGTTGGTAGGGAACGCTTTGTCGTGGATGAAATTATAAATATCATGGTACCAAGGGTTGTTAGGACCCGAATTGCACATACATAGTATTTTCAGGTAGATCATAAACAAACATTAAGAGATGTTCTACGAGAAAATGTGCTTGGGGTTGATTAGATGCGATTTCTAACAGAGATCCAATAGTTGCCATAACATATGTGGATTTGTTACGAATTCTAGGGATTTGGTCAAAACTAATCAATCGAAAATAGCTTTGAAGGCTATCTACCATGCGCTTATATGGAATAAGTTTTTCATCCTTGACTGGTATTCATCAATAACTTATTTAATGATAAGTAAAGAGTCACCAAATATAGCCAACTCTTTAAGGTTCCATGATATAGCGAGTTTTAATCTGTTATGAGAGCTTCATACTCTGCGATATTGTTGGTACACGGGAATGCTAATTGAAATGACTTGGGGATAACAAGTCCGCCAAGTGTAATAAGCAAAATACCGGCTCCTGATCCATGGAGGTTACAAGATCCATCAAAGAATAAAGTCTAGGCTGGTGCAATGTCTATGTATAAAAGATCTTCATCGGGAAATGTAAGTGGTTTTGTTCCAAGAAGAGGTGCCTCGGCAAGTTGGTCTGCAAGGGCTTGTCCTTTAATTGCTTTCTGAGGACAAACTCAACGTCAAATTCACTAAGACGACTTAGCTAGACATTCTCGCCCATGAGGATGGGTCGAGACAAGAGATACTTGAGGGGATCAACCTTAGTGATCAATTTGGTTGTGTGATTGAGCAAGTAATGATGTAGCTTATGGAACACAAAAGCAATTGCTAAGCATACTTTTTTGATTTGGGAATATCTTACCTCATGCTCAATAAGTGTTCGACTAAGGTAATAAACAAACTGTTCTTTTTCTTGATCGTTGTGTTGTGCTAGTAAAGCTCTATGGCATGCTCAGTGGCAAATGTATAAAGAAGCATGGGTTTATTTGCGATTGGTGACATAAGGACAGGTGGACTGGAGAGGTATTCTTTGAGTTTGGCGAAAGAATCTTGGCAATCTTGATTCCATTGGAATTGTGTATCTTTCTTAAGCAACTGATTAAAATGATGACATTTATCGGCTAATTGTCTTTATGAAACACCCGAATGGATTGGATTTTGCCTCGAGACTATGTAATTGTTTGAGATTTTGGGAGGAGGCATTTCCATGATGGCTTTGACTTTGGCGGGATCAACTTCTATACCTCTTCGTGAGACAATAAATCCTAATAACTTTCTGGAAGTCACCCCGAATACACATTTCTTTGGATTAAGGTGAACTTTATACTCACGCAACCTTTCAAAGATGCATCTCAACACACCTGGATGTCCTATCCATGTTTTAGATTTTGCTAATATGTCATCAACATAATCTTCCATGATATCATGCAACATATCGTGAAAGATGATTATCATGGCTCGTTGATATGTGGCACTTGCATTTTTCAATCCGAAAGGCATGACCTTATAGCAAAAGGTGCCCCATGGTGTAGTAAACGTTATTTTGTGTTGATCTTCAACGATGCGTATTTGATTATAGCCAAAAAATTCATCCATTAGGGAGAGCATTTCGTGACTTGCTGCCGTAGTCGATAATCATGTCTATATTGGGTAGAGGAAAGTCGTCTTTTGGACAAGCTTTGTTGATATCACGGAAATCATGTGCATACCCTAATGCCGGAGTTTTCTTGGCTACAAGCACTATGTTGGATATCCATTCAGAGTAGTTGATAGGTATGATAAAGTTTGCCTCTAATAGTTTCTGAAGTTCAACTTTTACAAGCAATGCTACCTTGGGGTGCATTTTGCGTAATTTTGTTTTACAGGCTTTGCATTCGGATGCACCACAAGGTGATGTACTACGAGAGATGGATCTAAGCCTGGCATATCTTTGTAGGTCCATGCGAAAATGTCTTGAAATTCAATGAGTGTTGTGAACTCTATACATTCTTAGTCGGACAGACTGATGCCGAGTTGTAAAATTTTTGGTTGTTTGGGAGTACTGATGTTAATATCTTTGGTTTCCTCAACCAACATTTTGGATGTATCCTTTTCGGAAAACGATGCTAGTGGTTGATGTAAGTCATCGGTTTAAGTGATTCAATCGGTTTGAGTGATTCAACACAGGGTTTTTGTTTGTGATGTTGGGTCCTTTTATTGATATGTTTTTTGGATAAGGTGGCGACAAGATTTTTACTATGAGAAATTTTGTGTTTTCGCTTCTTATCTGAGGTTTCCAAAGGTAAAGGATCCGAATATTCTATTTCTTCACCAAAATAGGAAAATTCATCAAGGTTAATCTCAAATCCTTTTTATGGTCGAAAAGGGGAATTTGATTGCGAGTTCCAAGGAACTCTTCAATGGCTTCATCGTTTTGAAACATGTCCATGGCTACATGATGTAATTGGTCATGGTCTATGAGAGTCGGATGAAGAAACTCAAATTAATGGATAGATGTTCAAAGTGGAGATTTGTTTCGACAAGATCTTCAAAAAGGCTATGCATAAACCCGGTGTCACTATCGGAGCAGTGTCATCGTTGTCACTTGAGATTAATACGGGAGCTGCATTAAGTATCTTGAAACCAAGGCCATGTTTACCATGATGTTTGGTGCAAGTGATTGGATCTAAATGACCTTGTCCATTTGGACCGAGTCCTTTACCCTTCCATCACATGTTTTTCATCATTCGGTGAGCTTTGGTAAATTTAGGGGACTCATAACAGGAGCAAATTCGTCATCGTATAACCAAGATCCTGAAGAACTTGGAATATGTTCGTTGTCTAGATAACCGAACTTCTTCCAAACTAACTAACCTAATTTGTAAGTGGGATGGATTCTAAGATGCGGAGCATTGGGTTTGCCATAGGTTTGTGGGGATTTTTTGATGTAAAAACGTCGCAATGTCTTGGAATTCACCACACCAAAATAAATTAAATGTTTATAACATCAAAGAATCCCCACAAATCGACCTCTTTTTACATCAACAAAACCCCACAAAGAAATCCCCACAAACCTATGGCAAACCCAATGCTCCGCATCTTAGAATCCATCCCACTTACAAATTAGGTCGATCAGTTTGGAAGAAGTTCGGTTATCTAGACAACGAACATATTCCAAGTTCTTCAGGATCTTGGTTATACGATGACGAATTCGCTCCCTATTATGAGTCCCCTCAATTTACCAAAGCTCACCGAATGATGAAAAACATGTGATGGAAGGGTAAAGGACTCGGTCCAAATGGACAAGGTCGTTTAGATCCAATCACTTGCACCAAACATCATGGTAAACATGGCCTTGGTTTCAAGATACTTAATGCAGCTCCCATATTAATCTCAAGTGACAACGATAACCGCAAGTGACACTTTGGGTTTACGCATAGCCTTTTCGAAGATCTTGCCGAAACAAATCTCCACTTTGAACATCTATCCATTAATGTCATTGATTTGAGCTTCTTCATCCAACTCTCATAGACCATGACCAATTACATCATGTAGCCATGGACATGTTTCAAAACGATGAAGCCATTGAAGAGTTCCTTGGAACTCACGATCAAATTCCCTTCCGACCATAAAAAGGATTTGAGATTAACCTTGATGAATTTTCCTATTTCGGCAAAGAAATAGAATATTCGGATCCTCTACCTATGGCAACCTCAGATAAAAAGCGAAAAACACAAAATTTCTCATAGTAAAAAATCTTGTCGCCATCTTATCCAAAAATCATATCAATAAAAGAACCCAACATCACAAACAAAAACCCTGTGCTAATTCCCCTAAATCGCCCGAAACCGACAACTTACATCAACCACTAGCATCGTTTTCCAAAAGAATACATCCAAAATACTTGTTGAGGAAACCAAAGAAATTAGCATCAGTACTCCCGAACAACCAAAAATTTTATAGCTTGGCATCATCCTGCTCTGATTCGAAATGTGTAGAGTTCACAACACTCCTCATGGGATTGTTGTCTGATGAAAGAGGAGATGGTGGAGAAGTTTCTATAGTGGGAAGATCTTAGGAAGAGGGTATACCTCAACCAAGAGTCCCACATGGAAGGGGTGATTAAGTAAGATTGTCAAGCTGAAAGCGGAAGAGTGAAAGGGAAGAACACAAAGTGGTGAGAGGGGACATGAATGGTGAAAGGGGTGATGTGGGGATAAGTGGCGGAAGGTGGAAATGAGAGAGGACCAATGGATCAAAGATAGGCAAATCATGGTGGGGGATGAGGAGTTGTAGGATAGGGAATGCTACTTGAGAAAGATCCTCAAATAAGATTCACAAACAACGGTGATCAAGTAGGATTCCCAAACTGGAGAATGTATTAGTATGAGTGAAAGAATGGGGTGCAAAGTAAGTTTATGATCGTGCAGAAGATACTCACGTGACGAAAGCATCTTAATTTTAATATAGCACATAACAAGATGCATCATGATATAGAAGATCAGGATGACTAGACTGTAATATACATGAGACCATAGACAGGGACCATCAAAAAGGTATGATGCCCCGGTATGATATGTAAGTGCAAGAGAGCATAGATAGGGACCATCAAAAATATGATGTCCTTGTACGATATGCAATCATATAACATAAGTATATTAGAGAGAACACCAAGATACATAAAATCAAGATGCCCACGGTAATATGTCCAGATACTAGAATGTATAAAGTAACTAACTAACTAGAAACCTTCTCCTTTGTGATTCCTTAGCAAACCTCGAAATGGACGAACATAATGTGGATAGGCCTAGATTGCTCGAAATGTAGGTGCTTCCTTGAACCGGAGCAAAAGACCTTCTCTATAACAAGATCAACTCAACTTTGCACCAATGGATAAAGGGGATAATGGATTTGGGATGATCAAGATGGGGCTATTTGGGCATTAGGACGAGGTGGAAAGGATGCTCTATGCTCAAAGGATGCAAGAGCTTTGACAAGATATTCAAGCTTATTTTGAAAAGGGGGTGAGGCTCTATTTATAGCCTAGAAGTGGGATTAATTTGGGGGTTTAGAGTAATCATGATTATGGAAAGTAAGCATGATTAGGTGAGTGGGAGACATGAGGAATGGTCCGAATTAAAGTTGAATATTTAATTCACAAGTGGGGGGACATGGGGAATATTTGGCATGTGAGGAAGATTGGGTTTAATTTAGGGGTTGAACGGATTAATTAATCGATTAATTCAATGTGCATTTTTGTGGGAAATGGAATGGTGAAATTAATTGATTTAGGATAGGTGTGAAATTGGGGTGTCTACAATAAACATTGTTAATTCATTATGAAATAAATAGAAGCAATTTATATGAGTTGATATTAATGACAATTTATTTTGATATATAAAACTTTGATTACTCATATTATTATTGTATTGTTTCTTGCATGTGAATGACTGGTGAATAGTAGAATTAAGAAATTGAAAAGGCGTCTATTTTCGTCCCCAGTTGTGTGTAGGGTGGATTTGAAATGCCGGTTCAAAAAAAATCCAGTGCTTTTCCTGTCACCCGGCAGGGGGTCGCTACAAATGTGAAAAGAAACAAGAAGAAAATAAAATGTAGTTTCCCAAAACATCAGAATTAAAAACTCTTTGCAGTAAATCGAAAAAACAATCATAAGTATTTTTCATTGAGACATTGGTTTATTTGCTAGGTGTGAATGACCAACAACCATAGTTGACAAATCTGTGTGGATTTGCACAAAATCAAGTGGGATGTATATTTTTTGGCCAGCCCAGATAATTTCGGCCCTATTTAATGATTTTTTTATATCATTAGTTTTTATGTATTAAACAGTATTAAAATCTAAATATATTAACGGTTCATAAGATAGTGTTTTATATATAAATTGTTTAATTTTTTGTGTAGTATAGCTCTAATTTATTAATTATATTGTGCTATTAACTGTTTTCATTGTATTTATCAATTTTTTATTTTTCTGATTCATATATATTCCAGACTAGGTTTTGTTAATTTTTTCAGAAATTATGGATTTTCGGATTTTTGTCCACCCAAACAGATTATCATTTCTAGACTTCGTAAGTATGCCGAAATCAATAGGTACCAGCCTCCAACATTACAACTGTAGTTAATTGTAAAAAGATGGAGGAGGAAATCATTTTTGAAAGGAATCAAAGTAAGCACCTAGACCGGTTTCGATTAGTTAAATTTTAATCAAGTTTACATGAATCTTGATAATCTTGAGAGAAGAATTATGTATTTGGCTAAGACATACTGAGAAGAGCCAGGTCAAGTTTTTATGAATCTTGATAATTCTTGGGAGAAGAAATTATTTATTTGGGTAAGAGATGTTGAAAAGAACCTGGATTTAGGGACAGAAACTGAACCTGCAGTGATGACAGCAAAAACACTACATGTATATGGTTTTGTTCAACAAAGTGAATTAATGCCGCAAGCTATTGAGCCAAATGTGCTTTTAAGAGGTTAAGAGAGTGGCATTATTTATATGAAATAATATAGTGAGGTTACAGCAGAAGATGTCATTTTCATTACGGCCATGGTGATTTTAGGATGTAGATAATACAAAATAAATTTTGCAAATGTAAGTTGGCGGGTACAAGAAAAAAATGTGGTCTTCCCTAAAGAGAAAGTGACAGAAATCAGACGTGTCTATTGACTGAACCAAGTGGTTCAGTATTTTACATGTTGGGAGAATGATGCAAGAGATGAGGAACACCAGACAAATTTATATAAATTTAGGGACATGTCACACCCACAACTTGTTTCAGTTGCACTTAAAATAGAAAGTTAGTGAGTGGTTCATGTCCAGGATGAATCTTAGTCTTTAGTGGTTTAACAATTTTTCAGTAATCAATATTTTTATGCATATTTCATGATTTGGATTCCAGGAGGTCTAGGTTACAACACTCTAAATTAGGATTTAGATGTGCTATATGTAAATGCAGAAGCAACATGAACAAGATTCAGGATAGAAAAAAAATAGAACTCGAATAGAAAGTTTATAATCTATGCATTCCGTATAAGGCATACTCTCAAGGGAGATGTATGACTGTTTATCCTCTACTATCTGATTGCTATCTACGAAGATTATAAAATTGTGGTGGTTTAAAAAGCCGTTATGGAAGTTGAAAAATTAAACTTCCATGTGTGAGTCTTCACCTTCCAACAGTTGTATGGCTCAGCTGCCAAACGCGTGATATGCAAACAGATGTGCCAGTACGGCGCGTGCCTTGGGAATGCGGCCTAGCATGGCATAGCATGGCACAGAGAGTTCATGCGGCCATTGTGAATTTTGGAAATTTTGGAAGGGACCGAGCTGCATTATGTTTAAAGGTGCCACAAAGATGGCCAATGTTGTGCAAAGGTGGCAAGGGATGGCTCAGTGTCATGTAGGCTGTGTGGAATGCACTGATGTGCTCATTGCGGAGTTGTACTGATCAGCACCGAGACTGATTAGTGAAATTTGGCCAAAAGACATTGCCCCACACCCTTCAGGAGCACCACCCACAATCTGGCAAGGGGGACCCCATGACTTATATTGGAGCTCCACCCCTTTTCAGGTGAAGAGGGCATTGTTATCTTCTGAGCTACAGTCGTGAGCATCCTGGTGCTACACAGAGTTGAGAAGAGTTGCACAAATTGCCTGGGTACTCAATGTGAGAGCGCAAACAGTCATGGCTGCACTCAGATCATCTAAATAGTAAAAATCTATTTATATTCCTGAAATCCGAATCATCAATGTACACATAAGTTTTAATGCAAATATGTATCTTTACCTCTTGTTCTGTTTGAGTTCTGATAATAGTATTGCCGGTTTGGGAAAAGTTTCAGCTTGGAAAGCACAGCCATTTAAAAAAAAAGCTCGTGGTAATTTCTAAATATGCATTGAATTTTTTCGAAAAAAAAATGGTGTAATAGATAAAAGAAGAATAGTAAAGCATGCAAGAACGGATAATTTAACCAATAGTTGCTTCGATAGTTTGAAATTTGGCCTATGATAAGTTGACAACTATATTGGTAATCTTTTCGTTAGTTTCTTCTTTGCATTTTGAGTTGGCAGAGTGTTGGCCCTGCATCATGTAAAATACAATTCCAAAGAAGACTAATAGTATAAATTAGATAAATAATGACTGAATATTAAACCACACAAATTCAAGGGACTTACCCTAATAAGCCTGTACTTAGGCTCATATTTCTTCGCACTCTCCAGACTGTCATAGATCAAGCCAAAACCAGTAGATTTACCACCTCCAAATTGGGTTCGGAATCCAAATACAAATATTGCCTGTGGGTCTCTAACTTCATACAACTTTGCAAGTTTTTCCTTCAATTCAGCCTTCAAAACGCATTAAAAACCAATCAACATCCCAACGTCAAATAAATCTATAGCCCAACAATAATCAAAATAAAAACACCTAGCAAACCAATCTGCATTACCCAAAGACAAAAAGACACAATAAATCCATTACAAAAACGCTGCATACAATTGGTAACTATACCTTAGAGACATTTGGCCTACCGGGGTGAAGAACATCAATAACCTGCCATGGACAGAAAAAAGGGAAAAGAATGTGAAATTCGGACACCCAATGAGCTCGATAGTAATACGATGACATGGTTTACCGCAGAAAGAAAAGCCCAAAAAGAAAAAGGGATAAAAAAACATAATAAACTTACGAACTGTTTCCTTGCCAGAAGCCTGTTGGTCATAAACTTCCTCGTCCTGACTGTAACAGCTTTTGCATCCGCCATAACTACTACTGCTACTCAAAGCTCAAGATCTTGGGCCGTCTTTTCAGGGTACAATGAATGAACTCCAGAAACCTCAACGCTTGTGCTTGTTTGCTAATTTCGTTATAGGGTATAAAACCCATAGCCAGGGGTCCCATGGAAGGGTTACAGCTCGACAGGTGGCTATCTCTTATATTGTTCATTCATTTGATATTTAATTAGTTATTACGTCGAAGGTTTACCCCTATGGAAAAAGGCTTTGTGGACATTCATGGGACTGTGTCAAATTTGACAGCTTAAATGATAATTTTGCTATTTTTAACAATTTTGCTTTTGCTATTTTAAACAATTTTGCTTTTCAGAATTTGCATGTTGTTTTGGCTTTACTTTTTTTAAATTTTATTTTATAGCTTTTGCATGCATTAACTTTTAAATACTGGGTCACTAACACTATAATTTCATTCTTCAGGGTCTCCAAGTTCCAGTCAATTCCCTACGTTAAATTGTATTCTATAGGTATGCATTTAAATTTTGTTTATACTTGTATGTAGAAGTAGAATATCTTGCTGTAAAATATGGTCCTTGTGTGATTGGTCAAAGTAAAATATAATGATAGAACTCGGTTATGAAAGATCACGAATACTTGAGGAATAAATAAAATTTCTAAAACCAAGAATCGAGAAAAGTTAATTTACATTCTCACGTTATTTTCTTGGAACAACATATACAAATTTGTTTTAGACATGTACAATATTCATGTTACAGTAACATCCGAGATATGGGTATATTTATAGTTTTATATTATCTTCTTGGTATGAATTTGAATTTTGACTGCAGTCATCAGTCAAAACCTGCTTTGTTTCTAAATCTCAATTAGTATTATTTGTTATCAAGGAAGGAAATTTCTTGGGTTTATTGCATAAGAAAGGAAGTGACTGAATCTCAATTAGTATTATTTGTTATCAAGGAAGGAAATTTCTCGGGTTTATTGCATAAGAAAGGAAGTGAAATTTTTGGGGTGTATGCTATTTAGTTTGGTTTCTCCATGCTTAGAATTTAAAACTTTGTTTCTGAATTACAACTGGACCAGTTTGTTTATTGGTTAATTAAGGATTCTTTGGGAGATTTTTCATATCATCATGAAGTAATGCATACCATTTTTTATTACCCCATCAAGTCCTTTGTCACATACTTCTATCATAAATATGGATGTGTGATTCCAGGTGGTGGTCATTTGTCGGTTATGTACAATAAATTATGATTATATATCTTCTTACTGAAAATTTCAGTCATAAATTGTTAAACTCAATTTCAGATGATAGGTTGGGCACTATGTAATGGACAACATTATGGATTTCTGTTAAGGTTTCTCGGATGCCAAGGGAGGGTCCACATAAAAAGGGAGCGACTTGTAATTAGATTAGATGACAAGCCATGCTTGGGAGGAATTATCAAGTTTTTATGTTAGTGCAAGTGTTGTGACGAGAGGATGTCAAGTGTATGAAATTATGTTTTCTGTTATCTATCTGCATGATCTATCTTTAGATCTGTATGGGAACCAATAATGACTTCTGAACTAGGGAGTGACTCTTGACATCAAGGAGCAAGCGAGTTTTCCTGAGTAAGAAATTTTGGAGTTTGATATTGTAAGCATGGCAAATCCTGCACTTCTAGGCACCGCACCCTCAAATAATACAACTACAAATTCAGCTTCAAATGTCTCAGAAAGTTCAAAGAATGAAACTTCTCCATCCTTTTTGCGATCACCCTATTTTAAGTGTTCAGAGCCTCTCGAGTGCATTCTTTTGTGGAAAGTGGCAATAGCAAAATTGAGTTGAATTGCTTTAGCATGAGACTCATTGACACTGAAGAAAAAGACAAAGACACCGATAAAGGTACCATTACTAAAAGAAACAGTGGTAGAGTGCCAAAGACTAGGCAAAAACAGATGGTCACAAAAGTCAGCAATTTAGAAGAGAAGAGAACTTTAGATATTGGAAATGCAATGATGGAAACTGATATTTCAGAAGTCATGCCTGTGAGATTGTTCAATTTTCAGCCGAGGAAAATTTCAAACGATCCTAATAATTCATGTTTAGCTATTAATCAATCAGGTGAGACATCTCCTAATATATCCTCTATTCCACCTAGATTAAAAAAACATTCTTTTTCACCATATAGAAATAGTGAACTTGCAATTGGAGTAAAAACACAGAAAAACAAGACAGGATGTGCATCCTTTGCACCTGCTGCGAATAGTCTTTCTACATTTAGGACTCAACCTATAAGTACAACAAAGCCACCCTTGCCACCAGGAGTTGTGGCACACCTCAAGGGAGAGTTGGGTCTTAAGGCAAACAAAGTCCATGTTCAAAACATGCCCCAAGATTCGAGTAAGTGCTTAAGGGTGTTTGAGATAACAACTAAAAAGATTATTCCTGTTGTAGACTCTGATAAAGAGAGGTGTGTAGAGAGAGGGAATTCACATCCATTTTATCGGTCAGATATTAAAGGTTCAAGAGGAGGATTAACAGTGAAGTCTGAAATGTTTCATAATGTGGCAAGTGCAGCCACTAATCCCTTGATGAATCTTGTAACACCATCATATAACATTCAGGAAGCCTTCCCAGGATCTAATGGACAAGGTAGGTCATTGCATCAACAAGACATTTTAGCAATTAGTAATAAAAAAATGAAGAAAATCCTGGGAAGTCAAGGAAATAGTGAAAGTGATAACAAAAATGGCTTAAGGTTGGATCACAAAAGAAAATCCTTTCAAGGAAATAGTTTCTTTGAAGAAGAGGATAAAGGCATTCAAGAGTTAACTATTAGTAAGTCATTGTGCGGTAATGACGGGGATGATCTGCAGGTAACTAAAGGAATTTTGCAAAACAGATCAGGTCTTTTGTCAACAACATCTATCCCCATAAATCATGGGCATGATCCTTCTCGATCACATGCAATCTCCTTAGGTGAGAAGGTGTCTGGAAATATTGCTAAGTCTTCAGATCAGAGTTTTCTTCATTTCAAGTCATCAAAGACTGATCATTTCTGGCATGATAGAGAATCCAATAGTCAAGTCTCATCAACCGAGAAATCAAAATTCAATGTTTCAATGAAAAAAACTAGTTCCATTCTTGCTCATTCTCTTCAAAATATTGTTGAAATGCAAGTCCAAGCTTCTAGAGCATCCTCCACTATATATAATTCATTTAAAATATTGTAAAATTACCTCTATATTAATTTGTACCTTTGAAAATTGGTGCTCAACTATTCTTTGATCAATTTATAATCTCATCAAAAATAGGGTTGTTTTTTATGTAACTAATTGAATAAGTATAGATATATTTAGTTTTATTAACTTCTTTTTTCACTTTTTTGTAGGGTATTTGTGATTCTCATTCTCCCACAGTAAAGAAGAGAGTGTCATCTCTAAACGAACTTCAGGTGGGTTTCAATATTGATTGAAGTATTTATTCATTTGTTTTGTTTATTGCATGTTATGGATTAAAAAATTATTGTAGAGTGCTTTCATGTTATTTGCTTTTGATTGTTACATTTATATTTAGACTCCAATCCTTTTTCCAAAGTGACATGTGGGGGCATGTGCCTTCGTCAATGACAGGATTCGTTATGTGTTAAGGGGCTTGTTCCCCAATGAGGCCATTTCAAGCGTCCCAAGTTGGACGTTAGACTGATCATTGACAAGGCTTTTTAAGCTTCTTGTCATACCTAAAAACATCTTCTAGAACTAACATACTTCTTTTCCCTCTCCAGTTTAATATGATGCAGACTAGAAACACAATTCCCCTCCCTACAACGGGATTGACATTAACTACGCCTCGCTTGTAGAGGGAAGAAGAGTTTAAACGTCTTCAATGTGTTGTTAATGTGAGGCATTTCTCAATTGATTGAGGGCGGTTCCATTGTTGACCCCACATTTCGATATTGCACTTGTCCTCCCTAAGGTCCATTCTCAACACGGTTGCCCAACATCGTGTTGACCTTTCAGATGGGAAACATTTTCAAACAACACTTCTACCCTCCAAATTTGCAAGCCATGTAACCAAAAATCAATACAAGAAGGCTCCATTGTGTGCTTACACAAATCCCGCATTAGAATAATCAAAAGTGAACTATAAGCTTCATCTCCTACTCGATTACCAATGTATATAAACTCCCTATATTAATTATAATTTCTTTATGTTTGTTTTTTCATCCGTTGCTCAATTCTAATTCTATCATGATTTTCTTTTCCACTACAGATTGTTCTTATCATTGAAATGGATGTTCTTGTCGAAAAACATTTGATAATCGGTGCTCCACCCGACTACCAACAAATGCTCTCCAAGACAATCAGTTGCCTCAAACAGATGCAAGTGCCAATCAGGTTAACAAATATTTTGCGAGAACACCAACTAAAATAAGTGGATTGAATACATCTATGCACATGTGGTCCATAGAGGGTCATGCCCTAGAAAAAATAAGCCTTCACGAATATCACAATGCAAGGGGAGATGGTTCCGTGTTTGGGTTTGATTTTGTGAATCAGGAAGGAGGGGAAATCCACATCACCTGTTTCAATGAGGCACAGAAGCATTCTATGAGCAAATTGAAAATGGGAAGCTATATACAATTTCCAATGGGAGGATTGCTTGATGGAAATCTATGTTACAACCATTTGAACAATGCTTTAGATTTTTCCTACAACCTTACTCAACCATATATCCACTCATAGAAAATGAGGATACAATACCTTCCCATCACTTTCACTTCACCAAAATCAAGGACATACCTACAAGCATTGATGGTTCTATAATTGATTTGATTGGAATTGTTCTTACGATGTCACCATGCTCAACAATTCTTTCGACATGACAAGTCTGAAACAAAGAGAAGAACACTACAATTAAAGGACATGTCGGGATTCAGTGTAAGTGTCACATTGTGGGGACAACACTTAGATGAGATAAGCAACAAACTTGAAGACATGCTTTCTATACCGCCTCTTCCGGTCCTTGCCTTGAAAGTTGCTCACGTCTCCAGTTTCAATGGAAGCTCAGTTGACATTGTTTCAAGAACCAAATGTTACGTCAACCCTCTAATTTCATAAACAAATACACTTCATGGTTGGGTTGATTCTGATGACTACTCCCTTTCGGTACCCTCTATCACAAGCCAATTTATGGGCCCTCCAAAAATCTTGACCTCTATAACAACGATGGGGAACACGAGAAATGAATGGGCCATGGTTACTGCAGAAATCACAAATATCAACATGGACAACTTTTTTACAAGGCATGTCCTCTTCAAAAAGGTGAAAAACAATGCAGGAAAAAGGTGAGAGAGAATGGTAATGGTTCATGGTTCTATTCGAGTTACAACATACAAGTTCAGAACTATGATTATAGATATGCACTCAGGATAAATCTAAAGGACCCAACAGAGAACTCCAGTCAGTTACCTCTTTTGATGAGACAACTGAGTCAATCATGGGTGTTAAAGCTAGTGATATCCACCTATTGTCTATAGACGAAGATGTAACTAGTGAAATTACAATAATGTCATCGGCAAAAATAGTGCTTCACATTTTCCTAAAAAAGACATACTGCAGAAACAACATATTGAAATGTGTCATCCTCAGTTCTAAGAAAGTGGATAACAATGCAACTCCTCCGTAACCTTCTTTACAAATACTTCTAATGTATCCATCCCTTCAAACTTTACACCCTCACCCATCCCATTCTATACTTTGAACTATCACCGTTATGTTGCTTATTTCATATCTATGTTTCGCCCTTTTCCCCTGCTTCAAAAGAAAACTTTTGTACTTCCTTATAAATTGACATACTATTCTCACCTACTACTATGTGGATTGTAAGTAATTTTAAGAAAATAAATGCATTTAACTTGCACTTTTATTAAGTACATATTTTCATCCTTGTCTAGTATTAAAACGTATTGTATCTTTCCATATAACAAAAAATATTTTCCTTAGGCAACACATAAAAGTTTCTTATCCTCAAATTGTTACCTCTTATGATTAGTTCCCATTAGAACTCCACATGCATTTCAAATGTATATAGTTTATTGATTCTAACATACTATTGCCTCCTACTACTATGTGGATTGAAAGATCTTTTAAGAAAATAAATGATAATTACTTGCACTTATATTATGAACTGTATTTACATCATTGTAAACTATTGGAACATATTGTATCTTTCCATATAACTAATATTATTTTCCTTAAGCAACAAATGCATATTTTTAATCCTCGAAATGATACCTCTTACACGTAGTTCCAATTGGAACTCCACATGCATTACAATTGTATATAGTTTATTGTATAAAGTTTTTTTGTATGTCAACAAACAATGCATCGTTCATTAGTGACCGACACATTTTTTCCCAACAGGTGGTACTCCATAGGTGTGTCACTTCACAATCATGTCAACTCCTGCAAAACGAGCACGATGAAGAGAGAACTACACAAAAATAAAGTTCACATAAATTCTGAGTAGAGACGTCGTCACCTAGAGCATAGAATAATGACAATCTCAAATATCTGTCAACTTACATCGACCAACAACCTACCATTCCCTATCATTCCAAACTTGCCATCAAATACAACTACTGAAGGATTTCCAAGCAACATTCTACAAGTAACTTCCATGGAAACAAATTTGCATGACCATACCAATTCCTTCCATATGAATCCATATTTGCTAACTACTACCACGCCTCCCCATTTTCTTGTGTCACCACAAGAAACTGTCTCAAGTACTAAATTTTCTTTGGTTCCTCACACATGTACAACCAATTCCTCCTCTCCTTTTATGTCTTTTCCACCTTGCAATCCACAATCGACCCAAACAAACACCCCACCCCCTCCCATACACAAAGACTTCCCATATTTCCGCCCTCGTCGCAGACTATTGAAGCCCAACGTCGGTTTCGCAAAAGAATATATTTGTTGGCAAACATCCAAACTTGCTCAATCTATTTGGAAAATTACCTTGGAATTAAAACAATTTCCTTTGAAGGCTTTCCCTCCTGTAGCAAATGCAAATTTGAAAAACACGGCCATCGCTTCTCTTCGTGGAACAACATGGACCTTGAAAGCAACCCTACCATTCTTGCGTCTTTAACCCAAATAGAGGAGATGTTTATCGCATGAGTCAATCCATTACTACAGGTCACCCAAGTACGTGGAGGACAATACAAATACTCAAGACACACCATAAGTTTCCCACAAAACATTACTTCAATAGCAAAAGTACCTACCACACCGCCTTATAGTTGTTTTCATTCAAAGCTTTGTACATTATATCACTTTTTTGCATTTTGAATAGTTTAAAGGGTAACACCTCATGTTTGCACTTTTTAAATGAAGTGACTCATCTATATTTCTACACATACAAAATCAATCACCCATAGTTTAAACAAACCCAACTACAAAAGTAAAAGCTATCCCTATAACACAAATAACGTATATTGTTTTTTTTTGTTTGCAAAATGCCTCAAAGAAATGTGGTCTCATGGAATGCTATGATTGTAAGATATGCACAAAATATCTCTAACAATGATGCTCTCAAACTCGTTGAGGTAATAAAGAAATTTGGAATGTACCATAACCATTTCAGATTTGTTTATATATAATTGCATATTTTGTCTCATTTTAGTTTCATGGAGAGATAATATGCTAAAGCACTTAGTCATTCTTTCAATCTACTTTGACAACAACACTTCACATTCACTACATTCTTGAGAGTGAGTATTAGCAAACTTACATGTCTCACTTGCATTTGTATTCAATTATTACACAACTAACTATTATCTAACATCCCTTCTAATGTATTTCACAACATTTAATCCGGCTTTAATAGAAAATCAATATTGTCAAACATCAACTACAAAAGTAATAATTTATTTTCTAAATCTAATAAATAAACCATTCGTTCACATAATTTAGTAATAATTTCAAATATTTTGGTGTGGTTTATTCTCCTTTCAAATTATATTAAATAAAAATAATAAATATTGTTTTTATAAGTAATGTTAATCATTACAATTTGTAAGTGTAAAGTATTATATAGAAAATTTATTGTTTTAGTTATTACATTCAATGATGTTATATAAAGTGTTATTATATAATAGAGAATTAATTAACTTTTGTTGATTTGTGATATTCTTCCAACATTTGTTTCAAATTATTTTCAAAAATAAATATGGTCAAACATTTCATGTAGTTTATTATTAATACGAGACTAGTTAATTGTAATGATATTAGTATATTTGTATGTTTATTTTTTTATCAATAGTTGATTAATTAATTGTTACGAAATATTAGTATATTTGTATAAATGAAATACCTATGATAAAGATAAAAATGATGGTTGATATAATGAATTAAACATATAATACGAGATAAATTGTTAGTTGATATGATGGATTCATCGTATAATAACAAAGATAAAGATGTAAGTGACTAGTTCATCATTATAGTATTAATTTATTTGTGTGTTTGTTTTATAACTTAGTTTTGACATGTTATATAGGATATTAGGAAATAAGGCTTCAATTTTTTGTTTATGTCAACTTTAGAATTACTAAGACATAAAAATGCTAACATATGATTGGTTAAAATTTTGAAATTAGTGTATCTAATGGACATGATATGTACCTTCCCTCAACAAGAATAATAAGAGTGGACAAGAATATTTCTAGTCCCTATTTTTTATCTATTACTTCTAGACACTAAAATTTGGTAACTTGTTCTTTTCTGATGCAAGTTTGACCATGCGCCCTTCTTTAAGACACATGCTCACATTTGAAATCCAATCAATTCATCTCTCTAACTCTTACATGACTTGTTAATCTCTACTTTACTCTGTTGTCAATTCTAAAAATATTATCGGATCAAAGCAGTAAACAACTTATGTGCTTCATGTATAAACTTATTGTTTTACTTTTCTCCTTCTCTGTCTAATACCATACAAATGGGTCAGGATGTGGGGTTCGGTCTTGACCAACATGTACGATCCTGGCTCTTTAAGTTCTCTAACTTTGTTTTCAATTTGAATATATTTTTGGGTCATTTCATCTTCCTATGGTTGGTTTTATTGGAATATTTCACCTTAAGAAAGCTATATAAGCAAGTCATTATCACTTTATAACTCACCTAACACTCTTACAAGCTCTTATTGCAAATATCATTCCAAAAGTACTCAAAGGGTCCTTAAATCTGCCCAAATCAGTTGCACATCAATTAGAGCAATCCCTACTATAGGTTTGAAGCACTCAACTAGATCAAAGAGTCTAGCTTTTTCCATTTCTAAGCATGTAAAGGTCATAGAGTCATGTCTTAACAAGAGCAAAGTCACTCCAAGCATTGTTTAATGGTTTCAGGAATAAAGGATTAGGTCATGTAGCTGAGGCACACCACATCACACTACTACCGCATTGGGTATATTATGTACTATATAATTAGCCCACTATCTTGGTGTCAAGAGACATAAGGACACCCCAGGGGTTGGTTTTCACACTTCCATAAGCACTTAGAGCTACATGAGGCTTGATCCTGCTCAATGAGGGCATGTAGTGCAACATTTGGATTGGTTTACAACTAGGAGTCTAATTGCGAAGGGTAATATAGACTTACCACACACATGTTTTCTCCTTTTGGTTTTTTAATGTTCTAGTGAAGGTTTCGTCAAGTTTATAGGGTTTCCACTTTGTTGCAGGTGATTACAAGTCATCCCAAAGTTGTGTGAGTAAGAGCGACATACAATGAAGGTCATTTCTAAACAAGTGAAGCACATAGGAAGTTTTAGATTGATACTATCAAAGGGTCCAAGACCGTACAAATCCAGGTTAGGACCATACAAATATTATCATGACCATATAGTAGTTATACAATCTCTCCCTGCTCAGTTTCCTATACCAAAATCAACACCAAAACATTTCCACTCTTTGATCCGATTGTTTCACTATCCTACACATCCAAACCCTCCCTATACAACTAAGTTTCTTCCTCTTGTGTATTTGAGAAGTTAATCATCATTTTTCAATTATTACAAGTATAAAAGCATTATTATGATTGTGAATGGTTAATGTTGAAAATTAATTGATCGAAATAGTCCAATTATTATAAACACTTAAATCATTCGTATTGTTGTGCATTCCTATGATACTATAATGTAATTATAGTGTAAACATTTAGTGAATTCACTTCGCGATTGAATCTTACACTTTCTTCCAAACCCTAATTATCATAGGGTTTCATCTCCGCATTGTATATTTAGATCCAAACCTGATTTTCATCTATCACATGCCCTAAATTTAGTTTTCACAATTTTTCTTAGGGTCTCATGGTTGGTCCTTCCCTTTGGGTCTTTTTATAGAGCTTCCTAATTGCCAAATCACCTTTCATCACATATCTCAAGAATAACGACTATATTTTCAAATTCTTCAAAGGGTTTTATTTGTTTTGATATATTGAACAAAAACCTCTATTTGTTGGACATACTTTTTAGTGCATTTTTGGAAATGGAAACTTACTATTTTTTGGTAATAGGATCATAGTCGGAAAATATACATTTTTAATAAATTCCTTTAAGGTTTTTATTCCACATATTCATATTACCAAATACCTCATGTTATTTCATTAAATTTACTATTTATATTCATAGATGGTCATTTTACTAATTTGGCAACGACCACTTTTTGTTGAACATCACTTTTGGGTCTTGTCTTTTATGGTCTCTTGATTGCCAACTATTTATCATTGTGTGTATAATGATGATTCTAAGGTAAATCATTCTTTTGTAGTCATGGATTTTGTTAGAGCTCTTGCTTCACAAAATCACAAGGGCCACCATCACTTTAACAAGGTTTTGTGCTTCTTATGATTTTGCGAGGAAGGCTTTATCCACACCATACCCCAATGTATACTCTTCTAATATATGTTTTATAGTTGATGTGATGTAAACACAAAATCATGCACTTGTTACTTACGTCACGTCTCTAAGTATGTTATTATATCCACGATTCCTAAGTAAGAAAACTAGACATTAACAACACTTGTTTTTCCTTGACATTGGTTTACCTTTTTCATACTTTTGTTATTTGCTTTTTTGGAATGGCTACTTTACTTGTGAACATGGGACAATGTGTGACCAAACTCTGTATTTTTTGTTTTATCCTATGAGCATTCCAAACAATACCACCCATTAGGGACGGAGCGCCCAGCGCTCACCGTCCCCCTTTAAGGCACTTCTATCCTTTTCCTCCTTTTCTCAAAATTGAAATGCCACATCATTTGTTATCTTTTCTAAAACCTTTCTTATCACTTTGGGTTGTTCGTTTTAGTTGTTAATGAAAAAATTCAAACAAGGGAATCATATTTATACATTACTTACTATTATGAGGGGCTAGACAACAAGTTATTACTTATTATCTACTACTTGGGCAAATAGCAACGTTCAAAATTGCCTTTATTCTACATTATTCACTGCATAGGAGGGGATATTTCTAAATTCCATCTCACACATTCATCTTGGGGAAAAGTAGTTATAGCCCGTTATTTTTATGTGATTGCACAAGGGCAACCTAGATTTAAGGGACACGATTCAATCACACACACACACTAGAACTACATAGAGTCTGAAATGTAGTGTAGCGCTTAGTGAAAATCACATTGGGGTGACCACCGAGGTCAGTCTAAATCAAGTATATGCATTATTTGTTTCATTTAATGTTTTCTTAAGCCTTAAAGGTAGTTGGGGTTTATTTTGTAGGTTTAGGTGCGACAGTGAAACCCTACAAAGAAGCTAGAGCGATAAAGAGTGAAAGTAAGAAGATGAGTTCAAACCACGAGAAGATCGGGCGGTAGAGGATTTACCAAGACACTAGTGTCCAGTTCAAATACTAACGCCCATGCGGTCCTGTCCTTCTCTGCAGTCGGTTCTATCTAAAGGAGTTTCATATTCCTATTTTCTGACGAAGCTTACTCAGTCTAGATCCAAATTATTCCACTCGGTTTCGGTTCGAATCAGCCTAGATCTTCATATACAAGCTAAGTCACTCTTATCTCACTATTGTTTCAACCGCTTGTTTCTTTCATGATCTTGCTTCTTATTGTTATATTCATTTGATCTCAATCCTCTTATTAAGATTTGATTTACTGTTAAATCATGTGGCTCGTATGTACATTGACACATAATCTAAAAAATCCCTCTTATTGCAACAAACATCCACCCCACTTTGCACATTCATCTATAACCCTTGAGTTTATTCCTACATTGTTTATTATGAATGCGTCTATTATTCACACATCTAGGGTTCATATATCTTTGTGGGAAACTAGTTTGCCACCTCACACTTTTAACATGTCTATACATATGTTTGATATTATTCCTACATCTATTATCTCTACCATAGCGGTGCACACTCTTCTTCTAGCCACGCATGCTCTCAAACCCTTGTTAATAGTTTACATGCAAAAATATTACAATTGCGAACAAACTTCCACTATTCTTGCTCATGTTATGGATTCTACTCAATTGTTTCACCACCCACTTGCACATGATGTGGCCACTTATCCCTTGCCTATCATTTTTGTTGCTCCTACACTCCCTATCTTTGATGGAAAGGGTGATCCTACATGTCACCTTCATACTTTTCATGTTGCTTGCTTAGATTATGACTATAAGGATATATTACTTAACAAGCTATTTCTATAAGTCTTAAGGATTTTACTTTAAAATGGTTCTATGATTTCCCCAAATATTTAGTACAAATTTTCATTTCTTTGGCTAATCTATTCCTTGTACAATTCTCAATCAATATTGGTGACAAATTTTCATATGCTCAAATGTCTATCAGCGAAAAGGTTCTAATGAGTACACGAGTGGTTGTGTTATATGCTACAAGACTATATGCATACCAAGATGAAAAATATTTTGGCCGATAGTGAACTATGAGATCTTTTTACACAAAGTCTTTTACTCTATAAGAGGCGATTATATATAACAAATTTAACTCGTTTGACCATCTATGTCATACTCTAAAAGAACGTGAAGCTAAGCTCCTCAACATGAATAAGCTAAAATATGTTGTTAATCCTCCTAACATCTCTTATCACACGTTTCAAGGCAAAACTACTTTTAAGAGCACACCTAATGATGACAAACCAACCTTAAAGCCACAATCAATGTTGTATTGCGAACCCAAAAAGTTACAATTACAAACTTCTTATTGGTAATTCACACATTTGCCTCGTGCTTGTAATCGTATGTAGTGCTTTAACGCTTACTCGAGTGCAACCTTGTATCTCTCCCTCTACTGCTTGAGGTTGATATAAGCATGCCTTATGATAAGATTTTTTATGATAATGCCCATTGTGATTATCATCGATGTGTTGGCCATACCACTAATCATTGTATTAAAACTTGTCATTTTATTGAAGATCTTCTTAATGATGGTGCTATTAAATGGGATCCTCCCACAGAATCTAAGCCTACTAATGATAATGCAAAGCTAAAAATATTTAGTGATCCACTTCTTGAACATAATATAACTAAATCTAGTTTAACGGTGCACTATGCTTATCTCACTATATCACCTTCACCTTCTCATGATCACCCATTAGATGTTATGATTGGTATTGGTACTACTACCCTTGCTTCATCGATTATTATTTTCAATGACATGGATATGGCACAAAGCTTTATTTCTAATACACTTTACATTCACATTTTTATTTATCAACATCATGTACATGATGTTTTGTTTATTAATACTACTACACATAATATGTGCACTCTTAAGCAATTGCATTCTCTTGGATGTACTAAGAAGCAAATCATACTTGATCCTAAGACAAACATATGGCATATTATTCTCCCTCCCATAGTTGGATATGATACCTTCGATATCCCATTCTTGGTGGTGTCTTCTCTTCACTTGTGTGACATGAGTGTAGCTTGCTCTTGACTTTGCACTTTCACATTTATACCTTCCTTACTACATCAATGTGTTAAGCTCATTCACAATAACCAAGTGGTTACAATTAAGGGTATTCCGTTCGAGGACCCTACATTACCAAAACTCGGCCCCACATCTACATATCAACCTTTTGTTTCCCATGTTATGCCTAGTAGGACACCTTCTCCTAGACCTTTTTTTTGGTCATCTAAAACACACTCTACTTCTCATAGGACACCCTCTCCTAGGCATTAGAATACGTCAGCTTTAATGTATATTACTCATCACGAATCTCCCTACTCTAGCCCTTTTATGGCGCATGTTATTGCTCCTACAAATATTATACATGAGCATCCTTTGTCACAACTAACACTTGTAGGACTCGTGTCTCCTTCACCGTATGAGTGTGTTGGGGGTTTTGTGGGGTTTTTATTGCATAGCTCTTATGCTACCCCCTTTCTTGTACATAGCTATTTTTAAAAATAATTCAAAAAATCACATAATACAAAAACATGCAAATATGTATAAAAATACAAAATCAAGACATGCTTATGATTTGATTGGTTAGTTTGTTACTGTATACATGTTGTTTGTCACATAGATAGCATATTTTATCTTTACACGTGTTCATGGGCTATATTGAGCTTGATGCAAGACACACAAAGTTTGATACAAGATGATAAGAGCTGACTTGGTTCCTTACACTACTATTTGGAGGAATCCCTCATGTTATAAAAGTGCTTTTGTTTTATTATATGTTACTTTACATCTTCCTCGTCACACTTGATTATATGCATAATGCTTATTACTATCTTTTGAGTAAACAAGACTAACATGTGTCTTATGCATGACTAACCTATCTTTCTATTTCTAGTTTGTTATTATTCTTTGTGTATACTTGCTTCATATACAATCGCCACTACTTGCTTATACAAAATACTTCCTTGAGCAATTACCATAGGGTTTGATTCAATTGTCTTGTTTGATTACAATGTTATGATTGTTTGCTTTATGCGGCTCGAGTGTCTTGATTGTCTTATGACACCATGGGTGTCCCATGTTTGTGGCTAACAATACTCAAATAGTTGTTTTTGCTCAAGGCAAATTTTAGTAGCAAATATTCATTAATTCTTGAATATTCCATTTTTTTAAATTTGTGTTTAGCAAATTTTTAGGCTTACTTGATTAGGACCGAGTTGCCTAAATTTTCAAGTTACTTTTAGGGGTCGATCACCTAGCATTTACACCAATAACTAACCTGTTTTAATTCAAATCACTTTTAGCATGAAATTGAATATACAAATTTACAATTCTAAATCCAAAATTTGATTATCAAACACACATCAAATTCTCCTGACAATTCCTTTACTCATGCCCATTTTCCCATGGGCATTCACGATCGAGATCAATTGCATATTGCGACCCTCTCCAAAGATCAAGGTATTTTAATTGTTGATATGGTATTCTCGTTGAAATTGTATATGTTGCAAAATGTCGAAATGTTATCGGCTACTGTAACACAAGATATGCTACTAGTCGGTAGCATATTTTATCAAATTTTTATATCTATCCTACCATTTTAAACTTTTTTACATATGTTGTTATGGCATTTTAACTATTGATATGGTATTCTATTGAAATTGCATATGTTGCATAATTTTACAAATGTTACTTGTTGATAACATAGTATATGCTACCAATCGATATCATATTCGATCAATTTTTATATTTATCCTATCATATACAATTTTTACACATGTTGTTATGGTCTTTTAACTATTGATATGGTATTTTTTTGAAATTACATATGTTGCAAAATGTCACAAATGTTATCGATCGATAGTATATCTTGTGCTATCGATCGATAACATACTATATCAAATTTTTATATTTATCCTATCATTTGCAAAAAGCATTACACATGTTGCTAAAAAAATGATTTGTTCTTTAAATTACAATTGGATAGGTACAATGGACTTTATTAATAATGAAAACAAGGTAGATCAATTAAAAAGGAAAAGTAGCATATTAAATTATTTTAACCAACCAAAAAAATGTGGACCCAACTTGCATCAATTGTAATCATAGGTAAGAGATATTGTTAACATTTTATCTATTTTTGTCACTTTACTTTAAATTTTAAAGATCATTGTCACAGTCAAACCCTTCTCACATTTGAATGCAAAAACCCCTACTGATAATTGTATTCCACATGAAACAATTAACAAAAACATATCCCCTAAGGAAACAATTAATAAGAATAACATTAACATGTCACTACATGAAGATATAATTGATGATGTCATGTTAGAGTGGGAGATAATCCTCGGTATCAAATACCTCTAATAGAAGAAATTTCTAATGAAAAGATTCAATTAGAAGAAAGGAAATTTGTGCGAAGGAAGAAAACTAGGTGGACAATTGAAAGGTCTTTTAAGGTAGACTAGGCGAAGAAAATATTCATTCATTGAATGTGTAAAGCCAAAAATGGTAATGATACTCCAAAAGAATGTAGATGCGTAATCGGAAAAAAAAAAAAAAAAACAACTAAAGTTGAACACAATTGAGAAATATTGTGGCAAGGTGTATGTGACAATAAAGGAAAATGATGGAAAAATAACAAAAACACAAGGAAAATGCAAAAGAATACAAGCATGTAAGATATGTAGAGGAGTATGAAAATGAGTAAAAACATTTTTGAAATCTTATAGAGAAAGGGGGAACAATTAATGTAATATTTGGAAAAGCTATGAATGCCAATCTTAAGGCAAAAATGTAATTCTCTATTGTATTCCTCATTTTAAAAATGGGCAGACCTATTTTAGATTTTTTAGAATTTAAAATTGTGTTTAAGTTTAATGGGTTTCATAACCTTCCACAATCACATTGGTTAGATAATAGTGCTTGGGAAATGGAAAAATGTCTTGCAATGATTGAAAAGGAGGATTTGAAAGAGAAAGTCAAGAATGCAAGTTTTATCTCCCTTTCCATTAATGAGGTTACAACAATGGATAACATATCTTGGGTTTGCATGCATGTTTATACTTTTGAGAACCACACAAGGCAACTTCATCTTCTAGTTATTTATAAAATTATGGAAAACTACAATGTTGAAAATCTTTGCAAATTGATTGTTTTTAATTTGAATGATATATTTGGGATGGATGAATATGCAATAAATATAAAATTGGTATGTGTTGGTGTTGATGATGCATCAATAATGTAGGGTCATATAAGTGGTCTATGTGTTTGCCTACAAACAATGATTGCCCTTATATGATTCCAATTCATTGCATGGCTCATAGGATGAATCTTGCATACAAAATTGTTGGCATATTTAAAAATGATATGTTCACCCCGTGGCACTCTCCAACAAGTTTCAACAATGATAGCATGGCTCACCAAGTGTATTTGTTCATTTGCTCTTTCAAAATCATTTTTTTCAAAGTTTCAAGTTTTCAAATTTCTTATCTTTATCAAGACATTGATCTATTTGAATTTTCATGTATTTGTAGTTGTGCACATGGGGCGCTATGATATAGTTGTAACAATTCCTATATATGCACCACACGTGGGCATTTTCCTTTAACCTAACGCACATGCCACATTAAAGGGGAACAATCTATAATACCCTAAATTTGGTCCAAGGTAATCAACAATGTCGCTTTACACCATTTAACACACTTGGACTATTGACACATTTGACTCTTTTATTAGAGCTTGCCCCCATCCGATTACTCTTATACTGTCTTGCTCACCTCTATTTGCCAACTCTATTCATTTAAGATTATTTCTAATCTATACAAAAACATTATTAATCCCGCACATTGTACTTTGCATTTACATATCCTTGATCCTCGACTCCCAAGACATAATTGGCGACCCCAAACAATATAGTCCACTAGTACTATCTAACCTCGTCGATATTGTCCACTACACAGAATGATTAATTTTTAAACATGGGAACTTTCATTAGGTTAGCCTCGGTTTGATTCACAACTTGCACACAAAAATAGCAAAGATTTACCTATATATACATCACTTAGACTCATCCTATTGCAATCTAGCACAACCTTGTGGATTATTGTCAAAACGCTCACACATTATCCTAGATGTTTCAAGAGAATCCTTAGAGCAATCCAAGAGTTAAATATGAAGTACAAGGGTTCAAAGGTGCATGTTGCCAAGTTTCAAAGGCCAAGTGAAGAATCAATATTAGTTGCATATCGATTTCATAGTTGCATCTCATATAAGATATAGAAGCGAACAACTTCACTACTCTTGGGAGAACTACATTGAGCTTGATTCAATCATAGTTACTTTTTCTAGATAAGTAGTGCATCACTCTCACATCATGGAAGTGTGAGAGGTCGGTCTAGGTTGATCGAATAAAACATTCTATCATGTCTTGATTGATTTTTTCTAGAGATTGAATAAAGGATAGGTCAATTCTTCTTCGTTGCATTAAATTGCAAGATTCCAATGCTAGAACCCTAAGGTGCTAAGATTGGTGAACACAATCCAAAAGTTTCAAATAACATAAATTAGTGCATGGCGCTACTAGTCTCCGACACACTACCGGTCACCATTACTTAATCAAGGTGCTTGTTTTCTCTTCTACAAAAAATTGCACTTATCCTACATGTCAAGGCATCCAAAAAGCATCCCACACGTCAAGCAATGACACATCCAATTCTACTTCATCAATATAATTGGCAATTACTGAAAAAACTTATTTTCAATGTTTGGTAATATGCAATTCAATATTATTATGCAACTAACAAAATGGGTATGTTTTTAACTTTTAAACCAACACTTAAGAAACCAAATTGATTTAAAATTCAAAATCTCCAAAAAGATCATTTACCTTTATGGCCTTCACTAGAATTTTTGTGGAAAATATTATCAAACCCTTCATTCATCTTTGCTTTTATCTTCTTAAATGGTTTCCTTTTGCAATGAGTTGCATAGTAGATTCTAATTCTCCTACCTCAATTTTCAGGCTCTCATTGGTTTGCTTTTTTGTATATTTGGGGATCATGTTTGGGATGTTCCCTAATATTTTTCATATGGCATAGTTGTTGCAACAGTTTTGTAGGTAGTCTTTTCTCCTTTTCAAACATTCATAGCATTTTCTTTCCTTTGCCTTGTGCAGCATTTCAAGTACTTATTGCTTCCTTCTTCAAATCCATCTCAGCATAGAGAGTTATATTGCACTCTTCGTCATCACTCTTTACATGGAGAGCATCAATTACCTTTGAATGTGACTATATGCAGCCCTTGAAAACATTGTTAGTCTTTTTAAGAGACAATCAACAAATAGCTTGCTTTCATGGATTGGATGTGTACCCTTGTAAACATTATTCCTATTAATTGGGTAAAATTGTGTATTGATAAGCTCCTTGAAAATCTAGCATTTTGTTATCAAGTGGTTCTTTGTTCAATCTTAAGGAATAAACATAGTTCTCCCTCCAGACCAAAACGAAACTAGCATTCTGTTATTAAGTAAATCTTAGTTCAATCTTAAGGAATAAATATGGTTCTCCCACAAGAACAAACCATGAATGGGCAATCTTAAAATAGACAACAGAAATCTTGTATTCATAGGTGAAACTCTGAATCCTGAAGCAGACTTCAACCTGCTAAGTAGACTTGAGCTGCTTCAACAAATTATTGATATTTTCATCGTCCACTTGACCTTTATGGGTTTGTATTGCCACCTTTTATTCCACCATAAAGGGTGGCACTATGTCCATCAATGTCAAAATGGTTGCAATGGCTCTTAGAGGTAATCTTTTCCCCTATTGCACAATCATGTCATTCTCTTCTTGTGTAGTGTCTGAAGGACCTACTTGGTACCTCATATAATAAATGAAAATCATTTTATTTTTACATTGGACACACAAGAACTTCATGGTGTTGTGCATAGGTTTTTTTTTTTTTGAATCTTGGAGTTTGTTATCTTTTTAATATTGTGTGCACATCACTATTCTTGATTGAAGCCTTGGACACTATATCATGCAATCACCTTGCCATTGTGTGTGGCTATGCAACCCTCAAGATACTTCACAACTATCTCCGGGCCTTTCTAAGAGATAACAAGATTGCTTCCTTCCAAAATCCAGATGTCTACTCTAGTACATTTTGTACCTTATCAATTGCTCTAGTTCATCCCCAATTGGTTAAATTTGTGATTTGATAAGCTTCTTCTGAAACTCAGTTTTCACCAGCTCCTCCTTGTCCATAACCTCAAGAAATCATGATAGCTCTCCCACCAAACCAAAGCATGACCAGAGATCTTGCAATATATGAGATTTTCTGTTAATATGCAAAACAATGAATCCCAAAGTTGCAACTTCAAAAAAGTTAGTTGTAAAGTAATTGTCTTTGTAAACATTAATCAACAATTACCTATTGATAGAATCTACTGATTGAATTGTTTAATCTATAAGTTGAGCAGTTGCAGATCGAACAAGTTATTAGAGTTGTCTGCATTCATCTCAAATATAAGTTGGGTCTATATGATATTAATATCAATCTTGAAACTGATTATGACGGTTAGTTCAGGCAGACAAACTACCAATATCATGAAAAAAGATTTAATAAAATTCTTAAGTAGGTGATATCATTTTAGCCAATTATGTCACTTGATTATATTGGGTTGAGGTATATGGAAGTGGTTGAAATAGACGAACTCTATAATAATCAAGAAATTAATTTTTCTATCATTAACAATGAATCAAACTGCTCTACAAAACATGGATCTAAGAATCAAGGACCTACAGATAAACAACCATACTTCTGGCCTCACTCTAGAAACCACCCATTAGGCATTGGTTGATAGAAGACACTGCAGTATACACCAAGTACCATTCATGGTCCTTTAGGTACCAGTTAGTTATAAGCTTGGCTTGGCATTGGGCACTTTAATGTGATCTAAGGGGTGAGAAATGTGATACCAGGAATCACAGACATCATGTAAAACCCTGCACAAATCACTTTCAAAAGAATGTTATGCGCATAAATCCCATTGATTAACCTCATCCCATTTGTACAATATAGCTAATAAATCTGAAAGAAGTTTGTCCATAAGAGAATCTAGTGCAACCCCATAATTTCTTTTAGCAATCGTATGATGCTCTGTTGTGTAACCTCACCTCGGTTATAATATAACAAACAAAAGAACAATAACTCGAGCCTTTCAATGGTATCCATCCTGAGCCAACTGGTTAAAATGTTAGTTACTGATTCATGTTTATGGAGCAACTCATTTTTCAAATGCATCCCACTTATTTCCATATGTCATAACAATCTCTATGCTAAATTTAACCACTTGTCATCCACAGTAAACATGTATGAATCAAGCAAAACAATGTTTACATAATACAGATTATTCATTTTAAAATATTGAGGAAGCTTGCACAATTCATGAGCATGCTTTTAAATGTAGTACCTTAAGACAGACCAGTTCCCTAAAACTTTCTCAGTTAATTTCTGTGTATGTACACCCTGTAAGTCTCAAGACCACAAGAAAATGGGGCTCTGATTGTTCCTTTAGTTTCAATCAAAACTTGAAAACATGTAATATCTATCTATGGATAATAAAAAAGTTAGCAAAAGCTGATGGTTGCTGTGGGCACCAGAAGCCAAGATAAAAATCTGGGACTCCCTGGTCCCGTACCAAGGATTCTAAAAATCTTTAGGTTTCTTTGTCAAGTCTTAACTCAATCTTGCTTCCCGTTGAAGTACCTGTAAATTAAAACAAACCAAAATCTTTAGCCATTGACAAGACATTCAATTTAAATCAAAGCAGTTAGCATGAAGTTTTTTGAAACCAAGACTATAGTGACCAAATTCAGAATGACTTTGTCAGGAGTCTATCCTAAAATAGACAAGGCAAGAATATGAGTACATAGAAATAAACATCCATTTCAAGTATTACACCTGGGTCATGGCTAATTTGATGGTATACTGTCATGGTTCAGTTGAACTTCAACAAAAGATTGATTTATTTTTATTGCAAAATAAAATAGTATGACGCATCAGATAACCTTTTAAATTCAGTTTCAACATATATCATAAGGGTTTCAGCATTGCATTTTAAATTAGCAATTGAGTTAAACCCCGTTTGTGCTAAAGACAAAATATCGAAACTAACAGCATTTTCAAAGTAAAAAAATCAGTTGAGAGACAGATGTGACTCTTCAAGTCGGTCATAAAACTCAACTCTAGTGAGTGACCCAAACGAAGTCAGAATTAATCGACTCTCCGAGTTTCGACTAGACGCTTTGAACAAAAATCCTAGAAAACTTTCCTCATCTCCAGGTCAAAAAAGTTCACTTGTAGCCAAATCATTTTCCAAGTTCAAGTTGGTCTATTGTTCTTGCCAAGTCTCAACTGAGCTCAAGTCTCGTAACTATGGTAGGAACCAGGCAACCTTATCAGGAGTAGAAATTAGAGCTTTGCAATATTATAACCCAGGCGATTTAGTCTTGAGATGGATATTTACTGTTATTTAGTGGCCTTTGCAGTGTCTGAAAGTGGTTGGTGGGGTGCATTGATTTATTGAGCAGGGCACACCCTAAGAATGATTCAACTAGATTCTTTTGTGTCGAGTGTTGATGGCTGACATAAAATCCAAACTGTGGTGGGACGGATAGATGTCTATGATAGGCATGGAGCAGTGCCTTTGAAGCCTAGAAATAACTACCCAAATGAATCAACGGATTCCCCTCCATGCTCTTGTAAATCTTTGTTGTTGGGGGATATATCCTTGATGCAAACTGATGGTCTAGTGTCAACAACTTCAATGTAAATTTGGGCCATAAGCAGGTTGGGTTGTGGGACATGAATGTGCCTACCAATAGATGGGCTTATCTGTTGAATACCAGCATTCATATGCTAAGAATATACCTAGAACCCTTCAGCTTCCCAACTCATTTTCCTTGTGTTTGGATAAATGCTTGGTGTCTTAGCAGTAATAAGAACTGTTAAGACATGCAAGACATCAATAACATGAAAACGAAGATATTTTATACTACAGTATTACACCTGTGGGAAAAAGCAAATTATTAGAGTTGGAATTACATCACCCTGCACTACCCTTACATATGCACTTGCTGAATCAGTTCACAAAGCAGCTAGTGGATCAGTTATCAGACCCTTATGTCAGCCTAAAATTTAGGGGTGATGAATCTAAATCTACTAAGGTGTGTGTACTTGAACCGATTCCAGTAACAATTATTCTTCTGTTTCCTGTTTACACTAGTACCAAGAAATTGACAGAAATGGCTATAGAGCACATTCAGCCTTGTACATAAAATCAACTCAGGGAAGTCCCTATAAAGTGGTATAATGGACATAGATACAATAATAAAATGTTGATTTTGAAAACTCTTCTAACAAGTTTCCCATATCATAGGTAAATTATTATACACATATATGAACAAAGTATGTACGCTAATACACAGATCATTTTACTTGTAAATGCAAATCCACACCGAAAGATCAGGCTAGGGTCTTCAGTGAGGCATGGACCTTTATTGATTTTATTACCATTTTAGCATCTCTCAAGCAGAGGTTCAACAATTGTACTGGTGTAGAACATGCCACACTTTGAATGCAAATTATCAAAAGTTCAATTAACTTGTCAATTTAAAACAGTAAATCCAACTCTGATCCATATAGGATTAGAAAGGAAAACACACCCTGCACAACAATTTTTAACTCAAAAGGAGGAACTGTCAATACAGTGCCAGAACCACCCCTAGCAGTGATGCCTTACATACCAGCAATTGTGCATGTGACAATGGTGGACACACGTGTGACAATGGTGGAGACATATGTGTGACAATGCTTGACAGACGAGACAGTGGCTGTCATCCGACATAAGTGGCTGTGCGTGTGACACTAGTGAACCTGCCTGAATGACTGGAGATCATGCCCTATGTACCCGCACACATTAGTAACAACTTCAATGTCTTTTCAACTTCCCAATGTTTGGGGATTCTTTAGCGCACAAAATAACACCGCCAGCGTTTGTACAAGTGGAATGTGGGGGAACAAGGCATGAGTGTGGGAGTGAGTGAGTGAGGAATTCAGTTTTCTTGTATCTGAGGAAGTGCACAAGGTAGCAGAGGGTTGGGAGAAGTGGAGTTAGCAGTATTGAATTGTTGGTTGTATGCTCCACCTTGTGCTCATCATAAACCACCCAATTGTTTAAGAGAGAGGTGGTTATCACTTGAAACTACCAATCTGATTTTCCACTCATGGGGGTTTCCAAGGTAAAATCCTTAGGGTTGTGGTGTGTTGTTCTTGTTTTGTTTCAGCTGTTATTGTTTTTTGTTTAATTTCAGCAACAAATTCACATCCTACCACCTCTAATTTACATTCCAATTCACTGCTAATTGAAGTAAATTCTAATAATAGCAGCATTTATTTTCAGATTTGCATTTTCTTTCCATCAAGGATCCTTGGAAATTACAGACCATATTCGGTATAATGGCAAGTTTAATCTTTTGGGTATCGAGTTAGTGGTTGAATTGTTGAATGACAGCAACTAGGTCCAAGAGGGAAGAATTGCAGCCTTTCTCATTGAAGATTTCTACAAGGAATTAGAATCAAGAAACAAGAAGTGGAACCTCACAATAAGGCCTTGGAGGGAGAGTCACAATGTTGGAGTCGAGCCCAGAGCATATATGGAAATTTCAAGGATGCATGATCAAGCAATGAGAGAGCATGGCTGAGCAGCAAGTTTCCATGGATAAGGTGGTTCATGCTCTTGCCAAGAAACTTGGAGTGGAATGAGAGCAATTCCATGAAGAAGAGGAATTCAAACAAAACATGGATGAAGAAGAGCAGCCCAAGCCAGATAAAGGAAAGCTAAGGAAAATTAACCATCATCCTTTCAAAGTTGAAATTAAAGTAGAAATTTAAATTTTTAAAGGAAATGTAAATGCTGAAATGACCAATACATGGTTGAAGCAAATGGAAATGTAATTTTGTATACATGAAGTTAGTGAGACACAAAACATGGTTGCTCAACATCTTGTAACAAATCCAGTCTCTCGGATCATTGTACAAAACTATTGCATAATATAGTGTTGCAACCTACAGTTCTAGCCTGGTGTCTATTGTTGTTTCTCTTTGTTTATTAGCACTCTTATTATCCATCTCATCCTCTATTGTTTCACATATGCTTCTGCCATAATACATTTTAATCCTGTTAAGTGTGTTAACCACCGGGTTCTTCCCTGGGCCTCAGATCACTGGGCATGAGACTGATAAACTATTTTAGTGGCAGTACTTGAGACAAGGTTATGGTCAAAATGTACATGATTATACACTAGAGTTTTGAAGACAAGCTATGCATACGAGCTTGGACTCTTACAAGGTCTCCATTAGAACATAAGGAGACAAGTAGTGCTTAGCAAGCCACAAGGCCTTGATGAAACATGTGTACAAGCACACTGCATTGAGTAGGAAAAGAAGCAAGATGTTGGAAATTCCTCTAAACAAAATCAGTCATCAAATCAGCCCCGAGAATAGCAAAATCAGCCATCCAAATCTTACACAGACGGTAAATGAAAAGGTGAGAAAACTTAAACAGCTTTGCATGTTTGCAAAGACCCAAAGAATCATTGCAGTCATTGTATCAAAGATGGATATAGTGACACAGATTGTTGGAAATTGCTTCCGAATCACATCCAAAGAACTCCGCCAAATAGGACTCCAAGAAGTCCATAGAATCCTTGGTAGAAGGGCAAGAGGTAGAGGTAGAGGGCAGCTCAAATGTAAATGCAAAGTTCAATTGCACTGCTATTAATGCAGCCAACGAGAACAACAAAGGAATGATCTGAACAGTTTTTCCAAATAAAAATCAAATCAAGAAGACAAAGGTAAATGCTCTTTTTGACAGTGGCTTACAATGTAATTTGATTTTGGATAAGCTAGTTTAAAGGCTTGGTTTAGAAAGTTTTGATCATCCGCATCCATACCCATCAGCTATGTCACAAGGTACAAGAAATTTTATAGAAAAAGTTCGAACTTTTCCGAATTTTATCCTCGCTTGAACATGAACTCAAAACTTTATCAATTATTTTTACATGGGATATTTTCGACATGATTTTGCATTGTGTTATAATATGGTGAATATACCGATTGAAAGGAGGGGATGGAAAACTCTCCCCTCTATTTCTCTAACATATTTAAGCATTTTTAAAATTAAAATGATTAACAATTCTTTTGTTCGAATTTTCAGACTTTCTTTTGAACTTTATCCTGTAGCGAACTTGAACCAAACTTTATTCTCTAGCGAAATTGAACAGAACTTTATTCTCGTCGAACATGAACTCGAACTCAATCAGACCCAGAATAATGGACTGTGCAAAAGAGAATGAAAATGAAATAGAATGTGCAAACCAAACTTCGTATTATTATTCAGCATAAACAAATGACGGGATTTACAAATATAAAGCCATTGGAATGGTTGTTACACTTCATATTCTCCATGACTCTTCAACTACCTACAAGAACTTCTTCAAGTTCCAACTACAAGACAAAAGCTCTCCTAAATAACACCTAGGATTATCTAATATTATGTACAATAATATTACATCCCTTCCTTAATCCAAGGGTTACAGTGAGACCAAGCATGCCTCTGAACTTTTCAAAATTTTCTTTTCCAAGCGCTTTTGTCAAGATGTCTGTTGGTTGCTTTGTAGTAGGACAATGGAGCAATTTGACACTGCCTTCTTTCACATGATGCTGAATCAAGTGAAATTTTGTATTGATGTGCTTGGTTTAGTTGTGAAAGACTGGATTCTTCACCATTGAAATTGCATGTGTTGTCAACCATCAATGGTGTTGACAAAACTTGTTGTTCCTACAAATTCTGAAAGAACCCTTTTGAGCCACAAAATCTCTCTCATTGCCTTTGAAGTGGCCATGTATTTTGCTTCCGCTGAAGAAATTGTCGGCACTGATTGCTTCTTTGATTTCCAACTGACAATTGTTGTTCCCAAATTCATTAGAAACCTTGATGTAGATTTCTCATCTTCAAAATCACCAGCATAGTCAGAATCTGAATAGCCAACCAATTGAAGCATAGTTACCTAAGACTTCGGGACAGTGGGACGGCAAAAATCCAAACTTTCGGGACACTAGGGGACAACTATTATAATAATATATAAAATTATAAACACTAAATTATACAAATTAATTTTTAAATATTTATGAATAGTAGTCTGTGACAATCTACCATCCGCATTTGTGCTCGAATTTTTTTATATTCATATATCACCCTTGATTCTTATAATGTCTTTGTAATACAATACAATCGGGTTATGATTAACTAATAAACGTTTTGATCTATGCCTTATTGCTTTTATCATCTACACAACCTTTCTCTTCATATATAAATACAAATATAGGCTTTGTAAGTTTGTTAAGTGATTGGCTTTAGTGAATTTTAATTAGATTTAAACATACAAACTTTTTATTCAAATAGAGATGATTGGCTTCCAAAACAATCTCACACTCCAAGAGTACAATAAGTTTTTCCCGATTTATATCATTTTCAAGTTTAATCGAGCCCAACGCGATGGTGTAGCTAGATTGTGGCCATCCATTACCACTACCGGACATTCAAAAATTCGCGGAGAAGGTGAATCATCATTTGAAATAACAACATTAGCTTTACTTTATTTTTTTATTTTTAAAAAGTCAATTTTTAAAGAGTAGATTTTAGAAAAAAAAGTCCCCAAGACATCCCTATATTTTTCCGTTGACAAGAAACGTGGGGTGGACATTTCTCTACCGTCCGAGGATGTCCTGGACGTGCTAGTTTTTTTTTGGGGGTGATGTCCTTGCATAACATTAGTTTGAAATATCTTACCTTGAGGTATTTGAGCCCAACATTATGTGTTCCTTTGAGATATCAAAGGACTCTTTTTGTTGCTCCCCAGTGACTTTCTCTGGGTTGTTGCATGAATCTAGATAGAACATCAACAAAAGAAATATTTTGTCTAGTTGTGGTCACATAAATCAAACTTCTAATGAGTTGTTTGTATTTGGTTGCATCGACCAAATCAGTGGTATCTTCTAATGTCAATTTCATATTTTGTTCCATGGGTGTATTGAGAAGAGGCTTACAATTTGTCATTACGAAATATTTGGTCTAGTTGTGGTCACATAAATCAAACTTCCAATGAGTTGTTTGTATTTGGTTGCATCAACCAAATCAGTGGTATCTTCTAATGTCAATTTCAGATTTTGTTCCATGGGCGTATTGAGAGGCTTACAATTTGCCATTCCAAATTTGCTCAGAATTTTACAAATGTACTTTTGTTGAGATATAATAATGTACTTTGATTTTTGCCACTCTAAATTTGCTAAGAATTTTATCAATGTACTTTTTTGAGATACAATAATGTACTTTGATTTTTGAAGCACTTCAATACCCAAATAGTAATGAAGATAGCCCAAATTTGTCATTTCAAACCCTTTCATCAACTCTACTTTGATTTTTGCAATATATTTCTCATTATTCCCTATTATGAGCAGATCATCCACATACACCACTAGAAATACAACTGTTTTGTCAATTGTTTTGACAAAAAGAGTTGCATCTTCAAACTCAAACGCTTGAAATTCATGTTCAGGAGGTGCTCAATAAGTTTTTCATACCATGCGTGTGGAGCTGTTTCAAATGCATAGTCACCTAAGACTTCAAGGCAACGGGATGTAGGGATGAGGTTTCCTAGACAACAAAAAAATCAAATTTTGGGTACGACGAATAAAATATATATAAAATTTATGTATACGACAAATGTAACATGAATAAACTAAAACTTAAAACTGAAAGCTTTGAATATTGAAACCATTAATCCAATTATTCATCACATAAGCCAAAATGTTATATTTAATATTCATATTTCAATGTTTCATATTGAGTCATTGACATTAACATAGAAATTAGAAGTAGAACCAAGATACCTTGATACTTCATAGTTCATACTAGATAGAGATACAATGATACATCAACAATATCAATATGATAATGAAAACAAGTCTTCATGCTTCATTAATCAACATGAGAAGAGTACAACTACATATGTTATTATGTCATAGCGCATAAATATGTAACCAAAATGGCATCTCAATAATCGAGTCCTCGAGAGAACACTCACGAACCGTTCCTCGTCACTAGAAGTATATGTATCAAAGATCATCTAAATCAACTAAGGGGATCTCAACCAATCCTCATTGCTCCTAATCTTTGTCAACTGCTTTGAATCCTCGGGTCTACATCCCACCATAATGTCGAGCTCTCCTTGTGCTGCAGTGTCTTGCGATCCATGAGACACAAGACACTATGTACAACAAGCTTCTCTGCTCTTAGAGGTAAGTTTGTTCCACGTAAGAGTGGATCCACATGTATGTTGACAATTTTTCACGAAGCGGAGGAACTAGAAACTCGAGAAAGAAGGCGAATAGTAAATGTACGTAGCATTCCTCGAGGTCCATACAATCACCACCAACTAACTGGACTCTCTTGTTCCACTGTGTCCCTGTCTATCGTTGTCTAAGTTTTAAAGCCTTCAAGATAAGCAAACTTGATTCAATCAATTCTAACTTGTGAACCATCCTCTACATTATACAATTTTTGCGGGCTTTCAAGAAATCCTTTCTTGCCTCCTCATCATCTACAAGGTCAACCCTTCCAAGCCTCTCCTAATACCACTTCGGATTCAATGCATATGCGGCCATGTGTAAAGGGGTGTTCAACTTTTCCCACCTATGCTCAATGATGGGCTAAACATGGTGATGGCAAAACTCCAAGGTGGAGTCCCTTGCCTGAATAACAACCTTCATCTAACCAAGCATATAGTCAATACACTCAAATATCTCATTGAGGTTGGGGCTATCAGAAACCCCATATTTTATCACACTAAAAACTGGGATACAATGGATGTGATGTATCTCACATTTGTCCAAAATGCATTTCTCATCATCACTACTTTCACCGTCTTCCCCTGCTCTGTCTTGGACCCATCCCACCTAGACCACTTTGATGTCATGATCATACATTGCAAGGACTCGCAACTCAACCATCCTATCCAAAAAAAAAAAATAAGATGTAAAACGTGTGTCCACCGGCTTGAGGAATTCCTTCCTCGAAAAGTTGTGAATGAGTGCCAATGATGTATGATGGTTGCAGATGAACATCTATACATCTCTAGCTTTTGCCACTACACTTTTGACCTAATCAATTTTTCCAATGCCTTTCAATGCATTATTCATGGTATGCACACAAAATGGGGTCCAAAATATATGTTGGTAGTGAGCCTCTATGAGCTTACCTACTGCCCTACACATATAAGTTGCATCTGTAATAACTTGTACAACATTGGCGGGTCAACCTCCTCGATAACATCTCGCAAAATGGTGAATTGGAACTTTTTATCCTTATTTCTTGAACAATTGACTGCCCTAAAAGTAATAACCCTCTTTGCATGAAACAAAGATATTTATGAGTGAGTGGTGTCTAATATTCATCCACCCATCCATGATGATGTTGCAACCGTGAGAGACCCATGTGCACCTCATTTCCTCTCACAATAAATTAACCTTAGAATAGTTCTTATTCAAAATTGTGGCCCTCAACTTCGTGTATCCTTGGGCACATAACTTACACTTGTTTTGGCTACCTTAGCCATAACCTCCTTATCATAAGGAGAGAGAGAAACATGAACTGGGATGCTTAGCGGTGAAAAGAATTTTCCAATGGCATCATCAACATCTTTCCCGTCCTTTGTATCATACATGTCCACAATTGGATTGGAGGCCACCTCTTTCCTCTTCTCCCCCTACTAGCAAAAACATCCACTTTGGTCACCTCATAAGTTGTTGGAGTATTTGAGAAACCACTTCTAGAAGTTCTCTGAGAATGAGAACTAGAAGGGGTGCCACCAACACCACAAACTATTGGAAAAAATTTGTCATATATCCATTGTACAACCTCACCATTTTTGTCCTCTTCAAGTGATCATGGTCCATATAGGCCAACACCTTTCCCCGAGATGTGCAATAAGTGTGAATTCAACCTAGTAATGTTGCCTAACCAAGTCAATGAACATATATTGCACTTCCATGTTTTAGTCCCCTAAAATATTTGACCTAGGATCTTCAACAATTTGAGCAAATTGTTTCAAAGGGTTTTTTAATCAAATGGTCCTCAAGCACATTTGTTCAACGTCGTTGAGGGGCAGTTAGACTTGTTAACACTACCATGCGAGCTATGAGTTGTTCTTTCTCCTTTCACACCCCCTCTCATCTCATTACTCATTTCAGTCTCACATTCAGCTTCATCTCACTGTTTGAAATCATTTAGGGCTGCAATAATTTAAAAACAACTAAATAACTATGCATTTTAAAGTTTTTAATACACTTTACATTTGGAATTTTAAAAAAACAACACCTTTGTTTAAGTTTTTAAATTTGTGCCATGCTTACATTTAGGAATAAAAAAAAAAACAACAATGCACAAATGGCAAATGCCCTTGTTTAACCCATTTTGATGTTTGCATTTGAAAAAAATTAAAAACAATGTATGCATTTTGAAATTTTAAAAAAAACAGCAATGCCCTCCCTTGTTTAACCCATTTTGATGCTTGAATTTGGTAATTGAAAAAAACAGCATATATGCACTTTGAAAGTTAATAAAAACAAAAATGCCCTCCCTTGTTTAACCCATTTTGTTGCTTGCATTTGGAAATAGAAAAAACAAAGGAAAAACAACAAGACATACCTCTTGCTCTTGCTCCTTGCTTGCATTTGAAAATTTAAAAAACCAATCAAAGGATCATTGTACATACCTCTTGCTCTTGCTCCTTGCCCTTTGCCCCTTGTGTGATTAGAATGAGTGTGGAGTTGTGCTTTTTACAAGTTTTTAGGAGCCTTTTAGGGTTAGGGTTGAATAATAAGCTTTTAGGTATATATAAAAATAAGTTTTAACCTTTTTTAAAAGCAATTTTTTTAGTGTTAAATATTGTTGGGCCGTAGGGGATGCTAGGACATCCTTGACCATCTCGGGGACATCATGACATCCCTGTTCTTTGACGAACCTAGGACGCTCCGAGTGTGTCCCCTTCATTTTTCCTCTAGGCCGGGATGCGGGGACGTTTCTTCCCGTCTCCAAGTCCCTAAGACGTTCCAAACGACTTAGGGACGAGTTTGCACATCCCCACATAGCACTTTGTTCAAACCCTACAATGATTTTTCAAGTTTGCACAATTTGTGCTCTTGGTCGTTCACTACAAAACCTTTTGGCAAAATCATGTACACTATTTCTTTTGGATCACCATTGAAAAATGCAGCCTTCACATCCATTTGATGAACTTCCCATCTTTTTTGTGCAGCCAAAGCCAACAAAGTCTGAATAGTAAGCCACTTTAATATAGGTGCAAAATTTTGATTGTAGTCTATCCTTTCTTTTGAGCATAACCCTTTACAACAACCCTTTCTTTATGTTTGTCAAGCGAGCCATCAACCTTGTATTTGTTGCAAAAGACCCACTTGCAACCAATTGGTTTACAACCAAGTGGAGGATCAACCAACTTCCAAGTCCCATTTTTCACCAATGCATCATACTCATCTCTCATGGCTTTTCTCCAAGACTCATCCTTTTCAACTTGTTTGAAAGAGGTTGGTTTTGAATTGAACACAACATTGAGTTCTTCTTCTAGAGAATCATTCAAGGTGAGCTTTCAATCTTGTTTTGAATTTCTTCTAGGACATTTTTTATTGGTTGTGCGGCTGCATGTGCACTTCGTGTGCCGATTTTCCAACTTCATTAGGACAAACATCTTTCAATGTTTGTGTTGCCCATTTAGGCATCTTCTTCTATGGTTTTGGTGCCTCAATCTCATGATTTGAAGCTCCTTCACTTTTTGTCCTTTGTTCTTGTGCCACTTGTTCATTTTCTGATGAAGTTTCATTTTCTTCTTTAGGAGTTTCAATCTTTGTTATAGGAGATAATACGGAATCAAATGACTCCCAACTGCATGTACCCCCTTCACTATTTGGAATTTCCAAATCACTCTCCTTGTAGACATCAAACTTTGCATATTTGTCAAGTCAACTCAATTGTCGATCAATATTGACCTTTTCCTTTGCAATTTCACAAAAGACCACATCTCTTGTGACAAGAAACTTCTTTTTCTCATTGTATAGCTTGTATGCCTTGGAGGATTTAGAGTATCCCAAGTGAATGCATTTGCGACTCTTGTGGTCCAACTTATTCCTTTTCTCCTTAGGAATCAATGCATAATAAGTGGATCTCAGTGTCACTCAGATTTCACCCCGAAATCTGTGACTACCCAATTCGAAAAAATTTCATACTTTTAAAATAGTGGGTCATTGGTTGTTTTTATTGCCTGAAAGTTCCTGTATTGTGTCAAGATAATCCCAAAGAGCCATATTAGCCCTTTTCGCCAAATACCCAGATGCCCAAAATTGTTTTATTCTGTCGTCGGGATTTGTCTGCGGGAAATTTGTATTTAATTATTTTGAGCCCCGTATGAGGCTATTTGCGCTCCGTTTCAACTCTGTTATAAGCGAATATGTTATTATTCCTATATACCAGAAGGATTTTAACTTATTTTAAGTTTTGGGCTTTATTTGTAACTTTTGGCAATTTTTCGTGTTTTTGTGGTGTCCCGTTCTGTTTTCTGTAAAATTTCTCTGGAACAACTCCTTCGCCGGGTAAGCCCGATTTTTGGCCTGGAGCAGCTGGAAAACATACACGCACATTTTGCCCGGAGGAAGTCATCATCGGAGGTCTGGATCACTGGGAAAAAGCGAAGTCGTGCACAGAAAAGCCCCTGCGGGGATGGGCGCATTTTTGGAAAACAAAGGATTTAAGCTGCGATGGGAAAAATATAAGCCGCAGGCAGGATGGGAATTGTATACCTGCCTGGCAGGGTACTTTTTCCCGTGTTATAAAAGTCACTTAAGCTGCAGTGGGAAAAATAGAGGCTACAGGCAGGTGGGAATTTATTGCCTGCCTTGCAGGGTAAAAATTCCCATGATATAATAAAAGGAAAGTGACTTAAGTGAAATCATGGGATTTTAGTGCTCCTTGCGTGGTAAAGAATCCCATTGTCAAAGTCAAATCACTTAAGTGGATCATGGATTTTGGTGCACCTTTGGCAGGTAAAGAATCCCATTATGGTGAAAATTCTTAAAAATAGAATTACATGTGCAAAAAAGTGCGCCCCCTTTGGTGATGAATTAAAGTGATTAAATTGATTATTTTTAATAATCTTTCTTCCTTCAAAAAGTGCGCCCAAGCTTGAGGAGGTCAAAAAGTCAAAGAGGGATAAAAGAAATAAATTAAATTAATTAAATTTAATTTATTTAGTGGCTGCCCCTTCTCTCAAAAAGTGCGCCCCATTTGGGCATTATTTAATGATTTTTGAAGCATTAAATCATTAAATTAATTTCTATTTTCAGTGGCTATGGTCAAAGCACACTGTGAGACTTGAGTGAAGTGCTGTGTGAAGGATTAAATTGGATTAATTTAATTTATTGGATGGCTGTCCTTAAACATGCTATTTTTAAAAGAGAAAAGCATGATTTTTAATTAATTAATTGCCTTTAATTGTTAGGGCAATTATTAATTATAGAATTGTGAAGGTTATATAAGCATGGGCAGCCATATGGATGAATTATTTAATTCACAGGTTAAGAATTGCAGCAAGGAGAAAAAGTGCGCCCCATTAGAGGAAGGATTTTGCACAGACAAAGTGCTAACAAAGGCTAAAAGCTTCCAGATTTGGCGCATGCTTTGGAGAAGGTTGATCTTCGTCGGCATAGTTGTTTTCACAGGTGTTACAGGAGCTCAGGTGTTGATTGAAAGGATTCATGCTCTCTTTATGTGCAAATTAAACACCAATTTTTGGGGCAGCAGGCTTGAAAAGTGCAGATTTTTATAATTTAAATTCACTATTCATGCTCCGGTGGCCATTTTTGTCTGAATAAATTGCAGGAACTCATTACAGGTGCTTTATAAAAGAAAAGGAGTATTTATCAATGTCCAATACATTGCAAATATCCTCCGAATCTGAAGAATTGCCCAGATCTGCACCAGTATTGAAGAAATCCGGCCAAATTAGAAGAAAAAGAATTATTCAGACAAAGATTGATAAAGCCATGGCAAAAGGAGATGAAAAAGAGAGCACGATGGATTCATGCATTGCTTCCAAACTTTCAGACATAGGAGACACGGATCTAGGCCCAGAACCTCTTTCTGATTTGATTGACAGATCCAGAGCTGGAAAGACTTCACTCATGCGTGCGGTCAAAAGTAGTGGAATTATTCGAGCTGCAGCTTTCCGTGCAATCCCCCGATTGCGAGTTTGTGATGGAGTGTGCTAGATCTTATCATCCTTCATCCAGATCAGTACGTGATGTTGCGGGAAAGACAATAATTCGTTTGGATGCAGAATTCTTCGATTATTGTCTGAAGATTCCAGTGCGAAAGGTGGTGACTTCTATTAGCATTCGGATGCCGACAAAGAGGTGGGAAAAGCATAGAGTCGACCGTGTGTGAGCATCATGAATAAATTTCGTTCATGAAGAAGCCTAGATCCCCTTCCAAGTTCCCGAGAATTCTTCCACGATCCAATTTGGTGCAGGAGGCGGATGATATTGTCAAATTGCTATGCAGGTTGAATGGTGAAGCGAATGCCTACACTTTCCGGACATGGATGTATGCTTTCATCAGGACCATTGAAATCAACAAGGTTGATTCTATAATCATTGTCGAAATTATTAAAGAATTGATCGGTGAGCAATCATGAACGTAAAGTGTACCTTCACTTCAAGATGACTTCATACTTGGTATATCTGCCGCAGACTTCACAGGGTGTCTTTTCCAAGCTGGATAGATGTGGTATTCTTTCCAAGGATCCCATTTTCGAGTGCTACCCACAGCTTACTGCACCTGCGTGCGAGAAGGACTTCAAAGTGATCAACGATGGTTTCTTCTACGATTTCATCTGCAGGTTAGATAAAGACTTGAAGACTCACAGGGTAAGCAAGGAAGCATGGGAAGCAAGATATCAAGATTGGCGGTGTATTCATCCAAGTTTGCGATTTCACATACCTCGGGGTTACGAGCTTTTCGGTGAACCAACAAAGATGCCAAGGTACCCGAGTGATGATTGATTGCCATGGAGTGAAGCAGCAACTTGTGGAGTTACACGACCTTGATCGAAGCGGCACAAGTCTACGGGCTTCTTCCCACTCACCTGGGATATTACACCAGATCAAAGCATTCACAGAGCTCGAGGGATGGAAGCATAAATGTTATCCGAGTATGAGCAAGAGTTCTTCCTACACGGCTTAATTTCGATCCATTTGGAATAGCTAGGAAGACAATCTCCCAAGAGTACGCACATGTGCCTTCGTTAGAAGATTTACGGATGAAGTGCGTAAGTGAGTACGAGGTCGAAAGAAAGATTTCAGCAGTCAGTCGCAAAGCAAGTATTTGACTTTGGACTAGCGCGGATACTGCGGATCTTGAAGATGATGGGAACGTGGTACTTGACACTTACCATCAAATGGGAGGAGATAAAGCTCTCTTGCGCAGATAGCAATGATGCGGGCATGCACAGACAATAGAAGAAAGATCTGAGCCGTGTGTGGTGAGTACTTGAGCTGGTTATTAACGAAGGGATCTTGCGCTTGATGAAGTATTGATGAACCAAATCACAGTAGGCAACTTCGGCACAGAGAGATTCCCTCAAGCGAAAGCATGAAGGAGAGAGCAGAGAAGGTCCGAGAAGTTGAAAGTACGCAGAAGATCTCAAGAGAAAGAGAAGACCACTTCTACGACCATAGCTTTGACTCGACTTCTCCCAAGTTTTCACCAACTATTGCACCACGCAGCAAGAGCAGGATGCTTCCATGCCTTCATTGAAACCAAAGAACGTTCATCTTCTCTCCAGCCCACCACTTGAAAGACCCGCTCCGAGAGGAGATGTTGAAGCTGCAGATGACGGAGTTTGAAAGAGCTTTGTCCTTGGATGTTTCGAGAGGATGGCAATCATGATAATGTGTGGCACTTTCTCGATGGAGAGGATGCAGAGCGGGAGATGGTAGTGCACTCAAGACTTCTCACTCTCCGAGAAGTAATTTCTCGGAATGGTTAGCTTTGCAGCTTGGTTCCTAAGCAAGAGTAGAGATGAACTTAGAGGAACATGACTTGCAGCCTACTTCCGAGATCCGCGGCGTAAGAGACAGAAGGCCTAAAGTTGCTAAAGCAACTTCTAGGTTGATCATCGAGGATTCGGGAGAGAAGTTTGCCGAGATATCAATCCCGTGGAAGGAAAGGTAGAAGAGGAACTCACGGCGTAAGATGTGACGGTGACCAAAATACCACTCGGTCAAGCTACCACCGAAGGATCAAGCGTGACACGCAGACGTTCTTTGGATGCTTTGTTCCTTAGGCTTGATAAAGGAAAAGCGGAGAAAGAAGAGCTGCAGGCAGCAAATATCTCAATTATGTGAGATCATAGCCAAGGTTCTAAACCTTCCGTTCACCCATTTCAAACAGCAGGTGAGTGATCATCTTATGCGGGAAATGGAAGATGCAAGCAATCAAGTAAAGGCTATTGACGAATGGAAGGATCTCGATTATTCGCAAGCTTCGTGCAACTTTGGGAAGTGCCACCACTTTAAAGGTTATGAACGATGCGCGAAATCAACTAAAGCAATCGATAGAAAGCATAGAAGGAATGAATACAGTTGCAGAGAGTAACCTGAGTATTTTGGCCGAGATCAACAAGTCAGGGAGATGTATTGGTTGCAGAACAAATTGTGCCGGATGGATCAGTCGAGAAGGGGAAGCAGCTTAGAGTTTGCAGGTATCTTTCCGTTTGGAGATCTGCGGGGTTTCTTGAAGAGGATGCAGCGCTGAGAGTAGAACATCGATTTGCCGGACAGATTATTTCTTTCACCGAGGAAAGAGTGGATGGAGGTATTACTTCATACGTGCGGATTGTTTCTAACGAGGTGCATGATTCCCTGGAGGGTTCTCTTCTGATGGTGCAAAAGAGGATTGATAAAGCCACCAAGCCTTTCACGATGAACTCTATCGGTAGAGGTCGGTGACACCGCAGTGCATATCATTGAGATTTGGGCCAAGTTTGGAAGAAGTGGAAGCATGCATCAAAGTGTTGAATGAAGGATTGCTGCAGCAATTCGGATGACAAAAAGGAAGCGATGAAATTAAAAGCAGATATGGAAAGATCTTTGAATTATATGTTCGATAAGTATATCGATATCGTAACAAGAAGAAGATGTAGATGTTACAAATGGCATGATGACTTCTTCTATTTCGACTTCTTCTATTTTCTATGTTCCCGGATGAAATTGTAAACTTCTAAGTTATTGGTTTTCATGAACCATTACTTGAAGTCATGTGGAACCTTTCATTAGTTAAGTGATACATGTGTCACTTAAGAAAAAGTTAGTTGAGGATGATTGCCAAATGTCATCTTTACTTGTTCATACTTTAGTTCAGTTGAGTCTTATTTGTACTTTCCCTCCTACATTCTATAAGTAGGAGAAGAACCTACGGGTTAATCATCGATCAAAATTTGTAAGAAGCAATCTTGTGTTCTAGACTTTGTGTTGAACCCCTGAGAGCCACTTGTTGCAGAGGAATACAAAGAAGCAGGTTTCCTGGAGAACTTTGTGTCACGGCGTATTGTGTTTCTTGCTTTTAAATCTTAGATCTTTAAAGTAAACTTTGTGTTATTTTAGATCTGGATCTAGAACTGCCTTTGCTTTAGAATTCTGTGTGTTCAAATCTATTAAGTTTCTTCTATGTGCATGCAATTAGCTCTGATATCTACTGATTGGGATGCACATCTTCCTTATTTCTTCTCTGTAATTCCTCTACTTCCTTCTTCTATAATTTTCCTTTCTTAAACAAATGCAACACTTTACAGAACTTCTTAGTTATGGTTCATGAACTAAGTGGTTAAAGTAAAACCCCTGATAGATAAAAACACATTTATATTGACAAATCTGACACGGGAGCCTCACCGGTTAAATGAGGGAGATTTATCTCATGACTGCCTAGGTTTGATGCTATGCAAAAATCTAGCCGACAGGATCTAAAAACCTTAAGATATGCCTTTGAAGGAAGATGACCATGCCACATTTCATATGAAGTCTTCAATTGAAGGGTTGTTGATAGTGATTTGTTTCGGAGGTATACTGTTGTTTGTGCTGCCTCTGCCTTAAAGTGTAGATTTACCCCCTTGAAATATAACATTGCACAAACCATATTCATCATGGTTCTATTCATCCTCTCAACTACTCCATTTTGTTGAGTGTGAGGAACTGTGAGATGGTGTTTGATCCCATTTTGCTTGAGATAGGTTCAAACGCATTTAGAGTAGCACCATTACCAATCTTAACTATCCTAATGTGTTTGAGCTTCATTTTCTACCATAAATCAAAACTTTTGAAACGCTTCGAAGGATTCTAATTTTTGTTTAAAGAAATAGATCCATGTCATTTTGTTGTAGTGATCGATGAACAACATGAAGTACTTATGACCACCAAAGAGAATTGGAAGAGAACACAAGTCAAAGTGGACCAACTGCAATTTTTGTCGACTTTCCATTCTAACTTTTGAAAAGGTCCTCTTGAGTGTTTAGCCAAAATGTAGGCTTCACACTTCTCAAATTTTGCAGGCAAGGTGGGCAATCTGTTATGCCATTCTTTTATAACACATGCATGCAATGTGATTGAGTGCCTAAATCTCGCATGCCACAACATACTTGGAGACATTTCGTCTTCATGAGATGAGAAAAATTCCATGAAATTGATGGCTCACCCCTAAGTTTTATTAATTTGCCTTCCTCACATCCAATCAATACAACTACATTATCACTTTTCTTCTAATAGTGACTCCCCATTGTCCATTAAAATGGGGTGACCTTGTTAACGAATGAGCACCAAAGACAACAAGTTTCTCTTCAATTGAGGAAGGTAGATGACATTTTTAAGAATGAAATTTGGAGGCCTCAAACACTTGAGTCAGACCGTACCATTTCCTTTCTTGTTCTGCAAATTTGATCTATCTACCGGATATATAGGGCCAACATTCCTCATCAAACTCCTCAAAGAAGTCCTTTCAAAAAGTCATATGTTGAGTGGCACCATTGTCAAGGACCCCGGGATCAAACCATGTTGAATTCACTCGACACGTTATTTGCTTCCTCATCCATATTCAAGAGCACAAATTCACTTGTGAATCTAACTAGCCAAGCACAACCCTTTAGGGAATCTGGGTGCAGTGCGATATGTACCCTGATGCAGTACATGCCCAATATGCCAGGAAACATCCTGGGTATGTGGTACAATAACTGCCATAAAAAATTGATTTTTTTCCTTTTTTTCTGTTTTCCCTTTTTTCCTATCTTGCTAGGATACGGGTTTAATACATGGGTTCGTCAATTTTAAAAAACCCTTGGGTATGATACGTCTTGATACGTCCATACATATATATTAAAAAATATTTAAAAAAATTTATATATTTTATTCATAACTCATTTTTAGTCCATAAGAAATACAAAACTTGAAAAATATAATACGATCCATGTTCAAAACATAGTTACCTAAGACTGGGACGCTTGGGACGGAGTTTCCGGGACGACAACAAATTTCCAAAAATTCAGGACGGCAAGGGGACAGCTATTAAAAGAATATATAGAATTATAAATATTAAAAATATACAGATAAATTTTACAAATTTATGAATAGCAATTCATATTTATATATCAGTCCACCATGTGCATACAGTCCACATTTAGACGTCCATATTAAAAACTCGCAGCATACATATAGCTATACTAATGTTATATGTCCATAGAAATTTTAAAATTAATATGTATGCTACTGGTTTTCATAGCATGTTGTTACAGTCCATGTGCATTTGTGCTCAAAATTTATGTATTCATATATCACTCTTGTTTCTTAATGTCTTTGTAATACAATATTGTCAAGTTATGGTTAATGGGTAAACATTTATAAAGAACAATAAATAAATTAATATAAAAAAATTAAAAATTATTAATTAAAAAAAACCAGAAATTCCCGAAACATTTTTGAGAACGCGTCCAATTACCCGTCCCGTCGTCCCCAAACGTCCCCGGGACATTTCTCCTCTCCAAACATCCCGGGGACTTTTCCTCTGCTCCTTGGCCTATGGGAAACGTGGGGAAACGCTTTCCCCCATCTTGGCGTCTCCCAAAACGTCCTGGGACGTCCCAAACTTTAGGATTTGGGGGCGCGCCCCCACGTAACTATGGTTCAAAACATTCAATATACTTAAGATTTTACATTGTCTATGATATATGAATATTATATTTCTTTGTGTTTCATCCATTTCCTTTTAGATTAATTTTTGTGTTTTGATGGTGACCATAAAAGATGTATATAGGGAGCTCCAGATGGACCTATTTAATTAGGGTGACTCTAACCTCGCCAATGATAACTAAAGAGGTCAGTCCAATGGTTGGTTCTAATAGTTTCTAGGAAAGGATGCTCTTTGAAACTTTAAGCTATGCAATTTGCGGTTCCAAATTTTTCTATTAGTATTGAAGATCACCTGAGATTTGATCTCATAAATAACTTGTACGGAGGCTCAGATATATGTCCAAATTTCTATGAATAGCTTCTTTCCTTGGCCAATTGCGATGATCCCAAATAATTACCTCAAACGTTCTTGATATCCTTTGAATATTTTCTCTTCAATAAACTAGAGGGATTTTAAACAATCTCCAGGTTTCCTTGTGGTTGCCATGCCCTCCTAGTCTAGTCCTCAATAAAACTGAAGTTTGTTTGAGTCAAAATAAAATAAATTTAGAGCCCCCATTGCCCAACAATATTGATACGTCCTGGATACGTCAAAATGTACTTGGTACATACCCGAGACATATCAGTACCATACCTGGGACGTATTCGTGCAGTACGTACCGTGGGGTACGCAAGGGTGGGGAGCGAATCCTGGTAACATAGTTTTTTTCTAAGTTTCAAGTACTTATTCTAAGTTCAACCAATGAATATCATGATATTTGGGATTGAATTATCATTATGTTTTGTGGTTATTTGGCTTAGTGTGTTTACTTTATGCATATTAAAAGGTTAATTTGTGTTTGTTTTTAAATATTTTATATATTTTTGTACAGCCATACCCAAGCCTCCCAAAAACATTGTCGTACCGGCATACACGAGTTCCCGTCCTCGTACCTATACTGCCTACTCAGTTGTGAATTGAGTGGAGTCTGGTTCTTTGGTGGGCTTCTTTTCTTTTTTTTGTTTGTTGTGAGCTTCAATCTTCTCCCATGAAGTCTTGCATTCATGAGCCTCATGGCTCCCTTTTCTACCACACCATTTGCAAAACAAATATTGATTTTCATTTTGTTTCTGCCCACTGTTATGTTATTTTTGCTTCCTTGACCCTTATTCCTCCCTTTGTTCTTCTAACTCCTTTAATTTTTAAAAATGAAACCTTGGAAGAACCCTTGAAAGGAAACCTTTTGATTTGGCATAGCAAATGCTTTCTCCTAATGACTCAATTTTTCTCCCAAAGGCCTTCTCTCTTTCGACCATATTTTCAACCAATTGATCAAAATTTAAAGTTTTTGACTGATTGTTTGCTTACAAGGACTCTAAGTAGGTGAGTAATTAGAACGAAGGGCCTTTATGAAAGTAGTTATATATATATATATATATATATATATCAATTGTTGCACTAATTGCTTCTACATCATGTTTGATTGCAAAAATTTCTAAGCCCAAACTCATGACATCACGATTGAACAATTTTAACTACAACTATATGAACTCCAACTGAGTGAGAATCATACAAGTCTTTCAACTTATTGAATGTTTCCCATGCAATATTATACCCCTAAATGTGATGAAAGACTTTTGCATCAACTGAGGCCCTCATTAAGGCCAATGCTTTCAAATTATTTTGCTTCCAAATATTGGCTTCTTTTGCATTTGTAGGTGGTGTTGGTTGTGTCCCTATCACAAATGTTGAACCATAGATCATTGAAGATAAGTGTGTTCTCCACTTGTTGAGACCACTCTAACCAAGTATCTTTGTAGTCAAAGTTGTGCCAACAATTGATTTTATTGAAGTCATTTTGTACCAGGAGATGGAGGGGTTCCTTATCACTCCAACAAGTTCCCTTTTTGATATACCACCGACCAATATACTAGACCTCTCGATATACTCGCCCTTCCTATATACTCGTTGGTACATGGAAAAAGCTCGCCATTTCGATATGCTCGTAAGTATGTGAAAGAGGCATTAAGGTACGTAAGAGCAAAATGGTACGTGCTACCTAGGTGGTACATGAAAAGGATTCGCTCTGTCAATGACACCCGCTTAACAAAAAACCTTATATGTGCGTGTAACTTCCCTATATACTCAATTTTTCCTATTTTTAGGATTTATTCCAAACGACAAATACGAATGTGTGACGGAGGAGGGAAGGGAAATGAAAAATAAATATTTTCTTATTACTCCCCGCTGATTTACAAGGATGATGCCACAAACCTTGTTACAACTCTATTAGGCAATACATGCAGTAGTTTAACGGGAAAACTTTACTCGTAAGCACAAACCAGAGGCACTGCTAATACCAAACGCTGCTATTTGTTTGAGTTTTGAACAATTTGTTTTGTTTTACAAAAAAATGTGATTTTCAAAATAAAGATGCTTTTGAATTGCTTTGCACAATAAAATTGACTTGTTTGATAGTTTATTAAGTCAAAAATTTAAAAAATCCTCCTATTTTGGAAAAACTCCTCCAATATGATTTAATATTTATCCTCCTTGCCAAAGTGTTGGTAAAAAAACCTATTGGTTAAAACCTCTATTTATTAAAGAGTCGGCTTTTGAATTAAAACATATGGTCCTTATCTCTATTTATTCAAGGACTCAGTTTAAGGATGAATATTGTGATTTTCATTTGCAAGACTTTAGGGTCGCCATTTTGCCATAGTTCTACTATACGGCCGCCGCTGCCTTTGCTGGATACTGATGCCTTCAAAGGCAAGGATGGTTCGAACCAGAAGCCAAGGGTCGAGCTTAGAGTGTGGCTGCGGGACTGTATGACGAGTTGGAGCTTATTCTATTACAGCCACCACTGGATCAGAGTCGTGTGCAGGTCTTCAAAAGCAACTGGAGCACACTGGTGCTGGAGGACTGGAGAGTGGCAATCTTTGGCAGGGGGACAGCTGTTTTGGATCTTTGAGTCTAAATAACATAAATTTTGCTTTTCACCTTGTGAAAAGAGAACTTTGTAATATCCAATGTGCAGGGTAAGAAACCAGCAAACAAATTCGAATGGTATTTAAAAATGAGATGGAGGAAAATAATTCCTGAGCTCTGATACCAATGTCAGGCCAAGAATAATGGACTGTGCAAAAGCAAATGAGAATGAAATAGAATGTGCAAGCCAAACTTTGTATTATTATTCAGCATGAACAAATGATAGAATTTACAAATATAAAGCCATTAGAATGGTTGTAATTTTTACCTATCGATGACGTTGAGGAACAATCGAATTTTCTAATATCGTCGACCTTGTCGATGACATCATATTTGTGTAAAGATTTTTTTATAACATAGTACTACCATTAATCATCAAAAAGTGTGTTACAAATAGATACAGTGCCAAGCAGTGTAACTAATACACTAGGAAGCATCCTTAGAGATACCATGGTAACAACTTAAAGCATAGTACAACAGAAGAAGTCATCCTTGTGATTCATCGAAATGAAGGATTCGGTGAAATGCTTGGCGTTTCTCCGTAGACCACCCTATAGGAATATGACCTATCACATGAACATTTTCCTGATCCAAAGCCCAGTTGGCCAAAGCATCCGCTACTTTATTACTCTCCCGAGGAGTATGAACATAAAGAATTGTCTGGAAAGCTTGAGCCAAAATACCAATATTTTCTCGGATCTGTGAAATATGCCAATTAGAAGAGTGAATGGTGCCTTGCTTATTAAGCAGTCGAATAATCGTTTGAGAGTCAGATTCAATAATAACTTTGGTCCACCCCATTTTGGCCGCCTCCTTCAAAGCATATTGAATGGCAAGGATTTCAGCCATATTGTTTGTGGTAATTCCAATTTGCTGCCCATAAAAAGGTGTTGTTGTGCTGCACTATCTCTAGCTATTCCTCCTATACTAGCTTGTCCTGGATTTCCTCGAGATGCCCCATCTGTATTAATTTTAATGCAGCCTTCAGGAGGCAGCTGCCAACATTTAGGTCACGGTGATGGGTTGCTATAAGGACTTTGTTGCATATTCTCCTCTCAAAGTTCCAGAATTGCAAGGACTCTCTTCCATTTAGCCGATACCGGGTTTGGCAATTTGACTTTCGTTTGGAGTGTTTCAGCAATATTAGCTTTGATAGAGGTCCAAACAAAGGCTAGTTCCTGTATTTTCCCTTTAAATATGTGCATGTTTCTTTCTTTCCAGACATTCCATAACATTAATGTTATAGAAATCCAACAAGCAATATTCATCACAGGGGTATCTTTTACAGCCAATTCCCAACTGCGAATAACTTGCACCAGGTCAGTGGTATCATTCCAAACTAGTGTGAACATGTCGGACAGTACTTCCATAGTTGTAAAGCAAAAGGGCAAGAGAAGAAAAGATGATCACACGTTTCTACCTCATTTAAGCATAACACACATCTAAAAGGTCCTTTCAACCCTCTTTTCATAAGATTTTCCCCTGTGAGTACCCATTTATGAAGAAGGGTCCAGGTAAAAAAGCTCACTTTCGGCCATAGCACCGATTGCCAAATCTTTCTGAAGATATCCGCCCATGGATGATTAAGTGGCCCAGCCAAAGAAGTATACCCTCTCCCACTGTGTAACTGCCATCAGATTGTGTTCCCCACCCCAGTTCATCTTCCATGCCTAACAAGGATAGTTGACACGGCTGTAAAATGAACATCGATGTTCGATTTGTTGCTGCGATAAGGTCATTGGCCATTGAGAAAACGGAAGCCACTCTTTCTGAGGATGTGACTATTGATAATGGTTGACTTTTATCTCGCCCTTGTGCATAGAGTGCATTCATAACAGGTAGCAAATCCAAGATCGAGATATAATTGGTGGAAACCCATTCCACGAGTCTGTCCAAAAATTTGCTTGACAACCATTTTTGACAATCCAAAATAAATTGTCTTTGATAAGAGTCTCCCTTAGACGAAGGACAGACAATGTAGGAGAGCCGCTAGCAGTAAGGAATGGCGAATGAGCTGACTCGTTGGTAAACCACTTGCATATTTAGCACACACATTAATAACCCATAACTGGTGTGGATTTTGGAGAAGCCTCCAATATAATTTAGTTGTCGAAGTTGTTCTTAACACTATCTCTAAAACCAAGTCCCCTAGTGTGTTTAGGATGACATAAAATCTCCCATTTGGCTAAATGCCATTTTTATCCTGTTGTTTTCCACACCAAAGAAACCTCTAGACTAATATGATCTATATCATGAAGAATCCTAGCCGAATATGAAGAAGAGACGCAATATATATTGGAATGGCACTGTAAGACAGGTTTTGGACGGAGCATGTCGCGCAAGTTGGATACCTTTAAGCTTTTTTTTGTTTCTGGCAGCAGTTAACAATTGCCCAAGAGACTCCGCCACAATTATAAACAAAAAGGGAGAGAGCGGGTCACCTTGCCTAAGTTCCTCGAGGCTAAAAACATAGGGAAGGTTCCCCATTGATGAGAACAGAGAACGAGATAGTAGTGATACAAGTTTGGATCCACTCAATCCACTGAGCAACAAAGCCAAATCTTTGTAAAAGAATAGCCAAAAATCCCCAGTCCACTTTATCATATGCTTTTGCAAGGTCTAATCGTAGGAACATGGCAGGCTTTTTTTGAATTTGCATAGAATGAAGAACTTCTTGCGCCAAAACTATATCATTTGCAATTTTTCTACCTGAACAAAACCTCCTTGTTCCAAATGATATAATTTTATGCATAATTGGTTTTAGCCTTTCAGCCATCACTTTAGTAATGATTTTATACGAACATTACATAAAGCAATTGGGTGATATTCAACAATGGTAGATGCCTCTGCCAATTTAGGAATCAAAGCTATATGAGTGTAATTAAGACTTCACAAGAGATTTCTTTCCTGTCGACATTCCTCAACCACCTCCAAAAGATCTATCTTAATCAACTCCCAAAATTGTTGATAAAATTCTATCGGAAATCCATCCGCCCAAGAGTTTTTCCTTTCTTCATAGTAAACACAACCTGATGTAATTCTTGTTCAGAGACAGGCTTAAGCAATTGGTGATTGTCTTCCTCCATAATAATAGAAGGAATATTATCATAGATAGTCTGTTGTGCCCTCCATTTAGGGCAGAGTTATGAAACAGATTGTTGAAATAATGTAAAATCACCTGTTGGATTCCCCTCTTGGATGTCTCCTAATGGCCCATTTCAGTAGTCAAAGATGCTATATAGTTATGTGCTCGATGAGCCAAGACTGATTTATGGAAAAAAGCAGTATTCTTGTCTCCCTCCTTTAACCATTGTACCCGTGCCTTTTGTTTCCAAAATATCTCTTCCCTTTGCTCCCACTCCCGTAGATCTCTAGTGAGCTCAATCTCCTTCTTCTGTAGATCGAATGAAAAGCCTTGCAATCTAATTTGTTGGTTAAGGACCTGAATCGATTCAATGAGATCCCTTTTTCTAGCATGCACATTTCCAAAGACATTCTTGTTCCACTCCTTAATTTGTCTTTGAACATAGTTAAGAGTTCGGTAAAATCTATGCATGCAGGTCCCATATCTTGGCTTCCCATCTTTCCACCATTTTGTAATCAAATCAAGAAACTGTTCATGCCTCATCCACATTAATTGATAGCGGAAGGGTGCCTTAAATGTCTTTGATTGTCCAATCTCCAACAATATCGCCAATGGTCGGATCCCCCATGATCAAGGACATTGGCAATTGGGAGAAAATCCATGTTCATCCAATCCTCAAATATCAGAAATCTGTCCAATCTTTCCCTAATGTAGTTATCCCCAGTTCTTCTGTTAGACCATGTCATAAGACCATTTTGGGTCTGAACATCAATTAGTTGAAGGTTCTGAATAGAATTACTCATAATGGCTGATGAAGCATCCAAGTGTGAATTTCCACCATGTTTTTCCTGTGTAGAGAGAATAGTATTAAAGTCTCCACCTATTATGCAAAGATACCCCAAGTGATCATTCACAACAAATTAATAAGGTTCCATTGAGCTTTCTTGCCTTCAACATTGGTTGGGGCATAGATATTAAGGAAAAGCAGTAATTGATCAGATTCCATATCTCGCACACCCAGATATAGAACTCCATACGAGCCCCCACTATGTAAGATCTGAAGGCGCCGAGGGTCCCAAATACATGCCATACCTCCTGAAGCTCCATCGAGCCTAATGTAAGCACTTGACCTTTTTGCTAATATTATTGGCCAAAACATTCATTAATTCAACCGATGTCTTAGTTTCTTGCAAAAATAGCATCTGAGGTTGATATTGTTGCATCAATCTTCTAATCTCATTTATTTTAGAAGGGCTCCCCTTTAGCCCCCGCACATTCCATGTAATGACCCTCATTGTGAAACCTGTTCAATAAAGGTTGTCGATTTGCTACCTTACCTCCTTTAGTTAACCCATGACCTGTCTTCTGAATACGGGAACTATTTGATTTCCATCCGGGTGTAGCAGAGTGTCCAATCTCAATTTTTTCTGAGATTCTTGATGCACCCCAACGACGTTGTATTGCTACCAGCTCCAAGTAGACGGGAGGAAGCATTAAGGCTAGACAACTTTCTTCCACTTGAGCCACCTGTGGACCCTTTTCTTCACTTGCTCCAGACAATTTGTGTTTCGTTGATATTATCCTCTTGAACATTGTTATCACTTTGTTCTGCAATAGGTTCATTCTCTTTTGAATTTACAGTTGCATTAGGCACAAGAGCTACCAACATAATTTGCATTTCAGGAACTTGTGAGACAACAATATCTTCCATATTCGGATTTGCATCTTCTAATCGCAGGATCGCATAACGATTGGTATTTGTATCCCAGATTTCACTCTGAAATTTGAGACTACCCCATGTTAAAAAAATCGTAATTTTAAAATAATGGGTCGTTTTGTGTTTTTATTGCCAGAAAGTGTCTGTATTGTGTCAAGATATTCCCAAAGAGTCATATTAGCCAATTTCACCAAATACCCAGATGCTCAAAATCGTTATATTCTATCACTGGGGTTTCTTTGGAAAATTTTTTTATTTAATTATTCTGAACCCCGTTTGAGGCAAATTGTGCTTCGGTTTAACCCTATTGTGGTCTTACATGTCAATATTCCCATATACCAGTAGGGTTTTAACTAGGAATGAATCATGGGCTTTATCTGTGACTTCTGGCAACATTTTACGTTTTTGGTGTTTTCCCGTTTTGTTTTCTGTGAAATTTCTCTAGGTCAATTCCTTTGTCGATTTAGTCTGATTTCTTGCCTGGAGTATTTGGAGATCATCTATGGACGTTATGCTAGAAAGAATTTGCCACAGGAGGTTTGGTTCTCTTTGAAAAGACAAAGTCATGCATGAAAAAGCTTCTTCTGGGGCAGGTCGCATTTTTGGGAAAAGAAGGTTTTAAGCTACAATGGGATTTTTGGTAGCAGCAGGCAAGTGGGAATTTTGTACTGCCACTGTGAGTACTTTTTCCCATGAAAACAAAGTCACTTAAGTCATGATGGAAAATTAGAGGTAGCGTAAGCGGCGCGGAATTTTCTTACCTGCCTTGCAGGATAAAAATTCTCATTGTGAAATAAAAGAAAATCACTTAAGGCATTGATGGGAATTTCTTACTTGCCTTGCAGGGTAAAAAATCTCATTATGAAAGTCAAACAACTTAAGTGGATCATGGGATTTTTGGAGCTGCGGTGCAGGGTGAATAATCCCATTAGAAATTGACTTTTAAAAATAGAATTCACCCTTGCCAAAAAGTGCGACCCACCTTGGGTGAATAATAATGCATTTAATAATATTTATTAATGTTTATTCACCCAATTTTGGTGCCCAAGCATGAGGAAAAGTCAACGCATGATGAAAGGATAAAGAAGATTGGAAATAGAATTCTAAAATTAAATAAATTTAATTTATTTAATGCAGCCCCCTCTCATGCAAAAAAGTGCAACCCATATTGAGGAGAAATAATACTTTTTAAAGTATTAATTAATGGAATTAATTCCTATTTTTGGTGCATAAGGTCAAAGCACACTGTGAAGTCAATGTGGACTGAAGTAGAAAGCTAAAATTAAATAAATTTAATTTATTTAATGGCAGCCATGAGCATGCACAAAATAGGCGCCCAAATTGAAGAGAAAAACATGTTAATTAATTAATTAATTGCCAGGAATAGGAGAGGCAATTATTAATTATAGAATGGTGAAGGTTATATAAGAAGGGGCTGCCATAATGATGAATTAATTAATTCTTCAACAAGGAAGTGCAGCCCAGGCAATTTTGGCGCCCAATTAAGGAGGAATTTTGCACAGAAGGTGTTTTTACTGCTGGAAGGCTTCAAAGTTTGGCGCCTAGGTTTGAAGAAGCTTGAATTAAGTCTGATTAATTGTCTGCATAGTGGTACAGGTGCTCAGGTGAAGTTGACAAAATTCATGCTTGCTTTGCATGCAAACAAAACATCAAATTTTGGGGCAGCAGGCTTGATATATGCAGATTTTTATAATTAAAATCAAGTGTTCATGTTCAGTTGCCATCTTTGTCTGAATTAATTGCAGGAATTCATTACAGGTGCTTTATAAGAGAAAGGGAGCTTAAATCAATGTCCAATACATTGAACATATCCTCCGAATCTGAAGAAATCTCCAGATTTGCACCGATTGTAAAGAATTCTGATCGAATAAAAAAGAAAAAGAGTTGCTCAGACAAAGATTGCTCTGGCCATGGCGAAGCATGATGAAAGAAAAGGATCAGCAGAATCATGCATAACATCCAAATTCAGATCCAGATCCAGATCCATAATTGCAAAGGCTTCATCCTCTTGTTTCGAATGCAGCCCGTGAAGAAGTCAGTGCATGGAGAATTCCTTCCAGGACCTTGTGCATGTTCTCCCAATCTTCCAGTTGAAGCCTTCATTGAATTTGCATTCACCCGGAGTGCTTTCCAGAATTTTTAATTGCTCATATGCAATTAAAAATAAAAATGATGAGTTATTTATGGCAAACATTGCACTGATGCATGTACTGGAGAAGAACTACAAAAGCTTCAAGGATAAGAAGGAAGACAAGTCAAAGGCAATACCCGCAAGCAAATCACAGTCACTTGCTTCCAGATCCAGCTGCTTCCAAATCCAACTACTTCCAGATCCAATTTGGTGAGAATCAAGGGCAAAAGAATCAGCTACATGCAGAATATGAAAAAGGACAAGACTGCAGACTTTCCTCTTTCTTCTTCTTTCTCTTATTTCCTCCGACAAAGTAATTGAGCGATCAATTAAATTATAAAACCTAAGTGATTGGTTTAAAAGCCATTACTTGAAGAAGTCAACTACTTGGAAATAGGTGGCAGACATGCAAAATAGAAGGTTCTATCTTCAGTTGCAAATCATGCATGTCATGCAAAGAGGAATTCCAGGAGGGAGATTGCTAGTTGTTTCCTTTCCAACTTCCACATGTGTCAATTCAACTAAAAGCTTCCTATTTGTAATTTCCCCTCTACATGCTATAAGTAGAGGAAGAACCTACGGGTTAAATGATCGAATTTGTAAGCAACATTCTTGTGTTCCAGACTTTGTGCTGAAACCCCTAATAGCTATTTGAAGCAAAGGAATACAAAGGAGCAGATTTCTAGAGAACTTTGTGTCATGGTGCATTTTGCTTCTAGCTTTTTGTCTTAGATCTACTTATAAACTTTGTGTTATTCTAGATCTAGATCTGAAAGTTGTCTTTGCTTATAATTCTGTGTTAATATCTATTGGTTCCATCTATGTGCATGCAATCAACTCTGTAATCTATTGATTGGGTTGCACATCTTCCCTCTTTCTTTCCTGTGTTTTATTATTTCCTTCTTCTTTAGATATTTCATTTCTTTAAAAGTTGCTTACTTGTTGCAAAACTATACAACTATGGTTCATGAGCTACATGGTTAAAGTAAAACCCCAAAATAGATACTAGCATATTTTATTGACAAATCTTACACGGGAGCCTCACCGGTAAATGAGGGAGATTTATCTCATGACTACCTAGGTTTTCAGCTATGCAGAAAATCTAGCCAATGATATTGGTTTGCAAGTCTTTATCTAGAGGTTTCCCTTTTACTATCTTTTTTTTATTTGGCACCATAAATTCATCTTGTTTCTCCTTCCCCACAGTTGGGGTTTGTATTGCATGAGGGCAATCCTTAAGCAAATGTCCATATTCATGACATACTCTACATCTGAAGGGAATGTTCTCATAATCCACTACCTGCTCCCATTGTTCATCACCCAAATCCAACATGATTTTAGAGGGTAAGGGCTGGTTCATGTCCATATAAACACATAGGTGAGCATATACCATGTGTTCCCTGCAAATAGAGGCATCCGCAACGCACAAACATATTGACTCAAAATATTGCCCATAACTTGGAAGATACAAGTGAGGGAAGATCCTCCTCTGCCTTAAACATAGACTGCCATGGTTTCATGAAGATGCCCGCTCTAAGTTTGTTGCGATTTCCGTTATGTTAGGAAGTCTTGATACATTTCCTTAGCCATTGCATCATGATCGAAGTTAGAGCCGAGGTGGAAGGAGAAAGCAAGGCCTCTAAGGGATCGACAATTTTGTGAAAGTGGCCCCAATTGACATGGAACCAATGTACCATTTGGGGGCGTTTTGGTAAGGTTTACCTCTCATGGTTGAGGTCTAGGTAGACAGGTTTATAAGTTCTTTAGTAAGAGGTTGGTGATTGCAATCCCCCAATTGTGGATGTGGTTGAAATGGGTCTTTCATTGGTTGCGAAGGTGCTGCACTTCGAGAGGTGTTAGGAATGATTGTATGTGTAATATCCCTAAAAAACAAAACTTCTAGCAAATCTAGATATTTCCGTTAAATCCCAGGAGCAGCAGTATTACTAAAATGAACTTTTACAACAGCAACAATAATCTGAATTTTATAAATAAAAACAACGAACCAATATGAAAAAAATAGTCTTTTATTTATTTATTCCCAACTAGATACAATAAAACAATACCAGTGTTTGAATACAATTGCCTAGAGCTGAACTGGGGAACAATTGCACCCTGAAAGACCTTTGCAACTCTCAAATAGAGTTGCCCAATTGAGAAGTGGGGATTTCATCCCCAATTCCATATGCAAATGAGGGTTTTTGTCCTCTGTTGTTGTTTGCAGAAGCAAAAGCTACTTGCAGACAAAGAAAATAATTCATCAATTTCCAAGATGTCCTTCCAATGATCCCCAAATCTGCCTTTATAACTTCCTTTCCTTCTTCCAAAGTGGGTGCCCCTTCGGTTTACATGCATGCTCCCAAAAACAATTAAAATAATTACTTTATTCCCCTCAAGTTGGCGCCCCATCCTAATAATAGAATTAAACACATTAAAAATACTTTATCCACCTCCTATCCTAAAAATAGGATTTGTTCCTCATGCAGCCCATTCTATACTTGGCGCCCCCATTATAGAATGCTTTATTTAATTAAAACTTTGACTTTGGCACCTAATAATAGAAGTACATGCTTCTATTATTATTTTATTCTATTTCAGTTATTTAAATATAATTTAAGTGTCCCTTTTCCAAATAAAATATAATATTACCCTTGGACCACTTAATTTATTTTTCCTCTTTTAATCACCCCTTAGCCTACGGAAAATAATAAAAATAGGCTTCAGATATCCAAAATTAATTAATTCTGAAAAGGGGACATTACAGCATGGATGGTTCTCTTAGATGCGAAGCTATGATCCCGGGTGTTAGAGACACCATCATCGATCGCATGTTGATTTTTATTTGGACTAATAAACATTCTAGTTGGTTGCTTGGGTTGAGGCATCTCAAATTGACACATGAGATGGTCTTGTATTTTGGCTTAATCAAAGGCTTCTTCCAAGGTTTTTAGAGAGGGCCTCAGTTTGTATTAGAGACAAGGTTATGCAATGGTGAAGAGTTTGAATAAGCTCTCTTTAGTCATGTTATGATCAACGTGATCAGCCGAGGACTTCCATATTTTGATGAAATTGTAGGCCATTTCATGATCTGGATTTTTCCAATTGATGAAGTTGCCCAAGTAGTCCTCGAGTACATCATGTCATTTAAACTATTTAACTAGAGCACTAAGAAAACCTTCTAGTTCAAAAACTGAGTTAGGTTTAAGTTGGTTGTACCACTCCCTTAAGGGCTTTTGCTAATAGTTTGGTAGCAGCATAAGCATTTTTGCCATCTTTACGAGAGATTACCAAAAGCTTTGAGATGTAGTGTAGGATCAGCCGACTCATCATAAGTAATGGATGGGGTTGTTCCTCCACCGACCATAGCCACAAGGCCCACAACATATGGTTGTAAAGGCTCATTTTGAAGGTTTTGAAGCACCTTGATATAAAAGGGTAGTTATAGGAGTGGATTCCTATGATTATCCACAAGGGCAAGAGGAGAGGGGCACTTATTTGGCAATCGCCACTGAATTTACTGTGTTCAATTAGTCATTTGAACCTATTGGGCTTGCATTTGCATGAATTGGTTAGCACTAGATGCTTGCATATTAGCCATGCAATTCAACACTTGCATAATCATTTGCATTGAATCCATTGGAAGATTTTGGTGTACTTGAATGTTTGTAGTGTTGGATTGAGGAGGTGCATTGTCAAGGGTAGAACTGCCATGGTTGTAGTTAAAGATGAACTCGTAGATGAAAAGAAGATGAGACAACTCGTACTTTGGGTTGCCCCAAGACTCACAAACATGTTTAATCTAGAAAGAGTAGGAAGGGTGTTGAGAAGATAATCCAAGAAGTTGAAGAGTTTCTCTTTGAAATTGAGGGTTTTCTTTTAGGAATTGTTGATATTGACAGTCTATGTGATCAGCCTCTTGCTCCAAATACTCAAGAGGCAAATTTGCATTGAATCTGTTGGAGGATTTCCGTGTACTTCAGAATCTTAATGTTGGATTGAAGAGGTGGATTACCTAGGGTAGCAAATGCCATGGTTGTAATTGTTGATGAACTCGTAGATAAGAAGATTGGACAAGACATTCTTCGAGTTGCCCCAAGAGTTGCAAACCATGTTTACTCTAAAGGGAGTATGAAGATTGTTAAGAAGAGAATCAAACTTCATCCTCTAAATCCTCAAGAGGATGAAATTGTTGACTAGTTTGAGACCTAGTGGCAACCTTAGAAGCAGGAATGGCTTTCTTAGTGTTAAAGGAAACCATGTTACAATCCATGTTGGAGTACGGTTGAGATTGAAAGAAGGGGGACCATTCAATAGCCTCCGCTTGAGGGTTGAAGAGACATTCTTTTGATGGGATTAGAGAGTGACCTTTAGGGTAGTTAAAGGGAGCAGAAATGTAGCAAGCAATGCTTGGAAAATTGCTAATGCTAAGAAGCTAAAAAGAGAATTTCAATAAAACCCAATCACGTGAGGTTCCCAAAATGCATGTAAGCCAAGAATGATCTATGAAGGATGCTCTAAAATAAGATGAGGTACAAGAACGTTCTAAGGCTAACACATGCACAAATTGCCAATCCATAAAATGGTCCAGGGCTATAGAACAAGGTTTGTATGCATAGGATGTTGTAATTGATATAAAGGTGAATATACACACAATCACTAAGGATATAAGGTGTAGGACCTTACTAGATCTAGGGTGCCACTAGGAAAAATAAAAAGCTATAGGGTAAGAAAAGCTATCTTATAATCTAAGAGTTGTATAAGGGGTGCATATAGGAAACTGAAAGTTGTAAATGTAAATGACTATAATGCAAAGATAAAGATATGTTACACTATCATATCTAATACATGATACAAAGAACAATCATCAACCAAAGTAAAAGAAAGAATTTAGAGTTAGGGATACTTACCTAAGGTCAACTTGTTGACACATTAATATCCCTATTTGGCTTGTAGTACCTTATGAGAAATTGTTGTGGGTGAAGCCAAGAAAGATAAGGAGAAGACATAAGTAAACTTTTAGTTGGGGATTCCAAAGACTATGGTAGACCTTGCTGGTTCAGCTCTTATATTTGGTATCCTCAATGGCCCAATGCTTCAACTTGTCTTCTCAATGAAAGTTCCTCTAAACCCTACGTCCTATTCTCCTTCGTAATGCAGATTTGTGAGCGCAAACAAAGTAGAATGTTTAATGATATATTGAGAAATGACAAATGGTAACCCTACATATAACAACTTACACCGGAGAAGTTGTGGCTCAATTTTAGCCAACATCATCGGCCTAATCAATGATGTTGGTTAAAACCGGGATATGTAGGACATCATCGGTAGGGCCAATGATATTGGCTATGTGCAATCAAATGAAGGACGAGGGAAGAAGAGGATAAACGATGCGAACAAGAACCTAGAAAGGTAGTTCAAGTTGATGAGAAGGTGATCTAAGGCTGTATAAGGTGGTAGTAGAAAGGAAATCCCATAACAATATCACATGACATGCTACAAGTCGGTCCACCCCAATCCCAAATGTGCTCCTTATGACGTACATTCAAGGAGATTAATGTGTCAACGAGTCCCGAAAAGAAGTCTTGATGAAGCAAAAATAAAGTGCATATACATCCAATTTTTGAGTGAATGGAGTGGAGACTAAAGGAAAATAAAGGTCATGGCACCATCTATATGATGCAAATGTTAGGGAGGAGATTGACGCCGCTATTGGCAAATTCTTCTTTTCCAATGACATCTCGTTTCGCATTGCTCACTCTCCTTGTTATAAGGAGGCTATGGCTTAGGTATCCAGAGTATGTGCACCTTATGTACCTTTGCAAAGACAAAATTGAGGACTACCATCTTGAACAAGAACTATTCCAAGGTGAATTTATTGGAGGAGATGAGGGCCACATGGATCTTTCATGGATGCAACACTATCATCGAGGTTGGACAAATATTAGACATTGCTCATTCATCAATATTATTGTCTTGTCTAAGGACGGACCTTACTACTTGAGGACGATTGACTATTCAAGCAAGCACAAGGATGTGAAGTTTTAGTTTCAGATATTGAGAAAGGCCATTGAGAAGGTTGGTCTTTCCAATGCGGTACAAAAGACACAAGTTATGATTTATATGTGAGAAGTAGCAAGTAAACTAATCGCGGCTACCCACAAACATATATTTTAAACCTTGTGTTGTGTGCATGCTATGAACAATGCACTTTGAAGAACATCGGAAAAATTGATTGGGTCAAAAAGACAATGACCAATACAAAAAGGTGTTGATGTTCATTTGTAACCACCACACATTATTGATTCTCTTCCACACCCATATTGATGAAGGAATTCCTCAAGTCGATGGAGACATGCTATGCATCTTACTTCATTTTGTTGCGAGAGGATGCTTCATTGGAAATACCCTCACAACTTATCGTCATGACATAGGAGTAGACTCGATGAGGGGAATCTAAGACAAAGTAGGGGAGGGTGAAGGCGCCGCGATGAGAGACACATGTTGGGAAGATGTATGATACATCACATTGATTATATCTCAAGTTTTAATATCATCAAATATGAGGATTATGACAGCTGAACCTTGAGAAGATATATGAAAGCATTGATAGCATGCTTGGCCGGATGAAGACCGTTATTCGAGAGAGGGACCCCACCCTAAAGATCTACCATCAACATGTTCAACCCATCATATAGTGACATTGAAGAAGTTAAACACCCTCTTACACATGGCCACATATGTTGTTAATCTCGAGATGGTATGTGAAGAGGCTTGGTAGAGTTGTCCCCTTGGATGATGAGGAGTTTAAGAAGGGATTCGTGAAGGCCATGAGATAAATGCTAGTCCAGAGAAGCTTCTAAAATCAGAGTTGAGTGGCTCAAATTAGCTAAACTTTATGGATTCAAGACTTCATCTAGGACAGTAGACTCACATTGGCACAACACAAACCAATGAGTTGGTGACAACTATATGTGCCTCCAAAATTGCTACAAGACACTTGCCATTCGCATCCTTTCCCATATTTCCAATTCCTCTATTGTTGAGAGTAATTGATCTAGATATGGTTGGATCCACTCAATGAAGAGGAACAAACTTACCTCTAATAAAGTGGAGAAGCTAGTTGTACACAATGCCTTTGTATCTCATGGATCACTAGACAACTAACAAGAAGAGCCTAATATTACGGTGGGATGTAGAGCTTGAGGAGACAAAGTAGGTTGACGAGAAGCAAGATATGCAGCAGGGATTGGTTGGGGGTCTCCTTGCAAGATGAAAATGAGTTAAGTAATTCCAATCATGAGCCAACTCCCAAGTATTCTCTAGATGATGAGTTCGATTTCTACGTTGACAACTATGCTTTTATGTTTTTGGCTTTAGCATGTAGGTGTATAGAATATCATGTACTCTTCTTAGCTCTGAGTTTGGCAATGTACTTAGTACTTTGTATTTTGAGTAATGAAAATTTTAATTTATGATTCACAATTTTGGATGATGATATTATCAAATGGATTACTAGATCGCTGGTTTTATTCATTGATTAATTGTTTTTAGTTTCAGCTTATTTTAGTTTGTTTAAGTTTTTAATTTATTTATATTTTAAAGATTTTAACATTTACGGTTTTATACTATTTTAATAGTTGTCCCCAAAATCCAAGAAACGTTGTACAATCTACAAAACCTTGTTCCCCATCCCGAGACACATGAAACACTATCAAACTCAAATTGAAGCCTTTATATCTTACTCTAGATGACATGGTTCAACTACACTTGTATTGGCATTTAAAATTTGAAGGAAATGTCAGTTTGGGAAAAGAATCCTATTGTAATCACCCCTAAATAATGATCTACTTGTAAATGTAATCATTATCACCGATCCTTTTTTAGATACCCCATATCTCATACATTAGTAGGATGCACAAATTCAATTTACAGTGGTCAAAGGCTTCTTTTTAGTTAATTATAAACATTTGAATTGTGAGATTAAGTCATTTTATTAATTATATTTCTCTATTTCAATGGTATCAAAAGATTAAACTATAATCTTTTAGTCACCAATTAGAAATGAGAGAGAGAGAGAGAGAGAGACAAATCGTATAAGATAAGATATGATAAGATAATAGTAAAAAGAACAAAGTATTTTTCTACATACTTCTCTATAATTTACTAAATAGATTAAAATATAATAAAAATACCAACTATAGATGTGTTTAATCTTCTTAATTTTAAACCAACAATTTAACAACTATTTCACACAGCCTTACAGTGTATTCTTTGCACCTAAAGGTGCTATTGTTAGTAATAGATCCAGAGTCAACCGAAAAAAATTGATCAATGGCAGTAATTACCACTGAAACAGAAATCAACTTAGACAATTGAATGTGCATATCAATTCCAAACACTAGCTAATGTCACAAATGATTACATGGATGTTAGCAATACAGAATCCCCCTTAATTCCTTATTATGTCTTTCAAATAATAAGGTTCACTTTTTCCTATTTATATGAATTAAAGTCATTTATTATGGCTGATGTGGCAAATATTGACCTAGTGAGCTATATGTTCGTAAATAATGCATTCAAAAATGCCAAAGCCGGCCAGGAAGAGAAAATACTCAAGTTTGTACTCAAAAATTATAGATATCATTCTAAATGCATGATTATGTCATAGCGAGGCTATAAAAGTCATTTTTTTATGTTGTATAACTCTTCTTGGGTCTAATTGGAATTCACTGTCACATCTCTAGTTTCTAACTTCTCCTAGTAGTTAAATATGCCCTAATGACTTTTCTAATAGGAAAAAGCATTCTCAAGGTCGTAACACCCCCAACATATCCTTTGCTTCGAGTATTGGTGATCCATAGGGATCTAGAAAACACCGCTTCATCAGAGCAACCAGGATCAAAAGGAAAAATTAAGCAAAAGGAGAAAAAGGTTCAGTTTCAAAACCACCGCTCATGCAAAGCAGCAGTTGCGTAAACCTGTTGTCTACGAAACCGGCGGTTGCGTAACTGCCGGTTTGCGTTCATCGGCGGTCTGTCACTTAATAAAACAAAAAAATACATCCACGAACAGTCGCGGATTTGAAGCGTCTGGACGTGTCTCTTCCTTGTTTGACCCTTCCTATTCTCCAGTGCACGGGAGGACATGGGAAGAAGCTATAAAAGCAAGAAGAACATGTGGATTTCATCATCGATTCATGGGAGAAGTGAGCAAGAAGACTTTGGTGCTAGAATTGATTTGTAGAAGCAAGGTGTATGAGCAGAGCAAGCAAGTAGAGAGGGTGGAAGTAACATTGTTGTCTTCCTTCAGCTTCTTGTAATTTGTATTCATTTCAATTGGCCAATATATAATTGGGAAGAAAGAGCAATTGCCCTTCCCGACTGGTTTTCCCTCAAATTGGGGGTTTCCGGATAAAAATATTGTGTTGTTGTTTGAATTGTTCATTCTTATTTGCTGCAAATTAATTCTAAGTGCTAGAATTCATTCACTAACTTTCAGAACTGTCATTTTCAAATAAATTGGAAGTAGGAACAGCAGTTGTGTGGTTTGTAAGTTTCCAAAGTAGAAGTTTACAGATCAATTGGAGTATATCTTAAACATAATAATCGACAACCGAATGTGTAAGGTCCATTGGCCCATGATCTAGAGGTAACGCAGACCCATTGCCATTATAATGACCTGGTTTCAAGCCCCATTGGGAATGCTTCCCAAGCTTATGCAATCAAAATTATGCAGGGCCATCCAAAAAGGTTGTATGCAGATCCTCAGTGAATTTTGATAATATAGATAGCCCTCCAAAATGGCTACTAAGATGAATGGTATTCTTTGCCGGATAGTGTGTTCCCCCTGTCCCCAATGTATAATTAAGATGGTGGGTGAAAGTGTTTACCAATTAACCGATAAAAACAACTTGAATATGTACGGCCTTGAGAATGCCTCTAGAAGGAAACATCACCTTGCTTCTAAGAGTCCTAGAGTGGCAGGGGATTTTCCTATCATTATTGGTCATGAAATAATGATACATCATGCAAATTTATGAAACTTGGGAGCACCAACATAAATCCATTACAAATCATCATTATCTGCTTCTTTACAGGCAATGAAACAGTGTTACATCCATATCTTGCACATAGCAAGATTTGTATATGACAAATCTAAAACAAGAAACAAACATGGAAGCAATGGTTTCCACTATCCAAACATCTAAGAAGCTGAAAAATGGAATTTGTTGATGTAGTAGTATATACAAAAGTAGAAATGCCAGCATAACATTAAAAAGATCTTTTTATTTACTACCTCTTCTGCAAACTTAATTAAAATAGTCGTTCGAGGTCGAGGCTGACCCTCCACTGGGACAAAATGTGCTGTCACTATTGCTGGAAAACCCGCTCCATCTAAGACACCCTTCACATTGGCACAAATTCTTGGAATGTTGAGGACTTTGGACATCAATGAAAAGTGAATAGGAAACTTCAAAATAGATGAAGTTCAAAAAAATAAGGTCCTCAAACCCAAATCATTTCAAAGAAAACCTATAGGCACATACAGGAATTAAAGAGTATTTAAACCGGCATCTCTTGTAACTGTTGAAATTCATAGAAGATAATATTCTTGTAGAAATAATCACACTGATATTGTACACAAGTACCTTTACAACTCCTGCAACAAATGCTCCACAGTTGAAGTTTCCCATGTCCTTGGGAACTGATATAAATCTTCAAAAGCCAAAAGATTAATTAGGAACCTCTTCGGAAATGCTGAAGGGCATGTAAACATGACAAAGAAAAACTAGCAAGGTTCTAATGACTTGTATAAGGAAGAAAAGCATAACTTTTGCTTTTAAAAAATTGCAGAACAAAAGGTACCGTTCCCATAGAAAGCTTAGTTGATAAAGAAAATTTCTAGTGGAACTGATCACCTATTGACAAGAAGTTCCCTTTCACTGATCATATACTCATCTTCATGTTCTGTCCCTTTCTCAAGAGAGTCAGCGACCTGAAACTCGGTCAACAAAGTGTATCATTAAGGATAATATCCTTGAGTAGATTAATAAAGCAGAAATGATAAAAACCAAAACAAATTAACAGAAAACTACTTTGTATGATTTTTACAGAAACAAGATTACAAACTACGACAAGTAACACTATTTACACTGAAGGGAACTCAAACTTAAAACAACTCAGGAGTGTCAAAGTGCCAGCCATATAAAATCTCGTGTGGAGTGTTAAACATTTTTATACATAAATGCATCTTCAAAAAGGACCATATTCAAGGTCCATGAAATGGAGTCATATGAAACCATTCTTCTTCTATAGACAAACTAAGGCATGGGTTACTCAATCACATAGAATGAACAAAAAATGGGATACCCAGGGCCCTCTGGTTACACAGATGTTTCATTGTCAGAACATCTGAACGAATTAAACAGCCACTAAACAGAAAGGGATGGTATGGCAACACCGCCTGTGCTGGTATTGTTTCTCAGAAAGAAGAACCTGTGCTTCATACCTTCTGGTAATGCAAGACAGCTAGAATCTTCATGGCTCCTTTAAGTTGGAAAGGATCTTTGCTACAAGATACTTGGACAATTAGGGAAGGTTGAAAAGAGATCTGAAAAACAAGAAGTGTTGTAGGAACCTCATTTCTTTAGAAAGAAAAATAAAACTAATACAAAGAATTGGTGATTATCAACTCAGCACCACTAAAGAGAATTTGGGTTGCTTGGCAGATACTTTTGAATTCACTCTACTGACAGTGTGAGGGCCCACAGGATGCTTGGGATCTATAGCTGTATCGCATATTTGGATTTTCAACTCGCAGACTTGGCAAGTTGGGCTTCTACTGTTTTTTCAGGTAAAAGATTGGCGAGAAAGGGCTTCTTTTGTTAGTAGACCTTTGGAGCGCTGACAGGCAGCAGTGGAACTCTTGGCAGGACCTAAACAAGGCTCAAGTATTGATGTCAACAGTCAAACAAGCTTTTCAAAAACTATGTAAGATGATACCCGAACATTGTCTTTTCAAATTATGTCAATTATAGAGTGCAGGATCATATTGGATGGATTGGAAGTGGAACGCTGGAAAATATTTCTTCAACTATAAGATAAAGTGGCCTGTATAATCAAGTGAGATGGTCTAACACTACTGCTCCACAGTTGAACACGCGGTGGTAAATCAAGGACCCTAAGGTGAGATGGTAGCAACACTGTCAAATTTTTGGAAAGCAAGAATCTCCTTCAAACACAAGGTGTTGGGATGGACAATAATAGATCAACATATAGCTGTCAAGTACAGTCGAGTAAGGTGAGCATTGTGGATGCTTTCTCTATTGTGTGCAGGAAAGAGGAGAGGCAAGCAGTCAATAGCTAGAGGATTTTGTGGGTGGTTCCAAATTGAATTCAATTTTTTACTTCCCGTCTCTTGGCGAGGACCTCTTCTAGGGGTCTTGAATGATCAGGGACAGCTACAAGAGTCTTAAGGCATACAATTCGGTTGGCAGAAATGAGCTCTCTTTGGAAGACAAGATGCAAAGTCATGTTTGAGGAAGATACATTCCCACTTTTTATGGAGAAGTTGCAACCTTTTAGACAAGATTTGGTTTTGAATGGTTTCAGAAATGCAAATTCTTTGCCTGTAAGGGTGCAGGTCCAAGTGCTTTCTTTCATTGTCTATGTATGGAGAGATTTTCCTTGTAAGCATAACGTTTAGGTGATATAAACCATTTGTTCTTTGGAGTATTATTAGATGAAAATAAAAACTATCCTTACAGTGAGATCACTCCCCATTCAGCTAGGTGAGTTCAATTTCTTTAAGATAGAATTAGCAGAAGATATTATTTTAAATGTTTCTAGGAAAGATTTTGACTCTTCACAAGCAGTTGTAGAAGAAAAATTCTAGCTTTCATAGTGTTAGTTGGGAGATGAACACCAAATGTGAATATATCTATGTAGTTTATGCCCCAAGAAAGAATCAGAGGACAAATATCACTTCAAAATTCACTTGTAAGGACTTACACAGTTGGATATCTCCGAGCCATTGCGAAGACTGCCCTATAGAGCATCAAGGGAAAAGAAAAGCAGAAAAGACTGCCCTACAAGATAAAATTGCATATAAGATCTGTGGTGCAGGTAGTTCTTTGCAGGGTCAACGATGCGTTAAGGGGTCAAGTGGGTTTGAAACAGTTTGTCCAAGTGTATCTACCACCAGGTATTAAATCCGCAGTGGTGCAGGAAGTTCTTTGCAGGGTTAACCAAGTGCTTTGGGGCTGAAACAGCTTCTCCGAATCTATCCACTACCAGATATTAAATTCATGTATTGAATACGGTTCACAACAAGGTATTCAATCCACGTCAAAAAAGTGAAAGAAAAAAAAAAGCTGGCTGACTTTTAAGCAATTGTTTATTAAGAAATGGCATCCCATTTTAACATCGACAAGAATAATTCATTCTATCAAGAAATGTTTATTATTGGTGCTGTTGTTGGGCCTGGTTAAAAGGCCCCCAGATACGAGACATTTCGGACTGGTGCTGTAAAACAAGAATTAAGAGGGTAATGAAAGTTTGCAAGAATTGAGAAAGACGGGGAAAAAAAAGTCAATGATCTTGAAATCTGTTAATGCTTCTCGCCACATCAAAAAGACCATCCTTCTTTTCTCACACTAGAGGAATTAATTTAGGAGGCAGGTATACAAAATATTGTCTGCCTGGTTACGTACAACACAGCCAATTATGTAGCAGCAGGAAAAATGTTAATGAATAAATATCGAATATTGTTTTGGTCTCCATCTGCAGCATATCGCATTGACCTAATGTTGGAGGGCTGAACTAAGCTGAAATTTATTAATTGGCTATTGACAAGGACAAAACTATTATGAAATTTAACAACAATCAGTATGATAAGGAGTTTTATCAAAAACACATGGTGTGGCGAGCCATCTAATATTTTTTCTCTCTCTTTAACCAAATTCACAATCAAAAGCACTCATTGAAGAGGATGTTTGCTTCCGAGAAGAGGTTATACAAATTTCCAAAACTATTTTCAGGATACCTTGTAGGATTCTATCAAGGAGGCTGTTGCAGTGATAAAACCTTTGGATAAAGGTTTTATAACTAGTTGATGGCAGTAATTCTGTTTATGGGTTACATGTATAAGGGCATGGACATGGCCAACAAAGACATAAAAGCATACTATGAGTCTTTGGGTGAAGAAGATAATCATGCAGTGATTTGGGAAATCATTGATCTACAATGGAACGATATGTTCCATCACTCACTTCAAGCAACACGGGACTTCCTCACCCCTGCTTTAAAAACTTCTAAACACTTTGATTATAATCGAGAAGTCTTGGTTAGATTCTTCACCTGCTTAAAGAGGATGGTGCCAGAGGTGTTATTAAATGATAGAGAGAGAGAGAGAGAGTGTGTGTGTGTGTGTGGAGGGAAATGCAGTGCACTTTGATTCATGTGCGCCTTTTGTTTTAATAATGTCCAGGTAATTAGGAAAGTTACAAGTTATTACAATCAGTTACATAGTTACAACCATATCAAATAGTATATATTCAATACCCCTCTAAATGACTAAATCAGATACAAGCCCAAGTTTATCTCATAATTTTACAAAGAGAGTGGGACCAAGAGGTTTAGTCATTATGTCAGCAGCCTGCTCTTGAGTGGCATGGTCATGAAGACAAGTGTCTTCATTATCAACCAATTGTTGAATGTATGATGATGAACCTCGATGGGTTTTGTTTTGGCATGGTATACCAGGGTCTTCACAAACTTCAATACACCCTAATTGTCACTGTAGAGTGCAGTAGCAGTAGATACAGTCTAAGCTATCTTTAGACTCGGATACCCGAAACACCTAAGAGGCCCCCGGACCCATGTTGCGACATACCCAGTATGGCTACGGGTACTGATACTGTCCCGAAACATTCCGAAATGTGTCAAAATCCCATGTATAGCTCAGGTATGGCTCTGCCATACCTTAGTCGCATCCCGGTGGTTTCAGTGGCACTTGCTTTTTAAATGCCAAAAAAATTAAAAATACACTCAAAAGCAAAAAAATAGCACTTCAGATTTTCAGTTTTTGCAAATTTAGGAGCTCGAGTATTATCTTTTCAAAATACATTTCATTTCATTTCAAAATATTTTAAGTGTTTTATCTTTTATGGACTAAAATGAGTGTTTTAATAATATATTGTCCAGACGTTTCCATGCCATTTCGTACCCAAGGTTTTTTTGAAAATTGGCATTTCCACATTGCAGGCCCGTACCCATAACCATTTCCTAGCAACCTAATTTATAGATCAAGGACAATTTGCACTGTTAGCTGCCTTGTATTCTGCTTCGGTAGAAGAGAAAGCAACAGTATGCTGAAATTTATTTTTCCATAAATTAACTTTTGAATTCAAGGCAATAATTGTATCCAGTAGATGTTCTTTAAGTATCAACTTAACCAGCCCAATCAGAATCTGTGTTTTTAACAACATGAAGTCTGCTGATCTCTGATACAATGTGAGTCATGACTAAGTCGCATGCTCCTTTGACATATGATAGAATGTTTTGTTGATTGCCACTGAATTGAGTTTGGTTGTGACAAAAGCAGAGGAGGATCTAAGATGGATCGAGCTTCTCACCAATCATTCATCAGTGATGAATCACTGTAGGAAGACTACTTCGGCCTGACATCCATAGGTGTAGTGGATGGATTGTTCTCTATCATCCTGAATTTCTCCAAGAGCGCTTTTGCATATTTCATCCATCATAAAGATATTATGATCAAATTTCCACAACTCTACACATTAACAATAATGTAGGAGGTGTTAGTAAATATGAATGAGAAAATTATGAGAATGGAAGGCATAATGCACGCCAACATACTCGTGTGTGTCCATCTTTTACTAAGCAAAGTTACGCAAACATGTTAGGGCACGGGACACGAGAGAAGAAATGAACTTGAAGAACATCATGGGAATACCTGATTGACAATGTCAAAAATGAAACTTGCAGACGTCATGAGGATGAACAACACTTGTAAGTATGAGAGAGAGAATGAAGAGAACGGAAGGCATGTGGCACATTGACATCTCGTGTGTGTCCGTATTTTACTAACCAAATAAGAAGTTACATATAGATGAGGCGGTTGATAGACAAAAACTAAATAATGGATAACTAATAGTTAATTAATAGCTTTAATACCCACCTTAATGGCTAAATCATAGACTACTCCAAGTTTGTCCCAAAAGTTTACAAATAAAATGGAACCAAGAGGTTTAGTCATTACATTTGTAGGTTGTTCCTTAGAGAGACAAAAGTGAAGAGAAATATCACTAGAATCAACCAACTGTTGAATGTAGTGATGATGAATCTCAATGTGTTTGGTGCGAGCATGATATACTGGATTCTTCACCATCTTCAATACACCTTGATTGTCACAAAAAATGGAAAGTGGAGTAGGTGTAAGCTAAGGTAGCTAAAAATCAATCAAAATCTGACATAGCCAAACTGCTTCACAACTGGCATTGGCAACTGTTGTGTTCTCTACTTTAGTGGAAGATATAGCCACAACTATTGAACCAAGGTAAAAATATACATTGGTAGACCTCCAAGTATCCACTAATCCTCCCGAATCAAAGTTTGTGTATCTTATCGATCTAAAATTTGGTGCGCTCTAATATAGGATGCTTACATCAAGAATTCCTTTGACATATCACAAAACCCATTTTGTTGTTGTCCAACCGACTCCAATGTATGAGTTTCGGAAGAGAAAAGAACTGAGAAAAATAGCTGACAGAAAAACATAGATCTGGTCGCATGGAGATACGATATATCGAGCAATGCACCAATTGTTTGTAGAACGATTCATCAACTGAAAATGAATCGTCACGAGCTGACAACTTCAGCCCAACCTCTATAGGCATGGAAAAGGGATTACAATTTGTCATCCCAAACTTCTTCAAGAGACTAGTGGCATACTTGACCTGAGCTATGAAAATGAGATGGTCATGTTGCCAGAATTTTACACATAAGCAATAGTGTAGGAGGCCTAGATCAATCATGTCAAAAGCAGCATATAAATCAGATTCGACTCACTCAATTGCAGTATTCATACTACCTGTGATGGCAAGATCATCAACATAGACAATAAGTATCACAATATCATCACCATTGCTTTTGACATAAAAATTTGGATCAGAAAGACTCCTTTTGAATCCAAAACCTTGTAGATGTTGGTCAATCTTAATATACCAAGCTCGTGGAGCCTACTTGTCCATACAAAGACTAAATCAACCTGCAAACTAGATGATCATGACCAGGTACTCGAAAAACTTGAGACTGCACCTTGTGTAAACACCTTATTTTTCACTCTTGCTGACTTTTCTCTTCGCATGCACCATTGGCGCATTAACCCCCTAAGTGATGTTTCATGAGACATTACCGAGAACGGGGAGTACTGGAAATGGTAGGGCTAGTTAGTAGTATCGAGAGAGAGCTTTGATGTGCAATCCTAGATACCTTAGACATCCTATTCTTATCATCCTTTACTACCTCCTACATCTCCTTATTATCCTCTTACCAGCACCTACTTATCCACTTAAAACACCTTCATACCTCTATCTAATCTCCTTTTTATCAACACCTAAATCTGTCCACCTCTTGATCTTTCCCCTAAGACCCCGTGATTTGTTATTACCTAGAGCCGACAACATCAACCATGGTCCATACCATCTATCTGTATTTCCTAACAGCTGACTGCATTGACCATGGTCTATGCTGTCAGCTATAAGAAATTATAATGACTAATCATGACCCCTATTTATAAGCATCCTTTTGAGAGCATTTCCAACACATCACATCATCATCTATTAGTCGTCTTGCGCTTGCCAACCTGCTCTTATGGTCATAAAGGTTTAGCAGTTAGTTTTTCTTACACTTGGAGGACTATCTTTGGAGTATTAGGTCTAGGAAACTCAAGAATAGGGATTGAACTAGTAAGGTCTACCAAGACTTTGGAGTCCTCAACGGTGTTTATTTAAGTCTTCTCTCGTATCCATCTTATAGTCTCCACATTAATTCTCTTAAAAGCTGATGCTAACCCTAGGAAGTTAACGTGCCAATGGTGTCTTCACAATGTTGTTACTCTAATTTGATTGATTGATTGATGTATCATGTACATAGATTAGAATAGAGTAGCATATTCTTGTCTATTGCATTATTCTTATCATCTCTTGTCTTACGTCCACCCCTTGGCTTACAACCTGTATCTATCTCTTACAACCCTAGTTTAGATCTCCTTATATGCACATTGCATCTTATTGATCATCTTACAATCAAGATACACAAGACTCCATCCACTATCCTAGAGTTAGGCTTTGGAACTCTATGCCTATAATAGAATGTGGATTATCGTTTTCGAGATGCATGGATCTTGCACCCTTTGGTCATATCTTAGCTTGTGTGTGGGATCTAGAATGCTCTTGTTGCTGTATCATAATTTGTATGGTTGAGAAGAGAGGATAATCTATAGACCACCATCACCCACATACATGTTGGTGAACCCAATGTCAATCTTGCTCCACCGTTGAGTGAGTCATCTTCACATTTCCTCTTCATAACCCATAGTGATCATCTTCACCATCACTACATTATGGTGAACCAGACATGAATCTTACTCAACCTTCTACGACTAAGTCATATTCACGTTCATCTTTATTCCTAATTTTATCATAATCTTCTTACCCTTCTTAAGCTTCTTTCATCACTTATGATTAGTATTATGAGGGGATGCGTCCCCAAAAACAGACATCCCGGCTGTTTTGGGGATGGCGGGACGAAGGGGAATGCCTCCCCCAACGCTTCTTGCACAGCAGTTTTGAGGGGGCGTCCCTAAATATCATGGGATGTTTCAGAAACACCCCATATATTTTCCGTTTTTGGGACATCGGGGATGTCCATTTTTCTTTTTTGGCTATTTTCTTTTTACAAACCAACTTTTAAAAATAAAAAAATAAGTTAATATTGTTATTTCAAATGATGATTTTGATTCTTAGGATGTTTCAAGGTGCTTATCTTGAACTTGTCACATAGTTTCACCAATTTAAGGGTTTCACATAACTCTCACCTTCGCAAATTTCCCAAGGTCTAGTCATGGATGACCTTAATCTAGTTGCACCACTGCATTGGGCTTGAATAAAACTGAAGATGAAATAAATTTGGGAAGGATGAGGATTTATTGTACTATTGTAGTAAAACATTGTTTTTGGAAGCCATTCATATCTATTTGAAAAAAAAACGTTTGTATGTATGATATTATAAATCTAATTAAAATTCACTTTGGAGTTCCAATCACTTAATAAACTTACAAAGCCTATATGTACAATTCTATACAAAGAGAAAGGTTGTGTAGATGACAAAAGCAATAAGGCATAGATCAAAACATTTACTAGTTGACCATAACATTGGCTATAATGTATTCCAAAGATATAAAATGAATCAAAAGTGATATATGAATACTGAAATTTTGGATTGCAAGAATGCGAATGATGGACTGCCACAGACTACTATTCATTAAAAAAAGTAAAAAATTATTTTTATATTTTTAATATTTATAATTTAATATATTATTTCAATAGTTGTCCCCAAATTTTGGAAAAAAAAAGTCATCCCATAAACCCCATCCCCCATCCCAGTCTTAGGTAACTATGCTTATGATCATGTCTTCACTTCTCAAGGATTTTCTAATGGGTCTTACGTAACTATGCTCCTTTCTCCTTTTTCCCCACAATTAAGGGAAACACGTCTTAATTTTTCTCAAACTTAAGCAGCCATCCAATGTAAGATGGTCGAAGATCCAAAAGAGGATCATACCATATTTGACATATATTCAAACGAAGATCCACAAGATGATCTTCTCTTTCTTTATCACCCTATCACAACTAAAGATGTATAAGAGGGTCTTCCTTTCCTTTCCATCATGGGTGAAAATCCACAATAGAATCTTCCCCTTCTTTATCACACTATCATGGACGAAGATCCACAAGAGAATCTTCCCTTCATTGTCACACTATAATGGACAAAGATCCACAAGAGAATCTTCCCATTACTTCTCACTTTTCCAAGGTCAAAGATCCAAATGACGATCTTTCCATCTATGATCCATTCTTATATGAACATACCAACTTTCACCTTGATATTAGTGATGATTCATCTTTTTACCCTCCCGTCCGCCCTTTAATGGAAAACCCCAATTGGGTGCTTCAACAACTTTCAAATTTCTTCTCTCAATCTATAAAATCAACAACCCTAATTGCATCGCCCAATTTCCCAATAAACCCGATGCAGTTTAGAAAAAGCCTAATCTTGCAAACTACAACAACCAGTTTCCAAAAACCCAATGCCATTATATTTCATCCTACCACAAATAATTGCATCGGCCACTCTAATTTTTACATCATGGCCAGTGCCATATAAAATTTTGTTGTTTCTAACACCATCATCTTACATCATCCCTCATTCTCCAATCTCTTATTTTAGCCAAATTTCTAGATTAAATCATGATACAAAACAAAAATGCGTGAAACTCAAACTTCGCACCACTTATAATGGTCCATTATCTCACATTTTCTCGCAATCTAGGGCATCTCCTAGTGCTTATCCTCCTCTTAAATCGTATTTTGGGGCATCTTATGGTGCTTGTCCTTCTCTTGATTCATCCTTGGGGCATCTACCAATGCCAATCATTATCATAATTCACATTTTGAGGCATCTACTGATGCCTATCCTTCCCTCATTTCGGCATCTTTCGATGCTTACATCGGCTTTCTCCTAATATTTGTAACTTCCTATTTTTACCATCCTCTTACATTTGGGGCATCTTACGATGCCTATTCCCACTCATCCTCCAACTTGAGGGCATCTTACAATGCCTTCCATCTCTCACCATCTTCTATTTTAACCAAAAACCTTGCAATCATCAATCCAAACAAATCCAACTCTGAGAAATCTTTAGAGAATAGCACCTTCTCTTTGAGAACATACCCCACCAAGGGTATGTTCTCCTTGTGCATTTAGATATGCATGCCACCCCACATGTCATAACTACTTGCACTCTCCTTTACCACATTTCTCTCTTTATCTTGCTTGACATTCCAACTATCCTACTTTCTTGTACATAACTTTCTTCTCTTTTCATAGTGTTGTACTTAGTTAGATATGTTTATCATAATTTTTCATTTATCATGTTTTTTATTATGATTTTATGTACTAACATCTTATGTTTCCTCTTATAGTCCCTCTTATATATCCTATGCTCCTCATCTTTATCCTTGTGCTTTTCCTATTCTATTATTGTCTTATCTCTATAGGCATGTGAGTTGGGCTGATTCTTTTCCTAACTATCACCTAACATCCTATTATATCTTACTTTATGTTTATAGGCTTGTTAGTTTGGTTGATTCTTTTCCCGGCTAACACCTTACATCCTATCTTATCATTAGAGGCATGTTTGTTCGTTAATTCCTTTCCGGCTAACACCCTATATCCTATCTTATATTTACAGATTTGTTAGTTCAATTGATTCCTTTCTCGGTGACACCTTACATCCTATCTTACCTATCTTTACAAGATTGTTAGTTCGATAGATTCCTTTCCCGGCTAACACCTTACATCCTATATTATCATTATAGGCATATTAGTTTGGTTGATTCCTTTCCTAGCTAACACCTTACATTCTACCTACCTTTATAGATTTGTTAGTTCGATTGATTCCTTTCTCAACTAACACCTTAATATTATCCTACCTTTACAAGAATGTTAGTTTGGTTGATTCCTTTCTATCCAAACACCTTACATCCTATATTATCATTAAAGGCGTGTTAGTTTGATTGATTCCTTTCCCGCCAATACCTTACATCCTATCATATATTATCATTACATCCTCGTTAGTTCGGTTGAGTCCCTTCCCAACTAACACCTTACATCTTATCTTATGTTCACAAGTTTGTTACTTTGGTTAAATCCTTTCCCGCTAACACCTTACATCCTATCTTACCTTTATAGCCTATTAGTTTAGTTAACTCCTTCCCACTAACACCGACATTTTATCTTACCTTTACAAGCATGTTAGTGTTGTCAAATAATCACACATACTTATTTCAATAACTTAGTTCAAATTCTATAATTTCCGCATGAGACCAAAGGAAAATCCACGGAAACTTCCAGAAACAAAGGCGGAATTTCTGCAAACCAAAGGAAAAATCCTCGGAAACTTTCGCGGATCAAACGCTCAATTTCCATGCAGACCAAAGGAAAAATCCTTGGAAACTTCTATGGAACAAATGCTGAATTTCCGCAGACCAAAGGAAAAATCCACGAAATTTCCCACAAAACAAAGGAGGAAGAATTCCTCGAAACAAATGGGAAGCTCCAAGACCCAATGGGGGTTGACACGTCAACAAAGGCGATCACAAGGTTAAATTTGACAGCCTCCCGGCCGACAATTGCACGTAACGGCATGGGGATCTTTAAATGCTCATATCTTTTAATCCAAGTCACCAAATAAGACAAAATTGGTACCGTTGGAAAGGTATTGAGGAGTATTGCATGTTAAAAACAATTTTGGGTCGCGATAAAGTGTATTTTTAGGCCGAAAATGTAAAAAAAGAACTCGTGGCCATTTTCGTATGGTTCGCATAAGTCTCTCGTGCCCGTCTTTGGGTTTGCACACTTGAATGCTAATTGGTCCTTGGTGGTTGAAGAAGTGGGTGGTCTTCTTGATTTCGAATTTCCTCTCTCCCCTCTTCTTCTTCTATTAAATATAACTTAGTTTTCATTAAAAACATCCTCTCTTGAATGCAAGGTTATGCTGCCCTTTTATGTGGCCAAGTATTCTGAGTTGCAAACCTCTGTTGATTTTATGCAATGCACTTAGTGCCTTCACCATTATTGTAATAGACTGTGCATATTATAATCAATGATATTTTGTTATTGTGGCTCTCCTTCTGCTCTTTAACTTGTGTTATTGTGTTCTTGTCTTTCTATTCTATTATGGCATGTTGTGTGTGAGTTATACTTGCATGATTTCCATCCTTTGTGTCACTTATGCAAAGAATCGAGTTTGATAAAATTACGGAGTTGAATGTGGTTTGTTTTTGCCCTCTTGGCTTTGCATCTTTCCCTCTAATTCTTCATCTCAAAAAGAGAATCCATTTTCAGATTGGTGCATCACCTTGTCTTTCATTTAGCATTTCATCTTTCTCAACCGCGGTTCCTTGAAAATCTTAGATTAGAACTACTTAGTAATAGATCATAGTCCTCGTTAGATTAGTTACGGTGGACTAAAGTGAAAGGAACCAGCCTTTTCACCTAAAGATTGACCTTGAAGGAGCCATTGTCCCACACTTTGAAGGTCTTTCAATGTTTCACTGAGGTGTTGAGCCTAGCTTCAACAAAGGGTGCAATCTCAAGTGACAACAATTAGTTCGGTTGATTCTTTTCCCGACTAACACCTTACATCCTATCTTCCCACTACAAGCATGTTAGTTCGGGCTTGACTCCTTTCCCACCGAACACCTTACATCCTATCTTCCCACTCCAAGCCCGTTAGTTCAGATTGACTCCTTTCCCACCTAACACCTTACATCCTATTTTACCTTTACAAGCCTATTAGTTTAGTTGATTCCTTTCCCAACTAACACCTTATATCCTATCTTACCTATTTGTATATGATTGTAGTTTCGTTAATCCATTTTCTAGCTAATAGCTCACAAACCTATATAGGACAATTAGATCGGTCGATACCTTTTCCCGACTAGTGCCTCATAGCTTCATTTCACAACTTTATCTTGCTACTTTTACCTACCTCTTGGATTTTTGACGCTATCTTGCAGTTTTACTTTTTGGATATTACCTCTTACTCTATTGTCTCGGAATTTTGTCTCTCTTGCTCAAGCTATCAATTTGTGAGTTTGCATCGTGAGACCTTTGAGCCCTCCTCACAAGCAACTGTCTCCTATGATTACTTGTTATTTTAGGATTTCTAACGTAGTTAGGCATTCTCTTAGATAGGAATAACAATGGTCGATGATAGTATCACCTTGTCTCCTAGAGTTAGTGCTTCTTATAGCCCAACTGTTGTAATCTATCTACTTGTCTCTTATCCACATTTTACCCTCTATCATGGTGAAAGTACAAAATTTGTCCGTCATTATATCCCTCCTTTTTACATCATGCTTGGGGCAACCCAATCATAGCTCATTATCTACCTTTTATATCGCACTTCCTACTAGGCCCACCAAGGCCCTTTCGAGATAGCACTCTTCTCTAAGGTACAATTCTCGAGTACCTAAGCATCATGGTTTGTAAGTTCTCCTTTATAGCAGCTAAGTGTAAGATTTGTAGTGTTAGTCATCTTTCATACCCATTTGATCAACCTTCCAAATCTGTATGGAGGAGCTGAAAAACCCAAAAGGGGACTTAAGAGCCATATTATCAAAGAAAAATTAAGCAAAAGGCAATAGAAAAAGGCAATTATTACAAGAAAAAAGTCAAACATAAAGAAAAAACGGTGATATCGTTTGACACATCCCTATCCTAGTTGAAAGCTTATATTTCATAGTTGGTCTCATCACAGAGCTTGAAACTTTTGGGTGCGATGGGTTTTTCTCGACTAGGGTAGGAGGTTACATATCTATCATTCAGTACCCTTGCCTTTTAATGCCAATACCTAATCCTCATAGTTGGTCTATAGCTCCTTGAGTGACATCATAAAGAACAGAGAAAAAATAGTGGGAAGGTTGGAAATACCATTCTATGTTATTGTATCTCATCACCGACATGGGATATCTTTATATTCCACTAGTTTGCCTAAGCCAAGCCTACATATTTTGATTTCTCCACTCCTTGATGTCGAAATTTCATAGTCTTGCCAATATGATTAACGTGTCTTGATTCCAGTAAAGAATTTGTTTTTTCCTCAATGGCGCTCATCTTTCTTCCCTTTTACATTATATCCCCTTATCGAGATGTAGACTAGATTCAAATTCTTGGCCGCCTTCTTTGCATTCTTTTCTCCATCTCCTTCTAGACATGTTGGCATTGTGACAAGAATTAGGTTATAAGGACATTCTCTTATACCATCCCTACTTGAGTATCTTTTGCATCTCTAGGCTTTCATGATGTTCTTTCTCGATCATTGTTATTCCCTATTTTTGAATTCTCTTAGTTATCTTAAGAATTCTAAATATTACATTCGATACAGTGAGTAATTATCTAAAAGCATGTTAGATCGGTTGATTTATTTCCCAACTAACACTTTTTGACATCCTTCTAGGTTCCCTCAAATCCATTCTATTCTTCCCTTATAAAATCATTTGGACTTCACCTAGACTTTTATATCTCCCGTTCATATCTTATTACCCCTAGGCCTATTAGATTAGTTGATTAGTTTCCTACTAATCTTCTATATATTACCTAGCTATGTCCTAGCATCCTCCTATTAGTTTTTTTCCCTTTTTTTGTATACCTATCTATTGACTACATGTGTCCGCTTGCATTGATCTCCTCTCCTTGTTAGTCTTGTATCATCAATGTTCCTCAACATATTTGCACCCGCCACGGTCAAGATGAGAGGTAACATGCACCCTTGGTTGTAAAAAGTTAAGTATGAAGTATATTTCATTTAGGTAAAGTTCATATTTTTATCACTTATATTGCTACTTCATTCAAACATTTTGATTTCACTTTGCATGTTCTTTTCATCGTCTTATGTTACACTATTGTGAGACATGATTATCTTCAGTTGAGGCATATGTATACACCTTATGTTTCACTCTTACTAACTATTCTCTTCACAGGCATCATTGGCACATTAACCCCCTCATGTGATGTCTCACAAAGCATTATAGGGAGCAGAGAGTATTAAAAATGATATGACTTGTTAGTGGTATCCATGAGAGAGCTCGATGCAAATTTTTTTATACCTTAGATATACTATCCTTATCATCCTTTTAATACCTCCTTCGACATCTCCTTATTATCCTCTTACTTGTCACCTACATATCCACTTACAACACCTTCATATCTACATCAAATCATGTTTTTATCAACTCCTAAGTCTATCCTTCACCTCCTAATCCTTACCCTAAGGCTCCATGATTTGTTATTACCTATAGAGTTGACAACATCGACCATGGTCAATATCATCTAGTTGTATTTCCTAATGGTCAACCGCATCAAACATGGTCGATGTTGTCAAATCGTAAGGAACTATAATGACTAATTGTGACCCCTATCTATAGGCGTCCCTTGAGAGCATTTCCAACACATCACATCATCATCTATCGGTTTGATTCGAGATGCTCCTAAGGTTTTAAAGGTTTAGGAGTTAGTTTTTCTTACACTTGGTCTATCTTTGGAGCATTGGTTCTAGGACACTTGAGAATAGAAGTTGCAGAGTAGCAAAGGTCTACCAAGTCATTGAAGTCCCCAGTTGTGGTTTACTTAGGTCTTCTTTCTATCTGTCTTGTGGTGCCCCACATCAACTCTCACATAAAGTGCTACTAATTTTGGGGGCTTAATGTGTTAATGGTGTCTTCACGAAGGTAAGTATCTCTAGCCTTCATTTTCCTTTATGTTCTTATTTTGATTTGATTGATTGGTTGATGTATCATGTACATAGACTAGGACATGCATTATTCTTATTGGCCCTTGCCTTACATCCACCCCTTAGCTTACAACCTATATCTATTCCTTACAACCCTAGTTCAAATCTCCTTATATGCACATTACATCTTATTGATCATCTTACACCGATTGCAATACTTGTAAGGCTCCATCCCCTATCCTAGACTTAGGTTTTGAAACCCTCGCACCTTTAATAGAGTGTGGATTATCTTCTAGATCCACAACTCTTGCACCCCTTTGGTTATATCTTGGCTTGTGTGTAGGGCCCTAGAATGGTCTTCTTTCTATATCCTAATCTATGTTGTTGAGAAGAGAAAGAAAATAATCTATAGACCTTCTTAGCCCACGTCCACCTTGTAAATTTCCTCATCCAAATCTTCATTTAGGAAAAAGTTCTTCACATCTATTTGAAATACCTTCCAACCAACCTGAGCTACTATGGAAAGAAGCAACCAAAATGTGACCATAGCGATAGAAGCAAAAGTCTCCTCATAATCTATTCTTGTTGTGAAAATTCTTTCGCATCAAGACAAGCCTTTATTTGTCCAAAATACCATCGAATTTGCATTTCACTTGTACACCCATTTGCATCCAATGGGTTGTTTACCTGGAGGTGATTCCAACAATTTCCAAGTATTGTTCTCCATCAAGGTGTCATATGTTGCTTGCATGTAAGTCTCTCATTCATGTCCTTTTGCTTCGAATACTGTGTTGTGGTTCGGTATCGTAAAAGGTCAACAGCAAGATCAAAATGAACATGCTTTGCTAAATCCTTATGTCAGCCCCTTCTTTTGATTTTGGTTTTGCATTCCTCCCACTTCATCAAAGAAATATTTTTCTTGTTGTCGATGTAATTCTTTAGGAAATTTTTCATGATACCACCACCGCTTTTTCACACTTTCTCAAGGGAGACAAACATAAGGTGGACAAGAATTGCTTGAAGAACTTCTTTAATAAGTTCGAGTTTTCCTGCAAAAGATAGCCATTTTCCTTTACAAGAACTCCAAATGAGATTGAAAATGAGATATGAGGTTCTCCCAAACTACCTCTTATTTCTAGCTTCCAAAAGAGGGAGGGACACCTAGATATTTCCCATGTAAGGAGGCAATAGAGAATCCCAAAATCTGCTTGATCCTTGATTGTCTTCTCATGAGAGTATTAAGGAAAAAATAGTTGATTTAGAAAGGTCCACATTGACCTAGAGCAGTTTGGTACTGTTGTAAAATTTCAATCCTCAAAATAATTGCATTATTTTCCCTTCATTACAAATTTCCTATCTTTATTTTCCCTTTATGTGATTTGTAAATTGTAAAGCTAAATACATTTATATGTAAAAGTGGTGCACCATATATTACAATATGCCCCGTATATTTAATAAAAGCATTAAAACACCTTTATTTAAATGTGTGCATGAAGACAAAAAGACCCTTTTAATATAAGGCCAAAAAGCAGTCCAAGTTAGAGTAAAATGCATAAGGGAATAAGAATTAAAAGATTTAAAGCTTTGAACATTGTAACTCATGGCCACCAAGTGTTCGATTGTGGAGCATGTTTTCATGTGAGAAAGTGTTGAAGACTGTACACTAAGAGTACTTGTACAATTTTTTTGGCCTTAAAATGTGCCCGATATACCGGGAAACGTGCTTTTCTCATATGGGCAGGATTTTGACCCATAGGTTTATGGGACAGGTTTTGGCCCATGGTTTTGATACCCACGGTTTTGTAAAACTGCTTAAGTAGTTGTCTATTTATATGGTTTTGTGCATATGGTAGGTAATATAAAAACATTACAGATGTGTTTTGAATTCGGGTGTGAATTTTATAGAGTTTGTTGAGCATAGCTCCAAACAGATCTAGGTATTGTATTGAGAGAGCGGTGGCTTGTAATAAAATCTGAGCAAGTGATTCTTGGTGGACGTAGCCCAAATTGGGTGAACCACGTTAAATATTGTCTCTTTGTGTTGTGTTATTTTATTTGAGATCTGTAATATTTTCTGCATATTAGTTTCTATTGTTGCGATTCTGTGAGGGATTATTCCGCATATTTTATCCCTTATATCCTAACAACAAGTTTTGAAAGGCAATCTTTGTCTTATATGGAGAAAATAAAAGCTTCTAACTTTTATAAAGTGAATTCGAGGGATGGGGGAAATAAAAGCTTTTGAAGCTTTTAAACATTGGATGTTCACAAGAAATATTTACAGCAACTTGACAGATTATTGGCTGCAATTCCAGACATGGTTGCACATTCACTACCCACTCTTCTCTTCTTCTTTTTGTAAATAAATAGAGAGAATCTTCTGATTCTCAGTCCAGGGAGTTTTTCCAGCTCTCTATGAGAACATTCACTGTGATCTCCATAGCCTTAACATTTGCAATTTGCTAATATTAGTTATATTCATATCTCTATGTAATTGTGCATGATTGAAAGCTTGTAATAAAGATTTTGTAGCTCTTTTTCTGCCCTTGGTCTGAGTTTATGTGGAATTTTAACCTTTTTGAAGCATTAAATCAATTGCCTCTTGCATGTATAAAGCACTGAGATGATCGGTATCAGCTACAGTCCTTGTTTTGTGCACTCATTCCTTTGAATGGGCCTTGGATGAAGCTATTCTAGCACATCACCCTTTGTTTCATTTACTGTTTTATTTTCCATTCTCCTCTTTTCACTCCCAACAAGTTTTAGTGTAGCATTAGAATAGAAGGAGCCGGCCTTTAATCCCAAAAGTTGTTTCTTGGCAAGTCCCACACAATGAAACATCCCATTCTTATACTCTTGTGACAGGTATTAAAATATAAGGCTTATTTATTAGTGTTAACTGTTAAGTTAATATTAGTTAAATATTAACTAATAAACAGTTGAAACTACTTCAACCATTTTGTAACCATTTTTCACATAATAAAATGACAGACACAAAATGAACATGTGTGCATTCCGCTTTCTCTTCATTTCTTCCTTGTGCACGTTTTCCAACATTGGCATTAGAGCAAATACTATTCGAAAGGGCTCAAAAAAAACCAAGAAAGCTCAAAACGTAAAAGGCTATGTTCCACGGGGATGCATCCCCTATGTTTTTTAGCTTGTCCCCGTACCGGGGACGTTTTCGGAACCTCGGGGACGGGTAGGAAACATCCCCTTCCCGTCCCCAAACTTTGCAAATTTTAGGAAACGTCCCGGGGACGTAAAAAAAAAAGCAGGGGGACGGTTGGATGTCCCCGGTACGTTTAGGGGACTTCTAGCCGTCCCCTAAACATACCGGGGACGTCCAACCGTCCCCTAAGCAAACAGGCTTAAAAAACACTTTTTTTTTTTAAAAACACATTTTTTTTTAAAAACACACTTTTAATTAAAAGTAAAGCAATGCGGGGCCCACAAGGACCCCCACTTTCATTTCTAAGTGCCCTAAACCTAAAACAAACATCAAAACAAAAAAGAAGCTCATTTCTGAATAACAAATTTATTGCATAAGGTAGTGTTCAAACTTCAATACAATCACTTGGTACAGGGAGGAACTGTCACATCAGTGCCCTTCCCCTGAAATGAATCATTTTGTTTATATGACAAAAGAATCAAAGAACCAATGATTTTCGGTTAAAACACAACTGTCAACTACAACTAAACATAACAAAAGAGTCGATAAGACACTACTAAAAGCCAACAAGAGATTAACAATAACAGAAAATAGTTGGTTACCAAAACAATGTTTATATTTAAATCAATGGTCTGCATTGATTAGATAATTGAGGAGATTGAAGATGAAATGGGCTGGTATATTCCGCTATTATAATTGAGAGAAATACTTTATATGCTATTAAATGTCACCCCTTTGTTTTGGATATCTTCAATCAAAGCTGCATGTTGGCTTTATTCAAATGGTCAACAACGGACCTTTAAGAAGTCATGTGTGGTTAGTCTTAGTTATCATTCATTGGTATAATCTATAAGTTGTGAGTGAAATGAATAAAATAGTTCTATTATAAAGTATGGAGCTTATAATTATAGTCTCTTTAGATTACAAGACATTGATAGGATTCTTATCGTGTGATTTCAATTTTGAATTTTGAAGCCTGCATGTTGTTTATCATCCATCCTTATAAATTTATATGCCACCACACAATTCAAACAGTTCTATCAACATTTACTTTATGGATGTCTACAAGAAAATATATTGTAGCGCTTTTCTTTCCATAGAAATATGCCACAAAATGCCTAGACTTTTTGGTCTTTGATCTTGGTATATCATATTCTTGTTACAAACCAATTTTTTCCTACATGAATGGGGAGTTTTCATTCAAGAAGACCGTATATCAATGTATTATACTTATCATATGAATATTTGAAATTTCCTACATTTTTAAGGTTAAATGATAAATCTTAGTGAAATCTCAATTCAACTCTAATTTTATGTATTAAGGTTTGCTTTACCAATGTTATCATAAGAATATTTGAAATTTCCTATATTTTTAAATTTTCCTTATTTTTAATAGTCGTCCCCTGCCATCCCCTAAAAAAAGGCCTAAAAAAATCCATACCGGAAACACGTCCCATGTCCCTCGCCGTCCCGTCCCTGAAACTTGGTGGAACATAGGTAAAAGGAGAAGACTGAGAAGAATTCCTAGATCACAAGTTTTAGACAGAACAAGTTTGTTTCGACTCATAAATGTGAGTTTCAAGTTAGAGATAATATACGACGTTGAAACTCGGTTGTGAGGGACTGAAAGAGGTCAAAATCCACTTTGCACCAAAAATGAGGTGAAAATACTTCCCAGAAAGAGGTAGAAATTCCACTTTGCACCAAAAACGAGGTCAAAATACTGCTCGCGAATATTACATTGCAAATCCTGTCGAACCAAGGCATGAATACAATCATGGTCACAAATACTAGATATACACATTAAAATACATAATGTATCGACATTGACGAGGGCACAATCATTGAAAGGGTTGCCGCCATTTACCAATTCAATCGTGACTCGTGTTAGCAGATTTGATTCACGATTTTTTTGCGAGCGTAAATTCAAAACGAATTTCAAGGGTAAAGCAAGGTATAAAGACAAATCATCACAAATTTTGGTTCGAAAGGGGACGAAAAATCCAAGACACAAATTCTAGTCCTAAATCTCTGCTAGGGCACGATATTCAAGCAAATAAACTCTCTTTTTTCTCTGAAATTTTTCTGCAAGCAAAAGCAAACCCTATTTTTTTAATGGAGTTTTCCTTACCAATAGACAAATATTTTGGTTTCAATTTCCACACCTGAAAGTTAAAATCCAGATGCAATTAATGAACAAAAATTTGTGGAGTATAGTTAATGGAAAAGAAAAACCACCCACTAATGTTGCTAAATTGTTAGAGTGGGAAAGCCACGATGATGATAAAGCGAAAGCTATAATCGGGCTTGCTCTTTCTGACTTTGAACTCCATCATATAGATTTAGATAAATCGTCCAAAGAAATCTGGGATAACTTGAGTAGATTGTTTGGGGCAAAAGCAGTGAATGCTAAATTTTCTTTAAAGCTTCAACTGTTTCGATTCAAGATGGCCGATGATGTTACTATGTCCAATCATATAAACAATCTGAGATCTCTTCTTAGACAATTAGCAGAGGTTAAAGCTCTAGTAGTTGACGAAGATGCTAAAGCCATTCTATTTAACAGTTCACCCTCTTCATCTAGCAATGTCATTTTACTCTCAATCAGATGCCTTCACAAAGCCTAGAAGATATGATTTCAGCTCTCTTGGCTGAAGAAAGAGAACTACAAACGATACAAAAGGTAATTCTTCACATGAAAGTGCACTATACTCCCACATAAGAAATAATCACAAAAAATCGATAAAGACACCAGGCAAGTTGAGTGTTATTATTGCAAGAAAAGAGGTCATATAGCTTGGAATTGTCGCATTCGAGCTAATGATGTTCTCAAAGGCAAACTCAAAGATAATCCAAAAAAACAAATGTGGCCTTTGTTGACAATCCACCAGACGCTAAAGATTTTATTGATGAAGAAGAAGATGAATATGTACTCTAAAAAGCTAGTGTTTTGAAGACAATAAGGGATCCAAGTGTAGGTAAAACTTGGTATGGATGGTTGTCCAAATAGTTTGGGAGTCTATGAATCTCGAGAATTTACCCTTACGAGGCTCACGAGACAATTTGATGGAGCAAGTGTGGGAAAAGCTCAGCATGGAGGGTTGTCCAACATTTCGGGAGATTATGTAATTCGGGACTTCGGGAAGGTGGAATCCAAGGACTTGGGAATTCAGCTCAAGAACTACACCTTTACGAGGGTTAGGAGGCAGCTTGATGGAGTTCTACCTGGTCTTAGAATCATTTGTTCAAAACAAAAGCTTTTGAAAATTGTAATTCTATCTTCTTTTCAATGTAAGCCTTAAGAGGGGGTATTAAAATATAAGGCTTATTTATTAGTGTTAAGTTAATATTAGTTAAATATTAACTAATAAATGGTTGAAACTACTTCAACCATTTTGTAACCATCTTTCACATAATAAAATGATGGACACACAATGACAATGTGTGCATTCCGCTTTCTTTTCATTTCTTCCTTGTGCACAACTCCCAACAACAGCACGTTAATTCAAACATATTTGAGCATCAAGAAGTAACCAGTTTTTTAAAAACTTGTTGAACCGGAACCGCCAAAGGTGATCGGTTCGAAAGGAAAAACCATAAACCGGCAGAAAAATTTCGGGACCGGTTTGGTACGGAACCGTTCAAAACGATCGGTTCCAATTTAAACCAATCCGAACTCGTCATGAATAGTAAAAGTGGTGTCTAGACATGAAAAAAACAAAAATAAATTATAAAATATAGGTTTTCAGCTAACTTTATTCCAACCTCGAATGGGGTAGAGGAGAGTCACCCAAAGAAAGTTTGATCCTAATGACTTGGGGTGGATAGCTTTGGATGATGAACAACTAGTAGCACCAGACATGGCGAGCACTAGTCGTGCTTTGACTAAAGTTGCTGCAGATATCCCTAAGGAGTCCGACAAGTCTGAGCCAATGGAGCACGATGACATTGATGAGGATGAGGATCCCATTTTCAACAATGACAATGAGTTTGATGATTGATCATTGATATCACACATGAAGTAGCTTGTAGCATGTTGTTTAGGACTCTAAAGGCCAATTAGAGCCTCATTGTTTATGTATTTTGTTTTGGATATGTATTGCACTTGGTGCCATTTTGCTATATTTACCCTTACATGGTATATACATGAGCAAGCTTTGCATATTTTGTCTCTAATTGTTTGGAATGATGGTTTGGAATCTTTAAAATATATTGTTTTCCTTAAAAGTTTACTATTTTATGTATTTTTAGTAAACCAATCCAATTCCAGTCTGATCTCGAGTGTAGTCGGACCCTCGGTCAGTTAAGAGTCCGATTCCAACTATTAAAACATCGACAAGTACCCTTCAAGAATTATTTTTTATAACCTCTTGCATCAACAAATTGACCATGGAAAAAGGAGATTCCCTTGGTGAATCGACACCTTAAATTTTATTTAGCTCCTTACCTTTGCTTAAAGCCCTTCCAAGTGTTTCAGCCACGATAATAAAGAGATGGGGAGAAATGGGATCACCTTGACGCAAAACTCTCAAAGAACGGAGGAATCCAATGAAAACCCCATTAACTAAAACTAAGGATTGGGTAGAGATGCAAGAGAAGAGCCAACAACACCAATTTTTGGAGACATTTACAAAGAAAGTCACGATTAACTCTATCGTAAGCTTTACTGATATCGATCTTAATAATCATTGTGGGATCTTCCTTATGTTTAACAGAGTTTATTAGCTCACATCTAATAGTCACCCCATTAAGGATACATCTACCAAACAAAACATCCTTGGTGGTGAGAAATATTGCTAGGAAGCAAAGCCTGAAGTTTGTTGGCAATGAAGTAGAAATGATTTTTGCATTATTACCCAGCACAATAAGCTTGAAGGAATCCATCGAGTCTACAGCAGTTTTCTTTGGAGTGAAATTTAGGAAGGTAGAGTTGAAATTTATAACATCTTACCTAAGGCTCTATATTCATTCACAACCCTATGTGCATCTTTTTTTTTATGATATCCCAGAAATGCTTAAAGAAACCCGAATGAAAACCATCTAGGCCGGGAGCTTTTGTCTTTTTCCATATTCCAAACTGCAGCATGAACTTCCACTTCAGATATCAAGCTCATAAGATTTTCATTTTGGGCATCATTGATTATTTGGGGTATAATGTCCAAGAACTCTTGCTGCTCCATTTCCATGTTCCGTTGATCATTGGAGAGTAAGTGTTCAGAAAAGCCAACTGTTTCTTTTTAATTTCCGAGATGTCCCGAGTTAATTCCCCTTTCTTTAGAGAAGTAATCCTATTAAAATTCCTCATTGCACCAGTTGTTTGATGAAAAAATTGTGTGACTGTCACCTTCCTTGTGCCAGTTCTCTAGATTATTATCTCCAAACAAATTATTCCTTTTCTAAGACCTCCTAAGGATCATTCATTAGGATTTTTCGGATTTAAAGGAGTTCCTATCATGGCTCCACCTGTTGAATGCTCTCATGGAGGTCATAAATTTGCGATTCTGGAGATGCTTTCTCCTGAAAGATATTCTTAGTCTATCAGGTGAGATTTTACATTATTCAGCTTGTAGGACAGAAAACACATGTTAAAACTGTTCCATGGGGCAGGTTCTAACCACCATGTTTTCATAAGGTCGTAAAGATTAGGGTCTTTCAGCCACATCAATTTAAACATGAAAAGAGTAGCAGAATGAGCAATTGAATTTCATAGTCAGAGTTATGGGATTATGATCAGATCCAGAGACTTTTGGTTATCCGATTCGATCCGCAACGTGATTTAGCCAATGATTGGAGGCTAAAATTCTGTCTTATCTTTCAGAAATGTATTCAAACCCATCGCTTATATTACACCAAGTGGAAGAACAGGATGCTGGCTCAAGATCCCATAAATTATTGTTGTTGACCAACTGAGAGAAATCTTTTTGAGGCCGATTCTGATGTCTTGTACCACCACCTTTATCTGAGTCTTTAAGATAACAATTAAAAATTCCCAGCAATAATGAATTTCTCCGCAGGAGCTGGTTTAGGAGGTTCAAGATTTCTACCCAGTTTCGCTGCTTCAAAATTGAATTGCTCGGAGCATAGACATTAATAATATTAAAAGAGATGTTTTCCTTTTTATCTTGTATTTTGATACAGATCTAATTTCTATTTATGACCCTGAAGACTCCCGAGACATTAATTTTTTTTTCCCACAGGACACATAAACCACCAGAATCCCCTTCAGGGTGTACTGTCTCCCATCCAAACTGGTTCAAAATCCTGCTAACCTCAGTTTCACAGAAGTCTTTGGGCAATTTTGTTTATTGAATTATTACCATAACAGAAACCTGGAGTTGAAGTTGTCTTTTCAACAATCAGAACAATATGATGCAATAAATGATTAGATCATTTCAGTAAACGTTGTTGAATAGAGCTTCAGCAGCATCACATCAACAACCACAGACCAATGTCCAACTCCCTGCTAAAACAGTTTTAGTGGCAGATTCAAAGGTGAGAAGCTCGACTCATACTTCCACAATCTTGTGGCAAATATCAAAACTCCCTTGGGATCATTGATGTCAACAAGATCCAAACTCTTGAAATTCATAAGAAAGAGAATACCCTATATTAGTGGCAAAACTATCAGAACATGCTCGCCATGATTGACAACAAAGATGGTTTAAACCATAGTTTGCATACTCATATTCGCAAATATTCGGCAAACCCAAAAAAATTGGCTCGGCAAAAACTCGGCAAGACTTGGCAAATATTCGGGAATATTCGGGAATATTCGGCAACTTAAAAAATACGCAAATTTCTTTAAAAAACATAAATTTTATGCAAATGAGTCTATAAAATGTTGGAGAAGTGTTTTCTATTAGATTTGAATACAAATACAATACAAAATTGCATCATCATGCGAATACAACAGCCGGTTGATAAGTGCTATGAATTTATGATGATTGTCATTGAAAAGTATCATCATAAATTTCATATCTATGCAAGTTACAATATACAATAATTTACATTTTCCTCTTCCCCGTTCTATAAGAAACCTTTAGTATCTTAAAGTACACTGAAAACCTAGAGCTTCTTTGAGTACTCCGATGACTCTCGAAAATTGAAAAAAAAACACCAGGGAACATGAGCTACAAAAAATGTTAGTGTCCTGTCAAAACACAAACAACATGATATTCGTGGTGATCGTAGAAATCCTGAAAAGGAACATAGTGAAGAAAGATTTGCTACAATGACAAATATCTAATGAGAACATAACAGCCAACCAAAATGCTTTTTTTAATCTGATAATATATATGTGTTTGCCTCTGTACAACAGTATAGCCCGTTTACATGATTTTATCTTCTGAAAAGTTGACTCCCATAGTGGTTTTTAACGTATTTTGTTTTGACATCTAGGAAAGTTAACTCCCAAAAGGACATGTGAAAAATTCTTATGCAGATCAAAGGAGAAACTGGAAAATTCTTATGCGAAAAACTCATACGGCGAATACTGCAAAATATTGGCGAATATTCACCGAGTATTCTCGGCGAATATTCGCCAATATTTGGCGAGTATTCCCCTTGCGATTTTTCATGGCGAATATTCGTTTTGGAGTACTCCCCAAGTTTGCTAACTATGGTTTAAACTTTATATCATCAAATCACTCAATGGAATCACTTCAAATATTTCATGAAGAAGAGGCTCTACATTGTTAGGTATTGAGACAACCTATGATCACAGAGGCTTCAATGCAGTCCAAGTCAATAAGTGCAACAATACAAGGAACTTTTACAAAGCTTTAAGTCAAGCTAGAGATCCTTCATTCAAAAGAGCTACTTTGGATCAAATTTACTTTTGGTTTGCTTCCTAGCATTAGGAAAGAATAGGTATATTTGAAATAGATTTCTTGATAAGAGCATATAAAATAGCTATTTCTATTTTTCCAAAAGCTAAAGTAGGATCTAAGCCTCCGTGAGGAAGGTTTCGCTAATACAAATTCTTCTCACAATCCTTCCACCTTGAAGACTTCCCAATGAATAGTCTAGGGTTCAAGCCAGCCTTCCTAATCCAAATTCTTTTGTCAATCCTTCCACCTTGAAGACTTCCCAATGAATAATCTAGGTTCAAGCCAGCCTTCCTCATCTATTAGTAACACAAGTATCGCGAGTACCATAAGAGGCATGCCAAGTGAACTTAAGGATGCAGATAAATGACGAAAAGTCCGAACCAAAATTTCCGGATGAATCGAGTAGGGTACTCGTATATCTGATACATAATTGGAATATGGGAATTTATCCTCCATAAGGGTAAATATGCAATGGATTGATCGGATACTCTTCCATCCATCCATTCCTTCTATAAAATGTTTTGATTGCATTGCCAATGAAACTTCCAAGATAACTGTCAAACCTTCTAGTACCAATTCAGAATAAGAGTTCCTATTGCGATTAATAAATCGATTTGGATCCAATAGATCCTCTCTGTTCTTTAAGAACCAAAGAGGGATGAACGGACAAATTCTTTATCATAAAAAAATTTGACAAAGTCAAATACGATTTATTTTCTATTTTATTTTGACCTTTGCGAAGCGGAGATAGAGTGAAACGGCCATAATGGAGACGCTTACTGTCTGCTCTGGATTCGACGCACACCAATTGTGGTCTCTTAATAGAGACTAATATTTCATCCTCGAATACTATTAATGTATATATACATACATATAATTATCTATCAATGGAAACTGCAACCTTAGTCGCTATCTCCATGTACTCGACCTATGCCTGTTTGAATAGCGTCGGGTAAACCTGTTTCTTTTTGATAGGAATCGTTATAATCTTCGTAAGACTAATTGAGCAGATAATCCTTTTTGCATCATATCTCTTTTGAAATAAGGAGCGACTGTGATCTTATTTTTATCATAATTTCCCCGAAATATTTCCCCCCCTGGAAACTCTTCCAGAAGACTCTGTAAAAGATTGGAAGCTAGAGTGAAATCATTCGCAATTATATCACTAAGAGGAGTCCAATTCTCTCTATTTGATTCTGATCTCTTTTACTCTTTGCTTGGGATTGAAGAGTTGAAATAGGGACTCAACTCCTAGTTCAACTATCCTAAACAAGTTTAGGATCGTCAGAATCAATAAATTGATTCCCTACTCCCCTTTTTTTGCAATTAAATCTAACGGATATTTCCTCTATGTCATTTGCATCAATATCTAATAGCCCCAACTCTCCCTATGATGGGGGTTCGGAACTGACTAAGACGAATTAAAAAGGATTGAGCCTGGGAGGTAGGTATTTTGATCTGTTGGCAACCAGAATAGAATTGCTGCTTCACAAAATAAGCAGCAGAACAAGGAAAAATTAATTCTACAAACTTCTCCCTTTTTCTTATTCTAATTCTCCTGCAACTGCGAAAGGAAAAAAAGATGCTAGATCAATTTTCTACTTTTATTCTTGTATAAAGAATAAGATGGATTAAATATCCCTATCCGAGTTTGTAACTCAAGGGAGGAGGTTGTCCGCTTAACCATCCGGCGGCGGTACTTAGCAGAAACAAAAGGCTTCTACTATAGTGAAATAACATTAGGTTTATCAGTCTGCTATAAATAGACTTGCTGAAAAAAAGGGCAGGATTTAGCAATTGTAGAATTAGTGCAACAATGAATTCCATTTCTATATTGTTGATCCAAGGAATAAACTCGTTGATTGAGGAGTCCGATAGATCACAAAATAGTACCTTAATAAAAATTAAACACATAATTGGTGTAACCATTAGAGCCATTGTATGAGGCTTCCATAATGCTGCATAAATAGGAGAAAGGTAAATGGATGAGAAGACTAGAACTTGACCTACAAAAGAACCGCTGAGAATTATTCCTCCCGTAGGAATCATTCTATCTTCCCTGTAAATTCTAAGATCTTTTAGTAGTAAGAAGATCTAAATGAGTGGCTAACTCGGATCAAAAAGATGAAGGAACAATATTTGTTAAACTTAGATATTTTAAACAAATTAAAAGCCGATGTGAAAAAGTTGGAAAATAAAATGCATCAACCTTCTTCCAACATAGAAAAGATAAGACGTTTTCTTTGGCCTCGTTATCGATTCGAGGATCTTATTTGCATGAATAGATATTGGTGGAATACAAATGATGGGAGTCGATCTGTTATGTTGAGGGTACGTATGTACCCAAAAATAGATCATTGGGAACATGTACGAAATAGTTTGTATCAAACCTCTCAAAGTTTTTTAAGAGAGATTCTTCCAGATCTGTTAACTCACCTCAAAAGTTTCTTAAATATAAGGGTGTGTGTACCCGTTCCAAATTGCACTCTAATAGGGTAATCCACAGCAGCCAATACATCGTGTGGTAATGAAAAAATTTCGTTCTCGGGTATATCAAGATTCAGTTTTTTGTTCGGATTTCGTCGACCAATCTTTCCTAATAAACATTTAGTTCGGAAAAAGCTTATTTGCAACTTTTCTAGGAATAAGCGATCTTTTAGGAAACGTTTATCACCAATTGGGCCTGGAGAACAAATTGATTATAAGAATATTAGCCTAATTAGTCGATTTATTAGCGAACAAGGAAAAATTTTATCTCGCCGAGTAAATCGATTAATGTTGAGTAATAGTTAATATCGTTACTTTAATTTTTTTTTTTTCCTCTTTCGTATCGATTCTTTATATACTTGAAGAATCATCGCCGAACGATAACAATGTTTCCTTTTTAGTAAAGGGTTCTAATAGAACCCTTGCAGTTCGGCAGACCCCACATTGAACAAGATAAATAGGACTATATGCTCCTAGCGGCTGTGTCCGCGAATTGGAAATATAGCTTAATAAAGTAAGTAAGTCTACTAAAAAACAGTTCTTTTCTTTTGTATTAGTTAATGATAAGCTTCTGTTGGCTCAACAACTTTTTTGTTTATGACTTAATTACTAGCATCGGCTATCTATTGGGAGTTCGACTCTCCCAGTAGCTAAATCGAGACGACCACTTCAAAGAAAGTGGACAGGATACGAGTTACAGGTGTTTGCTCTCAATCTATAGAGAGTTGGGAGAAAGAGACTATCGCGAAAATACCCGTAACCCCTCTAGAGATGGAGGGGAATTTCCACCGGTACCTTTTTGAGGCAGTTATATATCCGAGTCGAGAAGTTTAATTGGTCAATATACATTTGGTCGAAAACGATTCTCTTAGTATCAGTCGATATATGCGATAAAGGTAAGGAAGGAGTCATATTATCACTTAGACTATCCAGTATGGATTCCGTGTCTCGCCTCAAGGAGTAAGACCACGAAATAGAAGATAAAGAGATTGCAGTTGAGAATCTAGTTGTTCTAGATCCCGTATGCACATGAATTTATTATATTGCCAAACTTGTGTCACCTAGTGGAGAACCGACCTCCCGTTACTAAAACCACATAGTCTCCTTCCCTGGTCCAATTTAGCTGGTTGACACTCTTTGTATCTCTTTGGGCTTAATCCGTCCCCCATTTAGTGATCCAAGCTTTCCCGGTTTCATGTCAATCCCTAAGGTTTTTTTACCCCTAAGATCGTGAAACTTCTTTGTGCAAACAACACATGCAAAACCATTTGCCTCACCTTTGCACTTCATTATCCACTCCAACACTCTTCAATTTCACCCAACAAGCTCAAATACACCTCCTCGGAAAGTTGTTTTTGATGTTTTGAGGATCAAAAAATTGTAAGAGCGGCCACTTCTCTGTCTCCTTAAAACATACAACCTCACCTTGTTGTTTTTTTACCTTAGGATAGTTTTTGCAAAGTTTGTTAGTATCTTGAGAGTGATTTCTTGGATTCATGAGTCTCCCAAGATCGATACACAACACAACTCTCTTGGACGTCACGTTCTAAGGACGCCTTGTTTCACCTTTTACATTACACCTTTGGTTTTTCATCACGATTTTGACAAGTCAATGTTGTTTTCCTTTGTTTTCAATTCATAACATACAGTTAGATTAGAACTAAATTAGTTTATACTTTGGTTTTGTTGGCATGTAAAATGTCATTGCATTTTATTTGACAACCCCATTGAAACTTTTGCCCCTTTTTGGTCAAACTGGTCAAAATAACCGAATTTGCCAAAATTGCTTGTTTTCAATTTTCAACTCCTAGAAATGTTTCGGGAGCCTCAAAGCATTTCAAAAGTCTTGGTTGCAGTCAACGGAAAGAACTCAAAGTTTTCTCCGCGGTGGTATAATTTAGCAAGCATTCTGGGAGCTTCTAGACGGTCTTGGGGATGATTTCTTCCAAGGTGCTTTTTGGGAAAAAGGAGTGTGCATGCTTCATTGAAGATTCAACTTCGCGAAAGTTTCGACAACCCCGTGTGGTCTTGGGAGCTCATAACCCGCATCATTGGAAAGGTTTTAGAGCCTACCGCACAGTGAAATATGTAAGGCGAGTTTTAGGGGTATGAAGCGTAAACCTTTCCAACATCGCGCAAGATGGCCTTTCTACACGGGTATTTTGCAGACTGAAGCTTTCGAGACACCTTGAGCGGAGTTGGGAGCCTAACAAAATTCAAATGAGAGCACATTCAATCCTCTTCATGATCCATAAGTTGGTTTGGTTCGTGTTTGTTGAAAACTCTTCCTGCAACTCAGCTCACCGACACACCGCCCTAGGCAAAAATGGAGGTACAAGCAAAAATTGTTGAAGCACTCATTTTTAGACTTCCTAATTGGGCTCATTGGATTCATTGGCGCGTTTCCATGCAAAATCATATATTATACGACCTAAATTGACTAAGTACGGACCCCGAGGCGAAGGAAAAGACTCAGTGTAAAAAAACAGGCGGTGCAAATGAGGTCTCAAATGCGCCTACACCGGTGCTTTAAAGCACAATTGCACCTGCACACTTTTGAGGTGCACCGCACCATCTAATTGGAGGAGAAAATGAAATGCAAAACCCATGTTATAAGGCAAAAACAAAAGGTGTAAGTCAAAACTTGAGTTTCCCTTACAAGTGGGGCCCACTTACCCATCCTTAGCGCAATCTAGGCTTGCGATTGCATCAATGGGCACTTTTTGAGGTGCACCTGCACCCCAAAAGTGCGCCTCATGTTGGTGGAGGTGCCCTTTGGGCATGCAATGCACAAAGTGGAAATGCACTTTGCATTTGCAAAGGCATTCTCCACTTCCACCATATAACTTGCCCACAACATGTTTTCCCTCCCACATTCCAAAAGGTTCATTCAAAAACACCAAGGCAACCATTAAACCACTTTTTGAAGCTGGTTATTTGTTCCTCCATGCTTGCAAAACCACCTTTGTGCCCTAGGAAGACCAAAAGTTGTTTTGCACATATCTCATGATCCATGGACCAAATCACTTCAAATTTTAACCATCAACTCCTCTTGAAAACGACTTCATGATGATCTATGATTCATGGCATGAGATTCCACCATTCAAATGTTATTAATGACTGATTTTTCCAGCCACCATACCCATGTTTTGCCTAAAATCACTAAATTTTGCAAATGAGATTGTGAAGAATCCCTACGGAGGAAGACTATCAAACTTGGAGCATCTATTCCTCTCATCAATACCTCCATTTTGAGCCATTGGTCATGATCTAAGATGAAGGATTGTTGGACTTGTGAGTAAAACCACCATTCTTTGTTGAAGCCACTTGTAAACCCCATGTGCTAAGAAAATTGTTTTGGCATTTTCTCTCAAACCCCGGAGAAATTCCTTCAAAATTGGAACATTATTTCCTCTCACCGATACCGTTCCAATGAATCGAAAACCACTCAAATTGGACAAGAATTGCTCCCGCAATGAAGAATTGAAATTTTGTCCTTCCTCCATTAATGCCATTTTGTAAGCTTTCCCCTTCGGCCAGATCTTGTTTTCGAATTTATCGCTGATTCTGATGAGGGATCTCACCAAATTCAAAGTGTTTACTTGGCTTGGGAATAGCTTTCCAATGAATCGAGTCACGTCCAATTTGGATTTGATTTGCTCTTGTTTTTCCCAAAATACGGATTCAGCTGCCCGTAACATTAAAAATCCATTCAAATTTGTGGATTTTTAAAAACTGTTACGGAATCCATTTTCGCTTGCACCATAGCATTCTTGCCACTTTCTAAGACCAATGAGATCATAAAAACGCAAAATGAAGTTCCACTATTCTAGATATGAGTATGGTTCTGCTCTAGTGTCTGAGTAACCGAACATTGGGTACAGCAATGTGGACCACATGAACTTCGATGACCCGAGGCGGAGAATGGAAGAAAGAACCAAGATACGGTCTTAGCTAATAGGATCTTCCACAAATGGGCTATACCAAGTCGCCGGATTTCCTCTCGGCCATTCAAGACTCCAAATTCAAATTGGCATGTGCCAAGAACTATGAAGCTAAGAGTCAAACCATCATTGTTGATGACGTCTTAATCATTGTCGTACTATCTCTGAAGGGATCTCAAGATGCCTCTGCATTCCGAGGCCCAAGAATGTTGTGATCCTGAACAAAGAAGATGCTTTGGCGAGAATGGGGAAGGAAAGAGTCATGCTTGCAGGGATGACCATTGTAAATTGGATGAAGATGTCACACAAACTCTCTCGGTTGCACAAAGACTCTTTTTCGATTTGATTTCATTGAAGAGATACTTGATCGCATCGTGCTCCTAAACAATCTCAAGGGAGAACCATCAACCAAAGAATTCCATCCATGGATGTCACAATTCATATTGATAGCTACTGAAGCATCCCAAATAATTGATTGAGTCAAACTATCATTGATAATTTGCATTCTCGATCGATCAACCTTGAAGGCACGAAGAAATTCATCATGGCTTCATTCTTGGTATATGTCGTTGCAGCATTGCAAAAGTGGCCCGGTCTGACTCCGGAAAGGAATGTTCCAAAAAATGCGCCAATATATCAAACCTACCCTCAATTCATGTTGAGGGAGTATAAAAGACACTATGCAAGGGTGAATGATGTCTTCGTGATGTACTTGATCAAGAAGATGGAAGATGACACCAATCGCAGTTCTCAACATAAGCTCGCATCCTGATAAGTATGGGAGCTATTTCACGTAGTTCGAGACCTTCTCCTACATCCGTGTTGGGGGATTTGATGAAGCACCACTGAGACTCCCACGGTATTGTAATGTCCCCTTTTTCTACGCCAAAGGCCTAAGTGTCAAGCGAGTCCAAGCCGTGGTCATATCCAAGGGGTTGGGGACGCTGGGGGCTATTGAGAAGGGGCCGCATGATACTAATAGTCATGTTTGGCGTTTGGGGGTCACTTTGGACCTTGGCGACTTAAACGGAAAAAGTAACTTTAGTTACTTTTATTTTATTGACCCCTCCGTGGAATGAAACGTGTCTTGGTCTATTGGGGCTCTTTTGCCTTGGAATGTATATAAGGAGCTGGGAGAGAAAGGAGAGACACTTTGGAACATACATTTTATTGACCCCTTCACGTGCAGCTGCTGCTGTCGCGCATCTACAGCTTGTGGAGTCAAATCCCACAGGGACCCTAGCTTCGGTGGTGAGAGACCCGTCCCAAGCTAGCAGGGCATTCTTCGGTAGTGAGAGATCTACCCTAGTCTGTCATTCCGGATCCGTTTCCAGGGTTGCGTGGCAGAGACAATACCAGAGGTCTCAGAGACAGGGTTTTGAAGATTCTTGGCGGCAGTTGGGGAGGATAATCAATGGGCTTCCCGATCAGAATCACGACAACAGATCAAATCCACGGCAGCCATTTGGGGCAGAGTGTGGCCGCTCGTTGAAGGCATCTCATGAAGGATCTCACGGGTTTTGGGGGTGTTTGGGGAAGACAAGCAGAGGGGCCCAGATCAGATTCACGGCAGCCTTTTGGGCTGGGCGTGGTAGTACACGCTGAGGCGCGTCCATCATCTTCCGACCCCTGTCCCAAGCGTGGCGACCTGCAGCCTTTATTTGGGGATTTTCCAGATGGTCGTTTCTAGATCCGAAGGTGCAGCCTTTATTTGGAGAGTTACGAGCCTCTGTAGTTTTCTCGTTGTCTAGGGCACGTTGTGCTTTTTCTGGCAGCAGTTTAATCTCTGTAAAAGTCCCGAAACAGTCTCCTTATGTCCTTTATAATAATATCAAGCTCTATTTAAATTTTCAAGTATTTCGGGTGGACATTTTGGCAAATATCAAGTTTCTTTAGTTCGCTGTCCCAACTGTAAAAATCTGCATAAATCAGTATTTTACTTTACTACAAGTTTTCTATATTTTGTGCATTTTTAAGTGGTATCCCACAAGGGATATTTCAAGTACCCAAGCAACAAGTTGGTACTCATCGAGTTGTGTAGGCAATTGTCAAGAGTACACATCAAGTATCGGGAAAGGAAAAAGAAGGGGGTAACATTCCCAATTCATATGGGAATCTACTCTTGGAAAAACTCATTGGACACAAGTAAGATGGAAGCTTCCCTTGCATCCTTCAATTTGTACTCCTATTCAACAAAGAGATCGATGACGGTAAAAATGTATATGGAAGGCGAGCGCAAGTATCTCAACCTGTGTCATCAACTCGAGCTAGAAGACTACTGTGAAGATTGTGTAAACAAGATGGAAGTCGAGCAAAGAGAGTTCTCGAGGCCGATGACAGGCAACAAATGAGAGATTTTCGGATGGAATGGGCTACTATGGATATTGAGGATGATGGGAGTGATATATTTGAGCCTGAGTACTTGGAAGCCATTTGGTTTAAACCTATTCCCCCTGTGGATTGATCGGTGGTGGAACCCATTGATATCTTGACCCGCATAGCAATGGTTCTATACAAGTCAAAGCATTGGTGCCTCAAAAGGGTTCTCGAGCTAAGTTGCACCCCTTCATCCTACAGTGCAATCGAGAAGGCGGGGAGCAACATGTACGTAAGAGAAGTGAGAGCCCCAAGACAAGAGTGAACTTCCCAAGTCAAGCAAGTTCTCGCCACAAGCATCACTAGAGCACCCACCGTGCCCTCTCATAGGAAATTGTCGGTGAAACGTTTGATTCAAATGCCCTTGAGCATGAAGAGTTCGTTGTTTCTCCTACAAGGAGCAAGTCCAAGTCTCTCGAATTTGTCCGCACATTCATCTCACAGGTCCATTGTGCCTCCAATGCAATCTCGCAAAGATAGTGCTCACAGATCCTCCCGGTGTAAAGTCAAGCAATAGTGCTAGTGTCTCCTGCAAGTAGCCCAATGGCACGTGCTTCATCTTCTTCTCCAAGCCATGTGTTCTCATGGGTACAAGATATCATCAACGACTACCAACGTACCATGGCCAAGGAAAAACTCTAGTGGTTAAGATCTCTCCCAAACTCTGGAAGCATACTTCTCATTCGCGGAAAGCCAAGATGACTTCTCGGCTCATGACGAATGCCTCGGGGTCTCAATTCATTGAGTTTGCCCAATCCAGTGGAGAAAGATGAAGTAGAGATGAGAATCATTGATTATGAAATGGCATGCTATTCTCTTAGAGAGCTCGGACCCAAAAGACACATCAACAACTTTAAGTAGATTGTTGCCAAGCTCGTTGCCCAAACAAGGGAGAGTGAGGCAACCAAGGAGCAATTGCAAAGTCAAGTGCATACCTTAACCTCATATGTCCAGACCTTGGACCCAAATGCTCCTCTCATTCCTTTTGAGTCAATTGTCCCCCTGAGCAAAATTGACTCACATGCGGTTCGAGAATTCAAAAGGATTGGCAAAATGGGCAAAATGATAGATTCGTGGATTGACTCTATCGTTTACAAAGGTTGTGAACTACTCCCAGAAATGATCAACATATTCAAGATCATCGCCTTGTCAACTGAAAAGGTAAATGATGTTCTCTCCACGGTCAAGAAGGAGACCGATCGCTGGAATGAGCTACTATCAATCCTTCGTGAAATGAGCATGATTAATCCAAAGTCATTGCTTGAGAAGAGGGTCTTCTTGAGTTAAGAAGAGAAATTGTCCTCATATATGGGTGAGAACAATCAAGTGGAAAATGAGAGTTATAATTGAATGGGGCTACTTACCCATCGTTGGACTAATTGAGAGCTCTAATTGAAGGATGGGTAAGTGGGCCCCACTCGATTAGAGCTCTCATTTTCCACTCGATTGTTCTCACCCATGTGCTAGAACAATTATCTTCTTGACTCAGGAACACCCTCTTCTTAAGTAATGACCGTGGATCAACCATGCTCATTTCACGGAGGATCGGCAGATAGCTCATTCCATGTAATGTCCCCTTTTTCAAAATAACACCAATTGAAGACTTCTTGCCACTCTCTTCCCCTGGCCAAGAAGAATAAGTGAACAAGGGAAGTAAGTGAGCTTTTTGTCAATTAAAGTATGCTAATATCTAAATGGGGTTTTACTTTAACTACTCAGTTCATGAACCATAACTGAACAGTTCTGCAGCAAGTAAGCAATTGTTTAAAGAAAGGAAATATTTATAGAAGAAAGGAATTATATAAACACAGAGAAGAAATGGGGAAGATGTGCATCCCAATCAATAGATAGCAGAGTTGATTGCATGCACATAGAAGAAACCAATAGATATAAACACAAAATTCTAAGCAAAGGTAGCTCTAGATCTAGATCTGAAATAACACAAAGTCTATTAAAAGATCTAAGATAAAAAGCAAGAAACACAATACACCGTGACACAAAGTTCTCCGGAAATTTGCTCCTGTATATTCTTTGCTTCAAGTGGCTCTCAAGGGTTTCAGCACAAAGTCTGGAACACAAGGTTACTGCTTACAAATTCTGATCATTAACCCGAAGGTTCTTCCTCTACTTATAGAATGTAGAGGGGCAATTACAAGTCGGAAGCTTTTAGTTGAACTGGCACATGTGGAAGTCGGAGGAAAGAAACAACTGGCAATCTCCATCCTAGAATTCCTCTTTGCATGACATGTATGATTTGCAACTGAAAATAGAACCTTCTATTTTGCACGTCCGCCACCTATCTCCAAGTAGTTGACTTCTTCAAGTAATGGCTTTTAAACCAATCACTTTAAGTTGTATAATTTAATTGATCGCTCAATTACTTTGTCGAGAAAGAAGAAGGAAGAGGAAAGTTGTAGTCTTGTCCTTTTTCATGTCTGCATGCAACTGATTCTTTTGCCTTTGATTCTCACCAAACCGATCTGATCTGAAGAAGCTGGAAAAAGCCGATCGGAAATTGATTGCCGGATCTGGAAACAAGCTTCTGAAAAACAAGCTGGAATTGGAAACAACTGGATTTTGCCTTCGCCTTGTCTTCTTCTTTTATCCTCAAGCTTTTGCAGCTTCTTCTCCAAGACATGCATCAATGCAATGTTTGTCGTAGATAACTCATCATCCTTATTTTTAATCGCATATGAGCAATTAAAAATTCTGGAAAGCACTCCAGATGAATGAAAATTCAATGAAGGCTTCAATCGAAGATGGGAGCATTTGCACAAGATCTTGAAGGAATTTTCCACGCACTGACTTCTTCACGGGCTGCATTCGAAACAAGAGGATGAAGCCTTTGTGCCGGAAGCTTTTGCAACTATGAGATCTGGATCTGATCTGCATATGGATTTGCATCTGCATCTCGCATTCGCATCTCTGGATATGGATATGCACTCAAAGCATAACAAACTCTAGCAACTGGGTTGTGGATGGAAAAGCTGCAACTCGAATAATTCCACTACTTTTAATCTGCACGCATGAGTGAAGTTTTTCTTGCACGCATGAGTGAAGTCTTTCCTGCTCTGGATCTGTCTATCAATTCAGCAAGAGGTTCCGAGCCTAGATCCGTGTCTCCAATATCTGCAAATTTAGAAGTGATGCATGACTCCGTTGTGCTTTCTTTTTCATCTTTCTTCGCCATAGCTTTGTCTATCTTTGTCTGAACAATTCTTTTTCTTCTTATTTGACTGAAATTCTTCAAAACTGGTGCAGATCTGGATAATCCTTCAGATTCGGAGGAAATATTCAATGTATTGGACATTGATATAAGTTCCTTTTCTTTATAAAAGCACCTGTATCTAACTCCTGCAATTAATTCAGACAAAGATGGCAACCGGAGCATGCACAATGAATTTTAATCACAAAAATCTGCATAATTCAAGCCTGCTGCCCCAAAATTTGACGTTTTATTTGCATGCAAAGCAAGCATGAATTTTACCAACATCACCTGAGCACCTGTATCACTTCTACAAACAATTATGCAAACACAAATCAGCCTTCTTCAAAGCATGCGCCAAAACTAGAAGCTTTTAGCATCAAATCCACCTTCCTCTGAGCAAAATCCTTCTCCAAATGGGGCGCACTTTTCCTCTGGGCTGCACTTCTTCACCTGTGAATTAATTAATTCATCCTTATGGCAGCCCATGCTTATATAACCCTCATAATTCTATAATTAATAATTGCCCTTCCTATTCCTGGCAATTAATTAATTAAAAATCATGTTTTTCTCTTTAACTGATGTGCTAAAATTGCATGATTAAGGACAACCATCCATTAAATTAAATTTAATCAATTTAATCATCCACTTTTCACTTCACTTAAGCTTCACAGTGTGCTTTGACCATAGCCACTGAAAATAGAATTTAATTTAATCAATTAATACTTTAAAAAGTATTATTTCCTTCTCAAAAGGGGCTGCATTAAATAAATTAAATTTATTTAATTTTGGAATTCTATTTTTAAATTCCTTTTGTCCACTTCCCTTTGTTGACTTTTCCACAAGCCTGGGTGCCAAAATTGGGTGAATAAATATTAACAAATATTTATTTAATGCATTATTATTCACCCAAGGTGGGTCGCACTTTTTAGCATAATAGAATTCTATTTTTAAAAACACATGGCAATGGGAATTTTTACCTTGCAAGGCAGCCCCGAAATCCCATGATCCACTTAAGTGATTTGACTTTGACAATGGGATTATTTACCTGCGCATGGCAGCAATAAAATCCCATGATTTCACTTAAGTCACTTTTCTTTTATTTCACCATGGAATTTTTACCCTGCAAGGCAGAGCAATAAATTCCCGCCTGCCTGCTGCCTCTAATTTTCCCACTGCAACTTAAGTGACTTTTCCATCATGGGAAAAAGTACCCTGCAAGGCAGGCAATAAAATCCCACCTGCTCACGTTCTTCTATTTTTCCCATGATCCACTTAAATCCTTTGTTTTCCAAAAATGCGCCCAACCCCACAGGGGCTTTTTAGTGCACGACTTCATCTTTTCCCAATGAACCGGACCTCCGATGGCGACTTCCTTCTGGCACAATGTGCGTATGTGATCCCTAGTTACTCTAGGCCAAGAATCAGGCCAAACCAAAAGGAATTGATCTAGAGAAATTTCACAGAAAACGAAACGGGAAAACACAAAAACACAAAAAATTGCCAAAAGTCACAAATAAAGCCCAAAACTTATTCCTAGTTAAAACCCTTCTGGTATATAGGAATAATGATATGTTCGATCACAACAGGTTAAATCGAGCGCAAATTGCCTCAAACGGGCTCAAAATAATTAAATACAAATTTCCCGCAGACAAATCTCGATGACAGAATATAACAATTTTGGGCATTTGGGTATTTGGCAAAAATGGCTAATATGGCTCTTTGGGAATATCTTGACACAATACAAGAACTTTTTGGCAATAAAAACACAAAACAACCCATTAAACCCTCTTTGTAGGCATCTTTTTAGCCGCATTTACACTTACACTTGGAACGAAACCCTCCACTCCCCTCAGTGTGGCATCCAGGAGGACGAAACCCTTCCTTGTGGCTTGGTGGAGAACAAAAACTCTCCATGTTGGTGAATTGAAGATCTCTATTGAAGACTCTCTTGCAGATTTGGATCTAGGGCATCAAGAAGAAGACCTACAAGAGCTTTTACATATTTTTGGAGCCCTCTCCTAGGGGAGCGACTAGGGTAGAGGTCATTCTAAGTGCCTTCTAGGGCACAACACTCATTCATTTATTGATATTCGATTTGATATAATTTATAAGGCTGGAATCACTCATATTTGGGCATTGTTGGGGTTTGGAAACCCTCATTTTGATTATTTCTCTTCGTTGTACTTCTGTTGTTATTAAATAATTTTCCAGCTGAGTATTAGCTTGATTTTTGTGGTGGAAATTGTTCTAAAATATTCCAAAAGGGTCTATAAATATTGTGGATGAATTGTAGGGTGATATTTGGGTGAAAACTTGTGTTTTTCAGATGCTGTTATAAAAATCAGTTCGCTGTTCTGTATTGATTTAATTTTCAGTTTGCTGGTCCAAAAATCAGATAAAAATCAAATTGGGGTTTGTGCTAATTCCTTGTTTTTCAGTTTCAGCCCTAGAAAGGGACATTACAGTGGTATTAGAGCACTGGTCTTCTTAGCCTAAGGGTTTGATGCAAGAAGGCAACAAGGGTTTCATTTGCTATCAAAGGAGAGAAGAAATCAAACCAGCCAAGAGAGGAGGACAATATGGCTCATCAAGATGCCCAAGAAGCCAAGATCGACAAGCTCATTGAAGGGCAAGTGAGATTGGCGGACACCATGGACTTCTTAGCCCTAACCCTTCAGAGATTTCATGAACCTAGGGTTCATAATGGAGAAGGCAGCTCATCCGGAGCAAATACTTCATGGCAGCCCTTTGGATCAGCTCACGGATTACTAGGCCTTCTTTCCGTCCGAGGAAGAAACCCTTTCGAGGCGGGAACAAGGCCCTCTATGGGGCAAAGCATTGCGGCAAGCTATGAGGAATACATGGCACTTCCGAGGGAGATACGGGAGGCAATTTCACTTGCCGAGTTCATTGGGTAAGCAAAGGAAGGTCTAAGTCGAGCCAAGACAAAATGCGCCACCAAAAGAGGTACAAAATGTGTTGGGCAAGATGTCTTTCTCTACATTTGATGGCTCCAACAAAGGGACAACCGGAACATGGATGAAGATGCTAGGGTTAAACCCTTGACCACAAGAATTCGCTAAGGACCCAAACCCAAAGGGGTTTCTCTGGAAAGAAGAAAAAGAAAAATCAGATCTGTAAGAGGTTTTTGAGGTGGAGTTCCAAGAAGACCACAATGAAGGGCATGGAAAGGCGTTGCTAGATAAAGAACCAAAAGGGGTTTTGATGCAACAAAATCTCCAAAGAATGAGGAAGAAGTCACGGAGTATGAACCAAGGAAAGAAGGAAAATTCAATTTGCAAAATGGTGGAGAGAATTTGGTGGTTGAAGCCAAATCTCCTGTTGATAATGATGATGTTCAACCTGCTGGAATTTTCAAAACAATAGCTCATAAGAGTCAAGTTGAGGATGTTCATGGCTTTGGCAAGAACCACGAAGAGGCTCCATGCATGTGCCAACAAAATATGGACAAGCTAAGGACAACCCAAGGGATGATATTGAAAATCGCATTTCAGTTTTTAGTCTTCCCCTATGTTGTTGCCATACTTGTGTCATCACGGACATCATACTTTGAAATGGGGATAAAGTGAAGAACACTCTTAAGTGGAAAAGAGTACATAGATCCTTTGAGTTACAAAGAAGGTGAATTCAATGGGTTCCATGTAAAGAGTGCTTCATTTCGTGCATATGGTTAGAAAGAAATTTTATGAGAAATCATATGGAGTTTGTTGTGCATTCAAACTTCCTTGTGAAGGAAAAGATGCTACAAGATGGCCTCAGCATCCCTTGCACCAAGAGGTTCCAACAAACCAAGCTCACCTTGGGAAAGCACACGGTAAGTAATGATTTCTATGTTGTTGGTATTACTTGAGATTCAATGGTTGCATTCTTGGGGTAAATTTAACCAAAACTATCAAGCTAGAGAGTTGCATTCTTGGTGTTTGGCCCTTTTGGAATGTGGGAGGAAAAACATGTTGTGGGCAAGTTATATGGTGGAAGTAGAGAATGCCTTTGTGTTATCCCGTAAAATTGACAAGGGCAATTTTACCGATAACCATACCGAAAATTTTGTTTCGATCCCTCGTTAGGGATCCTTCGCGTTCGAAACGTCGTAAAATCCCTCCCTGGGAAATCTAGTTTTCGAACTTAGTCTCTTTGAGCCTTTTTTGGTCAAGCGCCTGAATTTTCCTTGTAAAACATAATTTTGATGCGCCCCCTTAAAAGCCTTTGGCGCATGGTTTTCCATGTTAGCACGCTTCTCGGTGCGCCAAAGGGCGCACATAGCTTCATGTCGACAACGAATTTGGTGCGCCAAAGGCGCGCTCATTCTTCTGTTGCCATTTCCTTCCATGCGCCAAAGGGCGCACGCTTTCCCTTGTCGACTATTTTCCATGCGCCATTTCAAAAGGTTGGTGGCGCATTAATGACAGGTTTTTCTATAAATACCAGTGCCCGCCATGTCATTTTCATTCCATTTCGCCAAGCACGTGATCGCTCTGGATTTGTCAGCTCTGCTCTGTCGCTGTCATTGCTCTGTGGACCCACTCGCCACAAATTTTCAATATATATTCGAGGTAGGTGGTTCTCCCGGTTTGTTTTTGAATGCTTTCACGTTCTTGGCCTGTGTTTTCTCTCCTTTGAGCTTATTTCTTTGTCTGGTCTGATTGTTGCTTGCGTAGTCTGTTTCTCTAGTGGCTAGTCGGTTTTTAAAAATGAAATATGTTGGGCTTGTTTCTCCCCTATCCTGTCAAGTTTGTGTTTTCTTCCTCCTCTCCCTCCCTCTTTCCGGATTTGTTGGAAAAAGGGGGGTGGTTTTGCATTAGCTTGGTCTGTGATCTTTTTATAAAACCTTGTTATACCAAGCATCCTTTCGAGTGGAAGATAGAGTTGAAAAGTGTTTTCCATGGCGCACTGTTGCGTCATGTTGCAATAAAGACAGTCGCGCCCCTCGGCGCACTCACACACCATGCAACACTTTCAAAATCCGCGCCTAATGGCGCCCCTTTCCATCCTGCTGCAGTTTGAAATCATGCGCCCTGAGCGCACCCCTTTTGCATGCTCCAAGTGTAAAACCCGCGCCTCCTTAAAAAGCCTTCGGCGCACCCTTTGTCCATGCTGCATAATGTTTCCATGCGCCAAAGAGCGCACCCAGTTTCGATGCAACAAAAGCCTTTTTCGCGCAAGTATAAAGATTACATAGGCGCTGGCGCACCCTCCGATGCAGTAACATGATGTTGTGTAAACCCTCCATGCGCCGCGCTATATTCCTTTGGCGCATCATTCGTCCATGTTACACAATCTTTCCATGCGCCACAAAGAGTCGAACCCCAATGTAACACGCATTTCCTGTGCGCCCTGTTATAAAATGCAACCTGCTTCATCCATGCGCCATGCGCTTTTGGCGCCAATATAACCTCTGCAACATTCCTTTCTTGCGCGCCTTATCTATTTGGCCTGCCAATTGTATTTTTCCTGCGCCCTGAGCCTTTAAATCTCTAACTCCTCCTGCTAAGCTTTCCAATGGAAGATCAAATGACTAATTCAACCTTTTTGGATTGGGTCTCTCTTCTTCTTCGTCAGATCAAGAACCGAGTTCGAAAGAACACATGTCTACGTCAAGCAAGAAGCCCACCAAACCAAGAGGAAAGGCAAAGCTAACAGAAGAAGAAATGAAATACAAATATCAGAAGGTCAGGATGCCCGAATCACAGCCGAGTGCGGGGATGTCCGGACTCAATTGGGTCACATTGACATGGATGAGTTCTGGCTTAGAACTCAAAAGGTTACAAGAAGTCCATGGATGGACAAACTAATAGCAAAGCCCGCACTTTGCCGAAGGAATCCCCGTCACAATTGTGAATAACGAGTTTATGATGGTTGTTGCACAATCCTTCAACAAAGACACGAGATGTGTCGAGAATAAAGCAAGGGCGAAGTAGTCATAAACCTCACCGCCCGCCATTTTGAGTTGATGCTTGGCATTCCTCACCACCGGAACTACGTGGTCATTAGCCAACAGAATGCATCAAGGCCTCGGGAAGACAACGAAGGCCAAAGGTGCATGCAAAGCAATGAATGAGGTCTACCTAAAGAATAAGAAGGTAGTGACAAATCCACCGAAGTGATTTCTCAGAGGAACTCAGTGATTCTATCACCTTCTTGAGCAGAGTCTTCGGGCTTTGATGCCCACTATTTCCATAAGTGGATGGCGTACCTAGAAACAATGAATAAGAATTTGCCCGATCAGCACTGGGGGTGAAATAATCAAGAAGACTATCTCTCGAGGCCATTCAACAACCCTTTGCCACAACTGGAGTATTTCATATGAACTCCTATGTAGTCTACGCTGCAGCATCGGCAAGGGATTACCCAGGGCTCAACCGAAGTGGAGTATGGCCTCAGGCCAAGATATTTGATTACTATCCAGAGCTGAGACTAGAGAATAGTATCCCTCAATTTGCTAAAATCAATGATGTTTTCTTCTATCACATCATGTGCATGTTGCGGCCAAATTTGACTCATAAATGACGACAAAGAACATAGTGGCAGTCACAGAGAAATGGGGAGCCTTGTTCACCCAATTTCCCACGTTCACCTATCTAAGGGCTGCCAACTTTTTGGGAGAGCCAACCAGGCTACCAAGGTATGCTGGACCAAAGCTGATTTTATTGGAACTGTCAAGACAGCTCGTCACATACCATGAAAAGTGCCTCAAGAGAAAGAAGGGCGGAACTCCTTTCCCCCTCACAGTAGGCCGTTACACATGCTCCAGCTATCACAAGGCGAAGGAGATGTTTGCTGAGCTAGAATTGCTCAACCTAAAGCATGATTTCCCAGCAAGGCCTACATTCGACCCTAGGGGCTGTCTACCAAGGGCTAAGCTTGATCCGATTCATGTCCCTCAGATTGAGGATATCTACATTGACGTTCTCCATGAGGTAGAACTCAGAAGAAAGGATCACTCTCGCTTGGCATTAACGGAAATCATCCAATACGGAGGGCCATTGTCCCAAAAAGGCTTCCAAACCACGGAAGACGAAGTAGACAAAGTGTATAATGACACGTAGGGGATGATTGGCCCTTCCCTGACATCGACAGATAAGGCTCCTCAAACAATTGAGGAGAGGGTAAAAGAAACTATGCGGAGAACGGAGCATCGGTGCCGCATGAACGGACTAATCTACCTCGGGTAGATTTCATGACTTCCCTTTGGGCAACGCACCTCCAAGGTCAAAGAAGTCAGCCGAAAGGCAAAGGTGCCGAAGGTGAACCTAAGACCATTCGGAGGAAGCCCCCGAAAGTCCTCTTCCTTCGAGCCCGAACAAGTAATAACTCCGGATTCGCCAGAGAAAGAATTGACAGAGGATAGTCCTATACGCCCATCCACCCAGTGATGTCGGGCGTACAACTTCGAGGTCCCTTCTATCCCTTCTTCTTCTCTTCCTTCCTCCTCGAGTGACTCAAGCAACCACTCCTTTGGTTGTGTCCTCTCGCCCTCTTCTTCTACTCTTTCCCCGCCTCTTCATCTATCTTCTCCTCCTTGCTGATTTGTCTTCTTCCATTTCTTCCCTCATCTCCGAGCTCCCTTCCCTTCCTATATCTTCGCGGTCATGGGTTTCCCTTTCTCCCGTGGGCACTTCCTCGGCTATTCTTTCGATGCCGCCGCCACGTGTCTCCACGTTTTTCCCCTCTTCTACCGTTCTTTGCCTCCCCTCTGTCTCTCGGTCCTTCTTCTATAGGACCACTGATCTCTCAGCAGCTAAGCCAACAAAAGAGGAAAGTCCCCATCGCTCCGATGGACTTTTCGATCATTCCGCTAAAGGAGTAAAGAAGCACAAGCCGGTTACACGCTTCTCAAAGAGCGCCGCAGTGAGAGAGTCATGGAAATAAGATACCCCAACCCCCTCAAAGAGAAAGAAGATCTGTCTCCAACAGATTTCACCGTGACCCAAGTCACAATGGGGACATCCTCAGAAAGTCTCCAGGGGGAAGCTCTTTCCGCAGTTGATGCACTCTGCGAAAAGCTTCAAGAAACAAAGGAAGAAAAGAGGCTACTAAAGGAGCAGAACAAATATCTGCTTCAAGCCTTACAGAAGATGGGAAGTGCACCTCCCACAATCAAGCTGCCGAGACTCTGAGCATCATGAGAAGATTAATGAGTATTCAAAATCGGCGAGCAAGGTATGGTCAAGCTTTCTCGCTGAGGAGCCAGATCCTCAAAGATAGTGAAAAGGTGATCGCCGAGTATATCAGTTTATACCTGAACATCGAGAAGGCGAATAAGGAACTCCAAGCATTAGCAAGTCCAGTATCAGAAGAATTAGAGCATGCTGACTCCAAAGATGAAGCCTTCCAACAAATGTTCACTCTCACCAAGATCCAGTTAAGTTCGAGTCTTCGCCACCCAAGGGCCCTCAATAAAACTATGTCCACTCTGGACTATCGATAGATCAGCTAGAATTTGTTCTCGAAAAGATAGACAAGGTAAAGGAAGAGGCCCTGATGCGATGCATCAAATGGAGAAAATTGTTTTATCTATGACTCTTTGCTCACTCCTTCCCTTACCTTGAGATCACCGATGACACTATCCGGATTTTCAAGGAGGTAGCTTCTCGGGACAGGCCGAAGTCACATTCGATATCGAATCCATCAACAACCTTCTGGCTTGTAGGGACTTCATCGGGTCCCTAATCGAGGCGGGTAAAGACTATTCCAAGATCCTTAAAAGCTCATAGATGAGCGGGAAACTTGTGAAGCAATCGCTGAACGGCACAAGGATCCATCACAGATCAATTTGGGCCGATGATCAAAGCAAGTTCTTGGAATACCGCGCTCGCTTCCACATCTCATCTCCCGATCAAAGATCGTAAAGGCGACTCCCTTTTAGGCCACAGGATGATGATGATGATGAATAGCTTCCTCTTCTTCTTCTTCTCCTTCTTCTCCTCTCTTTTCTCCGACTTTCTTTTCGTAGTATCCAAGTAAGTTGTGACATCATCCATGTTGCATCATGGGATGATGTCATCCATCCAAGTTGTCAAAGTCAACATGACTTTTGGATATTTTGTAAATATCTTGTAAATAAGTGGTTGGCTCCATTTTGCCTTCTCTCTCCCTCATCTTCTATAAATACAAGAATACTTGTCAGTATTCAAGGAGGTGAACATTTTTCAGATAGAAATAGAAGTGAGGAGAGAAAGACTTTGAGCTTTCTTGAATGTAAAAGAACAAAGAATACAATTATTCGTGACTTTGTGCTCAATAGTCGTGTTATACATTAGATCTTTCTTACGTTAGATCTCGTATGTGTTTGATCTCATTAGATTCATATCTACTTTTCCGTCATTTGTTTATCAAGATTGCTTTGTTTATTTATGCAAGTAGGTTTGGCTCATTTACTACCAAACTAAAAGCATAGATCTTCCGACCTTCTCGCTTTGGGATTCATTTCTTTTCTCCCTTCGGATCTGCTCTTTCTCTTCTCTCTCTTTCATTCCTTTCTTTTCGCACTGAACACTCTACTGGGATGAGATCCCAACCCCCGAAGGCAGAATCTGTGAGACTTGCATAGATTCCTGCTAAGTAGAAATACCAATAAACCAGTTTCGCTTTGTTGTCTCAAAGAGGGGCTAAGCCCTGCAACACTGTTGGCTCGTCTTATTCATAGATCTCCCACGCGACATTTTTCGGACCAACACTTTGCAAATACAAAGTGCATTTCCACATTGTGCATTCGCATGCCCAAAGGGCGCCTCCACCAACATGAGTAGCACTTTTGGGTGCAATGCACCTCAAAAGTGCGCCTGGTGCACCGCATGCCTAGAGTGCGCTAAGGATGGGTAAGTGGGCCCCACTTGCAAGAGAAACTCAAGTTTGGACTTCCATCTTTTGTTTTTGCCTTTGACATGGGTTTTGCATTTCATTTTCTCCTCCAATCAGATAGAGGCGCATTTATGAGGTGCACCGCACCCCAAAAGTGCGCCAAGGGTGCAATTGTGCTTGTAAAGTGCGTCAATGCGCTAAGGCACACTTTGAGACCTCATTTGCACCGTTTGTTTTTTACACAGAGACTTTCCTTCACCCCGGGGTCCGTACTTAGTCAATTTATGTCGTATAATATATGATTTTGCATGGAAACGGGCCAATGAATCCAATGAGCCTACTTAGGAAGTCTGAAAATGAGTGCTTCAACAATTTTTGCTTGTACCTCCATTTTTGCCTAGGGCGGTGTGTCGGTGAGCTAAGTTGCATAGGAAGAGTTTTCAACAAACACGAACCAAACCAACTTATGGATCATGAAGAGGATTGAATGTGCTCTCATTTGAACTTTTGTTAGGCTCCCAACTCCGCTCGAGGTGTCTGAAACCTTCTGCAAAATTCTTGTGTAGAAAGGCCACCTTGCACCAGTGTCGGAAAGGTTTTTGCTTTCTATACCCCCAAAACTCGCCTTACTTATTTCACCGTGCAGTAGGCTCCAAAAGCTTTCCAATGCTTGGGATATGAGCTCCCAACACCACACGGGGTTCCCGAAACCTTTCGTCGAAGTTGAATCTTCAATGAAGCATGCACACTCCTTTTTCCCAAAAAGCACCTAGGAAGAAATCTTTCCCAAGACCATCTAGAAGCTCCTAGAATGCTTGTTAAATCATACCATCGCAGAGAAAATCCGAGACCTTTTCGTTGATCGCAACTAGACTTCAAAACGCTCCAAGGCTCTGAAACCTTTCCCAAAAGTTGAACTTTGAAAATAGACAATTTTGGCATTTTTGACAAATTTGGCTATTTTGACCAGTTTGACCAAAAAGGGGCAAAAGTTTCAATGGGGTTGTCAAATAAAATGCAATAACATTTTATATGCCAACAAGTTTCAATTCATAGGATACAATTAGATTAGAATTAAATTAGTTTACTTTAATTGATCTGCTTTCATTTTTAGTTCCAACTCTTTGTGCAAGCTGCAACCTTGTTTGTTTCAGTTGGATTTTGCGCAGTTCAGGATGAGCTCTCTTGTAGCTTTCGCCTCATACTTGCTTGCAATCCTTACACTTGTCTTTGGATTGCAATCACTGTTTGTTACAGTCCACTTCAGTTTCTTTCACTTGTTTTGAGACTTTTTGTCAGGTCATACAAGGAAATTGGAAGTTCAAACATCACTCTTTGATAGCAATTATCTTAAAGTCCTTAAACGAGAGATTAGGCCTTCTTTGTGCTCTCTTGAGGTGTTTTGATCATTTTTCTACATTGTCTGACAAAAGTCTCCAATCTCTTTCATTTCCTTGCTTATATATTGTTGTTATCACATACAAGTTGGTATTTCTAGACTCTTATCTTTTAAATTATTGCCAAAACTCAGTCCTCTTTGCCATCTTTGACTTGTTTGATATCTTGGTAGCTTTCACTTTTATCTTAAACTTGCAATCTGACAACGGTGACAGTTTTTACAGCTTTTGTAACATTTGTGTCAAGATTGACTTTACTTGTTTCCAAACACTTACAGTTGTCATTTTCACTCTTATTAGTTATTCTTCATCATTATAGACTTTTTAAATATTTTTATGGTGTCCTCACGCTGTTGTTCATCATTGCATAGCTCTTGAGCAACTTTGACAGCCTTTCAGCAACATTGGCAACAATTGCAGGTTTTGCAACATCGTTGATTTTTCACTGTTTGTGCCCTTTCCAGCATACTTTTCACTGTTTTAAGTGTGTTTCAGCTGCCTTCAACTCTCCTGCATACTTTCTCATCTTTGTTTCACATGTTACATCATTCTTTGGTTCATTTTGAGTGCTGTTACAGTACCTTTTGCTTAGATTATTATTCTTTGTGGGATTGTATGTCCTTGCCAACATAGGTTTTGCTTGCGTTGAACAAATTTTGCACTAGCTCAAGCTTACATGTTCCCTGTTAATATTCCATTATTTGATTACGAGAAGTAGGAGATTCCATCTCTCATTAGCTAATTCGCTTGGTTTGTGTGCATTTTTTGTTTCCCTTATTGTAATTAGTTTAGACTTGTTTTCCAGTACTTAGATTAGCTCTGAAGAGGCACGTGTTACTTTGAATACGAGCTACTCTTCCCATATCTTTCATGCTCTTTCTAAGCTTAACCTCTTCAGCCAGTTCTTCTGATAGGATTTTGCCTAAGAGTGTGTCTTCTTCTTTTCTTTGTCTATTTCTTCTTAGTCATTTGATGACCATACCCAGTCAAGATCAATCAGCCCATCAGAGCTGGAAGGATACCCCATGTCATATAACCAGACCTTGCAGCCTCAAACCAGAATAGTGTTGCCCAACAGCTCCATCAACTTATCCTAAAAATCTTTGCCATACCCTCGCGTCATATTCCACAGTTCTAAGTCCTCAACATTCACTTCCAGGCAACTGAGGACTTTCGGGAACAGGGTGCCCATGAGCAAAGACATAAATTACAATAATTACAAGCCCGTCAACCTAGCCGACCAAATCCCTAAAGCTTATTTTTCTAATGATTCCAGCTCTCAAACCGACTCTAGGAAGTCAAGTGTGTGTGAGGCATAGTTACCAGGTTCGGCCGGATCTGTATGAAATCCGGTTCGAACCGTACTTTTTGAAGCAACCGAATAAATCCGGTTCGGTTCGGCCTTGTTTTTGCAGGAAAAAAAAATTTCCTTTTTGGCATATTTTTTGTTTTGGTGAAAAAATCGCAAGTATGGAAAAAAATTTGCCATTTTTGGAAAGGGTCCGGGAAGATGTAGCAGCAAAAACTTGCATGTGCCATAACTTTTATTCTGTGGCTCCGTTTTAGGTGTCGTCTTCTCTAAAAGTATATATTTTCTCGAGCTCTACGCATTGATGGCAATATTTTTCTTATTTTCATAAAATCCATTTTTGTACCTTTTTGGACCAAGCAACTTCTTGCAATCTTTTGAAAGAATCATTATGATGATGATGATTATGGTAGATGGATGCTTTTTTGTATGATTTGTCTATATATAATGATATAAGTATACAACAATATAAATTTATAATAATATATGTATATATATTCCGAACCGGATTTTTCCGGATTTTTTCGGATTTTTTCGAGAACTCCGTATTTTCGGATTTTTTTGCCCTTCCGAATTTAATCGGATTTCCTAACTATGGTGTGAGGTAAGACATGTAATTTCCTTGCATACATATCCACAATTTACCTTGATGATAATAGATTAATCATCAAGACCACAGAAGAACTTTTTAGCCAAAAATGCTAGGTAAAGGATTTCCTAGTTTCTCTTATTATTGATAATGGCAATCAAAAAAGCCTAGTGTCTCAAAAGTTGAAGCGATGTCACTCCACTTGGCTGTTCTGAAGAATCCAAACTACTCCTTGTGCATCCCTCCCAATTTAATTGACATGTCTTTCTTCATGATGGGCAGCACAATCATAAGATTCAGAAGGATGGTATAGTACACAAGCTCGTATCCTCATCTTCTTTGCCCAGTTCTTCTTTCCTTGCAGACAATCCAGCAATGAAAGTTAATATCCAGAAGCTCTTAACCATGTGTGTTGTCAAACAAGCCAGCACAGATAACATGAGCAAGCTTACAGATATCAACTCTTCCACATGAGGGATCTCTAGCTTGACTTGAAGCTTGGTGCAAAGATCAATGTATTGTTGCACCAACTTGGACATTGCCTAAGTTGAAGCCATTGTGTCCATAGGTTGTTTTGATACCCAACAGGGTAGAAACTCTTCATCTTTGAAATGTTCCCATTGACTGATTTCATTATCAAGGCCATTCTTGATGCATATTCCGATGTTTTCAAAGAACCTTGTGGATAGTCTCCTCTTCGAACCATTCAACACAACATTGATTTGGTTTCAAATTCTTCGCTACCTAACTAGCCACATATTGTGCATCAATTTCTGAGACTACAATTAGCATAGACACCTTAAATACATCTATCTAAAATACGCCAAGAGGTATCAATCTCAAGGCACCTATCTACCTACGCTATATATTATAGATATTAATATATTTATTGACTTCTCCAAGGAAAAAGGTAAAAACATCTCAGTAAAAGTCTAATGGAAGTAAAATTTTGAACTTGTCACGCGACGGTTAAATGGACATCAAATTTAATGTCAAGAATGAAAGTGAACAGCCCACTCCATTACAACCCTGATTGCCATTGTAAGAACACTTCTTATCGGGTTTGCAGAGATGATGGTAATTGGGTGTTATTGGGCATATGTGTGAGGTGCAGGGATGTCCCCCCCTATGACCGTCCATGCGTCAGAGCACATTTGGGGTAACCCCTAAACAGTTGTCCTTCAGCGTCACCAGCTCAAAATCAAAAAACTTGGCACTGCTTGTGGTTCTCCTATATTAGTTTCAACACATATGACCAGTCACGCCACCTAAGATCATCCCCAACAGAGATCCCTGCTGGCTAAAGCCATTACCGACTCAGATCTCCATTGACTTGAAACATATAATCCCATCATTACTCTGACCTGTAACCCATCTAATTTCTTCTTCAAACTACAGCCAATGACTATTAACACAACATTCTAACAAGCTTCTAAAGATCTCAATATTTTCAATACATTGTCAAACAGTAATTTATAAACCATATAAGTAAATAGTAAAAACTGTGTCTCTGTTTAGACATTTAAATTATTGTTCTTCGAATGTATACAGAAATCTCTTCCTTCAAACCATATATTGCAAATGGATTGTTTTTTATAAATTTGCCTCTAAAATTAAAATATTGATGAGAATGACTTTACAAACTTTGTCAAGACAAAGATTCTTCAAATACACGATATATCAGGATTCATGTCAGTTATCACCATTCAAAAGATTTTAGAAACTATTTTGTGTTGCTAGAGAATTAACTGATTCCTGGAGAATCCCATATGTTACTATTATCACTCATCCACACACGTCAATGCCTCTGCAGATCAGGATCCTCCAAGGTTCACTATACGAGCCACAGCACCAAATCTACTGATCATACGTAGACTCGTATTGATCAGCTGAAACAAATACAAGATGACTGGGACGCCTCAATAAAGACAGTCAACATTACTCCAAGGCAGATCTCACCTTGCATCTCTCTATTACTTCATTGGAACACTCAGATAAGATCAGGATCCTTCAAGGTTCACAATACGAGCCACAGCACCAAATCTACTGATCATACGTAGACTCGTATTGATCAGTTAAAACAATTACAAGATGACTGGGACGCCTCAATAAAGACAGTCAACATTACTCCAAGGCAGAACTCACCTTGCATCTCTCTATTACTTCATTGGAACACTCAGATGAGTAGTTATGCAGTTAGACCACCCTAGTTGCACCATCCATCATCTCATCCTTCACTAGGTTACATGAATTAATAATGCAGTGAACTAGAACATCCAACATGGTAACCTCTAATAGTGGTCTACAACATTAAATATGCTCTAATTGTGTTCCACATCTGGCACATAGAAATTCAAGATGCGTGATAAATGCATGTTCACTTCATAAAACCTAAAGACGAAAAAAACAAAACAAAGCCAATTTTGTTTTTGAAGTTCTATCATGTGATTCTGCCTCCATAGCTAGAGTGTATATGAACTGCCACTGAAATAATTCATGTCGACTATACATAAAATATCATTGTAAACTATAGTCTATAACTCATAGTTGGCATACTCGCAAGCTCCCGAGCACTTGCATTTCTTTTTAAACGAGTATATTCTGCACAAACTCGCCCCAAGTCTTTGCCGAGTTTTGGACAGTACTGACCATGAGTACTGCAAGTCTGTGCCATATACTCATGGAAAGCTGCAAAAACACGGGAATGCAGAAAAAACAGGGTTTTTTATGCTGCAAAATACACAGTTTTGCTGTTGTATTGGCATGCCGCATGAGAATACGATTTTGTACTCTATTTTCTTTCCAATCTGATACAAAACACTTCCCCAACGTTTTACAGACTCGCTTGATACATTTGTAACTGTATTTTGTATAAAATGTATGTTTTTAAGAAATTTAGGTATTTTACAAGTTGCCGAGCATTGAAGAGTTTTGCTGGGTCAAAAAAATTGGTCTGCCAAGTCTGAGTAGAGTCTGAGTATGCCAACTATGCTATAACTATTAGTATTGATTTTTATGCCAAAAATTTTGCACGTTATGCTGCAAAGCAAGTTTTCATGATGTTGCTTATCAACAAAATTGTACTTGCATTCAGCACATTGCATTTTTCTTGATAGTGTTTCTGAAAATACCTTGCCAAATAAAGACTTCCATACTGTACTGTGCACAAATGAAAGAATGCCCAATAATCTTGTCTCCCTTCTGTTTCCCTGCAAAAGATAAGATCCTTTAAGGTATAAGGAACAAGAAATGGTGCACATTTTCTGAAACTAAACTTGCATTATATCTGGTCACTCGCATTGAGGCTAATGCTAAATCTCAGCTCAAATAAAAACTGTACAAAACTTTAAGCAGAATACAGGACATAATGCAAGAGGGCCAGCACAATTAGTATATAGAACAGAAACAGAGAATCTACCTTCTCTCTGTGGCAAAGAAGCTCCAAAACTCTTAAGCCCACACCATAGCCAGCATCCTCAAGCCTGCTCTTGATGTCCAAACCAAAGAAAATAATCAATCGTGCAGGAAGTTGCGAGAAAAGCATTCCATATCTATGGACATATCCAAGAATAGGAATTACTGTGATTTCATTTTTTCAAACGGTTTTGGAAAGAAATGGATGACTCGCAAATAATATTACTCATGCTATGTTTCTTCTTGAGCAAAAATTCAAATTTGCAATAAAAGTAACTTCGTGTTTTGGGTGTTCTAGCTTCAAGTTTTCTAAGTTAAGGGTTAGGACAAGATCAAATTTTGTACTTGGAGCATCTCTGAGTTGTAAAGCGATCAGCAAAGCGTCTTTAGTTTTTAATTAAAATTACAAATAGCCACTAAAGTTTGCACTTTCTTAATAAAGTCATTAAAATACATTAATAAACAAACTGTTTTTGGGACTTCGCTTCCTTTATGGCATCAGCCAGTCGACATAATTTCTGCAGTCAACCCCAGCTGCTTAGATGAGAAGAAAAGTGGAATCTGGTGGTTCACATCATTTAGGATCAGAAAATTTTAAAAAGGAAAAATAAAGAAGAAACAAAATGTGAAATATATATGCATCTATGGGATAAGGTATACACCAAACCTATAAGAGACAATAAAATAGCAAAAATTATATTGAAGCAAACTAAAATAGAGGTGATGGAAGTACCAAGTCCGGTCACCTGAATCTCTTAAGAAATAGATAAGATGGCCCACAAGACGCTGACTCAAAGCTTAAAGAGTACATATTTTATTCACTTCTCAGAAGTAATGAAAAAAGAGAAAAATATATGGAAAATAGAAAACTTAAATGAATGTATTCAAGAACCATAACCATTAATATTGAGATGGGAAATACAGTAGGACAAAATGCAAAGTTGTCAGGATCACACCATGAGTTGATAACAATCACAACAGATAAGACTAGAACAACATTTGACATAAATGCATGCACCAAAGCAGTGTAAGATTTTATATTGTTTTTATTTCCCCACTATACCTTTATATTCTCCATGTGATTTTGCAAATGCATTGCTCCATGGACATGAGATCCTGACTTCTTGCATTCTGTTCTTTTTCCAGAAATTTTTACAGCCAACTATGTGTCTTTTGGTGAACAATTCTTGAAGAAATTATCAATAATTCTCAAATACTAAAAATACTGAAAAATTGTTCAGACATATTAGCATTGTTTAAGACTACTATTGCGTAGCTATATATTTCTTGAGATTGTTGTTTCAAAATTTAAGCACATCAAAACAGGGAATCGCCTTAACAGAAATTTTAGATGTCAACAGAATCCTGCTTGAGGATGAGGTGCAGGGTCTTTAGCCACTTGACCTTCAGGGACAATGGCGGCTATAAGCCCCACTCCACTCCCCAAAGAGGGGGATGAAGACTCGACCTACAGCAGAGCACCGGAACCACCACTTCTAGGCTTACATTCAGGGGGGGGGAACAGATTGATCGAGCAGTTACTGCAGCCAATGGAGTTAGAAAGATAGCATTGTAGAGTTTTCGATTCCAATTCCTTGCTCTTCTATGACTGGACAAATAAATTCCTTGTATAGTAATTGCCTTGTTAATCGGTGTGAAACATACATTTTTCCTTCTTTACTGGGTTTCGTGGTGAGCATTCAAAAGTTTGCTTGTCTGGAGTCCTTTAAAATTCTTCCTCATTCAATGGCTAAGATTTTCTTCTGCATATCGTAGTCTTCAGACATACATTTCTTTTTTTCTTAAGGTGGTAGATCTGATAGATCTGTAACCCCGTAAAACAAAAGACAGAAAAGGCAACACCACTAAATATCTATTAGGTATACACAGAATACTGCCCTACCTATATATGTTATCCGAACCAGATCCAAAAGCTTCTTAAACATATTTTACCTGGGAACCCAAGTATACCTTGTCACTTCTTCACATACTCGATCAATGTGAAGCATGGCAAAAATATTGAACCCCAATCTTAAACCATTATACAACATTGTTTGATCAGAGCTGTTTGAAAAGACAAAACAACTCACCTGCGTTCCAATTCTGCAATATTGTCAACTTGGGTTTGGTTGTATTGTACAAGCTCTGAAAACAAGAATGAAAAGGCATTGAGACTAACCTGCATCCATATTATACATCAATATTCAGCTATATGACACAGAATAAAAGTATAGCCGGTATTATAATTTATAACCACTGTGATCTTGCCACAGACACGAACACTATTGAATAAATCCCTCATAGCAAAGTAGCATGTGATTGTAAACAGTTATAGAAAATAAATCACTCGATAGTTCAGTGCACTACTTCAAAAGCAGACAAATAGTGAACTTAATGTGGCCCACAGCGGGTCAGTTAATGTAAAACAAGCAGATAGACAAACCCGAAAATGCTGTGGTATGATCCTATGTGAAGATAGACAAACCCGAAAACATTGTGGTGTGATCCTATCCAAAGAATATGCAGGCACAGACTGGAGGGAGATGAAGAGAACACGCTACTTAATTGCTCTTCTCATGAAGTATCCCAATAATGGGTCTTCTGAGCTGGTCAGAGCTCAAACGCTGATGCACACTTATTAAAACAAACAACTGCAATTCTCCAACAAAGGACACATACCGGTCCACAGAGGGCAGGCAATCTCAGTGATCAAGGCATTACACCTGATTGCAGGAGTAATCACTGCAGCCGTGCAAATGGTAAAAATCCATTAATCTCACACACGAGTACCTCGCAAGAGGCTTGCCCTGTCTGGTTGGGATTCAGTTTGAATCCCTCCATTCTTACCAAATGCTACACAATTTTTCAACTCCTACCAACCAAACATCCTAATGTACTAGGAAAGCATAGTATAGAGCTATTGCATTCATATGTTGAACATCCAAAAGCCTGATCCAACTTACCTTTGATTTGTGAGATCCAATAAACCTATAACTTCAAAACATGTCACCATTATGTAGGTACTCCTCTGGAGATTTGAACCTGTACCAATGGCTGCACATTTATGTACATACCGAGCCTCTGTTGGGGGTTTGGCATCAAAACCTATGACTTGCATATTTAAACAGAACGGCAATTTGAGCATCAATTAAAATCCTATTTCTTCTCAGATTTGAATCGAAAGACCAGTTGGATTTCTGTTGATTTGCAGGATCAAATTATGCCAATTTAAGATGAAAAACAACTAATTGGGTTGCTACAAATTTTGATCAATGAGAAGATGTGTTGTAGATTAGAGTTACCTCCTGCTTGCCCTTGCCGAGAGGCTTATCTAGCACATTCGCATACTGCTTAGTTCTCCCTACTCCAATCATGTCGCCGTATTTCTTCTTCCTGTACACTGTGCAGAAAAGAAGAGTATCCTCAACTCACTCTGAGTTCTGATCGGAGAAACAATTTTGAAATGGGCAGTCAAATTGTTAAAAGCTGTAATACGTATCGGAGAAACAGCATTTTGTCTATAAATCGAGGTATCGCCTGTCGCGACAGAGTTTTTTAATTAGGGGATAACGAAGGAGATTAATGGCGGAAAAGTGTTAAGTGCGGGGGAAATTTTGAGGGTAATGTATGTGAAACTCTTATTTTTTATGATTAGTCATATATGAACCACGTGTCATTTTTGTCATTCTTTTGAAGGAGAAAGGGGGTATGGTGCTTAGATCCTTGAGGCAACGTGCTTTAGAGATATCTAAATAAGAAAGGTCTTGTCGAGTAATATCTCAATGTAAGTAAATGGTTATTTTTGGCAATGTCACTGTTTGTGTTTTTGGGTAGTTAAAACACACGATAATTATAGGGGAATCCTTTTGTGCGTGTCACAGACACTTTAGAGATAGGGACATGTGAAGGGGACTCGACATCCCATGTCGAGCCGATGTAGTAATTGAATTTGATAGCTAAAAAAATTGGTCAATCATGTGGTTTTGCACCATGTTTATAGACCATTATCTTAGGTCATTCTTCATGTTTGCCCAAACAAGAATATATATCATCCACAAGATTTTTCCTTGTGGATTTGTAGTTGGCACTACCTCCTCAATATTCCAAGTTCTTAACACTCATTAAATTTGAAGCATTTTCATGTGTATAATCTTATGTGTGTCTTTTTGAAATTTTGGTGTTATGGGGCTTTGCAGTATGGAGTGGTCAAAGAAGATGAGAGAAGACCAAATGTATGGGTGTTCTCATAAATCTTGTAAAGAATTCATTGAAAGAAAACACGCTAATTATTGATTCGTTAGATGTTATTTTCTAACATCATATACATATTTTTATATATCAAGTAAGGTTTTCATGATGACCACACTTTCCTCGACTTTGTGTTCTTACTAACAATGTTATCATAAAGGTTTGAACACATACCCGACACTTTTCTTATTATATTCTTGTTTCTCGACCAAAGACATGGCTTTATTTTCCTTCCTCCTAGTTTATTTTTTTGTGAACACAAACCACCATCGTCGGATGATTTGTTATATGAAACAGAAGAATATGATGATTTAGAAGCAAGAGTTACTAGATTTTTTGATTTCATGTTGTTTTTCTTAGAGGTGTTAATGGTGTAGCCACGATGAGGGTTTTTACATGAGAAAATGGCAAACGAAAAATGTGTCGAGCACATATACAAAGATAAAGGACATGTGGCAAAGTATGTCGACCTAGAGATTAATGATCCATGGATCGTGTACACTGTCATGCTTACTTCCAACAATAAATGAGAAAAATGGATTCATTATTATTATGGTTATTCGTGACAACAATTACCATTCAACACATGGAACTCGAAACCCCGTGGAGCTATTTTTGACAAGGGACTTGAAACTCTATGGAGATGGCATTTCGATGTAGGACCTTGTTAGGAATTAATGAGTACTTCACATGGGTAGTGAGTAAATTAATTATGTGAGGTAACAATATATATTGTTATGTTTGTTGTAATAACAACTCACGAGATAAAATAGGTGAGGTATATAAGTTAGAAATATATTTGTTATAATGTAAGGTGTTTAGGTTGTTTAAACAACTTATGTAGATAGAAGTTTAGAGAAGATTGTGTGAGATGTTCAGGAGTGAGTTTGGAGAAAACATTTAATTAAAGGAGCTCATCTCGTGTGAGATGTTTGTGGTGTGTGTGTGTGAGTAGTGTGCGGAGAAAACACTTTGGGCGTGTGTGTGTGTGTGCGTGTTAAAGGAGTTCATCTTCGTGTGTGTGTGTGTGTGTGTGTGTGTGTGCGTGTGCGTGCGTGTGTGTGTGTGTGTGTGTGTGTGTGTGTGTGTGTGTGTGTGTGTGTGTGTGTGTGTGTGTGTGTGTGTGTGTGTGTGTGTGTGTGTGTGTGTGTGTGTGTGTGTGTGTGTGTGTGTGTGTGTGTGTGTGTGTGTGTGTGTGTTATATGGAATATGGAATAACCAATGAAGAAGTATTAGTTTGAGAGTGCAAATTATGAACCAAATTATCATTTGGTATCAAACTAGGGAAAATCAAATGGATTTTCAATAAGTAAAAGAAAAGGGCAATATCTTAGTTCCTCGAGATCACCCCCATTCGTGAGAGATTAAAAAGTCACGAGTTTTAGCTTTGATCAAAGTAGTTTAGCCAATGTTTAGGTAGTTTTTACAAATTAAGGAATCTTGTACTAGCGTCTAATATTTATCATTTAAGTGTAGAATTTGCATATATAACATTCAAATCATGTGCACACAAATTTGATTTTACAATTCAAGCTACCTATCCATTGCCATTTATTTTCAGCAAGAGTTTAATAATTTTCTTGTGTAAATTCATCACTCGAAAAACACGTGATGTGAAATTCACCTCACTAGAGAAAACTTCAACATTTACATAAGTGTGTCTATAGATTTCGTCATCCACCGCCAATAATTCACCATCTTATATTTGGATTTCGTTTGAATTCAAATGTCTAGTCTTCTCTATGACGATTGTGTATTATTCACGTACCTATTACTAGCCAATTTTGGATCCCAAAGATGTGTCCTTACAAGATGAGTCAATCCTTAAGGTTTTTACATGGTAATTTGTCATTTGTCTACCAAATATGTGCAATCATTTCATATGTATGAAGTCATATAGAAATTTGAGAAAGAGGTGTTAGAAGTAGTTGAGCACAACCCTCTTGTGGAAAAGCGATACAAGCAATGTTTTCTAATTATTACCTTATCCATCATTGTGTGCATAGACGCGTTTCTAGTAAACATTCACTTTTGTTGAAAATGTCCACTTGTTCACGTTACATCTCTCGTATTCTTTTCATTTCTATACTCAAAAATCGTCATGTTTGTATCGCTTAAGGTTTGCACCGAGTTTGATGTGGAGGTCATGTTGATTGACTATGGATGAACAAATATATGAATATGTGCAAGTATCATATTGTGGCATTTGAAATTTCAATGCATGGGAGATATATACACTAGTATCCATGTGTATAGTGATAGTTGTTAGGTTTATTTATATTGTTGTTTGTCATTATGTTGAGTATAATGTTTATTTGCAAGTTGTGATTGTCTTTTGAGTCTTCATAAATAGGTTGTCAATTTCATGTGATTTAAAAGTAATCATATATTACTTTTTCTTTAATACAAAGTCTTGTCTTTAGTCAATGGTATATTACTAGTATGGTCACTAAATTTTTGGTAACTTTTAAAATGAGTCAATAGTTTTAACTAGTCTCATGTTGTTCAAATTTGCCAAGTCAATCAATTGTGTTATTTAGACCTAAATATCTCTTTGAATAAATTGGTGTCTATTGTCTTCTTACATAGAGTCAATTTAGAGCACATTCATGTCATATCTATAGTCAAAAGTCATTGGTTCTTATCAATAAAGAGTTGTGTCGTCAAATTATGTCGTCACAAAGTCCAAAGGTGTCAAATAAATTGTTTGTAAATTGGATGCATTTTTAGTGGAAACCGAAATCCAAATTGTTTCGCATGTGGGGGTTATAAAAACACTACGTGGTAACAATTGAGCTTCAACTTCCAATCAATTTACTAAGCAATGGTCAACTGGAGGATGGAGAAAACAAAGGCTAGAGGTCATTCAACATCCTCTCGCAAGTTCTTAAGCTAACATGAAGGTCGCACAATGTCATGGCAGTTGAATATAGTGTGTAGAATGCCTATGTCGAGAGTGGAATCTAGGAGCAGCAGAAATTGGCTTTGTTATCCAATATCACGTAATAGTGATTAAGTGCAACGTCTACAAGAGATAACGAGGACTTAATCCTTGTTTTTATTTTTCATGTTTTTAGTTTGGCGTGATTGACAATAAGAACAAAGTTACATTCATGTTAACATTTTTAATAAGTGAGCATAATTTTGATGTAATCCCCTGATGGAAACATGTAGTAGTAAATCTAAAGCATGTTGTATCGCAACATCATAATACTTGAAGAGGATAAATAGATGTGTGTGTCCTTGTTCATACCTAGGTTAGTGGTCATCCTATGAAAACCATTTTATGAAGGTTGAATAGATGTAGAATTCATGTTCATAGTTCCCACACTGGTTTGGTTAGATGAGTTCCCAGTAGTGCATGGTTGATGAGAGGTTGATGAGTTCCTTCTCTACCTTTAATTCAAGTCAGGACTAAGATCATGAGCAAGTAGAGGCAACACACTATATAAAAAGTGTAATGGTTTTTCTAACATGTTTGCACTATTGGGCGGGTTTAAAAGTAATTAGTGCTTCACATGGGTAGTGAGTAAACTAATTGTGAGGTAACAATGTGTGTGTGTGTGTGTGTTTCTTGTAATAACAACTCACGAGATAAAATAAGTCGGATATATAAGTTAGAAATATATTTGTTTTAACGTAGGTTGTTTATGTTGTTTAAACAACTTACCTAGATAAAATTTTAAAGAAGATTGTGTTAGATATTTGTGGGGTGAGTAGTTGTAGAAAACCTCTTGATTAAAGAAGCTCATCTTCCTATATGTATGTATATATGTAATGTGTTTTATGCAATAAACAATGAAGAAGTATTAGTTTGAGAGTGTTAGCTCTAAACCAAATTATCAAACCTCAAATTGTATGGCAATTTTTTCCGACAAGTAATGTCTCCCCTATATTTTGATAGCAATAATGTTTGGTCGATTCTTACATTAGGCAAGAATACAACAGTTTTGGGAGCCATTATTGCGCCTTCGATTAGAAAGTTTTCCTTTTTAATGGATTTGTAACTTTTAGGATTATTGCAATTAAATTACTATGTGTTTGAATAACATAAGTAGTTACGCCGAAAGGCGTTCCTTCAGCTGGGTTCGAGCTGAGGGCTCTCTGACGCATGTCAGAGAGGAGACGGCCGAGATGAGGTCGGTCAGGACGACGTCGATCACGGATGCGATCTGGCCCTCCATGCACTGTACAAGAACTGTTACTTGATAAATATCTGCTGCACGGTTTTTTGCGGTGTACGCTGAAGCATGGCTGCTTTTTCTGTGGGTAGGTTTGGAATTCTGGTTGCCTCCGTGAATGAATAAAACCCTTCGCGTATGGCAGCTAACACAGTTGTTTCTTTTCCTGTCGTGGGCTTTGGTAGGTTTGGGGTTTGCGTGCTTTAGAGGCCTGCATCTACATTCGTCTAAAATAATTCATGGTTGGACTGTTCTTCGACTGTAACCCAGGTGATGCTCTCGATAAGCTGTGGTTTTTTAGTGTGACGGAGCCAGAATTGCTTGCAGAAGGGGGTAACTTGGAAATCCGTATCAAACCAGATCCTGAAAATCTTTTGCGTGGGTAGGTTTGGAATTGGAATTGCTTGCAGAAGGGAGTACTTGTCCAGTTTTTCTATCATGCTACCGAGGCATTATGTGGTTGACATTAATCTTAGAACTCTAGATTTAATAAAAATTAGTACTGTGTTTTATGGAGATATATTTATTTATTGATATTCACTTATATGTTTTGGGGTTTTAATGGCAGTAAACAGGAGCGACTGGAGTTTTTATATGATTCTGGACTGGCCGTGGGAAAAAGCAGCTCTGATAGCTTTGCATTGGGTGAGCCCCCCGGAGCGACAGAAGACTGAGTGGTTTTTTAGTGTGACAGAGCCAGAATTGCTTGCAGAAGGGGGTAACTTGGAAATCCGTATCAAACCAAATCCTGAAAATCTTTTGCGTGGGTAGGTTTGGAATTGGAATTGCTTGCAGAAGGGAGTACTTGTCCAGTTTTTCTATCATGCTACTGAGGCATTATGTGGTTGACATTAATCTTAGAACTCTAGATTTAATAAAAATTAGTACTGTGTTTTATGGAGATATATTTATTTATTGATATTCACTTATATGTTTTGGGGTTTTAATGGCAGTAAACAGGAGCGACTGGAGTTTTTATATGATTCTGGACTGGCCGTGGGAAAAAGCAGCTCTGATAGCTTTGTATTGGGTGAGCCCCCGGAGCGACAGAAGACTGAGGCAGACAATGAGCTGAATAAGGCGAGTTTCTGATTTTTTTGTAGGTTTTTAGTGTCAGTTGTTTTGGGTTTGATTATGAGGTTTGTTTTATTTTGAGTATTTGTTTTCCCCCTGATTTTTTAATGATCTTTTTTGGCCGAAAAAACTTTTTTGAGGTTTCCGGCCACCTGTAACATTTTGAAGGTTTTAAACATGCCTCGTGTGTATGTACCACATAATGTTTATACTACAACCTTGCTAGAGTTATGGGTCAAGCTATTTCAGTTGTGCATTATCAGTTTGTGTTCTAAGTTGCTTTTATGGCATCCCAGAGCCTTCACCACAATCCATGCTGCTGTCCATTTTCTGGAAATAAGTCTATCTAATCATGTTCCAATCCTCATCTGGGATGTCCACGTCAACAGTGCCTTCCCTAGGAACCTGCTATTCAGGAGCTGGATTTATTCTCGGAAAGTTCGTTGTGCCAACAAGATACTCGAGACAGATCTTGCTATATGCTTGATGGAAAATTTTCTTTTGTTTTTCTTTAGTAATCTTCAAGAGGAAATTCACCTGCACACTGTATTAGCGTATCCTTTGCACATATCTATCTCTTGTTGAACACTTGAAGCAAAGTTGACGAGATTGACTTCAGGAGGAGTGCAAATGAAGAGGACCTTTTGGGGCTTCTTCTATTAAGGTAAGCGGTGGCGAATTGCAGACTTTGTTTTTTCATCCCCTTGTCTTTGCTCAAATTTGTATCGGGCCATAGATATGTTTACTTTATGTTTACTTTTGCTATCTTGCCCAGAATTGCCTTTTTGTGTTCTTAAGGGCAAGCTTGTGGTGGTTTCATGGTTGAGCACCTCTGCAAGCTCTCGAAACAAAGTAGAGACATTTTCATACACCCTTTATTCCCCCCGAGGTGTGGTCCAAATTGTATAACTCCGGACCTTATACTTTTCTTACAATCACCTATTCTTCTTCTCTAGCTTACTTGCTCCTACTAGCCCTGCTCAGAGTCTTTTTTCTTCATAACTTTTGTTAGGAGGCTTCATTTCACAAAGTAGTCACCATTTGCCATACCTATTTGGCCTTTATTCTTGTGTGCGAGGTTTCCCGATATCTCATCATCATCATAATGATTCTTTCAAAAGATTGCAAGAAATTGCTTGGTCCAAAAAGGTACAAAAATGGATTTTATGAAAATAAGAAAAATATTGCCATCAATGCGTAGAGCTTGAGAAAATATATACTTTTAGAGAAGACGACACCTAAAACGGAGCCACAGAATGAAAGTTATGGCACATGCAAGTTTTTGCTGCTACATCTTCCCGGACCCTTTCCAAAAATGGCAAATTTTTTTCCATCCTTGCGATTTTTTCACCAAAAAAAAAAATTGCCAAAAAGGAAAAAAAAATATGCACATGTCGGGGGGTCTTCAAAACCCGACACAAAGGGAAGGCGGGTTTCGGAGGCGAACCCGACACAAACGCAAAGAAAGCACATGTCGGAGGGATCGCAAAACCCGACATAAAGGGATTCGGGTTTCGGGTTTCGGGAAACATGAGACACGAAACATGCAAATCGCAAGGCATGTCCCGATGCTTGACAGTTCCGCAAACCCGACACACTACAAAGGCAAATCGGGTTTTGGAGTCGGTAAAGCATGATGCGAAAACATGTCGCGGCATCCTCCAAACCCGACACAAAGGAAAACTTGGAAAATAGCGGTGAATATATATACATATATTATTATAAATTTATATTATTGTATACTTATATCATTATATATAGACAAATCATACAAAAAAGCATCCATCTACCATAATCATCATCATCATCATAATGATTCTTTCAAAAGATTGCAAAAAGTTGCTTGGTCCAAAAAGGTACAAAAATGGATTTTATGAAAATAAGAAAAATATTGCCATCAATGCGTAGAGCTCGAGAAAATATATACTTTTAGAGAAGACGACACCTAAAACGGAGCCACAGAATGAAAGTTATGGCACATGCAAGTTTTTGCTGCTACATCTTCCCGGACCCTTTCCAAAAATGGCAAATTTTTTTCCATCCTTGCGATTTTTTCACCAAAAAAAAAAATATGCCAAAAAAGGGAAAAAAAAATATGCACATGTCGGGGGGTCTTCAAAACCCGACACAAAGGGAAGGCGGGTTTCGGAGGCGAAGAAACATCAGGCAGAAACATGTCGGAGGAGCGGATAAACCCGACAGCAAAGAGATGTGTCGGAGGGGTTAGAAAACCCGACAGGAAGGACATGTCGGAAGGGTCGCAAAACCCGACACAAACGCAAAGAAAGCACATGTCGGAGGGATCGCAAAACCCGACACAAAGGGATTCGGGTTTCGGGTTTCGGGAAACATGAGACACGAAACATGCAAATCGCAAGGCATGTCCCGATGCTTGAGAGTTCCGCAAACCCGACACACTACAAAGGCAAATCGGGTTTTGGAGTCGGTAACGCATGAGGCGAAAACATGTCGCGGCATCCTCCAAACCCGACACAAAGGAAAACTTGGAAAATAGCGGCGGAAGCGGGTTTCGGGAAAACGCAAACATCAAACACATGCCGGGGCTTCTTTCAAACCCGATTCAAAATACAATCCGCTATAATGAGATGAGTTAGGTGCGGATGTGGAGGTGGTTGGAACAAATTTCGATTTCTTCACTCCTCTTTTTCTTCTATAAAATGTAAGGAGAGGCTCTTTTTCTGTTAGGAGGCTTTCTATCCATTTTGAGATCATGAAAAAAATGGGCTTTTGTGATTGGTGGGATTGCATTACATTTTACCTTTTTCTGCGAACTCTAAGCTACTATCCTTTACCTTGGCATCATTCTTTTGAACCGCTTCGACCTTCCCTTCCGCTTTTGCTTTTAATGAACCGGACTATCGTGTTCGATTTTCTAGGTGGGGGCGTAGCTTTCGGTTTGGTTGTTTGTTTTGGTGTTTTCTTTCACATTCTTCGTTGATCGTTGCATTTGTCGTGCAGCACATCCATTCTCCTCTAGTTGTTGCATTGCAACCATGGACACAACTTTAACAGAAGGAGGTATTGCGCGCCTAATGTCCGGTTGCTCGGACACGGGTTCCACGTTCCAGCTCCTCAACATATCTCCTGTGCGGTCTCTGTTGAACAGCTGCACCCAGCATCGAGTTGACCTTTCTGATGGTATTCACATCCAGAAGGCATTGTTGCCCTCCAAGTTTTCAAAACTAGTTGCAGACAAAACGTTGACAGAAGGCACAATAATTCAGCTGCAAAAAACCGTTTGCAGGATGGTCGACCATGAAATGTAAGTAGCCAATATTTTGACTTCCCTCTCGTCTTTTCTATCTCACACAATGTTTCTTGACATTTTCTTTCCTTGCATTGCATGCGTGCAGGACCGTTTTAATAACCGATATGGATATATCGAAAGAAACATATCCACAAGTTGGTTCTCCTTCCCGGATCCCTAGCCATGTTGTACGGGGCAAACAAGCCTGTGTTGACCACCTTGAGGGTGTGCCCAAAACTTTGTTTCCGCAAACACCGCCTCAAAAGATTTATGCTTCCTCGAGACCAGCATCGAAGGCCATTTTCATAAACGACTTGAACACAACCATGCGTGTTTGGTCCATAGAGGGCAGAGCAGTCGCAAAAAACTCCATGCAGACATATAGTAATGATAACGGCAATGGTTGTTTCTTTGGTTTCGACTTCGTGGATGGCAGAGGTGGTGAAATCCGCGTCTCCTGTTTCAATGAGATTGCAGAAAAGTTCTATGGCACAATAGAAAATGAACAAACGTACACCATCTCTAACGGAAGAATTGGAAAAGCAAAAGAAAAGTTCAACAACCTGAACAGCACACTCGAAATTTTCCTTTCGGCAGCATCTATTGTCCGGCCTCTACATGTCAACGATCAAATCATACCTTTACACCACTTCCACTTTGTCCCCATCAAAGACATACCTGGAAGACCTGCCGGATCTTTTGTTGACATTCTTGGTGTAGTTCTTGTTATTTCTCCACGATCCACCATTCGCAGACGTGATCAGACAGAAACATTCAAGCGAACTGTGCAGGTTGAAGACATGTCCGGATTTAGTGTTTCCATCACTTTGTGGGGTCAACATTCAACTGTGCTTGGAGAAGAGCTAGAAGAATTCCTTTCGATTCCGCAGAAACCAGTTCTTGCTCTTAAAACAGCTCGTATTTCCAGCTTCAACGGAACATCTCTTGATACTATATCCACTACAAAATGGTTTGTTAATCCAATGATTCCTGAAAGCCTCCCTCTGCAGGAATGGATTGCATCTGATGCTTTCAATGTCCTTGCACCATCTATCACAAACAGGGTTCTAGGGCCTCCATCTGCCTTGTCCTCTCCGGCAACAATAGCTCAGGTCCTGCAAATGGGTAACACAGATAAAAATGAATGGGCTACAATTACAGCAAAAATCACAGACATTTCATTGGACAATTTTTATTACTTGGCATGCCCTTTAGTGAAAAATGGTACACAGTGTCGCAAGAAAGTGCAAGAACTGGAAAACGGGTCCTGGTTTTGTGGGAAATGTAATATTCCTATCCAAAAATGCGACTACAAGTATGCACTCCGTGTCACTTTACAAGATAGCACAGGAGAACTTCAATCCGTAACTGCATTTGATGAGACTGCTGAAAATATAATGGGCGTCAAAGCTGAAGACTTGCAGTTTTTAAGCATAGATGATGGTGCAACAACTGAAATTGCAGACCAAGTGATAGGCCACGAATATCAATTTACGCTCTCCATAAAACTTGAAACATACCGTGAGAAGAAGCAATTTAAATGTGTCATTATAAAGTCCCACAAACTTGAAGCTACGGCTTCGCTTCCTGATTTACGTTTGCGTAACACTATACAGGCTTCACTGCATTTGTGTTCCCCCCTTGTAAAGCTCTCTTGGTCTCTTGATATGCTAGCGCCCTTTCCAATAACTCTTTCTTGTACAGACGAATGTCTAGTTGTTCCTTTTTGCTCTGCTTTTGCTTATGTAAACTCGGGTTCAATGGATATCGATATATATACGTTTTGTTTTGTAAATTTTGTCACACTCTCTATGTTCTTGAATATCAATAATTGGAATTCCTAAGCCTTTTCCTTTAAAAAATAAATACTAGTGATGGTCTTTTATATTGTATGGACATGTTCTTTCCTTCGAACACTTTCCTGTATTCATAACTTTCGTTGAATGAGCTTTATTAGTGCTATGTTCCTTTACATGCAATTTTTGAGCATAGATGATGGTGCATCAACTGAAATTGCAGACCAAAGGCCGCGAATATCAATTTACGCTTTCCATCAAACTTGAAACATACCGTGACAAGAAGCAGTTTAAATGTGTCATTATAAAGTCGCACAAACTTGAAGCTTCGGCTTCCCTTCCCTGAATTACGTTTGCGTAACAATATACAGGCTTCACTACATTTGTGTTCCCCCCTTCTAAAGCTCTCTTGGTCTCTTGATATGCTAGCACCCTTTCCAGTACCTCTTTCTTGCACAAACGAATGTCTAGTTGTTCCTTTTTGCTCTACTTTTGCTTATGTAAACTCGGGTTCAATGGATACCGATATATATACGTTTTTTTTTGTAAATTTTGTCACACTCTCTATGTTCTTGAATATCAATAATTGGAATTCCTAAGCCTTTTCCTTTAAAAATTAAATACTAGTGATGGTCTTTTATATTGTATGGACATGTTCTTTCCTTTGAACACTTTCCTGTATTCATAACTTTCGTTGAATGAGCTTTGTTAGTGCTATGTTCCTTTACTTGCAATATACATGCGCAAAACAACTTTCGTATTCTTTTCCTTTACTCCATGTATGGCTAGATGCACAGTTTTTCCTTTACTTGTCTCATACTTTTGTTCCTGCTGCAAAACGTTGCAGGATTCCCCATGTCTGCAGAGCAACGATTAGCTCGACGAAGAGAAATCTACGCCAAAAACAAAGAGCAAATAAATGCGGATCAGCGCCGCCGTTACCATGCTAGAAAAAGCACACATTGTACATCTTTCTTCCCCCTTCCTGCCCCGTACAGGCCCCCAGCACCTGCCCTTCCATCGCCCCATTCTATCTCTCGCGATGCCTCCTCGGCCAACTCCGCAAATGTTATTCTCGCCCCGCCCTCCGCTCCACTTTGCCCTTTCCTTTCGCAAAACACTTCCACCCTTCCCTTCTATGGGGCCCGTGTACCCTGGGATACACAACACTTCCCTTCTCGAGCGACACATTCCTCTTCCCCCCCATCGACCTCGTACTCTCCAATGTCCTCCGCTTTCTCCCTTCCTGTTGATGCTCTGCCGACCTCTTCGCATTCGGTTGTGCTGCCTTCCCCAGCTTCCAATACATGCCAAAACCTTGAAGGGTTTTGGTCTGCTGGAATGTTCCCTTCCGAGCCATCCGCCTCTTCTTCGTCCTCCTTCGCAGATGCACAAAGGCGTTTCCGCAAAAGGCTAGATTCCCTTTCCGTTGCAAGCACATGCACTGTCTGTTTGGAGAATTACCCTGGCATTCAAACTAGGTGTTGTTCAGGATCTATCCTTTGCTCCAGATGCAGGCTTGAGAAACAAGGACACCGGTTTTCTTCTTGGAACAACATGGACCACAGGCCCAACCATCATCATCTACTGATCTTTGACACAAGTTGAAGAAATGTTGATTGCTAGAGTTAACCCAATTCTCCAAGTAACCCATGCACGTGGTGGACAATACAAATACTCTGGGCACACTATAAGCTTCCCCCAAGATATCTCTACCATAGCAAAGTACCTCCCTCGACGGCTCGGCGATTTGGATCTGGTTCTTGTGCAAAAGGCAGGCTCCCAGGACACAAAATACGATTTCTATGTTAGTAGATCTCGTGTATGGCAGGCACTTCAATACAAAATTTTGCATGACCCATACTACAAGGATGTTCTTGTTGACAATGAGGCCCTCAACGCTCTTCCCGTACAACAAACAAATATTTCCTCCTCCCTCAATTCCATACCGATGGACATCCCCACCTCTTCAGACGATGTTGCACCTGATTCCGGCGATGATCCTTCTCTCTGCAATTTAATTGACGCCCGCTCTTCTTCTTTCGTCCCTTCTGCCCACAACTCCGGCACCGAAGACGAGCATATCTCACAGTTCCTTCTCTCCCATGATCAAAACATGCCTTTCACCATGCCTTGGCCAGACATGAGTCTTTCTCCCATAAATGAATACACCACTGAGGGTCTATTTTCCATGGCATTCCCAACTTTGTTTCCTAAAGGTAAGGCTATGTTTAGACAACCTCGCATGAAAGAGGTACTTTTACATGAATATGCCCTCCATTTAATCCGTTTCCATGATAACCGCTTCGGTTCCCACCCCCGGTTTCGCTATTTCTTGCTTAACCTCATCATGCGGCATAGGAGCCAATCTACAGCAGCCGTTTTCATGCAACAAAACCTAGAAAATGCCATACCGCCAACTATAGCTGACCTCCGAAAAAAATTGCTTGAAGACCCTGCATATTCGCTTCCGGATACCTTGATGCGGTTTGGAAATAACCTGCGCGGAACCCGCTCCTTTTGGTCCAAATACAGAGGAGAGATATCGGATATGGTTGAACAATTGGGAGCACCTACGTTCTTCTTCACTCTTAGTGCTGCAGATACTAAATGGCCTGATTTGCATAGCTGTATGCCTGGTGTTCCGCCTCCTGATCATCGGTTCGCACAAAGATTTAGAACAAACAACATTATCGACCACCCCCATCGTGTTTCTGCTTACTTGCACCAGAGGTTCACAATATTCCGCGAGGAGGTCCTGCAGAAACACCTTGGAGCCAAGGACTACTGGTACAGGTAAACAAAAATTAAATGCCTCGTCTGCCAGGTCTTTTGCTTCTCTTTATTTCTAACTGCCTTTTTCCTCTAGGTACGAATGGCAACATAGAGGCTCTGCACATGTTCACGGTTTCCTTTGGCTTGATGGCGCCCCCAATGTTGACACAATAGATTGGAATGACAATGCTTCTGTTGAAACAACAAGACTGTACTTTGATCAATATGTTTCTGCATGGAACCCTAGAGCTCCTGCATGTAGACCTACATTCTTTCAAAGATCTCTCGAGGATGATCCCTGCTTGCTTTCCTCTTCAGAGGTTCTGGCTTCCAACCCTATGCACGACCTCGAGGAACTTATAAACCGGGTTCAGCGCCACACCAAATGTTCTACACAGACATGTCTCCGAAAAAAAGGTTCCAGAACTATATGTCGTTACAGTGCTCCTTGGGAAACACAGTCTTTTTCTTCCTTGACCATTGATGCCAACAAAAGCGTTAAATACCTTCCTTTCAGGAATGATGACAGATTAAACATTCACAATAAAGCCATGCTAGCTATATGGAGAGCAAACATTGACTGTCAGCCTGTACTATCTCGGCACGCTGTTCTTAAATACATTGCAAAGTATGCCTCTAAAGCAGAGCAACGCTCAGAGACATACCACCAAATGTTGTCTAGGCTTTGTTCGCATGCCAGCCCAGATTTCCCTTCCTCTTTTGCAATACGAAAGATGCTCACAGAAAGTGTTGTTGAACATGACATAAGTGCACAAGAAACTTGTCACTTGCTTCTCAAGCTTCCTCTTGTTGTGTCCAGCCGGCAGACCGTCTATTTAAATGTGGGCAAAAAAATACTTAGGCGCCTTTCTGCATCGGCTACTCATGAACAAGATACATCACAGCTTCTTGATGCGTACCTTGTCCGCCCACCATCAATGGAGTCCCTTTCCCTTATCCAAATTGCTCGAGGGTGGAATTACAGCAAATACCGAAAAAAAGAGAAATGGAAACAACGCACTACGCCAGCAATTGTCCGCGTGTACCCAAGGTTTTCCATCATTCCGCCAACTAATACTGAGGCTTTCCACCTTTTACGTTGAGTGCGAGCTCTGTTCATCAAGCCTTTCCGGAACATTCCTTCAGATGTTGGTTCCTCGCCAGATGTTGTTACTTCCAATTGGCGCCTGTTCAAAAGTTCATACAAACCGTGGCATATTAGAAGAATAGACACGGAACCTGATACATCTCCAGATGTTTCGTCTGAATCTGACACAGACCCAATGCAGACAAGCGAGAGAATCTATGAATGGCAACTTTTAGCAGGCGTCCGTCAGGACATTCTGAAGGTCTTGACCATCTGGAAATGCTTGGCCTCCGAGAATATGACTCCCGCTATGTTTGGTCCTCAAACAACGTTCCGGTTCATTTGGTTGACATCGGCCCCTCTTTTGTCGAGAATGGTAGGGCTAATTATTGCCCTGCCCATACAAATCCATCTAGTTTGCCTTCTTTGTCGACTTTTTCCGATAACCAGCAACTAGCCTTCAGTACAATACTCGACCACTTTTCCTCAACACACAGCCTACCACCCCTTCTTCTCATTATTCAAGGAACTGCAGGAACAGGCAAGTCATTCCTTATCCACTCTCTCCGGTCTGCCTTCTCCTCCCTCGCTACCCCTGCCATTTCACCCCTTCTTTTGCTTGCCCCTACTGGTGTGGCCGCTTTTAACATTTCCGCATCGACCGTTCATTCCAGCCTCCGGATTCCCATTCGTGATTTAAAGCCCCTTGAAGGCCAAGCTTTGACCTCCTTTCAAGACTCTTTAAAACATGTCACATACATTTTGATTGATGAAATGAGCTTCATTGGTCCTAAACTACTTGCAAAAATTGACTTACGCCTGCGTGAGGCCTTCCCGCACTTCCGTACTTCCCCCTTCGGAAATAGATCAATGATTCTTGTTGGAGACCTTGGTCAACTTCCACCCGTTATGGACATTCCGCTATATGCCAGTAATTCCTACGGTGGATCCCTTTGGCGGAAATTTCTAAATTCAATCTCGTTAACGTCTATATTCCGACAACAAGGCTCTGCTCCGTCTCAAATTTCCTTTCGCAATTTGCTTCTCAACATCCGAAATGGTGTGGCCACCCTTCCAGATTGGGAGACTTTGATGTCTCGCACCGACTCTTGCCTCTCGCAACAAGAACTTCTATACTTCCACAATGCCCCCCACCTCTTCTCAACAAATATTCTTGTTAAAAAACACAATTTACAAATGCTGAAGGAACTCAATTCTCCAGTTGCCTTGTCCATTGCTCTGAATACAAGAAGAAGTGACTACAATGATCCTGATGACGACCAGCTAGAACAAATAGTGCTCCTTTGCAAAGACCAAAAAATCATGCTCACTGCTAATTTATGGATTGCTACCGGGCTTGTTAATGGCGCAACTGGCACTGTCGTTGACATTGTTTATTCCCCTTCCTCGGCTCCACCTTCTTTGCCTTCTTTTGTAATTGTCGACTTTGAACGCTATTCCGGTCCACCGTGGAATCCGTCAAATCCCACCCACATCCCCATTCCCCCCATTTCAAGAGGTTCCCGTACACAACTGCCTTTAAAAATGGCCTGGGGGTTATCGATTCACAAAGCCCAAGGACTCACCCTTAGTCATGCCACCATAGACATTGGATCCACTGAGAGACCAGGCCTTACTTTTACTGCTCTTTCGCGCGTCCCCTCCTTGGAAAAGATTCGTATCTCCCCAGCTTTCTCGTTTGACCGCTACTCAAGAATTTCTTCAGCCTCCCTCCTGCAATTCCGAAAACAAGAAGAGCTTCGCCTCCAATCCCTACCACCGTCCCCTATAACCTTCGCCGTCTCAAACAGCCCGCCCCCGTAAAATCCTCCGCTCATAGCATTCTCGCCTTCTCCTTTTCACCTTTTTCTCGGTACTTCCCCTCCACTTCCTCTTCTGCATCTAACAACTATGTAAATATTTGGCTTGTTATACTATATAATTTTAGCTTCTTCACCGCTCTGTTGTATATTTTTCCTCTCCGGCCCGACACCAGGGCAAATCGCGACAACCATGTGGAAAGAGGAGTCGGATAAACAAGGAACGAATACATGTCGGGGGTTTTCCAAAACCCGACAGCAAAGGAATCGGGTTTCCGGGACGCGAATGCAATTCGGGTTTCCATGGCGCAGAAGCATGTCGGGTGGCTTTCAAAACCCGACAACAAAAGAAATGCCGGAAGGGTTAAAAAACCCGACGCACAAAGAAACGCGGGTTTAAGCGGCGGAAAAACATATCGGGCGAACAGCAAAGGAAAACATGTCGGTGTTTCTTCCAAACCCGACAAAGGAGAAATGTGTCGGGAGGTCTCCAAAACCCGACGCACCAAGCAAATCGGGTTTTCGGGTCGGAAACGCATGAAAAGGGAGCATGTCGTGAGCCCACCAAAACCCGACACCAAAGGAGCATGTCGCAAGGGTTCCAAATCCCGACGCAAGGCAATCCGGGTTTCGTGGGCGGAACAACATGGCGCATCGAATACATGTCGGGAGGTCTTCAAAACCCGACAGCAAGGGAATTCGGGTTTCCGGGGCGGGAAGACATGGCGGAGGAGCATGCGGGGAAAACATGATGCGCCACCGCCCAAACCCGATGCACATGCGAGCCATACCTCCGAACCCGAAAACAAGGGAAAACTTGGAAAATGCAGCGGAACCGGAAGTCGGGAATACACGAACAACAAGCATATGACGGGACTTCTTTCAAACCCGGTTCAAAAAATATAGTTCGCCATTTTTCGGTGGTTGGGGTTCTTACCTACCGCCACAATGAGGAGTTAAGTGCAGTTCCGGAGGTAGTTGGGGAAGCTTCGAATCCTTCTCCTCTCTCATTGTCTTCATATAAATGTAAGGAGAGGCTGTTTTAAAAAAGGCTGGACATTCTTGTTTTGGCCCCTCCCTTCTTCTCTTTGGCAGGTGGAGTTGTGGAGCTCAAACCTCCCATTCGAAACTGTAATGCAGCTTTGCCTCTTGGCATTTTGCAGTTTATTGTATCAACCTTTGAAGCAAATAAATGCATGTCTGTGGATGATTCTCAACCCTCTATGTGTTTCATTTTGCATCCTTCTGATCTTTCACTGTGAATATGTTTATCTGTGCATGATATTGCATTGCATTTCTGTGGTCTGTGTTTAATTGGCAAAACATATGTTCTTCATTCCTCGGTGCATCACATCCTTAGCTTAGGTTTATTTTTATGCATTTTTCTCTCCCTGTCTCCTTGGTAGTTAGATTAGGTTTTTTGGGCTAAACCTCTGCGTTTTATTGGTGCATCTGGACAGAGGAATAGGAGCCGGCCTTCATCCGGAGAGCTTTTCCGATTTCGCAAGGTCCCACACTTGGGAAAAGTTCCATGTTGTGCAATCGCACTGGGAGTCTCAAACGATCGCGTTGCGGAGTCCCGGTCCTGCTTTTCAGACACCAACACGCTCCTCATTACTCCTTTCATTCTCGCAAATGTTCTCCTTTTTTAATGCATTGTTCTCTTGTTTTTTCTTCTCTTCATTTCATACAATTCTTAGTTTCCTCTTTTGCGATTGCTAGTACTAAATGCTTATACATACGAGGTTAGGGGTTTGAATCTTTGACACTCGATAGGAATGAATGTGTCGATGACTTACGGTAATTAATCAATGATGTTCAATCGTTTATTTGTAAACCCATTAAGCGTAACATATATTCATCGTATGAAGTCATTTGGAGGACTAAGTTACAAGATGTATATATTATTAGTATTTATGATAAGGTGAGTTTCATTGATCATTTTTATATGGAATAAAAACATCCACTTTTATCATTGAATCTAATATGCAATAACATATACTAAATCTTCATCACATGTTTTGAGTGAACAAAGGGTGAACTCACAACTTAAACCACCGAAAATAGTTATTGAGACAAAGTGAAAAAATCCCAAATTATAAATAGTAATTTAAAATGGGATATGTAAATCACATGGTGGTAAAATAGATGAAGATACTTATTTTTATAATCTAATAATATATATAAAAATAAGATATTAAAATCAATAAACATTATGTACTTTATTAAAAAAATTATATAGAGAATAGGAAAAACATAAGCACCATTTGTAAACAATATTTGATATCACAATAAAACAAAAATTCTTATAAATTTATTTTCATAATTAAAAATAAATTTAATATAGGTTTCAATTTATTTAATTTTGTAAACATTAACTATAATAAATGGTTTCCTATTAATAAATATTGTTTATTTTTCACATTTTTGATAGATTGGAGTTGTAATTGGTGCTTCCATTTAAAAACTTCTTTTATTTGATTATTATTATTATATTTAGTTTCCAATAAAAATTATATGAGTTTATGAGATTTTATGCTTTCATAGTTCATAGATCAATGTCATACCAGTTTTGGAAAGAAACTATGTGAAATTTTATTACTCTATGTTTATGATCACCTTTTGTCAACTATCACTGGGAGAACTTCAAGAGTGAGATGAGAAGCCAAAAACCAAATATAAATTACTTAAAAGAACACAAATAAAATGTAAATAAATCCAATGCAAACAATATTCTCCCATTAGGAAACAATAATGTAAATAATAAAATTTACATTTCATTTTTAATAAAGAATTAGGAGTGATTATTTTATTAGATTAAATTTTAGATGAACTCTTATATTTTTACAAGAATTTAACCATCTACCTATATTTAAAATATCTATACATTTTCAAAAATAAATATAAATTATTAAGTTAAGAAAATTGATAAATTGTTTATTTTATTGTTAACTTAAACTAAAAATTATCTTATAAATTGGACAAAAATTTAGACCTATAAACTCTTTAGGTTCTAACTGTGTACTTACATTTATAGAACACATAAATAAGAAAAAATTAATTAAAGTATAGCAAAGTCTCGAGACTCCCAGGTGGCTTTTGATGGAGCAATCGAGGCCGGCCTCTCTAGAATTTGTGTGAATATAGATATAGAAAGAGATCTACCCGACATCATTACTATGAAATTGAATTTGAGTAGTTGAAACATACACTTGAATGGGATACATCTATTTCTAGTTGTAAAAAATGTAATAAATTAGGCCACAATGTTAAAGCTTGCTCAAAGAATATCAATACTTTCGATAGCACAAGGGAACAAAAACATAATGCAAAAAATTGAGAAATTGTCTAAGATAAAGTATAAAAAGAATGCACAATAAAATATAGAGACCAAGAAACCACCAAAAAACCTAAAGAATTTGTGGACAAGGAAAACCCCTTTGCATGCCTTGAAATCCAGGAGAAAAAATTCATGGAGGAAGGGGAGTATTTTGAGAAAACATATATAAATGAGCTCCTTATACCATTCATAGAGATAGAGGAAGAGGATGAAATATATAAGAAAGATGAATATTCATTAGAAATGGCTCAAGAAGAATCAAGAGAAGCATCATAAAGAGAGAAAAGAAGCAATACATCAAGATTAGGAAAAAGGAACAACAACAGAAGCCAAGGAAGGATTGGAAACAGTTCCAGATGAAGAAAAAGACCCAGGGAAAGGATAAAATCAGAAGAAGAGTGAGGAAATCAATATCATAGTGACTCCTATTAAAGTAAAAAGTAACAACCAAGAATCCTAATCCTTTAAAAACCCCAAAAAATCTGATATAGGGGGACGAAAAACTAGAGGAAAGTTGTCTAGTAAAGAGGAGAAAAAAAGAACCATAGAAAAGGATATTTGAACAGAAAAGATTTAAAAATGGACTTAAAAGGGCCAAAAACCTCATAATACTAACATAAGAGGCCTCAATGGAAAATTAAGAAAGTAAGTAAATCTTTTGTTATTGCAGTTTGTTTATTTTAATTTTTATTCTGGATTGTTCTTGAACTGTATTATCACTAGTTTTGGGCTGATTTTATGTTGTATACTCCACATGTTTTTTTGTGTGTTATAGTTTTGACTCATGAAATTTATATGGTCATCTCTGTATTGTAGATCCTTATTATAATAGGGTAGGAACCCTTTCAAAACCCTTCTTTTACTAATTATCAATAAAAATTAGTTAAAGTCAATTTAAATAACCTATAGAATCAATCGAATAAAATAACTTAAAATAACACTCTGCAATGAGGATGTGATATAGATTAAAATATTAGTTTAAAATCCCTTCCCTTTGACACCTATTACTGTTGATTTTGATACTATTTACTCTACTTATGGACATTTTGTATTATTCTGACTTACCATGATGTAGATGTTAGAGATACGAGACTATTATTGGTTTTCAATTCTTAGTATGATCTTTGTGGACATTTAGAGTCATTTGATATGGATGATGATATCTTTATTGACATGGTTATATATATTTCTGACATGCGATATTTTCATCACACTAAGTAGGCCTTGATAATTGAACTAATGTTGTGATCATTTTGACATGGATGAAATGTAGAATAGAGATGTTATTAGAAATTTTAAATGATATCGTAATTTCCTAGATGATGTTTTGATACATATGTAGATGTTTTTGGATTTAGAATTGCATATTTTATCTTGTATGTTTTGATGCGGCCATGAGGTCGAAGGAGCTATTATGTGTTTTTCAGGTAAATATATTCACAACAAACAACAGGAGGATTAGAGACCAACAACATTGGAGTGCTAAGTGAATTCAATAAGGCTCACCATGACAACATGTATTTTTGTAAGTGTGTTTGAATTATTGTTATGGGGTTCCCATGGGGAGTACCTCTAATTGTTACCAAGGAGGTTATGTGTTGTCTTGTATTTTAGTTTCCTTTATTTAATTTTAGTATGTGAATTTTAGTGATGTAATTTCCTTGTATTAATTATTTAGATTTTGGTTTATATTCCCTTTTATCTTCAGGAGTTTTGGTGTCTTATTTAAGTTAATTAATCTTTTGTAAACTAAATTATGAATGGGTCAAAGGAATTCATTTATTACACTAGATGGTTCTTGGAATTTTTGTTGTAAGTTGTGTGCTTGTGATCTTGAGTGTTGTACACTCTACCCCTTAATGGAAATTCTAATTTGGCCTTAAGGGACAATTTAGGAAGCTTTTGGGACAAGTTAAGCTTGTCCCACACCTCTTAAATTTCAATACCAACTGTTGATGGTGAATCACAAGCACCCCAGTGTCTCGCAACTCGATGAGTTGAGATTCTCGATACGATTGCATAACATGGAGCTTTTCCCAAGTGTGGGACCTTGTGAAATAAAAAAATCTCTCCGGATGATGGCAGGTTCTATTCCTCTATTTAGATGCACACGTAAAAATGTAGAGGGTTTACTCAAAAACCTAATCTAACTTACCAAGGAGACAGGGTAAGAAGATGCATAAAAATAAACCTAAACTAACAAAGGTGATGCACCAAGGAATGAAGAACAACTGTCTTGCCAATAAACACAAACCATTAAAATGCAATGCAAGATCATGCACATATAACCAAATTTGTAGTGAAAGATCAGGAGGATGAAAATGAACATAGAGAGGGTTGAGAATCATCCACAGACATGTATTATTTGCTCCAAAGATTGATACAATACACTACAAAATGCCAAGAGGAAAAGTTGTATTACAGGTTTTTAGATGGGAGGTTTGAACTCCACAAATTCACCCCGAAAGGGAAGAAGGGAGGGCAAAACAAGAATGTCCAACCTTTAGAAAGAAGCCCCTCCTTACAATTTATAGGAAGAATGAGAGATGGAAGAGAGAGGAATTCCAAATCTACACATCTTCATATCGACATCTTCGATGTGAGCCTCCAACTGTGCACGGCGTGAATTTTTTCATGTCGACATCTTCTGATGTGCGCCTCCAACCTGCGCCAGGGCACAAATTTTTTCATGTTGACATCTTCTGATGTGCGCCTCCAACTTGCGCTAGGGCATGAATTTTTTCATGTTGACATCTTCTGATGTGTGCCTCCAACCTGCACCAGGGTGCGACTTTTTCATGTCGACATCTTTTTACCTTGATTTCCATATTCTTTGTTTCTACATTTACCCAGGGAGGGAGATATATACAACACCAACCCTACCTATGGGTTGGGGGTTCAAAAATAGACCCCATTATGTGTTTTGGGAAGACAAAAAGGTAAAATTTTATTGCACTTTCTTTCATGTAATTAATTTTGTCCTTAGGTGTTGTGGGCTTTTATTGTGTTTGTAAGTAACTTGTCATTCCTCTCACCCACAAATTTATGGTGTATTGGGTTTGAGGTTTGACTTGTGAGGTGGAGTTGAGAATAAGTGATGTGGAATCCTACATGGAGCCACATCACCCTCCTCTCTCCCTTTTCTATTTATTCAAGTTCTTTTGCTTGTTTGGGTTACTTCATTCTTTTGTGCTCTTGCATTTTTGGGAGTTAGAGGATTTTGGAGTGCTTTTGGTCTTTATTGGAGCTTGTTTGATATTTCTTGGGTGGAGGAATCTTGGAACAAGCTCTACCATGGAAAGGTAGGAGCTTTACTCTTGCTTAATGTTCTTCTTTTATTTTGTGTATATGTGCTTGTTTTGAGTTTCAACATGCTTGTTGGGTACTTGGGTAGATTTGCTAAGTGTGGTATAAGAGGGGACTATGGGGAAAATTAAAGTAGGGAGGCATAAGATTTTATTTTATGTTTTGGATGGAGTTTGGTTTTGGTGACATACCTTGGACAAGAAATGCTTACATTTCTTACTTGTTTCTTTTATGAGGGAGGAATAAGAGAATGAGGGAGGCATAAGAGTATGTGGGAGGCATAATAGGTACTTGAAGGAGGAATAAGAGTGTGTAGGGGTTTGGTGATATGTATTGGAGTTTTTAAGGTGGGTACCCATTTCCCATTGGGAGGCATAAGTTACCTCCCCATACTTTCTTGCTCCTTTGGCATTTATTTTGAAGACTTGCATTTTTGTTGTTTTTCTCATTGTGTTTGTATTTTTGTTGGTTGTATTTTGGAATGGTCATGAATTAATTGGTTTTGGTTGTGGAAGCTTGTTTTTGCCCTTTGATGGATCCACATTTCATTGCAATGTGGTTGGGGCTCGGGGGCTAATGAGGAGGATGGCTTCTCCTCCTCATTGGATAATTTGGTTGGGTGGAGAGTGTTTCCTCTCCCCCATTTTTTTGTGGATCAAGAAAATCATGAAGGAGTTATCTTGTTGGTGATGTGAAGCTTGCATATTTTGTTGGGTTCCTTAGGCAATCCTTCCTCATGATAAAAATTTCTTCTTATTATTCCCACCTAGGGTGGAGGAACTTGTAGCATTGTACTTATTTTAGCTTAAATTCTTGTGTTATTTCCCACTTTAAGTGGAAGACATTGTAATAATCTTGTGAAGAAAATTTGTATTAAATTATTGGACATGAAAGTTGTATGGTATATTGAAAAAGAGAAAGAAATCTTTATGTTGTAAAATTGGTCTTGAGAAATAGAAAAGAAAGTATATTATCTTTATTCGAAGTTTTAGTATTGTGAAGAGAAAAGAAAGAATCTAGAAATTGTAAAAATGAGTATGGTATATGTATAGTAAAATTGAATGTAGAACAAAGTTGTTATATTTATTTGAATGAATAGTTGTAGTGGAAATGAAAAGAGAAAAAATTTGAAGTATATTGTTATATTGAAATGTTGTAATCTTGTTGTAAGGAAAAATAACAATATTAGAAATAGATTTAGATCCTTTTTACCTTTAGAATTGAAAGGAAAAATTTATTGAAAAAAATTAAAATGATCTTGTAGTTTTTTTTGCTATTATTGGAATAGATAATTCCTTAAAATGAGTATTTTTAATTGTAGAATGAACAAATGGAACTAAATATTACAACTAGACATTTTAGGCACTTAAATTTAGGCTCAGAATGAATTTTAGAACACTCTTAAAACTTTTGTTTATTTGAGAAATCTCAAATTTTAAGGTTATGTTTATAAGAAATAGGACCGTCACCCTATGTAGAGCGACGGTATCGTAACCACCACTCAGGGAAGGATGCGGTCTCAGAACAATGGCTTCAGTAAGACAGTGGTTGGCAATTCGTCACCCAGGTATGGAAGTGTTCTGGGACCACCAACCTACTTTAGGTAGTAGTTATGTCACTTACGGTGGAAAATCACTGATCTGCGCTTGTGAAAATTCTAACTTGTAATAACTAAATTTTAAGCATGTAAAATTTACAAAGAAATCTCCAGTAATCAAATAATGGCTAAATCTCTTTGTTTAAAGCAATAAAATCTTCAAATGGTGGATTCAAAGTACTCAAACTGGTATTTATAAATGGGAGTACAGTTTTCCCCAAATGGATAACTCCAAATACAAATAGTTGATCATAAAATCATATTTCAAAAGGAAATCCGTTCATCCTTGAATGGGAGAAATTGCAATGATAAATCTATAATATAAACTAATCTAAGATTGATTTCCTTGGAGACTCCTCCATAGTTCTTCCTTCCTTGATCCCATGCCTTCCTTCTCTTCAACTCCGCAAATTAAATAAATGAAAAATAGACCAAATGAGGAGGATAGGGTAAAGAGGTTTTAATAAGCATGTTTAAGGATGTTTAGGGTTAGTTTGGAACTCTAGGATCTAGTGGTCACAATTGATTTGATCTAAGGGTGGAGGGTCAACCTTACTTTTTTTGGGTAGGAATGTATTTTAAAATGCTTTAAATAAAATTTTGAAGGTATGTGTAAATGGGTGACTGGGGCCATTTAATTGCCTTGGGGTGCAAAGTGTTTGTTATTTCTTGGTTTGTTATAGGAAATTAATAAAAAGGACTTTAAGCTATTAGGATAATGATACTAAAATAATTAATCTTGAGGTTAACCATTTTGGGATTTAACATTAACTTAAGAGGAGAAAACACTTAACCAATTAATTTAAATTACTGCACCTTACTAAATGACTTTTAATTAATGGACCTTAGAGATAAAGTAAATTAAATTTTAATCATTTAACTAGACCTGGTCTATCAATTGTAAATTTGAGATTATTGGTGTAAATTAATTTAATGTACCCTAGGGGTTAACACCTATAACCTTGTAAATCATAAAAAAATTAGCCTAATTTTTTGAGATAAGTGTTAGGTTTTAACATGTTCCTAGAGCATCGTCTTTACATGCGTTACATTTTGTATCACAACCATGGGTTCAAATCTTGGACCCTTGGGCACACCTAGAAAACACAATACATAAACATTTTAACCTAGCACAAAATATATTATAGACCTAGAAAACCACACTGTCTGATTATTATATTATATAGAAAACCTAGAAAACTAAACTGAAACCTAGAACGATGAACTAACTCTCACCTTGGTCTTTGCAGGAGTCATGGACTAGGTGAGGGTCTTTCACATAGAACTACACCTACCACCTCTAGATCGGGAGGTAGCGGCCATTCTATCTCATATTTTATAGATGCGTTAGGGACGTCAATGCCACTATACATGGAGAGTCCTTAGGAGAATGCCTTGCTAGAGATGATATGTAGCCATCGGTGGAGGCTCATGCATCTCCTCAACACAACGAGGAGCATAGGGTAGAGAACATCCACATGGAATTGGATAGGGTAGAGTCACCACCGAGAGGGCATAGGAGACTGGATTTCGGGACATACGGACATATCTCGAGCCCTAGAAACGGGAGGAGTATGTAGAGATAACTAGGGTTCATCGGTTGTCATCTTTATACCATATTAGGGAGATCCTAAAGTTATGACCATCTCACTATTCCGAGATATCTTTGGTGGATTACAGTAGAGACTGGTTTGTGAGCTTGAGCGATTCTTTAAGATATTCCCTTGTACTAGCAACATGAAAGCTCATGTTGTGATCCATCTTCGAGGGATGGAGTAGGATTACGGAAAGAGGACCAAGGATCGAAGCTCCATGTTGACTCGAGATAGTTACCTCGAGCTATTTAAGGAGTGGTTTAGGAGAAGGTATTTACCCGGAGGTTTATTCAAGGTGGATAAACGATTTTCATGACCTCCGTCAGCAACTATGAATGTAGATGAGTATGACAGGTTAATTTTTGACCTACTCCAATATGACAACTATATGTAATATTAGTAGGTATGGATTTCCACGAACATCGGGGGCCGAATATGGATTTTGGTGGTGTGGTGTGCATTCACTTGCCCACAGAGACACTAACTGATTCCATGGAGAAGGCCTATATTACGAGAGGAGACACATGGGGAAGATGCGGAGGCTAGAGACGAGTTTGGAGCCATATCCAATAGATGAAGGATGGAATATCGAGGGGTCATTTCATCCTCCTCATGTTGGACATATTTCAGGATAGTCTTCATTCACGCCACCACAATAGCCACCTCAGCAACATCAAGCACCATACTCACCCACCTTACCGACATCCTCAAAGATTTGATGCACAGAGGGGGAAAAGTATGGGGCCTCCTCCTAGGGGTCCATCAAGACAAAGGGTACACCAAGAGCTTAGTCAGTAGGAGCTCATTAGTAGAGACCTCAGCAGTTCATAGCTAGATCGTCAAGATCCATAACATAGACCTCTAGAGTACTAGTTGGAGCTGCATCTCACTAGAGGGAAGCGTGTAACTATTATGGTTGTGGCGTTGGAAGACATCATTGGAGAGAGTTCCCACAGAACCCTAGTAATAAGGGTAATACACATATCTTAGAGCCTACTATTGGTGACATGGGACGGAGCCATCAGTTTCTGCGATCGAAAACTAACATGTTAAGAACTAGAGTACCGTGATAGAGACGATGAGTAGTATTTGTTGTATTTCTACCTCTATATTGTTTGATTATGGTTCTTCTCATTCTTTTATTACACTGTGTCCTTAGTAGAGCGTTGCGAGAATGGTGACAGATTAGGAAGGGTCGTAGTTGGGATGTTGAGATAGCTTCTCAAGATAAAATTTCTATAGACTCCTTAGTTAAGGAGTGTGTAGTGGATTTGGGACCCTTAACCACTACCTTAGATCTTTGTATCCTTCCATTGGGTTAATATGGAGTCATCTTGGACATGGAATGGTTGTCTCGCATATAGAGCTAGAGTGGATTGTTACCATAATAGTATTTCTTATAAAAATGATCTAGGAGTTGAGTTAGTGATAGTGGGAGATTGGAGGCCCGTTTCCATTCGTACCATTTTCTTTATTGCACAACTTAAGCGGTGTGTGCAAAGAGGTTTTCAGATGTATGTTGTTAATCTTAGTGAAAAATATGAGGATGAGTCTAGTGGACCATCCTTTGATGACCATCACTTTTTGAGAGAGTTTGTTGATGTTTCTCTTGGGAGCTCTTGGGTTTACCTCCCCACATGAGATAGATTTCCACATAGATCTAGTTAAGGTGCGAGAGCCTATCTCACGAGCACCTTATCAAATGACTAATCCTAAGCTTTGTGAGCTCATGTTATAGCTTAAGGGCCTTCTTCAAAAGGCCTAATCTATCCTAAAGTATCCCCTTGGGGTGCACCGGTGATTTTCATGAAGAAGATGGACCAGATCTCTACGGTTGTGTATTGAATACCTCCAAATGAACAAAGTAACAATCAAGAACCGTTACCCCGTCAACACATTAATGATTTATATTATTAGATGAAGGGAGCTATAATATTCTTAGAGATTGATCTTAAGTGAGGTTATCATCAGGTGAGGATCACAGAGGTAGATATTCATAAGACCTCCTTTTGTGCGAAATATGGGCACTACGAGTTCACGGTGGTACCTTTTGTCTCGACAAATTCCCCGTTGTGGTCATGAGCTCGATAAATGGGGTATTCGGGACATTCTTGGATCATTTCATGCTCATATTACTAGATGACATGATAATTTACTCATGTATGCGTGAGGAACATGAGGAGCACCTTCGTCAAGTTCTTCGTTTCTTTGTGAGAAGCACCTTTATGGGAAGCTGGAGAAGTGTGCGCTCTTTCGAAAAGAGGTGCAGTATTTGGGCCACACCATTTCTCGGGGAAGGTATCCTAGTTGATCCTTCCAACATCCGTGCTATCATGGATTGGCCAGCACCCACCAGTGTGACTAAGGTGCACATCTTCATGGGTTTTTCTAGATATTATTTGAGATTTGTTTAGGAATTTTTTGAGATTACGCACCCCATCACTTCCCTTCAGAGAAAGGAAGAATTTTGTATGGTTAGAGAGATGTGAGGAAGCCTTTAGGATAGTGAAGAAATGCCTCACAATAATGCCTATTCTTGCAGTGCAAATCCTCGGGGAGAGTTCTTTGTTTGCATAGATGCTTCTTCAATAGGACTTGGAGGTGTGTTGATGTAAGAGGGTAGAGTAGTTTATTTTGAGTCTCACAAAATCAAGTATTATGAGCTCAATTATCTGACTCATGATCTTGATCTTGTAGATTATGCATTCCTTAGTGCGGTGGAAAGAATTCCTTATTGGCTAGATATTTACACTCGGGACTCATCACTTGAGTCTTTGCCACTTCTTCACATAGCCCAATCTTAATGCTCGTCCATGGCGTTGGATGGAGTTTCTTTGTGAGTATGATATGGAGATAAAGCATGTGAAGGGGAAGGATAACATGTTTGCATACACTTTGAGTAGATAGAGACATGTGGATATGGCTACTTCAGTGGGTATAGATTTGTGGAGTAAGAGTTTGAAGCACTTCCTCATGACATCTTCTACCTTGCAGCCGGAGCGGAAATTGAGTCTCAGATATCCCTTGAGGGGATGTTTGATGGATTTTCATTAGAGGTAGATGGTCTTCTTAGAAGCAGAGGTCGGATATATGTTCCTAGAGATAGAGGATTTAGAGAAGACATTTTGACAAAGGCTCATCGTGCACCCTATTCGAGACCATCTTGGGGTTAAGAAGATGCATGCCACTTTGAGATAGTTGTACCATTGGAGGGGACGAGGCGTGGCTCATTTTTGTCATGATGTTTAGAGTGTTAGAGGGTGAAATTTGAACATCGGCATCCAGTGGCCTTCTCTTTCCTCATGCTATATACTGTGAGTGGAAATGGGACACCATTTCTATGGACTTCATAGTTCGATTCTTGATGTTGGTACCATAACGACACCATCATGGTCACGGTGGATAAGTTGATGAAGGTTGCTCATTTTTCTCTAGTGAAGATCACCTACACAAATTAGTGCGGTAGCACAAGTGTATCTCGATAAGATTTTTAGGTTACACGAGATTCCGTGGAAGATCATTTATGACCCTGATTCTTTGTAAAATTCCCACTTCCTGACCACCATGTAGCATGCTCTCCGGATGAGCATCAATTTCAGCATAGTGTATCATCCTGAGATATATGGGTAGACAGAATGGATGAATCGGATCTTAGAGAACATGCTTAGGATGTATGTTTACCTACATAATAGTTTCCCAGAGTTTGATAGGCATGGATCCTTTTCAGGAACTATATGGTAGAAAGTGCATGACACCTCTTAGTTAGGACATGTTAGAGGACATGCTTTCTCTTGGGCCAGATTTTCCGGAAGACATTGAGAAGCATGTTGTTTTGATTAGGAAGAGATTACATGAGGTGTAGAACGGGAAGAAGTATGTGGACTAGCATAGGACGATGATCATATTTATGAGGTGGGAACGAAGGTGTTTCTTCGTGTTAGACCACATAAGAGCCCTATCCATTACGGAAAAGGTTCTAAGATTTCTCCTAGGTTTGTGGGTCCCTTTGAGATCTTGGAGCACATCGGTCCCTTGGCCTATCGTCTAGCATTGCCACCTAGCTTGTCTTGCGTCCATGATGTGTTTCATGTTTCTGTGCTTAGGAGATACATTGTTGATCCTTCTCACATATTATATTGGACCACATTGCAGGTGGAGGATCATGGGCATGTAATAGTGGAGCCCATCGTATTATAGAACTGTTATCCAAAATTCACCCCTCAAGGTAATTTTGATAACATGCATCAAATTCTTTAGTCCCAAGCAATTATATTGAGTCCGGACAAAAAGTCATGTTTCTAGGGTCCCCTCATATTTTTCTAACTCCCCTGTCCAAGAAGAAGAGAGAAAGTTCTGAGGAAATGTGAAAAAATTGCAAAAATAAGCTCGGGCCAGAAAAAATCATGAAAAATGGCTAAGTCCTGGTCCTTGCAATAGTCGGGACAGACGGGACATCTGGACGTGAACCGGCCGAAAGGCCGCCAGGCGGTCCGCGCAGCATTTGGGACATTCGGGACAAAGGGACGCGCGGGACGCGGAGATCCGAACTGGCCGAAAAGTTGAAAAATTGACTAACTGTTGAAACAGGCAGTCCGGGACGCGCGGGACAAAAGTACGCGAACCGGCCGGATCGGCCGAAATGAGTCAAGGCAGCCCAGAACAGTTGGGCCGAAGGTACGTGAAGTCGCTGAACCGGCCGGATCGGCCAAAATGAGAACTTTCAGTCAGGGACGCGCGGGACAAAAGGACGTGAACCGGCCGAACCGGGTGAATCGAGAAAATTTGTCCCAAACAGTCTGAAAGCAAATGGGACATCTGGGCCACGAGTACGCGAACCGGCTGGTTCGGCCGAAATGGGAAATTTCAGCACTGTGCTAAATGGGACAGAGGGACGCGTGGGACGTGAAAAGCCGAAGCGGCCGAAGGCAGAGGAGAAAAGTCAACATTTGACCCGTGGAACTTCAAACGGCCATAATTTTAATGAGGATAGATATATTTAAATAAAAGAAACATATTCGGCTCCAGTCAGTTAATGCTCATTCCCGTCAAATGACAGAAAACGCCTGCCAGACCCAAAATAGCTGCCCGCACTTAGAAGGCCATAACTTTTGTATTTCTCAACGAAATCGCACAAAATTGGTACCGTTGGAATCGTGGTTTCGAGCCCGATGCACAAAAATCAAGAAATTCCAGATTTGATTATATATTGATTGATATTTTTAAGAAAACGTGGCCGGGTTCAGAACAGTGTTTTATTTGGTAGCTGGGAGTGCAATTAAGAGGCATGGTCATCATCCTTTCTCTGTTGCAGCACATGGGACAGTATGGGTAGCATTTTGCAAGTAATGTATAACCATTTCACTCAATTTAATTCCTCTTATAGGTGGTTGAAGGACAGATTTCGGGATTTCAATTTTCCCTTCTCTTTTCCTTCTCATTTTTTCTATAAATTGGAGTGTTGGGCTCATTGTAAAAGAGAGAGTTTTGGGTAGCAAAGCTTTGCCAAAATTGCTTTGTGAAGCCAGTGTGTTGCAGGCCCTTGTAGTGGACTCCTTGCATGGTGATCCAGGCCCTTATTTTGTAATAGATGAATCGTGCATACCAGAAGCAATAAAATACAAGTTTGTGAATGTATCTTCCCCTGCTGTGTTTTCTTGCATTCTTCTTGCCCTTTTATCTTTCCACAAGAATATTGTGTCTATTATTATGTTCTTGCAGGAATTCATTATCATTGTGTGTGCTTGGAATATGCTGTGAATGCATTTTGCTAGATTATGGAGAACTGTCATCACCTCTTCTAGTGTGCACTTTGCCTTTGTATTTCACACATTTGGAGACTACTCTCACATCCTCCTTTTCTGGTGTATCACCACTTTAGTGTAGGCTTTCATTTTATGTATTCTCTTTCCCTGGTCCCTTGGAAATTTAGATTAGAACAGTTAGCTTATCCTGCATTAGAGTAGATTGTGGCAGGTAGTTTAGGAGCAAGAACTAGCTTTCTCTGGAGGTCTATCTCAAGTAGCAAGTCCCACAACTTGGAGATAGTACCCATGTTATCCAATCACACTCTGAGTTCATGTATATGCACAGGGGTGCTGTGATTCGGTGATAACAAGAACATAGGACCACCGGGCCTTCAAGTTAGAGATATTGACTAGGTTTGGGTCTAGTGGGATAGGTATGGCGAAACGATGCTAGTTGGGTGGATACTACATTTCTACGAGTTCGGTTTCACACTGTTCAAGTGATTTCCAAGAGGAAGTCGAGTCTAAGCGAGAGGGGATGTAGTGTCCACTTCCTTTGACACATATTACTTTGTTGATTTCGATACTATTGATGATACTTATGGACATTTTGTATTATTATGACTTAGCATGATGTAGATGTTAGAGATACTAAGACTATTGTTGGTTTTGGACTATTAGTATGATGTGTGTGGAATTTTAGAGATATTTGATATGGATGATGGTATGCTATTGACATGGTTATATATATTTCTTACATGCATTATTTTCATCACACTGAGTAGGCCTTGATAATTGAATTAATGTTGTGAGTATTTTAACATGGATGAAATGTAGAATAGAGATGTTAGAAATTTTAAATGATATCGTAATTTCCTAGATGATGTTTTGATTCATATGTATATGATTTTGGATTTAAAATTGCATATTTTATCTTGGATGTTTTGATGCGACCACGAGGCCAACGGAGGTATTATGTGTTTTACACTTAAATATATTCACAACAAACAATGGGGGATTGGATACCAACCACATTGGAATGCTAAGTGAATTAAACAAGGGTCACCATGGCAACATGTAAATTTTTATGTGTTTTTGAATTGTTGTTATGGGATTCCCATGGGGGAGTACCTCTAATTGTGACCAAGGGGTTATGTGTTGTCTTTTATTTTAGTCTCCTTTATTTAATTTTAGTATGTGAATTTTAGTGATGTAATTTTTCCTTGTATTAATTATTTAGATTTTGGTGTATATTCCCTTTTATCTTTATTGATTTTAGGTGTCTTATTTAAGTTAATTAATCTTGTTCTAAGCTAACTTATGAATGATTCAAAGTAATTCATTTATTATACTAGATGGCTCTTGGATTTTGTGTTGTAAGTTGAGTGCTTGTGATCTTGAGTGTTGTACACTCTACCCCTTCATGGAAATTCGAATTTGGCGTTAAGGGCCAATTTTGGAAGCTTTTGGGACAATTTAAACTAGTCCCACACCACTTAAATTACTATACCAACCCTGCTTTTGGGTTGGGGTCAAACATAAACAACATTATGTGTTTTGGGAAGACAAAAGATAAACTTTTATTTAACTTTATTTCATGTTATAAATTTTTTTCCTTAGGGGGTGTGGTCTTAGATTATGTGTGTAAGTAACTTGTTGTTCCTCTCACCCACAAATTTATGGTGAATTGGGGTTGAGGTTTTACTTGTGAGGTGGAGTTGATAATGAGTGATTTGGCATCCTACATGGAGCCACCTCACCCTCCTCTCTCCCTTTTCTATTTATTCAATTTATTTTTCTTGTTTGGGGGTTACTTCATTTTTTTGCTCTTGCTTTTTGCATTTTTGGGAGTTAGAGGATTTTGGAGTGCTTATGGTCTTTGTTGGAGCATTTTTGTCATTTATTGGGTGGAAGAAGCTTGGATATTGACTCTTGGAACAAGCTCTACCATGGAAAGGTAGGATATTTACTCTTACTTAATGCTTTTCTTTTATTTTGTGTATATGTTCTTATTTTGAGTGTTTTGGAATGATTTTTGGGTTCTTGGGTAGATTTCCTAAGTGTGGTGTAGGAGGGGACTATGGGGAGAATTCATGTAGGGAGGAATAAGAGTTTATTTTATGTTTTGGATTTAATTTGGGTTGGGTACCCCACCTTGGACAAGTAATGCTTGAATTTCTTACTTGTTTCTTTTATGAGAGAGGCATAAGAGTATGTGGGAGGCATAAGAGTGTGTAGGGGTTTTGTGATATGTATTGGAGGTTTTAAGGTGGGTACCCATTTCCTATTGGGAGGCATAAATAACCTCTCCATAGGTTATTTCTCCTTTGGCTTTCATTTTGAAGCCTTGTATATTTATTTATTTTTCTCATTGTTTTTGTAGTTGAGTTGGTTATATTTTGGAGTGGTTGTGAAATATTTCATTTTGTGTTGTGGAAGCTTGTTTATTACCATGTGTTGGATCCACCTTTCATTACAATGTTGTTAGGTCTTGGGAGCCCATGATGAGGATGGATTCTCCTCCTCATTAGATACTTTGGTTGGATGGAGAGTGTTTCTTCTCCCCCCATTTTTGTTTTGGATCAAGAAAATCATGAAGGATTTCTCTTGTTGATGATGTGAAGCTTGGATATTTTTCGGTTTCCTTATGAAATCCTTCCTTGTGATAAAAATTTCTTATTGTTATTCCCACTTAGGGTGGAGGAACTTGTAGCATTATATTTCTTTTAGCTTACATTCTTGTGTTATTTCCCACTTTAAGTGTAATACATTGTAATAATCTTGTGCAAAAAATTTTTATTCAATTATTGGATATGAAAGTTGTATTGTATATTGAAAAAGAGAAAGAAAGATTTGTGTTGTAAAATTAGTCTTGAGAAATAGAAAATAAAGTATATTATCTTTATTCGAAGTTTTAGTATTGTGAAGAGAAAAGAAAGAATCTAGAATTGTAAAAATGAGTATCTTTGTATGTATAGTAAACTTGAATGTAGAACAAAGTTGTTATAGTTATTTGAATGAATGGTTGTAGTGGAAATGGAAAGAGACAACAAATTTGAAGTATATTGTTATATTGAAATGTTGCAATTTGGTAGTAAGGAAAAATAACAATATTAGAAGTAGATTTAGATCCTTTTTACTTTTGGAATTGAAAGGAAAAATTTATTGAACAAAATGAAAATGATCTTGTAGTTGTTGTTGCTATTATTGGAATAGATAATGCCTTAAAATGAGTAGTTTTAACTATAGAATGAACAAATGGAACTAAATCTTATAACTGGACATTTTAGGCACTTAAATTTAGGCTCAAAATGAATTTTAGAACACTCTAGTAACTTTTGTTTTTTTGAGAAATCTTGGATTTTAAGGTTCCGTTCCTAAAAACATGATCGCCACCCTATGTAGAGTGGCGATCTCATAACTCCCACTCGGAAAAGGTGGCGGTCTCAAAACCCCCAATATGACTAGTCCTCGGTGTGTGTTTCGTCACCCAAGTATGGTGGCATTTTCAGGACCACTAACCTACTTTAGGCAGCGGTTTTGTCACTTACGGTGGAAAATCATGGATCCACACCTATGAAAATTTTAACTTGTAATAACTAAATTTTAAGCATGTAAAATTTACAAAGAAATCTCCAGCAATCAAATAATGGTTAAATCTCTTTGTTTAAAGCAATAAAATCTTTAAATGGTGGATTCAAAGTACTCAAACTTGTATTTATAAATGGGAGTAGGGTTTTCCCAAATGGAGAACCCCAAATACAAATAGTTGAAAATAAAACCAGATTGGTAAAGAAAATCCCTTCAATCCTTGAATGGGAGAAATTACAATGATAAATCTACAATATAAACTAATCTAAGCTTGATTTCCTTGTAGAATCCTCCATAGTTCTTCCTTCCTTGCTCCCATGGCTTCCTTCTCTTCAACCTGCAAATTAAATAAAGGAAAAATAGACCACATGAGGAGAATAGGGTAAGAAGATGTTTTAATAAGCATCCTTAAGGATGTTTAGGGCTAGTTTGGAACCCTAGGATCTAGTGGTCACAATTGATTTGATCTAAGGGTGGAGGATCAACCCTTCTTTTGTTGGGTAGGAATGTATTTTAAAATTCTTTAAATAAATTTTTAAAGGTATGTGTAGATGGGTGATTGGGGCCATAAATTGCCTTAGGGTGCAAAGTCTTTATTATTTCTTGGTTTATTTTAGGAAGTTATTAAAAAGTACTTTAAGCTATCAGGATAATGAAACTAAAATAATTAAGCATGAGGTTAACCATTTTGGGATTGAACATTAACTAAAGAGGAGAAAACACTTAACCAAGTAATTTAAATTAGGGCACCTTACTAAATGACTTTTAATTAATCGACCTTAGAGATAAATTAAATTAAATATTTAATCATTTAACTAGACTTGGTCCATCAATTGTAAAGTTGAGATTATTGGTGTAAATTAATTTAATGTACCCTAGGGGTTAACACCCATATAACCTTTTAACTTATATAAAAAAATTAGCTGAAATTTTCGAGACAAGTGTTAGGTTTTAACATGTTCCTAGAACATCATTTTTATGGGTGTTATGGTAGAAATCCATTCAAAACCCTTCTTTTACTAATTATCAAAAAAATTAGTTAAGGTCAACTTTAATAACCTATAGAATCAATCGATTAGAAAAGTTAAAATAACTCTTTGAAATGAGGATGTGATATAGATTAAAATATTAGTTTAAAAACTTCATTATTTGATTTAGCCATTAATCTCCCAATCTAAAAAGTCAAAACATCCACCTTATGTAATTAATATCTGATTATGGTAATTTGTCTTTAAGGTATAAGATCCACCGTCAATATTATTATCTTGAACTAAAAAAGGAATAACCATTGAGTTGAGATGATAAGATTTACATAAATTTGGATCAGAATTCTTTTGTTATTATTAGGAGGTGATCTCTCCATCAATCTTATGATATTATCCCATGCATATGAAAAAATTGTGTTATTGTTAAAAGATTGTTTGTCAACGTAGATGTTGATTTAATTTGAGCCATCAAAATTGAAATCTCATTTAAAATTAATCAAAGGTAATTAAGGGATATTTCAAGATAAATATCACAATTCAATCTAAATTATCATTCTATTAGTCTTATTTGGTATATGTTCTTTATGAGGAGATTATATCCTAGATTGATATTTGATTTACATGATTCAATAAAGAATATCCATCTCAAAATATGAACTAGTAAGTAGAAGATGGACATGAACTACGATTCATGTAAATTTGGAATCATAAATTTATCAATTTACAATTTGGTAATGAAAATGTTAGCATTATCTCTAAATCATTATTTATGTGCATAGTATGAGATTAAATTCACATCTTGATTTATACATCATGACTTTCTTCCTCATTAAATTTGTTAAGGAACACACATAACTAACTACATCATACCAAAACATTGTATTCCTCCAAGATACCATTCCAAAATACTATATTCCTCCCACACATCATTCCCAAACCTTTCTAAAATACCAACACCTAATTGTAAAATACCAAAAAAATAAGACAAAATTAATGAATGTAGTTTGAAACTGGCATTATCATCCTAACCAACGAATAATAATTTCTTTATCTACAAATAAATAATTTGAATATTGTAATGCCCACTCCTCTTCAACATTGTCTTTCTACATTTTGATTATTATGAACTAGAGACATGGACATTATTATTATATTCGATTAGCGAGATATTAATAGATGGACATTATTATCATATTTTTACTAGTATAAATTTTTAGATGGACATTGATTGTTGTGACTTATATTATACATTTTTTTATTATTGGTAAATAGTTTTGAAGGGACTATACCCTATTACAATAAGTGCTCAACAGCAAATAGAGCTATGGAGGGACAACTAGAAGACATATATTATAGATGATGATCTACTAATAGACATTAATACATGGTATGGACTACTATCATACATTTATAGATGATGATCTAGATTTTTTCATTTTTGTACTAAGATTTGTATTTTTGATGATGATGATGATTATAGTTGATGTTGGAATGAACTTACGATCTTATTGATGATGACTTAATCAAATTAAAATTTTCATTGATTAATTAATTGATAGAAATTCCTAATTTTGATGATGATGATATAACTTCATGTATGATGTTATTAGATGATATGTATGTGTGTTTATTTCTTGATGTATTTAATGCATCCTTGAGGCTCAAAGGGGTATTATTTGAATGGTTGTAGCTGATTATATCACGATGCCAATAAGGGGCTAGGAGACTAACCATGGAAGAATATTGGATGTTTGCAACAAGGCCACCATGACAACCTTGTGTTCATGTGTATTATTTTTCATTGTTGTGTTGTTAGGATGTCCCCATGGGGGTGACCTCATATGTGGCCATGGGATGTGTTTTTTTCCTATTTAATTTCATTTAATTTTTTTTTGTATGTTATTTTATTATTTTGATGTTATTCTCACTTTATTATTGATTATTAATGTTCTTTTGGTTAGCTAAATAACCATGTGATTAAGTTAAATTGAGATATGACAATGTGGTAATTTAATGTGGTTGATAGTCCTTGTTATCTTATTAATTTTTTATGGATTTCTTTTGATTTTGGAGTTGTGTACTTAAACCCATCTTTCAAATCTCGAATTTGGGCTTATGAGCCATTTTTGGAGGCTTGTGGGACAAGTTAAACTTGTCCCATACCTCTTAAAATAACCCACCAACTATACCTATGATGTAAGGGGTAAAAATTAGGCCTCATTATGTGTTTTGGAAGGAAAAAGAGGAAATTAATTGCACTTTCTTACAAAATCTTTTAATTATGTCTTTTGAAGTATGGAGTAGTGCTTTTGTGATGAAGGAAACTTTTCATATCCTCACCAACCCATTTATGGTTATTTGTATTTGTGTTTGACTTGGTGAAGTGGATTGAAGGAGAAGTGATGTGATATCCTACATGGAGCCACCTCACCCTCCTCCCCACATTTTCTATTTATGTAAGTTATTTTGGAGTTTTAGGGGTTACTTGTTTTCATTACACACTTGAATGCTTTTGGAGTTATTGCTTGTAATTATTGCTTGGGAGCTTGGAAGATTTTTTTGGATTTTTTCTTGTAATTGGAAGGTTTTGCTTGAATATTGGATGCTTTTTATATTAAAGGTATGGAATCATACCTTGCAATTTACTTTCTTGATTGTATGTGTGTTTTGTGTTGAAAAGAGATTGTATGTATGTGCTTGTATTTGGGTTGGGTAGTTTGACCTTAAGGATGGTGTGGGAGAAGGAAAATGAGGACCATTTGAGGGAGGGATAATATTTTTGTATGTGTATTTGGAGGGATTTTACGTTGGGTGTTTCACCTTTTGAAGATAAATGATATTTCATACTTTATCATTATATGTTTTATATGAGGGAGTGATAAGAGATTTAAAGGAGATATAAGAGATTGAGGGAGGGATAAGATTTTCTTATGTGTGGATTGATATTTTGAGGTATTAAGGTGGAAGCTTAACCCATTATGAGGTATAAGGGGTTTCCCATATTTCTCTTCTCTTTTTTCTTATATTTTAAGCCTTTGTGTTAGGAAGTGTTATCTCTCAAAAGTGCACCCTTGTTCAGGGTTAGCATATATTCTAAATTTACTTCTCCCTCACTTCTACAAATAAAATTGAGACACCTCATGGGTTGTTGGTCTCCCTATTGTGAGGTGAATCTCTAGGATTACAAGGCTGGTTCCTTCTTTGGATGTATCCTAAAACTAAAACTTGTGGGGTTTGAGGGTAAAAATATGGCTAAAACTGAAATTAAATGGGGTGATACACCAAAAGTATTGAGGGCTTGACTGAGAAACATAAAAATATATTGAGAAAAGTTGAATAAAACATGATCCAAGGTATTTTAGCTAATCTCAAGGAAAACAATTTTCTATTGAAGGATTTCTCACAACAACACAAAAATAATTACACACTAAAATTAATAGAAAACACCAATTTTCAGCAAGGTAAATAACATAAGAAAGCTTAATTAATTTAGGAAAATAGTTCACAAGTATTATTATAAAAACACCACTATAAATAATTCGAAAGGTAATAATTGGTTCTCTTTTAAGGGAAATTCTGGAAAAACATTGCTTCAACACTCAAGTACATCCAAAAGTCCTCTTTTTATTTGCCAATGCACACAATAAATAACAAAAATGATTCACCCTCAGCCCTAAAAATTTACTCAAGTATAACTCATACTTGCATGATACTATTATCCTCTTACAATGAATAATTAAAAGGCTAAAATAATGATGCAAGATGATTTCAATGCAAAAATAGCATTTCAATTCCAAAAATACACTCACCAAACCGATTTGAATCCTTTATTCTATTTATGATGGTGTATGATTATTTTTGGAAAGAATAAGGTAATTTAGAAGGAAAAAGGTAATTAGCTGAATATTCAATTGATATTTTTAACTTTCCTTGATGTGCAAGTATTCTCAATCAAGTGCATGTTAATTTGTCCTATAAGCGACTTGATATCTTTATCTTCTTTTTCTTTTCGTGAATGATTAAAATAATCATATCCTTTTCTTATTGTAATTATATGCACAATGGTATTTATGTATTTTCTCCAAGTGCCACATGTGCACGTGCAAATATAAAATTCTCCCTCCTTTTGCTAAAGGTGATAATAATAATCAAAGGTGATAATGTTGACCATCTTCTCATTGTTTTAATGTTGGCTCCTTCACATGTGTAAACCCTTTTAATCATTAGTAAATAATACTTTTGATTTTTATAAATTTTGCCACCTTGAAAATCATTGCATACTTTGAAAACACTAAGGTCAAAAGACCCTAATCATGTGTTCTTCCCTTGACCCATTTTTTCGGTATTTTATATTGTGTAAACCATAGTCAAAGAATAATCATTTTATTTGACATTAGGTGACAACTTTCCCCTCCTCCATGAGGGCTTGACCCATCATTGCAATATCATTGGAGTTTTGACTCAAGGTGAGTTAGGGTTTTGCTTTTGATTGCCACATGCACACCTTTTAACTTTTGGTTGGTTAATAAATCAGCCTTGAGTTGGGGAAAGCTAAAACATTCAAAAAACCTATCATTTTTCACCATTTCTCAAGCTCATTGGTCTAAGAAACCTTTGCCAATTTTCTATAGGCCACCATGATTGTTAACTTGAGCTCTATGGATGCACGTTACTTCTTATATTTTCTCTTGTTTTAGCTTTTGATATTTAATGCTTTATATTTTAGTGCTCATTCTTTGACTTGGATGATTTCTTCAAGTGTTCCGAGCTCATAGAGGCATATTAATCTCAATATTTTTAAAGTGAAGAGTTTTCTTTGATTTTTTTCTCTCTAAATCTTGTATAGTGAATGTCATTACCCAAGAAGGTTATCCTTTGGTTTGTGAGAATTGAAAGAATGTAGAAAATGTACAAATTCATCATGTCCTTTATAGTGTTTAATAATATGGAAGAGAATGTAGTAATGTTATGATTAAAATAATCAAAACTCAACACTTTATTTATGGATTTTGACCTATATGCTTTTTGAAGAACATTCATGAAGGTTGTTGCTCTATCTTGAAGCAATTATGATGTAAAAATTATGAATTGTGGCTAGAAACTTTTTGGTAAAATATTTGCATCCTGTATCTTGATATGTACAATAAAATATTCATCTCGCATTTGCTTTCTTAATACTATAGACAAAAACCTTAAAATAATGAAATAGTGCACATTGTAAGCTTGAAAGAAAAATAATTCCATAAATGTAGACACTAGATTTCTCATTAAGACTTGATGATTGCATATTTTGATTCATGTTTGATATCCTAAAAAGTTATACTCTTGATCTATTTCAGCTTGATGTATTTTGAGTTCCAAAACAATGGAGAACTATTCTTCCTGTGTGGTCAATAGTTGACACCATGTACCTTATTTTGACAAGCTCGCTATAACTTGATAAAAATGAATATGCAATTATAAATTCAATCATATGGTTGCTTTAAATCTAATTATGTCACTCTATTTTTTCATACCGACTGTCATATTTTTGCACTGTATCTTTGAGAGAGTTATGAGGCCTTCACTTAAATTAAAAAAATTAAATGCATATGTAGAACTTCGTTTGTTGATGAGATGTGCAATTCATCATAGCTTTGCATAAACCATAGATCTTTATCTCTACTCCTATAACATAGTCTATAAAATGCATATCGTATAAAGTTGTATTTCCTTTGATGGCTTGAAATGTTATTTTTTAAGCTATCACAACCTATGAACTTTAATCTCACCATTGGTTATTTGATATAATGTCTTAGCTCGAATTTGGATATGCTTTTTGAATTATAAACTCTTGATTCTATAAATGACCTTCTTTTGATCGTATTTTTTTTTCTTTCTAATCTTAATAGAGTATTTATTTTTTGAGCATGGATGTTAACATTGAAAGTTAATAGTGGAAATCCTCCATACCTCTTGAATATCATCTTGATGTATTTACTAGTGGAAAATATACCCTTAGATCTTGATATGGACCTATACTTTGATGTTGGTGTATATTTTGTAACAAGATAGCAAGCCTTAAACTTGAACATTATATTGTGCATGTTATTTTAATTTCATAACTACAAGTTGATTCATATGTTTTGATATCCTTAAGAGATGTACTCTTGATGATAATTTTCCTAACAACTCTTAAAATTCTTTTCATAAACAAACATCATCTCAAGCTCTAATTTAGAGTTTACTGTCTATAACACATTGACACTTTGTTATTCTCAAATAATAGGTTTTATTTTCTTGTAGCACTCGGTTGTGTTATGAAATCATATCATGTATTTAAGTCAAAGCATTTATTTTGATTGAAGACTGCACTTGGTTTCCATTATGGTTGTACTTCCAGCATGTAAAACTATACTTGAAAATTTATATTTGATAATAATTAAATAGTATATAGTATAGAATCCAACTATTTGTTCATTAATTGTTCATTTCATTGACTACAATTTTCAAAGTCATTCAAAATGTCCTTAATTCTTGTACACTTTAGAAAATAGTTAGAAAAATTAAGGCTTTCATACTTTCTTGGATATTGTATTGATTTAATTTCCTATGTTGATTATGAAAATAGTATGGTGAGATGTACTTTTGATTCTATCTTCCTAATTTCATGTATCTAATATGTGCTTTCTTAAAAGATCCATCTTCCTAACAGACTATGAACATAAGAAACAAGATTAAACCCGCAACTCTTACATAATTTTTTGTTTAATTGTCCACATGTACATGGGGTTGAGAGATAGAGATGAAGATGAAGCAAATAAGATGAAGATCAAAAAACAACAACCCAATTCAAAAATATGGGTTTTTTCTTTCTTATTTTACTAATAGTTTCATGCACATGTACCTTTTATTTCAGTACATATTAGTTACATCCCACAAATTGTGTGGGAAACTATATTTGTATCTCTTTATGAATAAATGAAATTAAATTATTCAATTGAGTTGAATATTCCATTTTTAGATAAGATTACTTGTGGAAATTATAGTAATTGTGGAATTAACTAATGAACATGTAACTTAAAATGTACCTTCAGGTATGTAGACATCAACTAGTTTTGTTGTTATGGACTCCTACTCCTTAGATCTATGGCTATTCCCACCTTTATCAAAGTTGTGTATTATTCCTTCAAGTATTTTGCATGAGTTTGATGAAGGTGAGCATGGAATGGCTGCAGATATTTGAGGTGTTGCGTTCTACAACAAAACACATAGTTGATGTTTTCTTTGGAGTTTCAATATGCTGGAACTCAAAACATTAAGAAACTACCCTTTTTTCCTTATTTAGGTCCATCACATTAATCCCTTCTGTCTATAATGAAGTTCCAAGTTTCCCATTTTGCATGAGTGGAAAATTTCAAACATTTTTGATGACCTTGCGATGTAAAACTACCTACTATATTTAATACCAATGCCTTGCTCTTATCCAATGGGCATGAAGTCAAATCCTAATACCAAAATCTATCATTTTATGAAAACCAAAATTTTTCGAAAAAAAAACTATAGTGGGGAAAATACCTAGTTATCCACATCACGTACATGAAATGTAATTATTGAATTGAAAAATAATTACAAGTGTGCATGAAATGCACTTTATTGAAAGGGAAATCCTAATCTAACCTACTCTAACTAGAACTGAATTAATTTAATAAAAATGCTTGAGAAACATACCATTCACTAGAATGGGAGGCTCCTCTCCACTAAACCTTGAGAGATGAAAATCGTTGTCTGCATGTAACCTGAAATAATATAAGGACCACTCTAGACTGTATCAAATTTTGTATGGTTTCCTTGATTTCCCTATCTGCATCCCACTTTAGCACAATATCTCCTTCATTGAAAACTCTAGTCTTTGATTTCTTATCAAAAGTTCTCTTAATATGGTTTTTATGTTTCTCAAAATTTAAGTGAGCTTGATCTCTCAACTCTTGTAGTTCCATAAGTTCTACATAATGGACATGCATTAGTTCATGTTGATATGTAATCACAAAACCCCCGAATGTTTGTAACTTGATGGGTTAAAACTATTAGTGTGATTGCATAACATGGAGTTTTTCACAAAGTGTGGGACTTTGTAATCAAGAAAATCTCTAGATGAAGGTCGTTTCCTATTCCTATGTTCGAGATGCACACATTTAAATTATATAGGATCGAATCAAAAATATAATCTAACTTCCCAAGGAGACAAGGTTAAGAAGATGCAAAAAAATAAACCTAACCTAACATAGGTGTTACACCAAAGGAATGTTTAACAATTGCTTTTCATTTAAAGAGAAACCATGAAATGTAATTGTTAGCACGAAATCACAACAACCCCAAATGAGTTTATAACGTCTAATTTTCTAAGGCGAGTCATCTAGTTTGATTGCATAACATTGGACCTTCCCCAAGTGTGGGACCTTAAAAAATTGGGAAAAGCCCTCCATATTAAAGGTTGGTTCCTTATTCCTCCGTTCAGTGCATACATGAGGATTTTTAGAGGATCTATCTCTATACCTAATCTAAATATTTCCAAGGAGACATTGGTAAAAGGATTATAAGAAATAGGAATGACTAGACTACCAAATGATGCACTAAAGGAATGATGAACACTTATTTTACTAATAGACACAAACAAAAAAATTTATATAATAAACAAACACGGATAGCCGATCTATAATTGAAGACAAGATGAAAGAAAAATAGACAACAGAGGATCTAAAATCAATCACGAGATGTGTTTTATTGCTCTGTAGATTGATACAGTCCATTAAAAGGTAGTCAAAAGGTAGAAACATATTGAAATTTCGATGGAAGGCCTGAACCCCACAAATCCCTTTGCTAGAATGAGAAGGGAGCCTGCAAAACAAAGAATGTCCAACCCTTTACAATGAATCTTGCCCCCATATTTATAGATTCAACCTGAAAGAAGAAAGAGAGAGAGAGTGGGAAAAGTAGGTTGAAGCTCAACCACTGCTGTTAATGCTTCTGATGAAATCTTCCCCTAGATCCATCTTTACTACATCAATCCTCAAAATGGTGCCTTGAAGGAAGGGGAAACTATGGAATAGATTGAATCTGATCTGGTTGTTGAGGAAAGAAGATCTTGAATTAAAATCCTCAAGACATTTCCTCCATTTTCCTTTACCTAGCCTCCTCTAAATTAAAGTTTCATGTCTCCAACGCATGGGCGAGGTTGAGATATTTCCAATGGTGTTAGATTCATAATATTTCGAGCCTTGAGTTGAAATATATGCCCCTTCAAATTTTGTATTGAGTCCGTACAAATAGGCAGAATTTTTTTTTAAAGAATGGGTCCCCATTTTGGTATGAAACACGTAAGCTGATCATATTCGAACAAAAATTGGGCTTACGGGTCCTTAATTTATCTTTTTTCCATTTTATGCAAAAAATGCAAAACTCAAAAAACTCCCGCAGCCCCGAAGCTCTACCTGGACATGTGTTTCCTTTTGGTTGGCTGGGGAATGCGCTCCTATCTTTATCTTTGTGCCTTTTTAAAAAAGGAAATATTTCACCTCTTCTTCCGATTCCCCACTTTGGCTTTGACTCAAGCCCAAATGCTGACCTTTTCCTTGGGTGAATTTATGGGCCATTTTGCAACTTTTACCCCTTTTGAAATAACAAGGGGCAAAGAACCAACTTTTCCCCGATGCCCCGCTTTCCTCTGGGACATGTGTCAGTATGGAACTCGTTTGGAAACCTTTTCTATATTCAACCCTTGAATCAATGCCACTAAGACACTTGGTATCCTCTGTCGGCCTGGCCCATGCATTGAATATTCAAATAAATTTTCCCCCTCCCTAATATAACACATGGAGGCACCACGCTTGCTTGAAAATTGAGCCCAAGGTTTTCCTTTGGAGGAGCATAAAGTTAACACTTGTCGGCCTCTACCGATCTTTGAAATTTTCAATGGTCCCCCTTACTTTTTAGACTTTGGGCTATGTGGTGATCTCGTGCTCATTTGGGTCTCTACCTTGGGACCAACTCTTGGAGATGCACCACACTAACACTTGGCATTCTCTGCTTACACTTTTATACTTACCAAATTTTGAAGCCTGCCATGTCCGCCTTTTGACTCTGTCGACTAGTTGCTATGTGGAGGGTTGGTGGAAGTTGGAGCCTCTTTGCCCTGGGATTCTTTTTTTGGTTTTACGCCAAGCCAACACTGACACCTTCTTTTTAGTTGAAGAATTTTCAACACCCCACAACTTCTTGGGATTTTGGATGCGTGGAATCATGTCGCTACTTTTGGCTTCATTTTTTGGATTCTTCTTTAGAGAAGTGCCATTAGGACATGTGGTCTCTTCCACTTGCCTCTTATATACTTAGTCATTTTTGTACCCTTTTTTGAATAGTTTCGAGCCGAGGACCTCGAAACATTGCGCTTTCTTCCCCTTCTTGTTTCTAGTTCATGTAAGGCATCATCCCTTCTTGTCTAACCCTACTATCCCATAGTTGAGTCTACCTTGAACTTGGAGAATGGATTTAAGACGTGGAAATGGCCTGACAAAGTTGTTTCTTTTGGATAATGTCCTTTAGTGTCTCTTGGCATTTTGCACTCCATTGTTAAGTCATTATGCGATCAATTTGCAAGATCTAGATGATTTTTCTTAGGTTCCTCTTATGTGGGGTCGTGGCGATTAAATATTTAGCATGGGGTGAACTATGGATAACAATTTCATGACTCACGGGGTATCTTTTTGATAGATGAAAGGGCCAATTACCTTGTCATATCCATTTGGCATGGAGTTGAGAAAGATGATCTCGATACTAATTCTTCCTCTGATTTCATGAACACGGCTACTTGCACTCTCAATTTTGATATGAAATCTCGAAATGAAGGTTTCGAGAGTAGAAAAAATTTTTAACCTGTGGCTTCATTTGTTTCTATGAATGGACTGCATAAGAGCCCCAAAACAACACCACAACTATATACAAAAATTTGAAATCATACACGTTTCAAATACAACATGCAGAGCATGCGATCACTTAGGAGAAAAGTAATCTACACTACAACAAGACAATGTGCATAAGCACTTAGAGGAAAGAGAAAACTAAACTAATATGTGCAGGGTGAGAACTCCCCTTTAAGTAGTAGTGCTTAAGATAGATCTCATTTACTGGAATCTGCAACTCTTCACCATCGAATGTAGACAATTGGAAAGCATTGCTACTTTTGCATCTTGTGACCATATAAGGGCCACTCCAGATGGCATCAAACTTGGAATTCCTTCCTGGTTTTGTTCGATCTGCATCCCATTTCAGAACTAAGTCTCCTTCTTGGAAGGTCCTTGATTTTTCTTTGTTGTCAAATAATTTCTTGATGGAAGCCCGATTCTTCTCGTATTTCTTCGACAACATACTCTCTGGTCTCTTCTAATTCTATCACTCCGCATACTTGGCCTTCATTGGTTCAAATTAAAACATCTCTGGTTTCTTCATAAGCTACAATGTTGGAAACTCAAGTGATATAGGCAACACTACCTCTTTCCCATAGATAAGCTTGAATAGAGAGCTACATGTAGATCTCTTGGGCATTATTCTATCAGCCCATAATGCCATTTTGATATTTTTGTGCCAGGTGTCGTCTGATTCTCATCAAGATTTCTTCGATGAATTTTAGCAGATTCTTGTTTGTGGACTCATCCCTGCCGTTACCTTGAGGGTAATAGTTTGATGAAGTACTCAAATAAGTCTCATTCTTAACATCCCATCCTATGATCTTGGAACCTATAAATGCTAATGAATTGTCTCGATATGATGGTGGCTAGCACTCCAAATCTAGTCACTATCCCTTCATATAAATCTAGAATACTAGACTCATTGGCTTACTTGAGTGCCACTACCTTGGCCCACTTGGTGAAATAATTTTTCACTATCGAATCCATTTGTGGCCTTGGATTGAATTTGGGTTAATGACTCTAATGAAGTCCAATTCCCATTGCATGAAAGGTTGGTCGACTGAGATTGGGTGCAATGGAAGTGGTGCTAGCCTCTCTTTGCCTTTGAAGAATGCACAATTCCTAGACCTTTTGATCCATGTGTAACAATCACTAAACACTCTGGGGCCAGCGAATGACCTTCTTTCATGATTTTGAGTCTTTTGTCACTCTTGGATCAAAACGTCCTCCAACAAATGTTATCCAAAATTCACCCTCAAGGTAATTTTGATAACATGCATCAAATTCTTTAGTCCCAAGCAAATAGATTGATTCAAGGCCCAAAATCATGTTTTCGGGCCTCCTCACCTTCCTTCTAACTCTCCCATCCAAGAAGAAAACCTAGCAAGTTTTAAAAATGTGAAAAATTGCAAAACCAAGCTTGTGCCGAAAAAATGAAGAAAATCGGCTAAGTCCTAGTCTGATGCGCAGCAGTTCTTCGGATAGTTGGAACGACGGGGCATGAATCGGCCGAAAAGCCACCAGGTGGTCTCGCATAGCAGTTGGAACATCGGAGACACGTGGGGCGAAAAGATGAACCGAAGGAAAAGAAGAAAAGTCAACGTTTGACCTCGTGAAACTTCAAACGCCATAACTTTGACTCCGAGCTCGATTTTCATAAAATTGGACTTTTGGAACGAGCACGACATCCTCTACACCAAAAAAAGTGGATTTCTTATTAATAATGAGGTTAGAAGTATTTAATTAAGAGAAACATATTCGGCTTTAGTCAGTTAATGCTCATTCCCGTCAAATGACAGAAAACGCCTGCCAGACCCAAAATAGTTGCCCGCACTCAGAAGGCCATAACTTTTACATTTCTCAACAAAATCGCACAAAATTGGTACCGTTGGAATTGTGGCTCTGAGCCCAACACACAATTATCAATAAATTATGGATTTGGTGAGATCTCAATGGATATTTTTTATAAAACGTGGCCGAGTTCATAACAGTGTTTTATTTGGTAGTTGGGAGTGCAATTAAGAGGCATGGTCATCATTCTTTCTCTGCTGCAGCACATGGGACAAGTATGGGGAGCCTTTTTCAAGTAATATATAATCATTTTACTCCATTTAATTCCTCTTACAAGTGGTTGAAGGATAGATTTCAGGATTTTCATTTTTCCCTCTCTCTCTCTTCTCATTTTTTCTATAAATTGGAGTGTTGGGCTCATTGTAAGGGAGGGAGTTTTTCAGATAGAAAATCTCTATCAAAAATTGCTTTGTGAAGCCAATGTGCTTCAGGCCCTTGTATTGGACTCCTTGCATGGTGATCAAGGCCCTTATCTTAAAATAGATTGAACTATGCATATCATGAAGCAATAAAATATCGGTTGTGGATGTATCTTCCCCTGCTTGTGTTTTCTTGAATTCTTCTTGCCCCTTTAATCTTTCTACAAGAATATTGTGTATATTATTATGTTCTTGAAGGGATCCATTATCATTGTGTATGCTTAGAATATCATTGTGAATGCATCTTGCTAGATTATGGAGAACTTTCATCACCTCTTCTAGTGTGCACTTTGCTTCTATATTTCACACATTTGGAGAACTACTCTCACACCCTCCTTTTCTGGTGTATCACCGCTTTAGTGTAGGCTTTCATTTCATGCATTCTCTCTCCCCGATCCCTTGGAAATTTAGATTAGAATGGGTAGTTTCCCCTTGCAATAGAGTAGATTGTGGCGGGTAGTTTAGGAGCAAGAACCAACTTTCTCTGGAGGTCTATCTCAAGTAACGAGTGCCACAACTTGGAGATAGTACCCATGTAATCCAATGACACAGTGAGTTCAAGTATATGCACTTGTATAAGTAGAGGGGTGCTGTGATTCGGTGATAACAACCGCTTCAATATGGAATTCTTGTAGCACTTTCTCTACTTGATTTGTCCTAATGCATCTCACCAGAATGCCATAGATGTCTCTTTTGAATAAGACACCATCAATAAGAACACATGGGATTGGCTTGTAACTCAAATCTCCCTTTTTATTTACTCATCCCATGAGGACATAGGCTGTTTGAAGGAAGTACACCATGTCTTGGGTCCAACATGGGGCAAGTATATAGTTTCTCCTTCTTCTTGATCATCTTGTAGAACAAAACAACCTCCTTTTCACTGTTTGTTTCATCTTGTTGACATGAGGCTAGTTTTTCACACAACCCCTTCCCATAGACTAGCTTGGTGACCTTGATCTCAATGTCATATTCCATGACACGAGTGATCCATCCTACACACTTCTCATTTAGGTCCTTGCTGAGAAGGAATTCTTTAACTCCTGCATGGGTGACCAATAGTTTGATTTTGTTGTTTGAAACCAAATGATTAAACTTTTTCAATCCTTTGATCACTGTCAAAACCTTCTTCTCTATGAATAATTACCTCACCTCATAATCTTCCAAACTCGGTTGAAGAAAGTAATTGGTTGTTCTTGCACTTTCTTTGTTCTCGCTGAACCAAATTGCAAAATTGTGTCACTGCTACCAAAGGCATACAATATGAAGTCTTTGGAAAAATATAGATTCACAAGAGTTGGGGCTTGTGATATGGCTTCTTTGATAGCCTCAAAAAAAATCATTGAGTTTTCCACTTGAATGCTAAGCTCTTCTTCAAAGATCAACGTTATTGTCCTAACAAGGGGAGAAAATTTTTGGAACAAACCTACGGACAAAATTGATTTTTCCCAAGAAGCTTTAAAGAGCCTTCTTGTGACTTGGCAATGGCAATGCTCTTATTGCTTGAACTCTCTCTGGGTCAATTTCCAATCCTTCTTTTGATATAATATGGCCTAGAAGCTTACCTTCATGGGCCAAGAATATGCATTTCTTAGGGTTTAATGACACCCCAAAACTCCCGCATCTTTGGAACACCTACCTTAGGTGGAAAAGATGATCTGCTGCATTCTTGGAAAAATAGTGATGTCATCTAGATAGATCAGTACTATTTTGTTGATCAACCCCTTGAATGCCATATCCATTTCCCTTTGAAAAGTGGCTTTGGCATTGGACAATCCAAATGACATTTTTCTGTAGGCATAGGTGCCCCATTTGGTGGTGAAGGTTATTTTGAATTGATCATCTTCTTTCACCATGATCTGATTGTATCCCAAATAACCATCCAGAGAGAGAATCTTTCGACCTAGACACTAATTTCAAGATCTTATCCATTAAAGGGAGTGGGTAGTGGTCTTTAATGGAGGCTCTTCAAATATCTAAAGTCAACACACAACCTAATTTCTCCATTTTTATTTCTGACCGGGACCAGTTAGCAACCCAACTTGAATGTTTGATTAGAAATATGATACTTGCCTCTATCATCTTGTTCAACTCCTTCTTCATCAGAGGCTCAATATGTGGGTTGACTGGTCTCTTCTTCTTCTTGATGGGCTTAACAATTTGGATCTAGTTTGATTGTGTGTTGTGCTAGTTTTGGATTGAACCCTCTTAGGTCTTCATAACTCCAAGAAAACACATCTAGAAATTCTTGGAAAATTTGTATGAATTCATACCTTTCTCACTTTCGGTGGCCACTTTGCCACTTTGATGTGTTTTATCTTCTCCAACTGGGATTGACTTTGAATCTTATCCTTTGATCTATATGTTATCCTTCTCATTTCTAAACTGATCATTAGGATTGAAAATATATTTCAGTGTCACTAATCCTTTGGGAAGTTTGTTTGTATGTAGTTGTACTATTTGATTCCCATATTGCTGCTCTAGTCTGCTCTAGTTTCTAGCTAAGAATTCAACTTCTTCTTACAAAAATTTAATGATCTTTTGATCATTCTCAAACACCTGCAAGTATGTATTATTATCCGGCACTGCTAGCCTCACAACCACATAGATATGTAGATATTATTTTTCCTTCTTGATGTTGTCAACCACATCAAACATTACTCCAACTGCTGCAAGTCTATCAGCAACTTCATTCTCCTTCCTGGGTATGGACATAATATTGAAGGCCTAGAAATCCTTCATGATATTCCATACTCTACTCTTGCAGTTCTTGAGTAGGTCATTTTTACATCATTAAGTCCGATGACTTGATTGGCAACTAGTTCACTATTACAAAACACTTGTAAGTTCTTGATTCCTAGATTTCTTGCCCAATGAAGACCTTGGACCAAAGCCTCATATTCAACAAGTGTTATTTGTGCAAGAAAACTGAAATATGAAGGTGGAATAAGATTTCATACCTTTGGGGGACACAATCGTGGCTCCTCCAACTCCTTTTGTGCTCTTTGAGCCATCAAAGAACAATTTCTATACCTCATTGTCATATTTATATTATGGCATAATTAGGTCGAAGAGGATGATCCTCTTCATGTAGACAGTAGAAACCTAGATCATATTCTTCCATCTCCTTATAGGGGTCAAAAGCATGTCTTTTGTTGGCCCACTCATCTAGAGTCAAGTCTGGGATACATCCCACCTTGGTATCTGCTTCATTAGTTCTTAGGAGGTCTTATTGATCAAAAGCTGAGCAGTTGGCATTGATTGGGATGGGCACATAAGATTTAATATGATAGTCCACAATGAGTTCAGATCTGACTATGGCCTTTTCCCCATACCTTTTCCTAAAGATAATATGTGACCAATCAGCAGAAAGGTAGCCTCCAATTTTGGTAGTGAAGTCCCTAGACAGACACAAAGAAAAATGTGGTGGCAAATCTATAATGGACACATTTTGTAAAACAGTCACATTAGGTGAGGCATGCAGAGTGAGACTCAGATCCTTGATGATTCCAATAGTTGTCATTGCTATCCCATCTAATTACACTACCCTCTAAAGATGACTTCATATTGGAGTCCCAGCTTGATCATCTATTTATTTTGGCATCACAAAGCTACTAGCCCCATAATCAATCATACAATTTTGCACCAATTTGTCTCCAATAATCAATGAGACATAGAATGGAGGAGGTCTCAAGCTCTTAAATTTTTTTCTCCTTGGTTCCTTCCATGTTAAAATGAATTGGCAAACACTCTCTCTTCATGGTTAGGGGTTGATTTGAACTTGACCAATTTTGCATGATAGTTTACAATAGATCCCTCTCGCTCTCGGGAATGGCCAAAGTGATTCCCATAGTGAAATTTTCACACTTTTCCTCTTCATTTGCTCAAAAATTGAATGAGCTATCCTTTTGTTGCCCCTTCCTAGACACATTTATTTCTTTGCACATGGGTTGTTATAACCGGTGCCCACTATATTTGGAAGGTGGCTTGGATTGGCTCTGCAGGTTGGGAATTACACTTGGAACACCAAGACCTTGTCGAGTGATGGAAGGTTGAGGGTCACTTGAGTTCGGTGGTTGGCCTTCTCCAATAATTCTCTTTTTTGACTGTGTATAAATAGCCACACTTTGGGGAGGGAACTGATTCATCCCATAGAAGTCTTCAGCCTACCAATTAACAAAAATAGTCTCTCTTAGAGGTTCACCTTGTTGAGCTCCTTACTACTGATCTCCCTCTTAGCTAGATTCTTGTGGCACCATACTAGTTTACACCATCAAAGCCTGATTTCGAGCACCATTAAAACACATCGATTGGTTATGTGGCTGATTACATGCAAAACACCAATCATATTCATGTACCATATTATTTTGTGTAGGAACCAATGCCCTTGATGTTGAAGTTACGTTTGGATCACTAGACCTAAAAGGTCTAGTAGCTTGGGGTTGTCCTTGGTTCTGGATCTAATTTTTTAGTCTGAGATAGTGGCCTTTTATGTTGGTACTTGGGGTCTAGTAGCTTGGTACTGACTTTAAGACTAAGCCTTGAGACCCGATATGGCCTCGAACTCGATCTTGCTGTCTTTTGATGGTTAATAGCTCATTTCCTAGGTTCTGTAGTTACTTCATCACTTCCTGATGCTCCTTAGAGGTGTTAGATGATGAAGTGGAAGCTTCCACTAAACTTTGACTCCTGGGGGTGGGTATAGAATCTAATGAGGGTGTTTGACTAGCATCTGTGCTTCCTAACTCAAGGTATAAAGGCATGGATGGCCTAGGAGTGATTTTAGCAGCTTTGAATCAAATGGCTTCTCAACCCCTATGGAAAGGATATAGGCTACGAGATAAGGTTTTACCCCCCATTGAATTTTTTTCATATAAATATCAAAATTTAAAGCCCTAAGTATAAGAAGACACCTTCATTAGTGGGCTTTACTATTGTTGGAATCCTTTCCCAGGTCCACTAGAATATGAGGTTGAAGTTTGTCAGCTACTCATTTGGGGCTCTCTTGATCCTTGTTAGTTGCTCCAATAAAGACAAATTATCACCTTTCTCTCCAAACTAGTTGTCAAGAGCTATGCATAGCTGATTCAAATTTTGGATAGAGCCTACCTCAAGACTCCTAAACCATTATGAAGCTTTCCCTTCGAGTGAAGAAGTGGGAAACTTGAGTGTAATGTCCATCTCATAGATCTCGTGGGATTGTATGACATTTGTAATATCTTAGACATGATCACTAGGAGAAGTTTGATTTTCCCAGTGAAATATGGGATGATTTTTAATGATGCAATCAAAAATAGATTTTTGCATTCAAGGTGAGTGGACTACTAACAATGAAATTGATGTAAAGATTCGGATGAGCCATTTTGATCGGTCTGAGAACTCCTCTTGATCGAATGAATGGTCTGCCAGGAGGAGGTGTCGATAAGTCTCTATTTTGCGGGGATAGAGACCTCTGGGATCTTCTTATTCTTCTCCATCTGTATGGGGATAATTCTAGATAGAAAAATATTCCCTCTTCTCTAGTTCTTGACCGTGTTTGTATTCTTCTCATGAACTTGCTTGGACTACTTAAACCAATAAATTTATTTCTTTCGGAGTTGTCAAATGTACAATTTTAAGACTTCTAAAAATCTAGAATCATAACAAGTGTACATCAATTCCTACTATAATAAGATGGAGACTTCTTTGTCCCACAGGGCATGCCAAAATTGTTAGCATGAAATCCCAAAGCACCCCAAATGAGTTTATAAGGTCTGATTTTCTAAGGCAGAGTCATCTGGTGTGATTGCATAACATTGGACCTTCCCCAAGGTGTGGGACCTTGCAAAAATTGGGAAAATCCTTGCATAAAAAGGCTAGTTCCTTATTCCTCTGTTTAGGTGCATACGTGAGGATTTATAGAGGATCGATCTCTATACCTAATATAAAACTTTCCAAGGAGACAGGGGTAAAAGGATTATAAGAAATAGGAATGATTAGACTACTGGTGATGCACCAAAGGAATGATGAACACTTATTTTACTAATAGACAAAAACCACCAAAATGCGTATAATAAAGAAGCACGAGAGCCGATCTGTAATAGAAGACTGGATGAAAGGAAAAGAGACAAAAGAGGATCTAAAATTGATCACAGTTTTGTTTTATTTCTCTATAGATTGATACATTCCATTACAAGGTAGTCAAAAGGTTAAAATGTATTTCAATTTCGATGGAAGGCCCGAACCCCACAAATCCCTTTACTTTGGAAGGAGAAGGGAGCCTTCAAAACAAAGAATGTCCAGCCCTTTACGATGAATCCTACCTCCATATTTATAGATTCAACTCCGAAAGAAGAAAGAGAGAGAGAAGTGTGAAAAGTACATTGAAGCTCAACCACCGCTGTTAACACTTCGATGAAATCTTCCCCAGATCCATCTTTACTTTGCATCAATCCTGAAATAGCACCTTGAAGGAAGGGGAAACAGAGAACAGATATAATCTAATCTAGTTGTTGAGGTAAGAAGATCCTGTAATTTAAATCCCAAAGACATTTCCTCCATTTTCCTTTACGTAACCTCCTCTAAATTAAAATTTCAAGTCTCTATGGCATGGGCGAGGTTGAGATCTTTCCAATGGTGTCAGATTCACAATATTTCGAGCCCTGAGTTGAAAGATATGCCCCTTTGAAGTTTGTATCGAGTTCGTACAAATGGGCTGGAAAAAAGTGAAGAATGGGTCCCCATTTTGGTATGGAACACATAACAGTCGGATTATAACAAAAATCAGGCTTACGGGTCCATAATTTATCTTTTTCCCCTTTTGCACAAAAAACGTAAAACTCAACAAACTCCCGCAGCCCCAAAGCTCCGCCTGGACATGTGGCTCCTTTTGGTTGGTTGGGGAATGCGATCCTATCTTTATCTTTGTGCCTTTTTGACAAAAGGAAAACTTTCACCTCTTCTTCCAATTCCCTACTTTGGCTTTCAATCGGGCCCAAATGTTGACCTTTTCCTTTGGCGGAGTTGCGGGCCATTTTGCAACTTTTACCCCTTTTGAGAAAACAAGGGGCAAACAACAAAATTTTCCTTCGACAACCCACTTTCATCTGGGACACGTGTCAACCTAGCACTCATTTGGAAACCTTTTCTCTATTTAACCCTTGAATAAGTGCCATTAAGACACTTGGCACCTCACCGGCTGGCCATTACATTGACTATTCAGCTAACTCTGCCCCCCCCCATGATAAAACACATGGAGGCACCACGCTTGCTTGAAAAACCCAGCCCAAAGTTTTCCTTTGGAGGAGTGTCGATTTGTCACTTGTCGGCCTCCACATATTTGTGGACTTTTCAACAATCCCTCTTCTTGTTTAGACTTTGGGCTACGAGGTGAGTTCACGCTCATTTGGGTCTCTACCTTGGGATCAAATCTTGAGATGTGCCACACCGATAGTTGGCATTCTCTGCTTACACTTTTATACTTAGCCAATTTTTAATCATGTATGTCTACCTTTTAAATATGTCGACCATTTGCTATGTGGAGGGCTGGTGCAAGTTAGAGCCTCCACCCTAGTCTTCCTTTCTGTTTTGCACCAAGCCGACACCTGACACCTTCTTTTTAGTTGAATAATTTTCAATAACCCACAAATTCTTAGGATTTTGGACACGTGGAATCCTGTAACTAGTTTGGGTTTCCCTTTTTGGATTCCCCTTTGGAGAAGTTCCATTAGGATACATGGTATCTTCCGCGCCTCTTTTATACTTATTCATTTTTGGACCCTTTTCTAAATAGTTTCAAGCCTGAGGACCTTGAAACTTCACTATTTCTTCCCCTTCTTATTTCTGGTTCCTCTGTGGCATCGCCCCTTCTTTTCTGACCCTACTATCTCATAGTTGAGTCTACCTGTAACTTGGAGAATGGATTTAAGACGTGGAAATGGCCCGACAGAGTCGTTTCTTTTACACGTGTCCTTTAGTCCCTCTTGGCCTTTTCCACTCCATGGTTGAGTCCTTATACGACCAATTTCCAAGATTTATACGAGTTTTCTCAGGTTCCTCTTATGTGGGGTCATGGCCAATCTAATATTTGGCATGGGGGAGAAATATGGATAATAGTAATACAACCAAAGATACACAAATAACAAAGATTGCGGTGAGAGATCGTAGAGATGCAATGAACACAAGAGAGGGTTGAAAATCATCAAGGGACATGTATTATTGCTTCACAAATTTGATACAAGATACCTCTACAATGGTCAAGAGGTAATATTTTTATTCTAGTTTGGATGCGAGGTTTGAAGTCCAAACATCCACTTACACACAAGAGAAGAAGGCAGGGTGCAAGCCTAACTATCAAACCTTTTTGAAAAATTCCCCTCCTTACAATATATATGAATAATGAGAGAAGGAGATGAGAAGAATCTTAAATATTTCTTCAACCACCCCGAAATAGATTGAATTCACCTATAATATGATGGGTTCCATGACAAAACCCATACCCTCATGTAATATGCCTTGTTTGGCAAGAAGGAAGTCCATACCTTCATTATTATGGTAGGTGAGAAACCTAGGACACCCTGTAAAATGGATAAGTGTATTTTTCAAAAGTCCTTTCTTGTGCAAGTTTGAGCTCCTAGTCAAAATTTATGGCCATCTGAAGGTCAAGGTGTCATTCTATAAAAATGGTGAGTGGTTGGCTCTATTCTCATTCGGTCCGAAAAGCTTGCAACCTCGAAATCCCAAAATTTAGAATTTCAAGCGTTTTCATTTCGTAGATTGGGCTCACTGCTCATCCGCCAATTCTTCCCTAGAGTTCCAAAACTTCAAAACCCAAAAGTAAAAAATTCTAAAATTTCGACTTTCATAATTCAAAATTTCAAAGGTGTAGTTCTTTATTTTTCTCGATTTGGGGTTTAAGAGTTCAAACTTTGAAACCCAAAAGTATGAAATTTCAAACTTTCATGAGTTCAAGATTTCGTACTTTGTCAATCCTTTTCTATTCCCTCTCACCGAGATCCCAAAACCCTAAACCTAAAATTCAAAAAAATTAGACTTTCAAAGTTTCGGGTTTCTCCAAACCCCAAACGCTCCACCTTCGAAGTCCAAATTTTTTTAACTTCGGAGCTTCTTCTTTTCCCAAAATTCTTTGGATTTTCTCGGCCCATTTTAACTTTATTTTCGCAACTCCAAAATGCAAGCCTCCATGACTGAATCAACTCCTCCATTTTCACTTTTGTGTGTAAGTATTTTTGATCAAATTTTACCCGAGGGAAATATTGGATAATGAGCTTCATTTTCAATTAACTCCAACTAATGCAACAAGTGGAATGTGGGAAGATCAAGTGAAATAGGAATTATTTCCTCCCTTCCATAGATTGTGTTTATATGGTAAATTACCAAATGAGATATATTGGGAGTCACTCTATCAACCCATAATGCTGAATTTAATATCAAATACCTAGCTCTCTAGTTTTATTTGAGCGTTCTTATGATAATATTCGGTAGATTTTTTAGTACTTTTAGTGAACACATTAATTTGTGGTTAATAATTCCATGAAGTTATCACGTAAATACCATGTTTAGCAGCCCAATCTAATACTTTGGCACCAAGAAAAGATAAAGCATTATACGAAATGATAGTGGCTTGAACACCAAACCTACAAATTATACCTTCATAGAATGATAAAATTGAAGTCTCATTGGCATCCTTGAAGGACACTAATTCATTCCATCGAGTGAAATAATCTGTGTAGTAAAAATCCACATTTTATCCCTTAGATGAAGGAGGTTTAATCATGTCAATGAAGTCAACGCCCATTGCATGAATGTTTGATCCATTAAAATAGGTTGTAGGGTTAATGAAGCTAATATCTATTTTCCAACAAAGAAAGCACACTTTTTACACTATGTAATTCACTCATAATAGTCCTTGAATATGTTGGGCCAATAGTAACCAACTTTTATGATCTTAAGGGCTATTACGCGTGCTAAAAGTTACCACCTTCAGATGCTTTATGGAATTCTAAAAGTAATTTCTGCACTCTATCATAATCAACACAATGCAACAATATTCCATTTATGTCCTTTTTAAATAGTACTCCATCAATAAATGCATAAGGTACAACCTATAATCTTATATTCTTTTATTCTTATCCATGCCTTCTGATCAAGTACCATGCTTCAAGTAAATAATCAAATCAAATATCTAACTTAAAACTGGAGCTTTCGATGGAGTTTTGGTTGCTAATTTTTGGTTGTAATGAAACTGCAGCATATTGAGATTCCATATCAGCAATCAGATGTTCACAAAGACCCTTCCCTCGGGCTGTTTTATAAAAAATATGTCAACATCATACTCCATGAACTTAGTAATCTAACCAGCTCTTTTCTCATTCAGTTCCTTGTTCAACAGAATTCTTTAACACTTGGATGAGAAACTAAAACACGAGTCTTATTATTTGAAAGCATTTAATTTAATTTCTTCAAACCTCTTACTATTGTATGTACTTGTTATTTAAAAACATTGTACCTTGTTTCATAGTCATGAAGGCTTTGCCAAAAGATAGCAATGGGTTGTTATGTATTCTCGGCATTTACAGAGCCAATATGGTTGAAATGGTTTCATCACCTACAAGTGCATACACTTTGTGAAATATTTATTAAAATTAGGATTTTCTAGAGTAGGAGCATGTGAAATAGCAAACTTAATGGCCTCAATCATTTTCTTCTTTTGTGGTTCCAACAATTTTTCTTTCTTTCTTCAAAGATAGAGGTCATGTTTTGATCAAGGATACAAGATTTTGTACAAATCTTCTCACAAAGTTGATCTTTCCTAGAAAAATATAAAGATATTTCTTATGATGTGGCAAGGAAAACTACATAATAGAATCATGGCTTAATGGATCAATAGCCAAGCCTTTCTTGAAACAATATGACTAAGTAATTTTCCTTTATGCATTGAAAAAATAGATGTTTTGGGATTCAAAGATATCCCAAACTACTGTAAATATCAAAAATTATCCTTAAATGCATAAGATGATCACCAAATTTTTGGATAAAATTTTCACATAATCCTAGTAAACAAGTATACATTTATTCAAAAGACTAGGAAAATCCATATCCATTTCTGTTGCACTGAAATTTGAAATACCAAAGGTCATTTCCTTGTATGCATAAGTGCACTACTTTATGGTGAAGGTTGTTTTATATATTTGTTCATCACATATAAGATTTTGATTGTATCTATTATAGCCATCTAATAGGGACATCCTATCTAAACCTAAAATAGTTTTGATAGCTCATTCCTCAATAATGGTTAAATCTTGGGATTGATAGGCCTCTTTTTTTGCATTAAAAGTTTTGAGTTTGGCTGTAATTCAATTATATGTTGTTCAAAACTAGGATCAAAACCTCACTAATATTAGAATTAGAACCAAGTGAGTCATTAGTTAGATGATCAAAGATGAAACTGATTTATGAAGGTGGTGTATTAAGAGGGAGGTAGATAACGCGTCAACATTTCGGGGATCCTCTTGGTAATATGGGTTCAATTGAATAAATTGAAACAAGGGGACTTCTAGAGCTTTAGAAGTTGTGAAAGAAGAAACAAAATGATCCAAGAGTATTCAAACATGGGTTAACAAAATGATTAAGAAAATATTGAAAAATAAATGAAAATATATTAGTTATGTATCATCACGTATATAGATAATTAAAGTACATATTTAACTCAAGTAAGTAATAATAATTACCTTATTCAAAGTGACTTCGGGAGGATTGTCGCAACCAAGCCTATAAAATTATGTGATTTATGGAAATGGTGGGACTAAAGTGCCTATGCGGGTTAGGGGTACTTGGGCGCGCATTGTAGACCTCTTATAGGAATTTTTTCACAATGTCACAATATGTTCATTAGATGTCACCTTTAATCTCCTAAATTTTGCTTTTAATTGCCTATATGTTATTGTACTTTGTTGTTAATCTCTTCAAACCTAAAAGAATAAAGTGCACCTGGAAAACCCCAAAACACATCAAATCCTAAAAAGAAAAAGATGCAAATGGCGTGTCATACTTATGCTGACCATCACCTGACTAAGTGAAATTATGATCTATGTGTTGCGGTACATTTCAAACTCCATGTACTTTCGAATGTTATATATAGAATCATGCCCTAGGTAGCTCTTGTGCAGGACACACTTGGCTAGCAATTAATAACTATATGTAGAAGATGTAAATAGATGTGTGTATGGAAAAATGAACTTCCCCTCCTATGAAGCATATGGATAAGAATGCATTCCCTTATCCCTTGTGTGTAGATATATGGATTCTTGAATGATCTTGGATGCAATTTTAGGTGATAGTAGATGCTTAGTGCTTGGTCACTTATTATGGTAATTTTATCTCTCGAAGTGCACCACAGTTAAGGGATAAAAATAGGGGTTCTAAGCTTGGTTTATTCCTCACTTCTATATATATAATGGAAAAACCTCATATCTGTGGGTATACCTATTATTGAGGTGACACTTTAGTATCAAGGTTTCTTTAGGTTATTGATGTATCCTAAACTAATTATTTGGGGTTTTGAGGTTTTTAAGATGGTTGTAACTTAAATTTAAATGGGGTGATAGACCAATGTGATTGAGGATTTGACTGAGTAAATTACCAATTTAATGATAGAATATTATAAAATCACGAACCAATTGGTTTCATCTTGATCCTAAGGAAAACACTTTTATGTTGAGGGATAAATCACAACAACACATCAAGCTAACATGTACACTAGGACTATGCAAGAAAAAAACCAAATTTGCAGTAAGGTAACATAATTAATTCAGGGAAGAAACATCAAAAAAAGTTAAAAGAAAAATACACACCAATGCAACTAATTGGAAAGGAAATAACTGGTTCTCATTCAAGGGAAAAACTAGCAAAAAAAATTCTTAAGCACTCCTACATTAGAAAATTCCTCCTTTTTCTTTACTCGCACACAATATATAGCAAAAAAAATTCACCCAACCCCTCCTAAAAATAGGCCGAATCTATACTTGCCCATGCATGTTTTTTTAGCGTTTATCCGAATAAATAAATGAATAAAAATAAACATGCAGTTTACAATGAGACATTAATAGCCTTAGTTACAAAAATACACTTAGTCAAAGTCTACTTGACTATTTTAATTTAGAAATAATAAAGTTGGGTGAATAAATTATGTTATAATATCTCTTTTTGTTATGAAATTTTTCTCTAATGTGCATGCAACTTCTTCTTTTCATGTAGTTGATGATTAAATATTAATATTTAATCCTCTAATGTGACACTTTCATATTTATCCACTTGCAAGGGTATTTTTGACTTCTTCTCAATTGTTTTTGTGATAACATGTAAAAATTCCACCTGTGCAAGAAAATAATGTTCTTGATCTCCAATACCTAGAAAACTTATTCAACTCCATGTGTGGGGACCACTATGAGCACTTGTGCAAAGCTTCTGATGTTAACCCTCTACATGCATTATGCTTCTTGTCTTTAGCTCATCATAGCACGTACATATTTGATGGGGTTATCCTTTGGTTTTTATTTACCATGACATCAAATATTAATCATTTGATTTAATGGCATATGTTTGGTTTTCCCCCTTATTGCAGATATTAGGGTTTAAGACCTTAGTCTTTGGCATATTTGACTATATACCTCGACCCCCTTTTTGGAATCATCATTGCATATATTACAAGGTTGTCGGCATTTGAAATATTTGTGTGGAATCATAGTATTAGACCTTAGAAGGTCAATGCAATGATTTTTAATTGATTGGGGTTGGCCACCTTCTCACGATGCATATACCCTTCTTTTGGTTGTCTTTGTTTTTGATTTAAATATGAGTTTGCATAAAAATATTGATTTTATCATTACCATTGGTCACTGTACCTGATTGATCTCCTCCAATCAATCAGTTTGTGATGACATTTAATTGTTGATTGAATTTGAGCCTTTGATCTTTGTACCTATGAATATGGCTCGTTGATTTCTAACTCAGGTGATCTAGAACGTTTATCTTAATCACTAATGACTATGGCGAGTTTACTAAACTAGTTGAGTTTTATTAGAGATAGTAATAGATTTACGAATGTTGAATAATGTACTAACATGATTCGAAAATTTTATCTTGGTACTCACTCTAACTGGGTTATGGTTTGCATCTACATTGTTTGATCTATACTTGCAACTTTTGAGCCATTGATTGATAACTCGAAATGAGTTAAGTTAGGTAAAAATATCTTCATCCTCATTATTTTCTCATTTCACTTTACTCGTTTTGTGCGGTGAATCCATGCCAAAATTTTATTAAACCACCATTTTTATGTTATGAAGCTCTAAATCGTTCATTTCTGGTCCTTGTAATGCTCTGCGAATTTGAATATTTGCATATTTTCAGCGATGTTTTCTCTTTTCAATATTCTGAGTGATTTTTGGAGGAGGTCATGATTTATATGATCTTTAAAATTGATTTCATTTGACTATTTTTGTTCTTTCAGGCTTTGAGAAGCTTCATGAAACTTGTAACTACAGCATATGATTCTGTTAATACATGGCATTGAGCTATGAGATCTCTATTTTATTTGAATTTTTGTGTTCGAATGTTGAATGGTTTCTTTCAAAATGTGAACTGTGACTGTTCCTTCTTCTAGTTTGAATTTTTCTCACTTTCAGTATAAACTAGTTTTGTTACATTTCAATGTATTTACATTCATGGTAGTCGATGATTATTTATTCATGCCCATCTCCTATTGCGTTCTTGCTGGGCTCAAAAAATATGGGTACTTGACATTCGTTTGATGTTCGAACTCTAGAATTCTACTTTGTGATCTTTGAAACTTTGCAATTGCGACTAATTTTATTTTGAATATTGAAACCCTCATGTTTTACTTGGATTTTGAGCTTTGGTTCTACTCTTTTGAGTTCTTTATAGATCTTAACAAGATTTGTAATGTCTATTAACAAAAAATTATCTCTTCCAAGTGGGTATTCAGAATTTGAGTTCAAGTTGGTTTCTTTATTTAAATAATGCATTTATGAAAACTATAATGATAAAGTTGTTCCCACTTCAAACTAGGCTTGTATCTGTAGGATGGTTAGAGTTAGTTTGGAATTATAGGATACAATGGCCATAATTGATTTAATCTAAGGGTTAGCAATCAATCCTACAATTGTTATGTGAGAATATATATATTATGGACTATTAAATAATTCAAGTGTATGTGAAAATGGGTAAATGGGACCACTTAGTACCCTAGTGTGTTAAGTCAAATATGTAACTCTCCTAGTGTGTTTTAGTAAATGTTTCAATGGGAATCAAAGTTAATAATTTAAGGGTACTAAGGTAACTAAGGATAAGGTTTAATAAATGTGGGTTGAATATTATTTTGTGAAAGAGAAAACTAATTAAACAAGTAAAAGAATTAATGGACACTTTTCTAGAGAATTGTAATTGAAATTGACTTTAGAAATGGGTTAAGAATACTTTAATTATTAATCTAGACCTGTTCCATTTAATGTAATGTAATAGTTACTAGTAGAAATTTAATTAAACGTATTAGGGCTGGACACCCTTGCAATTTTTTAAACAAATTTTATTTCCTAGAACTTTCTAGATAGTTATATACGGTTTTATGTGGTTTTAGAACGTAAAACATTGTGGGCATTACGAGTTGGTCATAAAGTAGTCTAATACACATACTATGCCCCAAATTTTGATAACATCAATTTTTATACAAGATATTTATATTAATGTGTATCATGGTAGCAAAGTTTTATATATTATATTGCAACACTATTATGGTAGAAATGTTTCCCCAAAATTGATTTGAAAAATGGTTTAGAGAGTACAATGAAATATTATCTATCCACATATATGAACATTGGTCATTACACCTAGCCACCAACCTTTTAACCCAACCACTTATCAACCGTAAAAACTTTCACTCAAGTTTATTTTCTGTTAAAACTAACGGTAAAATAAAGTCTACGTGAAATTTCTTGGCCGATTATTTAAATGGGAATTTCCCACACCAAATTGTTTGTATTTGATTATGATTAGGTAGAATTTGTTGAATTGAGGGCAAAAACTCAGAGCATGAAGTCATGTTATATTGCTAGTATTTTTTGTGATAATTAATCTACGAAAACCAAATTTGATTTTTTCACATATTAATAGACCATCTCTTGACACCATTTATCCCAAACAAACTAGGTTTTATGTATTTTTTTACTTGCAGGGATTCACTATTTTATCTTACATGTTGTATAATAATGGTTGAATATGGAAACAACTCCATGTTGTATATCCAAGTGATGACAATAAGAGAAAAGAGAGAACATTTCTATACATGTATTAAGCCCCAAATTTTGATAATGTGAATTTTTATACAAGATATTTATATTATTGTGTATCATGGTAGCAAAGTTTTATATATTATATTTTAACACTATTATGGTAGAAATGTTTCTAGAAATTGGTTTGAAAAATGGTTTAGATAGTGCGACGAAATATTATCCATCCACATATATGCACATTAGTCATTACACCTAGCCTCAAGCCTTTTAATCCAACTACTTAACAAATGTAAAAAAATTCACCCATGTTTCTTTTCCAATAAAACTAACGGTAAAATAACGTTTATGTTTGAAATCATGGTGAATTCTTCAAATGGGAATTTCCCACACCAAATTGTTTGTATTCGATTATGGTCAAGTGGAATTTGTTTAATTGAGGGAAAAACTCAAAGCATGAATTCATCATCTTATTTAGCTATTGTCTTTTTTGTGAGAAGTAATCTAATAATTTTTTTTGATTTTTTTGGTCGTATTAATAGACCATATCCTGACACCATTTATCCCAATCAAAGTAGCTTAAATGTGTTTTTCTAATTGCATAGGCTTCACTAATTTTTATGTTACATGTGGAATAATAATGGTTTGAATATGGAAACAAATGCATGTTTTACACCTATGTGATGATAATCAAAGAAGAGAACATTTCTATGGAGAGAGAAATATCAACTAATTAATTTGTGGCTCTCTTGCATCTGACAACTCAGATGAAAAAAAAATCATTGGTATCTTAAATCCATCCATTCCCTCACCACTTGGTGTAAAAGAGAGGACACATGCATTTTCTCTAACTAATTACATATATTATTGTTGTTTGTATATTGATAACATTTTTCTTTTAAAATAATTTATCTATATTTTTATTTTAAGAACTACCAAATTCTCGACATAACTTTTTAAGCATTGAAAAATTATCAATTTGTAATATTTGTAAAGAGTTTTCTTATCTACAACAACAAAATTTGATTTTTTTGGCATATTAATAGACCATCTCCTAACACCATTTCTCCCAAACAAACTACGTTTTATGTGTTTTTTTACCTTTAGGGCTTCACTATTTTTTATGTTACGTGTGGAATAATAATGGTAGAATATGGAAAAAACTTGTGTGTGTACAACAAGGTGATGACAATAAGCGAAGAAGATAACATTTCTATGGTGAGCCAAATATCAAATAATTACCATGTGGCTCTATGCATTTGACATCTTAGATGAACAATGTTTTTATTGGTATCTTACAGCCAACCATTCCCTCGCCACTCGGTATAAAAGGGAGGACACATGATGAGTCTCTAACTAAATATATATATTGTTGTTGTCTATATATATTGATGACATTTTTCTTCCAAAAAAATGTTGTGTATATTTTCTTTTAAGAACTACCAATTCTCAACATAACTTTTTAAGTATTGAAAAATGTCCAATTTACAATATATGTAAAGATTTTATTTATGAATATTATTGAAAAATATATAAAATATTATTTGGTACCAATCTCAGTTCCACCTCTTGTAGTGTTCGTAATTAGAAAACCCTCTCTTCCCAGGTTTTTAGGAATAATTCACCTTGGGATCTTGTAGTTGACGTTTCTCTCTTAAATTGTGAAAAATTGAGTAGTGTCTTATAATATCACATTTTCATTGTTTTTATTTGCATTATTTCATATATTTTCCATAGTCAAGTACCTATTTATGCAATTCGATTCGATTCAAAAGTATTCAACAATTTGGATTGGATTTACATTTGGGTCTAGGATCAACAATTCAGCTACACATTTCATATATACCTGCTCATAACAAAAAAGATTCTAGCGTAGGTTCCACCAACATTTCCAATACCCCTCGACATCCCCTCCCTCAATCTCCATCTTTATCACCTCTCTTTCTCCTCCAATATTCATCTCCCTTAAGTTTGACTTCTTTGATAGATCACCTTCGACATTTTCATAACAAATTTCACGTATGATTGCTAGTCATAAAAAATTTTACAATGATAAATAATAATTTTGTAAACAACATTAAATATAAATGCAATTTACATCTATAATCTGGTCTAATTTTTTTTTCCCACATAATGATTCGATATTTTCGTGATCTCACATTACTTGGAAATAATATTTTGTAGCCATGTCCACATTTAATAGCATTAGACACGGAAAACTAAAAATCACTCTTACAACTTGTAGTGGTGAAAGTCTTTATAAGTGGAAGGAGAGTTGTAAAATTATTTTGGCCGGAAATCCTAAAATATCTTGACCCAATGGAGTAAACATCGGGGAATTTTTATAGAAGAGCAATATTATTGTTTATTATTCTTCTAATTTATTTTCTCAAGGTTCACAAAGAACCTTTCCTCGAGTATTTTAAGCAACCCAGATGTCAACATCATACTCCATGAACTTAGTAATCTAAAATGGTCATTTCTCACTCATTTCCTTGTTTAATGGGAATTCTTTAACACTTGAATGAGAAACTAAAACATGAATCTTATTATTCGAAAGCATCTAATTTATGTTCTTGAAACCTCTTACTACTACAAGTACTTATTTTGTAAGAAGAGTTTACCTTGTTTCGTAGTCATGAATGCTTTTCCGAAAGAAAGAAATGGGATGTTATGTATTGTCATCATTAATTTGACTCAATATGGTTGAAATGGTTTCATATCTTACAATTTCATACATTATGAAATATTTATTAAAATCATGATTTTTCAAAGTAGGAGCATGTGAAATAGCCAACTTATTGGCCGCAATTCCTTTTCTTCCTTTTTTGGTCCAAGTAAAGGTTTTTTCTTTCTTCAAAGATAGAGGTCAATGGTTTGACCAAGGCTACAAAATTTTGTACAAATATTCTCACAAATTTTATATTTTCTAGAAAACTTTGAAGATATTTCTTATGATGTGGCAAGGACAACTACATAATAGAATCATCTCTTAGTGGATCAATAGCCAAGCCTTTCTTGGAAACAATATGCATAAGTAATTTTCCTTTATGCAATGAAAAATAGACGTTTTAGGATTCAAAGAGATCCCAAACTACCTATAAATATAAAATTTTTGCCTTAAATACATAATATGATCAACAAATGTTTTGAGAAAATTGTCACATAGTCCAAGTAAACAAGTATGCATTTATTCAAAAGACTATGAAAATCAGATCCATTACACTTTGAAACGTAACACTAGCATTTGAAATCCTCAAGGAATTTTCTTGTATGTATAAGTGCACTACTTTTGGTGGTGAAGGATTTTTATAGCTTTCTTTATCACGTATAAGAATTTGGTTGTATATCTTTGTAACCATCTAATAGGGATAGCCTATCTAAACCAAACATTTTTGACAACGCATTCCTCAATAATGGTTAAATCTTGGGATTGATAGGCATCTTTTTTTCCTTAAAATTTTGAGTTTGGTTGAAATTCAATTAAATGTTGTGCCAAAATAGGATAAAAACCTCTCAAATATTAGTACTTTCAGAAAACACATAAGTAAATTCCTTGCATAAGTCAATAAAAGCTTGTCTTTTCAAGTAGAAGATACCATTCCAATCTATAATGTTTTACCTTCATCAACTAAAATCTCCTCGTAATGATCAGCACGAGTAGAAATTTTAGCTGTTTCTTTTCTAAGTTCATCATCGAACTAAAAATTTCCTCCAAATTGACTATCCCTTATTACAGTTGTTAGGATTATAACTAGTTGTATAGATAAAAAAGCATGTAAGACACACTGATAATGGTGGGAAATGGATGGGAAAGAGTAAGCATGATTCCTCCAAGCTGGTTAAGGACATAGAAGTATGTGATGACATAAGAAATAAATTGCAATGGTGACAAAGTTTTACATGTATCATTAGGAAGAATATTGTTACCACAACGGTGTGTAGAATTAGGGATGGATGTAGGGTTGAATGGAGGAAGTAGAGAGATGCCATCTAGAATTAGCTTGTCTTACTTAGCGAGTGGTTTATTGTTTGGTAATGATGATGTTGTATTTATTTTTAGAGGATGCTTCTTAGAGGAAATGATGTGGAAAATGAATTACAAGGTGATAGATGACGTACCTTGAGAGATGATAGCGTAGTTGGAATGGATTGGATAATTGGTGCTTAACTAACTAGAAAAGGAACAATACAAGTGATGGCATGATTCTCATTAAACATAGATGAATACAATTTAGGAACCCATTAAGATGTAACAATTAGAGAGGACCATGTAACATAACGATGTGCAATGAATGAGATAAAACCTTGATGATCAAGATGTTTGGTATTTGACCAGTTGATAAAGAGGATAAAAATGAGTAGATGTCAAGTTGATTAATTGATCATTAAGTACTATAGTAAGAATGTCATGTTGCTTAGTATTGTGAAAAAACTTGAGAGGTTCTAGTAATTGTAAGACTTTAGGTTCACTGAGATGAGAACATGTAGAAGACATATAATGAGGATGGATAAATTACTAGCATGCTCCTCACAAACATCATTAATATTTTAGATTTAAGATTTAAGATATACAATCATTGATTCAATGGCTTGAATTTTGTCTTGAAATAGAAAATGCAAAGCTTAAACTAACTGATTAGAATTAGAACCAAGTGAGTCATTAGTTAGATGATAAAAGATGGATTTGATTTATGAAGGTGGTGTATTAAGAGGAGGCAGATAACGCTTACAAAATTTTAGCAATCCTCTTAACAAGATGAGTTAAATTAAATAAATTGAAACAAGGGGCTTTGGGAGCTTTAGATGCCATAAAATAAAAAATAATGATCCAAGAGTATTCAAACATGGGTTCACCAAATGATTAAGAAAATATTGACAAATAATTGCAAAAATATTAGTTATGTAACATCAAACATATAGACAATTATAGTACAAATTTGAATCAAGTAAGTAAGAATACTTACCTTAATCATAGTGACTTTAGAAGGATTGTCACAACTGAGCCTAGAAAATTGTGTGATTTCTTGAAATGTTGGGACTAGCACACCTATAAAGAGTCACGGGTACTTGGGGTGCTATAAACCTCTTCTCGGGGCACTTGTGACTTCTCGTAATCTCAAAACATTTGTTTCATAAGGTCATAATATTTTCATTGGTTGTCACCTTTAATCAACTATATGTCGCGTTTAATTTCCTATATGTCATTGTAAATCATTGTTAATCTCTTGAAACCAACAAGAATAAAGTGCACCTCGAAAAACCCAGAACACGTCAAATCCTAAAAAGAAAAAGAGGAAAATGGTGTGTCATACTTATTCTGACGGTCACCCAACTAAGTGAAATTACGATCTATGTGTTACACTACATTACAAACTCCATGTACTTATGTGTTTTAGGTATAGATTCATGCCCTACGTACTTCTTGTTCGAGACACACTTGGCTAGCAATAAATAACTAGATATAGAAGATTTAAATAGATGTGTGTATGGAAAAATGAACTTCCCATCCTATGAAGTGTGTGGAGAATAATGTAGTCACTTATCCCTTGTCTTTCGATAGATGGATGCTTGAATGCTCTTAGATGTAACCTTAGGTGATATTAGATTCTTCTTTCTTGGTCCTTTATTATGGTAATGTTATTTCTCTGAAGTGCAGACTAGTTAAGGGATAACAATTGGGGTTCTAAGCTTGCTTTAGTATTCCTCACTTCTGGAGATATAATGGAAACACCTCATGTCTGTGGGTATACCTATTGTTGAGGTGAGTCTTTGTTATCAAGGTTGATTCCTTATTGATGTATCCTAAACTAATTATTTGGGGTTTTGAGGGTTTAAAAGATGGTTGTAACTGAAATTTAAATGGGGTGATAGACCAATGTGATTGAGGGATTTGACTGAGTACATGCACAATTGTTTGAGAGAATATTATAAAAGAATGAACCAATTGGTTTAACCTTAATCCTAAGGAAAATACTTGTATGTTAAGGGATACATCACAACAAATAATCAAGCTAACATGCACACTAAGACTATGTAGAAAATAACCAAATTTTCAGCAAGGTAACATAATTAATTTAGGGAATAAACATTCAAAAGAGTTAAAAGAAAGATACACACCATTGCAAATAATTGGAGAGGAAATAATTGGTTCTCATTTAAGGAAAAACTAGAAAAAGTTTCTTCAACACTCCTACATCCAAAAATATCTCCTTTTTCCTTGCTACTAAACACAATATATAGCAAAAAAATCACCCATCCCCTCCTAAAATAGGTTGTAATCTCTACTCTCCCATGCATGTTGTTTTTAGACTTTATCCCAAATAAACAAAGGAATAAAAATAAACTTGCAGTTTAAAATGAGGAATTAATAGCCTTAGTTACAAAAATACACTTAGTCAAAGTGTAGTTGACTGTTTTAATTCTGAAATAATAAAGTTGGGTGAATAAATTAGCCAAAAATAGCTCTTTCTTGGTGTGCAAGCTTTCTCTAATGTTATGTAACTTCTTCTTTGTCATGTAGTTGATGATTAAATAATAATATTTAATCCTCTAATGTGACACTTGCATATTCATCCACTTACAAGGGTATTTTTGTATTCTTCTAAAAACAATTGTGATATTATGCAAAAATTCCACATGTGCAAGAAAATAATGCTCTTCATCTCCAATACTTAGAAAAATTATTCAAGTCCATGTATGCGGACAACTAGGAGCACCTGTACAAAGCTTCGATGTCAACCCTCTACATGAGGTATCCTTCTTGTCTTTAGATCATCATGGCATGTACATATTTTATGGGGTTCTCCTTTGGTTTTGTTTGACCATGACATCAAATATTAATCATTTTATTTAATGGCATATGTTTGGTTTTCCCCCTTATTGTAGATATTAGGGTTTAAGACCTTAGTCTTTGGTATCTTTGACTATATACCTTGACTCCCTTTTTGGAATCATCATTGCATATATTAAAAATTCATTGGCATTTGAAATATTTGTTTCACATATTAGTATTAGACCTTAGAAGGTCAATGCAATGATTTTTTAATTAATTGGGGTTGGCCACCTTCTCATGATGCATATACCCTTCTTTTGGTTGTCTAGTGTTATTGAGTTAAATATAAGTTTGCATAAAAATGGTGATTTGATCATTACCATCGGTCACTATACCTAATTGATCTCTTCCAATCTATTGGTTTGTGTTGGCATTTAAATATTGAGTGAATTTAAGCCTTTGATCTCTTTACCCGTGAATATGGCTCATTGAGTTGTAACTCGGGTGATCTGAACGTCCATCTTAATCACTAATGACTATGGTGAGTTTACTAAACTGGTTAAGTTTGCATTGAATATAGTAATAGCCTCATGATCTTGAATAATGTACTCGCATGATTCTAAATGTTTATCTTGGTACTTGATCCGACCGGGTGATTGGATTATGGTTTGCATCTACATTGTTTGATCTCAGTACTTGCAACTTTTGAGCCCTTGATTGATAAATAGAAATGAGATAAGTTCGTTAAAAATATCTTCATGCTTATTAGTTTCTCATTTCTTTTCTTCATTTCAAGTGGCGAAGCCATGCCAAAATTTTATTATACTTTGCCATTTTTATCTTATGAAGGTCGAAATCGTTCATTTGTGGTCAGTGTAATTCTCTACGAATTCAAAAATTTACATATTTTTGGAAATGTTTTCTCTTTTCAAGATTCTGAGTGATATTTTTTGGAGGTGGCCTCCATTGATATGCTCTTTAAGCTCAATTTAATCTAAGTATTTGTGTTTTTCAAGCTCTATGAAGCTTCGTGAAACTTGTAACTGTGGCAGATGATTCTATTAATAGGTGACATTGAGCTCTGAGATATTTTTTTATTTGAAGTTTTATGTTTGATTATTGAATGGTTTCTTGAAAAATGTGAACTATGATTGTTCCTGCTTCTAGTTCGATTTTTTCTCACTTTCACGGTAAACTAGTGTTTTTACATTTCCATGTATTTACGTTCATAGAAGTTGATGCTTATATATTCAAGCTCATTTCATGTTGTGTTCTTGATGGGATCTTAAAAATATGGGTACTTGACATTCATTTGATGTTCAAACTCTTGAATTTTACTTTGTGAGCTCTAAAACTTTGCAATTGCGACTAATTTTGATTTGAATATTGAAACCTCGTGTTTTACATGGATTTTGAGCTTTCGTTCTACTCTTTTGAGTTCTTTGTAGATCTTAACAAGATTTGTAACGTCTTTTAACAAATAAGTATCTCTTCCAAGGGGTATTCGACATTTGAGTTTGAGTTGGTTTCTTTATTTCAATATTGCATTGATGAAAACTATACTTGATATAGTTGTTCACACTTCAAACCAAGCTTATATATTTAGGATGGTTACGGTTAGTTTGGATTTCTAGGGTTTAATGGCTACAATTTATTTAATCCAAGGATTAGGAATCAATGTTACAATTTTTAGGTGAGAATATATATATTATGCACTATTAAATAATTCAAGTGTATGTGAAAATGGATAAATGGGGAAACTTAGTACACTAGTGTGTTAAGTCAAAGATATAACTCTCCTAGTTTGTTTGAGTAAATGTTTCAATGGGAATAAAAGTTAATAATTTAAGGGGACTAAGGTAACTAAGGATAAGGGTTTAATAAATGTGGGTTGAATATTATTTTGTGAAAGAGAAAACTAATTAACCAAGTAAAAGAATTATTGGACACTTTTATAGAGAATTGTAATTGAAATTGACTTTAGAAATGGGTTAAGAATACTTTAATTATTAATATAGACATGTTCCATTTAATGTAATATAGTAGTTGTTGGAAGGAATTTAAATAAACGTATTAGGGTTTGACACCCTTGCAATCTTTTAAACAAATTTAATTTTTCCAACATTCTAGATAATTATTTAGGGTTTAATGTGGTTTTGGAACATCAAAATTGTGAGCATTATAGAGTTGGTCATAAAGTAGTATAATACACATACTATGCCCCAAATTTAGATAACATCAATTTTTATACAAGATATTTATATTAATGTGTATAATGGTAGCAAAGTTTTATATATTATATTGTAACCCTATTATGTTAGAAAACTTTCCCCAAAATTGTTTTGAAAAATAGTTTAGATAGTACAACGAAATCTTATCCATCCACATATATGCACATTGGTCATTACACCTAGCCACCAACCTTTTAACCCAACCACTTAGTAAACCTAAGTAATTTTCACCCAAGTTTCTTTTCCATTAAAAGTAATGGTAAAATAAAGTCTATGTCAAATTTTATGGCTGATTCTTTAAATGGGAATTTCGCACACCAAATTATTTGTATTTGATTATGGTTAGGAAGAATTTGTTGAATTGAGGGGGAAAACACAGAGTATAAAGTCATCTTATTTTGCTATTGTCTTTTTTATGAGAATTAACATACAAAAACCATATTTGATTTTTAACATATTAATACACCATCTCTTCACACCATTCATCCCAAACAAACTAGGTTTTATGTATTTTTTTACTTGCAGGATTCATTATTTTGTGTTACATGTGGAATAATAATGGTTGAATATGGAAACAATGCATGTTGTACAACTAGGTGATGAAAATCAGAGAAGAAGAGAACATTTCTATACATGTATTATACCCCAATTTTGAGATAATGTGAATTTTCATACAAGATAATTATATTAATGTGTATCATGGTAGAAAAGTTTTGTATATTATATTGTACACTATTATATGTAGTAAAATGTTTCAAGAAATTGACTTTAAAAATTGTTTAGATAGTGCGACGAAATATTATCCATCCACATATATGCACATTATTCATTACACCTAGCCTCAAGACTTTTAATCCAAATTTACTTAATTAATAAAAAAAAATTTCACCCATGTTTCTTTTCCATTAAAAGTAAAGGTAAAATAATGTCTATGTTTGAAATCATGGTGAATTCTTCAAATGGGAATTTCGCGCACCAAATTTTTTGTATTCAATTATTGTCAAGTGGAATTTTTTTAATTTAGGGAAAAAATCAGAGCATGAATTCATCATCTTATTTTGCTATTGTCTTTTTTGTGAGAAGTGATCTACGACAACAAAATTTGATTTTTTTGCGTATTAATAGACCATCTCTTGACACCATTTATCCCAATCAAAGTAGGTTGTATGTGTTTTTCTACTTGCAAGGCTTGACTAACTTTTTATGTTATATGTGGAATAATAATGGTCGAATATGAAAACAACTGCCTATTTTACATCTAGGTGATGATAATCAGGGAAGAAGAGAAAATTTCTATGGAGATAAAAATATCAACTAATTACCATGTGGCTTTGTTGCATCTAACAACTTAGATGAAAAAAACATTATTGGTATCTTAAAGCCAACCATTCCCTCGTCACTCGGTGTAAAAGAGAGGACACATGCTTTGTCTCTAACTAATTAGATATATTGTTGTTGTTTGTATATTGATAACATTTTTCATCCAAAACAATTTTTGTATATTTTTGTTTTAAGAACTACCAAATTCTCGACATAACTTTTTAAGTATTGAAAAATGTCCAATTTACAATATATGTAAAGATTTTCCTTATAAATATTATTGAAAAAAAAAAATCTTTATTTTCTCGCCACTCTCAAGTTCCACCTCTTGTAGCGGTAGATATATTGTTTTATACAAAAGAAATTCTATATATTTTGTTTTATAATTGGAAAACCCACTCTTTTCAGTATTTTTAGGTCTATTTCACCTTGGGATCTTGTAGTTGAGGATTCTCTCTTAAATTGTGAAAAATTGAGTAGTGGCCTTATAATATCACATTTCTCATTGTTTTTATTTGAAGTATTTCATATATTTTCCATAGTCAAGTACCTATTTATGCAATTCAATTCGATTCAAAAGTATTCAACAGCTTTGGATTGGATTTGCATTTGTGTCCGAGATCTGCAGTTCAGCTACACATTTCATATATCCCTACTCATAACAAAGAATATTCTAAAGCATAGGTTCCACCAACACTTCCAATACCCCTCAACATCCACTCCCTCGATCTCCATCTTTATCACCTCTCTTTCACCTCCGCTATTCATCTCCCTTACATTTGACTTCTTTGACACATCACCTTCCGATTTTCATCACGAATTTCAGCAGTGATTTCTAGTCATACACAATTTTAGAATAATATATAAGAATTTTCTAAACAACATTAAATATATACCCAAGCTACATCTATAATCTGGTCTAATTTATTTTTTCGCATAACGATCCGATATTTTTTCGTGATCTCACTTTGCTGGAAAGAATGTTCCGTAGTCCCGTCTCCACATTTAATAGCATTGACACGGAAACTGAAAATCACTCTTACAACTCTCTGTAGTGGCGAAAGTATTTGTAACTAGGAGAGAGAGTCGTAAATTTATTTTGGTGGCAATCGTAAAATATCTTCACCCAATCCTAATGGAGAAAACATTGGGTGGAATTCTTATAGAAGAGCAATATGACTTTATTATGCTTCTAATTTATTTGCTCAAGGTTAACATTGCGGACATCATATGCAAGTTGTCATGGTTGAAATTTGATGGCCGATATATATATATAACGTATTCTATAGGGAAATATAATATGTATATTAACATATTATATAGGTGTAACGACCCAAAAATTCACACACGAACAACACAGTAAAAGACAGGATATTTTTTTGACTTGCTTCGACACATAACACGACACAACATGTCGTCACAAAGCTACAACCAACTCTAGGAACCACTTGTCACGGGGATGACCACAAAGTCAGCACGGAAACGTTCACACCCAAAAGGATAATACACTTTTTCTTTTTGACAGGACAACATAGAAGTCCAACCACATGACACTCTCACAGCTAGGGCAAACCACAATGAGATATTCTTGAGGGTTATTTATTTTAAAAAGACATATTGCAATTCTTAACTTACGTTTTCAAGGATGCTCAAGGTATGATTCATACAATTCATCTTACCAAGCTAAGTTTATTCTTTTTACACTGAGTAATCATCTTTAATCTTCTCTATTATGACATTCATTTGCTTAATTCGTTTATTTAGAGAAAGGGGTAATTTAATTTCACAAGGCCATCTATTAACACTTACGCTACTAGAACTTGTTCATGCCCATATGACAACATGGGTTTGCGTTCAACATTCTTAAGAGAAGAAAGACAAAGCACCTTGGAAAAAGGTTAGAGGGAGAAGGTCGAGTTGAATTCATCTTTATGACCTCATTAGTTATTAACCCGGTTTTTATTGAAGCTTGAGGATTTATCGAAAATTATTAATTATTTTACTTAGGCTTCACTGGATGATTTTTACAAAAGAAAACAATTTACCTTTCAAATGGTTGAGAAACAGATTGTGTGGTTTCGAAACCAATTCCTCCTACTTATTAAATCGTATTATCTTATATCAACTAACAATTTGTTTCACCTTAGGATCATTCTAAGAATTCACCATAAAAAGGATAATGTTCACTAGTGTAGCTAGGGATATCAAGTTATAAAATTTTTACTTCACAAAGGATGGTTTCATTTTGATCACTCATGGAATTATTTGATTTCAAGTAGATCACCTCTACATTTATTTGTTGAATATAAAATTATTATTTTTGTTTAGCTTCTTTAAGGGTTAACCGACCCATTTTACTTTACTTATAAAATATTGTCACTAAGTCTTAGAAAGATTTAACTTAACAATTTATTCTCAAGATCAAAGTTTTACAATACTCATATCAATGTAAAGATTGAATACCATTTCTCACCAAGATAAGTTACCAGTTTACCTACAGAAGGACAAGACAACATCATCACGCAATTTCTGAACAACCCAAGGCAAGAGGTCTTCTAAACTCCTTTGCAAGCACTATTACAAAATTTACCTCACATTGGACATTTTTACAAGGAACTTCATAAATTGCACTGATGAAACCTTTACAACTCTTTCCTTTAATCTACTCGCATAATCCATCTGCACAAATACTAGCTAGAATCAGTTCGCGAGAACTGAGCATGTTAAGGCTACACATTGCAACAGTAAGCTAACATTTAACAATATCAAGAAAGGAATGTTCTAATTCAAAAATGGATTAAAACACAACCCACAACTCCAAAATTATTCACATGAGAAAGAAATCTAAACCATCCAACAAGGAGAAAGTCAAAATACCAGTAAGAACAAAATCACATAAATCAAGGCAAGACCTTATGGGTTAGGAACAAGAAAGTCAAGAGTGTTGATATTTCCTTCATGTAATCCTATGGATTACGTGATTGGAATCCAATACTCAATCCATCCATCTAAAGAGGTCCAAGAGAAGACAAAACATACTAATTATGATCGTAGGCGCGAAACAAAACGACGTTATCCAAATCTCCCAGGGGAAGGCTTCATAGTAATAAGGGTTCGACGCCCTTAAAAGAAAAACAACTATAGTTTCAGTTTTAACCAAGGAGTTTTACCACTACCTTCTTATAGGATTTCTTAAACGTAGGACTAGTTAACAAAACAAATCCACTCTTCCAAAAGCGTACAAATGAGACACAAAAAGGGCCATTATTCTACCAACAAACCTTATCCTAATCATCAACTTCTCTACATAATATAAGGGAAGGCTAAACCCAAAAGTCGTTAATAATTTTTTTATATATTTCCGACAATGTCAATAAGTATTTTAAAATAAAAATAAAAATTGATTTCCTTAACAAAGCCACAAAATGGGACTTTTAGTAACCAAGTTCGAAGAATAAGATATTCGAGTTTGAAAACAAAGGGATTCGATACATGGTGGGTAATACACCAGCTGATGCCCCAGACTCAAAAGACCTTACCACGAGTGCAAGCACAAAAAAATAAGAACCAACACACATATCCATCAGGAAGGTTACGCAGTGCAGTCAGGCCTAGAAGTTCTATGAGCTCCTTTCCAATGGTATAGATTTATGGAAATTTTACCTGATCCATGTGGGCTTATCAAGGAAATGTCTAGCAAAAATCAAATAGATGAATATAATAGCCACCTATTATATTATCACTGTAATCAGCTGTCATCTAACAGGAAACAAGTTCACGAGTCCAATACCATGGATTCACCTACAACTTTTGTTTCAAATTAAATATTAATAGCTTGCTCGCGACCCTTAATAAAAATTGGAGAGATTTCATTCAATTAAACTTACAATGTTTCCCCCTTACTTTAATCAAACAAGAGTTTGAACTAGGAAGTAGGTATAGTAATTCTCTCAACACGTAGAGGCCAAAATAGATGTCAGGTTATTCATCCTCTAGAACTGGGTACAAAAGTCAACCATGTACAGTTCTAAAGATAAATCCTAATGCCATTTTCTATTTAAACAAAAAGTAAGGAATGCCCATAGGCTTAAACAAGTTTTAGAACACAATGTCACTATTAATGTACCTTTTAGCAAAACAGGAGAGCCCTAAACAGGAAATACGTATTTATTCAACCCAAATAGAGATATGAAGGCTTAACCTTCCATATAGTAAGCCTTCAATTATAAATACCATCACAGAATTCTTTTAAAAGAGAGTCATATAAGCAAACAAAACTCTATAATGTTTCCTTCCCTACGAACTAGACTGCATCACTCAATATTGCAGTAGCCCATTTAGACAAATATGAAATAGAGTAAGCTATAAGAGAGGAAAAGAACATTCCAAGCAAAACCAGTGAAATTGGAACGAGATTTAAAGGAACAACCAACACAATCAGGCAGCGATATAAACAACCACGAAAACATTTGTCTAGGCGCCATTCAAGAGGAAAGAAAATTCATTTCAAGATACTGAAAGAAGGTAGAAAACTATTACAAGGAGTAGATTTAACATGCCTGATTAGAATTCTTCCAATCCAACAAGCACGTCGACCAGGGCTCGGGCAACAGCAACACAACCTGCGCAACTTCTCTTCCTCAGCCTGCTGAAGGTCCAAACTCAGTTAACGGCCATGCTTGGCATAGGAAAGGGGTGATTGAAACATGCCTTCTTGAAATCCTCGGGAGCAACTCCGGGAAGATAGAAGCACTCTGCTCTGAAGAGCATCACAACCACCATAGAAACCCACACAACCATCGTCATGACTGCCATATCCAAAGAAGATCTGTACTGCTCCTATAGCTATAGACCCCCTTTTTCTTTTTCCCACAAACCCAACTATAATCTCCACCAAATCCTCATGCAGCCAGCCAATAATTGGTGTGAGCAGGTCACCACAAGAAAAACCAGGGCATACGTTTAATAAGCAAATGTAGCAGCAAATTTCCAGCCACAGAAATTCTCAACTGCCATATTGATAAAAATGCTGCAAACCCTGTACCAATACCAAAGAGTAATGCAAAGAACCACTTGACAGACACAAAGTATCCAACGTATAACTTTCCTCTTTGAGCCTGGTTTAAAATGCCATCTCAATATGCATCTGATTGTTTCTGATTTGGACCTCCTAACCTTGGTGCTCTCATATTAGGAGCAGCCCTAGTCTGAGACGAAGCAAAAGAAGATGGCTTTATTAACCAAAAAAAAATCTCTTGGTACAGACTCCATATCCATAAAACAGTCCCTAGACTTAGCATCCTCGATTAAGGCTGACCAGTCACTAGATTGCTTCAATGCAGCTGCTTTGCCCTTAACCCAAAGTGCTCTGTGAGCTCGTGCTAGTGCCACATTCATGCGGTGAATAACAGCTACAAATCCAACCCCATGATTTGAAGCTCGGACACAAGACATAATGATTACATCACGCTCCTGGCTCTGAAAGGCATCTACCGTAATGATATATAAACCTTTTCCTTCATCAGATTTGAGGACAACATCAAACTCTCGGTGTAAACATTTCAGCTGTAGCTTGAAGGTGTGATAATTCCAACAGAAACCTTTATGCCTGCCAACTTAGTGACTCGTTGAAGAAGCTCATATAATTGCAAAGCAAATTGTGCTTCATGAATATTCTGATATGAAACAGATCCACGCCTATGAGATTCTCTTCCATGAGTTACATCGTAAAACAAGTAAGGTCTCAATAGAGAATCTTTGCAATAATTTTCATCAGGTCTCCTGGTAACACTCTCACTGTCACATAGTCGATTTTGACAAAAATATCTTGAAGGAGAATCCCGAATTTGAGGATGCATTCGATACGTAATGTAACAACATAGTTGGACAACCTGCTTGTTGGAAGCGCTTACAAAGGCTTCGACTATACTGCAACATGCCTGCCGCCTGGCCTAAATTTTGGCATGCGAGTGGATAAATTCGGTTAACCATTTTGCCTGAGAATTTAAAGGTACCTCTGTCTAGCATTTTTACCACCGTCCATAAATTCACTATGCTTTGGAATCATGTGCAGACAATGTTCTCTCTGAAAGAAAATTGCCAGACTATATGAACTATGTAAAGACTCGCTCACCCGTCCTCTATGCATACAGAGACTTTGCAATAAATGCGTGGAGAATCATTCACAATATCCCAACCAAGTACCTAAGTTGTAATATTTCCATTACAGATTATGCATAAGTCCTCCAGAAATGCAGTGGGAGTCGGAAGGCGCTAGGGACGGTCGTAGCAATGAATACGGGAAGTTAATCTTCCAAACTAGCCAATACAAGCTGAAGCTGAAAATGGAATGATGCTCAAAATAGCAGTGACATGAAAAAGATTCCGAAGTGCCTGGCAACCCGGTTTGGAATACAAAGATTATACAAAACCATCATTCTGTAAACTTCCATTTTCACGTCCAACATGTCCTCTAATTACTGTCGCAGGCTGTTGCTGTGGATCCCCGACAAGAACACACCTCGCAGCACCCAAAGAAAGTGGAGGAAACACGCCTACCTCACTAGCTGGTAGTCTGCGTGCAACAGCAAAAGAAGACAACACTCCTTTCTCCCCCAAACGCATCCGGAAACAACAAAAACCACGTCCATCCGAACTCAGGAGCAGCACACATAGGTGAAAACCATTTTCTTTAGCTTGTAGCTTCATCTAACCATCATGTCAAACCCATACTGCGCCCAATGCATTGAATAACAGAATCAAAAGGAGATCCTGGTGAAGAAAAATAGGCCTCCACCGACTCCCATCTCCCTCACGCAAGGTAGAAAAACGTGACAGTCATAACAGTCGGCAGGTTGGGTGGTTGGGAGGAGACTAATGTCATCCATGTGCAAACAAGACCGCCTGGTTGGCCAAGGTGGCAGTGGAGGGCAGATGGCGTAAATAGAACTCCTCGATGCATTACATTCTCCTCGATGCACGGGCATTACAATAGGTAAATATAATATGTATATTAACATATTAACATATACATGTATTCAATTTTAAAATCTAAAAAATCTAAATTTAACAATTATTTTTATATTTATTTTATAATTTTTTATCTAAATAAATACAAATAATAAAATCATATTTAATTGGATATCATTTAAAGAATCATTAAGGATTTGTAGCAAATCATAGAGTTATGCATGTCATGTTTCACGTTACAAGAGTTATGACTAGAGGACACTCTAAATAAACATTGTATAATAGAGGAGATTTCTTCTAGCTTGGTAAGGTCATGATATAGCCATTAATTTCCTAATTATCATAATAGGTTATTTTCTATACCAAGAACATATAAACATACTAAGAATTTCAAAACATATTTCAACAAATTTGTTGAGAAAATTATGAACATCTATATCACTATTTTAAAAATAACATATTCCAACTAAGATACAAAATTTACCGTGACATCATCGACACACTTTCTAATTTTATGATATTCCCTCGTTGAATACATTGAAATTTATTGTAGTTATTGCATTTACTTATGGTCTAAATATTTTAGAAACTTTGTATGCATTTGATGTATAGTTTTTAAAATAGTAAAAACAACTTATTATAATGGAATGTTATTGAAAATTTCCTAGCACACAAAATACCATGACCTAATTTTTTCTTATTATGGAATATATATTCTCCAAAAATTCTCATCTTGTTGCAAATACAAATATTAATGATGCTACACGTAAGAGAACATATATTTAAGGTTATTGGTTAGTTGGAATTGATTTTCTAGGAGTATAGTAAATGATCAAGATATCAAATCTATTCTAAACTTCCAGAGAGGACATTATTGAAGAAACGAAAGAGAGTTGATTATTTGATTGTATTATCCCAAAACAAATGGATAGATAGAGATATTCAATAAAACTATTGGTAGTAGGATTTTGGGATTAAAAACTAGAATGAAATAATTTCTCTTATGGTCATTTCATCAATTCTAACATTGGTAAGATATCATTCAAAACATTGAATGAACATAACTATGAAGTTTAACACTAGCAATCGTACATGAAATGTATGATGGAAACACCGAAGGGGATTCTTTGAAGGATTAAAATTTGAGGGAGAGAAACAATAACATAGGAAGAGGGGTGAATAAGAAGTAGTCGATTTTAGAGAAGTGAGAGGATGGAAAAAATGGAAATGGAAAACTATTTGAAGCTTTACCATCCAACAACGACATGACAAATATGTCAAAGCTCAATTTCCAAATAAATTTTATGTTGTAATATAGCTATGGTATATTTTTATTTAATGGCATTAATGTTTTCAAAAACAGGAAGATATATTTTATTTGTCAATCAACCTTGTTATTTATTATTCTTTTTTGTAGCACAAAGGGTTCATATCTAGGAAATTTTCTCTGAATTTTTTATCATTTTTCTTTGACTCTAGAGTTATTATGTTTCGAGAAGAATTTGGACTTATTTTAACATTAGGTGGTCATAACTATATTATTTGGGCCTACAAGTTTTGAAGCCTCAAAACTTGAGCTTTTTTCCTGGGAGGTTGCACGTTCAACATAAATATGAATGAATGCGAAACTATATAAATCATTTTTATAAAAATGTTAAAATAATGTCAAAGCACCTTATCTTAAATTTGTAACATACTTGTAATCATTTAAAATATATAATTTTTATTATGGATTGCAATATTGGGAAAAAATACAAAATACATACAGAACTATATAGTTGGGTGTGATAGTGCATCAACAACTATCCTTGAATCTTCAAGGATTCGAAAAACTTGCAATTGTGAATACAGAGTGCGGAAAAATTGTTGCCCTACACACAACACAGATTCCTTGAAACTAAAGACAATAATACCTTCTATAATTTAATAAGTAGAAGGATTGGAACTGAATTTGGATGTAGAGCCATGCAAAACATCATCTATAATAAATAAAAGGATCTTCTTTCTCGAGGAATTGGCCTCTATAGATTGTAAACAATAAGAATCTTTGTTATTAATGAAGTTACCAATTGGAGAAACCATTGAAAGGTAGCATCTTCCGAGCTAAACAATAATGTATACAACATTAAAACTAACATCTTACTTGTCACAACATCCAAATTGGAGCCCTTCAAAGCACCAATAAAGGAACCCGCGACCTCAATAAATTTTCCTCGATTACGATATTGAATGTTTTGTATGTTAGAACTTTAGCTCTGGAAGAACCAAGTTCGTATTTACACCTGAAATCATGGACTCCAACACCTTAATTTCCTTGCTTCTAGAGTTGTCTTTGCAAGTGAAAGAGGCCTTTGGATTGTAGATGGTGTCCTCTTGTTTCTTGTACCTGATCGACTTGGTGGAGATGTCATTGCAATGTTGGAGGGGTTCTCGAAGACACAAAAATCATTTTAAAGACGACACTCGATGGCCTTAAGTCACCCTTTCACGACAAGTTAAAAAGTTATTTTTGTATTATCCGCCACTACCATGTTTGGTATTCTAGATAATATGCAATGAATTTATGACGATTTAGTGTGTCGAACTGACCTACCTCTCCCTTTATATAATTTAAAGTAAAAAAACTTTATAGACAAACTTTATGAAAAGAAAAATTATACAAATAACATTTTATAAATAATTGACTATAACATTTTATATATTCATTCTTTTTAAAAATCCATTTATAATTAATTATAACTTTTGATCCAATTAAAAATCCACGCTAATTTAATATTTGAAGAATCTCATAAAGAGGATAAAATGTTATGCTATAAGTCATAGCCATTGATACGGTAAATACACATTCATCAAAATAAATTTAGTTTTTATGTCGTGAGAATCAACACGGTAAAAAATACATGAATAAGACTATGTTGACATTTCAGCAACAAAATAATGGTGGCGCAGTGATTCCCATGCAATGACGGTGAGTCGGAAGGGAAAATAGAATGTTAACGTTGTAACGACCCACTAATTTAGACAAACAAGGCTATATAGAAAAACATACGATAATTTTTTTGACTTGCTTTGACATAACATGACACAACATGTCGTCACAAAGGTTACAACTAAATTTGTGAACAACTTGATACAAGGATGACCACAAAGGCAACACGGAAACGTTCACACCCATCAAGGAAAATTCACTCTTATCTTTGAAAAGATGCCACAAAAGACTAGCTACAATACATAGTTACAGATCGTACATCCCACTTTGTGAAAATCCTCTTAATGTTATGTATCACTAACAATCTTCCAAGACTTGAGCTTGGGGTCTAGAAGGTTCATGTTATGATTCTTAAAATTCTTCTTATAGGGCTAGGTTTATTTTCTTTTATACTATTAAGTTCTATCCTAGGATCATCTCTAATATGAAAATTACTTGTTTAATTCATTTACAAAACCAGGAGGTAATCAATTCCACAAGGCTATCTATCTGAACCCACACTACTGAAACTTGTTTCATACCTCCATTGCATAAGGAGGCAAGCGTAAGCTCAAAAGAAGTGGAGTATCGTTTAGGTTTAGAACCATAATCTTCTTTGTTCAAGGATTAAAATTTTATCATAACTTAGAAAGGATTACAAGGTACTATGGCAACGGTTAGAGAGAGAAGATCAATTTATTTCATTATGGTCTATTTAGTTATTTGTTAGTATTTTAATGAGACTTAAGAGTTCAATTGGATTTGGGTAAAAACTTCATTTAGCATTCTCTTGATTAAGTTCGCTAAAGGATGCACAAGGGGTTCCCAAAATGGAAGCATTAGACTTAAAGTGTTCTTGTTCAAACTCCCCTACTAACTAAGACATAACTATAACCCCAAAACCAACAATGATTTCACTTTTTCTTAGAATACTTATCGTTTCACAACCAAGACAATAAAGTTTAATTTGTAGCTTAAGGTTAGCAAGGGTAGATTATTTTACATTGTTAGATAAACACTTTCTTTCCAATTAAAGACTCTTAATTTTATCAACCAAGTACAACTTCATTATTATCTTCTTTATTTATTCATCTATGTATTTGTCTTATTTTATCTTTGATTATCTTTAGAAAAAGGGATTTTCAACCCACTAAAATATGCCTAGAATAACATTGATACCAATACCATGGAGGGTTACTAAACCAACAAGTCTTATGACCCGGAAAAAGAAATTACGTAATTTAATGAGAACACAAAACATGGTTATAAAATTTCCATTCAACATGGCACATGAACCAAAGGAGTCAAGAGATTGGATTTCACTTTGGTTAAGAACAAGAAGGTAACAAAATAGGCCAAGCCATGCTACAACATTTTCATGACTGTAAATGATATTTCCAAAAGAATACTCATAACAAGGTCAAGATTGAATATTATTTCTCACAAAGGTAATTACAAGTTTAACTACAAAAGAACAAGACAACTTTATTTCACAATTACCAAACAATCCAAGGCAAGAGGCCTTCCAAACTCCATTACAAGCACCATTGCAAGAATTACAACACATTTGAATTTTGTACAAGGAACCACATAAAAAAACTCGAGAAACCTTCACAAATCTTTCCTTTATCAACACACACAAGCCATCTGCAACCAATTATCCACCTGAGTCAGTTCGCGAGAATTGAGCACGATAAACACTATAACATTAAGACATTGTGTTGTTATGTAATTGTTTCAAAAAGAAGAACGTTGATGCTTAAAAAAATAATCCAAGTTTCCAAAACAAGAGTACTTAAAAAGGTTTCCCCAAAGGATAGAATGTCAAAATTAAAAGGAAAGAACTAGCTCTATTTGAATATCATTTTCTCATAGAATAATTTAATATACTATCATAATTAATTCCACCTATATCACAATAATGACCATCATTTCAACACGATAAAATTTTGAAAAGAAACCAGTTACAAGAAAATAATTAGTTTAAAATGTGATTTGTCCCATTTAATTCATGTTAGTTCACCAATTCAAGGATTTACTATATCACTTTAAGTTCCCAAACAATCAATCAAAATGAAAAGATTTAAAAACACAATGAATTAATAATATTAAGATGTTGTGCCTATAGCCGTTAATTTTATATTAGTGCAGAATAAAATAAATAAATAAATAAAAGATGAAACACATAATTAACCCAAAGATGAGCCACCTATAGTCCTAACAATCCTACTAAAAAAACAAAACAAAACTTGCTACTAATCAAAGAGGTTTCCTTAAAAAAAGAACTTGACAACACCAAAAATAACCATTATATATTATAAAAGAGGTTTACTTAATCATTCATAAAACAAAAACATAAAATACAAAGTTTCTAAAGAATCATCGTCAACAAAAAGTTGACATCAAACCTATTTGATCAACACATAACCATTCAAGTAAAATGACAAAGCAAGAAGGTTGTATCACAACATGCACGACAAAAACCATTTAACCACCGAATTCCCAAATACACCAACCTCTAAGCTACAAGAGAATGAAATTTAAACAGTTTCAAGGAGCAACATAGAGTATTTTCTTATGCATAAAACCAAGATCCCAGGTTTTAAGAATTGAAAACTTCCTTGATAACGATCAAGTAGATCTCACATCTTCCAACATATGTGAGATAAGATAAAGGTATGAACCAAAATCTTTACTTTGGCAGCTTGAGCTATGTTGAAGATGCGAGTAACGTCTCAAGGATATATTTTGTAGTATAAACTACATTCCTCAAAATATACAACATACCTATGGAAGCAAAGATGATCCCAAAGACAAGAATTTCCAAAAGATGAACAAGAACTGCTACCAAATTCATGATCACGCATGACACTTGAAGACTAAAAAAATGATAGAGACAAAAATTACATCATTCACCTATACATTATGCACTTACAAATTGCACAAATGATATTTCACAAATACCCAACACGGGCCAAAAAAAAGATTACGAACCAAAACAAGATTCGGAAAACAGCACAAAAAAATCTAGTCAAACAACACTATTTGCTAAAACAACCAAATCGTAAGACTATCAAAATGAAATAGGAATTTCATTACAGGACCCCCCTTTTTAATATTATTAAGAACAAGGTTGACCCAACTGGTATTTATTAAAACCCAAAAACAACATAAGTGGCTTCAAACAACACAAAGCTTTCGACGCTAAAACTAATATCCTCCCATAAATTGTGAAAGAGCAAGGGAAATAGAAACCACACAATAAAACCATCACACGAGACATTTATATGAAGAGCAGGGTCATTTAATGAATCATTTAAATAACAACATAAGACTCAAGGGTATAGAGCATATCGTTCCTAATTTAATCTCCCGCAATCGAGCACACGCTGAACAAGGTCTGTAACAACATCTCAAGCCCAAACTCCATTGTCCTCTAGCTTGTTGGGTGGTCCACACTCTTCTCACAGATAAATTTTGCATAGGAAGGTTACAACTAGGGTATGGAGTCCCCAAAACATAGATCTACAATACGTTGAAGTAAAAGCGGTCTTTAGGGCATAACTGAAAGAAATTTGTGCACAAAATGGGTTGATCTAATTCTACCATATATGAAAAACAAAACAATGTCCAACCTGCTCAGCCCACCTTTCAGTTGCAGCACCCTGGATTGCATGCAAAATGTGGAAGAGTAAAACAAGAGGAAAGGTGAACTGCCTGACAAAGTGCCTCAAAGAGATGTGGTCTGGAAATGACACGACTGCAAGATAAGCACAACAAGACCAAAAACAAAAATGACCCAGATAAACAAAACAATGCACCCAGGGAGGAACTATTATGCAAAACACATTAAAATGAATGATTTCAATAGCTTTTATCTCCCCCAAAACAATTAAAAACTACTCTTTGCTCAAAGCAACCAGATAAAACAACATACTCACACACCAAGGAAAAGAAATTAGAGCAGAAAGAATAAAACAAAACCAAACAAGTATGCGGCCAGCATGGAAAAGGCGTTTCATCCCAACAAATATATGTCAAAGTATGATTTAACTAAAACCATAAGGTTCACATAGCTAGACCTTAAGAATAGTACATGCCATCCCACATAAGACTCTACACTAGAATTCTCCACATGGCTAGTCAACATGGCGTGAGTAGGTTATAGTCAAGGCCAAGGTAGATGCGCCTTCCACCACCATGAAATCCTGAGCATTAGGAGAAAGGACTTGTCAATGCTTTAGGTACACATGCAAAGGAGGAAAATGAAGGAGACAACGATCCAAAATAAAGTGGCCAGTGCATTAGAAAAGGTGTTTCAGTCTACATAAAAAGGCCCCAATAAAATAATGAAAAAGAGGAATAGTGTAAGCGTCCAACATCCGGAGAAGAAATTGCAGGTTAAAGTAGGAATCCGGGAAAAAAAAATAATGAGACAACCATCCCAATGAATGTTGTCCACCACCAACAAGGGAAAAAGGTGCTTCAACCACTACAAAACAAGACCCCCACAAAAAAAAATAAAATATAGTCTCCCATTGTCTCACGCCAAACATGCCAATGAATGGCCATAAAGAGAAAACAGGAGGGTAGGTGTCCCACTCCAAGTCACCTTCACGCACCCACTATCTAGAAAGACATGATGGAGGGAAGCCAATAAGCATACGCCAAACAAGGAGAAAAAGAATTGTCATAAAGAATAGCAAGTTGGTGGAAGGAAAATCAAATTCTCCTTTAAATTAAATGATTAACGACAAGCAAGATGCAGGCCCAAATGACCAAGGGGAAGGAACTAGTGATTGGCATTACGACGGAAACACAGGGAAACAACCAACCATGGCATCGCAACGGAAAAACTCTTCCTTTACGCGAAATGAGGCTCATGCTACAGAAAAGATCAATAATAAAATAGAACATCTTAAAGGTAATTAATAATAGTATTGATAAAAATTGACACTAAAATCAAATAATCGTCAATCAAAAATTACTTTATAATACTATTAATACCATTACTTTTTTCTATTATTTTTACGATTAAAAGAAAAATAATGATAATAATTAATCATATTAATAACAATCAACAGAAAGATCGATAAAACAAGAACAAGATTTTCCTTTAATAGGATAATCACAAGAGATGTTGCAGTGCAGTGCGAAGAATGTAAAACATCAACACCAACACAAACAAGCATGATGAAGTGGGAGAACAACTCGATTATCCTCTCGATAAGGCGAATCCTCTAATGTTTGATGAAAATGCAACAGTTGTTCAACACTTAACATCACGGTCGTCAAAGAAAGAAAAAGAGCAACGATGAATGGGGCATTAAAAATGTTGACTAGTGTCCACTTTGTTAGATATCATCACATGCACAACACCTAAATTTTTGCCATTGATTTTTTGAAATGTGTCGTGGTTGGCTAGCCTCTATCCACTAATAATTTGATTGTGCATGCCTTCGACATAAATATTATATTCGTTGGCTAACTTTTCAACCTCGCAACTTGCGCTTCGTGATAGATAACACGTCGGAAGATGGAGATTTAGAGTCATCTCAATGCATTGAAATTGATAGGTTGTGGACCCTCTTATTATTAAAAAGTTTACCATATTTAATGTATTAAAAATTTAGGTTGTTGTAAAGAATGACATGTTGAATTTATAGAAAAGCCTTTATTTTTAAATAGTCCTCTAAAAGTGTGTGTGTGTGTGTTCGTGTCTATGTAAAATATACAATTTATTTGTATTTTTGAAAGAAAACATAAAAATATATATTATTTTTAAAAGAAATTACAGCCACATATAATTTTTTAAATTTTTTGATTTCACATATAATTTGAACTTCTAGCCTGGTCGTATGTGTGTCTAATAAAAGTGTTAAACACAGTGGAAGAATAGACTTCACCCCAACACCAAAATAATATATAGAATTTTGTATATATAGATAGTGCAATGGTTATATACAACCGAGGTACATGCGTTATAAGCTTGGAGGTTTCTTTTGGAAAATAAGAAGTATATATCCTGCAAAAGGAACATATCATGTAATTGTAAAGCATCTTGCTGCCTCAAACATATCCACTAAGAAAAGCATACCGCAATGTCCACCGTCAGATGTCAACACATTAACGACACCTATATCTCAACCATTGATTTTCTGATGTGTCAGTGTGGACTACCCTCCACCCACTAACAATCATACTCTGCACGCATTTGGCGTATTTATGGTGGGATGAGAAAAATGATTGATAGGGAAAAATTACCCTTCAAAATTCCATAATTTAAATGATTATTAATGCATCTAGAAAGATGGTGAGTATAGCAAACGGTTAATTATGGCATGACATGACATTGTCTTGTACTGGATTATAGCTCCTATATCATTTAATTGACACCCATCTTTCTCCTTTCGCTCACCGTGTCACCTGAAAATGGAAAACGAGAGATTCAACAGAGAGATTAGAGCTATGAAGGCAATTGGACTCAACAGTAGTGTCGTCAGTCCTGTTCTCAAGCATATTTTGAGGGTTTGTTTTCCCGTAGTTGCTTCTTTTTCTTTCAAAATAGAATTTTTTTTTCGAAATATATTCTTTGTTGTCTTCTTTCTAACATTGTTCTCTTACAGTTGTGTGAGAATGGATAGGAGCTTATAGAGGCCGAGCATTATAGGTTTCTTGCAGATTTCGTGTTCGAGTATGATGGGGAAGAACATGAAGATGAAGACGATGAAGTATTAGAGGTGGTAATGTTTATGCATTGCAGGAAAGCAAATACAATGTAGTCAACTACCACGTAGGCAAATACCATGTTGGTTACAATCATAACTATGAAAGCTACTCTAAAATGATCGAAAGACTTTATTTTTCCCAGTGAATTAGAAACCATGGAAACTGTTCTTCAGCAAATGAAATAGGATAATATCCAATGTGCTAGAAAATTGTTCATCTTCGTCTTCAGACTCTACGGTTTTGCCAATAAACACAAGGAAGAAATGGAAACCTTTTTAATTTGAATGATTAAGAGACTTCTAAGTATTTCCTTCTTTGTCAGACATGCGGTGGACATGGATAACTTTTGAATGTTGGATTTCAAGGTATCCGTGGTACTTACATCCTCCCCATTCATTTTATATTTCGGTCAGTGTCAGGTGGAAACACCTGTTCGGCGTAAAAATTGTAAGACATGAATGAAATGATTAGGAAGATTACTTGAGAAAATATTTAGTTGAAGATATATATGGTGTACATTATGAAGTGAAAGGGAAATTGTAATGGAGAACTAAATGATTAAAATAACATGCACATTTCAATAGAAGATCCACGAAGTTTTGAGTTGGAGACATGGTATTAATAATTTTGAAGAGGAATACCCAATAAGTTGAAGTAGACGAATTTCACATCATGCATGATTTTGAGGAAATTCATTTCATATACATATGAGATATAGGTACCCGATTAGATTGATATCTCACATATGTTTAATGCTGAAAATTCATACTCTTATTATGAGAGATTGATAAATAATGAGTGGCGTTACATATTCTGAATGTCTTGAAAAGAGAAAAGAATACTTAAGAAAGAGAGAGTAAGATGAGATACTGATTAACTCCAAAGTCATGTAAATGATGTATGGGGAGTATAACAAGTATTTGGTGAATCGAAAGGTAGAGAAGCCAAAGTAACATAATATAAATGAATGCATACGAAGTTGTCAAACATGGAAAATTTATAGAGGGACTCAAAAACTAATTATAATTAGGAGACTAAAGCTCATTTTAGTTACCTAATCTATATAATGCTAGGGAATTTGAATTGAATTTTGATATTACATCAACGAAAACTAAGTAATTTAGTAATAGGTAGTATATTGTAGTGCCCACTTCTCTTCGAAACTTATTATATTTTGATTTCGATTATTGTTGACTATAGACATGGATATTACTATATCATTTTGGTTTATCATGATGTTGGATGATAGAGATATTTTGACTATTGATGGATTGTGATTTATAGTATGATTTGTGTGGATTCTTAGATGCATAGAGAGACATTTTATATTGATGATGATGATGTGTTGTTAGCATATATATTACTAACATTCGGAATTCTCATCGTATTGAGTAGGATTTAACATTTGAACTAATCTTGTGATCTTGTTGATATTGATAAAAAGATAGAATTGAGATGTTGTTGGAATTTTAGACAAATGATAACATTGTTTAGTTGAGATGATGATTTAGCTATATGAGGATGATTATTGATTTGTATGCATATATTTTATCATTGATGTTTTTATGCAGCCACGAGGCCAAGGAGGTATTGTGTGATTTTGCAGGTAATTATATCACAACAATCAAAAGGGGATTGAAGACCAACCATAAATACTCGATGAATACAACGAAGGTCACCATGACAACTTGTGTAATGTTGTTGTTTGTTTATTTGGTTGGGAGGTCCCCATGGGGGGATGACCTCCATTTGTGACCATAGGATTTTGTGTAATTATTTTCCTTTTTATTTTATTTAATTGTGGAGTATGTGATTTAATTTGTGATGTAATTCATTTTTATCATTGTTGACTAATGTGCCTTAATTAAGTGAATTAATCATGTTTATTAAGTTAATTGTGGATGTGACAAAAGGGTTATTTATTAGAGTATTTGGTTCTTTGAATTTTGTTATTTAAGTTGAGTGTATGTGACTTTGAGTGTTGTACACTCTACCTTACCTTGGAATTTCATTTGGTATTAAGGGCCATTTTTAGAGGGTTTGTGGGACAAGTTAAATTTCTCTCACACCTATTAATTTCTTATACCAGCCCTACATAGTTGATTAGGGGTCAAAGATAGACCCCATTAAGTGTTTTCTAAGACAAAAAGTGACATTTATTGCACTTTTATTACATGAGTTTTAAATTAGGTCCTTATGAGGTGTGGGTTGGATTGTGTGTGTCAGAGGCTTGTCATTCCTCTCAACCACCAATTTATTATGGATTGGGGTTAAGGTATTACTTGTGATGTGGAGTTGAGGATAAGTGATGTGGAATCCTACATGTAGCCACCTCACCATCCTCTTCCCTTTTTGTATATATCTAATTTTATTTGTTTGTTTGGAGGTTACTTCTTTTCATTTTTTGCTCTTGTATTTTAGAGTTAGAGAATTTTGGGAGTGCTTGTTGAAGTCTTGAGCTTTTTGGAGTTAAATTAAGCTTGAGGGAGATTGGAGTGTGAATATTATCAAATTTCTACCATGGAAAGGTAAGAACTACACTCTTGTTTTAATTTTTATCTCTTATATGTGTGTATTGTATGCAAGTGAATGGTTTTGTATGGTTGTTGGGATATTGATTAGAATGCCTAAGTATTGTGTAGGATAATGCTATAGAGATTTATATGTAGGGAGGAATAAGAGTTTATTTCATGTTTTGGGAGGGAGTTGGGTTAGGCTCCCCACCTTGGATAAGAGAATGCTTTCATTTCTTACTTAGTTCTTTTGAGGGAGATATACGAGATTGTAGGGGAGGCATAACAAGATGTGGAAGGCATAAGAGGATCTTGAGGGAGGCATAAGAGTTGTGTAGGGTTTTGATATTTATTTTGGAGGGTTTTAAGGTGGGTACCTAATCCCATTGGTAGAGCATAATTGATATCCCCATAGATCCTTTCTCCATTGGTTTGTATTTTAAGCCTTGTGTATTTTTAAAGTTGTGCTTTGTGATTGTTTTATTGTGTCGAATGTGTGTTATATGGTTGTAAAATTTCTATTGTGATGTTGAAGCATTGTGTTGTTTCCATGAGTTGATCCATCCTTTATTTCATTTTGTTGGGGCTTGGGGCCAATGAGGAGGATAGCTTTTCTCCTCATTTCGATTATTGATTGGGTGGAGAGTGTTGCATCTCTCCCATTTTTGTTGTTGTGATTAAAGTGAATGCATGATGGAACTCTTGTTGGAGACTTGGGATTTGGATCATTTGTTGAAGTCCAAAAATACCAACCCTTCATTGTAGATTTTTCTTGTAATTCCCACTTAAGGTGGAAGACTAGTAGACTTGTATTTAAAAGAAAAGTTACTTTGCAAGTTTTATTTACCAAGTTGTAATATCATATTTTTAAAAATTAATTAAAGCATGTGTCTTTCTTTCTCTTCAAATTATTTGTATGTAAAGGAATGAATTAAATGGATATCATGTTTAAATTTTACCTTGTGTTGAAAGAAAAGAAAGTTGCAAATCTTAATTTTTGATCACAATGTGAATTGGGAGGTTGTCATAGCCTTATTCTGGGTTGAAATAGTTAAACAATATTTGGTTTTGTTATATTTGAAGTTAAATTTATCCTTTGAAATCTATGTCCTTTTAAACATTTTTTTTTGAGGTCTCTGGCCTACAAAGTGATCGACACCAGTCAGTCTTAACCATCGTCGTGTACTCAATATCGACATCGGTCATTGTTTCTTATTACAGACTTTAAAATGTTAACTCCAAGCTTAGTTATCAACTTAAATGATATCATGACTTGCTCATCAACCTTAAATTTAATGAATAATTGTTGAAATGGCATTAAGATAAGTGTGAATCACAAAATGTGAAAGATATGTTAAAATTTATAAATTAGACTCATCCTGTAAGAACTAACATCGGTGACTAAACAATCGTCGATTTTGTGACCGACATCGGTCACTATAAATACTTGCACCATTTTCATTTCTACAAACTTGACATCTATTTTTTGTTCCTTGTTTATACTAATGCTTCTTATAATGTTATCATTGTTGCAACTGAATAAAATTTTCATGGAATTAATCTCTTAACACCCTTGCATTTAAAATAATATTCTAAAAAAACTTATCATAACATAGAACCGACAAATGTAGAGAACCAACATCGATAGGACATGGGCATCGCGGTCGATCAAGAGACCGCCATTAGTCTAGTCCTATGTGTGAAATTTAAAAAAAATTTTTTCCAGCTAAACATTGGCTCTTATGGATCTAGACTTCACCCAAATGTGGATCCAACCTATGAGGGCCATGTATGCTTGTATGGACCCATACTCCAATATGCATAAAGGTATTTAAATGCATAAGACTCTTGATCTATAAAATGGGTGTCTTCCCCATCAATGAAAACAAATAATAGAGAACTAATCAACATTAGATCTCAAACTAGATCTAGGATATATACTTGCATTGAAATAGATAACTAGGGATGCATGATTAAATGTAAGATTTAAGTATCCTAAAACATGAGCCATTGGATGGAATCCCCATCTTCTTGAACATTGGATCCAAGAAGACTCCTTTATGATTTTTCGTTGATCCATGGCATCCACTCCTTCAACCTGCAAACCCAAGAGAAGCAAATGAATGAGGTTAGGGTAAGAAATGCTTAAGAAGACTTCTTTAAGGATGATTAAGGCTTTTTTTGGGCAGATCTAATCTTGTGGTCCCTATTGATTTGATCCAAGGGTTAAGAACCAACCCTATAATTTTAGGTGAGAATATTCATATTATGATTGTAAATTTTAAACAAGCCAAATGTATGTGTAAATGGGTGAATGGGGCCACTTAGGGCTCTAGTGTATTAAGTTAAAAATGTAACCCCTCTAGTAGGTTTCAATGTATGATTCAATGGACATTAAAGAAAATAATTTAACTAACTAAGATAACTCGAGGATAAGGGTTTATTAAACATGGGTTAAACTAAGGATAAGGGTTTATTAAACGTGGGACCTTGAATGTTAGTTCCCTTTGAGGGAAACTATTTAACCTAGTAGGAGAAATTAATGGATTCTTATCTAGTGATGATAATTAAATTGACATTAGAACTGGATTAAGAATATTTAATTAATAACCTAGATTGGATCTATCTTATGAAATGTAACATTGTTGGTAGGAATTTAATTAAACGTATATTAGGATTTGACACCCTTGTAACTTTAAAAAAACAAAAAATTGTCGCGACTTTCTAGATAATTAATTAAGATGGTTTTAGAATATCAAAATTGTGAGAGTTACATATAAAGAACTTTTTTGTTTTGTTTATGGAAGCCTTGAACACTTAAAATTGCTCATATTTGATGTTTAATTCCTAAAAATAACTTAAAACCACTTGATAAAAATAATGTTTGATTTTCATAAAAGTATAACTTTCAAGGAGAAAAATTAGCACAACTTAACTCCCATTTTAAAATTGTATATAGAATTAAAATTTTACCTTCGAGATTATGAACCAAGATTTCTAGATTGATACTATAAGCTGAAAAAGGGAGCACCCATTCACATTGACACTAACAAGCCAATATGAATTCACAAAATATTTTAGCGCATAATTTTTTTATTTTATTTTTGGGTAAACATTCAAACACGAAAAGTAACTTGGTCGTTCCATCATCTTTCTAAAGCTAGCGATGTTTGCGGATATCTTTATTTTGAGAAATAAACGGATCACGTGCCAAGGAAGAAGTGGCATAATTTGTTTTGGAATCATTACGGGGGTAATGGGAGCGAGGCATGCGCTACACTAACATTGTTTTGACCAGGAAATCTAGTTATTCAGAAATGAACAAAAATAAGCAATGAATTTATTTTCTTTCTACACAAAGTCTTTAGCCGTGTTGACGAAGATAATATACCCACTGATTAAGTTTGTGAAATGTTTTGTATTTGAGAATAAATCCGTCTTATTTTTGTCTATAAATTGCAGCTTCGGTTTCGTTATTTTCACAAAGAGAGTAACGATGAAGGGCTCATTTGTTTGGTTTGTTTTGGTGGTGTGCTTTCTGCAATCATGTGGAGGCCAGGATTTGCAGGCACAGTTTTTAGGGCCTCACAATAATGCGAGGTCTCAAGTGGGTGTGGCACCGCTGCAGTGGGACGATACTGTGGCTGCCTACGCACAGAACTATGCTAATCAACGCGCTGGGGATTGTGTTTTGCAGCATTCCGGAGGTCAGTATGGAGAAAACCTTGCCTGGTCATCTGGTAACGATTTTTCTCCAGAACAGGCCGTGGGTTTGTGGGTCGACGAACAGAAAAATTATGACTATGCTTCTAATTCATGCGCTGGAGGGTTTGAAAACTGCGGACATTATACGCAAGTGGTGTGGAGAAGTTCGTCCAAGCTTGGGTGCGCTCGTGTTCCATGTAACAGTGGCGGTGTTTTCATCACATGCAATTACGACCCGCCAGGGAACATTGTTGGACAGAAGCCCTACTGATTACTGAATACGTTTGCCTTCCATTCCATTACCATATATCATCTCGTCTATCACTATTCATCACTATAGTCGATTTAAATAAAACCCTCTCGTTTGTCTTTCTTTTCTTCGATAAATTATATATTTGATCTATTTTCCTTTACAAATGCATCACTTGAATGAAATAGATATGTTGGATACTTGTCAGGGTTAAACATATATAACATATTTAAATTATCGTTTGAAGTTTGAATCCTTATTGTGAGGGACTGACAATTGATAATATCCATAGAATTATAGTGTGTCAGGAGTATAAGCAGTATTTCTTTAAAGTAGAACGGTAGATAATCCAAAGTAGCAACGTGGACCATGGGTGTATTCGAAGTTGCCACATATGGATAATTTACAGAGATGTTAAAAGAATAATACTGATTATGAGTCTACGGTTCATTTTTATATGAAGTTGCAACTTTTCAAAATAAAAATGAAAATTGGATCTTAGAAATCCTCAAAATAGAGCCAAAGTTGTGATGTCGCATAGATCGCAAGCCATTATTTACATTTTGATATTATAGGTTGCAATATGAAAAGAGCCATTGAAATTAACCCCACTTAGCCAACAAGTATGAAATAGCTCTGCAGAATAGATCAAGCATATGTATGCAACAAGTCATCACATGTGAATATGTTTTTCCGATGATATTTTGTGATCTCTTATCATATTGTGCAAAATTGCATTCTTATAGATACAACATTATTAATGGATGAAGTAAATACATGTGTACTTCTATAATTTTTGATTCCTTGAAAATTCATATCATGCGATTGATTGGATCTACCTCGCTTTGCAAAGTTGCATAATATTCAAATATTTGTGTTTTGTTATCAAAATTATTATTTATAAGAATTCTATGATGTTTTATAATTTGTATAAGTCATGTTAAACAAAATTATTCCAACGTTATGTGAAGCTCAACCAAGTCATATGCAAATGTTCATGAATCTTTCTACTCGTAAAGTAGGAATTGGTTGTGTATCATATGAAGAGACAAGGACTGGATGATTAAAAATTCTATTAAGTATTTCAATCACCAAAGCATATGACACTTTATGTCTTCCATATGTCCAAAATGTTGTGTGTCCACTAAATGAAGGAAGATAACCTTTTTTTTAGGCTAAATAATGAAATTAATGGAAACATAAATAGTCACAAATGGAAGAAGATTATATTATAGATAAAATATGATTTTACTCAACTTCAATAATAATTTCTTGTGTTTAAGTTTATATTGGGTGAACATCATTGTGAAGGAGTTAGTAAAAATTAGATGAGAAGAGCTAGAAAGTACTTAATGCTAGGAAGGATTTGTGAAAGAAGATAAGATAGTGCAAGTAGATACCATAGTTTTTAATATAACAAAAATTTTATGGCTATTAAATATTTGAAACATCATTTTGGTTAAAACTTGGAACAATTAAACCTATCATCAATGAATGAAAAATTGAATATTAGAATCAAAGAAAGCACTAAGGCAATGTATGTAATGCCCTGTTCTACGTTACACCTGTTCATCCTTCGGCGATCGAGTGCTAAGCATGGAACGTCATTGTGCCTTCGTCGATCATTGGTGGGCTTCGCCTTGGTCACAGGGAATACTCAATCATCTCCCTCTTCATCGTGTTGCTGGTGTCGTGTTGTTGTTGTCGTTACTGGCCCTTGCAACGCCTGTTACGATTTCCTTGTTAAAGGAAAATCATGTTCTCTTTTACCGTGCTTGTTTGTCGGCCCTTATTAATAGGATTAATAATTATTATTATTATTAGGTTATAAAATAATAATAATAGTATTATTATTTTAGTTGTCGAATAACAATTACTATTATTATTATTTATTTATTTATTGTGTCGATTTCAGGAATATTATTAATTACCTGTAAGTTACCTTATTTATTTATTTTATCGGCCGCTCTCGAAGACTGAGCCCCGATTCACGCATGAGGAGGACCTTGTTCATGGGTGATGCCATTGCTTAGGAAGTGGTGTTCGTTCTTAGCGTTTAACATTTTATTTGTGGCCGTCCAGATCTCTTTGTGTGCGGTGTATACATACTTTCTTTTTCGGTTAGTGTTTTGGTTGTATGGGGGCATCCACCCACCCCAACTAATACTTTTACCCTCTTGTCACAGCATCTTTGTAATGCCCCATTTGGCGGTAAACCCTTTTCAAAGGTTGATTGGGCTAGTAACTTTCCTTGAAGCCATTTCCATCCTGCTCCTATTCGTTGTCGAGCCAAGGACTTTAACCCATCGACAAGGGTTGATGAGTTCGACGTTTGGTTTATTATCGCTTGGGGTTCGGTTTTGTTATGAGTTGGGATAGAACCCACTGTTAGTTGCAGAGAATTAAAAGACTGAGGTTTTTCGACTTGCTTTAGCCCAATGAATAAACTTGTTACTGAGTTACTGTTGGAGATGTTCTGGTGACTCTGGTAAATTTGGATTATATACACTCCTTTTTTTAAGTATCTGTTGTTGCGTACTTCATTTACATGGGTGTAGAACGATATATGTATTTTTACACTAGTAAATCGAATCCTTAGATTCGAGTGTGTGGCTTCAGTTCGCATTATGCAATTTTTGTGTGGCATGCACCCAATCGGCATTGGTCTAAATGATAATCTGGGTGTACGAGTTAGTTGTTTGCATGGTGGATGTTGACTCGCCCTTGTGAAATAGTTGTTTAATGGCCATGTGCTTGGTCCATGATACATTAAGAAGCAAAATATAGGTGTGTGGCGCAGGTTGGAGGGGACGTGGTTTTAAAGTCAAATTCCATCTGTTTGTGCCCAAGGACCTACTGTCCCTCACCCCCCCTTCCTGCCTTCTAGACTGGTACGTGGCCATCCCCCACTGGCCTTACCTCTGCCAGCCGCCCCACCTCCTTTAATTCCGTTGATTTGCAAATTTCTTGCGCCCTGTGCTACCTGCTCCCTTTGACATGTTCTGGCCGCGTGAACAAGGAGGATTGTTTTGTTGGGATTTGAGATGCAATGGCGTGGAAACCCCAGTCCAATGGAGTCGCAGGTGTTTGGGAGCTCTTCAGTTGCTGTTCCTCACCTTGCCATGGCCGCACAGGCTGTTTTTGCAACGATTTTTCCTGCTGACGGGTCGTGTTTAGAATGGGGCCGAATTTTTTGTTGTTAAATGCTTTCATGGTTGCAGCCGCCTGTTCCTTCCTCCCTGCTCGTGAGGTTCAGAGTGAGTTAAGTGCGACAGCTGCCGCAGGGCGATCCCAGGGAGCCGTTGGTGTTGATCCCCGCTCTTTGGTTACACGCGACCACGCCAGATCGATTGTTGCAAAATCTTGCAGCTGTAGTAGAAGAACGAGATAAAGTTTTAGTTGAGCTGTCTTGCCTTTTCATTTTGGAAAGTCACTTCCAGCCAGGCTGCAGGCCAAGATATCCGATGAGGGTGATTCTGGCGAGGGCGCCGCGCTTAGCAAAGAAGCCTTCAGGCAGGCCGTCAACAATACACTAGAGAGGAGGCTCTTTTATATACCCTCCTTTAAAATTTATAGAGGGGTTGCTGGATTATATGACTACGGTCCTCCCGGTTGCGCTGTCAAGGCCAATGTCATTGCTTATTGGCGACAGATATGTTGCTCTAAGTTGGGTTTGATATGGTGGTTATAGTTGAAGCTGCAAGCTAGGGAAGTAGGCGTGTTACCTCCACTTTCATTGGGTGTTGTATGGTGTGTTCTTGTTGGGATCCACAACGAATCCCTGCAATAGTAATTAGCTAGGCAGCAGGCATGTTGCAGTATAGTAGAAGCCTTTTTGAGCGCTCCAACAAGCAGGTGGTCCAACTTTGTTGTTATCTGTTCAGCATCGACTACACCCTCAAATTCGGGATTCTCCTTCAAGGTGACAGATCACACCCACGGGCACAGGAGATCTATGCAATGTTGGAGAAAATGTCTTGGGAGATGAAGGTAGCAGGATATTTTTCAGATCCAGAGCATGCACTGAGTTGTATCTTCATAATCGACTATGTGACAGTGAGGGTGTTACCAGCAGACCTGATGAAATTTATTTACAAAGAGTCTCTATTGAGATCTTACTTGTTGTAGGATGTAACTCATGGAAGAGAATCTCATAGGGGCGGATCTGTTTCATATCAGAGTATTTATGAAGCACTTTTTGCTTTGCAATAATATGAGCTTCTTCAACGAGTCCTGACTTGGCAGGAAAAAAGGTTTCTGTCGGACTAATCACACCTTACAGGCTGCAGCTGAAACGTTTGCACCGAGTGTTTGATGTTGTCCTCAATCTGATGAAGGAAAAGGTTTATTGATCATCACGGTAGATGCCTACCAGAGCCAGGAGCGTGGTGTAATCAGTATGTCTCGTGTCCGAGCTTCAAATCATGGGGTTGGTTTGTAGCTGTTTTTCACCGCGTGAATGTGGCGCTAGCACGAGCTCGCAGAGCACTTTGGGTTAAGGGCAAGCAGCGGCATTGAGACAATCTTATACTTTTTGAGATGGCGTTTTAAACCAGGCATGTTAAACCTGCCCTTGCAATCTTCTCCTACCCTTTTATCATGTCATGAATCGAATGTCTTTCTATTTTCTTTTATCTGTTATGGCATTTAGAATGGGCTCCTGCTTTTTCCTTGCTCCTCAATTAATTGCTCTCTAGTTTCGAAAATGGTATTTTGTAGCATAAAACTATTTCACAATGGACAAAATGAATGAACTAGGTAAACAGTAAAACTTAACCTTTGTTTATGTTATTAGTTACTGCAATTGTCTGATCAATAATGGTAATTTATGAAAAGCTATCTCAAACCGATTACAATTCTAATTCCAGTTTTAAGAATTTTTTTGCTAGGTTGCTTTATGACTGCCTGATAATGCTTTTATTCTAAATGGATGTAATAGTGAAAGGCAGAAATTAAAATTTGTAGAGTTTCCTCTTTCTTGGTAAAGTGTATGATGTTATAGACATTCTATGTAAATTATCTTCCTTGTGAATCGAACTCTGTAGTAGCAGATGTTTTCTTTGGAACGACTAAGAGGATAGGTCGAGTAGACTGTCGTGAAATAGATGGGTATGTCCAAACTATTCATATGTTGTTTTAGAGACGGAAGAGAAGGCTTAGTTCGTAGGAAGAGTATTTTGCTTGTATTCCTCCTTCGCTGACTGTAAACCTTGTGGTTGTGACTCGAGTTGGGTCACGGTAGAGGATCTTGTGTCGACTCACTTATGTTTTCGACAGACTATCCCTTACTTGTTTAAAATTAAGTATCGAATGAAATGGGTTTCTATTAAATCCATTTTGTAGCTTAGCAAACCTTCAATAATTCAGGTAGGGACTTTCTGAGTAAGTGTTGACTGAGGCATGTATGAAAATAAAATGGTTACCTTGCTTTGAATTGGGTTAGACTTGTATGATAATGGAAAAGGTAGGAATCGACTCAGTTACATATTTTAGTGAGCTAAGTCCTTAACTCTTACAATGATCATACGAGTGGTGGATTACGGGTTTATTACTGATTATGTAATGTAAGATAATAATAACCTTTGGGGAAAAGACTTCTTCTTGATCCTTGCCTGTGTAATCCAACTATGGTTGTTATATGTAATTTTAGTTGGATAGAATCTAATTTATTTAACTTCTTGATGAAAAATAGTTAGGTTCGGTGAGAATTGCTTGGTGTATTGAATCTTCAGATTTAGTTATAGTGTTGTGAGTATTATATGTATGTTGGTTTAATCAGCCGAGTGAAGTTAACTTTAATCTTTGACTAATTTGTGTTCATATATGGTTGGGGCCTATTTTTCTTCCTAAAACATGGATGTGTGTTAATGCAGTCTTGTTACCAAGCAATTTTGAATATGTTAAGTCATTTGACTGATCTTTATCCTTTTGGTTAATAATATTAGAACGATGTTTGGGTGTTAGTTTTCAATCACGTAACCCATAGGATTACATGGCTGAAATCTCAATACTCTCAGCCTGGTTGTCTTCACCAATAAGGTCTGACCTTGTTTGCCTTTGGAATATCTCTCTCATTTGAATATTGGGATTCCTCCTTGTTGGCTGGTATAAATCTCGTCATCTTGTGAAACATATTGATTAGTGGTTTGTGATTTGGTCCATTCTTGAGTTTAGAATTTTACTTTCATGATATTATAAAATGTTAGCTTACTGTTGCAATGGGTAGTCTTAACATGCTCAGTTCTAGCGAACTGACTCTAGTTAATATTTGTGCAGATGGATTATGCGAGTAGACTAGAAGAAAAGAGTGTAAAAGTTTCATCTGTACCATTATGAAGTTCCTTGTAAAAATGTCCAATGTGTTGTAAATTGTGTAACATTGCTTGTAAAGAGAGTTGATATGACCTCTTGCCTTGTATTGTTCGGTAATGGTGAAATAAAGTGTCTTGTTCTTGTGTAGTCAAACTTGAAATTACCTTTGTGAGAAATAATATTCAATCTTGACCTTGTTATGAGTATTCTTTTGGTGATATCAATTACAGTCATGAAAATTTTGTAGCATGGCTTGGCTTATTTTGTTACCTTCTTGTTCTTGACCCAAGTGAAATCCAATCTCTTGACTCCTTGGGTTCATGTGCCATGTTGAATGGAAATGTTATAACCGTGGTTTGTGTTCTTGTTAAATAACGATAATTTCTTCTTTCAGGTCATAATGCTTATTGGTTTAGTAACCCTCCATGGTACTAGTATCAATGTTATTCTAGGCATATTTTAGTGGGTTGAAACTCCCTTTTTCTAAAGATAATCAAAGATAAAAGAAGAGGAATACATAGATGAATAAATAAAGAAGATAATAATGAAGTTGTATTTGGTTGATAAAATTAAGAGTCTTTAATTGGAAGAAAGTGTTTATCTAACGATGTTTCAAAAAAAAAAAAAAAAAAATCTACCATTGCTAACCTTAAGCTATGGATTAAACATTGTCCTCTTGTTGGGAAACGTTAATCAATTTTAAAAGTAATATCACTGTTGGCTTTTGGGGATATCGGTAGATCTTATCTAGTACAGGAGTTTGAATAAAAACACATTAAGTATAAGGCTTCCTTGTTGGGAACCCCTGTGTATCCCTCGACGAACTTAATCAAGATGATTTCTAAATGAAGCTTTACCAAAATTCAATTGAACTCTTAAGACTCATTAAAAGACCGGTTAATAACTAAATAGATCATAATAAAATAAATTTATCTTCTCTCTCTAACCATTACCATGGTACCTTGTAGTCCTTGTCTAAGCTATGATAAAATTTTAATTCTTTGATCAAAGATGATTAGGGTTCTGAACCTTAACGATACTCCTCTCCTTTTGATTCTATGCTTTCCTCCTTATGCAATGTGGGTATGAAACGAGTTTCAGTAGAGGGGGTTTAGATAGATAGCCTTGTGGAATTGTATACCACCTGGTTTTGTAAACAAATTAATCAATGAATGTTCATATTATAGGTGATCCTAGGATAGTCCTCAAGTTATACAAAAGAAAAGAAACTTAATCCTAAAAGAAGAATGGTATGAAACAAATCTTGAACCTTCCAGAACGTAAGCTAAGAATTGTAAGATGGCTCTAGTAAATCAGTAATCTTAAGAAGATTTTCACAGTGGGATGTCTTCAGCTATAACTATGTAATGTGGTTGGTCTTTTGCCATGTCCTTTCGCAAGTGAATAGTAAATTGTCCTTGAAAGGTGTGAACGTTTTCCGTGCTGCCTTTAGGGCCATCCTTGTATTAAGTTGTTCACAGTGTTAGTTGTATCCTTGGTGACGACATGTTGCGTCATGTTATGTGTCAAGCAAGTCAAAAAAAAAAATTATCCTGTATTTTACTGTGTTGTTCGTGTGTGTGATTTTGGGTCGCTACACGTACACTTGTTTCCTTTTGTGAAAAGACTTGCTATGTGGATGGTGGAGTTACTAAAATCTTGCCATGTGTTGTTAATGCCTTGCAAACAACTTAATAAAGAAAAAAAAATTCTTTTTGCTCTTCTCCTTCCTATACGCCATTCTTTTTTTTCCTTTGCCTAGCTATGCAATCAACTAGGTTGTTGGTCAGAATGCCCGTTGGGCATTGGCTCCTTTTCTACCCGCCTCCACCAGCCTATCTCCATTTTTTCAACATACTAACTGTCACAACCTACCGCAATTTATAACCCTGTCACCTCATTTTGACCTGCTCCTCCTTGGCGTGTGCCGAACAAAGTGATTCATTAATGGTGGAATGAAGTTCTATCGCCCGATGTTGCGTGGGTGGGTGTGGATTCTCAAAATCGTGTTGTCAGGCAGCGCTTTCAAAGGAGCGTTGAACTGAAATCCTTCTAGAGAGTTCCGTGAGGAAGAAACTGCTTTATGCACAGGCAGGTCGAGAAGTGAACTTATCTCGTAAAATCGGTGGCCTCCCGAGGGAGAAAGTACGACACCGCCGCAGGCGAGCTGTGGAGCCGTTGGCGTTGATCCCGTTGTTCTCGTCGCACGCGACCACGGTCGTGATCGGGCTTGTTGCAAAAATCTTACACTTGTAGTAGAAGAACGAGATAAAGTTTTGTTGAGCTGTCTTGCCTTTTCATTGTGGAAAGTTGCTCTGTCCAGGTGATGAATTTAACATGGAAGAAGCTCGATCAAATCTTGAGGCTTGTTTTGCAAGTGAGGCTGAGATTACATTCACGACTGTTCCTAGTTCTGGCCGGAAGTTATTCTAGCGCCTGGCCCAAGGGTTGATATGGTGGTTTGATATGAAGATACAGAAAAAAAAAATGGAGGCGTTAACTTTGTTGTTCTTTCTTCGCAAGCTACTTCCGTGACATTATGCCTTTTACCCTTTCTGTTCTGCTGAAGGGTAAGGTAACAAAACATATTTCTCTCGATCTGCTACTGAATAAAATAGGAGATGTATGGCACACATTTCTTCCTGGAAAGTTTGATGATATGTTGTATGATTATCAAGTTGATGGACAATATTGTCCTGAAGAAGGCCACCGCTATGATCCTTCGTGCATTTTGGTGGATCCTTATGCTAGGGCAGTCATAAGCAGAGTAGAATATGGGGTTTTGGGTCCTGGAGGAAACTGTTGGCCTCAAATGGCTGGTATGGTCCCTGTTCCTGATGACGAGAGGGTGAAGAATAGTGTGGGAGCCGAACAATGGAGCAGATCGGTTATGGAGCAGGACACTAATCGTCTCACTCGCCTACTTCGCCATTTCAGGCCTCGACATCCTCAATGCCTCGATCAGGTGGAGACTGGTTCCTCGTGGAGGAGGGGCGTGGAAACCAGCTAGTGTAGCAGGTGTGTGTTGAATGGTGCAGTGGTGTGTTGAATGGTGCAGCGGTGTGTGAAATGCACATCTGTTGCTATGTTGTTTTCTCGTTAAGTGTCGAATGCACCCTCAAATTCGAGATTCTCCTATAAGATATTTTTTATCAAAATCGATTAAGTGACAAAGGATCATACTGTGAGACCTCGATGAAATTTATTTACAAAGATTCTCTTTTGAGATCTTCTTGCTGTTCGATGTAACTCATGGAAGAGAACCTCATAGAGGCGGACCTGTTTCATATCATAATATTCATGAAGCACGGTTTGCCTTGCAAGAAAACTTTCAGGAGATCTATGCAACGTTGGAGAAAATGTATTGGGAGATGAAGGTAGCAGGATAATTGTCAGATTCAAAACTTGTGCGAATGCTACTTTGGTGAAGGTTAATAGTGCCAATAAGCATGGCATTCTTTTGGAAGTTGTACAAGTGCTAACCGATTTGGATCTCACTATTTCTAAGGCGTACATATCTTCTGACGGTGGAAAGTTTATGGATGTATTCCATGTAACAGAAAGGGATTGTTAGGCCAGGTTTACTCTTTGAATTTTTGTTGTTTTTACTGCACTTGATTGCAATGTCGCTGGGGCTGAAGTCCTGGACCCATAACACGAGGGTTGTACCGAGTGTTTGATGTCATGTCCTCAATCTAATGAAGGAAAAGGTTTATCGATCATCACGGTAGATGCCTACGAGAGCCGGGAGCGTGATGTAATCAGATATTTTGTGTCCAAGCTTCAAATCGTGGGGTTGGCTTTGTAGATGATATTCGCCGCATGAATGTGGCACTGCACGAGCTCGCAAAGCAGCTCGTATTGAAGCAATCTAGTGACTCGGTCACCTTAATTGAGGATGCTAAGTCTAGGGACTGTTTTATGGATATGGAGTCTATACCAAGAGATTGTTTTTGGTTATAAAGCCATCTTCTTTTGCTTTGTCTCAAACTAGGGCTGCTCCTAATATGAGAGCACCAAGGTTAGGAGGTCCAAATTAGAAACAATCAGATGCATATGGAGATGGTGGAGGTGTTTGGATGAATGACGAAGGATTAAGTTCAATTGCCAAAAAGGGGCCTACAGAAGTTCTAGGGCTGATCTTGGAGCGGTGTTGGGAGAATGATGGCAAGTATTTTAGACCACCCACCCTGGCCGTGAACTCCTACCTATGCCAACATGAAGATGTTCGATGTTTGGGCGCCCAACGAGCTTGAAGAAAATGGATTTAGGCTTCGGTTGCTGTTGCAGGCCCCGTCCATCTTGTTATCGATCATGGGAGCTTAATCGTGCATGATATTCTCTATACCATTAATTCTTATGTTGTTATTTAATCAATCACTAAATAACTCTACTCTTCATATTAATGTCTCGTGTGATGGTATACTATTTGGTTTCCACTTTCCGGCTCGCTTGTATTTGTTTTGGCGTTAGAAATGATCATGTTGGTCAAGCCTTTATATTGTTTTCTCTGGGTTTTAATAAATATTATTTGGGTGAATTTTTCTCTTAAGACTAATAAAACAAAAGAGGCAGGGGTCTTGTAATGAAAATTCTCGAGTTCTATGTGTTGATCTCACGATTTGAATGTTTTACCAAACATCATCGTTGGACTCAACTTTATAGTTCCCGTTATGTTCTTATTCTTGTTTCGCCCGAGATCCGTAGTTCCGGTCTATGTTGGGTATTTGAAAATTGGTGATTGAGTACTGCAAGTGCATCGTGTATAGGTGAATGATGCTATTCTTGTCTCTATCCTTTTCTTTCAGTTGTTTTAGGTTCTAGTAACCCTTCCTATTGGCTTGGTGTGTGCTTAGCTTAATCGACTTTTGAATTGAGCCAAGTTGATATTTATTTTCAACTAGGTTAGTTGCTTTTGTTATTTTGTTTTGAATCGCTCAAGAAATAATTTTATTCTTCGAGTGTCATGTTTGATTTTCATAATTGATATCAATTCATGTTCACCGCTTGGAGATTGTTGTCTTTGGAATCACCTTCTCTCCCTCGGTGACTCATTGTATGTTTTGAGGAATGTAGCTGAACCTATGGAATGTTTTCTTTTGACGATACTCATATTTCTTTTCGATAGCTTAAAATGTCGAGGAAATACTCTTTCTTACCTTGATTTTATTTCACACATGTTGGAGGATACGAGAGCTACTTGATCATTAGTGAGGAAGTTTTCAAATCTTAAAATTGGGATGTTGGTTTTATGCGTAAGAAATTACTCTACATTTTGCCCCGTAAAGATGCTTAAATTTCATTCTCCCGTGACTTAGAGTTTGGTGTGTTTGGAAACTCATTGGTTGACTGGTTTTTGTGATGATCGCTGTGATACGACCTCCTCACTCGCTATCAGTAGTAGAATGGTTATGTGTTGACCAAAAAGGTTAAAGTTGACTTGTTGTTGACGATAGATCCTTCGGAAGCTATGTATCCTCGTGTTGTGTTCTTGTGAATGATTGAGTAACCCTCCGTAAGATTTATAATGGTTATGTTTGGTCTTGTCAAAGTTTGTCCTTTTTCTTAAGACATTCTCTTGATTAGAAGAAAGTTTAATGTAAGGATTGTTAGGATAGGACGTGGCCCATACGTTGTCATTTGTGCGCCTCATCCCTTTTCTTTCCAATTTATTTATTCTCAGTGCCGACATAAAATTAATTGTTATAGGCACATCATCTTAATATTAATAAGTCATGTTGGTTTAGATGTTCTCATGTCGATTGATTGTTTGGGATCTTCCAATGACATAGTGAGTCCATGGCTCGTGAACTAACTTAAACAAATAGGGACATATCACGCTTTGAAATTAATTCTCTTCTTGTAATTTTTTTGTTTCAAATGTTATCTTGTTAAAATGACGGTCATTATTGTGATATGAGTGAAATTCACTATGATGTTTATTAACCGCTCCTATGAGAAAATGATAATTAAATAGAGTTGTGTCGCCCCTTTTATTCAAACATTTTATGCTATCGACAACTCTTTAATTGCTCTTTGTTTAGACTCTTAGATTATTTTTCATAATCAACGGTGTTTTTCTTCTTCCTCAAACAGCTTAGATAACAACATATTGTCTTAATGTTATAGCTTTTATCGTGCTCAGGCTTCTTGCGAACCGACATGTGCTAACAAATGTGCAGGAGGATTTCCCGAGTAGAAAAGAAAAAAAGAGAGAGAAAAAGAAACACGTGTAGAAAGTGGATTCCATCCTTCTTAGAACCGCTGTTGACGAATGTTTTTCTTTTGCTTTACAAAGATTGGTATGGAAATTGTGGAGACTATCTAGAAGGTATTGTGTTATAATTTTGTATTGTTCTCATGTAGGTCATTATTATCGTTTGAAAGTCAATTTGAGAAATATTATCGTCAATAAGATTAAATGAACTTGTTTTGACATGCATATCCTTCGTTGAATTTTCACTTTTCGTAATATGATTTATCCTTGAATTGTCAAACCTAATTCTAATTATCCAAACTTGAATCATCTTGCATCGCTCTAGTTACCTTGGGTCTTGTGTCGTTTGGTAGAGGACTATGTTTTTGAACCTAAGCAAAAGAAAACAAGAGAAACAAATATACCTTGTGATCCCGCGTAAACAAATCAACAATCTCTTATCAGGGTGAGTCCTTAGAACGGTCTTAAGGTGAAATCAATGATTAAATTCTTAGAAGATAACAAGATTACAATAAATAGAAGGAACTTGCCTAAGAAACTCTTCGATCTGTCTTACCCGTTGAAAATGTAAACAGTATACTTATTTCTATCTCTTCAAGTGAAGCCCAAGTGAAACCTTTAATTTTTCTGATTAGACTCTTGACCCCAATGAAATCTTATTAACAACTAATAAGATCTTAATGATGAATCCAAGAGTTAGACAGTCATGTACTGGAATAAAATAAAATAAAATAAAATTGACCACTTGAAAAGGTAAAACATATATGTTCAAAAGCACAACGTCGAAAACAGATTGATAAAGTTAAGAGCCTTGAGAAATTAACTGCCTCCTCACAAATGAATAAGTTAATCAAGTAAATGAAGTAACCTCTTGCTATTCTATAATTGGTTTACACTGTATATTAACATTATCAAGGTAGGGGAAAATTCTTCAAAGGAGACATGACTTTCAGATTCTCCTATCGTGATTCCTCTGCGAAAAGTAAAGAATGTAAAAACACTTACAATAAAACATGAATCTAAAGAAACCTTCTCATGGGAAGACCTTGTTGTAAGATCGCATACTTTAGATGAACCATTGTGTCCTTAGTGTGTGCCTCATGTCTATCTCAGAACTAGTGTGGGTCCGTGTTGTGGAAAGCATGTCTTTGGTTGGTCAGATTCCCTAGAGAACTTGTGTAGTGTCAGATATTACCTTCAAGCAAGTCAAAAAAAGTTATCCTTGTATTTCATTTTTTTGTCCTTGTGTTGGTATTTTTGGTGTGTTACATTTGGTATCGTGAGCGTAGGTTCATGCTCTCGAACCTCTGGGCCGGATTGGTGTCAGATGGTGATGTCAGCATGGTGGTGGTGGTGTTAGATGATGATACCGATGATGATGATGATGTCGCATGATGATGATTTATATTGAAGAGTAATGTGCTTTAAGCGTGATGTGATTATTGTCGTAATTGTGATATCGTGAACACACGTGATGTGTATGTCACTCGCCATGTGCGTATTTTCATCATGTTGATGTGTTGGGGATGAGTATTCTCTCTCCTTCTTGTGGATTCTAGGAAGAATTCACGTGTAAATTATTGTTTGTGGCATGTGTGAAAAGAATTATAATGTGGATGATGGAATGTTGGATCATCAGGCATATTGTGATATGTGGGTGTATCAATGTGTTGTATGACTAGATTGATGTTAAAAGAAATGAGTTGTATCATGATGTTTTTACCATGTTTTGAAGAAATGTGTGTACTACCTTGTTATGAAGCAATTATTGTTATGTTGTGATGTTATTATGTTCATCGTATATATGAGTCAGTGTAATATGTAATGCTTCATGTTGTGAATTAGGGTCATACGGTGAGTGTATGAACCCTATCGTATTGTGATTGCACTTTGGGTGCGTAATGTGGTAAAGTAATGTATCATACACCCGTGAATGTATGATTGTGATCTACCCCGTATACCTACCATACGTGAGACGTTATGGTAGCTATGTGTGTACCACCATGGTGTTAGTAATGTAGTTATATGTTATGTTGTGAACCTTACGCTAACCGATCCTGAGGGAAATCGGTAGAAGTGTATGTTGAGAGTGAGGAATGGTGTACCATGGGTCAATAACTCGAGTCAAAACTCGGTTTAGTAGATTACATGTGACTCTTTCCTCTCTCCCTATGTGGTTGTATGTATGCAACCTTAGTGTATCTATGACTATGTTTAGCCTTGTCGAAGGGTGGCGGGATTGATATATATTTTACGAGCTGAGGCTCGATGTTCCGAAAGTGCCAAAGAACTCGCTTGAGTACCCCTTGGTGGCTAGATAAGCCACACAGTTATCGTAATGTGACGTTATTATAAGTTGATTTTATTCGTAAATTGATTCTTTTTCTTTATTTCGCAAGGACCAACATCTTTTCTTGATTGCAATGCTTTACAATTTTGGGCATTTCCTTTGTTTGTGGCACTAACAGGGGATTTTGATACTAACTTTGGCTATTTGGCCATTTATTTTAGCTTGATTTGGGGTCTTCTTTTAAATTTGGAATTTTTACCGCCTTGCCCAAGGCTTGTACTTTGCCACTGGCACTTTGACCGGATTGTTGTGCTGGTTCTAATGTCGTGATGTGTGGAATAGGTCATGGGATGCACCATGGATTGGTTGGACCTATGGACCCGCTTCGTTGTAGATGGGGGTACGCCCTAAGGGGTACATATAACTAGCGGGTTGTTGAACCACGCGTTATTATGTCACTTGGGTTAGGAGTGTCCAAACTCGATGTGATTGACCATGCCTGGGCACGAGAGACAACCGGCCTCCTCGAGGGAGGCATAAGAGTTTGAGGAGGCATAAGAGTTTGAGGGAGGCAGAGCTCGAGGGAGGCATAAGAGTTCGAGGGAGGCATAAGAGACTGAGGGAGGCATAAGAGACTTGAGGGAGGCATAAGAGACTCGAGGGAGGCATAAGAGACTTGAGGGAGGCTTATTATATTTGTCTATATGGTTGATGTTTCAGTGATATATGTTGAGTTATTGTGATGTTTGGTAGTGGTCTTTTTCGATGTATGTGTTACTCATGTCGAGGGTTATGTGTTGTGATGTTGTGGTTATGTCATTGATTCCCTTGTGGAAACTATGTACCTCTAGCATGGCTTTGGTGTTATGTGAGTCCTTCATCGATGCAAATTGAGGAAATGTCCGTGGATTGTAGTACTTTTTTGGTTGAGTATTTTGTATGTCACCATCGATGTGTGACAAGTACTATGTTATGTGGATTGTGCCTATTCTATTCCGTATTTGAGTAACCTTTTGTGGTGTAATCCAATCTCAAGTATATACTGTGTGCTTGTGAATCAGAGGGTCTTGTGAACTCCGATAGGGTGTTGTGTTAGCAGCTCATGTTGGGCACCCACAATAAAGAATAAACCAAAACTCTTCAATGATGAAATTTTAAAAAAGGAATTAAACTAAGAATAATGTTAATGGAAAGAGACTAATGAAATGATGAACAAGAAAGAACTGCCAATCTTCACAGAACCTTGAAAGTTAAAATTTCTACCAAATGTTCCTAAGGCTACCCTGTGGCCATGCTTTAAATCAACTAAAATTTTAAACCATAGAGTGTACTCCCTCCTGTGTCTGTTCTTGGTTGCTTACCATTTCTTTGCCTTTGTGTTATGTCACATCGAGGACGATGCTTCTTAAGGGGAGGAGAATGTAATGCCCGCTGGGCATTGGCTCCTTTTCTACCTGCCTCCACCACCATCTCCATTTTTTCAACATACTAACTCGTCACAACCTACCGCAATTTATAACCCTCACACCTCATTTTGACCTCGCTCTCCTCCTCTCATGGCGTGAACAAAGGATTCATTAATGGTGAAATGAAGTTCTATCACCCGATGTTGCGTGGGTGGGTGTGGATTCTCAAAATTGTTGTGCAAGTGGTTTCAAAGGAGTGTTGAACTCAAATCCTTCTAGAGAGTTCCGTGAGGAAGAAATTGGCTTTATGCAGCAGCTGGTCGAGAAGTGAACTTATCTCGTAAAATCGTGGCCTCCCGAGGGAGAAAGTGCGAAAGCTACCGCAGGCGAGCCGTGGAGCCATCTGGCGCTTGATCCTGCTGCTCGCCGCACATGACCACGCAGATCGAGCCAGTTGCAAATCTTGCACTGTAGTAGAAGAACGAGATAAAGTTTTGTTGAGCATCTTGCCTTTTCATTGTGGAAAGTTGCTCTGTCCAGGTGATGAATTTAACATGGAAGAAGCTCGATCAAATCTTGAGGCTTGTTTTGCAAGTGAGGCTGAGATTACATTCACGACTGTTCCTAGTTCTGGCCGGAAGTTATTCTAGCGCCTGGCCCAAGGGTTGATATGGTGGTTTGATACGAAGATACCTAAAAAAAAAAATGGAGGCATTAACTTTGTTGTTCTTTCTTCGCAAGCTACTTCCGTGACATTATGCCTTTTACCCTTCTCGTCTGCTCGGGTCAAGGGTAAGGTAACAAAACATATTTTCTCTTGATCTCATCTACTCAATAAAACAGAGATGTATGGCACACATTTCTTCCTCGAAAGTTTGATGATATGTTGTACGATTATCAAGTTGATGGACGATATTGTCCTCAAGAAGGCCACCACTATGATCCTTCGTGCATTTTCGTGGATCCTTATGCTAGGGCAGTCATGTGGAGTAGAATATGGGGTTTTGGGTCCTGAGGAAACCGTTGGCCTCAAATGGCTGGTATGGTCCCTATTCCCGATGACGAGAGGGTGAAGAATAGTGTGGGAGCCGAACAATGGAGCAGATCGGTTATGGAGCAGACACTAATCGCCTCACTCTCCTACTCTACTTCGCCATTTCAGCCTCGACAACCTCAATGCCTCGATCAAAGTGGAGATTGGTTCCTCGTGGAGGAGGGGCATGGAAACCAGCTAGTGTAGCAGAGTGTGTGTTGAATGGTGCAGCGTGTGTTGAATGGTGCAATGCTTGTGTGAAATGCACATCTGCTGCTTGTTGTTTTTTCATAAGTGTCGAATGCACCCTCAAATTCGAGATTCTCCTATAAGATATTTTTATCAAAATCGATTAAGTGACAAAGGTGGTACTGCACTGTGAGACTCGATGATATTTATTTACAAAGATTCTCTTTTGAGATCTTCTTGTAATTTGAAGTAACTCATGGAAGAGAACCTCATAGAGGCGGACTGTTTCATATCGAATATTCATGAAGCAATGTCATTTTGCAAGAAAACCTTCAGAGATCTATGCAACGTTGGAGAAAATGTATTGGGAGATGAAGGTAGTAGGATAATTGTCGATTCAAAACTTGTGCGAATGCTACTTTGGTGAAGGTTAATAGTGCCAATAAGCATGGCATTCTTTTTCGAAGTCAGTACAAGTGCTAACCGATTTGGATCTCACTATTTCTAAGGCGTATATATCTTCCGATTTTGGTGGAAAGTTTATGGATGTATTCCATGTAATGTAAAGGGATCATAGGCCAGTTTACTCTTTGAATTTTTGTTGTTCTTACAGCACCTTGATTGCTATGTCGTTGGGGCTGAAGTCCTGACCCATAACACGAGGGTCGCACCGAGTGTTTGATGTTGTCCTCAATCTAATGAAGGAAAAGGTTTGATGATCATCACGGTAGATGCCTACCAGAACCAGGAGCGTGATGTAATCAGATATTTTGTGTCCAAGCTTCAAATCATGGGGTTGGCTTTGTAGATGATATTCGCCGCATGAATGTGGCACTGCACGAGCTCGCAAAGTAGCCGCATTGAAGCAATCTAGTGACCGGTCACCTTTAATTGAGGATGCTAAGTCTAGGGACTGTTTTATGGATATGGAGTCTGTACCAAGAGATTGTTTTTGGTTATAAAGCCATCTTCTTTTGCTTTGTCTCAGACTAGGGCTGCTCCTAATATGAGAGCACCAAGGTTAGGAGGTCCAAATTAGAAACAATCAGATGCATATGGAGATGGTGGAGGTGTTTGGATGAATGACGAAGGATTAAGTTCAATTGCCAAAAATGGGGCCTACAGAAGTTCTAGGGCTGATCTTGGAGCGGTGTTGGGAGAATGATGGCAAGTATTTTAGACCACCCACCCTGGCCGTGAACTCCTACCTGTGCCAACATGAAGATGTTCGATGTTTGGGCGCCCAACGAGCTTGAAGGAAATGGATTTAGGCTTCGCCGCTGCAGCAGCCCCGCCCATCTTGTTATCGATCAAGGGAGCTTAATCAGGCATGATATTCTCTATACCATTAATTCTTATGCTGTTATTTAATTGAATCACTAAATAACTCTACTCTTCATATTAATGTCTCGTGTGATGGTATACTGTTTGGTTTCCACTTTCCTGCTCTGCTTGTATTTGTTTTGGCGTTAGAAATGATCATGCGCTTGTCAAGCCTTTATATTGTTTTCTGGGTTTTAATAAATATTATTTGGGTGAACTTTGCTCTTAAGACTAATAAAACAAAAGAGGCAGGGGTCTTGTAATGAAAATTCTCGAGTTCTATGTGTTGGTCTCACGATTTGAATGTTTTACCAAACATTGTCGTTGGACTCAACTTTATAGTTCCTGTTATGTTCTTATTCTTGTTTCGGCTCGAGATCTGTAGTTCTGGTCTATGTTGGGTATTTGCAAATTGGTGATTGAGTACTGCGAGTGCATCGTGTATAGGTGAATGATGCTATTCTTGTCTCTATCCTTTTCTTTCAGTTGGTTTTAGGTTCTAGTAACCCTTCCCTATTGGTTGGTGTGTGTGCTTAGCTTGACCGACTTTTGAATTGAGCCAAGTTGATATTTATTTTCAACTAGGTTAGTTACTTTTGTTATTTTGTTTTGAATCGCTCAAGAAATACTTTTATTCTTCGAGTGTCATGTTTGATTTTCATAATTGATATCAATTCATGTTCACCATTTGGAGATTGTTGTCTTTGGAATCACCTTCTCTCCCTTGGTAACTGTTGTATGTTTTGAGGAATGTAGCTGAACCTATGGAATGTTTTCTTTTGACGATACTCACATTTCTTTTGATAGCTTAAAATGTCGAGGAAATACTCTTTCTTACCTTGATTTTATTTCACACATGTTGGAGGATACGAGAGCTACTTGATCATTAGTGAGGAAGTTTTCAAATCTTAAAATTGGGATGTTGGTTTTATGTGTAAGAAATTACTCTACATTTTGCCCCGTAAAGATGCTTAAATTTCATTCTCCCGTGACTTAGAGTTTGGTGTGTTTGGAAACTCATTGGTTGACTCGGTTTTTGTGATGATCATTGTGATACGACCTCCTTGCATGTCATCAGAGTAGAATGGTTATCTGTTGACCAAAAAGGTTAAAGTTGACTTGTTGTTAACGATATAGATCCTTCGAAGCTATGTATCCCGTGGTTGTGTTCTTGTGAATGATCGAGTAACCCTCCCGTAAGATTTATAATGGTTATGTTTGGTCTTGTCAAAGTTTGTCCTTTTCTTAAGACATTCTCTTGATTAGAAGAAAGTTTAATGTAAGGATTGTTAGGATAGGACGTGGCCCATACGTTGTCATTTGTGCGTCTCATCCCTTTTCTTTCCAATTTATTTATTCTCGTACGACATAAAATTAATCAATATAGGCACATCATCTTAATATTAATAAGTCATGTTGGTTTAGATGTTCTCATGTCGATTGATTGTTTGGGATCTTCCAATGACATAGTGAGTCCATGGCTTGGTGAACTAACTTAAACAAATAGGGACATATCACGCTTGAAATTAATTCTCTTCTTGTAATTGTTTTTGTTTCAAATGTTATCTTGTTAAAATGATGGTCATTATTGTGATATGAGTGAAATTCACTATGATGTTTATTAACTCGCTCCTATGAGAAAATGATAATTAAATAGAGTTGTGTCGCCCCTTTTATTCGACATTTTATGCTATCGACAACTCTTTAATTGCTCTTGTTTAGACTCTTAGATTATTTTTCATAATCAACGGTGTTTTTCTTCTTCCTTTAAACAGCTTAGATAACAACATATTGTCTTAATGTTATAGCTTTTATCGTGCTCGCTTCTTGTGAACCGACATGTGCTAACAAATGTGCAGGAGGATTTCCCGAGTAGAAAAGAAAAAAAAAGAGAGAGAAAAAGAAACACGTGTAGAAAGTGGATTCCATCCTTCTTAGAACTTGTCAGATTTAATGTTTTTCTTTTGCTTTACAACATTGGTATGGAAATTGTGGAGACTATCTAGAAGGCATTGTGTTATAATTTTGTATTGTTCTCATGTAGGTCATGTTGTTATCGTTTGAAAGTCAATTTGAGAAATATTATCATCAATAAGATTAAATGAACTTGTTTTGACATGCGTATCCTTCGTTGAATTTTCACTTTTCGTAATATGATTTATCCTTGAATCACAAACCTAATTCTAATTATCCAAACTTGAATCATCTTGCATCGCTTCTAGTTACCTTGGTCTTGTGTCGCTTTGGTAGAGGACTATGTTTTTGAACCTAGCAAAAGAAAACAAGAGAAACAAATATACCTTGTGATCCCGCATAAACAAATCAACAATCTCTTATCAGTGGTGAGTCCTTAGAACGGTCTTAAGGTGAAATCAATGATTAAATTCTTGGAAGATAACAAGATTACAATAAATAGAAGGAACTTGCCTAAGAAACTCTTCGATCTGTCTTACCCGTTGAAAATGTAAACAGTATACTTATTTCTATCTCTTCAAGTGAAGCCCAAGTGAAACCTTTAATTTTTCTGATTAGACTCTTGACCCCAATGAAATCGTATTAACAACTAATAAGATCTTAATGATCAATCCAAGAGTTAGACAAATATGTATCAAATAAAATAAAATAAAATAAAATTGACCGCTTGAAAAGGTAAAACATAAATGTTCAAAAGCTCAACGTCGAAAAATAGATTGATAAAGTTAAGAGCCTTGAGAAATTAACTGCCTCCTCACAAATGAATAAGTTAATCAAGTAAATGAAGTAACCTCTTGCTATTCTATAATTGGTTTACACTGTATATTAACATTATCAAGGTAGGGGAAAATTCTTCAAAGGAGACATGACTTTCAGATTCTCCTATCGTGATTCCTCTGCGAAAAGTAAAGAATGTAAAAACACTTACAGCTAAAACATGAATCTAAAGAAACCTTCTGTGGGAAGACCTTGTTGTAAGACTGCATACTTTAGATGAACCATTGTGTCCTTAGTGTGTGCCTCATGTCTATCTGTAACTAGTGTGGGTCCGTGTTGTGGAAAGCATGTCTTTGGTTGGTTGTATTCCCTAGAGAACTTGTGTAGTGTCGTATTACCTTCAAGCAAGTCAAAAAAAAGTTATCCCGTATTTCATCTTGTGTTGGTATTTTTGGTTGTTACAGCATCAAGTTCCCTTTTATTGTTCTTTCAATGCATATAGGTGGGTGTTGGGCATGTTTTCTTTGGAAGGAGGGGATTCTGTGTGGTATTTTGGTGTGTTACACTCAGGCGGTTGGTGGAAGGACCTGGTCTCCCTTTTATTGTTCTTTCAATGCATATAGGTGGAGTGTTGGGCATGTTTTTCTTGGGTTGCAGGCGTTGGAAGGAGGGAAACATGTTTGAGTGTCTTTTTGTCCTTTTTGCGTAGTTTTGTTCCTGTTTCCTGCTACACAAACCTTCTTCTTTTTTTTTTTTTCTCCTCCTCTACGTATGGGCATTTTTTTATTTCTCCCGCACGTTTCTCGCCCTTGGTTGCTGCATGAATGTTGGGTTCGATATGGTGGTTAGATGAAGCTGCAAGCTAGTGAAGCACAGCGTGTTACCTCCACTTTCATTGGGTGCTGCGGGGTGTGTTCTCACGGGAATCCATAGCAACATCGACTCCGCAACAGGATTACCTGTGCGGCAGGCATGTTTTAGCATGGTGAAGCTTTTTTTTAGCGCTCCCAAAGTTAGCGGGTTATCCAACTATGTTGTTATATCTGCTCAAGATCGATGCATCCTCAAATTCAAGATTCTCCTTCAAGATATATTATCAAAATCGATTAAGTGATAGTGAGATTGTTACTGGGAGACTCATATGTCGTCAATTCCTTCAAGGGTTTTCTGGATGAAGCCTCTAGTTATTTTCACGCTCTCATTGTTAAATTGAGGGAAAAATATGGTCTTCCTCCTCGCCTTTGCCCGGGAAGATTTGTTGTGTTTGAAACACCAGGGTTCGAGTCACCGCACCATTTCATGTCCCAGTCGCTCATATATTTGGGGGATCTGCCGATACAAGGAGCTCTTTGCGGTGTAAAATGAAAGTAATCGTGTTGGATCACATCGCTAATTATTACATGCAAAGCCGCAGCGCTCGACCCTCCACCGCAATGCTCATAATCAAGTTACGCATGTTGGTAACATACACTGGGGATGCACTAGGTGCAATATATCATTACTGCCGCAGTCTTGCAGTTTCTACTGGTGTTGTATGTAATTTAATTCTGTGTAATATCTCATGTCCAAGCCCCATCGGATGAGATATACAGGACTTAAAGATTGAGTCAGCATGTTTGCACTTGTTAGAAACATTTCAATTGCACGGTGAATGAATCTTGCAACCATCTTTTTGAAGCGGCCCTCAGTATTGTTATAGTTTCTGACATTATCTCTAGCCGTGTCAAAACTGGCACAAAGTATCTCATAGGTGTAGTAACAACACAAGTGGAGTAATAGTTTATTGATCTATTGGAATTCTGCAGCAACTTCTGATTTGATTGATTATCTATTGTCTGCGAATTGCATGTAATAATGATGCTAGGGGTTAATAGTCTTGGAGTGGATTTGAGACGTTGAACGTTGTAAAAAGGTGCATTATCGTAATTTGCATTCAACTTCGTATTTATGCTACAAAATCGACTTGGAGACTTCTCATTAAGAAGTGTTTAAGGTTGACTGAAGATGGAAGGAAATCACCGAGCTTTCAAGCAGAGGCAATGTGAAGAAGACAGATGTGCTTGTAAGCAAGTCTTTGGGCACTTTAAATTGAATTAGATAAGTATTTCTGTTTGGTGTTTTGAAGGGGTCTTTTGCTTTGTAGTTGAATCAGATGAGCATTTTTGTTTGGTATCTATGTGGGTTTTGTTACTCCAATGGGAAGGTGAAAGTCAGACTTCTGGGTGTGCTCCTGGCGCTGCCATGAAGCTTGCATAAGAGATCTACGTGCTGAGGAAAAGGAATGTTTTTGGAATGTGTTGTAGCTTTACCGGGAGAAGGGGTCTGCACGTGCGTGGCCATGAGATATAGCATTTAAAACAGGCATGATAAGCCCTAACCCTCTCTCTTAATAATTTATTTCCTTTAGTATTTGGGTAAATCAATCTCTGCAATTTTGTTTGAATTCTGTAGAGATGGGTTTCGGATGACTTATAATTATAATTGCATGAGCTGATCTCTCTCCCCCTTTACCGTTTATCTTAATTACTATTTGACAAGAAGAAATCTCTCCAGTGATTCTCGCTTATCGATCTTATAAAGTTGGTTTATCATTTTTTCCATGATTATTCCTGTGAACAGTGGTTTCTGTAGAAAATATTGTGGTGTGTGTATGAGATGTAGAATATTCCTTGTATTGTTTTTATTTGTAGAACATGGCTTGAAAACGGGAATTTTCTTGGAAGACTATGTTTGTCTTTTAATGTGGTTTGATAACGATATAAACCCCTTTAGAATTGGGGGCTTCTAATTGGAGAGTCATACTAGTTTAATTGGTCTTTCTAGATAGCTCCATCTGAGTCATTCGATTATCATTTACCTTGGGGATTATGGAAAACCCTCACCAGGCCCTCTGCTATTATTATTACTATGAGCTTATTATTAGATTGGAACCCTCCTGAAGCATGCGTTAATGGGTTTTCTATGACCTTTACGAATATGTTAAGCACGCAAGTCATTATCCTGTGTGGATAATTCTTTGGCTTAATTTTGAGGCACTACTTGGATCTTTGAATCGGTTAAAGTAATATTGGATACATCGACATTCTTCAAGTTTGATTGATATGTGATGTCCTCATGCATATGAATTCAGGCAATGCTTGAAATATGAAATTATAAATATATCTTATACTTTGACCTTGAAGCTTGTCGAAAGACTTTTGGTAGGAAAATAGATGAATAGGGAAGTTAAGATAACTACCCTAAAATGGAGTCATGCATAGCCTTAAGTAAAGGTGATAGCTACCATAATGGGACTGTGCATACCATGTATGACAGTAAGGATATAAGTCCACCTGAAATTATTTAACTTCATTTTATAGAACAATAATTAATACCCATAAATTGGGGTATGCAAGTGGAGGTTGAATTATATAACAAGGTATATTATTTTATCGGGTAACCAGTAAGGATAAATATGTTATTTCAATACTTGGTTAACGAGTGGAATATTTCTGGCATTTACGACGATTATTATGTTAGCTAACAATTGATACTTACATCTCAATTGGGAGTTGAGATAATGTTGATACTTGTATTTACAAAGTGGCTTGACCGCACTTACATATCTTAGTTAGTCAAATGTATCTTTGACATATTAGCAAAATATGACAATATTGTCGATCGTCACTCATTCAAATGAGTTGGACCCTTTACTAATAGAAACATATAAAGACGTGAAATAAGCAACCAAAAGGATACCTAAATAATATATGAACTTGTGGATTGGTGGAATCTTTGTTAACATAAGTATATTCTTAAAATTGTGAGATAAATATCCAAATTATACTTACATATCACCGATTATCTATGAAGGTTTGATACTTGGGTAATATTGACGAATAATATAAGATTGATACTTGTACTTATTATATAAAATTAATGTCGTTGATGCTTTTATTTAATTGAAAGATAATATTGTTGGATACTTATATATGTGAAGTAGGTCAAGGGTATTAGGTGAGTGTTATTATTATTACTGTAATTTAAGTAGAACTTATTACATGGTTAAGGTTGTATATCTAGTCACTTGGAATTGTGTCCTTATGTAAGCGCACCTTAAAGAAGTGAACATTAATGAGTAGGAAATGCATTATCATGAGATGTGTAGTTAAGTTTTAAATGTATGTTAGAAATTTATTTGATAAGGAGTATTGCAAACTTTCATTTATTTAAATGCTAGATGGCATAAATTATTAGGTGAGGTTTATATCTTATCATGCTCAGGTTGTAGCGAAATGACTCTAGTAAATATTTGTGCGAGATGGATTATGTGAGTAGATTAAAGGAAAAGAGAGTAAAAGTCTCATCGGTTCAAATTATGAAGTTCTTTGTAGAAAGTTCAATGTGTTGTAAATTTTGTAACTTTGCTTGTAAGGAGTTTAAAAGATCTCTTGTCTTGGTATGTTCGGAAAACCACATGGTGAAGTGTTCTTTCCCTTTTGTTGTTAGACTAGTAACTTACCTTGGTGAGAAATTATATTCAATCATTACTTTGGCATAAGTATTGTAAAACCTTGATTTTGAGAATAAAGTGTTAAGTCAAAACTCTCGACACCTTGTAATGATGTCATATAAGTAAAATTAAATGGAGTTGTTAACCCTTATAGAAGTTAACTAACATATATATATTCGTATAAATTAATATAGAGATGACTTACTTGAGAACAAGAGATTCTGAAGTACTCAAAGGTGAAAACTATCCTTGTAAAGTAAATTTTTATAAATTGATATCCCTAGCTAAAATAGTGAACACTACTCCTTTCGGATGAACTCTTAAACAACCTTAAGGTAAAACAATGGTTAGTTTCTGGAAGATAATAAGAGTTAGCAAGTACGAGAAGACTTTAAGTGAACTACTCTACAAGTGTATAAGAAAATAACTCAATTGGTAAGATGAATTTGTGCGAATCATATCTTGAGTCTCCTCTGAAAACGTAAGCTAATATTTGCAAGATGTCTTAATAAATAAATAACCCTCAAGAATATCTCATTGTGGTTTGCCCTAACTGTAAGTGTGTTATGTGGTTGGACTTCTATGTTGTCATGTCTAAAAGAAAAGTAAATTGTCCTTGATGGGTGTGAACGTTTCCGTGCTGCCTTTGTGGTCATCCTTGCATCAAGTCATTCACAGAGTTAGTTGTATCCTTGGTGATGACATGTTGTGTCGTTAGGAATTAGTATTTACATCATGGTAAATAATTATATGGTTAGTTTTATATATATTGTTATAACAAATGTATAACAATATATATTACGGGATTAATTGTTGTAACACCTCCCTATTTTGTTGGAGGTTGTTTTGGCTATGTATATGGCTATTTAATAGCCATATGTATCTAAACATCAGCTGAGCATGAATTAAATTATTATTCTGTGTAAACCTGTAGTTGCTCTTGCATTTGGTACCAGAGCGTTTTATGCAAAGAGGTCTGTTTTGACATCATTCTATTTTGAGGCGCCTGATTTGTATGGATGAATTTGAAGTGAAGCTTATATACTAAATCTGCATCCAAGAGTCATGTGTTTGATCTCTCAACTAGTCTTCTTCTTCCATGCCCATCAGAAATGCGTGGTATCCTTCATTCATAGTCATTTAGAGGACTATGTAATCATGTGATGCTTTAAGAATTTTCAGTCTTTGATGTTTATGCAAGTCAGATCTATTATTGGTTAATGTTTGCATTAGACGTATTATATCTCTCCTGGTAATGCATTTTTCTATATCCCTGTACTGGAAATAACATTGAAGTTCCAACAGTGGCAATATCTCCTTCAGCCAGTCCCGATTTGTGACTAGGCGTATCCATCCAAGAAATGACGCAAAGGTGCTAATAATCTGCCATTCATTTGTTCTTGTCAGATCAACTCTTTTTACATCAGAGTCTCTATCTTTTGATCATTGGATTCAACATTACATTAGATCGAATATGTGCTTGGCGACTACACTTTTACAATAGATCTTGCATCCTACAATGCAGTGAATTCGCATCAGTTTAAGTATTCGGGTATGTTTTGTTTTGCATCGCTATTGGATTACACCAACCCCTTATCAAAGTTAATCCCGATCTGCTCTTCGTTGGATCTGCTCACGCACGGTCAGCTGAAATTTCGCTCGACAGGTTCCCATGGCAATGGCATATTTTTGTTCTACACAAACTGTTATATGATTTTGGGGAAGTCAAAGTTAAGTATAGTCTTTGTTAGTTTGAGTTGAGTCCAGTTTTTATATGTTTGTTAGTCATTTTGTTATGTAAAATTATTTATTGTTATAGATTCTTGACATTATTTTTGGATCGGTGTCAAAGTCTATTTTAAGACATCGAAGTATTGTTTTATTGTTTAAATCCAAAATTCATAGTTGTTAAGTTTTTGTGTCGGTCAAAGTTAATAATAAAAGTCTTTGTGTTGTAATTGAATATTTTAATTACCGGTTTTCTCAAAAGTATGTCTCTTAAAAGTCATGAAAATCCAATATTTAATTGGATTTTGTTATCGTCAATATAGTTTCCATCATTGATGTCGTTTTATTTTAGCCTTTATAGTGTCAATATTGTCAAGTTTTCATGACAATACAAAAGTGTTATTTTTTGTTTATGTCTTGTTATCAAATAGGTGATTCTAGGTTGTCATCATGAGTAAGAGTCAAAAGAGTCATTGTCAAAGTTTGTAAAAATAAAAATAAAAAAATAAAAAAATTGTCACGGACGCATTTTCGGTGTTATCGACGTCAAAAATAATTGCTTTCACATTGCGGAGGAGAGACAAAATAAAGTAAAATGTGAAACTTGATGAGCTTCAAAGACATATTCTACCGAGTTAGCGAACTAGATGACATGGAGGAAGGAGGCATCGGAGGAAGGAGGTCAAACAGTGACCTCTCATGTCGATCACCAACGACGGGGCCACACAGAATGATTTGGTGGCATAGGTGTGCAGTGTGAGTACTTGTTTTTGAGTATTGCAGTGTTCCAGTTTCAGCTTGGTGTGATTCTTTTTCAGTGTTCCTGTTTTGTTTGGTATTTGATGGATGTTGGAAAGAGAGTTGTGTTGGAGCGCGCAGATGACCGCGCTGATCCTCCTGACCGACTTGGTCCTCTCGATGTCCGTACTTCGTTGGAAGATGGTCACTAGAAGAATACGTTCACTAGCATTAGTGACCATGTGCAAAAACAAGACCTAACTAGCAAGATCCATTCAGAGTATGTTCTTCGATGTAGTTTTCTTAGTATCTATATGTGTGGAATTTCACATTGTGGGGGAATACATACCAATGTTCCATTCCCATTATTATTTTTCAACGACTTAGTCAAGGAAAGCTTCCAAAAAAAGGGCGCTTTTACCATGCTATTCGAGATCGAGTGGCAGCGATCAAAGACAGAGACTACAATTAAGAAAATTACGATTCTTATAGGAAGTAATGTGAAATTTTTTCAAGATATCTTCTATTCTCGCTTTTGTGATATGCATGTTGTGTTTCCTACATAATTCCCGATGTATAAGCATAGTGGTGAACATGAGCACCCGAGTAAGTCATTCATGGATCTTGAAAGGGTTTGTGGAAGGATCCGAGAAAACCACACGAGGTCGACAGCTTGATGAGGTTCTGTCATAATCAAGGTTTGTGGTAAGCCCGTTTAAAACCATGGAAGGAGAGAGCCTTTCTTTTGGATCAAGGTCATGAGTCATAGAGTTGGACATGCCATAGGGGTGAGCATACCGCAAAAGGTTCAAGAGCGTGTGGATGTTTTTCTACCATGTAAACACTAAGGGGGAATGTTAGGAATTAGTATTTACATCATGGTAAATAATTATATGGTTAGTTTTATATATATTGTTATAACAAATGTATAACAATATATATTACGAAGATTAATTGTCAAACACCTCCCTATTTTGTTGGAGGTTGTTTTGGCTATGTATATGGCTATTTAATAGCCATATGTATCTAAACATCAGCCGAGCATGAATTAAATTATTATTCTTTGTAAACTTTTTTAGTTGCTTTAATTTTGAAACATATCGTGTTTTGTGCCAAGAAAGTCAAAAAAATTATCCTGTCTTTTTACCATTGTTGTTCGTGGTGTGATTTTTTTTTGGGTCGGTTCTGATGTAAGTGCTTCAAAATTTAGGCAAGGAAATTGGTTTTAGATGTCGAAACGCACAATAACTATCCATATGCATTATAAGTTTTATCTCTATAGATATAATAAATAAATTCATAGTTAATTTTACTAATGGGAGAGGTTCCTTATTCGAAACAAACTTATTTACAAATGTACAGACATGATTTGTTGGTTAAACTTGGGTATCACGAAAGTGTTTTCTATGAAGATCATCAATTACAAAAGGACTCGAGGAAATGAGAGTGCGGAGAAGAGCAGAAAGGCAAACATGCGTAGATTATAGATATCGAGTAATTCTTTATGTATGCGAAGTCACAAAGTGAATTGAAAACAAGATCATTCGTATAGAACAAATAAGATGAATTTAAAGACACAAAGTTCTAAATAACATCCGCCGTAACACAAAGTTTCTTAACGTAATACGATTCATTAATCAAGGACACAAAGTTCCTTCTTGGTTATACAAGATCACCAATCGCAATCAAGACTAACAAACTAGAGACAAATGATCTTCACAAAAAATAAATGAAAACTCGTAGATAACAGAGATCGATAGACAATGAATAGAAAGCCCTTCTGTATTGATTTCTTTATGATCTATTTACACTTTCAGAAAATATGCCAAGTTCTTCCTCCTTTTTCAAAATGGCGCAAAGAAGGCCATTATATAGCTTACAATTCGGTTACTCCTCGTAACCGTTTCTTTTAACTAGAGAATAGTTAAGGAATGCCAAACGCAATTTCTTAACTAATTACATGGAATACGAAAGGAATGGCGAGAAGAGAGAAGGAAGGGGAAGGAGACAGGTGGCCAGTTCTGAGAGGGACCCACTGTCTTTGGAAACCGCTGCTTGAGTTTCTTCCACGTCTCAGCCATGTCCTTGCCACGAGGGACACGCCAGAATTTTTATCTTGAGAATGACAATGAATATCTTTGGAAACTGATGTAACCGACGTCTTGAAAGTTTCATCCTTCGTAACTGCTTCTTTAGTTCTCCCAAGCCTCCTCCAGATCTTGATCTTCATATTGATAATAACAGAGCCGAAACCAGCTCGGAAAGGAGTTTCGAGGGAGGGGACATGCGCGGGTTTTCAAATCGGCAAGGGTTCAAACAATGTAAGAATTGCAAAGGAAGTTTTGCCTGGGACATAGCCGCTTGAGAGAGAGAAGGATAATTAATGCGCATTTGAATTCATATTTTGAAAAACAGCATATTCGGGAAGAGCGGGAAACTAAGTATGGATGACCGTTGGTTCGCTTGGGACAAGTGAGACGCGAATGCGTGAAACACGCGGCTCGGCCGATTCGGGCGAAACAGGGAGAGGACGCACAAATGCATTTTGGGACAATTGGGACGGAAAAGAGCGAAGTGCGCGACTCGGGAGTTTCGGCCGAAAATGGGACAACTTGCACTTTTTTAACTTTGGGACATTTGGGACATGAAAGCGCGGTTCGGGCGAATCGGCCGAAAATGGAACAAAAGGCCCGTTTGGACTTGGGACATTCGGGACAAAAAGTTCCGGAGTACGCGGTTTGGCCGGTTCGGGCGAAATTGAAACAGGGCGCACTTTTGAAAATGGGACAAAGAGCTCTGAAGTACGCGACTCTCGGGGTTTCGAAAAATGGGACAAGAGCAATTTGGGACTCTGGGACAAAATTGGGACAAAATCGGGCGAATCGGCCGAAAATGGAACAACTCGCACAATAAGTTCGGGACACTTGGGACAAAAACTTCCGACGGGCCCGAAAATGGGACAAATTCGGAGGTTTCGGCCGATCGGAGAACAGAAGACCCGTTTGCACTTGGGACAGTTGGGACAAAAATGTCCGACAGGCCCGAAATACTTACAGAATGACCCAGAACTTAGATTTTTTCGACTTCAAGACTTTTCACACCACCACTTTCGACAAAAGACATTTAAACTCAAAATTTTGAAATTTTTACTTTTGACAGAGCGGGGAATTTTGAGTGGACAACACTGGCTCCTTCTGGGGATGACTTGGCATAAATTCAAGGAATGAGACAAGGCAAGAACTTAGACAAACTCAAAGTGAAGGTGACAAAGGCCTTATCCATTGGGCAACGAGTCAAAAATGACCAACACAGAGGGCAACACACAAAACAACAAAGGGAAACACACCAAAACAACAGAGAAGGAAAACACCGCATGCAATATACAAGGGACTCCCTAATCACCTAGGACTTGAACAACTTGAGATACTGCCCACTATAAGGAAGTGGGAGAGAAGAACCATCCATGTAATCAAGATAAAAGGAATTCTCACCAAAGAAAGTGTCTGATCTTGAAAGGTCCGAGCCACAGGGAATCAAACTTTCCATGGCTGCCACGAGGTTCATGTCTTTTATCCCATAACAGCACAATGTCTCCAACTTGGAAATCTCTGAACCTAGCTTTCTTGTCAAACAGACCTTTACCTTCTTCCGGTGAACAGATATCCTATCAAAGAACCACCAATCTGCTTCATTCAAATTTAGTGCAGTACATAATTCTCTTATCCAGGGCATCACCGAAACTAGTATCCTCAATGGCCTTCATTAGATGCAAGGCCGGTAGTTCCACTGTCACTGGCAATTGAGCTTCTACTCCATATACCACTTGAAAAGGAGACATTCCAATAGCTCTCTTTGGTGTGATCCTGTCTGCCCAAAGAGCATCATAGAGCTTCTTGTGCCGGGCCACTGAGACTCATTGACTAACTTCCTTATGATAGTCACCAGATTTTTGTTAGTAGATTCTGCCTGCCCATTTCCTTGAGGGTAGTAATCTGAAGAGTGAGCCAAAGAAATACCATACCCATAGCAGAAGTCCATTATCTCAGCTGAAGAGAAATTCGAGGCATTATCTGTTACAATCTTGTTAGGCACACCATACCTTACCAAGATGTTCTCTTTGATGAAGCTGCATACCACTTCAGAAGTAGTGCTCTTGACCGGAATAGCTTCCACCCATTTGGTGAAGTAGTCAGTGGCAGTTAGCACATGAGTGTGACCAGCACTAGAAGCAGGATTAAGTGTACCAATGAAGTCCAAACCCCACTGTTGAAATGGTTCCTCAATCACAACTGGCTTGAGAGGCAAAGAAGCCAATTTAGGTCTTCCCACAAAGGTCTGACAAGCCTCACATTTATCCACCCACTTGGATGCATCTCTGAACAAAGAAGGCCAGTAGTATCCTCCCCGGAGTATCTTATGAGCTGTAACCGTTGATGAATAGTGCCCTCCACATGCCTGATCATGAAAAGCCGAGAGCAACTTTCTCTCATCTCTTGTCCACACACTTCAAAATCTCCCATCTAAGCCACGCTTTAACAAAGCATTTTCCCATAATACATATTGTGTTGACCTCAATTTAATAGTCCTCTTTTCTTTGGCAGTTAAATGAGAGGGGCATTCCCCATAGGTGAGAAAATGGGTGATGTCAGCATACCATTCATCAACCGAACTAAGGAAATGTAATGGTAGAGGAATCAACTTTCTCTCAAAGAACTCATGTTTAGCTCCTTCAAAGAATGAGCTCACAAAGACCTTTTCCACGAACCAGCTTGGTCGGCTTAATGTCAATGTCATACTCTTGACCTTAGCAACCCAATTCCTCTCTTGATCCAAATTCTTGTTGTGTGAGAATCGACTTAACAATAGCAGGTATCTCGAACCAAAGACCATGGAGTGAGAGTTGAGGATATAGAAACGAAATTGTTTAACAACTTTGACCACTGCAAAAGCATGCTTCTCCATCATGGTGTATTTCAACTCATGATCTTTCATAATATAGCTCATGAACGCAATTGGTAGCTCATGTTCATCAGAGTCTTCTTGAGTTAAGACAAAGAGCCAAGGTATTATCTCAGAGATAGCAATAGATGATGAAATCTTTGCTATTGAAATCGTGATGTGCTAAAACAGAGTTTTAGCGATAGCTCTCTTGATACCTTCAAAGGATTCCTTTCCTTCGTAAGACCAACCAAATGTTTGTTTTCCTTTCATCATCTCGAGAAATATTCAAAGTTAATTTTAGCAAAATCGTGATGAATCTTCTCAAGAAATTGATCTTACCAAGAAGGAGTGCACGCCTTTTTTACTGGGTCGGGAGAGGAATTTGCGGATGGCTTGAACTCGCTCAGATCAATCTTAATCCCATCCTCGAAACGATGTGCCCTAATAACTTTCCCTCGACACACAAAAGACAGATTTTTTTAGGGTTCGTAGAGATCCATGCTCTCTCGCATCTCAAAGAATCGTCTCTAGGTGATCAAAATGATCCGCTCTTGTCTTGGAAAACACTGTCAGGTCATCAAGGTAGATGACAATACACTTCCCTTTTAAGCTTCCAAAAGCCAGATCCATAGCTCTCTGGAAAGTGGCACCAACATTAATAAGCCCAAAAGGCATTCTCTTGTAAGCAAAGGTGCCCCAAGGAGTAGTGAAAGTTGTTTTATGTTGATCTACAGTATCAACCTCTACCTGATTATATCCAGAAAATCCATCAAGCATAGATAACATTTCGAGCCTGTTACGCTTGCAATATCTTGATCCATCATGGGCAAAGGATAATTATCTTTCAGAGAAGCCTGATTCAGGTTCCTGAAATCAACACAGATGCGGATCTCACCATTTTTCTTCCTAACAGGCACAATATTTGCAATCCATGTTGAATGGTGAATGGGAAAAATAATTTTAGCCTTCAACAACTTCTGTATCTCCTGAAAGATGGTGTCAGCTACTTTGGGGTTGTATTGTCTCTTTCTCGCTTGAAAGGCTTAATTCCGTGCTTCGAGAGGAATAGAGTGCCGCATATCTTTGGCTCAAAGCTTTCAAATCTTCATAAGAGTAAGCGAGAACATCCTTATACCTTTTTAGAAGATCAATTGCTTTTCTCCTCTCATCCGCTGTGCAACATTTCCCAATGTTCACTAGCTTAGGGTCAGTAGGACTCCCAATATCAATCTTATCATACTCAGCTGATTGCTGAGGCCCAGAAGAAGCTCTAGATTTCACATACCTGTCATGCTTATCAAATAGTTCCTCCAAACTCACCAACCCTTTAGGAATCTTGTTTCCTTTGAGCTTAATGCACCCTTCCTGATCTGTTTCTTCTCCTTGGGTGACAACTTTGTCAAAGGGCACACTCTCACGAGGTAGGTTGTCACTTCCCTCAAAATACAGCTTGTTCAAAATTACCTTTGAGTTCCAGAAGGAAAGCAAATGTTGATCATTATTGAAAACTCTGCCAGTTATTGGTATTGTCAGGTACACTAGGCCGATGGACCATTTCAATAGTGAACTTATCCTGAGAGAAATCAGGATGAGGAATCAGAGAGATCCCGAGATCAAACCAACGAATCAGCCCTCGCTTGCTTTTTTTCCCTAGGTACCGCTTCAATAGAGAAAGCATCAAGAACTCAATAGAATCCCAAACCCGATTCCGTAATGCCTTAACCTTCCATTTTTTACTTGAAAAAGGTTTCTGACCTGCTTTACAATCAACTCTGCATCACCACGAGCCAGAAGATTCTTTATACCTTGTTCTTTGGCCACCTGCAATCCGAGAATGAGAGCCTCGTATTCTGCTGTGTTATTAGTGTTCTCGAACTGCAACTTAAATGAAAAAGGATGAAGGACACCTTCCGGTGACACCAGCAGAACACCAGCTCCAGAACCAGCCGAGGAACAACTTCCATCAAATTCTAAAATCCAAATACCATTAGGATCTTTAGGTGACATTCTGGGAAGTTGGATTTCATCAGGGGACATAATCATGTAATTGCCATGACCCATATCCTCATAGAGTATTTGTGCTCTAGGATCATCTGTTTTCTGCACAATATACTCAGACTGCTTCTCGGGCAACAACTTCTTCATTTGTCCATTGACAGGCACGAGTGCATGCGACCAGTCCATTTGGATTTCTCCACCCACATCTTTGCAGAAGTTCCTACTTAGCAACATCCCGTATGAAGGAGGGATATCTGCTACTAAGATGGTAGCCAACACTTTCTTTTCAGCAAGGCAAAGAAAAGCCACTTGTGCATCTTTAATCCTCTCCACCAGGGGCACTTCTTTACTTTCCATGGAGTAACAGATCCATAAGTGCGAGTGAGGGTCGTGCCTAAAGCATGAGCTACTTTAGCAGCATTACATTATCTCGAGGCTCCCGAGTCAATGACACACCATTACCGAGCCTATGGCCAGCCTATGAGAAGTGTTACATAAAATGGTTTAATTTTGTCACCAGTGCGAGGTGACAAAGCAATACCGACTCGGGTCATGGCGCAGAAGGAGGAGGTAGGTAGGTAAGGCCTTTAGAGTGGTCTTAGAGTTGGAATTAACAAAGTGGATCATTTTGGCAAAGGCTTTGGGATGGGTTTGATAGTACTCACTTCCGAGATTTGGACCTTGGTCTTTTCAGTGATCAACAATATCAAAGGATCCGTATGGACGGGCCATCATCATTTGGAATTCTAGGCTTATCAACTTTAGGAGAAAAAGAAGAAGCAACTTTGGTAACGGATTGATAGGACTCACCTTCGTGCGACGAAGTAGGGATAGGAGATCCCTTCTTGCAATTACAGGATAGTTGCCGATCGCTCCTTGGATTTCTTAGGTGGTCCGGGTCACCTTCTCCCTCTCGCTTTGTCTCTGTTTCTCGAGTCATGACAAAGCAAAAGATTCACTGCTCATGTCTCGCTACCACTTCATCATAATCATCAATGCCCTCGGGGTAAAGAAATTCACTCGAGATCCCTCAAGTTCCTCTCGCCTCATCATCAAATTCTCTCACAAACTCTTCGCAAGCTTCGTTATCTTCATCATCATCCGGTTCTTCCACTCGCAGTCGCATTGACAGGACTCTAACAGAGGTCCTTCAAGTGCTAATCTTGTTTGAGAAGTAGGCAAACGATTCCCGGCTGGAAATTTCTCCTCGAACGCCTCGCATAAGGAGCGTGGCCGAGCCAATTGTTTCTTTATATAAGAAGAAGATCATTCGCAAGCTTCAACTAATGGGTCAGTGTTAGGTCCAGGGGTGGAAGAGGAAGAAGCAGCAGACTTAGATTTGGAAGTGTCTCTTCTCAACTTCCCTGACATGATCAAGTCATCCTCGACACTAACAGCCAGTTCTTGATCCAGAGCTAACGTTCCGAGATTAGCCCTTCTTAGTGCATAACTAACTTTAGGTGATTGAGCATTTAGGAAGAAACACTTTTGAATTTGATCAACAGGCGAGTATTTACAGGAATTTTATTTATCAACCTGTTGAATCGAGCCACAAACTCTCTCATGGGTTCTTGCGAATCTTTCTTTATCTGAGAAATTTGGGCAAGCAAAGCATGCACATCTTCTGCCGGCTTGAAACGGTTTTCGAACTGAGTTCTCATCGTGTTCCAGTCGGTGATAGCACCAGCCGGAAGGTGGTAGAACCAATCAGCAAATTGTCTCAGTAACGCTCAACGAATGTACCTTTCACGAGACGCCTTCATGTTCGACTCCCAAAACTCCACAGCAACAATGAAAGCTGCGATGTGTTCATCAGGATGCACTTTGCCATCGCCTTTGAATTTGGGGAAGTTCTTCCGGTTACCTCTAGGTAACTCATGCAAAGGCTGAGTAAGGGCCAGGGGCCCGACACGATGACCCCATGGTAATGGTGCCGCCATTCTTGGAAAAATGGCTTGAGAGGAACTTTAACACCAGCGAGGATCAAAGCTCGAGATTGGGACTAGCAGCTCAAAGAATAATACCACCCGTAGGACTTCTTTCTTGAACAGTGGTGTGCTTGTTTAACGAGTCCTTCTATTTCTTGTGGAAGGAAAGGAAAACCCCGCTGCTCCAAAAGTCAAACCGAGAGTCTTCAATACCAAGGGTCCTTCTCCTCGAGTAAAACGCGAGTCGCCGATCAAAAGATGATCAAAAATTACAAACTCGAATGTGATTTTCCCAAATGAGTCGCCAAAAACTCGTTGGTCGTCAAATAGGACTTTTAAGAGAGCAATGCAAACAGGGACAAGAAGTCCCTCCTCTTTAATGGGAGAGGTTCCTTATTCAAAACAAACTTATTTACAAATGTACAGACATGATTTGTTGGTTAAACTTGGATATCACGAAAGTGTTTTCTATGAAGGTCATCAATTACAAAAGGACTCGAGGAAATGAGAGCATGAGAAAGAGCAGTAAAGGCAACATGCACTTATAGATATCGAGTAATTCTTTATGTATGCGAAGTCACAAAGAATTTAAAACAAGATCATTCGTATAGAACAAATAAGATGAATTTAAAGACACAAAGTTCTCAGAAAATAACATCCGCTTTAACGAACACAAAGTTAATCAAGGAAACAAAGTTCCTTCTCAAGTTATACAAGATCACTTCTGCAAAGTACAAGATCACCAAACGGCAAGACTAACAAACTAGAGACAAATGATCTTCACAAAGAAAATAAATGAAAGCTCAGAGATAACGGAGATCAGATAGACAAAGAATAGAAAGCCCTTCTGTATTGATTTCTTTATGATCTATTTACACTTTCAGAAAATAAGCCAAGTTCTTCCTCCTTTTCAAAATGGCGCAAAGAAGGCCATTATATAGCTTACAATTCGGTTACTCCTCGTAACCGTTTCTTTTAACTAGAGAATAGTTAAGGAATGCCAAACGCAATTTCTTAACTAATTACATGGAATACGAAAGGAATGGCGAGAAGAGAGAAGAAGGGGAAGGAGACAGTGGCCGCCTCCCGAGAGGGACCCACTGTCTTTGGAAACCGCTGCTTGAGTTTCTTCCACGTCTCAGCCATGTCCTTGCCACGAGGGACACGCCAGAATTTTTATCTTGAGAATGACAATGAATATCTTTGGAAACTGATGTAACCGACGTCTTGAAAGTTTCGTCCTTCGTAACTGCTTCTTTAGTTCTCCCAAGCCTCCTCCAGGATCTTGATCTTCATATTGATAATAACAGAGCTGCAAACCAGGCTCGGAAAGGAGTTTCAAGGGAGGGGACATGCGCGGGTTTTCAAATTGCAAGGGTTCAAACAATGTAAGAATTGCAAAGGAAGTTTGCCCGTACATAGCCGCTGAGGAGAGAGAAGGATAATTAATGCGCATTTGAATTCATATTTTGAAAAACAACGCATATTCGGGAAGAGCGGGAAACTAAGTATGGATGACCGTTGGTTCGCTTGGGACAAGTGAGACGCGAATGCGCGAAACACGCGGCTCGGCCGATTCGGGACAAAACAGGAGAGGACGCACAAATGCATTTTGGGACAATTGGGACGGAAAAGCGAAGCGAAGTGCGCGAAAATGGCTCGGGAGTTTCGCCGAAAATGGGACAACTTGCACTTTTTTAACTTTGGGACATTTGGGACATGAAAGCGCGGTTCGGGTGAATCGGCCGAAAATGGAACAAAAGGCCCGTTTGGACTTGGGACATTCGGGACAAAAAGTTCCGGAGTACGCGGTTTGGCCGGTTCGGGCGAAATTGAAACAGGGCGCACTTTTGAAAATGGGACAAAGAGCTCTGAAGTACGCGACTCGGGGGTTTCGGCCGAAAATGGGACAGAGAGCAATTTGGAACTCGGGACAGTTGGGACAAAATCGGGCGAATCGGCCGAAAATGGAACAACTCGCACAATAAGTTCGGGACACTTGGGACAAAAACTTCCGACGGGCCCGAAAATGGGACAAATTCGGAGGTTTCGGCCGATCGGAGAACAGAAGACCCGTTTGCACTTGGGACAGTTGGGACAAAAATGTCCGACAGGCCCGAAATACTTACAGAATGACCCAGAACTTAGATTTTTTCGACTTCAAGACTTTTTCCACACCACCAAATTTCTAGAAAAGACATTTAAACTCAAAATTTTGAAATTTTTACTTTAGAACCTCTTTCCACATGTTTTTCAACATTTTAATAACATATATATATTTTTATTAAGAAATAATATATTCTACATAATTTAACTTTAATAACTTGATGGAAACAAATGAGACAAAGGATTCCCTAACCATAGCCCTTAAGAATGTAAACGGAGATGGTTGTTAGAGGGGTCATGGTGGTGATGGTGGTAACAGGAAATGATGGTTTCGTAGAGGACCTCAACGAAGTCAAATATGCGGGGACAAACATGGGCCTCCTAAGGTGATGCAGTGTAGATGTAGTTTGAATAGAGGAGGCAACGATGAATGGAAGGACTGCTGTTGCATTGTTCCTAGTGTTGTGGACTCTGGATAGACGCGATTTAGAGGGAAAATGTAGGGTTACTTCAGGAGTGTGAAATCCTTCTTGGATGCTTCCAAATATTTTATGATCCCACCGGCTAAACCCATGGCCTATGCTAAGTCGACACCATCAGCTTCCTTTGGCAACGAAGTAACAAAATCATAAAATTTCTTCTAGAGTTGTGGTTTGATATGCAGGTTCAATAACTTCTACCCGGTCCTTCCAACTCTCCATAAATTGATCACTAAACAATTGCATCCTCTCATAGAAGGTACAATCAATATTTATCCATCATCCCATAGTATTTTCATAACATTTTTTGACAATCCTCTAATAAGGAGGAATATTTATGAAAAATATGAGAATTTTAGTTTCATATTCTATTGATGAAGACATGATACTCCCATTTCAACCACTTAACTATGTAACGCCCGCTAAATTTCTGCTGCACGAAACCCAAGGAGAATTTGGAAAAATTATGAAATAAATTTTTTTAGAAGGGCGTGCCCAAATCTTAGGCAAAAGAGAGGAAGTTATAAAGAAGATTATTGCGTTTAAACACACCTATTAGGATTAATTTTAAGCGAGGATTAAATTACATTCACCATAATTTAATTTCTCCTTAAAATACTTAAACAACCCAACTAAATTAATTAATTAATTAAGGCACATTAAAATATCAAAAGGTGGAAGGTCAATTAAAGGTTACTAATAATGATTTAAAACATAAGGCATTAAAAAGGTTTAACCAAGTTCCTACAAGCATAAGTTTAGAAGTTAGTTAATATGACATAACCCACAAGTGGCCCTCAAAAGTCAACCCATGTGTTGAGGATAAATACATTTAAATTTAAATTTTAAAAACTAGACATTCACCCACAACTACTTCTTACCTACTTTTTGTAGGGATAAATTCCATCCTTAGGATCAATTCATTTTGAGCCCTTGGATGGAAGAGAGGATTCCTAACCCTAACTTTGCTTTATATCTTTCTCTTCTCATTTTTTTCTTATTTCATTTTTTTCTTCTGACTTGCAGGTTTGGGAAGGAGGAATGGAAGCCATGGAAGGACTCCTCAAGCTTTTGGGAAGGCTTCCAAGGGGAAAATTTTTATTCATATTGTAAATAAAGAAATACCCTTCTTAGGGTTTGAAAGAAATTTATTACCTAGCTCTATGAATGCATTTCTTGCCCAAAGGCTTATGGAGTTATCCCATTAGAATTATTTCAAATTTGATGTATGTATTTCATTTACAAAGAAAACATATAAATATGTTTATATTTATTGAGTATAATACATGTATATTGATGTAAATTTTTTTAAAAAATCTTTTACTCTCTCTTTATTCTCGTTTTGTTTTTTTTCTTTCAAACTTTATATATATATATATATATATATATATATATATATATATTATTAAAAATATATTAAATGATATATATATATATATATATCTATATATATATATGTGTATTTAACACCGCATGAAGAACAAACCTCTGTCATGCCAACATCACAGTTGTTGAGTTTACTAAGTTTTTTTGTTTGTTTGTTATAATTGTAAGGGTAGTGGTGGGGGTTTCGCCCCCACCGGATATAGTTTAATAAAATTGGGGGGGGGGAGGGTCGGCGACCCCACCTCCACCCCATCCGACCCTCCCCACCCCACCCACCCAAAACAAAAAAAAAAAAAAAAAACAGACCCAGTACTAGTAGTGCCTCTGAAGTACGACCCTCCCTTATTAAAAAAATTAACATTTGTAAGAAAAAAAAGTTTTTTTCAAAAGTAATTTCCCTCTTGTTTTTAATTTTAATATACATACTTACAATGTAGGTATATACATTTATATTCATTCTTTTATATGTATATGTATATGTATATGTATATGTATATGTATATATATATATATATATATATATATATATATATATATATATATATATATATATATATATATATATATATATATATATATATATATCTACATATCTATATATGTATGTATATATGTATGTATGTATATATGTATATCCTTATTTATTTATTTATTTCTTTTATAAATCAATTATATATATATATATGTATGTATGTATGTATGTATGTATGTATGTATGTATGTATGTATGTATATATTAATATGGTTTAATATGAAATATAGTGGTATTTGTTTTAATGTACTACAAGTTACCAATATAAGAAAAATTTTACAAGTTAATATTTGAAATAATTTGAATAAATAAAGAGAACAACTTGAAATTAAAAAAATGAACACTTATAATCCTACAAACTAGTTCTTTTTTTTTTTTTGTTTGTTTAAAAAAACAAGAGTAGTCAATAGAATACTATTGCAAGTTACTTAAAGGAGGAATAAGTAATTTTCTTTCACACTAGTAGAACTCATTTTAGTAAAGAAATAACTCTCTTCATTTCTTCCTTAACCCAATATCACATACACCATACTAACAATCTTATTTCCATACATTTAGAATATTATTACAAGACTTTTCAAAGCACATTTTTTTTTTTTTTTCTTATAACAACTCTTAAAATAAAGTAAACACATTTCAAGTAAAACTTTCCTTCAACCATGTAACTTTTTGGTGCAAATATAGTTTACAATACCCCTTTATTTTGAGGGGAGAAATAAGATAATACAACTTTTTTAAATAAAATTTACAACAAAAGTATATTTCAAGGAAATGGAAATAGTCTTCACAAGCTCCAAGGGATTCTTCATCCAAGATCTAAGTTCCAAGTAGCTCCAATCACAACCAAGTTAGGGGGAGAGGCAACACTCTCCTCCCAACCAAAATACTCAATGGAGAAGAGAAGCAATCTCTCCATTGACCCCAAGCCCCAAACACAACACAATGAACGGGTGGTCTCCAACTCAAGGCAACTACACTTGCTTCCACAATACATATTTCTTTCACAACATTCAAGTAAAAACTTAAAAATACAAACAACACGAGATCACTTCACAACAAGGCTTTTATCCGAGCCAACAAGAGAAGGAACTATGGGAAAGTTTTCCTTATGCCTCCCCATGGAAATGAGATGCCCATCCAAACCCTCCACAATAAAACTCAAGCCTCTATGAATCTTATGCCTCCACCAAGTACCCCTTATACCTCCCAAACTCTTATACCTCCCTTCTCTTATGGCTCCCTCAAGGACAAGGTAAGAATGCAAGCATTCTTACCCAAAATGGGCATCCCTCCCAAACTCCATACACAAATACCTATTCCACTCTTACGCCTCCCTCATGAGTTTCCCATAGACCTCTCCTACACCATGCCTTAAGCATTCTACCCATTTTTCCCACAACACAACAAACATACATTTTCTACCAATTTAAGCATAATAACAACAAAACAATAAGCAAGCAAAAGAGTAGGGTCCCTACCTCTCCATTGAAGAAGTCTAACCCAAGGAGCTTTGTCCAAGCTCCTCCAAAGCAATCCAAAGCATGCAAGTCCAAGCTCCTCCACTCCCAAAATTTCTCCTCTAAAAGAAACCTCTTCAACAAAAACCTCCAATCCCCAAATAAGAAAGGAAACTTCGATAAATAGAAAAAGGGAAGGAGAAGGATGATGTGGCTCCATGTAGGACGCCACATCACACATCCTCAAGTCCACCTCCCTTAGTCAACTCAACCCCAAAAGCAAAATAAATTGGTGGTTGGGTTGAATGACATCCCTTTTCCACACTCCATCCCTATCCATGTGCCTTAAGGGAACAATTAAATGCAAATGGAAGAGAAGTGCACTCCAAAGTCACATTTCTCTTCCCAAAATAATAAATAATCCCTTTTTGGCTTCCCAATCGATAGATAGGGTTGGTATGGGGTTTTGGGAAGTGTGGCACAAGTTTAACTTGTCTCACAAGTCCCCAAAATTGTCCTCAATCTCAAATTCGAGATTCAAAGGACTTGGAGTGGTCGACACTCAAAACAAGCATACAATCCAAGAAAAACACAAGGCTCAAGGAGCCAACCACCAAAATTAATTACTCCCACTAGGCTTCCTCAAAACTTAAAATTTAGAAACAAGATGCTAAATTAATCTAAACATTATTAGCAAAAGTAATTTAAAAGGAGACATCACAAATAAAATCACATAACTAAATTAAAATGAAACAAGTAAATAAAATTCCTAACCCATTGGTCACCATTACCCCCTCCCATGGGAATTTTCCTAACAACATAAAAAAACATTGACAACACAATACAATTCACAAGTTGCCTTGACGACCAAATCTTGTAACCGCCCGACATCCTGTTGTGTTTGGTTCCCAATCCCCCTTTAGGTTGTGATCATGTAGTGTTTCCTACAAAATACAAAATACCTCCTTCGGCCTTATAACCATGTCAAAACATCCAAAATAACCATATGCATGAAATTTATTAAACATCTATACGTAATTCAATCATCCATTATTTCAAGGTCTAAATCACAACTTAATTATACATTTCATCATTTTCCAAAATTATAGTAATGTAAATTCAACAAATAAATTCTACTTATCATGGCGAATAAATCCAATGTTAGAACACATGAAATATAACAATATCATAAAAATATCGATATCAATCGTCTATCCATGAGTCTCGCATAAATCATACTGAAAGCAAAATCCAATCATGATCGAATGTCTCTACTCACAAAACATCATGCTAATCAACATAAGTATATGTAATGTCCATATCAAAAGTCTGCATAACTCAAATGGAAATCAAATAAGCGTCATAGGAAGTGGGCACTATAAACTAAAACTTTTAATACTAGAAATGTCGGTATAAGACTACCTTATTTTCCTCTGCATTTCTAGGGGAGATAGGTTCAATGCTATTTGTAATGCTTTGGAAAAATTCTTAACTATAGATCCAAATTAAACTGAATTTTCGACCCCACTTCATATGCATGTATACTTGGTGGATATGGACATGACCATTGAATTTATAGCTACAATGGAGATTAAAGTAAAGGGTAGAATATGGACACAAAATATAGATTACAAAGGCTTCCTATTAAATGATGAAGAACCATTTTTTCTCTCAGACATTTGAGCTTTTATTGTTAGATTGTTAAAGAATAAATTAAGCGTTAGGTTTCTTGGTGGAAGGATTCTAATATGGATCTCATCTGGTCAAAGGTTTTATGGATAGTTTTATCCCAATTTTCCCTCCCAAAAAATTGATCAAACCTGACCCTGCATAGGAAGAAATCTAAAGGTCGGTTCCGTCGTACAAGCCCACATTTCAAATCCAATAGTCAAGTTGCAAGCGGAATCGAAAATGGAGGATCGGGGTCGGTGAAGGAGGAAAACATCGTTAAGGAGGCAAGAGGCTCTCAGGAGAGAAACGGGGAAAGGCTCAAGGCATTCAGGGCTTCACAAATGATTTAGAGTGGGCCCAAATTGGCTAAGTATGGAAGAAACGGCTGAAGCTGCCATGTGTTTCAATGACGCACCTTCAAGGGTCGAAGCAAAGGTTGGTTCCCCAAACAAGCGCGAAGTTTCCACATGTTCCAAGCCTGAAAAGGGACAGATCCGGCCATTGAAAATTCCTCACAATAATGTGAGGTTTCAAAACTATAGAAATTATACGAAAGTGGTGTGGAAAAGTTCGTCCAAGCTTGGATGTGCTCGTGTTCCATGTAATAGTGGCGAGTTTTCATCACATGCAATTACGACCCGCCAGAGAACATTATTAGACAAAAGCCCTACTCGATTACTTAATATGTTTACCTTCCATTCCATTACCATATATCAACTTGTTTATCAATATTCATCACTATATTTAGTTTAAATAAAACCCCTAGTTTGTCTTTGTCATCTTCGATAAATTATATATTTTAAATATTTTCCTTTATAATGCATCACTTGATGAATTAAATCATTGGATAATTGTTAGCATTAAACATAGCTAACATATTTTAATATCATGATAAGGAACAATAGTAAGTGTCACGAGTAAAAGCGGTATTTTTTTATTGAGGTGGAAGGGTAGAGAATCCGAAGTAGCAATATGTGGATTGGTATATTTGAAGTTGCCAAATATGGATAAGCTACGAGAGATGTTAAAAGAATAACAATGATTACTAGCCTATGGGTCATTTTGGTTACTTGAGCTATATGATGAAGGGGAATATATATTTACTTCTAATCTTACATAACCTAGAAATAAGTAGTTGAATAAATCATAAGCATATACAACCCTTTCTTTGTATGTAACAATTTTTAATTTTTAACTTTTTTCCCATCTTAACTTTCAAATATTTGAAAGGTCCTACAATTTGTGTTTTAATCTCAAAAATGTCTTGGAAAAACTAGATAGGAGCAATGTATACTTTTATATAAAGTTACAACTTTTCAAAATAAACATAAGAGTGGATCCTGAAATCCTTTCCATGGAGCCAAAGTTGTGATGTCTCGTAAATCACAAGTCTTGATTTATGTAATGTTGTTATATTTTGTGATAGGAGAATAGCCATTGATATTAACCTCACTTAGCCAATAAGTATGAAGGAGCTCTACGTCATATAGTAAGAACAACATGCAACCATAGAGAAAATGTGAATATGTTTTTCTCTTGATATGATGTAATCTCTTAACATATTGTGAAGATTACATTCTTATATGCAACATTATCAATGGATGAAGTAAATACATGTGTATTTCTATAGTTATTTCTTTTTTGAAAATTCACATCTGATTGTTTGGTTGATATTAACCCCACTAAGCTAATACGTATAATTAAGGAGCTCTACGTAATAGAATAAGAACACATGCAACCATAGATCACATGTGAATATATTTTTCTCTTGACACGATGTAATCTCTTATCATATTGTGAAGACTGAATTCTTATTTGCAACATTATCAATGGATGAAGTAAATACATGTGTAGTTCTATAGTTCTTCCTTCTTTGAAATTTCACATCTGATTTTTGGATCAACCCAAATTTTTCAAGTTACATAATATCCAAATATTTGTGATGTGTTACGTGATTCTTACTATAAATATTTTATGATGTTTTGTATGTTGTGCAAGTCATAATATACGAAATTAGTCCAACCTCATGTGAAGATTGACCAATTCATATGCAAATGTTCGTGGAACTTTCTCGCTTGGAAAATAAGTTTTGGTGGTACATCGAATGGAAAAACATGGATTGGATGATGGATACTTCTATTAAGTACCTAAACCACAAAATAATAGACCATGTTATGTTGTCCATATGTCTAGAATGTTGTGTTTCCACTACATGGGAAATATAATTTTTACAACCTAAATGACAAAATTGATGAAAAAATAAATGTTCACACATGGAAGACAATTATATTTTAGATAGAATATGATTTGAATCAACTCTAATAATGATTTATTCTATAATTTAAAGTAATGGATTAACATTATTTTGAAGGAGTTCGTAAAGATTGGTTGAGAAGAGTTATAAAATACTTAACATTAGAAAAAGTCTGTGAAATAACCAAAGACAAGGAACAATAGTTAGTGCAAAGTAGACGTCGTAATTGTTAATATAAAACATTAAGTTCATGGATATTATATATTTGTAGTGCCCATTTAAAAAATAAAAATAAAAATAAAAATAATTAAACTAATTAAGGCATGGGCTAGTAGGTGGCGTGTTGATGGAGCATCAACAAGTGGAGGGTTAATCGTCCTCCAAGCCTATTGACCTATCATTTTCCTTGCACAATAATTAGAGATCATTATTTTGGATCCCAAGGAAATAATCATGGAAAAACCTCAGTTAAGCTGTAAATCTAGAAATAATTAGATAGTGACAGCGAGTGCAGTGTCAAAGCTTTGCTTTACTAAAAATGGTAGAGTTTTGTACTCACATAATTTATTAAACAAAAAGTTACTGGGAACCGTGTATAAGGAGATATTCTATTAGCTATCTAAAATTAGTCCATTCTGGCTTAACTCATTCCTGTGCATGAAGGTAATTTGTAACCCCAGCATCTCCTCATTTTACTACATAAAAATTGGTTGATTTGGTTTTGTATCTGTAGAGGAAGTGAATTCAATGTCTTTGATATGATCTTCTATTGCTGATATTTTGTTCATGTAGAAAAGAAGAAGAAAGAGACTGAGGATTTGGAGGCATTGGTGTATGCATTGGATATTTCATTGTTTTTTTTGTTGTGCTACGTGTACTATAACCTTGTTGCACCATCTTAGAGGAAAGCAGTGGCTACCACTTCATTTTATTACCCTTTACCTTCTTTTCTAAGTTCTTATATTAATTAGTACATTGAAATTACCCTTCCTGCAATCCCATAAAGATCTCTACAAGTTTTTTCAATTTCCCTCTTCTACTACATGAAACAATCTGTTTGTCTATTATCAATGTCATATAGAAAGGGTCGGTGCACATAGGCAATATATGAGACATGTATATTCTCATGAGGACCTTCCTTCATCTAATCAAATGCAGAATAATGGATACCCAACTTGCGCAACTTACTTTGACCAACAACTCCTTTTCTACACTAAATTGGGTTTGTTGGAAAATCCATAGAAATTTTAAGGTAGTGATTTTGGCAAATGTTAAGCCAAAGCCCATAGTGTATTATTGACACCTACCTTCCTGTGTTAAATGGGGAAATTTGCAAGACATGTGCCTCCTCAAGAAGTGTGACCACTGTCAAATAATTTATTTAGAGAAGGTGTGGATAGGCTATGCATCAAATGGATTAGTAGAAATTGTTGAAATATTTTGGAAAGGAAATGTAGTTAAGAGAATTGCAAGTTATCAATTGATATGATACTACACGTGGAGTACCTCAACCAAACATGTCTAATGGGAAATCATTGTGGAGAATACTCAAATCATTTTGTTGAATGGGTATATAAGCCTTCAAGTAAATGCAAACTAGTGGAGTTGTGAATGTGGATCACCTACAAAACTCTCTTACCCATGCCTCGTTACTTCATGGGCATGGTTTATCTCATCTTTTCTATCATAATTCTATTACTTATGTTTTTTATTTGTAGTGCTATAAATTTAAAACCCTTATATTATCGACATTTGACTATTTTATATAAACTTGTTTTACAAAATAGTAAAATGTCATCTAGCACTTATGTAATCCAAATAACACTTGGTAGTCAAGCATAAACTTAAACCCTTCTTAAGTCACGATTTGGAAAATTTTGTAACCATATTAAATAGCTACAACACCCTTTTATTGACAAGATGAGTTTGTTCCTTGTAAACCTAACAATTGTTCCATTGTAGAAGCTAGTAAATCATTATATTTAAAGACTCACAAAATAACCTTTTAGGCCCCAAAAAGGTATGGAAAATTTTGTATGTGTCCCTTGTTATGTCGTCGATTCGCATCAATCCTTGGATTAGGCCCGGTTGATCATTTTTTCTCTCTTCGCTGCCCCTCTAGGAGCCCTATTACCCCTTTTTGTAGTTTTAGGAAGATGTTAAAACTCAAAAATTGGCTTTCGTTTCCTCTCACCGTTTGGACCCTAAGTGAAGAATTTATTTTCCTCCTTCACAAACCTCCAGTATTTCTACTAGAAAATTTCTTACAACATTTAGTTTGGGGAAAAACACATTTCTATATAGTTTGGAAACGGGGTTTTGTAGGCCTCCAGTCATAGTTTGTATAACGCTCACATTTTACGCACACAACACAATAGTTAAAATATTCAATAATTTTTTTACTTACATTGTAGTACACATGACAATACAAGAGATCACTTAGGACTACGTACAACACATGGTATGTTTTCACAAACATTTACCGACATAGATAACATTAAAATACATGATGCACAAGAAGGTAACTTTATTTAGTTCCCAAATGACAGGGCACAACATGCTGATTCAACTATAGTATGAACTTATAAATAGGGAATTCCCACGGCATGATATTTTTAGGATTACACATTTATTTACTATCATGTTTCAACCTTTAACTTAAGTTCTAGAAAGGCTCATAATGTGAGAATCATACATTCCTTTTCCTTTTTGCTATATTTCCTCTATATTATTTAACATTTAACTTATGGTGCAACTCATTAAATAAGGATCATCTACATTATTTCAATTACTTTTTTAACTTGCTCATTCATTAATAGGGTATTTATTTGCACACAAGACTACTTACCTACACACAAGGCTACTAGGTGATATCCCTAGGATTCACTCCTAAGGGCATGCATCTTGATCTTATATCATACCTCTGTATACACAATAGAACAAGGGTAAGTCCAAAGGATCTCAAGGTAACATATTTTTGATTGAGTATTTAGGGTCGCATTACTTTTACTCATTTATAAATTGATAGTTTATTTAGTATACAATATGTATTATAGGAAATAGATTATGTATCCATAGCGAAGAGGGTTTAACCCCATTACAAAGAAGATTATGTTTCAATTTTTGTGGAATAACATCCCACGATGACACTTCCAAAGGCCAAGAATCATTTGCAAGTTTACTATAGTTATACTCCAACAATTAATTAAGGATTTGAAGGCTCTAAACATGACAAAATACTACCTTATTTTCTTGTTTCTAGATATGTTTCTGAGTACGCTTTTACATCCAACTTAAGATGGTTTTCCTTAACTAGGTTCATATGCCTTTTGTAATGAATTGTGTAGTCTATTTGTTAATAGGGGCATTTGTATCCTCATGAGACTACTAGTCCCTGTCATAGGGGATTTGTCTCTAAGAACATGATCACATAGTTTTACATCATACAACCATTACATACTAGGAAAAGTGGGAGAGCAAGATGGAGTAGTCCATCGTTTAAAGAGTTAAGGTTTACATTAGATTTTACACAACGTGGATCCCCTTTTCTCACCACAAGATGGTTTAAACATGTTATAAGAATGATCTAATTTTCACCTTTCTCCAAGCACATCATCTTATGGTTACATTTTCACAAACTAATCATACACTAAAATGTTGCTAAGTTTCACAATTAACTCTTAGTATTACACCATAGAAGCTAGATGATAACAAAATTTCGGTATCGAGTTCATTTATGATCCTAAATCTTACGGAGTGTGACTTCGAAGGTTACTTGGCGATCTTCACCACCTAACACTCTTCACTTTATATGTGTGCCCGACAAAGAGGTTTTAAATTACACAATGGAATTACTCTATTATTGTTTCTCTTAACACAATGTCTCTAATATTGTCTCTAATTATTGTCTCTCACTAGATCAATATGGTTGAAACTACATATTTTGAACTCTTGAGAGACAATATAGTTTTTTTCTCTCTAGAGACAATATCATTATTGTCTCAAGCGGGTGTCTCTAGAGACAATACAAAATACTAAATTTTGTCTCTAGAGACAATACTAATTTAAATTTTTTTGTCTCTCTAGAGACGATATGAATTTAAAGAATGAAAAATCTGAATTTCAAGAATAAATAATAACCAAATATCATATAGTGCAATCGATGGCTACATATCGTCTATGATGTCAGAGTAGACTGGTAAGGAATATTATAAATTAAAAACAATTTGATTTGAATCTTGTGCCCAACAAATGGGTCCACAAACATTTTATTATTTCAAATAAGATAAAATACAAAAGGGTGTCTAAATACCATTAACCCTTTAAATACAATGATAAAATACAAAAGGGTGCCTAAATCCTTGTTAACCCTTTGCATACAATATGAACACCTTCTCTCCACCCCCAGCTTCAAGCAATCCATCTGCTTCTCTGGTGCTACTTTGAGGTTCTTTTTCTTAACTTTAATTTTGCGCTAGTATCTCTCTGTCACAACATCTGTCATTTCATGTTCTTCACTTTGATTGTCTCAACTTTGATACAATTCTCTACTATCAATAGCACCAAGAAACTCATCTTTAGTCTACATCAAAACAAAGATTATAATGACTTGTTGTGTTTATCAACTGTCACTTGAAAATTTATAACGACAAACATCTCATTAAAATACTGAGGTTGAATTAAACATATAACAAGAAACCATCAACCTTTCATAAAAAGGCCATCTTTAATAACAAGGCATGCCTATGCTTGAGCCTTTGCATAATGTGATGGGTAACTTGAAAATACAATACATAATAACATTGCTCTTATACTTGAAGTTATTCTCATGATAAAAGCTCACATAACAAAGAGTATACTCACCTCCAAGCATAACTTGACCACGAGGTTTTGTAGGCCAGGATGAGAAAAGTTTGTATTGAAGTAAACAATCTGGAGAGATTGAATAACTTTAGCGAAAAGGTATAAAGAGGATAAAATAGTTTGCAACCAACCTTCAGAGAAGCCCCTCCAACTAGAAATCCATCAACATTAAGATGTGCTACCAACTCAACACAATTTCCAGCATTTACTATACCTGCAATATGCAAAACAAGTAATGGTGTATTTATTCCAATCAAACAAGAAGCTGACTAGCAAGCACATATTAAAGTGATTCTACACGGCGTGAGTAAGAACATGTTATCCTACATGAACATAGAGAATTTATCCACTCTTTACAATGACCTTAAAATTTCAGCAATATTCAAGTTTCCTCCTCCATCATTGACCCAAAAGAAGATGGCAGTGATGATAAGAATAAAAAATCATTCAAATTGTAAGGAGATAAATATTGAGAGAAGCTAGTTACCGCCATAGATAATTCAGATTGACTCTACTACTTCAAGATTGACATTTAATTTAAGCCAATTCCATAACATACATTATTAACATGTCCTTAAGGAAACTCTTGTTCAACTGTTGCAGTAGTGCATACTATGCAGACTTGTTTGAACATGCTGTTGTAAGACGAATATGGATGACATTAAAAATGGTTTTGCATATTGTTCACTGTTCTGCAGATGTTTTTTTGTCATCATCCCAAAAGGTCTAAAATAGTACATATGGAGTACATAATTAATTGGTATTTTCCTCAATCGGTTCAATTCTCCAAGGTGGTATGTTAAGATAATAAATCCTAAATGTTAAATGCTATATGCCTCAAAAAAGTTTGTATATCTAAAATCGTCAATAGTTATTAACACATTCAGTTTCTATTTGTTTATCAAATAAATAGTGAAATAGATATGGATGGTCATGAACTGTAAGGTGTAACTTACAGTAGAGACTAATCAATAATTTCACTAAACTTAATATATGGTACATACCGCAGAACACTCAAAGTCAGAATCAACTTACGCAACACGAAGAGCCCAAGTGTGAATCCATTCCAGCCCTTTAGCAATCTCAGCATCACCGCCACTTAAATATTTTGCTATAAATGATGGATGGAGAGCTATCAATATGCGAGATGCTGAAAAAAGAGACGATCTTCTAACATATGCTTCGGGTGATTAGATATCTCCCTGCACATAGAAAAAACCAATTAACATATAATTCATAACAAAGAACATCTACAATCACCGAATTTATAGTAGCCAAAGCAAAATATTCCTTACCGAGAATGCAACATATCTATTACATCATATAACAATTACAAACCTCAAAATACAAGCTAGATAGCCTCAAACTTCAGTCACTAGCAAAAGATGCCTCTTGACAAAGAATGTACGTTTGCATGTTCTAATTCCTCAAGAAGCATAACTCCTGCTCGCTCCCCCATGAAAAATCCATCACGATCTTATCAAAAAGTGGAGCAATTAGTTTAACTTCATTGCTTTGACTTGAAAATATCCTCCGATATTTGGAATACATGACAAGTATGAGAAATCTTAATCATGCTTAGGTCAATATACAGAATTATGACATTCAAAGGAAAGCAAAAATCTACAAGCTTTGCTGACATTCAAAGGAAAGCATTTGCCAAGAAATGTAAAGTATAGCCAGTGAATTTTTTAGACATCAAATTCCATCAACAAAGAGTATAAATACATCTCAAGGATGATTCTTTTGTGAACTGGAATCTAAAGAAATCATGAATAGAATGCATCACGAACAGTAAATCATCAAAGGCTGGAACATAACACTATAGCTGGAACACCATACTGGAAAGACATAAATTTCATGAATCCTCTTCTTCATCACACCTGGACTGCAATTATGCCATATGTTTAGTGTACCATGTTTTATTGCAGTGACATGTAGGGAAACTTGGTCCATTTAAGATTATTTTAGTGAAACTAACTCTTGTTTTAGCATTAATTTCAATGCTTATAAGTGTGGATGGACTGATGGTCAAAAATTATTAAAAAAGCCTGGTTACCTATACAGAAATTCATGATAATGCAGCCACTTGCATTGTGAGGAGGCCTGGATTTTCAAATTATACATCCCTATCAAGTTTTTTCTTGGTTTTACCAGTATTTAGATTTAGAATTTGATTTGCAGAAGAATGTTTTTCATTGTTTTAAGAAATGATAGTGGAAATTCATAAATCCACCTACATTTTTTATAAATTTACCTCTAAATTCTTTATTAAAATATAATATAATAAATAAATTTCACTATTTTTTATGCCTTGTAGTACAAGCTGTTAAAAAATTTAATTGTAATTTACATATCTAAGGCAGCTACATATCTAGTTTTGATAAATAAGGCAGCTACGTATCCCACACTTTTGACATAAAAAAGGCATATCTAGTTTAGAACAAAACATCACAGCCTGTGGCAAGGTGTGAGCAATATTATCTTGTGTCTACTGCATTACATTCTACTTCAAATGCTTCTTTATCTATTGAGGTTGGAGAATGTGATTTGGTAGTTGTTGAGTTGGATCATAAAAAAACATTCGCTCAGTCATTAGATGAAAAAAATTAGCATGGACTTTCTAGCAAAGAAGTTTATTCGAGATCTTTAGCACAACGCCTTACAGATGTTGTGATCCAGTATGTAGAGGTCCAACTGGAAGCTGAGAAATGCTCGTTGACAAGTTTTACAAATGCAAGGAACTTAACTATGAAATTGATTTACCATGAAGTGAAAAAGATGGTTTTGAAAACACCCAAGGAGTTAGCAATCAAGTACAAAGGTTATCCACTTCTATTTCCTAGTCAGCTTGGCAATTCTGATTGTTCTGTGTATACACTTCTGAAGACAAGGTTAGAGAACACGAACTGCAAGTGTTATTTCGCATGGAAATACTTGCATCAAAGATTGTTGGAAGTTCTGGTTTGACAGAATGCCTCAAAGAGAGGTGTTCACCTGGACAACATTCATTGCAAGCTATGCACAAAATGGATTTCATGCAAAGGCTTTAGAAAGTTTCAAACAAATGCAATTGGCAGATTTAAATCCTAATTCCACAACTTTTTCCAGTATCCTACCTGTCTGTGCCAAAATGGGGGATTTGGATCCGAGTTGCAGGCAAGAAGATCTGGACAACTATTTTTAGGTTCTGACCCCTTAAAAAATACGCTAGACCCATTAATGGGAGTGAGGAGCTCAACAAGTAGTCTCAAAAAAATCCTAGCAGATTGAAAATTTTGATCTAAGATTTTGTATAAATATTAAGTGGCATAAATTTTAAATATATCATTCACATTGTAGATCAAAGAACTAAAAATTTCACAGAAAACAATAGCAATCAAAATAAATAGCTTCTATATTTTAGCTATACACCCACACCCACATAAAGAACCATATAAAAACCCAAAAAAAAATGTCTGTCATTATGCATAGTTGCTTAATTCCTGTCAATTTCCAGGCCTCTATGGCTGTCAAGGGCATTTACCCGATTTGTTTTTTCCAATATATCAATTTGCAAATATTGTGGTAGTCCTAGCATTGTATGCAAAAGCACAAGGACTGTATAGTTTGTTGCCAAGCCTTGAGCCTGTTCAACAAAATGCCTTTTCCATATGCCTTTTCAAATAATACTTTGAAACCATGCATCGACATCCTTCAAACAATAATAGAAAAATATTTGTCTTCTGTACAAAATCTGTATGCATACTCAAAACATGAGAAATGTTTAGGGAAAACGTAAACAAGTTCACTCTGTCATTACTTGTCAATCAATTTTTAACTCAAATATTTTCCCAACAATTCAAAGCCTTTACATTTAAACTACCTACGTCAACAGTGTGTGTAATTTTAAAGTAGCACACATGCTATTTAAAGTCTCAGAGCCCTTGCAAGATTTTTATAGAGTTACATCCAACCTAAGTCGATGAGAGAAATTATTATTTTTAGATTTTTAGGGCATTCCCCATTTTACAAAAAAATGCAGTAGCTAAAGCAGAATAGAGCTTCAAAAATATAAAACCTACGGCAATGATACCAATGTCACGACATAAAATAACCATAAAAAAGATATAACATTAGAGAACCATTTTTCCCACAACCAATTACTTACTGTGTTTGCCCCTGTACCTACTGTATAGATTACACAAACCTTCTTTTGGTTACATTTAGATTGTACCATTAGCAGTATATTCAGGGTCCGAGGTTTGGAATGCCTCTTGGTTGTATTTGGTATAACACATCCCATACCCTTCATATCTTAGACTTGCATACTTGAACCGTAGTTAGTTTTAAGATACATGTCCAACCTTAACCAACTTGGCATCAACTTTAGCACACACTTTGCTTGTTTATATTTTGAAATTCGATTAGGTGGAATCCCTCATTTCATTACGATGTTTTATCTCTGCAAACTTTCTTGCTACCTTTCGTACAAGTGCTGTAGATTTACTTTTCCTTGCTTAAGCCACTGTCTCATGTTTCAAGCAAATTCAGAGATGCAGTAAAGATTTGCTTTAGTATCCCGAATTTAACATTTGATGCTTTTATGTGTCAATGGGTGGTGTTTGGCTATATACCCAAGTTTGATTGTATTATGTGTTCCTCAAGCAGGTTCAAATTGCTAGACAATTGCACTTTGATTATACCACACCAATTCGGCTGCGAGCTCCAAAAAGAAGAGCAGATTCTTTGATACCTGATGAACATTCTGAAAACTGTTCAAGGTGAGAATGTGTTTGTTACTACTTAACCTTTTAAAAGAATATTGATTTTGAAGTGAGTGGTCTAAAATGTAAATTGCTGGCACTTGTTACAGAAGGTTTGAAGATTTGGAACCTTTCTTTAGTTCATCACATAGGCCTGCAACACCTAACTGTTAAATGTAAAAAAACCCTTCAGAATTGGTTTTAGACTTCAAGAAATTGTAAACAAAGGAAAACCTTAGACTAGGCTACTGGAAGGTATGGCTAGGATGTGCAACGTGCTGCTTTTGCTATGTCTCTTGGGTCTCCAAGTTTCTCAGACTAGGGGTTCTTTCACTCCAGCAGAAAATTACTTGATTGATTGTGGAGCTTCACAGACCACTACAGTTGAGGGGAGGGCCTTCCAGTCAGATTCTCAATCATCTTCTCTTCTTTCCACAAGCCAGACAATCATGGTTACCACTGAGAATGCTTCTGTCCCTTCAGATCTCTACTTGACAGCTAGGGTGTTTACCAATAAATCCTCATACACTTTCAAAATTCAACAGGAGGGTCAGCATTGGGTGCGCTTGTATTTCTATCCTGTTCCACATCCCACCTATGATCTCAAATCAACATTATTCTATGTGACAACAGACAAGTTTGTTCTATTGCACAGTTTCAGCATGAAGGTAGATGTCAAGAGCAGTACATATTTATTCAAGGAGTACCTGTTGATTAATGTCACATCCGATAGCTTGACAGTTACTTTTGCTCCCATGAACAATTCTATTGCATTCATAAATGCCATAGAGGTTGTTTCAGTCCCAGATTTGCTGACATCAAATGTGCCGATGACTTTGTCTCCTTTAAGTTCTTTCAGTGGGTTACTTGTTATTGCATTGGAGACATCCTACAGGCTCAATATGGGAGGTAATAAGGTCAAAACTAAAAATGATACTCTTGGTAGAACATGGGACCCTGATAAGAGCTACCTAGCTGTTAATAGTTCTGTTCAAAATGTCACTGCCTTTCCAGCAGCATCAGATACCATGAAAGTGGAATAGTCACGCCAGATATTGCCCCCAATTATGTGTATGCTACTGCAGAAGAGATGGGAAATGCAAATGTAGTCAACCCAGTCTTTAATATTTCTTGGGTTTTTTCAGTGGATCCAGATTTCTCTTATTTTGTTCACATGCACTTCTGTGATATTGATGAGTAGGTCACTCAACCAGTTGTATTTTCATGTCTTCATTAATTCCCAAACTGCCCTAGACAATTTCGATCTTTCCTCCAAAGCATCAAATTTGGCTACTCCATATTACACAGACTTTGTGGTTAATGCCTCTGGATCCAACAAGCTATCTGTTAGCATTGGCCCTTCATTGGTGGACAATGTAGATCCCAATGCTATCCTGAATGGTTTGGAGATAATGAAGATGAGCAATGAAGCTGGAAGCCTAGATGGCCCTTATTCTGTCAATGGTCTTATAGTAGGTCCTATTGTAGGATCGGTAGTGGGAGTTGCTGCCGCACTTGGGCTCTTGGCAAGTGGCTATTATTGCTTTTTACGGAGTCCAAAGTCCAAGTCAAAGAATTCTCCTCCTGCATGGTTGCCTCTTCCATTTCATGGAGGGAATTTTCATTGCATGGGCAGTAAAGTTTCAACGACATCCCATAAGAGTGGTACTGGGAGCTATGTTTCCTCTGCACATCAAACCTTGGTCGATACTTCACATTTGCTGAGATTCAGGAAGCTACAAATAAATTTGATGAGAGTCTTCTTCGGGAGTCGGAGGGTTTGGCAAGGTTTATTAGGGAAGCTAGAAGATGGAACTAAAGTGGCAGCTTAACCGAGGCAATCCGAGATCTAAACAAGGTATTACCGAGTTTCAAAAAAATTGAAATGCTATCAAAGCTTCATCATCGCCATCTTCTCTCTCTGATAGGTTATTGTGAGGAGCATTGTGAGATGATTCTGGTCTATGAATACATGGCAATGGACCTCTTCGTAGTCATTTATACGGGACAAATCTTCCTTCACTTTCCTGGAAACAGAGGCTTGAGGTATGCATTGGAGCTGCACGAGGTCTTCATTACCTTCATACCGGAGCAGCCCAAGACATCATTCATCGTGATGTCAAGACCACAAATTATTTTACTGGATGAGAATTTGGTTGCCAAGGTGGCAGACTTTGGCCTATCAAAGACTGGATCCACTTTGGATCAGACACATGTAAGTACTACAGTGAAAGGTAGTTTTGGGTATCTTGATCCGGAGTAGTTCAGAAGGCAGCAACTGACAAAGAAATCTGATGTGTATTCATTTGGAGTAGTGTTATTGGAGGTCCTATGTGCAAGACCAGCTCTTAATCCAGTTCTTCCTAGAGAACAAGTTAATATAGCAGAGTGGGCAATGCACTATCAAGAAAAGGCATACTTGACCAGATCATTGATTCTCATCTTGCTGGCACTATCAATCCCGGCTCCCTTAAAAAATTTGGGGAGACGACTGAGAAGTATCTGGAAGAGAAAGGTATAGATAGGCCTGCCATGGGAGATGTTCTATGGAATTTGGAATATGCATATCAACTGCAGGAAACAGCAATGAAGAATGATCCAGATGAAAATAGTACAAATCATATTGCAGAGATTCCTTTACGTTATACCCAGCCTGAGCCTTTTGATACAAGCATCATTGATAGGGGAAGTGATGATGAGTTAGGTGATGCAGAGCAGTTTATTTTTGATATGAATCTTAATGGGTGCAGGTTACTACACAAACTATATTTGTACCTGTCCAACTGCAGCTCGAGGAGTGGTGGTGCCTGGTTCTTCCATTCTTTCAGTGGCTTCATAGCCAAACTTCTTTGCTGCAAAAGCGCAAGCTTCGCAAGGAGCTCTATCCATGCCAGTTGATTTTTCATATATTTTCTATTGTTTGCCTGATGTTCAAAATTATATTATTTGACTTTCAATTGTTGTTTTCCACGGTTAATTGTTATTGCACTTGCTGTCCGTGAAATGCTTTGAAGTTGCTGTGCTAAGTTGTAAAGCCCACAACTATCATTTCTAAAAACCCGTTACGCCTTTCCCTCTCTGCATTAAAACCCAAACCATTGTCATTTGGACAACCCGTAGTCAATTCATTTGCATTTGCATCTCCATCACCTTTCCAAGAAAATGAACACGGATTTCCCACTTCTTTTAAGGCTATTTCTTTCCAAAGCTCCCATCGCCCCCATAACGATGAACCCTATCAACTTATTTCTGACTACATATGTGCCATTCAGTATATTACCAAACTCATATAAACTCATCTCCCACCACGCCCTACTTGTACACTACACTACACTACATAAAAACCCACCATAAAAACCAATCCAACCGACCAATTCACCACTATCACATACCAACAGCTTCTAACACACCACATCCACACCCCAATCCTTTTAATATGCAATACCACTTCATAGAAGAACCCAATGAAACCCTTCACATACCAACCTACTTACTATACCCCAGTCAACCATACCCACAAAAAAACATACACTAACCCAACCCACGCTACTCCCCTAAAACCAAACGCACAACACACACTACAAAACCACACTTACAAACTACTCAACCAACACTACATACCACCCAAAAAAAACAATACACCTAGGCCCCTCCCAACCACTATCACTAACGACGTAAATTTGCTCCACTAGGAGTGACCACTAGTATATATTTACAGAAGGACATAAGACCGTGAGTAGAAGTTCCTATCCAATGACAATAAAACACAACATACACTGATAGGAAGGCCAAAAAGACATTGATAGGAAGGCCAAAAATAATTATCCCTACATGCTAGCATAACTCAATCATAAGAGCCCCTTTTTAACCATACATAACTATAATGGGGAAGATGCCTTTGGTACATTTTCGTTGAGACTTGGATTCCTCTTTGACAACATTTATCTATGGAGTTTCACTGAAGGACTAAGCTCTAAAAGTTGTAGCTTGATTTCCCTACAATTCTCAAATCATTAATTGTTTTAGCTCTGGTATAAATAAACAACATCTTTATGCTTCAGATAGATGCAAAATACTACTCCTTCTGAAAGTTGCAAATCTACAAGTTGAAAGAAAAAAATTGATCAAAATCACAACCAGCTAAATGAATATCAAATTTGTGATTCCACAATCCATATGACGCTAGCGAAAATCCACAATTCATTATTATGTGAACCGAGTTATGCCTGGAGTATAAAAGGATCAAACTATGAATTGAAACAAGGAAATTTGTTCCAAACAAAAATAATTTCCAATGCATCAAAGAATTTTTATCACAAATGTCAAAGAAGAGGTTCTATCCTCAACTCCCCGTTTAGCTTCATAGAAATCTAAGCTTTTCATGGAAAAATTAAAAATATCCCTTATACAAAACTTCTAATTATACATCAGCTAATCTCAAGAAATCCCATGCCAAAAGCCGCAATGGAATGAAAGGTAAGGTTTGACATGGGAAAGGGTTGTTCCTCCCCCATAAATACTTCCTCAACGACTCAAAAAATCTATAAGAGATTTAAGATTTAATCAAAAGCTCCTTACCATCTACAGAAATTAAATTCCCTAAAGTCATACATGGAGTTTCTATTGCTAAAAATTCTAAATTTCAGATCACGTTCAAATGTTTATCTTCTTCCCAATTTCTAGAAGATTCCAAATCAAACATGTAAAACCTTCCAAAGACACAAAAAATCATAAAATATGTCCTCTTCCATATTCTAAAAAAAAAGTTCACCCAAATAAGCACAAGTTCTTCTGGAAAAGATCTCACCTCTATAATCCTCTAAATTATAAAATAACAAAATATTTCATTGCCATTGTTGTCTCCTCTACCAAGTGTTGCTCTATTATGGACAATCAAAACTACTCAAGATGAGGGAAAGCAAATTTGAAAGCATAGTTTTTGGTAGAGGACCCTCATTTCTCTTGAAATGAATTGAATCTAGAAATGTGCTCAAAGTTATACAAAAGGCCAAGATGTCAAAGTAGCATGAAATTTCTTAACATACTATTTTGAGGAGATAAATAAATACAGGAAAAACGGGAGATGGCTAATCCACTATCCTGTCAAATTACAAATAAGTATAATGATCATTGCAGAACAAACAATTAAATGAATGCTAGAAATTCTTTGCATTACTCTACTCAGAATAATCATAAATTTTTTATCTTATACATGAATTTAGACATTTATGAAAGGTTTTAATAACTTACACAAAATCTTACCAAAAATTCCTGATGCTCTTTATCTGAGTATCCACTCACAAGTTTTCCCCTGTCTCTCTTCTTGTATCTGCAAAATAATGAGCTTAAGCAAAAGACAATAGATGCCATAATCTGATGGAATTGACTACGAATAGAAATATTTATCCAACTCAGAAAAAATAGTAATGCACTACCTTCCCTGTGGTCAGACTGTCTTTAATACTAGGGTGCCATCTTAATTCATATCTATACTTTTTGCCTTTGGTTTCATTCCATCTTCCTTTTCTGAAATGAGATGGAAACTCAAAAAACATGAATCAGTTATCTATGTGACAAATACTAGAAAACTAATAATTTGAGAAGAAATTGTATGGAAAAATCTCAATATTAGAAAAATCATTCTCACCTACTGTACCTTCCACTTGCTGTGATGTGCGCCAAATTTACTCATTGGAGTCCAATAAAGATTAAATTCCACACACGAAAATGCATAAGACTAATATAAAAATTAAAGAACAAAAGCAAGATTCCAATCTTTGTATGCTAACCCAAGAAATAATTAATAACTAGGACAAATTCAAAACAGAACACTTTGAGAATTTGACAAAAAAGTGACTCTTCCAATACTATGACAAGAAGTCATAGCTTTTTGAGACCAACCTATACCTATACCTGGTAATAAATGAAAGAAAGGGCATTAGAGAGGTACTCTAGGTCCCAAGGGAATGAAATCCATGTATTACAGGCATCCTATTGCATATGTAGCTGTAGTACATTGTGAGGTGTGGAATAGGGCATCAGCTATGGAAACTTCTTCCATCCACCTACACTTCAAAAAGAAAGTACTAAACAAAATCAATTTGTTGGTGATTTTCAAAGGGATCTTTTGGATGAATCTGAAAATGTCACAGGGATAGGCTTGTGGATTCCTTGAGACATGGCTACTCTTGATTTCCAATCAGATCGGGTTCCATACGAGGTTACACCTAATATTATCCAACTCTTGGATTCCATGCCAACAAGAACCACTCTAGTTCAACTTCACAGTGAGAAGAAGAAAAATGACTTGCCAAAGAAAATGCAGATGTTCAAAACCCATTAACAAGGAGGTCGAAGAAAATGCAGTGGCTATCACTTTCTCTTCCTCTGCTCAGCATAAAATAAATAGAAGTTCCAAATTGACCACCTATTTAAACGATCCCACACACCCACTTACAACTAAGGCAAAGGACACAGTTTAGGAAGGAACTAAATGCACAAGCTATGGAAGAAAAGTGAAAGCTAATCCTAAACCAAATGGAAACCCAACCACATAATCTAGCAGCCATTCAAAGTGTGATGGTCATGGCATGGCACACTTCCATCAGGTTGAAATTGTAGTTGGTCGTTTCCAAGTCATCCACACGCGAGAAGAGGAATGGAGCTGCTTGTGGCTAGGTCATAGCAGGGAATCAGGACGGGATTCACCATGTCCTTCAAAGTAAGGCATTTTCTGTTACCATCATGAACCAGGTCTTAGAGACTCATTCCAGGCTCTTTGTGGAGTAGGTCGGTGGCATCCCTAGCAGCTTCAAGATGATCACCCAATGGAGTGAACATTTTTTGCGGCATCTAGATTTCCAACCATGTGTTTCAACTCATCTTTCAAAACAGAAATAATGAACAGGGGCTACAAAACAGGGACATTTCTGGGTTCGACACATTATTATGAATCTTTGACAGGAAAGTGATAATAAATCCCATACCTATCAAATAGGGATCCACTTTCTCCATTGTTGTCTCACTCCCTGAACTATCTTCAGAATCTCCCCTTTGATGCGAGCAAGGAGATCCTCATGTAAAGCATTGAAATCAATTGCGTGATTTTTGTTGAAATCAGTCACCGCGTGGAAAGGGTTTGAATGGATCTGTTTCCTCTACTCCCAATGGAAGGCCTTCGAATCGCTAAAATGAATTTAGTTTTCCCCCAAATTGTTTTAATTCGAAAGTTAACTTATTATTAAATTAAATGAAAAAAGTTAGAGACAAAACTTTAAAGTTTGAGACAAAACTAAAATTTTGTCTCTAATTATTGTCTCAAAATAAGCCTCCATGTAGTAGTGAGTGAAGCACTTGGTGATTGGGCAGCCTATCTTCTCTTCCTTTGACACTAGGTGCCAAGCCTACAAATCGATTTTGTTGAATCTGAAATATAATGACAAGATCCTTTCCTTCACAAGAGTTTGATTTTCCCTCCTTTGGTTTGAGAAAGGAATTAAAATATTTCATGACTTGCATAGATTTGGGGAGTGGATGGAATGGACAGACCTTAAATATTTCTATAAGATTCCTCAATCTCGAGTTTAGAATATATACAGATTCTCGAAAATTCTTTCACAGCTTAGAGGTATGAAAAGGATTACAAGCAAAGATAAGTTAGTTGTTCTGTTATTAGGCTTCTCAAAACCCCTATCTTAGGGTTCGTGGTAAGTCCTTTGTAACTTTGTTTACACAATGCATTTTTGCCTAAAATTTTTAAGAAACCATCTATGGGTTATGCACTTTATGTTGGTAAAATATTAGGGTCAATGGATTTTGTACTTAATGGATATTTTTGATAGAAATTTTCTGAGATGAGACCGAAACTATAACACGAAAGAACTACTACAAGTGTGAACTGGGTAGATTGTATGAAGAATTGGATAATGAAACTTTGTAGGCTGTAAAAACACCAAAAAGGGTATTTTATATTGTTAGTAAAATTTACAAATAATGATCTATAGTAAAATTTGATCTAAATTTCCTCTCTAGTAGACCTACTAGCAGGGCGGACAAGGTATAAGGAAGAAATAATAGATCTTATGAAAAACATAATGATGGTCATTTAATATCAAATTTTAGGAATCTACAAGATTTAATTAAGTATAAATGATGACCATTCCATTTTTGATATGTCAAGTATTAAAGAACTTTTGACATCCTTTTAAAGAATTGCTAAACGTCTATTTGTTCCCTCTACACATTTATGCTACTAGGATAAACGATCTTGAATATGTTGGAGAGTATGTGACACAACAATGTACAAAATAAAATCTATAACAAATTCTAAATAGACATTTAGATTCAAGGGCATATGATAAGTTGAAAAATAGTATACAGATTTGTGTTCTAGAAATGTAAGTCCAAGTTAATTCAATTCATGTGTAATGTATTATATATATCAGGTATCTACTATACCAAGACAGGGAAAAGGGCAAGGGAACATGAAATTGATAAAAATATTATAAACCATGATAAATCTATCTCCACCCAGTCTTGTTTTAAGGGCTTCTTTATTCACCATCACAAACTTCTACAAGAGGTGAAATGCATAGGAGATGAGGCGGTTGGGTTGGACAACCCAGGTGTATACTTTATGTAGGGGAAACAATCCTACACATGAAAAATATTAAATCCCAATAGTCTCACCTTTTCTCAACTAGCGAAGAAAAGGCACTCGAACTATTTGACAAAATTCCTACAACATATTTGGCCTTGTTGACTGCAATGATTGTAGGGTGTACACAAAATGAGAGCCCGGATGCAAATGCAAACAAATAGATGAAAAATAGGACTTTGTTGGGCTCTTAGAACAGAAAAATTCTTGGGACTTTTTCTATACCCACTGCACAATGTATGTGCCAAAAAATTTAGAGGTCATGGGGATTTTTCATAGGTTTTTTCCAAGATTAAAGAACCCACCATGCAAAATGAATGGAAAAATATTATAAAATTCAAAAATTCCAAACAACAAATATATATAGGAAATCGCTGCATAAAAAACACACAAGTTTTTACATAGCTCAAAAACAAATGATGGGCAAGAAGTAAACCCATAAGCCCGCAATGGTTGAATCTGCTCCACGCATGGCTAATTCACATGCAAACATGGTTTCAAAATCTATGAGAGCTATTTGTCTAGCTCGGGGAGGTGAGGCCAAAGTGGTCTTTGGAAAAATGTGAAAGAACAACTATATTAATGTGCTTGCGGTCTTTGGAAAATTGTTCTGAAATGCCTCCCTATAGAGAATCACTCAAAAATAAAAAAAAGCAAAACAGAGGATGGTGCTAATTAACTTTGAGTGAAATGTTAAAAGGGGGTAAACCTGAAGCAAAATGCCATCTTAGCACACAACAAGAGGAGCTTAGGCAGATCACGAGATATTGTGGGTAAGGAAACAACTGGTAGTGATGCAACAGTTTTGTCGCTTGCATATACATAAGGTTGCCTACGTCTTAATCAATCCTGCTTCTGCCATTACCCACCATACCCTTTAGGTTAACCTGCACCTTCCTTTGGGATTTGAGGTTTACAATAATTCTACCATGCCCACTCATTAAATAGTTTCAGCCTCTAAAGATCATTACTGCGGTATAATTTAAGGGATGAACTCCCACCAATAACATTGAAAAAATTAAACAGAAAAATAAAGAATGCATTTTCTTGTAAATATATATAGATATTCCATTTAAAAACAATTTGAGGGATTCAGATAGATCCATGGGATTTTATGCATGGGAAGAAGGAAACAAAAATGAAGCGGCTGACATGCAAGTGCTTGAAATATTTGAAAAATATTTATTGCAAGCATTGGCACGGGTCCATCCCGTAATCAATGACTTCTTCTCGAATTGGTACAATAAAAGTTGACTTATTATTAAAATTTAAAAAGGGAAAAAGTTAAAGATGAAATTAATGTTTTGTCTCTAACTATTGTCTCAAAAGGGCCCGCCATGTAGTAGTGATAGAATGCCACTCTAGTGAACTAGGTACAATGGCTCATTAATTAACTAGGAGAACAATCTTCTCCATATTACATAATTCATCTTTTAGCTGAGAAGCCAACTCACTCATGTTAGCACTAAAGGTCAAGGATTCATTGAAATACTATTCTTCTACCGCATCAACCAAATGATATATTAACATAGACAAATTTAAGATGGCAGCACAACTGCCTGGATAATTGTTATGCAACACCATCTTATTGCTAAACCAAAAATTAATGGAACCGTCTGCATGGAGCAATGCATATCAACTCCACACGTTAGAGTGCATCTGGACTATTCTGAATCATAGAGAAAGGTTCATCCAGCATGATAGATACACAATTACAAATATGAACCATTGTATCAAATTCAACTTGATTTGGACTACATAGTAACATCTTTCTGCTTTGGGAAAGAAAGAAATCACATTAGTGTCCACCAATGACCAAATGGAATCAATGAAACTGATTTGAGTATCCCTTAACATTTTGGTTGATTTTCACTGAAATTCAAATGGTAATCCAAAGGATCATCCAAAGGACATGCTCCTTAGGCAATGTCATTTCACCTGATCAGAAAATGCCAAGAATCTTCAAATATTATTCAATTAAAACACTTACATTGGCCATATGACACTCTGATGATTTCTTATTTAATAAAAGGTTAAATAACTTAAGCTTCCACAGTGCATAGTTGTAGAAGACAAGAAATTTATGAGTAGAATCTACATACAGATATTTTTTAGAAATCATCTTACATTGCTTATGCAATATAAGAAATAAAACTTATGACTAATTTTATACTAAAACTATTTAGTAAATTAAATTGAGAGCGTAAAAAACAAAGAACTGTTTTAGGTTAATTCATGCTTTAAGCCTTCCAACAGCTGTGGTCTAGTGGCTAACCTAGTGGTCACATGAAATACAAAATCTAAAACTTTCTCAATAGATGTTGCTCAAGAATTTTAAGAACTATTTACAAATTAAATAGTCACACGCAAAACATTTACTTTCTACTTGGGTACAAGTTTTTCGATTCTAGATTTACTTTCTACTTGGCTATAGGTTTTTCAGATTCTAGATGCTAAACTAACTTATTGCAACAAACTTAATGCCAAACCAATCCCACTTCCACCAACAATAGAAAACATACTTTGGGCACATGGAAGTGAACCCAAAAGTTCCTTCTGAGGTAATTGATCAGCTTGAATAGTTTCTTCCTATAGTAAAATGTTATTTGGCATAACCAATCCTAAAATTTATCTCTAGTTACTACAAACTTCTAGGCTCCAACCTTTAACAGAATCTACATCTCTCCATATTTGTAATAACAATGAGAATTTCTAAAGCTAAAACATCAGACTCCACATATTTCAACAAAGTATTGATCATCTGCATGGCATGCAGGCGTTGCTGCCAATTCCCAGTGTCAAGGATATCAATTGTTGCCTTAAGTAGAGACCTTCCTTAGGGTTCAAGAATTAGACTATTATGCTTAGCTAGAGAACAAGCCAACTTCATGTGATAAATCCTTTGGGTTCCTTTCTCCTCCAAGGCCCCTGTAACTCTCAGACAGACCTCATTAACAATATCCTCCAGTGCAAATTTCCATACCTTTTTGTTCACCAAAGCTTGCAAACACATTGCTGCTCCTACATTCCCTAAAAGAACTTCAAGTAGAGGATTCACTAAATCTCGAATTACACATTCTCTTTTCCTTTCAAAGAATTTAGGTTCAATTGTATACCTAGCCAAAGCCAAAAGCACCTTTGAATAGGCCTGCATGGGTCCAATGAGCTTAATACATATACAAATTATACATCAATCAAATCTTCAAACATTTTGCACATCTAAAAAAACAACTACTCATATTGTAACAGTGCCCCCTGTTATTAATAATTTAACAATAGTACAGCTATAAATTTTTTTAAAGACAATCAAAACCCGATCCAACTCAATTATGTTCAAATAATCATAACCATAATCTAAGTGACAATGCGGAGAACAAAACCCCTCATCTTATCTGTTCATACAGAATTGATTTACTAAATTATACACAGTGCCATGAATGAATGAATGAAAAGGGCAAACTTTTATTTCCCCATGAAACAAATGAATCTATATCCAAAAATGAAGAAGAAAAATCGTGTCTTGTAGATTTATCACCAAGGTATTTGATGAATGGACTATCACATGATTTACCATGGCGCATCTAAGGACAAAGCCCTTAATACATTATCTCACTTATGTAGGGAGTTATGACCTTACCGTGTTCTCGTCCTCCACCACGCGCAACATCTGCTTCACCCACCTTGCGGCAGGAGAATTAGTCTTGAAATCCACCCTCCTGAAATGTAAACCATGCTCTGCCGCTGCCACAGTCTTCATCAATGTTTTGAGGCAATTTTCCTTCAGTTCGCACTCCTCTCTGTATGAATTTTGCAAGGCACAACAAACCCTTGGTGTCAGTTATATGGCATTGGGTGTGACCTTGTGAATGTCGAGCTACACGATGGAATGTATGGAGAGATTGTTGTTCTTGCCGATATTTTCACTCATCTAGGAGGCGAGGAGGAGACGAGAGGCAAATGATGTCTTACTAGCTAAAAGCCTGCTTAGGGTTGGGGTAGCTAGAAACCACGTGCTTCCCCATCCATAGTATCCCGTGGATCTGACTGGTATTGTGGATGAGGAATTCAATGGAAGTGATGCAACAGTCTCCTTTACCCTATAAGCTCCTCTTCCCCCAATGTAGTGATCTATCTTTTAGAAGTGTTGACATGGTTGTGTCCCAGAATCAGTGAGCTCCTCTGCTTCCAATCTAGTGTTCCCTTCCCACTATTTGCCCCCAATTTGATACACTAAAACTCAGGCATGCGTGCTTTTTGTAAGGTTTGAATGGATTTGTGGCTTCTATTCCTCATCACACCTTTGTTGATGCCTATAGTGCCATAGGAATAGAGAAAAACACCGTGTCATTTTGTTGTATTTTGATGGTCGACAGTTTGTAGGAGCTGTAGTGGATCAGATCCGCAAATGTAATACCATGGTGTTGGTGTTGCGAAGATTGTTTTAGAGTTAGGAGGACGACAGGAAGGCCGGTCGATCTCACTTTGTCAACCAGTTTTGGCACCGTGAATGCAAGCTTTCCTTTCGAGTCCCGAAGCCCTACAATGAATGAAGTTTGCTCCAAATTGTTTCAATATGTGAAATTAACTTTATTATTAAATTAAATGAAAAAAGGTTAGAGACAAAACTTTAAAATTTGAAACAAAACTTTAAAATTTGAGACAAAACTAAAGTTTTGTCTCTAACTATTGTCTCAAAATAGGCCCTTGTGTAGTAGTGGAAAAAGTAGAACTATCCTCTCACAATTTCACTTAAATTAGATATCCAACCCCATTTTTACATATATAAATATGACTCAAAAGAACACCTATAGTTAAATTCACATTTCCAAAAGAACCCATAAAACTAGCATCTTATTCATATTTCCAAACTTCAATAATAAGTCTTTCAATACATTACAAAACTTTAGTTCAACCTCTAAAATTATATTTTTTCAAATATAAATTACAATAACACAAAATGAATTATAACCACACAATTTCACCATCTTACTTGCATCCTGCAAAACCATGTGAGCATGAAGTCAACAATAAATTCTTTGGCATGGCATCCACCTAAATCTAGCATAATTAACGTTATTGGTTTTCCATTTACATGATGATAAAAATACACACGCAAGAAGAGAGGGTTAGGGGCATATAATCATTTCATTTCATTCCTTAACTAAGGGGAGAGAAAGAGATAGGGAAGATAGAGGAACAATATTTTTTTAAAAATCAAATTTCGCACAATAAGCCACAAGATAGAGTTTCATACAATTATCTATAAGTGTCAATAGGTCTTCATGACTATTTTCTAACTTGGTTAGGGTTTTACGATCATCCATAAAATTTTCCCACCTATTTTTTAAACGTCCTATTTTGACTCAAAGCCTAAGAATGTACATTCAAAAATCTATTGATAAGAAAAATCATGACGGAAAATTCATACATGTCCAACTATATACCAATAATCCATAGGGAATGATAGAATCGGAACTGGTGAATGGTGTAGAATTAGTGGATGGTTTACCGAGCCACCGATCATAATTGGTAAAGTTGCAATGGAAATCAATTTTAGTTTGAGGGCAAGATACCCTCAACCAAAATTGCACTTTGATACATGAAAATCCAATGGAACATTTCCTCCATTATCTCCTATGTATGGATAATTCACCAAAGTCAGTGGAACTGAGAACCCAGTAAACAAGTTGCAAATGGTGATGATTTTTCTAGAGCCATAGGTTGTAGTTGAGCTTGTTTGACCTAGTCAAACAACAACTTGAGGCATATAAAATGCCTTTGCCAAACTATTTAGAAGATTTTTTTCCCCAAACCAAGGTTACAAGAAATTTTCTAGTAAAAATACTAGAGGTTTATGAAGTTAGATATTTCATATCTCGGGGTTTAAACAAAGTGGTTCAAAACGAAAGCCAACTTTTTAATTTTGACAGTTTCCTAAAAGTGTGAAACGGAGTAACATGACTCCTAGAGGATAGAGAAGAGAACGAAAATGGTCAAATGAGGTCAAGCTAATGCTTAATGTGACTCTCTACATAATAAGGAACACATCGACATTTGACATCTCCTTTACGAGGCTTAGAGTGTTGTTTTGCATGTCTCTAGAAAATTTGTTTTTCTAACTTTGCAAGGTAGACAGAAATGGTTGTTTTAATTAACTCATCTAGCTCTCACCAAAACCAATGGACATGAGTACCATATTTTAACACCATGGGTTTAGCAATGCATGAGGTTATGGTCACGACACGGTTGAGGGTCAAATTGTAAGTCGATAGAAAAATCATGAGGTGTTTTATTGATTCCACTAGTCATCTAGTTAAAATGTTCAATTATTTGAGTATCTAATAGTTTAAACTTGTTAATTTATATCAAATTAAAACCAAATTTCAAGAAAATTATAAGAGATAAAGGTAAGGAGACAGTTCCTATCCATAAATGAAGAGGTCAAAGAGGGGATCCATGCAGTTCCACCAGCATTTCATGAGACTTGAAATCTCCTTTATGAATTCCTTTAAGTAGTTTTCATGCATTTAGAAAGCTTCTCCATTTTATATATATGTCTTCTGGGGAATTTTCAACTCCACCTAACAAACAACACCATCCTTGAGCACTAGTGGATTCTCATAAAATTTTCAAGGTTCCTATTAAGCATAGCTTTGGAGGGTGCTATCAATGGTTTTGGATTCAAGCTTTACACGTGTCTATTGCCATTATTTTGAAGTTCAAAATACATTTAAAAAAAATCCTAATTGTGTAGATCCAACAACTTTGGAATTCAATGAAACTACCTTTCTTCAAGGCATTTTATCTAACATTTCACGTGTTGAGCATATATCCATGTTTTTATATATTTCTCTACTACATTTTTAATAATTATGTCATGGAATTAAAAATCCCAAACACCTCAAAAGGTCTCATAATTCCCAAGGTATACGTATGTGTGTAGGTGAGTTATTTGATGTCAAGGTTATTTTAGATTTCTCTCAAATTACCTATGGGGTCGTGGAATGATTCTTGATGATTAAGGCCCCTTTGAGATCTTCCCAGGTATGAATTTGTGTTGGCTTATTTGCAGATTCCTTAGTGGATGGGGGTTCTAAGAGAACTAGAAGTAGATGACATCTATTTGGGGTGAAATAGATTGATCATTTCCCTCTCTCAGCGCTTCTTAGCCTCATCTAACATATCTCGTATTGTTCCAATATGATCGATGCCAATTACATTTACTTGAAAGTTTCTAATCCTTTTCAACGAACCCATTTTGTGCATATCTTGCATTCATTGCAGTTGACAAGGCCACATTTCTTTTAGGAATTCAGTAGTATAGTTCACATGCCAAGTGCATGTTTCCATAGTTGCATACCTATCTACCAGAGAACATAGACTTATAATATTTAATAAAAATTCTCTATCATTTTAGCTTAGATGGATGTCCATACCTTATTCTGAGCTCACATTTTGACATAGGATAGGAGTATGTGAGAAAATAACTAATCACGTTGGAGACCTATTTGAGAAATGCAAGTGAGCTCCTTGAACACAACTTCGAGACTCCATTACCACCATGCTGAGTTATGATCGAGCTATAAGAAAACACATCCAAAATCACATAACATGGTGAGCTCCAAGTGGATCACAGGAAGCCAAGATGAAAATATATAGAGCTCGAATGGAAAAATGTGATGAAACACCATACATAACTCGACTAGTATGAACAATGGTGACTAAAAACATCTTGGGAGAGTCTACCTTCGCATGACGCTTCCCCAATGCAACTATTTGAATGTTGTTAAATATGCAATGTGAATTTAGATTTTGTGTGTGTCAATGCCTCCCGGCTATCAAAAAGGTTTTTGTATTCTATTGAAAGAAAACTGACATGTCGAAAGGCTTCTTTACACTACCAATATCCTCCAAAACTACCGAGGTTTTCATGGTACCAACACTCCACCACGCCTCCTTTCACCAACCTCTTTTAATCTTCACCTACTTATCCTTAACTCCCTCAACTATGACTTCCACAAACACTATTGTTTTATAATTTATTTAATTAAAAGTATTCTTAAATAGTTTTCAAAACTACATTTATGTCCCCTTATAAGAGGATCGTCCTCGATGCGACATAATTCCAATGGTAGAAAAAGTGAGACGAAATGAAGGAAGCTAATGGTAACAAGTCCCATCTAGGGACAAGATCTCTATCATTAGAAAACAACCATAAGGAAGTTGAGAAAGATTAACAATTTCATAAACTCTTAATGCTATGTAAATATTGGTATTTCTCTTTTACATTGTTACTTAATTAATCTTGTTCCTTTAAAGTGTATTGAAACTCAAGCTCTTAGTATTTCAATCCTTAGGATTTTTGTTTATCTATTTTCACAGTGTTCATCTCGATATCGACATTACGATACCACACAAATACCAAACACAACATGAATGGTTCACAAGACATATTTCTACATACTTCCATGATTTTATTACATCACAAGAGCTTACCCAAATCATGGAAAGAACATACATAGCCCTCAAAACATAGTAATTGTCACACATGCCCTTCACACGAAAGTACTCGTAACATAAGTAGACTACAACAACATCAAAATCCCAATAGATACACTTATAAATGGTTCACACAAGTTTGGACACTAACTATAGTTACATAGTGTCAAGATGGAATCAACATCTTACCATAAATGAGGAGCAACAATCATCGATTACAAAACACAACCGGAATCACATGAGTACAAATAACTCATAACAACAACTCCATACACCTCCCAAACAAGTCCATATACCTCCCAAAGAATCACAAACCACTACATATACCTTCCAAAGCATCATAAAAAAACTCCATCCATGCACAATAATCTCTTATCCCTCCCTCAAATCTATTATCCCTCCCTCAAATCTCTTATCCCTCCCTCAAATATCTTATCACTCCCTCTAAGAGGCTGGTCACCCAATGGCCTTGGGAACATAAGGTCCAAACACCTATAACCCAAGTGACATAATAACTCGTGGTTTAGAAACCCACTAGTTATTTGTAACTCCTTAGGGGTATATCCCCATACAACGAAGTGGTTCCATTGGTGCACCCACTCCATGTTGAAACCCATAACCTTATTCCAACACATTACGACATTAGAACCAACATAACAATATGTTTTAAATGCCAAGTGGAAAAATCCCAACCCTTGGGCTAGGCTATAATTTTTTTTTATCTAGATACACAAATTTAAAACTGAGCAAAATAAATGGCCAACTATCCATGATTAGTGCAAAAATATGCATGTTAGTGCAAAAACCAAATAAAATGCCCAAAATATAAGAACACATCAATCAAGAAAACTACTAGTTCAAAAGAAAAGAGATAATGATCAATTTATGAATAAAATACATAAAGAGAAATAACACATTAAAATCACTCTATGGCCTCATACGGCCACCAAAGGGGTAATCATCAAGTTGCTGACACTCATACATCAAGACTCAGCTCATAAAATAACATATCAAATAATACAACTGTCATAATCTCTACCTGAATCATCCCTCCATACTCCCAAAAGGTTCAACATAGTCAAAAGCACATAGGACTATTCAATGGAAAACCCGATAAGAGAGAGTAGGGGACACAAGTTTTCATAATTTGAGCCAAAGGTGGTGCGCATCTATAATATATAGAGAAATCTTGAAGTATACTAAATACATAAAAGTGGTTTTTCATTATATATAAGACTCCACTTCTTCACTCGTACTCAACTCAAGATTATGAAAACCTGATCCATGGCTCCTCTCTCTACACATACACTCTTAATGATTGCTCCCCTAGGCTCATCTACTATAAGGTTCACAAAAACACATAACTACATCACTATAAAAATTACGATTCACACACATTAACCGTAGTTTCTTACGCATGGTATATAGATAGCGTAAAACACAATCATTACTTTCATGTGCTACAATACATCATCATGTTTCCACATAATACACCCAAGTTGCAAGTACATAAAATAGTGGTCATATGATCACCATATGCCCCTAATTCATGACACGAACCATCACATATCACATTAATTATATGTATGATGAGCATAACGAATAACATTGCAGGATATATTCAATCATAATATAACATGGTGGCACACACGATTCATCACAACATAGTGGTGACATCACGATATAATCCAATTCACTACACACCAATTTTTTCATGCAAGACGTAATCAAACCTACATATCACAGAATAACAAGACACTCCAACACTCTATAATCCATAATAATAATCTTTTCACATGAAAAAGACAGCACATGACACGTGAACTCATCATTGAATCCATGAAAAGGAGAGTAGCTACTCTCATCACAAGAACACTAACATGATATAAAATATGCACTAAATGATATGCACAACATGTGCATTCAAAATATAACAATTAAAATGTTTTTCACATCACAACATATATCACATTACTCTTTCGATCTTCACCACCACCATGAATAATCATCACAACTCTAATCCATCATAGAGGTTTGAGAGAATGAAACTTTTCTTTGATACCAAATGTAATGCCCACATTTTACCAACAAAAACAACATTAAAAACATTGGAATAATTTTTTTAACTTACATTGTAGTACACATGACACTATAGGAGATCACATAGGACTACAAATAGCACATAGTATGTTTACACAAACATTTACCCACATAGATAAAATGAAAATATGTGGTGCACAACAAGTTTATTTATTTTTGTTCACAAATGACAAAGCACAACATGAAAATTCAACCATAGTATAAAATTATAGATAGGGTATTCCCATGGTATGATATTTTTAAGATTACACATTTATTTACTATCATGTTTCAACCTTTAACTTAAGTTCTAGAAAGGATCGGAATATGAGAACCATACATTCCTTTTCCTTTTTCTAGATTCCCTCTATATTTTTTAACATTTAACTTAAATTGCAACTTATTAAATAAGGATCATCTAAAATATTTCAATTGATTTCTTAACTCACTTGTTTATTAATGGGGTATTTATTTGCACAAAATACTACTTACCTACACACAAGGATACCGGGTGATATCCTGGAATTCACTCCTAAGGGCATGCATATTTATCTTATATCATACCTCTCTGTTACACAATAGGATAAGGGTAGGTCCAAAGGATGTGAAGGTTACAAGTTTTTTTGTTTTACTTTTACTCATTTATAGGATTTAGAAACAATAAGTACTATAGGAAATATATTTTTTATCCATATCGAGAGGGTGTAACCCCATTAGAAGGAAGATCATGTTTCATTTTATGGTGGAATAACATCCCATGATTACACTTCCCAGGCCAAGCATCATTTTTAAGTTTACTATAGTTATCGTCCAAAATTAGTTCAGATTCGGAGGCTTTAAACATGGCAACATACTACCTTATTTTCTTATTTCAAGATTAGGTTTCCTAAGTATCGTTTTACATCCAACTTAAGAGGGATTTCCCTAACTATGTTCAAATACCTTTTATAATGAAATGTATAGTATATTTGTTAATAGGGTAATTTCTATCCTCATGAGACTACTAGTCCCCATCATAGGGAATTTTTCTCAAAAACCATGTTCACATAGTTTCACATCATATAACCATTACATACTAGGAAAAGTGGGAGAGCAAGATGGATTAGTCCATCGTTTAAATAATTAAGGTATAAATTTTATTTTACACAACATGGATTCCATTTTTCTCACCAAAATATGGTTTAAACATGTTATAAGAATGACCTAATTTTCACCTTTCTCCAAGCACATCATCTTATGGTTACGTTTTCACAAACTAATCATACACTAAAATGTGGTTAAGTTTCAAAATTAACTCTTAGTATTGTACCATCGAAGCCAGATGACAATAGAATTTGGGTATCAATTTTATTTATGATCCCAAATCTTACAGGTGGCTTCCAAGGTTAGTTGGATATCTTCGCCACCTAACACTCTTCACTTTACATGTGTGCCCGACCAAGAGGGTTTTACACTATGTTTAATGTTTGTTTCCTATGGCGCCCTACCCTAGGAGAACACATTATCCTTACTACACACCCAAATATCAATCCTATGAGGGGACGACATACACCAGAACAAAGTTTAACCATTTCATTCCTAAATTCCGGGTTTACGGCAATGTTGCTAAGCATGCAGATTGGATGGAAATCTCAATTTGGGCTCTTACCTACTTAACTTTAAGATGTAATCGAGTGTAAATATTTAATTTTATTGTAAGGTTTTAGTTTCCTATGCTTAAAATAATCACGCATGAAGAATATTTATGCACAAATTTTATACTAGGGTTTACTATTTCGCATAGATCTCTTTATTAGATTTTTAGGTAAGAACACAACACATGAATTATTTGATAATAAATTTCACACTCGAATTTCACTATAATCTATTAAATTCAATTTCACTCAACACAATAACCAATTTTTATAATACAATCTTGGTATCAAAACAACACCCATGTTGAAATGAACATTTCCCTTAAATACTAAAGCATCTTAAAATGTTATAAAACTTCACTAATAAACCTATCAATACTTTGTTTAATGTTGAACTATCCTCTATAATTTGTAATTCCCACTCCTTCTCAACAAAGATTATAGTATGATTTTAATTTCGGTTGATTAGAGACATGGACCTTATTGTTATATCGTAGTTAGCATGTTGGTAAGATATGAGGGACATCATGATTATGATTGTGTTCGATTGTTACTTTGGATTATATTGATGCATTTTGGATCTTGATGGACATTTAAGGATATGATGATGATATAGGATGGTTAATTTTTATATACTTGACATTTATATTCTTGACATATTGAGTATATTCGAGTGTATCTAGTAGTTAGGAGTTACAGTAGATATAGATAATTTCATGTTTATTGTAGAAACGTGAATTGGATTAAATATTGATGATTGTAATTTGTGTACTAGAGTATAATTGAAATGTTAAGTGATTTCAAATAATTGATTAAAAATTTGTAAATTTGATGATAATGATTTAGCTACGTTATACAACGATGTTAATTGATAAATATATGTGTGTGTTGTATTGCTTGATGTATGCTAAGGATTGTATGATGGATGCTTTATGTGCATTGATTTCCATGACATATTGATATGGCATTGAGGTTAGAAAGGTATTATTGTTTGTGATTGTAGGAAAATTATATCATTATACACCGAAAGGGGATAGGGGACCAACCACAAAAGAATGTTGGGTGTTTTGCAACATGGCCAAATTTGACAACTTGTGTCTAATGTATATGTTGTGTTATTACATTATTAGTTACGAGGTTTCTCATTCGGGGTGACCTTGCATGCGTGGCCATATGGTGTAATATTTCCTTTCTTTAATTTTGTGTGTTTTATTTTGTGTTCTATGTATTTAATTATTGTGAATTTTTCTCACTTTATTATCACTTATTAATGTGTCTTAATTATCTAATTTAACTTAATTTTTAAACTAAAATAAAGAGGTGACATGTGGGTAATAAATAGAGTAGATAGTCCTTGATTTGTGCTTTATGTGGAATGAATTAATTGCATTTAGGTGGTGTGTACTATCCCTTTCTTCCCAAACTAGAATTTGGCCTTGTAGGAAACTTTTTGAGACTTCTAAGACAAGTTAAACGTGTCCCTCACATCTCAAACTCTTCTACCAGACATACTAAACAAGTATGGGGCTTATTTTGAAGATTTTAGTTAATTTGTTGATTGTTAAAAAGAAAATAATAGCACTTTTCTACTTACCACAATTAATTTTTCCTTGATAAGCATGGAGTACATGTGAAGTGTGCATGTGCGCATATCATAACCTTACCTTTTCATTTAATTACCTTGGTTTTGGGGTTTGACTTGTTGTGTTAGAGTGGAGGAATGATGAAGTGGCATCCTACATGGAGCCACCTCATCATTCTCACATCTTTTCTATTGATTGGTGTGAAATTGGAAGAATGGGGGATGTATGTATTATTTTTCTTGATTTACATTTTGGAAATTTGGTCTTGGGAATTCTTTCTTGGAGCTTGAAGGATTGATTTGGTGATTTCTTGGTTTTGGAAAGGATTAAATCTTGTGGATTCAAGATTGTGGAAGCTAGTATGGAAAGGTAGGGTCTACACCTTGTTCTTTATTGCTTGTTGTATGTTTTGTAAATGCATGGGTGTGTGTATTGTGAGTGGGATTGGTGTAGTATGGCCCTAAGATGTGTGGGAGATGGAAGCATGGGACCATTTGGGAGGGAAAAGGAAATTGTGAGGCATTGTGGAGGGAGTATGAGAAGGGGGTTCCACCTATGGGGAGAGAAAAGGGTAAAATTTTTATACTTTGTGTATTTTGCATTGGAAGGGAAAAGGAATATGCCGAGACATTGATGTGCACTTGGAGGCATTTTGGGTGGAACCCCTAACACATTTGGGGACGTAAAAGGAGAGTATTCCCATATTACATGCTCATTTTGGATTATTTTCAATCATGTGTTGTTGAAAATTTGTAAATATTATTAAGTATGTTTATTTGCATGTGTTGTATAATTTGTGGATTTTATGTTTTGGAAACTATTTTTGTAAAAGTTTTTAAAGTTGCAAGAGATACCTCATTGTTCTATGGTTGGGGCTTGGGGCCAATGAGGATGGATTCTCGTCTTATTGTATTAAGGGTTGGGAGGAGTTAAAAGAGTTGAAGAATACAAATGTTGAAGCTATAAGCCTACTCCCTTTCATTGTATTATCATTCAAATTTATAGAGTTGAAGAATACAAATGTTCAAACTATAAAGTTGGAAGATGACATTAGTATGAATATTTTGTGTTGAACCTATGGAAGAATCCCATTGTTGTAAATTTTAATATGTTTCTCCCACCTTTGAGTGGAAGAATTGTAGATATTTGTATCTAAAAATGAGCTCTTGTAAATTTATTCTCAAGCTATATATTGTGAATGTTAGACGAACAAAGTTTAAATTTTTATTTCAATGTAAATGGAAATTATTTTTACTTGAAATTCAATCATATAAAATTATATTTAAAGAATGTTTCTTGTAAATCTAATTCTCAAACTCGGCATTGAAATGGTTGAATAATGAGCTTTTGATTTGTAAATTGTTGAAACTATAACTCTTCTAAATCTGTAATTAATCCAAAAGTTGCATCTTATCTTCATTTTGTAAATGGTTATCATCTATTGAAAACACATAAAAGAATTTTGTTGCTTCCTTGAAATTTTTTCATTCTTGTTGTAAAAAAATGGGGGAGGGGGATTTGTACTTAGTGATTAGTTGAACTTAATTCCTTCTTGATAGATACCACTATAGTTGAAATAAATTATTGCAGCTAAAATTTAAACTATATTACAAGGAAAACATATATATTTAGTGTCTTAATTAGGGAAGAAATGTTTTCCATATTACATGTGCTATCCTCCCTTAAAAGAAAATCAATCGATCTATAAACAGATCCACATTAAATCTACAAAAATATGAAGAATAGATATATAGCTATATGTAATAAAATATACTTGGTTAGATTAAGTTAAATATGTTAAACCTATACTTTAAAATAAAACAAAAAATGGGCTCATATAAATTGTATATATATATATTATTATTATATATATAAAATAATTATATTTACGTATATTATTATGGTTATATAATTTTAATTATATGAAATAATTATATATATATATATATATATATATATATATATATATATATATATATATATATATATATCCTAAAACCTATCAATACGCGAAATCGGTCTATGCAATGTTGAGCATGGTTTTGTTAAGTTGTCATAAGGGAGTAGGTTTGTATTTAATTTATAAATGTAAAAAAAAATTTGGGTGGGGGTGGTTCTCCCACCCCAACCCTATTTTAATTAAACTAGGAGTAGGGTGGGAGCGGCACCCCACTCTATTTTAATATAACTAAAATGCTATCAGGCCTCGACCTTTTCCATTTAGTGTGGCCATTAATATGGGGCTGAACCCATGTTAATATACAATATATTAATATATATATAGATATATATATATATATATATATATATATATATATATATATATAATAAATCCACCCTAATCTTGGTCGTTGGATTCTCTTACTGTGGGGTCTTACAAATACATTTATATGAAGAAATATATTTATATATAAAAATAAAATTTTAAAAAATTATTATATTTATAGACAAAACCTACAAATGTTTGTAGATCGTAAGTAGTCAAATGGGACAACAATGCCCAAAATCCCAAATAGGGTAGATCCTCCGCAAAAACACAATAGTTTACGAAGAGAGAAAATATGGACTTGTAATCAACACTTGGAGGGCAAGATCAAATCTAAATCTCAATGAGAGCTTCCCAAGCTCTCATGGCCTCTTTCCTCGTCTCCCTTTCAAACCTATAAACAAAAATTAAATCAAAAGTCAAGAAAAATGAGAATAAGAAGAAAACAGAAGGATTTTAAAGCATCATTAATCCATTGACCAAAAATGACTTGATCCAAAGGTGGAGGATGAATGCTACATCTTTTTAAGTTGTGGGCTTTTATGGGATTTGTTATTTTCTTATTTAAATTAAATGTATAGGTATGGGGTGAATGGGACCACTTATTGGCTAGGTCAAGTGGTGACCCTATTGGGGTAAGGTTTAATTAAGCAATCATGCATGGTATTTTCTAATGAATAAAAAGGGGGTTTTTAAATAATTGTTTAGTGAGGGTATGATTAAATAAATTAATGGAACATGATTATTAAGTATTCGGAATACTCTTTTAAGTAAATGCGAATAAAAGGGTTTTAAACCGCTTAAATATTTTAGGAAATGAATCAACTTAAATTAATTATTAATTTAAAAAATTGATTACATTACAATGATGTGGCAATCATTCAGAGAACTTAATCGACCAACAAGTATTGGTTGTAACACTTTTATAACAAAAAAATGTCGTATTGTTTTCCTAATAAATGAAAAGACCTTGGTGTGTTTCGAATGTCAAAAATTATGAGCATTACACAATTTCACCTACCTTATATACCCAAACAAATTTTTCTACATATAAATATGACTTAAAAGAGAACCTATATTTAAATGCACATTTCCCAAAGCACCCCTAAAAATAGCGTCTAATTCATATTTCCAAATTTTAATAATAAGTCTTTCAATACATTACAAAAATATGGTTCAGCCTCTACAATTACATTGTTTCAAATATAAATTACAATAATACACAATGAATTACAACCACACCATTTCGCCATCTTACTTGCATCTTGCAAAACCATGTGAGCATGAAATCAATGATAAATCGTTGGCATGGAATCCACCTAAATCTAACATAATTAACATTACTTGGTTTTCAATCTACATGATGATAAAAATACTCACACAAGAAGAAAGAGTTAGGGGCATATAACCATTTCATTTCATTGCATTCCTTAACTAAGGGGAGCGAAAGAGATAGGGAAGAGAGAGACACTTTTTTTTTTTTTCTAAAAGTCAAATTTCGCACAATAAGCCACAAGATAGAGTTTCATAAAATTATCTATAAGTGTCAAGAGGTTTTCATGCCTATTTGCTAACTTGGTTAGGGTTTTACGGTCATCCTTAACATTTTCCCTCCTAGTTGTAAAACGTCCAATTTTGACTTGGAGGCTAAGAAAGTGCGTTTAAAAGATGTCCGCCGAAAAGTAAAATCACAACAATGAATTCTTATGTGTCCATCTATATACCAAGAATCCATAGGGACTGATAGAATCTAGAACTTGCTAACGGTGTACAATTGGCAGATGGTTTTACTGAGCCACTAGTTGTAATCGTAAAGTGGCAAAAACAACCATAATTTTAGCTCAAGAGCTAGAGTTCCTACATGCTCTCCTATGTATGGAGAATTCACCAGATTCGACGGAACTAAGAACTGGAAAATGGGTTGCAAATGGTGACGGTTTTATGGAGCCACCGATAGTAGTTGACTTTGTTTGACCTAGTCAAACAACGTGACCCGAGGCCTACAAAATGTCTGCGCTAAAGTATCTAGAAGATTTTTTTCCCCTAAATCAAGGTTATAGGAAAATTTCTAGTAAAAATAATAGAGTTTTGCAAAGGTGGATAGGCATTTCGTTGCTCAGGGTTCAAATGGTGCCCAAAAATGAAAGCCAACTTTTCCGTTTGGACTTCCTAAAAAGACAAATAGGTCCCAAGGAATAATGAAGAGCCAAATTTTCCGTCGAGATAATGATTGATGTGACTTCCTAAAAGAACACAACACACATTTTACATCACCTTTAGAGGAATAATGAAGAGAGTCTAGCAAAATAATCAAATTTGCAAGGTAGAGATAATGATTTTTATTAACTCATCTATCTCTAACAAAAACAATGGATACAACATTTTGATCACCTTTTAGCTGCATGAGGTGTTGTTGCTTGAGGTCAAATTGTGTCTAGAAAAATGGGATTTTCTAAATTTAAAATGTCCAATTATTTGAGTATCTATAGTTTAATATTTTTACTTTTTGATTAACTCAAATTATATCTCTAAGGATACCATACTTTTCCAAAACGAATTGAACAAGATCGACGGAGGACCACCATACTTTCATAAGATTCCAAATATCCTAGGTTCCGTCAAGTAGTTTTTAATCATTCAGAGGTTCCCCATTTTCGTACATGTCTTCCGGGGCATTTAAAACTCCACCTTACTAACAACACAATCCTTGAGTGCTAACGGATTCTCATAGAAAAAGGTCACGAGGTGTTGTTTTATAGGATTCAAGCTTTACACGTGTCTATTTCCTTTATTTGGAAGTTCAAAATCCAATTTTAACAACTTTGACATTTAATGAAACTAAATTTCTTCAATACGTTTTATCAAACAGTTCACGTGTTGATCAATTATTTGAGTATCACGTAGTTTACATTATTTTTACTTTATTGAAAATTAATAAAAGGTATCAAATTATAAGAGATAAATGTAAGGATACCATTACTTTTCCATAAACGATGCGGTTGAACAATTTGCAGGCCTCGACTAGAAGAGATGACCACCCTCTCTCATTCTCATCTTTCTGTCATCCATGCGTTGTTCCAGATTGATCAATTGCAAATAAAGTTTATAACCTTTTTCAAAAAACCTAGTTTTTGCAATCCTGCCCGTTGCAGTCCATGAGTTTGTTTTAGTTTTTCAATTTAATGCTTCCACACTTGCATACCTATTCAGCAACTAAAAATATGGTTTCCTCTATCTTTATAGATAGATGTCCATACCGTTCCAGAGCTCATTTTCAAAGGATCCACCTTACTAACAACACGCTGGAGACCTATTTGAGAAATACAAGGCGATATCCCAGAACACAACTTTGAGACTCCATTACCACCATGCAGAGTTGTGACTGAGCTATAAGGAAACACGTCTAAAACCACACAACATGGTGAGCTCCAAGTGGATCAAAACAAGTCACGATGAAAACATGCAGAGCTCGAATGCAAAAATGTGATAAAACCCCATACAAAGCTCAGAATATTATGAACAGTGGAGACCAAAGAAATCTTGGCAAATTCTACCTCCGCACAGACGCTTCCCCCCCTGTCAAACTATTCGAATGGTACTAAATCTACAATGTGAATATCGGTTTCTGTGTGGTCAAGGCCTCCTGGATCTCAAAAAGTGTTTGTATTCTATTGGATGAAAACCGACAAGTCAGAAAAGCTACTTTAGACTTCCAATATCCTACAAAACTTCCATTTTTCACGGCACCAGCACTCCACCATTTCTCCTTTCACCAACCTCCTATAATCTTGACGTACTTATCCTTAACTCCTCTCCACTGCGACTTCCAAGCACACCCATTTTTAAAATTTATTTAATTAAAAGTGTTCGAAACTACAGTTCGACTAGGTCAAATTGGACCAATTATGAGAGGTGGATATGGAAAAATTGTCACCGTTTGTAACCCACTTTCCATTTCTCACTTCCATTGAATCTCATGAATTCTCCATATGTAGGAGAATTTGTAGAAAATTTATTGTTGCACGTTCATCCAATGACTGTCAGTTTTGGACGTGGTTTTTCTATAAATATAGGATTGTAACTCACTACATCCCATGTTGCATAACTCTATAGGTGGTTAGGATAATTCATGTTTGATTCTTGTATTTGTTTGTTTGCTTAGTTAAAAATAACTTAAATACTTCAATTTATCATAATCTTTAATTCAGTATTGGTGAATTTTGAATTATGGTGGCCTTCTTAAAAATTAATGTTTTATTAGTTGTACAATGAGTATATTTTCTTTATCGTCGCTTCCCATTTCCTCCTATGTGACTTCATACTCTTGAAAGGAATTTTGAGTGTGAGATCTGTAGTGAAATTTTCCTTTTACTTACAAAATTGTTGTGTGATGAGTATGTTTTCGATGACTTTATAATGGTGTTTTGGATACTTTACCTTCCCATCTCCTCCTCTATGGAATAATAATCCCAAAGAAATATCATGTAACATTTTCTCTCAATACATATTACTACACTAATTCAGATATGTGTTTGCTATCTTTCTTAGAATTTCTTCAACGACTCAAAGTATCAACATAAAATTGAAATATTGATCCCATATTTATTGGTTGTCGTGGTCGACAATAATAAATAAACCTTAATATATCATGATCATTATACCAATAGGAGTGACACAACAATGGAAGTTACCCTCCTAGTAACATAATTATTGATTGGTTGTACTATTAGGTTATTTTCTTTGTTTTCCTTTACATCTCATCTTTTATGGATTCATAATTCCGGTGGATATGTCACTTTACTAAATCATGGAATTTCTTTTATGACTCTAAAAATCCTCATTCAATCCAAAATTATATCACAATTGTTGGTTGGCTTAGGTCATGGTAACATATATATAAACCTAATATATCATGAGATTTATGCTAATAGAGGTGTTTTCATAATGGATGCAGTCCTCTTACTAACATGAATGTTTTTATATGATTTCATTTATTTCTCAAATATATTTCTTTGTTATATATTAGAGTTATTTCTACAAATCTACCTTGGTTGGTTGGTTTCATTTGTAGTATATATATAAACCCCAATATATCATGACTTTTATGTACATAAGGATCATGTCACAATGAGTAAGTGGCTCCATTACAAAACCAATGAGATCTTACTAACATAAATTTTGAATAATTATCAGATGAGTATGTATTATTTTTATGCCTTCTTATCCCTTCCTCTTTGGATTAAATACCCCAAAAATATATAATGTCTAATTGGCTCTAAATAAATATCTAACTATCCTAATTATGATATTCCTCTTTATTGAGTCTTATAATCACATCCATGACTCTAAAAATGTCTTTGAATCAAAAATATAATCCCACATTATATGGAATGCTTACTCCACATCAATATATAAATATTAATACAACATGGTCATCATGCCAATATTAGTGATGCCGTAATAGAAGTTGCCCTCTCACTAAAATAGTGATTGGTTTTTATGAGTATATTATCTTTCTTTGCATTCCCATTTTGTCCTCTATAGACTCATATAACCCAAAACAAATATCATATACAATTACCTCTAAATACATTCACTATCACCCAAAGTTAGATATGCCTCTTCAATGCATCTTAGAATTGCTTCTAGGACATCAAACAAACTCATTGAATCAAAAAATTTATCCCAAATTGGTTCACTTTTATGATTAACGCTAACATATAAACCTTAATATATCATGATACTTATGAGAATAGTGGACATGACACAATGAAATTATCCCTCTTACTAACATAATGGAACAACACCATAGTAAAATTTTCCATCTTAGTCAACTAACAGTTTATTTGTTGTGGGATGATATAGTTTCTTTCATGGAATTCCCAAAGCATCCTTATAATCTTCATAATCCCAAAAATTATTATGTAATATTCCTACTAAACACATTTCCTACTACACCAATTTAGAGATGCTTTTACTATACATCGAATTAGTTAGATATAACTCTAAAAATACTCATAGAAAATGTATTTAAAATTTCACTCAAACTCCATTTCAAATTTCCTTCAGCATTCATGTGTGGAGAACTACAATTTAAAATTAATTAGATATGGGTTTTTTAAATTATTCTAAAATTTTACTTTTTCTCATTATTTTTATACTTTCCGTATTTTTTCCACTTAGCTTAATTATATCTTTTCATTTCTAATATTATATTGTCATTAAGGAGGGGAGTAGTTTCAAAATCCATAAATTAGGATAAGTTTTCTAGATAAAAATTATGATCAATGTTTCAAAACATGCTCTATGATCCATCATGTGGATGATATTTTCAATTCAGGGAAAATTTTAGTGGCGAATTTTCGTAAACTCGCGAATATTAGGGATTTTGGAAATTGGAAATGGTAAATTTTTAGTAGTCGGATACCACCCAATTCACCTAACATTTTTTCCCACAAGTCATTTGTATGGGTTAGTGTGCCTACTATTTATATGTAAAATGAACTTATGTATGTATTTCTCCAACATTTCTAATCAAAATGTGCAAAAGAAAGACAAGGTATAATATATAGCTTGAGCTATTTTATATGTATTTATTCCTTTTTTGATACATAGACAATTGTCCAAGCTTTGCTCTGATAGCCATGAAAGAGATGCGTGTGTGCACATGGGAGAGATAGATGTAGAAGGTGATCTTCCAACCCAAAATTGTATAAGCATTATATACAACCAACCAAGTGTCGAAATACGGTCATCTACCCCTATCTATCTAGCATGAGAAGAGACAATCGTCCAACACAAGATATACAATGCAAAAGAGATGGTCATCCAATCCTATCTATCCAATGGGGGAGAGACAACCATCAAACATAGTCCATACAATGTAGAAGAGACAACAATCTAACCCTATCTATCTAACAGGGATAGATGGCCGACCAACATAGTTCGTAAAATATATAAGAGAAAGTCATCTAACCCTATTTTTCTAACAGGGGAGAGATGACCATCTAACACAGTATGTACAATGTAGAATAGATGAACATCCAACTCAAGTTAGGCAAGTTAGACAGTCGTCCAACCTTATCCATCTAATAGGGGAGAAAAGGAAGTCAAACGATATGAATTTAATAAAATTGCAACCTGCCAAATCGCCTTTTCCATGAAACAATTTATTAGAAATTCACCATTGATTCGAAGGTCTATTTTGGAGAGTCACTACCCATTCTAAACTAATTTTATGGAGGGGGTCTTAAAATGATCCCTATTTAAAAAAAAAATTATAGATATGGTTTTTTCAAATTATTTTAAAATTAAATTTTTTTCTCCTTATCTTTATACTTTCCTTATTCTTTCCACTTAGCTTAATTATATGTTTTCATTTCTAATATTATATTTTCATTAAGGGGAGAATATTTTCACAATCCATAAATTACGATAAGTTTTCTAGATAAAAACTATGTGTTAATTTTTAGATCAATGTTTCAAAACATGCTCTATGATCCATCATGTAGATATTATTTTTAATTTGTTCAATTAATTAAAATTAACAGATAGGATGATCGATATTATTATTTTTCATTCCCATAAATACTTAAACATTAATGTTAAAAAAGTGATATATCAATTTCAATCAATTTATTTTGGATTCCCATGATATATAGATTAATTGTCACATTAATTTCTTCATAACTATATTGTAGGTTTTTAAAGTTTCTCCTAAATGACTTGAATCTATCTTCACCCACTTTATCCGACTAAAAACTAAGTAAAAACAAATAATCAACCTCAAGGCATTATCTTTGATTTTAAACATTTCATAATTATTTATTGTTTCATTACTTTTCTCACAAAGCTATCATTAAATGATAATAAATTATGTCAATATAGATACACTAATATGTAATGATCCATAATTTTTTTAGAGAAATACAATTGATCCATAGGGATCCAAAGTGACTCTACTTCATCAGATCAGTTAGCACGAAGAAGGAAAAATAATACACAGAGGTTATGTCTTTATAGTAATAGGAACGCTGCTCTGTGTAGAGCGGCGGTTACAGAACCGCCACCCAACCAGGGCAGCGGTCCTAAAACCGCCGTTCTACATTAGGTGGCGGTCCTGGATCTTTCAGAAAGAAAACAAAAATATGAAACAAACAACCAAGAATTTGGAAGGTTGTCCATGTCTCTTCTCCTCCATGACCTTTCCCATTCTCCAGTGCATGCGAGGACATGTGAAAGGCTATAAATACATGTTCGTAGAAGAGAACAAGGCATCAAAACATGAAATCAAGTGAGAAAGAAGTTATTAGTGTTGGAATTGTGTTTTGTAGAAGAAAGGAGTGTTGGGAAGAGCAAACAAGTAAATGGGAGGAAGTGTGAGATATTATCTACTTATCTTTCATACTTATTGTAATTTATGTACTTATTGTTTTGAATCGCCAATAAAAGTGGGAAGAAAGAGCAATTGCCCTTCCCGACTTGTTTTTCCTCCTCTGGAGGTTTCTGGATAAAACTTGTTGGTGTTTATGAGTTTATATTCTTTCCTTTCCTACTGCAATTGTGGATTCTAAATAAGCAAAATTCATTCACTAGGTCATTTTCTAATAGTTTATGTTAATTTGTGATTTTGTGGATAATTCAAAAGTAAGATTCATTTCCGTAACACAAGAACAACAAAGACAAAGAACCTTGCGATCCGAAATTTCTACAAAGAAGTGAAAACAGAGAATTCGGTGACAAATAGAGGAAGAGAACTTGGTGTGTAGAATAGAGATGTTGGAGACCATGATGGGTATGATGTTTAGAAGGTAATAAGATCTTTCCAATTTGCATAAGGGAGCTTCTATCAAGAAAGACTCCATGGAATCAATTTTGAGGCTTACTTGGCATAGACCACAAGGAAAGTTATGGGGAAGAGTGTAACGATCAAAATTACCAACACAAGAACAACACAAAGAAATACAGTGATAACTATTTTTTTTTTTTACTTGCTTTGACTCACACAACATGTCGTCAGGTTACAATCAACACTTGGAATCATTTGTTACGGGAAGACCACAAGGTCAAGACGGAAACGTTCACACTTATCAAAGACAATTTATTTTTCTTTTGACAAGACAACATGGAAGTCCAACCACATGACACACTCACGGCTAGGGCAAGCCACAGTAAGAAATGGTTAGGGTTTATTTATTTTGGTAAGACGCCCTTTAGCTCATGACTTAAGTTTTCAGAAGGAAATCAATATATGGTTTGCACAAATTCATCTCACCAACTAAGTTAATTTCTTATACACTCAAGAGTAGTTCACTTAAAGTCTTCTCCTACTTACTAAATCTTAATATCTTCCAGAAACTAACCATTGTTTTCCTTTAAGCTTGTTTAAGAGTTCACCCCAAAGGGATAGTGTTCGCTAGTTTAGCTAGGGGTATCAATTAATAAATGTTTACCTCACAAAGGATGTTTTCATTTTGATCACTCATGGAATTATTTGATTTCAAATAGATCACCTTTACATTTATTTGTTGAATATAAAATCATTATTTTTGTTTAGCTTCTTTAAGGGTTAACCGACTCATTTTACTTTACTTATAAAATATTGTCGCTAAGTCTTAGAAAGATTTAACTTAATAATTTATTCTCAAGATCAAAGTTTTACAATACTCATATCAATGTAAAGATTGAATGCCATTTCTCACAAGGATAATTTCAAGCTTAACTACACAAGAACAAGACACTTTATTTCACCATTACCAAACAATACAAGGCAAGAGGTCATATCAACTCTCTTTACAAGCAATGTTACACAATTTACAACACATTGGACATTTTTACAAGGAACTTCATAATGGTACAGATGAAACTTTTACACTCTTTTCTTCTAGTCTACTCGCATAATCCATCTGCACAAATATTAACTAAAGTCAGTTCGCAAGAACTGAGCATGTTAAGGCTACACAATGCAATAGTAAGCTAACAATTAACAATATCAAAAAAGAATATTCTAAATTCAGAAATGAATTAAAACACAACTCACAACTCCAATATTAATCTCATGAGAGAGAAAACTAAATCATCCAACAAGGAGAAAGTCCAAATACTAGTAAGAACAAAATTACATAAATCAAGGCAAGACCTTATGGGTTGGAAACAAGAAAGTCAAGAGTGTTGATATCTCCTTCATGTAATGCTATGGGTTACGTGATAGGAATCCAAAATTTACTCCATCCAACTAAAGGGGTCCAAGAGAAGACAAAGCGTACTAATTATGATCGTAGGCGCGAAGCAAAAAAAAGACGTTATCCAATTCTTCCAGGGGGGCTTCAAAGTAATATGGGTTCGATGCCCTTAAAAGAACACAACTATAGTTTTGGTTTTAACCAAGGAGTTTACCACTACCTCCTTATCGGATTTCTTAAAACGTAGTACTAGTTAACCAAAACAAAACCACTTTTCCAAAAGCGTACGAAAGAGACACAGAAAGGGCCATTATTCTACCAACAAACCCTATCCTAATCGTCAACTTCTCTACATAATATAAGGGAAGACTAAACCCAAAAGTCGTTAATAATTTTTATATAATTCAGACAATGTCAATAAACATTAAAATAAAAATTGATTTCCCTAACAAGGCCACAAAATGGGACCTTTTAGTAACCAAGTTTGAAGTATAAGGTATTCGAGTTCGAAAACAAAGGGATTCGATACGCAGAGGGCAAAACACCAACGATGCCCCAGACTCAAAAGACCTTACCACGAGTACAAGCACAAACCAAGAACCAACGCACATAGCTATCAGGAAGGTTACGCAGTGCAGTCAGGCCTAGAAGTTCTATGAACTCCTTGCCAAAGGTATAGAAGATGGAAAATTTTACCCGATCCATGTGGGCTTATCGAGGAAAAGTCTTAGCAAATATCAAACAGATAAATATAACAGCCACCTATGATATTATCACTGAAATCAGCTGTCATCTAACAGGAAACGAGTTCACGAGTCCAATACCATGGATTCACCTACAACTTTTGTTTCAGTCCAGCTAGTAATAGCTTGCTTGCGACCCTTAATAAAAATTGTAGAAATTTCATTCAATTAAACTTACAATGTTTCCCCTTGCTTTAATCATACAAGAGTTTACATCAAGAATAGGTATAGTAATACTCTCAACACGTGGAGGCCAAAATAGATGCCAGTTATCCTTCATCTAGACTAGGTACAACAAATCAACCATGTACGCTTCTAAAACAAACCCCAAATGCCATTTTCTAATCAAACATAAAGTAAGGAATGCCCATAGGCTTAAACAAGTTTCAGACACAACATCACTATTAATGTACCTTTTAGCAAAACAAGAGAGCCCTAAACAGGAAATGCGTATTTATTCAACCAAAAGAGGTATGTAGGCTTAACCTTCTATTTAGTAACCTTCAATTATAATTACCATCACAGAATTCTTTTTAAAAGAAAGTCATATAAGCAAACAAAACTCAATAATGTTTCCTTCCCTACGAACTAGACTGCATCACTCAATATTGCAAAGAACTCCATTTAGACAAATATGAAATAGAGTAAGCTATAAGAGAGGAAGGAACATTCCAAGCAAAATCAGCGAAATTGGAATAAGATTTAAAGGAACAACCACACAATCAGTCAGTGATATAAACAACCACGAAAACATCTAGTCTAGGCGCCATTCAAGAGGAAAGAAAATTCATTTCAAGATACTGAAAGAAGGTAGAAAACTATTACAAGGAGTAGATTTAACATGCCTGGTTTAAAACGCCATCTCCATATGCATATGATTGTTTCAATGCCGTTGCTTGCCTTTAACCCAAAGTGCTTTGCGAGCTCGAGCTAGCGCCACAATCACGCAGTGAAAAACAGCTACAAACCAACCCCATGATTTGAAGCTCGGACACGAGACATATTGATTACATCACGCTCCCGGATCTCGTTTTTTCCACATCTACCTAGTTATCGGAAAATCAAAACTATTGAATCGCTTGTCTTCCTACCCTCGAGGTCGGCATGAGCCTTTGCAGCTTCGCCAAAGTGCATATGTCTTTGTCACACGGACTTTTAGAACACCGATGCAACATTTGCAAATAATTCTCCTGTAGTTTCCAGGGAGCTCTTCTCGAGTTGCGGTGTATTGCATCATGGAAGGTCAAAAAAACAATGATCTTGGGGCAAGGGTTGACAAAGGAACACGATCAATTGCACCCGATGATGAGTGACCAAAGCTCACCATGTAACCTCTAGAAGCCAAGCACTCCAAAGATCCTGGAATGTGTCCTTGTCCTCGTAATCAAAATGACTGCACACCTTGTCCTTTTGTAATTTCTTAACACAATCTACAAAATCTTCACGGGTATAGATAATGGGATGATGGCATCCATCTTCAATCAAGCTTGTGCGGCCTTCTCCTTGGTCGGCAGTACATGATGACAGTGGCACCAAGGGCATTCCCCATTGAAATAACAAAAATCCTACTTCTCCCTGCAGCGTGCACAAGAATTGTATGCACAGGCTCTCACCTTAAAGCAACGCCGAAGAAGAAACGAGCACATACCCTTGACATAATTGCACCCACAATAGGATAAATGGTAGATGGCATCTGGGTACAACAAAACTTGCGGGAAGAATCTGCTCCTCGGTGTATGAACCTCCTATAGGATTCCCCGCATCCAACTAAATCACCAACCTTTTTCCTTCATCGATCCGGGGACAAAGATCAAACTCTCGGTCTGCAAACAACACAAATGTAGCTTGTAAGGTGTGATAATTCCAACAAAGCACCCTTTAAGCCTGCCAACATATTGACTCGTTGAAGATGCTCATATCATTGCAAAGCAAAAATGCTTCATAAATATTCCGATCTGAAACAGATCTGCCTCCATGGGATACTCTTCCATGAGTTACATCGAAAGACAAAGAAGAAAACAATAGAGAAACTTATCAATAAATTTCATCGGTCTTACCGTAATACTCCCACTTCACACGAATCGTTTTGGAAGAACAACTCAAGAAAGATCTGGATCTGAAAGAAAATATCCTACTACCTTCATCTCCCAAGACATTTTCTCCAACATTGCATAGATCTCCTATGCACTGTGGATGCGATCTGTCACCTACTACAAAATGCATGCGCCATCACTTGCATATCATGCAATTTCACGGACAAAATGGAAGGTAACAGAGGTTGGCCTTTTTCACACGCTTTATTGTAGTGAAAATGTCTTTCTTCCGCACTTCACTTCACAATCAAATTTTATTTCGTGTACCGCATACTTGCATGCACATTGATTTATCGATTTGGTAATATTTGCCTTATTCACAACATTTTCTTCAAAAGAGTTGTGTGCCTTCAACATTTTGCGACTCTTTCACCGATTGATCTCCTCGCATGCTTTCCCTTCTTATAAGCTCGCATTGCTTTAAACGCCTTACATTGGTTTGTAGTTAAACCCTACACTTAAAAACTGATCAATAGAAGTAGCCTCGGCTCTGTGAGAGTCACTTTGGAGGCCATCTTGCTAATACAATGATCCCGACAAAGGTTTTTGTGTTCGAGTGCATAAATCTTTGTGAAAGTGGCTTTATCTCGTCTCAAAACCCAAAGTTGTGGATGAATTCTCGGGTTCCTTGTTTTGCGACTTATTAAAATTCCGAAGAAACTGCCATCATCTGCGCATAGTTATTTAAACTAGATGCTTCATTGCTCGATAAGCTCTGCATCTTCTCGGGCGCACAATATGAGCATTCTTTTCATTTCTCCAAGATAAGGAATTGTGTATTTTCGGTGCTTTCATGAGAGAATTATGAAGAGAAACATCTCTCAAGTAATCTCGATTGTTATTCCTTATCATATGATCATCCCCGCCTGAATCACGATTCCTTACCATTATCTCCATTGTTCACATTTACACGTCCTCCTCTTCTGTTTTGTCCCCTTTCCTCTCTCTCTAATAGCATGCAAATGGGAATGGGCGAAGCTGCTCGCCGTGACTACGAGATGCATCATCGAGAAAAGAGAACCCCAACGCTCTTCTACAACCTCAAGCTTACGCCTCTCTCGAGATGCCTCGTTCTTTTGCTCGCTTCAAAGCTTTTAGCCGCCAACTAGCACCTCCATCACCAACAACAGGGGGGTGTGGCAACTGTGTGTTCACGACTTGTTGTGTGCTTTCATCATCTTCTGATAGCGATCCCTCACCCATGAAGTATGGGTTCAATTCCTTAGGATTTGATTTAGGTTTCTCTTCTTGTAGGCCTTCGGAGATGATTCTTGTGGCGATTGACGTATGGCGAGATCTTTCGAAGGTCTAACCATCCACTCAAAGATAGATGTAGGGAAGGCTAGAGGCGTGCTGGTCCTTGTTTAATGCATTTGGTGAGACGGTGACCCAGTACCAAGCGCCTGCCAATCTGACAACTCTCACCCACTCGCCTTCAATTTTCTCTCGAAAAAGCTGTCCCCTCGCTTTCATTTGGTCAAGCAAATAAAATATGGCAGGAGGCCATACACTCCTCCACGCACCCCCCACTTGCCAGAAAAAATAAAAAAAAAGAAACCTTCAACCCCACGCCAACCAAAGGAGATTACAGACATTTAAGAAGTGACATGATATGTCACCCATCCGCCAGCTCAGCAAAGTATATTGCAACGAGGCACTACATTCTCCTCCCCTTAAGAAAGCATCGTCCTCGATGCGACATAACACAGAGGAAAAGAAAAAGCACGTTACCAACAACATGCAAGGGAGAAGTACACTTTATGGTTTAAATTTTAGTTAATTAAAGCAGGGTCACAAGGTAGCCTTAGGAACATTTGGTAGAAATTTTAACTTTTAATGTTCTGTGAAGATTGGCAGTTCTTTCTTGTTCATCATTTCATTAGTCTCTTTCCATTAGCATTATTCTTAGTTTAATTTTTTTAAAATTTCATCATTGAAGAGTTTTGGTTTATTCTTTATTGTGGGTGCCCAACATGAACTGCTACCACAACACCCTATCAGGTTCACAAGACACTACAGATTCACAAGCACACAAGTATATACTTCATGATTGTATTACACCACAAAAGGTTACTCAAATACGGAATAGAATAGGCACACTCCACATAACATAGTACTCATCACACATCAATGACTGACATACCAAATACTCAAACAAAAGAGTACTACAATCCACCAGACATTTCCTCAATTTGCATCAATGAAAGACTCACATAACAACAAACCATGCTACAGGTACATAGTGTCCACAAGGGAATCAATGACATGTCCACAACATCACAACACATAACCATCTGACATGAGTAACACATACATCAAAAGACCACTACCAAACATCACAATAACTCAACATATATCCTAAACATCAACCATACACACAAATATCATAAGCCTCCCTCAAACTCTTATGCCTCCCTCAAGTCTCTTATGCCTCCCTCAAACTCTTATGCCTCCCTCAAGTCTCTTATGCCTCCCTCAAGTCTCTTATGCCTCCCTCAAGTCTCTTATGCCTCCCTCAAGTCTCTTATGCCTCCCTCAAACTCTTATGCCTCCCTCAAACTCTTTTGCCTCCCTCAAGGAGGCCGGTTGTCTCTCTGTGCCCAAGGCACATCGAGTTTGGACACTCCTAACCCAAGTGACATAATAACGCGTAGTTCTCCATAACCCGCTAGTCATATGTACCCCTTGGGGCGTACCCCCATACAACGAAGCGGGTCCATAGGTCCAACCAATCCATGGTGCATCCCATGACCCTATTCCACACATCACGACATTAGAACCAGCACAACAATCCAGTCAAAGTGCCAAGTGGCAAAGTACAAGCCTTGGGCAAGGCGGTAAAAATTCCAAATTTAAAAGAAGACCCCAAATCAAGCTAAAATAAATGACCAAATAGCCAAAGTTAGTATCGAAATCCCCATGTTAGTGCCACAAACCAAGGAAATGCCCAAAATTGTAAAGCATTGCAATCAAGAAAAGATGCTGGTCCTTGCAAAAATAAAGTAAAAGCTCAATTTACGAATAAAATCAACTTATAATAATGTCACATTACGATAACTGTGTGGCCTTATCTAGCCACCAAAGGGGTACTCAACGAGTTGCTGGCACTCGGAACATCGAGCCTCAGCTCGTAAAATATATATATCAATCCCGCCACCCTTCGACAAGGCTAAACATAGTCATAGATACACTAAGGTTGCATACATACAACCACATAGGGAGAGAGGAAAGAGTCACATGTAATCTACTAAACCGAGTTTTGACTCGAGTTATTGACCCATGGTACACCATTCCTCACTCTCAACATACACTTCTACCGATCTCCCTCAGGGTCGGTTAGTGTAAGGCTCACAACATAACATGTAACTACATCACTAACACCATGGTGGTACACACATAGCTACCATAACGTCTCACGTATGGTAGGTATACGGGTAGATCACAATTATACATTCACAGGGCACAATACATCACTTTACTACATTCTGCACCCAAAGTGCAATCACAATACGATAGGGTTCATACACTCACCGTATGACCCTAATTCACGACATGAGGCATTACATATTACACAACTCATATATACGATGAACATAATAACATCACAACATAACAATAATTGCTTCATAACAAGGTAGTACACACATTTCTTCAGAACATGGTAAAAACATCATGATACAACTCATTTCTTTTAACATCAACTAGTCATACAACACATTGATACACCCACATATCACAATATGCCACAATGCTCCAACACTACGTCATCCACATTAGAATTCTTTTCACACATCACAAACAATAATTTACACGTGAATTTTTCTAGAATCCACAAGAAGGAGAGAGAATACTCTCATCCCCAACACATCAACATGATGACAAATACGCACTGAGTGACATACACATCACGTGCGTTCACAATATCACAATTACGACAATAATCACATCACGCTTAAAGCACATTACTCTTCCAATATAAATCATCATCATGCAACATCATCATCATCATGCAGTATCATCATGTAACACCACCACCACCATGCAACATCACCATACAACACCAATCCGGCCCATAGGTTCGAGAGCATGAACCTACGCTCTGATACCAAAATGTAACGCACCAAAAATACCAACACAAGAACAACACAGTGAAATACAGGATAACTTTTTTTTTTGACTTGCTTTGACTCAACACGACACAACATGTCGTCACAAGGTTACAATCAACACTTGGAATCATTTGTTACGGGGAAGACCACAAGGTCAGCACGGAAACGTTCACACTTATCAAGGACAATTTATTTTTCTTTTGACAAGACAACATGAAAGTCCAATCCACATGACACACTCACAGCTAGGGCAAGCCACAATAAGAAATGGTTAGGGTTTATTTATTTTGGTAAGACACCCTTTAGCTCATGACTTAAGTTTTCAGAAGGAATCAATATATGGTTCGCACAAATTCATCTCACCAACTAAGTTAATTTCTTATACACTCGAAGAGTAGTTCACTTAAAGTCTTCTCCTACTTACTAAATCTTAATATCTTCCGAAACTAACCATTGTTTTCCTTTAAGCTTGTTTAAGAGTTCACCCCAAAGGGATAGTGTTCGCTAGTTTAGCTAGGGGTATCAATTTATAAATGTTTACTTCACAAAGGATGTTTTCATTTTGATCACTCATGGAATTATTTGATTTCAAATAGATCACCTTTACATTTATTTGTTGAATATAAAATTATTATTTTTGTTTAGCTTCTTTAAGGGTTAACCGACTCATTTTACTTTACTTATAAAATATTGTCGCTAAGTCTTAGAAAGATTTAACTTAATAATTTATTCTCAAGATCAAAGTTTTACAATACTCATATCAATGTAAAGATTGAATGCCATTTCTCACAAGGATAATTTCAAGCTTAACTACACAAGAACAAGACACTTTATTTCACCATTACCAAACAATACAAGGCAAGAGGTCATATCAACTCTCTTTACAAGCAATGTTACACAATTTACAACACATTGGACATTTTTACAAGGAACTTCATAATGGTACAGATGAAACTTTTACACTCTTTTCTTCTAGTCTACTCGCATAATCCATCTGCACAAATATTAACTAAAGTCAGGTTCATAAGAACCGAGCATGTTAAGGCTACACAATGCAATAATAAGCTAACAATTAACAATATCAAGAAAAGAATATTCTAAATTCAGAAATGGATTAAAACACAACTCACAACTCCAATATTAATCTCATGAGAGAGAAAACTAAATCATCCAACAAGGAGAAAGTCCAAATACTAGTAAGAACAAAATTACATAAATCAAGGCAAGACCTTATGGGTTGGAAACAAGAAAGTCAAGAGTGTTGATATCTCCTTCATGTAATGCTATGGGTTACGTGATAGGAATCCAAAATTTACTCCATCCAACTAAAGGGGTCCAAGAGAAGACAAAGCGTACTAATTATGATCGTAGGCGCGAAGCAAAAAAACGTTATCCAATTCTTCCAGGGGGGCTTCAAAGTAATATGGGTTCGATGCCCTTAAAAGAACACAACTATAGTTTTGGTTTTAACCAAGGAGTTTACCACTACCTCCTTATCGGATTTCTTAAAACGTAGTACTAGTTAACCAAAACAAAACCACTTTTCCAAAAGCGTACGAAAAGAGACACACGAAAGGGCCATTATTCTACCAACAAACCCTATCCTAATCGTCAACTTCTCTACATAATATAAGGGAAGACTAAACCCAAAAGTCGTTAATAATTTTTATATAATTCAGACAATGTCAATAAACATTAAAATAAAAATTGATTTCCCTAACAAGGCCACAAAATGGGACCTTTTAGTAACCAAGTTTGAAGTATAAGGTATTCGAGTTCGAAAACAAAGGGATTCGATACGCAGAGGGCAAAACACCAACGATGCCCCAGACTCAAAAGACCTTACCACGAGTACAAGCACAAACCAAGAACCAACGCACATAGCTATCAGGAAGGTTACGCAGTGCGGTCAGGGCTAGAAGTTCTATGAACTCCTTGCCAAAGGTATAGAAGATGGAAAATTTTACCCGATCCATGTGGGCTTATCGAGGAAAAGTCTTAGCAAATATCAAACAGATAAATATAACAGCCACCTATGATATTATCACTGAAATCAGCTGTCATCTAACAGGAAACGAGTTCACGAGTCCAGTACCATGGATTCACCTACAACTTTTGTTTCAGTCTAGCTAGTAATAGCTTGCTTGCGACCCTTAATAAAAATTGTAGAGATTTCATTCAATTAAACTTACAATGTTTCCCCTTGCTTTAATCATACAAGAGTTTACATCAAGAATAAGGTATAGTAATACTCTCAACACGTGGAGGCCAAAATAGATGCCAGGTTATCCCTCATCTAGACTAGGTACAATATCGACCATGTACGCTTCTAAAACAAACCCCAAATGCCATTTTCTAATCAAACATAAAGTAAGGAATGCCCATAGGCTTAAACAAGTTTCAGACACAACATCACTATTAATGTACCTTTTAGCAAAACAAGAGAGCCCTAAACAGGAAATGCGTATTTATTCAACCAAAAGAGGTATGTAGGCTTAACCTTCTATTTAGTAACCTTCAATTATAATTACCATCACAGAATTCTTTTTAAAAGAAAGTCATATAAGCAAACAAAACTCAATAATGTTTCCTTCCCTACGAACTAGACTGCATCACTCAATATTGCAGTAACCCATTTAGACAAATATGAAATAGAGTAAGCTATAAGAGAGGAAGGAACATTCCAAGCAAAATCAGCGAAATTGGAATAAGATTTAAAGGAACAACCACACAATCAGGCAGTGATATAAACAACCACGAAAACATCTAGTCTAGGCGCCATTCAAGAGGAAAGAAAATTCATTTCAAGATACTGAAAGAAGGTAGAAAACTATTACAAGGAGTAGATTTAACATGCCTGGTTTAAAACGCCATCTCCATATGCATATGATTGTTTCAATGCCGTTGCTTGCCTTTAACCCAAAGTGCTTTGCGAGCTCGAGCTAGCGCCACAATCACGCAGTGAAAAACAGCTACAAACCAACCCCATGATTTGAAGCTCGGACACGAGACATATTGATTACATCACGCTCCTGGATCTACGTTTTTCCACATCAGCTAGTTATCGGAAAATCAAAACTATTGAACCGCTTGTCTTCCTACCCTCGAGGTCGGCATGAGCCTTTGCAGCTTCTGCCAGTGGGTATGTCTTTGTCACACGGACTTTTAGAACACCAGATGCAACATTTGCAAATAATTCTCCTGCAGTTTCCAGGAGCTCTTCTCGAGTTGCAGTGTATTGCATCATGGAAGGCTGTGTCAAAAACAATGATCTTGGGGCAAGGGCTGACAAAGGAACACGATCAATTGCACCTGATGACTGACCAAAGCTCACCATGTAACCTCTAGAAGCCAAGCACTCCAAAGATCCCTGGAATGTGTCCTTGTCCTCAGAATCAAAAACGACCTGCACACCTTGTCCTTTTGTAATTTCTTAACACAATCTACAAAATCTTCCTGGGTATAGATAATGGGATGATGGCATCCATCTTCAATTGCTTGTGCGGCCTTCTCCTTGGTCGATACAGTACCAATGACAGTGGCACCAAGGGCATTACCCCATTGACATAACAAAAATCCTACTTCTCCAGCTGCAGCGTGCACAAGAATTGTATGCCTGGGCTCCACCTTAAAGCAACGCCGAAGAAGAAACTGAGCAGTCATACCCTTCAGCATAATTGCAGCACCCACAATAGGATAAATGGTAGATGGCACTGGTACAACAAAACTTGCAGGAAGAATCTGCTCCTCAGTGTATGAACCCATAGGATTCCCCGCATATCCAACTAAATCACCAACCTTTTTCCTTCATCAGATCTGGGGACAGCATCAAACTCTCGGTGCAAACAGCACAGCTGTAGCTTGTAAGGTGTGATAATTCCAACAGCACCCTTTAAGCCTGCCAACATATTGACTCGTTGAAGATGCTCATATCATTGCAAAGCAAAAAGTGCTTCATAAATATTCTGATCTGAAACAGATCTGCCTCCATGGGATACTCTTCCATGAGTTACATCGAAAGACAGCAAGAAAACAATAGAGAAACTTATCAATAAATTTCATCAGGTCTTCTGGTAATACTCCCACTGTCACGAATCAGTTTTGGAAGAACAACTCAGTACAAGATCTGGATCTGAAAGAAAATATCCTACTACCTTCATCTCCCAAGACATTTTCTCCAACATTGCATAGATCTCCTGTGCCTGTGGATGCGATCTGTCACCTACACGAAAGCATGCGCCATCACTTGCATATCATGCAATTTCACGGACAGTAATGGAAGGTAACAGGTTGGCCTTTTTCACACAGTTTATTGTAGTGAAAATGTCTTTGCTGTCGCACTTCACTGTCAAATTTTATTTCGTGTACCGCATACTTGCTGCACATTGATTTATCAGATTTGGTAATATTTTCCTTATTCACAGCATTTTCTTCAGCAGAGTTGTGTGCCTTCGCAACATTTTGCGACTCTTTCACCAGTTGATCTGCCTCTGCATGCTTTCCCTTCAGACGTAACTGCATTGCTTTAACTGCCAATTGGTTTGTAGTTAAACCCTCTACACTTAAAAACTGATCAATAGAAGTAGCCTCGGCTCTGTGAGAGTCACTTTGGAGGCCATCTTGCTAATACAATGATCCTGACAAAGGTTTTTTTTGTTCAGTGCATAAATCTTTGACAGTGGCTTTATCTGTCTCAAAACCCAAAGTTGTGGATGAATTCTCGGGTTCCTTGTTTTGCAGCTTATTAAAATTCCGGAAGAAACTGCCATCATCTGCATAGTTATTTAAACTAGATGCTGCTGTTCTGATAAGCTCTGCATCTTCTGGACGCACAATATGAGCATTCTTTTCGTTTCTCCAAGATAAGGAATTGTGTATTTTCGGTGCTTTCATGAGAGAATTATGAAGAGAAACATCTCTCAAGTAATCTCGATTGTTATTCCTTATCATATGATCATCCCTGTCTGATTCCTTACCATTATCTCCATTGTTCACATTTACACGTCCTCCTCTTTGTTCCCCTTTCCTCTCTCTCTAATAGCATGCAAATGGGAATGGGCAGAAGCTGCTCTCGTCGTGACTACAGATGCAGTCATCTGAGCAAGAGAACCCCAACGCTCTTCTACAACCTCATCAAGCTTACGCCCCTCTCGAGATGCCTGTTCTTTTGCTCGCTTCAAAGCTTTTAGCCGCCAACTAGCACCTCCATCACCAACAACAGGGGGAGGTGGCAACCTGTGTGTTCCTGACTTCTGTTGTGTGCTTTCATCATCTTCTGGATAGCCAGATCCCTCACCCATGAAGTATGGGTTCAATTCCTTAGGATTTGATTTAGGTTTCTCTTCTTGTAGGCCTTCGGGAGATGATTCTTGTGGCAGTTGACGTATGGCAGATCTTTCTGAAGGTCTAACCATCCACTCAAAGATAGGTACAGGCAGGCTAGAGGCGTGCTGGTCCTTGTTTAATGCATTTGGTGAGACGGTGACAGCCACTGAAGCGCCCCCTGCCAATCTGAACCGACTCTCACCCACCTGCCTTCAATTTTCTCTGAAAAACTGTCCCCTCGCTTTCATTTGGTCAAGCAAATAAAATATGGCAGGAGGCCATACACTCCTCCACGCACCCCCCACTTGCCAGGAAACAAATAAAAAAAAAAAGAAGATTACCATTTAATAAGTGACCCCACGCCAACCAAAGGAGAGGCACTACAGAGCATGAAGAAGAGACTTAAACATAAGTAAAAGGTAAAATATTCTCATACTCCCTTGAAAGTTGAGACAAAAGTTGAGATTAAAAGATTTAAAGGATAAGTAGATGCAAAATTACTTGATAAATGGACATGCTATGAGTTTTTTAATTCTACTTTAGGAAACCCATCTAACCACTTGTGAAAATAAGAAGCGTCCTATTGTGAAATCTTGGCAAGAATTTAAATAATTACTTAGAGCTAAATTCTATCCTATTGGTGACAAGATTGGCCAAGTTATTAAATTTCAGTATTTAAGACAAGGAAGTGGTCAAAGTGTGCAAGACTATATCTTGTGTGAGTTTCGGAGGCGAGCCATGTTTCGAAAATGGACTTGGAGGATGAGGATATTCTTATTAAATACTTAGGAGGACTTAACACTCGCCTTCAAATAAAATTCATCGAGCCACAAAGCCCAAATATCTCAACGAAGCATGTGTACCGGCATACTACATAGATGATGAAAAGAAGCAAGGAGAGGCAGAGCCAAGGACAAATAAGTTTAAAAATAAGTAGAAAAAGAGTATGGGAAAACAAGTAACAAGGGTAAGTGGAAAGGGAAAGGTAAACAAGCTGCCACTACTTTAAATACTTGTAAAGATCCCAAGAATTTTTGCAAGAATTGTGATATCAATGGTCATACTAACACTACATGTTGGAAGTTGCATCCGGAGTTACATCTGAAGAACCGAACCAAGGACTCAAAGAAGTCCATGACAACTATAAAAACAGAAGGGGAGGTGGAAATTGAATATGAATTTGATGTAGACGAAAGGCTTGGATGCATAGCCACCAACATGGACAACCAGGAAGAGGAGATGAGTAGACTATTCCAGATCAAAATCTAGATCAAGAGAACTAAGGTAAATGCTTTGGTTGATACCGGTTCTCAATCTAACTTGATTTTTGAAGCAGTTGTAAAGAAGATTGGTCTTGAGACTTACGAGCATCCACACCCTTATCCTTTGGGTTGGGTGAAGAAGGGTGTTTAAATTCAGGTAACAAGAAGATGTAAGGTCAAGTTTGGGATAAATTCCTAGTATATTGATGTTTTGGAAGTTGACGTTATTCCACTTGATGCTTTTGATGTTGTATTCGGGAGTCCTTACTTGTATATTAGGGATGCTATATTTATGAGAAGGGAAAACTGGTATAGATGGGTCAAGGATGGGATCAGCTACAACATCCAGGCACACTAGCGTAAGACACGGGTTACTATGGTGAGTGTTAACCAAGCAAAATGAATTATTCAGAAAATCCTAATCAGTTGTGTTTTCTTTTATTAAAGGATAAACAACATGGGGTAGAATTTTCAGAGATTTATAACCAGGGAAAGCATGATTTGGATAGTATTATTTAGTCTTTTCAGGAATTATTTCAGGCTCCCAGTGGGTTACCACCAAAATAGGAAGTAGAGCATGAGATTCAACTATTTCCAGAGTCCCCTCTACCGAACATTGGGTTGTATAGGAAATCCTTGCTTGAGAGTACTGAAGTAAAGAAACAACTCCAGGAACTATTAGACCAAGGGGTGATACATTTGAGCACCTCACCATGTGGTTCACCTATTGTGATGGTGCTAAAGAAGGATGGTTCTTGGAGAATGTGCATCGACTACCACACTTTGAGCAAGATCATCATAAAGAACAAATATCATCTTCCATGCATAGATGATCTCTTGTACCAAATTTGGCATGCCATATTCTTCACAAAGTTGGATCTTGATCAGGCTATCAACAAGTTAGAATGAAGGAGGAGGATATATGGAAGACTGCCTTCAAGACAAAACAGAGTTTGTATGAATGGTTAGTACTTCCTTTTGGGTTATGCAATGCACCCAAGTACATTTATGAGATTGATGAATGATGTATTGCAGGATTTCATAGATTCATGTGTCATTGTATATTAGATGATATCTTGATTTTTAGTGCCACATGGGAAGAAAATATAACTCATTTACAACAACTATTGCAAGTTCTTAGGGAGAAACAACTGCTTTGTAATATGAAGAAATGTGAATTTTCCAAAAATTCACTTGTCTATCTTGGGCACGTGGTTGGAGGAGAAGAGCTACAAGTGGATCCAAGGAAGCTGGAATCTTCACTAATTGGCCAACACCAAAAGGATCCACAAAGACTAGGATTTTTGTGGGAGCAGTACAGTACATGTGGAAGTTCATTCTGGGATTCTCCATGATTGCAACACCTCTACACATAGTGGCCGCAAAGAGTAAGGGTTTTGAATGGGGTAAGGAACAAGACAAATCCTTTGAGTTATTGAAATACAAGATTAGTCATGCTCCAGTACTTTCTCTTCTTAATTTACTGAAGCCTTTTGAAGTATAGACAAATGCCAGTGATTACGCTATGGGCGTAGTGTTTCTTCAAGAAGGTAAACCCATGTGCTATCATTATGAAACTTTCACTTCAGCAGTTAAAGGATATTAAATATATGTTAAGGAAATTTATGCACTAGTTCAAGAAATTAAAAATGGAAGCATTATTTTTGGGTAAAGAAACTATTGTGCTAACTAACCACATACCTCTCTAGTATTTGCAAGCACACGTCTAAATTACGAAGGAAAGGCACTACAAATGGATGGAGTTCCTTTATATGTTCCATCCGTGATCAAATACAAGAAGGGTAGTACAAATTTGGTGGAAGACATTTTGTCTAGGCCGCCCACATAGAAGAAGTTTTCTTGTTTGGCCACTATCTCTCGATTGAGCCCTTCACGAAGGAACCTCATGAGAGACATATACCCAAGACAAATAATTTGGGGTGACATTTTAGTAGTTACTGATCTCAACGGACTTAAAGGACATGGATTAAAGATTGTTATCTCAAGGACAAGCTGCTCTACCGATGGGGGAAGCTTTGCATGCCTAAGAAAGAAATACTTTTCTTGATAAGGTAAGCACATACCTCAAAATTAGTGGGACATTTTGGTGTTGGTAAGACCCTATCCCACTTGCAAAGGTACGTGTATTGGCCCAATATGTAAGAAGAAGTATCAAAATTTATACGTGGATGTAAACTTTGTTATACCAGAAAGCCTAAGACTAGGAAGGAGGGTTTGTATATTCCTTTGCTAGTACCTACTTGTCCATGGAAGGACATTTCTATGGATTTTGTAGGAGGATTTCCTATGTCTAAATATGGCCATGACTACCTCTATATTTTTGTTGATAGATTCAGTAAGATGTGTATTCTTATGGCATATAAAAAGACAATAAAAGCACATGAGGCAACAAATATTTTCTTTACTAATGTATGGGTGTATTTTGGTTTTCCGATGTCTATTGTTTCTGACATGGATTCCAGGTTCTTGGGGAAGTTCTGGTTTCCTTTGTGGGACAAGATGGATACCAAGTTACAGACGAGCACAACGTTCCATTCATAGATAGATGGAAAGACAAAGGTGGTGAATAGGACTTTGGTACTACCTTTGATTAGTGGGTATAACAAAAATCCTTAAGGACTTGAGATCAGTCCCATTATCCAAATTTTCCCCTCGGGAAAATATTGATCAAACATGACCTTCCACACCGTATAAATGAAAAGTTTGGTTCAGCCATGCGAGCTCACATTCGATCCCAAAAATCAAGTTCCGGGCAGGCTCGACAATGGAGAAGCAACGCAAGAAATGAGTGGCCAAACAATGTTAAAAGAGATCAGAGCTCAAGAGGAAGAAATATGGAGAAAGGATCAAAGTTTTTCGAAATTCACATTTTGGGGATCTCGAGGAAATGACTGTTGAAAAATGAAGAAAGATAACTTGGTAAGTAAAAATCAAGCCCGAACAATTCAACTTGAAGAAAAGCAACTAACTTGCGGAAGGTGCCACTTGTCGACCTTAGCACAATTCCAAAAAGTGAAAAGGAAAGGAAAAATAAATATGGAAGGTGCCATGTGCCTCATCGGCATAACTTCAAAGGTGTGACAAAAGTGGGGTCCCTAAACGAGCACAGGCTCTCCACGTGGTCGAGCCCGAGAAAGTCTAAACTAGCCATTAAAAATTATAAGTATGCAAAGAGCCAAAGCAGGTTTCCACATGCCTCATCGGTGTAACTTCAAAAGTGCAACGAGAGTATGGTCCCCAAATGAGTGTAGGCTCTCCATGTGGTCAAAGCTCGAGAAATTTGCACCAGCTGTTGAAAATTCTAATATCTAGCGAAAGCCTCCATGTGCCTCATTGGCGCAACTTCAAAGATGCAACAGTAGAGTCGCAAAATGAGCATAGGCTCTCCACGTGGTTAAATCCCAAGAAAGTTACACTAGCCGTTGAAAATTCTAAGAGCCGGCAGAATCCTCCATGTGCCTCATCTATGCAAATTCAAAGGTAAAACCCAAAGGCAGGTCTCTAAACGAGCATAGGCCCTCCACGTGGTCAAAGCTCGAAAAGGCAAAACTAGTCATTGAAAAGTCTAAGCATGGGAAGAGTCAAAAGAATCCTCCACGTGCCTCATCAGTGCAAATTCAAAATTAAAATCCAAAGGCATGTCCCAAATGAGCGCGGGCCCTCCAAGTGTCTATGGTCTAACAAATTTGTTCCTAAATAGGTGGAAAACCCAAAACAAAAAGAAAGCAAAGCAGGCTCACGAGATGATGCTAAGTGTCCCACCGTTGCAACTTCAAGAGCTAACTACAAAGTCCCACCCAAAAAAGGGATTTTGACATTATATATAGTGGGTCCCTTTACTCACCTAAGGGAACAAAGCAGCATGTTCCTAGATGTTGCCAAGTGTCGGAACATTACATTCCCAGGACCCTAAAAGGAAGCAGAAAATCATAAGATGCACAGGGCTTCCATGTGGATCTTGCATGGATAGACTCCAAACCCAAAGTAGTTTGAAAAAATTGGTGGAAGGTCAATTCAATGAAAGATGAATCATGAATCCCACCAAGAATTTTAAATATAGTCTGCCATTTTTTAGGTTGTCAGGCTTCTCACCTACCACCATAATGAAGTATGGGATTCCTTTCTTGCTCAACAAGGAACATTAATGGAGGCATGGGTTTTGTAGTAAAACCCATCATTGTTGCAAGTGAATTCAATGTGTTTCTTGGGTAGTTGAGGGAGGATTTCGAAATTCTCTTCCCCCCTTTTCATTCTTCCTATATATTGTAAGGAGGGGCATTTTTCTAAAAGGTTGGTCATTTTTTCTCTCTTTCCCCCTCTCTCTTTCTTCCTACTAGGGTTGAATGTGGAGCTTAATCCTCCTCTCTTTGCTTTGTAATGGAATTTTCTTACCTCTTGCCCACTAATGATGTACTGTGTAAATTCATGGAGCAATAAAATATGTTTTGTGATGCATTTTTTCCATCCTTTGCTTATTTTATCGTCTCTTCTTACATCTCACCGTTGTAGGGTATATTGTGCATGTTTCGATGTCTATTATAGGTTTTCGAGCTATGTTTAATTGGTTTGAAGTGGTGTTTTGTGTGAATTTTATCTTTGGTCTGTGATGTATCTTATCCATCATCTCCATTGCTCACCTCTCTCCATTTCAGGTTGTTGAATTTGTGATGAACAACCTCCTTCTTTGTGTATCATTTCTTTAGTGTAGGATTTGTTTTCATGCACTCTCTCTTTCTGGTCCCTTGGAAATTTAGATTAGGATTAGATATTTTTCCTACATTAGAGTAGATTGTGGCAGGTAGTTTAGGAGCAAGAACCAACTTTCTCTAGAGGGTCATCTCAAGCCCACAAGTCCCACAGCTTGAGAGATGATCCAATCTTATGCAAATTACACCAGATGCCCCATTCAAAATAAGGCCATTCGGAGGGTGTTGTGATTTCACATCAACATTTTTGGCATGCCTGGTGGGACAGGTTTGAAGAACCTTACCATTTCATCTTAGCAGGTTTGTGTGTTCTGTTAAGATTCAGCCTTTCGAGGCACATGCAAAGAACATCCGGGGACTCCATCCGATCAACAACCAATTCTCGAGTTATAAACTTTCCTTCCATCCATTTATACCAATTCTTCTTTCCACATCTTCTCGTATTCTCCCATTCATGAAGTGTGTAGTCATGGCTCTAGTCCCATCTTGGAGTTAACATTTGCAATAACAATGGTGCAATCCACCTCCAATGTATTTCTCATCTCCTCCAAATAAGCATTTTGATCATATTCAAAACCATTATGCTTACCCATATGAGAAATGTCAAAACCAGGTTTAGCTATGAAAAATATCAAGATCAAGGGTACACATATGATGATAACAGACTATACAGAGTGTTGGTACCCAAATTGATTCTCCCTCAAATTATGAGCAACATCACAGGTTTAGCAGGAAGCTTAGAGATAGATAGATCATGATGAGTTATTTTGTAGCCGGGGATGGGATCTAGCTGGCCCTTAATCACTCAAATGTGGAGAAATGGATAACACCCTCAAGATGATTTGATCTATCCTCACTATTTTAGGTTGTGCCTTTCAACCAAGGTAAGAGAACCCTTTTATAGCCTGTTGTTTATGGAGGAGATGGAGATATCCTTCCTAATAAAGCTGTTAAGGAGACCACTGAAGAAAATATGATTAATGCAACAAATCTAACTCTTACGAGTTGTCACTCTAGATAGTGGCTATATTCTTTATGCAAGGTTAAGGCTACTAAAGACATTTGGAATCCTGATTGTTTTTGCATGTTTTGGTAGTAAAATTTGTGCATTTGTATACACACATGACAAACAAGGGTAGTATGGGTAGGATTAATTGTTTTGAATGAATTTGGTGGGAGGTGAAGTAGGATAAAGTTGATTATACCTAATCTTTGAGAAATTTTGCAAAATGGAAAACTAAACCAACAGAATGCCACAGAGTAGCTAAAATGTTTCTTTAACTAGAATATGTGCTTCAATGGAGGCCCAGATTAGCACTTTTTCATACAATCTATGAGATTATAACACGAAGGCTTGAGTTGGAAAACCCAACAAAACATCAAGATCTGAGCCCAATCATGCCTGAGGTACACCCAGAGGCTTACAGACAATCTCTATCAACAAATGAGAGAAAAGTGATTTTAAATCATTTATTTCACTCCTAGATGAAAGCTCTTCTAAGAAATGAAATTGCAGATGCCACTAAACTATCACAAGGATTGAGACCTATGTGATTGAGACAGATTTTGACACAAGATTGCAACAAGAACAAGAAAAACTATTTACAGACATTTAGAAGTAAAGCCACACATTTTTCATAAGATCCACACAAAATAACTCGAGTTTGATTAAATTTATCAGCAGGGGAAAGTTTCTAGAACAATATCAGAGCTTGTCAATGGTTGTACACTTGCAACCACCTTGACATGATCAAATTCAATACAAAAGAGATATACATGCTTCTCAATCAACTTCTCAAAAAAGATGGGCTCTATCAAGCCTTTTTTCTATTAGGAAAATCTGTTCCGACCCCTCACACTCAAACCATTTGCATGATAAATTTGTGCCATTTATAACATTTAAAACAGAGCCTTTCCCCCCAAAAATCTAGACATTCTATACCACAAGTGCTTGTCATGATCGGGATCGTGATTCTTAGAATCAGATCTACAAAAAGTCACCAAATGCTCAAAGGGCGAACTCTTCAAAATCTCTCGAATTCAAATCCTTCCTCTAGAAATCACTCTTACTTCTATTCGCCAACCACTTCCGCCCCTAATCATGTCAAGTTTGGTTCCTTGCATGCTCGGGAGAAGAAAAATGAAAATCAGATCCAGCCCAATAGTCGAGACCATTTTAATGGTGAAAGACGTCCCCGATCTCCCCAAAAACTTAGATATCAAAATTTACTCCCCTACCTACTCGCGTGTAGGAAATACCAGGAAATCATGAAGACTCACACTTTTAGGAGTGTTTCATTAAAAATGGGGGGGAAAATCAGATTCAAACTCACAGTTTCCATTGATCTCTACTTTTAATTTGGCTCAAATCGACGTGGAAGATTAAATTTTGAAATGGGCACGGGGGGTTCCTTTGAATTTTTACAACCTTTTGAAAAAATGGAAAAAAATTCCATTTTTCTCTGCACCTCTTCCCTTGAGAAATGAGCCTGACACGTGTAGTGAGGTGGGTCCCAAAGGAACCATTGCCAAATTCTGATATTTCACCTCCCTTTTGGAAATGAGAAAAAATTGCAAGTTTCCCCCACAACTCTGCCCTTCCACTTCTAGTCTCTGATGTGGGTCACAATGGAGCCCACTCCCTTTTTCACTTTTAACTACTTTTTGCACAAAGGGAAATTTTTCTATTTTTCCTCTGAAGGTCCGCATGTCCACCATTTACTAGAGTAAGCTTTGACCCTTCCTTTATCAGGCTTGCAGGACATTTTGATATTTTAACCCTTTTGAGAATAAGAGGCAAAAATTTCAAGTTTCCCCGATGGTCCGCTTCCCCGCCCCTTTTGAATTTTCAAATTTCCACGCATCACAATGGTGCATCTTGAGATGGTTCCCAAAATTTGAGACCTTGAAAGAGTGCGGGCTCACCATGTGTCCTGGTCCGAAAGATTTGGTTGATGGCTTGAAGCTTATCGGAAGGCGCCATGTGTCAGAGTCCAAGGAAATCTCCTTTGGCCGTTGAAAAGTACAAGAAAATCAAAGTGAGCAGAGGCCTCCAAGTGTCCACCTAACGCTTTTCTAAAATGAAACTCAAGGGCTGGTCCCCAAACATGCGCAGTTCCTACACATGTCCCGCCTCCCAAAACCTTTTGAAAAAGGACTAAGTATAGGAAGACCCGATGGAAGCCTTCACATGTCTCCATGGCACAATTTAAAAATGGTGCCCAAGTTTGAGACCTTGAATGAGTGCAAGCTCGCCATATGTCCATGTCCCACAAAACTATATTAGCTGCATAAAAATTTTTCTAAGTTAAAGGGGAGCAACGGAGACCTCCAAGTGTCCCCCTAGCACTACTCCGAGGCCAAACAAAAATTAAATCTTCAAATGAGTGCTGCTCCTCCACATGGAAAAATTTCTAAGTGGAGGCAATTCATAAAATTTCTGAAGTACCCTACCGAGCCGTGTCCAACCAAAAGAGGCCATGTTCCCTATTGATGCAAGGATGTAAATTTGACCAGGAGAAACACCCATCAAACCGTAAACTGGAGAAAAATGACCACTTGAGCTCGGAGATGAAATTTTCTCCAAGGACAGATAAATTAGAAATGTTATTACAACACTCAAATACATTTTTTCCAAGCTACATCCATTCATTTTCTTCAAGTATTTAGGGAAAAAAAAAAAGGACAAAAAATGGGGCAGGACTATTTTGAGCACCAACATCGGCTCTAACTAGGGGATGGGAACTCCCTATGAGTGCCACAAGAACAAAGGTAGATCAAGTGCCAAAAATATCCATTGGGTAAAGGAGTCAGCTTGCAGAGTAGAGAAACAGAGCCATCTCCCAAAAAAAGAAACACAGAAACCAACAAAAATAGGTCATCAAGGACTAGAAACGAGCAAAAAACACAAAATAAAAGAAACAAATAGCTAACTATACACTTTACAAAATAATTTTACTTTGATTTTCCAGGAATCAATCCAAGAAATGCTTCAAATGCCTACCATTAATAGGCATCTCAAGCAATTCACCATTCAAGTCCTTTAAGAAGAAGGTATGTTCACCAATTCTAATATCAATGGAGTAAGGGCCCATCCATAATGAGTCAAACTTGCCATGCTTTCCCTTATCTTCATGCTTGTTATCCCATAGTAGCACAAGATCTCCAACATTGAAAGCTCTGCGAGTGACCATCTTGTTAAATAAATTCTTCAGCTTTTCTCTAAACTTTACATGCCTCTTGTGGGATGCCCTCCTTTCCTCATCAAGTTCAATAATCTAGTTAATGCGAGCATCATAAGGACTTACTTATTGATCCTCCAGTAGTTGAATGAACTGATATGAGGATAATTGCATATGCAGGGGAAACAGGGCTGAGTTCCATACACTAGCTCAAAGAGACTCTTTCCAATGGCTCTTTTAACAGTGATTTATCAGCCCAAACAATAAACTTCAACTATTCACCCCATTTTCTCTTGTTCAGCTCCAAGGTTCTTCTGATAATCTTCAACATATTTTTATTACTAGACTCAGCTTGTTCATTTCCTTGGTGGTTATAATTAGAGGCATATTTCAAGTTGATCCCATACTCTTTACACATTACCACAAGAGGTTTAGCTATGAAACTCATGGAATTATCATCTACAATTTTGACTGGCACTCCAAACCTGTAGATGATGTGGTTTAGAAAAAATTCCATGACAACTTGGTGTGTTGCCTTCTTGGTGGGGATTGACTCCACCCATTTGGTAAAGAAATTAGTGGCTACAAGAATCCATTTATGGCAAACACTTAAAGGGTCTGAAATTTCACCAATGAAATCCATTCCCCATTACTTGAATGGAGCTTAAATTGATAGTGGATGCAAAGGAAGGGAGCACAAGCTTTCAGTCTTCCAGAGAAGTGCTAGCAACTCTCACATCTTCTAACCAATAAGGTTGTATCCTTGAAGAGAGTTTCCCACCAATAACCAGCCCTCATGATCTTATGTGTTGTGACTCTTACAACAAAACTCTCCAAACAAACTCCTCCACGGAGATCAGAAATTATCTTGGGGCTTCATCTTCAATAATGCACCTTAAGAGGACTCCCTCTAGGTCCTTCCAAGATAACCCATAATTAGGAATGGAATATTTATGGGAAGCCAACTTAAGGGCTCTTTTCTAGTTTTTACTTAAATACTCAAGGTAGTTCGGATATGTCCGAGATAAAAATTACATCTTTGTACCACTCAAAACTCATCAAATTTTGAAAACATCTACCCTACCTTATTCTACCTCATTTACCTCAATAGTTTGCAAGTTTCTCTCAGCCATAAGCTTAGTCAGCTCAAACCTATCACCAGTTTGTAGTTTGGATATCCATGTTATATTGTTACAACTTGTTCACCAATCCGAATCTTTTTCTTGAAACTTCCATCTGTGATAAGATGTATTTCACCATGGTGTGGGGAACATAAGAAACAATCTTAGAACTCAAAATGTAAGGATTGAAAACCTTTTTGCTTTCACCAAGGTGAATAATTGTTTCTCCATAATAGTGTATTTCAACTCATTGCCTCACCGCAATGCCTTATTGAAAAGGCAATTGGCCTCTCAGCCTCTTCATCATCCTTCTATAGCAAGAAAGAGGCAACAATGTTCTCTGAAGAAAAATAGAACAGTTGAAAGGGCTTCTTATAAGCTGGAGCTACTAGAACAGGTGCATGCTTTAGTGCCTCTTTAATCCAATTGAAAGCTTGGATGGAAGCCTCCTCCCATTTGATGGCCTGGTCCTTTTTTAGCATGGAAGTGGTTGGAATGGTCAACTCAACAAAGTTTGATATGAATCTCCTGATGAAGTTTATCTTGCCCAAAGAAATACTGAATTCCTTTCTTGGTCCTTGGAATTGGGACTTTGTTGATGGCCTCTACCCTTTCTAGGTCAATCATCACCCCTTCTTGTGACACAATGTGACGAAGCAACTTTTCCTTCTACAATAAAAAATGGAACTTTTTTGGATTGAGTGAGATGCCATATTCTCTACATCTTATTAGCATCTTATCCAAGTATAGCGGGTGATCACTTTTCTTCCTAGAAAATACATTTACATTGTCTTGGTAAACTACAATAAACTCATTGATGTAATAAAAAAAAGCAATATCCATTTCTCTTTAAAAGGTGGCTCCATCATTCATCAAATGAAGGGCATCCTAACATACACATATGTTCCCGAAGGCGTAGTAAAGGATGTCTTGATCCTCTCTGATTCCTTCACCATAACTTGGTTATAACTAGAGAAACCATCCAGGGTAGAAAGTAGCTCGAACTACAGTCACCAACCGCAACATGTTTTCCATATTTGGTAAAGGATAATTATCCTTCATTGATGCTCTGTTTAGATTTCTGAAATCTACACACAGTCCTGATGTCACCATTCTTCTTTCGACTAGTACTAGGTTTGCAACCCAAGAAGAATACCTCATGGGCTGAATAATCCCTCCATCTCTTAGCTTCTTCAATTCCTCTTGCATTTTAAGAGATAAGAGTGGATTGATTGGCCTCTGTTTCTTCCTGAATGGATTTACATTAGACTCCAAGGGAATCTCATGTTGAAATAGGTCCTCTCTGTATGATTTTAGTTCAGAATAGGTCTAAGCCATGTAATCTTGATACTTTTTCAACAATTGGATGTATGACTGCTTCTCCTCCTTGCTGAGATTACTACCTAAATTTTTTTCCTTGGCTTCTCCTTTGTACCAAGATCATGCTCCTCAACATCCCTCGAGGCTTCCATATGTCTATTAATAATGCAATCAACATTATCAAAATTTTATTCAAGAGCAACCAACCCTCTAGGAATGGTATTAGTCTTTAGGCGGATGATGATGCCCTTCCTAAACAAGGTTTCGTTCCCCTCTCGTGGCACATATCATTGGCTCCAAATTAATGCATTGATAAAAAAACTCTCCCTTGTTCTACAAAAATCTTCTGATCTGAGAATCATCATCAAATACCTGCTAGTGTTTAATGTTGTTAGGGATAGAGGGTCTTGTCAACACTTCCACATCATATTCAAAATATGGAAACTACAAAATTGTCAAAACAAGACCCCAACACTACAAGTTTTTCTGCAAGTCATTGAACTTTCTATCATGATACAAAATGTTGAATGAATCAAACATCTCAATGAAATCCCAAACTACATTCTTGTATTGTTTCATTCATTGATTCTTTGTGGCATACAGTTTTCTCACTTGTTTTACTATTGATTCCAAGTCTCCTTTGACAATGATGTCCTTGACACCATATTTCCAAGCAATTCTCAAACCCAACAATAGTGCCTCATACTCAAGCAATGTTGTTCTGCACTCAAAGTTGAGTTTGAAGCAAAAACAAATTCTTCCCGACTGGAGAGATCAAAACCACACCAACACCATTTTCGAACTTGGAGCGAGCTCCATAAAATAATAAAGTCCAAGGAGAGCCTGTCTATTCAAGGAACTTGCATTCTTCAATCTTGTGCTCCTTTCCATTAGCAAATCCTACAATTTTATCAGCATCAACACTTGTGTACAATATTTCATAATATGCATTGTTGGGATCCTCAATAAGGTGTAACATCTTCTTCTCCCCATACAACTTGACAAGGCTTCCCTCAATTGGGATGGTGGCATAGGACATATCCATTTGAACACTCCCACCAACACTTGCAGAGCCATTTTCTAGAAAACAACATACCCCACTTGGTTGGGAAATCAACATTAACTACATCAAGCTTCAAATTCCTGCTTGGATAGGCAGCAAGTTGTACCACTAGACCCTTGACACATCCCACCACTGGCACCTCTCTAGAATCCATGGAAGTACACTTCCCATATGCTGTTGTTACTTTGATGTTTAGCTCATTCATGACCTCTAGAGGCATAACATTACATGATACCCCTGAGTCAAACATGCATTTGTGCAACAATTTGTTCTCAATGATTAGGGTAGTGAAGAATGGATCCACATTCAGTGAGAATCTACCAAGGATGTTCCCAAATAAACCTCAGGTGGTTCATCTAGCTCTTTTGATGCTGGTGGTGCTTCTAGTTCTTCAATGATTGGTGGGGTCTCCATAATGTTTATGTTTCTACCTAGGGAAGTCTTCTCTTCTTTCAATCCCAAGTATTCAAATGCTCTCTTTTTGTGCTCAGGAATCCTAAGCAACTCAACAATTGGAACAAAGACTTTGATTTGAATTAAAACTTGGGCAATGTCATATGGGACACTCTTTGGCAAGTAAATATTAGAAGGAAACCTAACACACTCGACCGGTGGTACAAGATTTTTGAAAGCTTTGGCATAAGGAGGGGTATGATTTTTTTTGGAACTGTAGGGCTTTTGGTAGGTACATCTTTCTTAGGAGACTCTTTAGGATTGTTTGAAAGTAAGGGAGCTTTTGGATTTTCTTGAAGCCATACCCCTAATGACGGTCATGAATCCTCACCATTAATAATGTCAATCTAGGTTGGTGTTCGAAGGTTGTATGCATTAAGAGAAGAATATCTTGGAAAGCAAATCCTTTAAACACAAACCAAACTTGCATAAAATAAATCACACTTGTAGAAATTTAAAGGCACACTTGCAGAAATAAAGTTTGCATGAAATAAATCACACTTACATGAATTTATACACACTTGTAGGAATTTAAACACACTTGCATGAATTGAAATTTCTGAATTAAAAATAAACATAATTGAACGAAACACACCTGTAGGTTTACAACAAAAGTGAATTTTGACAATACAAAGATAAAAACAATACAACGTAATGAATTAAAGACAAATGAATAAAAATAAACATAAATACATAGATCCATATTTCTAGGAATGAGTGGCCAACTTATTCCATGGAAGAGGATTTAAATCATAGTTATGAGATCTTAAAACTACGAGAATATTTGAGAGGAAAGAACAAATCTTTATTTCTTGGGAGAAAAACATTACATATCTAAGTGTAGAAGGTTGCATTTATAAATCATGCATCCAACCTAATCCTTATTTTAGAAAATACAATATGATCTTATCTTTATTCCAATCCTAATAACTAAGATCTCTATCTACAAAAATATGGAGAGATATATTATTGAAGTCAAATCTTATCTCACTTATTTTAGGAAGATTTTCTCCAACATCTTCTCCTTGCTTTTCATAACAAGAATCATAATGATTTTATTCCTCTACATATTGGAAGGAGGATTATTCTCAAAATATGATTATTACCAAATACCTTTCTTGGATTTCCATTTGACTTTGTTGTTTTATACTATGGAACTTTTGATGCTTGTCGATATGCTTTTTCATCTTACTACGAGTTCACTAAAACTTAGATCTATCTTCATTGGTAAAACCTATAAAAAATATGAATGAAGTTTTTGTTAAAAAAATTATTTGAACAAAAACCTCTCTCATATTTTCCATTTGACTTTTCTCTGCTTTACATTATTTATGGAACTTTTAGCGCTCGTCGATACACTTTTCCTCGACTCGTAGCTCACTAAAATTTATATCTCTCTTCATTGGTAGAACGTGTAACAAATTTGAATGAGGTTTTTGTTTAAAAAAATTCTATGATTAAAAACCTCTCTCAGATTTTCCATTTGGTGTTTCTATTTCTATTTATGAAACTTTTAGTGCTCGTCGATACACGTTTCCTCATCCTGCAACTTACTAAAAGTTAGATCTCTCTTAAATGGTAAAACCTATAACAAATCTGAATGGTGTTTTTGTTAAAAAAAATTCTATGAAGAAAAAGATCTCTCATATTTTCCATCTGACTTTTATTTTTATTTTTATGGAACTTTTAGTGCTTGTCGATACACTTTTCCTCGGTGTGGCTCACTAAAAGTTAGACCTCTTTTCATTGGTAAAACTCAGTAACAAATATGAATGAGTTTTTTTAAACACATTTCTATGAACAAAAACATCTCTCAAATTTTCTATTAGAATCTTTGAATTTTCACAATCCCTCAAAACTATCACTCTGTTGATGCAAGTTCTAGAACTAAAGTTGTCATTCCTTTTATGAAAGTTCCGGAACTAAATCTGCAAGTTCCAGAACTAAATATGATTTTTCCATGAATTGAAAGTTATGGAACTAACTATCATTCAATTGATACAAGTTTTGGAACTAAATCAGCAGTTGCGAAACTAAAGCGCAAGTTCCGAACTAAACCCGCAAGTTCGGAACTAACTCTGTGAGTTCTAGAACTAACTCTACGTGTTCCACAACTAACTTAAAAAAACTATAACTTTTGCATGTGACCTCAGATTGAGATGATTATTTTTAAAACTTGCATAATTTTTTGAGAGGAATCAATATGATATCGATTTGATTTTCAATGTACTATTCATGATCAATTCCACTTTTCCCAATACTAGCATTATATTTCCTTTATGGCCTGCATACATAAGACTTTGCATATTTTCTAAAATAATCAATAGGATTAGTAAAAAAAATAGATAACAAAATATTTCCAAAGAATGAACAAGATATGTATCCTATACTCTATCTTAAGCAAACTATAAGTTCCTAGATTACATATAAATCCACTTTCATAGGTAACTTTGAAGGACAAAATAATGGTAATTTATGGCCAATTTATGGCCTCATCATTGCCCCACACTTAATCTTATGCATGTCCTCATGCATTAAATTATTATCTCCTCTTCTTAGATTCTTCTCGTATTGAGGACACGTTCTTGTGGATCTCCTTCTGCTGCTTTTGATTTCTTTCTTTTACAATAGGTTCTTGTGTGGATCTTCTTCTATTGCTTTTGATATTATTTCTTTTATAATAGGTTCTTGTGTGGATCTCCTTCTGCTGCTTTTGATTTATTTCTTTTACAACAGGTTCTTGTGTGGATCTTCTTCTATTGCTTTTGATTTCTTTCTTTTACAACAGTTCTTGTGTAGATATCCTTCATTGCTTTTGATTTATTTATTTTACAATAGTTTCTTGTGTGGAACTCCTTCTGTTGCTTTTGATATTCTTTTCTTTTACAACAGGTTCTTGTGTGGATCTCATTCTGTTTCTTTTGATCTCTTTTATTTTACAATAAGTTCTTATGTGGATCTCCTTTTGTTGTGTCTCATATTTAAAATCAAAATGCATAGCTCGTGCTTCTCCTTCTCTCCCACACCTAAGCTCATGCATGTCCTCATGCATGTTGTTTATTTATGACTACCCATAAATTAGACTCCAAAATTTTGATTACAAAGAGGTGCACATATTTTTCATATAAGTAGGGGAGATATGAATTTTATCTTACCTTCCTTGGAAATATTTAAAAGTGGATCTAGCTATAATAAAAAAACTTACAAGAAAGCTTAAAAATAAAATAGTATAACAAAATAACTTGATCACATCTCTAGTTGTCTTTTTCATCCTATTGTTAACATGGTCAAATAGTACCAAGAAGAAATCCACCAGGTAACAATTGATTTTATTTGAAGAAGAGTCACCTCCTTGCCTTTAATTGGCCAACAAGTTGGTTTTCCAATCATTTTTTTGCCTTTGATTGGCCAACAAGTTGGTTTTCCAATCAAAGATTTTTGATTTTATTTATTATTTTTTTTTGCCTTTGATTGGCTAGCAAGCTGGTTTTCCAATCAAAGTTTTCTGAATTTTTTTTGTTTGTCTTTGATTGCCCAAATAAGTTGGTTTTCCAATCAAAGATTTTTTATTTTTTATTTTTTTGCTTTGAAATGATAGCATGAGAAGGATTAGAGAAAAAATTGATCCATCATCAGACTATATTCATCAAAGTACAACTTGTGTAAAATAGGAAGCAATGTTTGAGATCTCATAAAAACCTTTTTACATACTTGGTAACTCCAAGAAGATTTCTAAAAATTGTGTATACAATTTCTAGGTATTCAAAGCTCATCTTAAATTGTGCATTATTAGAATCACCATAGTAATATTCAAATCATGGACTAGTGATCTTAGGAGATGGTTAATTGTTCTGAGAGAGTGAAGGTATCTGTGTGTCCTTTAAAAATCTACATGCTCCTTGGTTGATATTGTTAGTGCTCCAAAATCTACATGCTTTGGTATCAAAGACAACTCTGTAAATTCTTATAGATCTAGTCATCGATGTTAGTACATAAATTTTTTTTTCCTTGATATTCACAATAATTGATTCTTAATGTTATACAAGTATATACAAAATGAAGAAATTGAAAGACATGAAAACAAATTTTTCTAGTGGATAAGGTTCGAGGATTGAATTTTATCATGGGATGAAAACTAATTTGGATGAGTGGATTTATTATGAGTGATTTTTTTATTTTGGGTCTAATGAAATCCATGAATATGGATGGACTTAACTAGAAATGCTACCACTTCATTATTACAAACCGGATAAGCCAGTTTTTTACTAAGGTTATGTGTAATAAGATCACTAATTTTTTAGTTTATACAAGAGGAAATGGTGGTGGTTATCAAGCATGGCATATGATATTTCATCAACTAGATCTACTTCCATATTCAATATCATAATCTACCATTTCCATATCTGAATTCTCTGTTCATACCATTATAGCTTCTTGATCAAACATCACAGTCATTTTTCTTATACATAGAGTTAGTTTTTGGGGAGATATTTACAATGTAATAATCATAATTTTAGAAATGAAATTTTAGTCTACTTGTGCAGAAATAAAAGTCTAAAGAAACTACTTACCAAATTCTTCCTGTCACAGAATTGCTAAAAGGTATTCTATTGTCACTAGAATATTCTTTTAGAGAACTTTAAATCTCCTAATAACACCGTGTCCCTAGAAACGGCACCAAAATGATGAAGGCCATCAATCCTCACCATTAATAATGTCAATCTAAGTTGGTGTCCGAAGGCTATATGCATTAAGAGAAGAAAATATTGGAAAGTAACTCCTTTAAACACAAACCAAAATTACATAAAATAAATCACACTTGCAGAAATTTAAAGGCACACTTGTAGAAATAAAGTTTACATGAAATAAATAAAACTTACATGAATTTAAACACACTTACGAGAATTAAAACACACTTGCATAAATTGAAATTGTTGAATTAAAAATAAACATAATTGAACGAAACACCTGCAAGTTTACAATAGACTAAATTTTCACAATACAAAGATAAAAATGATACAACAGAATGAATTAAAGACAAATGAATAAACATAAACATAAATACATAGATCCATATTCCTTGGAATGAGTGGCTAGCTCATTCCTTGGAAGAGGATTTAAATCATACTTCGATATTTTAAAACTATAGAATATTTGAGAGGAAAGAATAGATCTTTATTTCTTGGGAGAAAAGCATTACATATCTAAGTGTGGAAGGTTACATTTATAATTCATGCATCCAACCAACTCCTTATTTTAGAAAATACAATCTGATCTTACCTTTATTCCAATTCTAACAACTTAGATCTCCATCTCCACAAAATATGGAGAGAGAGAGATTATTGAAATCAAATCTTATCTCACTTATTTTAGGAAGATTTTCTCCCAAATCTTCTCCTTGCTTTTCGGTAACAAGAATCATAACGATTTTATTTCTCTACATTATTGGAAGGAGGATTTTCCTCAAAATATGATTTTTACCAAATACCTTTCTCAGATTTCCATTTGACTTTGTTGTTTTTGACTGTGGAACTTTTGACGCTTATGTCGATATGTTTTTTCTTTGGACTTTATTTCACTAAATGTTAGATCTCTCTTCATTGGTAAAAGCGTAACAAATTTGAATGAGGTTTTTGTTAAACACATTTCTATGAACAGAAAAATATCTCATATCTTCCATTTAAATTTTCATTTCATTTATGGAACTTTTAGTGCTCATCTCGATACACTTTTCCTCGACTATATCTCACTAAAAGTTATATCTCTCTTCATTGGTAAAACATATAGTAAATATGAATGAGGTTTTTGTTAATCAAATTTATATGAACAAAAACCTCTCTCATATTTTCCATTTGATTTTTTTGTTTATTTATGTAACTTTTAGTGCTCTTTTGATACACAATTCCTGATTCCTCAGATTTCTGACTCACTAAAAGTTATATCTCTCTTCATTGCTAAAACCTGTAACAAATATGAATGAGGTTTTTGTTAAAAACATTTATATGAACAAAAACCTCTCTCATATTTTCCATTTGACATTTTTATTTCTATTAATGGAACTTTTAGTGTTCATCCGATACACTTTTTTCCTCGGACTACAAATGACACTAAAATTTAGATCTCCCTTCATTGGTAAAACCTGTAACAAATATGAATGAGGTATTTGTTAAACAAATTTCTATGGAAAAAAACTCTCTCATATTTTCCATTGGAATCTCTGATTTTTCACAATCCTTTAAAAACTATCATTCCGTTGATGCAATTTCCGGAACTAAAGTTGTCACTCATTTTATGCAAGTTCTGGAACTAAATATGCAAGTTATGAAACTAAATATGATTTTTCTATGAATTGAAAGTTCTGGAAATAACTTTCATTTAATTGATACAAGTTTTGGAACTAAATCTGTGAGTTCCAGAACTAAACCTGCAAGTTCCGGAACTAACTCTACGAGTTCCGTAGCTAACTTAAAACAACTATAACTTTTGCATGCGACCTTGGATTGAGATGATTCTTGTTTCAAAATCTCATAATGTTTTGAGAGGAATATGAATATTTAATCATATTTGATTTTAAATGTACTATTCATGATCAATTCCACTTTTCGCAATACTAGCATTATTTTTCCTTTAAGGCCTGCATACATAAGACTTTGCATCTTTTACCAAATAATCAATAGGATTAGTCAATAAAATAGATAATAAAATATTTTCAAAGAATGAACAAGATATATATCATATACGATATCTTAAGAAAACTATAAGTTTCTAGATTACATATAAATCCACTTTCATAGGTAACTTGGAAGGATAAAATAATGATAATTTATGGCCTTATCATCCCCTTTGACAACCTTACTTCTTGTGTTATATTACTTCTCTTGAGAAACAACAACATTCATAAGTAACTATCGATCTTCCTTAGATGGGATTCCTCCATCATACTTCTTTATCATGAAAGCCCTTAAGTATTGACATCATTATTGGGAATTCAAAAGTTTGTACAAAATTTATTTCTAAAGCATGAGTAGGAGGAAGAATGGGGTACCCTATGAATGCAATCCCAAAATGTGGTAGCAAGCACAGGCACTTATCACCTCGATTAAAGTTGCCCCTTGTTGTGAGCTCATGGAACAATCTATCATGCATACATCATCATCATTATTATCATCAACTTCTTCTTCTTCCTATTTATCTTCTTCACAAGGAGCATGGGGCATGAAACATATGTCACACCAATGAATGAAATCCGTCTCCTCCATAAAAACAAATTTAGTAGGCAAAGGATAAGGCACCATTCTATTTTCTGTACCTTGGGACTGCTTATTTTAAAATCCAACAGTCCCTTACCTCTATCATAAGATATTTGGTGACTTGTGAACCTATCCTAACCTTACTGCTTGTGCTGACCTTGTGAGCTCGCCCAATTCCTTTCTCATCCCAGGCTAGTTTGTAGGAAATTTCTTTGATAGCCACTACCAAATTCCTCACGACTTCTTCCAAATCAACAACCTTGCTTGTTCGGGGTTTCTCTGGGTTAATCAGTTTTACACCCTCCCTCTTTGGAGGCTTTAAATCACCTTGATGTTACTCTCAATTTGTAGGGCCATGGTGAATGCTGTCTCAAATTAGTAGTGTTTTTGTCCCTAAATTAGTAAGTATCCTTTTTATCAAATGCATTTGAATATTTGATCAAACATGATTCATCACATGGCCTTATCCTAACATTAAATCTCCTTAAGGTTTTATTAAACCTTGTGTTGAAATCATGTACCGACTCATTAGGATTATTTTTATGTTTTGAAATTATGTCAAAAAAACCTAGGGTCGAGTTCTATCACCATACTGCATGCATCTAAATGAATTTCTCATCTCTATCCAAGATTGATAGAATTATCTAGCAAAGCTTTATACTAGTCCTTGCACCCTCTTCCAAAGCATGGATAAATAGTTTGATACATACATCTTCATGTTCAATCTCAAATTATTCCATCATATTGATAAAAAGCTTGAGATGTTGATCACCAGTTATAACATTGTTTCCTTGGAACTTAGGTAGTCTGTTCCTTACTTCTTGGTGAACTACATTTGGATAACGAGACATCCCTACAAAATTTATAGATCTAAAGGTGTTTACAAAAAAGGGGTCTAGGTGGAGGTAAGGCCATGTTGTTTTGAGGAGGTGACCTAGGAGGTGTGAAAAATTGATAAGGGCAGAGGGTCTTTGAAATACATGAGTATAACTTTCAAAATGGATATCCCCTAAAGGCCTTATTTCCTGTAAATCCCTATCAACTTCAAAAAGATAGGGGCAAAATGAGAAGCAAAATTTTCAAAATCAAATGAAGTCCCCTCTCCATTTGGGGAATTCAATTCCACAAAGAGGCTACCTAATTCAGAAGCACCTAATTTGTAGTCTTCAATAATAGGCCGATCACTTTCATCAATGGATATCCCTTTTCTTGTCTGCTTTGATCTCCAAAAATCTCGAGGATTTTCTTCCTTCTCAATTTGTTTTTCCCACTTTGGAAATAATTTCCTAGTAGAATCCCTAGCAAATAAATATATTCTTCCTTCCAGCTTTTCAAAGGTTGGCAAAAATTTCACTTGATCGAGGTTAAGATCTTTTGGTAGTTATCAATAATCGGATCACGGGAGTCCCCACTAAGGATTTCACCTTAGTTGTGTAAATGCACTAAAATATGATTTGTCAAATGTCTTTGATGCTTGAAGCTGGAAATGGGATGATCTAAATTTTTTTAACTAGATTTATCAATGAAAGCTAGTGTACTAGGTGTGGAAACCTGAAATAATTACACACAAAACTTGAAGCATATAGGAAATTATTTTACCAGGGTTTGAATATGAACTACACTCACAATGTTCTGCGGTGGCACCACTATTGGTGAAGGTGTTGGTACCCAAATTGATTCTCCCTCAAAGTATGAGAAGTGTCATAGGTTTAGCGGGAAGCTTAAAGATAGATAGATCATGATGTGTCATTTTATAGATAGGGATGGGATCTAACTAGCCCTTGATCATTCGAGATCTTTGAGAAATGGATAGCACCCTCAAGAGGATTTGATCTATCATCATTGTTTTAGGTTGTGCCTTTTAACCAAGGTAAGAGAACCCTTTTGTAGCCTATAGTTTATGGAGGATATGGAGATATCCTTGTTAATAAAGTTGTTAAGGAGACCTTGAAGAAAATATGATCAATGCAACAAAATCTAACTCTCACGAGTTGTCACTCTAGATAGTGGAGATATTCTCTAGGCAAGGTTTAGGCTACTAGAGACATTTGGAATCTTGATTGTTTCTGCATCTTTTAGTAGTAAAATTTGTGCATTTGTATACACACATGATAAACAAGAGGTATTATGGGTAGGATTAATTGTTTTGAATGAATTTTGTGGGAGGTGAAGCAAGATAAATTTGATTATACCTAATCTTTGATAACTTTTGCAAAATGGAAAACCAAACCAACAAAATGCCACAGAGAAACTAAAATGTTTCTTTAACCAGAATATGTTCTTAAATGGAGGCCCAAATTATCACGTTTTCATACAATCTATGAGATTCTAACATAAAGGCTTGAGTTGGAAAGCCCAAAAAAACATTAAGATCTGAGCCCAATCTCACCTAAGGTACACCTAGAGGCTTACAGAAAATCTTTGTCAACAGATGAGAGAAAAGTGATTTTAAATAGTTTATTTCACTCCCGGATGAAAGGTCTTTAGAGAAATGAAATTGCAGATGCCACTAAACTATCACAAGGATTGAGACATGTGTGATTCAAAAAAATTGACACAAGATTGCAACAGGAATAAGAACAACTATTTGTAGACATTCAGAAGTAAAGCCACACATTTTGCATAAGATCCACATAGAATAACCCGAGTTTTATTAAATTTATCAGCAAGGAAAAGTTTCTAGAACAATATCAGAGCTTGTCAATGTCAGTACACTCACAACCACCTTGACATGATCAAATTCAATACAAAAGAGATATATATGCTTCTCAATCAGCTTCTCAAAAGGATGGGCTCTATCAAGCCTTTTTCTATTAGGAAAATCAGTCCCGACCCCTCACACTCCAACCATTTGCACGATAAATTTTTTCCATTTATAACATTTACAACAGAGCCTTTTCCCCCCAAAAATCTAGACATTGAGTGCCACTAGTGCTTTCCATGATCACGATTGTGATTCCCAGAATCAGATCTACAAAAATTCACTAGGTGCTCAGGGGGGCATATCTCTTCAAAAATCTCCGCATTCAACTCCTTCCTCTAGCAAATCACTCTTCCTTCTATTCGCCAACCACTTCTGCCCCTAATCTGTCAAATCTAGTTCCTTGCATGCTCGGGAGAAGAAAAAGGAAAATTAGATCAAGCTCGATAGTCAAACCATTTTAATGGCGAAAGACTTCTCCATATCTCCCCCACGAAACTTAGATATCAAAATTTACTCCCCTCCCTACTTGGCGTGTAGGAAATACCAAGAAATAATGAAGACTTGCACTTCTAGGAGTTTTTCATTAAAAATGGGGGGAAAATATGATTCAGACTCACAACTTCCGTTGATCTCTACTTTGAATTTGGGCCGTCCATGTGGAAGATTCAATTTTGAAATAGGCTTGGTGGGATTCCTTTTACTTTTTACAAGCTTTTGAAAAAATGGGAAAAATTTCCATTTTCCTTTGCATCTCCGCCCTTGAGAAATGATCTGGTGTGTCACGAGGTGGGTCCCAAAGGAAATGCGGCCAAATTCGATATTTCACCTCCCTTTTGGAAAAGGGAAATTTTTCAAATTTTCCACCGTAGCTCCACTCTTCCTCTTTTAGTCTCTGATGTGGGTCCCAGCGAGCCCCAATTCCTTTTTAACTTTCAACTACTTTTAGCACAAAGGGAAAATTTTCAATTTTTCCTTCAAAGGTCCACATCTCTGCCATTGACTAGAGATAAGCTTTGACCCTTCCTTTATCAGGCTTGTGGGCCATTTTTTATATTTTAACCCTTTTGAGGATAAGAAACAAAATTTTTTAAGTTACCCCCGATGGTTCGGTTCCCCACCACTTTTGACTTTTCAAATTTCCATGTGTCACAATGGAACATCTTGAGATGGTTCCAAAAATTTGAGACCTTGAAAGAGTGTGGGCTCGCCACGTGTCTGCTCTAGAAATATTTGTCTCAAGGCTTGAAGCTCGTGAGAAGGTTCCATGTGTCGAAGTCAGGAAATCTCCTTTGGCCGTTGAAAAGTCCAAGCAAAATGAAAAGTGAGCGGAGGCCTCCAAGTGTCCTCCTGGCGCTTCTTTAAAATGAAACTCAAGGGTCGGTCCCCAAACATGCGCGGTTCCTCCACATGTCCTAGGCCTCCCAAAACCTTTTGAAAAAATACTAAGTATGGGAAGACCTAGCGAAGCCTCCACGTGTCTCCATGGCACAATTTCAAAATGGTGCCAAAGTTTTAGACCCTGAATGAGTGTGGGCTCACCACATGTCCCTATCCCACCAAACTATATTAGCTGTATAAAAATTTTTCTAAGTCAAAGTGGAGCAGTGGAGACCTCCACGTGTCCTCTCAGCGCTACTCCAAGGCCAAACCAAAAAGTAAATCTTCAAATGAGCACCGCTCCTCCACGTGGAAAAATTTCTAAGTGGAGGTAATTCATAAAATTTTTGAAGTACCCTACCGAGTTGCGTCCAACCAAAAGAGGCCACATTCCCTATTGATGCAAGGATGTAAATTTGATTGGAAGAAACACCGTCAAACCATAAAATGGAGAAAAATGACCACTTGAGCTCGGAGATGAAATTTTCTCCAGGAGGACGAGAAATTAGAAATTTTATTACAAGGATCAAATATGCTTTTTCGAGCTACATCCATTCATTTTTCTTCAAGTATTTAGGGAAAAACAAAAAGGACAACAAGATGGGGGCGAGACTTTTTTGAGCACCAACACGAAGAATGCTTGACATGTTGGAGAAGATTTGAAGAATGGAGGTTGGCATGGTTCAGTCAAGGGCTATAACACAAATGAAGGCATTAAAAATTGGTTGCAGGGCATCTTTTCTATAGGAAGGCCCTTTTCCAAGACACTTTATCCCATAGGAGAAGCTTGAATTCATGGTTGAAATGCTGCCTCAACTTGCATAGTGGACTGAGGAGATAGAAGCATATGAGAAAAATGCAAGATAACCTTGTCAATGGGTAAGTCAATCACCAAATCCTTATGCTCCTTTTTCTCCATCCCAAGCTTTATCATTTCAGCAGTATCAAGATTCAAGCCCATTGTATGCTTCCCCAAGTGTTGATTTCCTTTCTCCATCTTCTGAGTCTGCCATCCCATCTTAATTGTTCTTCCCTTTTCCCATGCCTTTTCCCTTCCAAATCCAAGTCCCCTCCACAAGGCCAAAAGCAATACCTTCCCTCCACCACGAGATAAACAAACAACTAGTGGATAACCCACCCATAAATCCTCCTACTTTCTGTAGTCCATGTCGAGGAGAGACTCAAAATATCCAACCAAGGGGAGAAACAAGAAAGAAGAGCCAAGAAAAGAAGAAATGATTAATATCTTAGTGAGCTTGGATCTTAGATTTTTCCTTCCAAATCCAAGGGATTGATAAAATAACCTTGATGGAGAAAACCATGGAGGAGGTGAGAGCCAAGCCACAAGTGGTGGAAGATTTAGGATTGATAAAATAACCTTGAGCCACAAGTGGTGGAAGATTTAGGCGTAGCACAAGCAGGAAGAAGGAGCTATCCCAAATCCAAAAGAGAAGGAGTGCATTTTGGTTGTGGAGAAGAACCATACAGTTCCAACGGTTTCAACTATAGAGAAGGCCATAGAAGAATCTTTAGTTCTTCCTCCCACTTCATCCCCTAGAAACTCTAATGTCGAAGAAGATTTTGATCTTTCAGACTTCATGTTTGAAGATGAGGGGAACCATGGTGAGAAATTTATAGATCAAGAGGACACCATAGAGGAGGTCAAACATGCACGGTAGGACAATAAGGAGTTATATTATCTATCTAACTTGGAGGATTTCTTTGATGGAGAGGAGCCCAAGGAGATCACATCATTTTCTCCTCCATCATCCACCTTCCAAGAACATGAGTCCTTGCCATGGAGGAGAGCATTCAAGGAAAATAGCCTACACTTCATAACAACCCTCTGGAACTAAGGTTAGAGGATCCTAATCTTCCATGTTCTTCTCAAGATGAGGAAGGAAACAAGTGATGGCATCATTTCTACACCAGTCATCAAGGTAGAGGATAAGTTGCTTATAGAGGCAATGTAAGGCAAAAATCAACATGCAAGTAGCCTCTTTTTTCAAGAAGGTCCATGAATAAGACTCCATTTTTGGAGTCGAATTTCAGAGAAATGGGTACATCCATCAAATCAGACCATGCCCAATCAAATACTTGGCTTCATTGGAGCCAAAAGAGGAGTTTCCACTAGTCATGCTTGCTCCTGAGCATGAGGATGAGTTTGAGTACCAAGGATCAGTTACAATGCCTCATTAATCTAAATATAGAGCAACTAAAAGAGGTATTTGTCTTGTTTATAGTTGATACCTTGATGATTTGGGTGGAGGATCGACCTCTTGTCAATTTTTCACTCATAATAATAGCCATGTTCAACACCAAATCATATACATGGCTGCCTATTTTGAGAAAGGAAGCTACATCTCCCTGCAAGTTATAGGATTTGTTTGAGTTCCCTTTGCTTTTAGTTAGTGTAGAGTAGGTAAGTTTTCTTGTAGTAGAAGAAGTTCTCATGCACACCCTGTATGTCTTATTTAAGGCATGTATGTTTTTAAATAGTTTGTATATTACTTTTGTTCGTATTGATTTAGTCGATTGTGCACTTCATCATACTCTTCGATTTGTTGTAGTAAGAACCTCATATTTGCATGTGATCAGTTGTTAATTTCAAAAGAAAGAACATGCAGAGCAACTAAAATAAGGTTTCAAGACAGTCCATTTCTAGAATAGGTGAAGTCCCAAGTCATGACAATTTTCTACTCTTAGAAACTTCATTTTCAATATTTTCTTATGAAAATTGAGAGTACAAAAAGCGAGGTAGGTTTAAAATTCAAAATGTAAGATATGCATCAAAGGCTATCATTCATTACTCCATGTCTAATGGATGCTTCAGGAAATTGATCTTTTCAACTAGTAGGTAGATGATCCCGTGAGTCACCAAATTGTTATCCAATTTTTCCCCTCATTAAAAGTTTGATAAAAAATGACCTTTCACACCGAGAGAAATGAAAAGGCCGGTTCAGTTGTGAGCTCACATTCGATCCGAAAAAATCAAGTAGCGAAAGGGTCGACAATGGAGAAGCAAGGTAAAAAATTAGTGGCCAAACAATGTTAAAGGAGATCAGACCTCAAGAGGAAGAAACAATGGAGAAAGGATCAACGTTTTCAAACTTAACATTTTCATGGATCTCGGGAAATGGACAGTTGAAAAAAACAAAGCTAACTTGGTAAGTAAAAAACGATCCTAGAACAATTCAAATCAAAGAAAATAAACAAAATTATGGAAGGCACCACGTGTCAGCTCGACTCAATTCCAAGAAGTGAAAAGGAAAGGAAAAAGAACCACGGAAGGTACCACATGCCTCATTGGTGCAACATCAAAGGTGTGAAACAACTAGGGTCCTCAAATGAGTGCGGGATCTCCATGTGGTCGAGCCTAAGAAAGGCGAGAACTAGCGGTTGAAAATTCTCGGCATGGGAAGATCCAACGAGAATCCTCCACGTGCCTCTTGGCACAACTTCAAAGGTGTGATAGGCAACCGAGGTCCCCAAGCAGTGTAGGCTCTCCATGTGGTTAGAGCCAAAGAAAGTTACGCTTGAATGTTAAAAATTCTAAGATCCAGTGGAAGCCTTGACATTCCTCATCGGTGTAACTTCAAAGGTGGGAAAAAAGCAAGGTCCCCAAACGAGCACAGGCTCTCTACGTGGTTAGAGCCCGAGAAAGTTACACCGGCCATTAAAAAGTCTAAGAGCCATCAAATCCTCCACATGCCTCATCAGTGCAAATTCAAAGGTAAAACCCAAAGGCAGGTCCCAAAATGAGCGCAAGCCCTCCACGTGGTCGAGATCCCAAAAGGAAGAACCAGCCGTTGAAAATTCTAAGCATGGGAAGAGTCAGCGGAAGCCTCCACATGCCTTATTGGCATAACATCAAAAGTAAAATCTAAAGGTAGTTCCTAAATGAGTGTAGGCCCTTCACGTGTCTAGGGTCCAACAAATTTTCTCCTAAATTGGTGGAAAAGACAAAACACAAAGAAGGAAAACTAGACTCGTAGACGATGCCAAGTGTCCCACTTATCCGCAACTTTAGGAGCTAACTACAAAGGTCCAGCATGAAAAGGGGTTTTGACATTATATATAGTGGGGCCCTTTACTCACCCAAGGGAACGAAGCAACATGTTCGCAGACGGTGTCAAGTGTCGTGTTGTTGCATTCCCAAGACCCTATAAGGTAGCAGAAAATCATAAGATGCATGGGGATTCCACATGGATCTTACATGGATAGACTCCAAACCCAAAGCGGTTTGAAAAAATTAGCTAAAGATCAATTCAATGAACGATGAATCATGAAGCCGACAAAGAATTTTAAATACGGTCCGCCATTTTTGAGGTTGTCGGGTTTCTCACCTACCATCATAATGAAGTATGGGCTTCCTTTCTTTCCCAACAAGGAACATTAATGGAGGCATGGGTTTTTCAAAAACCCATCATTGTTGAAGGTGAATTCAATGTGTTTCTTGGGTAGTTGAGGGATGATTTTGAAATTCTCTTCCCCACTTCTCTTTCATTCTTTCTATATATTGTACGGAGGGGCATTTTTTAAAAGGTTGGTCATTTTTCTCTCTTTCCCCCTCTCTCTTTCTTCCCTACTAGGGTTGAATGTGGAGCTTAAGCCTCCTCTCTTTGCTTTGTAATGGCATTTTCTTGCCTCTTGCCCACTAATGATGTACTGTGTGAATTTATGGAGCAATAAAATATGTTTTGTGATGCAATTTGTGCATCTTTTGCTTATTTTATTGTATCTTCTTGCCTCTCACAATTGTAGGGTATAATGTGCATGTTTTTTATGTCTATTACAGGTTTTGAGAGATTTGTTTAATGGGTTTGAAGTTGTGTTCTATGTGAACTTTATCTTTGGTCTGTGATGCATATTGTCCATCCTCTCCACTGGTCACCTTTCTCCATTTCAGGTAGTTGAATTTGTGATCAAGAACCTCCTTCTCTGGTGTATCACTACTTTAGTGTAGGCTTTTGTTTTCATGTAGTCTCTCTCCCTAGTCCCTTGGAAAGTTAGATTAGGATTAGATAGTTTGCTTGCATTAGAGTAGTTTGTGACAGGTAGTTTAGGAGCAAGAACCAACTTTCTCTGGAGGGTCATCTCAAGCCCGCAAGTCCCACAACTTGAGAGATGATCCAATGTTATGCGAATTACGCCACATGCCCCATTCAAAATCAGGCCATTTGGAGGGTGATTTGATTTCGTATCAATAAGTCCTTATCCTACATTTAGCATTCCTTTAATGGGCAAGACACACATCCACTCGAAGTCACCATTTGAAGAATGCTTGGGATATCTAGCTACAAATCCATGGACATAGTAGTTGAGTAACAAGATGAGGATGAAACATGAAAAACAAAGGTGACTAGAGAAAAAAAATTCATTGAGAGGATCTAGAAAATCTATCTCAAATTCAAAGAACAACTAGAGAAATTTCAAGCCAAGTACCAAGCTAGGAATGATCATCATAGAAGGGAACATAAGCTTCATAATTGAGATAGAGTTTGGATTTAATTGAGCAAGGAGATACTACAATTTCAAGCATGCAATCTCAAGCCACTACAATATGGCCCCTTCACCATATTGGAGTAGGTCAGAGAAAATTCCTTTCAACTTGATTTACCATCATTTATGTTGATGTACTCTGTAGTAAATTGTGAGAATTTGAACCTATATGAGCCATAAATGCTAGACAAAGATGAAGGACTACATTTTCTACCTTCCATTGAGGAATGTATCTTAGAATCACGAGGAAAATTGGATGAGGATGCAATGCTGCAATAGAAGGTTAGAGAGACTACGAGAGGTCCATAGGACTCTTGGCAGATTGGACTAAAAGGAAATACACCAAGGAAGGCCCAAAGTGGTACTTGAAGGAGCAAGTGAGGGAATTATTTCCTCATCTACTCCCCTACTAAGATTTTATCGACCAAAAGGATCCTAAACAGGGGAGGTGTGATCCATAAGGATCCAAAATGACTTTACTTCATTAGATCAATTAACACAAAGAAGGAAAAATAATACACAAAGCTTTTATCTTTATAGTAACAAGACCACTTTGCTCTGTATAGAGTGACGATTACTGAGAACCGCCGCCCAACTAGGGTGGTGGTCCTAAGACCGCCTAGGTCTACATTTGGTGGAAGTCCTAGCTACTTTAGATAGAAAATAAAAATATGAAACAAACAAACCAAAATTTGGAAGGTTTTCTGTGTTTCTTCTCCTCCATGACATTTCCCATTCTCCAAAGGCACAGAGGACATGAGAAAGGCTATAAATACATGTTTGTAGAAGATAACAAGGCATCGAAGCATGAAAGCAAGTGAACAAGAAGTTCTTAGTGATGGAATTGTGTTTTTAGAAGAAAGGAGTGTTAGGACAAAGCAAACAAGTAATTGGGAGGAAGTTTGAGATATTATCTACTTCTCTTTGATACTTATTATAATTTTTGTACTTATTGTTTTGAATTGGCCAATAAAAGTGGGAAGAAAGATCAATTTCCCTTTTTGACTGGTTTTTACTCTTGTGGACGTTTCCAGGATAAAACGTGTTGGTGTTTATGAGTTTATATTCTTTCCTTTCCTACAATTGTGGATTCTAAGCATAAGAAAAATTCATTCACTAGATATCTCTGTCATTTTCTAATAGAAAGTAGAACATCAACATTAATTTTTGATTTTGTGGATAATTCCGAAGTTGAAGAGTTTACGAGATCAACAATAGGCTCCAAACTCCACCATATGGTGTAGATATTAGCTTGTTTGATTGACATCTCAAAGACAAAAATAGAAATAATTCTTAGTGATGGTAAAATGGATGTCAACTATAAGATTGTAATTATAAATTAACACATTCAATTATACTAGAGCCAACTACCACCATCTCCTTTCAACCCCATCTACTGTGCTCCCTCCTCTTAAAGTGATTAATGCCGCACCTCAAATTTAACGCCTATTTGAATTTTCCGGATAACTTCAAACTTGAATTTTACATTCATTTGATTATCACAAGACAAATCAGCTTTAAATTTGACAATTTGTTTAACCCTATAGATTTTTTTTTAATATAAATTAATGAAAATAAACTATTATAGATATCTTATATATGTCTATCTAAAATACAACAAAAGATGTCGATTTCAAGGAAACCTATCTAGGTATGCTAAATTAGTATAGATATACCAAAAAATACAATAAAAATTAATATAATAAATCTATTATTATAAATATACATATACGAAATACATAAATATTAATTGTATGGTTCTTAGTCTAATCTTTTTCACATGCCACACTTTAATAACTTTATTAAATAAAATATCGACTTCCCATGGATTTGTGGCACATGTAATCAAATTAGTTACATATTTGTGTCGGTCCCAAAACTATTGAAGAAAAAACAGCCAAAACCTTACAACATGGACAAGATATTTTAATTATTAATTGATTTTTCGAAGAAAAAGGAAAATAAATTAATGACAATCGATGCAAGTCAAATTTATTGATTAATAGTAATGTGATGGTAAAATAGACATAAAATTTAACTTGAAAAATAAAAGTTAACATATCACTCAATTACAACTATGTAATATAATTATTATTTAATAATGTATATGCAAAAATAAAAAACCTCATATTGATATCAATATATTTGATAATAGTTTCTAGTAAACACTCATAATTTTAAAAGTCCTTCCAGTCCATACACTCCTTCCAATCCATACACAAACAATTTTTTTATGACTAAATGCTTTTACGGAGCTATGAATCGGAGGGTGAGTCCCCAACCATCCAAAGAGAAGAAAAGAGAAGAAGAAGAAGGGAGATGGGTGGGCTGAAAAATAGCCAACCGAGAAGAAGGGAGGACGAAGGATAAAGAAGAAACAATGTCAACAAGAACTGACATTGGGGAAGAACAGGAGAGAAGGGAAGAGACCAAGAACACTTTGGATAAACAGCTCCACCAGAAGGAAAACCAAAATATCAAAGGTACTAAGTACTGCATGGAGATTTGCTTCTAGAAGAAGAAGACCGAATGCTTCGCTAGCACAATCTTTGATTTTGTTACTGTTTGTTTCTATAGTGTTCTACCTTTTCACCTATTTAGGAGAAACTTTGTTGGACCCTAGACACGTGGAGGGCATGTGCTCATTTGGGGACCTGCCTTTGGATTTTACCTTTGAAGTTGCACTGATGATGCATGTGGAGGCTTCTGGTAGCTCTTCCCATGCTTAGAATTCTCAATGGTGGTGCAACTTTCTTGGGATCTAACCATGTAGAGCCCGTGCACTTTTTTACGAATCTTTCTTTACTGCTTGTTTCTATTATGTTCTTCCTTTTCCACCTATTTAGGAGAAACTTTTTGGACGCTAGATACATGGAGGACTGCGCTCATTTGGGGACATACGTTTGGATTTTACCTTTGAAGTTACACTAATAAGGCATGTGGAGGCTTCCTGGCTCTTCCCATTCTTATAATTTTCAACGGCTAGTGTAACTTTCTTGAGCTTTAAGAACTTGGAGATCTGCCCTCATTTGGGAATATTTATTTTAAGAATCAAACCAAAATTGCACTGAAGAGACACATGGAGGCTTCCACTAGCCTTTTTATACTTAGCCAATTTGGGCCTCGAGTGAACAAATAAGCGCTTTAGCTTCGAGGAGGGATGAGTATGGAAAACTTCAAAGAGATGGTGGTGATCAATTTCAGCCATCGTGACCTCTTCTAGAAACTCACAACGTAGATAAACAAAGGAGAATCCTAAAAACACCATAGTTGGAGGATGGGAGACCATATTGCTAAGCATGAAGCGAGAAGATGATTAGTAAAAAGAAATGCTCACACGGGATTTGTGCGTCATTTATGCGGGAAGAAAACCACTCATGTGAAATGATAGAAGGGAGCCCACACCACACTTTTGCATCACTATAAATTTTTATGGCTATAGGATAATCAATCGCTTGGTTAGCAAAAAGATCCATGACATAATTAGCTTCTCAAAAAACATGTGTGATGTGCCAACTGCTCAGTTTCCCGAACCAATAGAGGATGTTGGAAATGAATGGGTTGAGTTTCCAAGAGGGGCCGACGCTTTAGCAATGGCCTATATGATGATTTTGGAGTCCCCTTCGATGAAAAGTGAGTCACAACAGTGGATGTTTAGTTTAACACCTTAAAGGAGCGCTTGAGCTTTGAGCATATGCATGTATAGTCTCGAAGGGGAAAGAGCTAGCTGAAATAAGGAAACCTTTATCTCTTCTAAGGATGCAACTGACATTTGATTTACAAGGGTTACCCCGAGGCCGCATCAAAATTTAATTTCCAATAGCCCAAAGGGGGAGGCCGCCATTTAACAATCCTTTTCATAAATTTCTCCACTTGGGAAAGGCCACATTTGATGATGGAACCAAAGTGGGATTTTAATGAGGGACCAATATTTCCGATGACAAATTGATCACACGAGGAGAAAAGAGGATTATTATGGCTATTTTTACTAACTTTTTCAGAGATGGCTGCTTCTAATTTGACAAGAAAACTTGCATTAAGAAGACTGCTCATGGAAAAGATGCAAGTTACGCTCCCACCAAATGTGCCAAATTAGGAAGAAAGGAGCTATGGCCTAAATAGAACTGAGGGAGCTCTCTTGTCCCATCTTGGGCCAAGAAAGGAGAGTATCAATGATATTGTTACATGGAGCCCAAGCTAAATTAAGCTTAGCTAAAACCCAGTTCCAGCTCTCAGAAGAAAAAGTGCAGAAAAGGAGAAGATGATTAATATCCTCCTCAACTTCCCCACAAAGAACACATTTACAAGGACTGGAATATCCCCAAGATCTTTTGCATACAGAAGTGAGGATTTTCCTTTTAAGAACAAGCCAATCAAACAATGCTACTTTGGGTAAGATGGAGGGATTCCAAAGCAAATAGGAACAGGAGTACCTTTACAGGACATGGAAATAAAAAAGAATTTAAACCTATTAACAATAAAAAAATAATAACATTTTGGTTATTAATTTTAATTGATAACAATTAAAATAATAATAATTTAGAATGGTTTTTTTTTTACTAAGAGAAATATGCCAATGCCTATCTTATAGAAATCTATGTAGAATATGCTTAGAGGTATAGTTCTAAAGTGCCTATTCCTCTTATGTAAAATTTATAATTATTTATAACTTATTATATTATACAATTGATAAACTCTAATATAATAATTTATCATTATATTAATAGTAAATTTATTATTAATTATAATATAATAACATAATTATTATTTGTTATTGAAACAAAGTCACCTACCTAAAAATGATGACAAAATTTAAATCAATATTGTTAATAAATAAATTTATAATTACAAATATATAAATGGAGGAAACAATTCTACTTATATATCAACTGACATCTTCATTAATATGAAAATAATCATTTATTACTTCCTAAATATATTAAATATCTTATGTGGGAGCATAACTTGTCTTGAAGGCCATAACTTATGATTCGAAATTTTGAACATCTTGAAATTTTCCAAGGTGGTAGATCTTCATTAGTAATATGTTATACTTAGCTTTACCTACCAGGGTTGAAGTCATTTCGGTATATTTTCAGGTCCGGATTCCTTCATCTAGTGGTCTAAAATGGGCTCCGAATATTTTTTTCACTTTTGACTAGGTCTTAGATTTTTAATAACTTTTGTTGTGTTTTTTAGAATAAGTCAAAATTTTGTGCGAGCCTTAATTTATAAAGTCATATTTGGACCGAAATTTTTTTGCCCATCCGAGGTGTTTTTCTTTTAGGTAATTTTTGGCATTTTAGGGTTTTTTCCTCCGCATTTTAGGATTTTTTAGAGTAGATGTTGAATAAAGGAAGCTTGTAATGATGTAAAATATTAGTGTCGATTCCAAAATGATAAGAAATATATTTTCAAGCTTATGGTTTTTATTTGCAAACTATTTGTGTGTGTTTTGGAGGTATTTCAACCTCTTGCAGTGGATCCACATCAATTAGTATCAGAGCGGGATTTTTATCTTGTGGAAATAGTTATGGTAACATATTACAGTTTTCTTTGTAATTTTTTTCTCTATTTTATATAAGCATAGCTAGACTCGGGAGGGGTGGTTATGCCCAAATTAATAGGCATATTCAGGGAGGTACAAAGACAATTTACTTGAACTCATAAGAGAAGTTACTTATCTTAGAAGGAGACATGTAAATGGGGATGCACACCTAAATAGTGACATCTGAATAAGTACATCCATTAATGAATGAAGGATTAGATGTAGAATAAAATGAGAGATATGAAGAAACCTTGAATGATATACCATTTCGAGGATATTTTGATCTCGATCTTTAGAGGGAAAGAAAGATAATCAATATTAATGTTCTGATTATGGTTGAGGGTTATGACCAAAGGTGTTGATTGATGGGTTGAATCGTATCGAAAAATTATTTGAGTGGAAAACCATTTTAGAGGAGAATAAAGTTAAGTTATCATGCACTAATTTTTCAGAAAATTCATTGATCTTGTGGGGTGACTTGCAAAATAAAAGACATAGGAATGGAAAGGGAAAGATACTAAACAAGAATAAAATGGTAAAGAAGTTGAAAGAAAAGCTCTCTCTTGTAGATTATGCTCAAACACTCTTTCAAATGTTTCAAAACCTAAGATAGAAGAATCTCATCATTGAAGAGTATACCAATGAATTTTTTATGTTTATAATCGAGTGTAGAACATGGACAAGTCTAAAAATAGTTGGATATAAGGTATATAAATGGGTTGAATTATACAATACAAGATGAGATGAGTATACTCCGGATCCATGGCTTGGATGATTTTTATAAACTCGCATTAAAACATGGGAAAATAAAAAGAGGAATAATTTTAGAAGAGTTGTAAAGAGATGGAAATCATCATCTCCAATGGGAGGAAAAGTTAGATTTCATTCGATAAAAGGTGACTCCTCTAATGCATAAGGTCATGAAGATGCTGGTCAAATTCATGGTAACCACCAAAGAGGTAGGGTTTTAAGAGGGGAAGAGTTTGTAATGGAGGAGGGGCTTGAATATTCCCAAAGGAAATATACATGTTACCGATTTGGTGAAGAGGGGTACATATATTTTGAGTTTCCAAACTATCCTACACAAAATAGATGTTAAGTAGAACAACCATGAGTAAATATAGTTGTAGTTGAGAGGAAGAAGAAATGGAGGTGGTTATAGACTTGGGTGAAACCCTCATGATATGGAGCTCTATTATTGTCCCAATAAAGGAGAAATAAAAAGATGGTGTTGGTGTTTATTCTTGACTTGTAGATGAATATCTTTCAAAAATATGCACCTCTGGAGAAAAGGTATGTAAAATTATTTTTGATGGTGGTACTTGTGAAAATATGTTTTCAGGTGTGATGGTTGATAAACTCAATCTGAAATCGAGAAGTACCCATATCCCTATCATATATCATGGTTCAAGAAAGGGAATTAGGCAACCATAGTAAAAGATGCCTTATAAATTATTTGATTGGGAATACCTAGGAGGATGAGGTGTGGTGTGATGTTATCCCGGTGGATGCATGCCATATATTACTTGGGAGGCATTGTATATATGATAGAAAGGTTACACATGGTGGAGGGAAAAATACATATACCTTTTTGAAGGATGGTGTAAAGGTGGTCTTGTTACCCTTCAAGGAAGAAGAGAAGAGTGAGGGATTAATATATATGAAAGAGTTTATTACATAAATGGAATATGTTGGCTAGTGTTATGAAATGATGTCAAAGAAGGTGATAATAGAGGAATTTAATATACCCATTATTTGTAGAAAAAGTACTAAAATAATACAAAGATGTCATACCATATGAGCTACCAGATGGGTTACCTTTGAAGAGGGATATACAAAACCATATTGATTTCATCCCAAGATCGGCCATTCCAAACCAGGGCAAATTCTTTGAATGAGTCTAAAATAGAGTGAGGAGTTGAACAACTAAGTGACAAATCTAATACAAAAATGGTTAGTGAGAGAAAACATGAGTCCATGTGCAAATCCATCACTATTTACTCCCAAAAAGGATGGAGACTGGAGAATGTGTTTAGATAGTAGGGCCATAAATAAAATCACAATTAAGTATTGGTTCCCAATTCTAAGATTGAATGATATGATGGATGTGCTAGCAGGAACCAATATTTTAGCTCGATTGACCTGTGGAGTGAGTACTACTAGATCCAAATCCGCGAAGAGGATGAGTGGAATTTTCTTTTAACAAAATATGGATTGTATGAGTGGATGGTGATGCCTTCTAGACTATCTAATGCATCTAGTACATTCAAGAGGATAATGAATAGAGTACTCTAAGAATACAATGGTAATATTGTTGTTGTCTATTGTGATGATATTCTTATATTTAGTAAGAAATTTGAAGAACACTTGTTACATATGAAATTGGTGTTAGACTTGTTACGTAAATATATTATGTATTCAAACTTAAAGAAGTGTAGATTTCTTAAGAAAATTCTTATTTTTTTATGTTTTTCATCTCAAAGGATGGTGCGAGGAAAGATGAGGAGAAAGTAAAGGCAATTTTGGAAATCCATATTCCAAGGAATGTGACAAAGGTTTGTAGTTTTCATGGATTTGAAATTTTATATAGAAATTTCATCAAGAATTTTAGCAAGATTATTGCACCCATAACAGAGTGTATAAAGGGGAAGGATTTTTATCGACCAGGGGAAGCAACAAATAGTTTTGAATTTTTGAACAAGAAAGTGCCAGAATCACTTGTTTTGGTATTCCATATTTTAGCAAGGTATTTTATGTTTATTGTGATATGTCAAGATTGGAGCTGTACATATTCAAAAAGGATGACCTATGAAATTATTTAGTGAAATGCGAAATTAAGTTAGGAGGAAATATTCTACTTATGCACTGAAGACATTACTTAGTAGCTAAGAAATTTATACACTTTACGGACCATGAAGGCTTGAGGTATGTAAACACATAGAATAAACTAAATATTAGGTATGAAAAATGGGTTTCATTTTCACAAGAATATACATTTTTACTAAGCATAAGTCGAGCAAGAAGAATCAAGTTACTGATACCTTTATTAGGTGTGTAACAATTTTGACAACAATGGAAAATAAAGTAGTGGGATTTGAGGTAGTTAAGGAATTGTATGAAGGTGATCCATATTTTTGTGATGTTGTAAGACAACTTAAGGATGCTACATTACGTATTGGTTCTTATGATTATTTAATGTGTGATTTTTATTTATTCAAGGGGAAACAATAGTTCATCCTTATTGGTTCAATGTGAGAAAATATTATAAGAGAGTTTCATAGTCGGGGTTGGCTAGACACTTTGGTATAAGTAAGATAATTGCTCTTGTTGTAGAAAAGTATTATTGGCCTAAGGTAAAGAGTAAAATAAGTAGGATTGTAGCAAGATGTAGAGTGTTCCAAATCGCTAAGGGTCATGGATAGAATATTGGGTTGTATATGCCATTACATGTCACAACAGGGACATGGGTTAATTTGAGTATAGATTTCGTGTTAGGAATTCCTAACGCACAATGAGGGAATGATTATATCTTTGTTGTTCCTGATATATTCTCTAAGATAGAACATTTTATTACTTTTAAAATAATCAATGATGCTTCCAGAGCTGCAGATTTTTTTTTTCAAAAGTGGTTAGATTGCATGGAGCTCCAAGAACAATCACTTCAGATCTAGACATGAAATTTTTGAGTCACTTTTGGAAGACTCAGTAGAGAAAATGGAGACAAAACTATATTTCATTAGTTCATATCACTCCCATACTTGATGGTCAAATGAATGTAGTGAATAAAAGCTTGGGAAATATCATATGTTGCATAGTTGGAGAAAATCCAAAATAATGGGACTTAGCTTTACCACAAGTTGAGTTTCTTATAACAACTTAGTAAATATGTCAATAGGTAGGTATCCTTTCCAATTTTTATATGGAAGAAATCCCAAGGGGGTATTATATCTTATTGTGCTACGTAGTGAAGATAAAACTAGTGATGATGTAAAAGCATTTTCAGAATACATTCTACAGTTGCAGGATGAAGTGAGGGAAAAGTTGAAAGTTAGTAATGCACAATATAAAGTAGTTTTAGATGTCAGTAGGAGAGTAAGTGTATTTGAAGAAGGAGATATTATGATGGTTCATATTATAAAGGAGAGGTTTCCAAAAGGGACATATAATAAAATAAAGTATAAGAAGATTGGGTTGTGTAGGATTTTGAAGAAAATGAGTGATAATGCCTACAAGGTGGAGCTACCTAACAACTTTTCTATCTCACAAGTTTTTAATGTTTCTGACTTATATAAGTTTCTAGGTCATGATAAAAAAATTGGACGAGGAAGAAATAATTTGGGATCAAAGATATAATGAAGAAGATAAAGAAAGGGTAATGTGTGTCTTAGACCGAGAAGACAATTATTACTAGACGTGGGAGCTACAACAGATATTTGGTATAATGGGAAGGTTTGTAGTAGGAAGAAAATACTTGGATTCCTGAGTGGGAGCTAAAGAAGATTGACAATATAAAATTAGATGAATTCCGTCAACTAAATTCGTAGGAGTTGAATTCTTTTCAACCAGGGGAGAATGATGTGGGAGCATAACGTTTTAAGGATATAAATTTTGATCCGACCATTGGATCGTCTTGAAGTTTTGGATGGTGGTAGATATTAATTATTATTATCTTGTGCCCAACATTCCTTGAAATATTTTGGCCATTTTGGTATATGTAGGTTTGAATTCCTTCATCTAGTGGTCTAAAATTGGCTTTGAACATTTTTTCACTTTTGACTAGGTCTTAGAGTTTTAATAACTTTTGTTGTGATTTTTAGAATAAGTCAAAAAAATTGTGAGCCTTAATTTATGAAGGCATATTTGGCATGCAAATTTTGGGGCCCATATGAGGTGTTTTTCTAGTAGGTAATTTTTGGCATTTTAGGGGTTTTGCATTTTTGGGATTTTTTGGCATCTTACATTTTCTAGAGTAGATGTGAAATAAAAAAATATTGTAATGATGTAAAATATTACTATGGATTCCAAATGATAAGAAATATATTTTTAAGGATTTAGTTTTAATATGTGAATTTTTGTGATATTTTTGAAGGTATTTCAAACTCTTGAAGTTGGATCCACATCAATTGGTATTAGAGTAGAATTTTTATCTTGCGGAATAGTTACTATAATATATTAATTTTTCTTTGTAATTTTTCCTCTATTAAATTGTTGAACTCATAAGGCAAGTTACGGCTTAGAAGGATACATGCTAATTTTGATGTAGACCCGATAGTGATATCAAGAGGTACCTCCATTAATTAATGACGGAGGAGATGTAGAAAAAAATGAGAGAAATGAATACACCCATAATGAGCTACCATTTGTAGAGATATTGATCCAAGATTTAGAGGGACATAATGAAAAAATAAAGATTAATTTTCTTGATGATGGTGGAGGGTTACAACCAAAGGAGTTGATTGATTTGGTTGAATCATATGAAAAATTTCTTTGAGTGGAAAACCCTTTCGAGAGGAGAATAAGGTTAAGTTTGCATGTACTAAGTTGGCCAAACATGCATTGATCTTTTTACTCACCTTCAAAATGAAATATAAAATAGTGGAAATGGAAATATTTGAAACTAGAATAAAATAGTAAAGAAAGTGAAAGAAATGTTTCTTCCTGTAGATTATGCTCAAACACTCTTTCGAAGGTTTCAAAACCTAAGATTGAAGGATGTAAGAATTGAAGAGTATACCAATGAATTTTACAATTTATCAATAGGGTAGAATAGGGAGAGTGTTAAGAATAAAAAATGCTACAAGGTATATAAATAGGTTGAGTTATACCATACAAAAGGAGTTGAGTCTGCTCCGGATCCATGGTCTGGATGATGCTTATCAACTCGCATTAAAATCAAAAGAAAAAAATAAGAGGAATAATTTTATAATAGGTGTAAATAGAGGGCTATCCTCATCTCCAATGAGAGGAAAAGGTAGATTTGATGCTAAAAAAGGTGAATCCTCTAATGCATAACAACATGAAGATTCTTGTCAAAGTCGTGGTAACTACCAAAGAGGTAGGGCTTTAACTGGGGAAGGGGTTATAATGGAGGATGGGGCTAGAATATCCCTCAAATGAAATATAATTGTTATTGATGTGGTGAAGAGGGTTGTAGATATTTTGAGTGTCCAAACTATCCTACACAGTAATGATGTCAAGGAGAAAAAGCATGCATAAATCTAGTTGGCAAAAGAGGAAGAAGAAATGGAGTTTACTCGGACTTATGTAAAACCATCATGATAAGGAGGATGATTATCATCCCAATAAAGGAGTAAGGACAAGATGGTGTTGGTTTTCATTTTTGGCTACGGAAAAATATCTTTCAAACAAGGTGCACCTTTGGAAGAAAGGTATGGAAAATTTATTTTGATGGTGGTAGTTGTGGATATATGGTTTCAACTTTGTGATGGTTGATAAAATCTATATGAAATGTGAGAATCACCCATATCCCTATCATATATCATGGTTCAAGAAAGGAAATGAGATAACCATGGATAAAATATGCCTAATAAAGTTTTCAATCTGGAATACATACGAGGATGAGGTTTAGTGTGTTGTTATGACAATGGATGCATGCCATATATTACTTGGGAGGCCTTGCAATACGATAGAAAGGATACACATGATGGAGAGAAAATACATATACTTTTTGGAAGGATGGTCTAAAGGTGGTCTTTTTACACTTCAAGGAATAATAAAAGAGTGAGTGCTTGTTGATTACAAAATATTTTATTATAGAAATGGAAGAATTTGGTGGTGTTTTGCACTAATGTAAAGGAATGTGGACATAGAGGACTTTAATATACCTTTCTCGCAGCAAAGGTACTAAAATAATGCAAATATCTCATACAATTTGAGCTACTAGATGGGTTACCTATAAAGCGAGAATATATAATACCATATTGATTTTATCCCAGATTGACCCTTCTAAACTAGGAAGCCTAGCGGATGAGTTTGACATAGAGTGACAAGTTAAACAGAATGTGAAAGATCTTATACAAAAAGGGTTAGTAAGAGAAATCGTGATTCCATTGTAACTCCAATGCTATTGTAACACCCACAATTTTTCCCACACAAAACCCAAGACAACCTAAAAATTAAATTGGGAAATTTACAGAATATTTTTTTTTTTAAGACCAAATCGTAATTAGGTAACTTTCAACTAGGCTTAGTTTATTTCTCGGTTAACAATTTATAATTTTAATTAAAAATTAATTTATATTATTTAATCTCCAATTCAGGTTTAAAATACTATTGTTATAATACTTATTTGATTTAATAACATAGCTCAAATTTCATTTAATAATTTATTATTCTAGGGCTAAGTCTAAACTTACCCTCCCCTTAAATTAAATACAAATAAATTTAATCCCTAAAATAAATGTTGTCTAGTTACCCTTGAGTAAATTTTATTTAATTAATTACAAGAGTCAAGGGATTTTTATTTTAAAAGTCACCAACTAAACATTAAGGTCACAAATTAACTTATCTCCTAACACCCCTTAAGTGGCCCCATTCAAAATTTACACATGCATTTCATTTAAAACATATTCCCACCTAATTCTTACCCAATTTTTTAGGGATGTTTCTTAGCCATTGGATGGACTAAATATGGTCCATTGGATCTAGGGATTCAAACTAACCTTAATCCTCTTTTTAGAGAGTTTTTATTCATTATTTTGACTTATTTTCTCTTTTTTGTTTTGCGGAGTTCTTGGGAGGAGGATAAGAAAGGAGAAGGAATCCATGGAAGATCTTCTAAGTTGAAGGATGGGTGCTATCATTTTTTTGTTTACTTATTCCATTTTACCCTCTCCCGTGGTTCGGTTATAATTTTATTTGTTGTTAAATTATTTCATTGTATTGCCCTATTTGCGCATATGGGCATTTTACCCCTTTTAAAAGACTTGTTTAAAATAGATGTATATACACCATTCAGTTAGTGTATATACATATATGTAACTATATGTTTATATATATGTATATAGATATCTATATTTTTTTATCTAAATACATAATTTAATATAACTTGAAATTTTCATTGAATACTTTTTTTTTTAAGTATGTACAATCTGATATATAGGATATTTGTGTGCATGTGTGCGTGCGTGTGTGTTTGTGTGTGTGTGTTTATATATGTATATATGTATATATATGTATGTGTGTATACTCTTTTTGCAAGTACCGCGACCACAGTTGGATGTATTTGAAATTGTTTGGCCAACCATTTAATAAATAGTGGCAACGTATTCAAATGAGGTTTTAATATACTATGGGGTTTCATATTATGTGGGGGAGGTTTCCGAACCCACCCCCATCCCATTATTCTATTAGGTGGGGGATGGGGTTGGCGACCTCCTCGCCGCTCACCCACCAAAAAAATAAAACTTGGCCATGACCAATGTAGCCGTGACAAGCCGTATCAATACACCCCTTTTTAATTCATTGTTATAATTTATCAATTCGTATTATATGAAAATGTCAATATTTGTGTGTGTGTGTGTGTGTGTGTGTGTGTCTTGTGTATATATATAATATAAATATTGTATATATTAGTATTAATAATAATATTTTAAAATTTTATTTCTTTTATCTAATAACAATAACTACAAGATTATTAAAAATATGATTAAACTATATTTATATAATTAAATATAAAGAAAACTTTGTATACCCATATTTTATTTTTGTTTTACTTATTTTAAAAAATCAATCAATTTATAAGACAAAGTGAAACACAAGGCAAGTGATTATAAGACTCTCTACATATTCATTAAAGTTGATAAAACTAACAAATTTTTTTCATTCAACCTACTATAGTTTCTAAAAGAAGATTTTTCCTTCATTCTAAGGTTTTAACAAACTACTTTTTTTCCTTCAACATAACAAAGAATATAACTATAAATTATAATAGTTCCAAAATGATTTCCTTTGAATAGAGAAATAACTATGTCATTTTCTTCCTATTATAAATTAATAACAACCATTTTAAAAAACAAGTGCATTTTAAGAAGATGCTCAATATTCTTAAAATGATATATATCACACTATGGAGGGAAATGAAATAAACTTAGATTGAAAGACATGTATTTCCATTTAAATCCCATTTCAAGTTTTCTACTCCATTTAACCTATGCAAAATTTGGTGGTTTTATCTTACAAGATCTAACACATTTTAAAATGCAAATTTATCTAAAAACACACTTAGTAGAGCTTACAATTTGGAGGGATTTTTAAAGTAACAATGCAATTTTGTTTTGAATATTTTCCATATATACATTTGAAATATTGTTGAAAAACAAACATTTTATAACACATTTACAAAATATTTACATTCTTAAAAATACAAGTTACTGAAGCCCTATATTCACAATGTAGAAAACATGAAAAAGTTTTTACAAGGAGGTGTCTTGTTTCTTTCCTCCAAATGCAACTAAGATAATTCTTCACTTGAGCTCCACCTTCTTCCCAAGACCAAACACAACAACCAAAATGGCGGAGTAGGAAACTCTCTCATCTCGACTAATAATCTAATGAGGAAGAGAATCATTCTTCCTCATTAGCCCTCGATCCTTAACAATGAATCAATGGGGAGTATAAGGCAACCGTTGACAACTTAACAAGTCTTCAAAAATCACATAAAACGAAACATTCAAAAAAAAAATAACAACAAAAAATCACATCAACACACACAATATTTACCAAAGCACAAAGGATCTAAACTCAAGCCAAGAAGAGAAAGGAACATGGGGATTCTACTTGTGCCTCCTAAGGGTTTGGGTACCCACCTCAAAACCTTAAAAACTCAATTAGAACCCCAAAACTCTTATGCCTCCCTCACTCTTATGCCTCCCACAATGAAAAAACAACAAGATAAGAACAAGTTCTACTTATCACAAGGTGGGACACCCCAACCCAACTCCCTCCTAAAATGCCCAATAAAAACTCTTATGCCTCCCTCCAAAATTTATCCCCATTTCACTTTCTCCTACACAACCTAAGGCCATTCTACTTCCCAAAATCACACATGCAATAAACATTCATTCACAAACATATGCAAACCAAAATAGTAAAAGAAAACAAGGGTGAAGACCCTACCTTGCCATTGCAAGAGTTCCAATCCACAAGAAAGTTCCAACCTTTCCAAGTCCAAGAAATCAAAAGCTATCTCAAAACTCCAACAAGCACTCACCAAAATAAAGCATCTCCAAATGCAAGAGACAAAGAATAAATCAAGTAACCCCCAAATCCTCAATTAAATTGGAATAAAAACAAAAGAGAGGGAGGAGAGGTGATTTTGATCCAAGTATGATGCCACATCATTTCTCCTCCACTCCACATCACCAGTTCAAACCCAAACCCCAAATCATAATATATTTTTTGTTGAGGAAATGACAACCCTCTTACACACTCAAACCCAAACCCACACCCATAAAGGACACAATTAAAGACTCCTATAATAAAAGTGCAATTAATTACTCTTTTTCTCCATTAAAACACACAAAAAGGCCTAAAAAAATCCCCTCACATCATAGAAATAGTGTGTGGATGACTTTAAGAGGTGTGGGACAAGCTTAACTTGTCCCATAAGCCTCCAAAATGGCCTAGAAAGTAAAAATCCGAAATTCACATGCGAGGTTGAGTACACACCACTCAAAATCAAATGAATTCATTTAAATCCAACACAAACCAAGACTACCTACTCACATTTATTTCCCCCTTTTGTCACATCCTAATTAGCATTAACTAATCAAATTTAATTAACTTAAAAGGATTACTTAACAACAATAATAAAAGTGACTCCACATACTAACAAAAATACAATTACTCACAAATAATTAAAACCAAAAAGACAAAACCACAACTTACCCAAGGTCACATTTGAGGCTACTCCCCAGAATGGGTAGCTCCTAACAATCTAACAACAATAACATCAAACATTTACACTAGTTTCCAAGGTGACCTATTGCCAATACCCCAAATTCCTTCATTGTTGGTCTCTTATCCCCCTTTTTTGTTTTTGTGTTGCAAATTCCTACAAAAATCAAAACAATACCTTTCTGGCCTCGTGGCCATATTAACAAAATTGAGATAATAAAACACACGCATATACATATCAATTCATATCATCAAATATCATAACTAAATCATCGCTAAAACAAGTAATTCACCAATTGTTCACAATTTCAAATATTTCAATTTTATCAATTAGTAATAAGATAACAAAATCAACTAAATCATCTAGAAACATCTATATATCAAATCGAATGTGTTAGTACAGTAGTATCTTAAGATCATCAAATTCCGATATGTCAAACCATGCATATAATCCATCCTGTAAATCATGTCATAAGTCTAAACATCCATACTATCTATCAAATAAGCTAATCAAATATAACAATGTCCATATGTCAATGTCTAAAATATGATAACAATGTCTATAACTCCAATCCAAAGTAAGAAGAATCATAATAATATCAATGTCAAAGAGGAGTGGGAACTACATCCCCCTCCCCTTAGACTCGACTTCCTCTTGGAAGTCACTGGAACAAGTGTGGGAACTATGCTCTTAAAGGTGTGGTATCCTCCCATGTAGCTTTTGTCTCATCGTATTGATCTCACTTTGGACATGAACATGATCAATTTCTCTACCTCAAGGGCCCACGGTCCCGCCATCTAAAATATGGACGAGATCCACCATCACCTCGCCCCGATCCTGCACCTACAATGAGATCTAATTTAATACATGAGAAGGATCTAGAATGTACCTCATAAGCACATAAATATGAAATTCATCATGGATGCGAGACAAGATGTGTGACAAGCTAAACAATATGCCAAAGAACTGATACACTCAAAGATCTCAAAGGGACACAAAAACCTAAGAGAAACGTTAGAGGTTTTTCCATAATGGATAGGGATTTTATGACGCCTAACATGAAGGAACACGTTTGTTCCTACCTCAAAATTGTGATCTGTCCTCCGCGGTGATCTCGCATACTTCTTTTGTCTTTCCTAAGCCTCCTGTAATATATGTCGAATCATGAAAACCTTCGCTCCATATCCTATAATAATTTCGCCCAAGATAAAAATTTTCCTTAATTTTTTCCTAACTTAGCAAGCAGTGTGTTACACTACCCACATACAGCTCCTAAAATGGAGCCATGCCAATCAAACTCTGAAAACTATTTTTATAGGAAAACTCCAAGAAATACAAGTAATTCTCCCACCTCGATTGATGGTCCATGACATACATCCTAAGCATTTCCTCTAAGATCTAACTCACCCACTCTATCATCGTCCATTTGTATCGGGTGATATGTTGTAGTGAAGATGATCTTCATCCCAAGAGCATGCAACATGGTGGTTCATAAATGAGAAGTGTACAAGGGATCTCGGTCCCAAATTATCTTCTCAGAATCCTATGCAATCTAGCAATCTCATCTAGATATACTTGTGCCATTGCATAGCTATATAGGTAGTATTCATCGAGAGAAAAATGAGCCACTTTTTTCAATCTATCCAACGTGACCATGATGGCATCATTTTTGTATCTCGACATAGGTTTTCCTATAAAAACTACATGAAAATAGTGTCCCATTTCCATTCGGTATGGCATGAGGATATAGAATGCCAGTTGGATGTTGATGCTCATCCTTCACCTTCTAGTAATCTAAACAATGAAACACCAAACAAGCCATGTCTCTCTCGTATCCCACTCTAATGGTACAACTATCTCAAAGTGGTGTGCATCTTCTTCACCCCTGGTGGGCTAAATAGGATGCATTATTTTCCTCAACAAGGATGTCCTACCTTAAACCTCCATCTCTGGGAACATAGATCCGAACTCTATGGTGAAGAATGCCATCTTCCTCTAAATAAAATCCATCAACCTTCCCTCAAAGGGTCTCGAGACTCGATATCTACTCTTACCGAGCTTAGGTAGAAGTTGTCATGGAGAACCTCTTTGTAAAATACTAGTCCTAAATTATGTAAGAACTATTATATCCATAACCAAATGTCTCCGATGACTCAAGGAAACCACAACCACATTCTCCTTCCCCTTCACATTCCCTATCTCCATTTCGTATGCACAAATCAACTCCATCCAATGCCACCGACAAGCGTTGAGATTTGGTTACTGTGAAGACATGAAGAAAACTCGAGAGATCAATCCCGAGAATGAATCTCCATCCTAAAAGGAAATGCCTCCTTCGAACGAAAGAATGCACCACTACTGCAAGCTCAAGGTCATGAGTCAGATAATTGAGTTTGTAATCCTTGAGTTTGTGAGACTCAAAGGCTACCACATGGACCTCCTACATCAAAACACCTCCTAATCCTGTGAAAGAAGCATATGTGCATATGAATAATGCTCCATGTGGATTTGGAACTGCTAGAATGGGTGGTTTTGTAAGACATTCCTTCAAATGTCTTGAAGGCCTACCCACATTTATCTAACCAAAATAACTTTTTCCCTTTCCACCGAAGAGAAGTGATGGGGTGTATAGTACAAAATAAGTCTTGAACAAACTTATTGTAGTAACTTGTCAATCCCATGAAACCGCTCACCTTGGTCACACTAGTAGGTGCTAGAAAATCCATAATGACTCTAATCTTGGAAGGATCGACTACGATACCTTCCCCGAAATAGTGTGGCCCATTTTAGGGATGTTTCTATTTGGAAACATTTACAACTATATAATATCAAATCCAAAACATGCAAATAAAGATCTAACAATCCCCACAAATCTACAATAGTTGAAATATAAAAAAGAGTAATCCAAATCACACAAAAGTACACACACATAACACATCATGTACCATAGTTCAACAAATGTGGACTACGCCCACCAAAGATAGACATATCATATATATAATATAACAAGAGATTACACACCAACTCTTCGCACACAAGAATACATGTATCCCTACACGACTATCTCTTCCTACTAGATCTCCAACTAGATCTTCATAAGTACATTAAACCATGTCTCCATACCACAACCTATGTATCCTCCGGATCTCTAACCGAATCTACCTAAATGCACTAGAATCATGCCTCTCGAAATACCATCAAATCTCACAAACCTAAAGCTACCCCGCATTTTCCACCGTACAACCAAGCTCTCAATGTAATGTGAATCTACAATAAAGACCTCTATAAGGTTTTACCAAAGTGTGGAAACGTAACCGTGGACCAAGAAATAAGTCTCTCCTCCATCACCGCATCAACTTGTGCAAACATGAAGACAACTTCCTCTAAAATACTAGATTCCTATGGACTAACAATACATCATGATCTCATGGATCTGTAATACAAGATCTCATAACATGTGGATCTAACAAGATGAAACACTAAGTGCTTTACATATTATGCAAGCCATTACATGAGACTAAATAATACAAAGGAAATACAATAGAAGATAATACCATTTTCACACCAACATTGTAGTTTCACTTTCCTTTTGTTCGATTCACTCTACAAAATCTCATGTCTTCATGCAATCTTCTTTTCTTTTTCTTCGTCTTATTCTTCATCCTTTCAACCAAGGATACCTCAATTCTTCTCCTTTCTAATTCCTTTTATTATAACCCTAGTTTTCTAGCTTATATAAGCTTAGATAAACTTAGGGAACCTTAGTTATGAATTTACAACCTTTAAATCAGTTTCAACAAAATCTAGATTAATTCCCATGAGTTAAATATAAACTTTCATGCACAGGTAACCGTGTTGTATCCCTGATCAATGTCAGATCCTTTGCTAATTGATGTCATCTCCTTTTCTCGATCGATGCTGGATCCTTTGATGACCAATGTCAATTCATGTGTATTCCAAAGAAAGTGTAAAATATGTTATCTATGAAGTAATTCAGCTCAACAATCCTAACAACCCAAATACGCACCTTTGACTAGAAGAATACACACTTCTCCAAGTTAACGTAAAGTTGTTACTCACAAAGACACTACAAAACTTGTTGAAGGTGATCCTCATGATCCTCACGCATACGTGAGTAGATCAAAATTTAATCAAGTAATATGAGTACATAGAGGTCTAGAAAAATTTTAAAACCCCATTCATCAAACTCATGAAATACACTACAGGGGCATTTGTCGATTTGAATGGCATAAGTGTTAACTCATACGGCCATATATCATATGGAAATATTTCTTTGGAAATCTTCCTCTACAATCCATAGCTGATGGTAACTTAACTTAATATCTATATTGGAAAACACTATGACCCCTTTCATTTGATCAAACAAATAATCAATGAGAGGAATGGGGTAATGATTCTTGATCGTTACTTTGTTCAAATCTATGTAGTCCACACACAACCGCAAGGATCTATCCTTCTTCTTCACAAAACTCACCGGAACACCCCAAGGGGATACACTAGAAGATATTATTTTTTTCTCGATAAGGCCCTCTAGCTGCAACTTGAAATGACATAGCTCGGTGGTGGTAATCCTATATGGAGCACGTGAGATAGGCTCCACTCCCTAACTAAGTCAATATGGAAGTATATCTCACATGGCGGGGAAACCTTGACAGATCACTAGGAAAAACATCATAAAAATGTTTGCAAAATGGGTTGATCATCAAGTGAAGGTCCACTAGCCTCTTAAATCGGTGCCTTACCCTTGTTATTAGGGTTTTGAGGTCACTCTCTCTAATGATGTCTAAGTACATCGTATCCATAACAACTACTTGGTCCCCTCCTGTAGTGACCACTTCTCTTCGACACTTTTTATATTGATCCAGATCGCTTACTATATTATGGACATTATTAAATTTTTGATTTAGTATGGTGTTAGATGTTAGATCATGGATTATTATTGACTCTTATTCATATATGATGCATGTGGATAATTAGAGACATTTATATGGATATTGACATGATGTTGACATGGTTATATTTATGGATGTTGTTCGGACACGTGATATTTTTATATGTTGAGTAGACCTAGAAAATTGAATTAAATGTGATGATCATATAGTTGTTGATGAGATTGCAAATGATATTGTTGATTGTCTGGATGTTGTTGTGATTCATATAGATATATTGATGATTTTGGAATTATAATTAAATATATTTTGGATGTTCTAATATGGCCACGAGGCCAAAGGAGGTATTTTTGTTTCGCAAGTTTTAAAAATATATCACAACACACATCGGGGATTGGAGACCAACCAAATTAGAATTCTATATGAATTTAACAAGAAAACCATGGCAACTTGTTTTGTTGTTTGTGTTTCATTGTTTCTAGGATTCCCATGGGGGGATCACCTTTGAATGTGACCAAAGGATTTATGTTTTTCTTTTAATTGCTCCTTTGTTAATGTTGTGTTTTTTTATGTGATGAACTTTCCTTTTCATTATTGAATTAAATTGTGTGTCAATATTGTGAGTAATCATATTGTTAAAATTAAGCAATAAAATGGGTCAAGATTGCATTTATTAGAGCTGATGGCTCTTTGATTAAGTGTTGTAAGTGATGTGTAAGTTGATTTTTAGATTATGAAACACTCCACCTTGTTTGAAATTCGAATTTTTCCTTGGAGGCTGATTTTGGAGGCTTGTGGGACAAGTTAAACTTGTCCCATACCTATTAAAATTGCATACCAACCTTACCTATGGTTGGAGAGTCTAAATCTAGCCTTTATCATGCATTTTTGTAAGTCAAGTTGTAAGTTGTAATTGCACTTTCTTACATATTTTTAATTTAAGTCCTTATGGAGTGTGGGCTTGTGTTGGAGTGTGTAAGTAAATTGTCATATTATGCACCCACCTATTTAATATGCATTGGAGAATGAAGTTGAATTTTGTGTTGGGGTTGAGGATGTGTGAAGTGGCATCCTACATGGATCCACCTCATCCTCTTCTCTTCCCTCTTCTATAAAATTTGAATTCCTTACCTTGTTTTGGGGGATTCACTTTTATCACTTCATTTTTGGCGACTTGATTTGGGGTTTATTTTGGGAGCTCTTGAAAATTGGGAGAAAGTTGGAGATGGTTTCATACTTGTTGATTTTGATCTCTTGGATTGTTTTACATTGGAGAGCTTGTTGTTTTGAACTTGGAACAAACTCCATCATGGATTGGTAAAAGCTTATCTCTTGGAAATTTTATCCTTTCTTTTTATGCATATGTGAATGGTAGAGTGTTTGAATGTGTTGTTTTATTTGTTGGTTGTTTGGGTAGATGGCCTAGGAATGGTGTAGGACAAGACTATGGGGTATTTTGTGGGAGGCATAAGTTTTTGGGGAGGTATAAGTGTGGACGGAGTTGGGATTTGCATTCCACCTTACAAATAAATATCTTGTATTTCTTTACTCATTATGGGGTGCCATAAGAGTTTGGGGAGGCATAAGGAAATGGGAGGAATAAGCGGTAATTGGGGGAGGCATAAGGGCATGTCAGCGATTTGATATGATGTGTATATTTTGGTGGTTTTTTCTAAGGTGGTGATACTCATTTCCCCTCGGGAGGCATAAGCAATATACCCCATAGTTTTTTGCTTCTTTGTCTTGCATGGTGAATCCTGAGTATTGTTGTCATTTTGTTTCTGTGGTTGTAAACTGCAATTTTATTTTGGACTATGTTTTGAATGAGAAATTTGTCTTTGTGTTGTGGAATCCTGTTGTTGCCATGTGTTGAAAACACACATTCTATTACAATGTGGTTGGGGCTTGGGGGCCAATGAAGAAGGATGGATTCTCCTTTTCATTGGATTTCTTGGCTGGGTGGAGAGCGTTGCCTTTCCCCCTGTTCTATTGTGATCAAATTGAAATAAAGAAAATGGAGGATATTCAAGTTGTTCTAGAGTAGAGAAAAAAAAAAAAAGACAAGTTTGACAGTCCTTGTTGATATTATTTCTTATTGTAACCTTTTTCCACTTTGATGTGGATGATATCTTCTATTATTGTGTTGGAAAGACTACTATGTTTTAGCTATGAAAGTTGAAATTGATTATGGAAGAATATATCTTGTATTCATCCCGTGAACAGAAGAGAAAGATAAGCATTTGGTATGTTGTATTTTGAAAATAAATGGGGAAGAAGTTTTAAGAGATTTCCTTTGAATTAATAGAAGTGTTTTCGTTTTTCATACGATATTTTTTTCATTGAAATCTATGTTTGAAATGGGGTATGAAATCTTTGTTAGAAAATTGAAAAAAGGAAACACGCATGAAGAAATCATATTAGTCTACTTCATTTGAAACATTGATTTTGGAAAGTGGTACCGCATTCACTTTTCACGTTGTTGGATTGAAGGAAATATAACATTGTAATATCGGTTCGAATGTATTCATATTTTATAGTTTGATGAATGTAAATGGATCAATTCGAGGTAGAAGTTGTAGACCGTTGTTAGATAATTTTCAAACCGAAAATATTTTTTTATAAAAATGTATAGAATAACCTCAGTAACCTTGGAAAATGAAATGTTAAATTTAGCTTGTATGATCCTAAATAATCCTAAATACACTTTACAACTTAAAAAAATTATAAAACTTTTCAAAATCAGATATAGTCAAAATTTACACTCATTTTGCTATCAATTTGGGAATTTAAAATTGATAATCAATCAAAAAAATTTACCCTTGCAATTCATCCTCAATTCTCCCAAGTGCAATTGCCCAAGTCTCGTATGGCATGTTGTGAAAGAAACAATGTCGAATTTGAACAAAATTTATAAGTTAAAAGTCTGTTCACATTTTAGAAGCTGCAGATCATTCTTTTCAAATTTACACTTCTTAGTTCATCAAATATTAAAATTTTAAGATTTATTTACAAATAGGACTTTGAGAGCTTTCCAAAAAGTCCTTGCTTTCCAAAACCGAGTTCCCACAAAATTTATGACCTTTTGAAGTTTTTACTTTATCTCGGGCTCAAAATTTAAATTTAGCTAAGGGGAAAATTTTGTTAATCGAACCCACGGGCCCGAATTTGACTTATAGAACTTTGGAAAAAATTCACAAAATTCCCTATGGCTCCGTAATCCTGCATATTCCCATTTGGAAGAAAAATTTGTAACTTCGAAAAGTAAATTTGGAAAAGTTTTCTCTGTGGCCCCATCGGCTGCAGCTTAATGGATGGTTGCCACGTGGCTCAACGACACCACGATGGAGGCGTGAAATTAATTTAAAATTTTTGCTTTGAAATATCAAACCTTCCCAATGATCGGTGTTGGCCCACCGACCCGCAGCCAATAAGGAGCTTACCTATGGTCCCCTTGGGGCGTCGGCGGAGGTGCGGGAGTAAACTTCAGGTTTCCCCCAAAGGGCAAAAGTGCTAATTCTCCCACGCACTCCACACACACCCACAGCCAATAATTGGTTAGCATGTTTCTTCTCAGCATGTCGGTGCGAGAATGGGCTGAAATGTTCCTTTTCATCTTTTTGTAATTAAGTAAAAATCATGTTTTACCTTCGGTGACCCACCTTCTCACCTAGGCATGGATTTTAAACACGTGTCCTTGGCGGACCCCAAGTTCAAAATTTTCCTTTTGAGCATGAAGCCCTTTCGTGGGCATGCGGCGTGTGGAGGTGCAATGCACTTTTGCCCAAGAGCGCTAAGGGTAAAATTTCTTCCCAGTCCGCAGCCCGCCCTTGGGAAACTTTTCATCCCAAGGCCCGCCCGCCATAACTTGGGAAATATGAGGAGTTAGGAGGACTTCTTTATATCACCGAAAGGGGAGGAAATTATATATCTAATGGGAGTGTTTTTAGGAATTCTTTAGTCCATTAATTATGAGAAAAATTAGGATGAATCTTTTAAGAGAGTTCTGGAGTGGGAAGTGAGAAATTACCCTTTTTATTTTAAATGATTATTCTAACCTAAGATTTGACCTCGAGAACTTTAATAATTGTTTAATGGTAAAACTATAAAATATTGATTTTAATTGACCTTGAAACTTGTTTGTGTCAACTTCGATTGTAGGAGGGTTGTAGACACTTTTAAACAAGAAAAATTATTCCATAATTTTTCCTAACTAATCCTAGTTTTTTTCCTTGGGTCTCAAGTGGTTTGTTTTAGTGGGAGTTACACCTCCAATGACATGTAGCTCCAACATGTACTATAGTGGTCTATGCCATGGATGCTGATGATTCTGCAATGGACTATTATGGTCATTACTAACGATCTTCTGCTGACTGAGGTCTAGGTGCATCATGTGTCCCGACGGGACCTCTAGGGTGAAGCCTCATAGTCCGTCCCCTATTAGCATCAAACCTCTCGTGGAGGTCTAAATGGTAGACGAGTCTATTGTTGCTACTACCGAGGTGGTTGTTGTGGTGTCCTAAATGAAGAATATGTAGAACCATGTCCGCCACGAGGAGGAGGAGCTGAGCCCCTTGACCTACTATCATGTAGCTATTGAATATAGCTCTACACTCTATCTCTATCCCGGTGCATCTTCCCCTAGTCTCCTCTACACTATAGGCCTTGTCAATGGCCTCACTAAGGTTTACAAATAACGGATGCGTCTTGCACCTCCCAAATCCAATTTTAGACCCCCGATGAACCTGTGAATCCTGACCTTCTCATCTTGCATGTAGTCAACATACTGAAGCAAGTCCTAAAATCAACTTTCGTACTCTTTACTTTCATGGAAGCCTTGATGTAGGTCATGGAACTCATATTTCCTCTCTTTGAATAAATTTCCTAGATAAGTATTTTCTCCTAAACCACTCCTCAAACATATCCCAAGTAACTATCTCTCGAATCTAAGTGGATATTCTAGTCCTCGAGTCCTCCACCAATTGCTTATTTCACCCCTCGAATATGAATCACAACACGATCCTTTGTGTTGCTAGTACTTGCCAAAATCTTGAAGCACCCACTCAAGCTCACTAACCAAGCCTCCACCATAAAAATATCCTATATCGCGGAATAACGAGACAGGAGTAGCTTGAATATCTCCCTAATGTGATCTACATATTATGACTATCGACCCCTAGGTCTCTCTACATGCTCATCCCTCATCCTAGGGCTCCTAGATTTGTTTCTGTGTCCTATAACCCTATCTCCATGCCTCCTCTGAGATGAATCTACTCGGACTGACTCCACGTGGGGTTTATCTTGCATATGCTCATCACTGTGTCTCAAAGGGTGTTGAGCCTCGTGTGATGGCTCCCTATAATGATGGTTAGGATGTGCCGTTACTACTTTAGCTCGTATAGATGCATTGACATCTTGCAATCTCTGTAATATCTGCGGCAATATAGTGGTGAATTCCTACTAACGAGGTGGTATGTCTAACTCCACACAAAAGTAACCCTCGTCTGATTCACGTCTCCTGCATGAATCAAGATGGGAGTTAGTTCATTATTCTAGGTTTTCTACTTTCTTTTTTTAAATCATGAAATGTTGTGTGATCTAGTTGTAGGTTGTGTTAGGTTAACTCTTTGTTAAATCAAGTGCGCTTAAGGTTCCATGTGTTGAACCCACAGCTTTGATACCAAGTGTAACACCCACAAGTTTTCCCACACAAAACCCAAGACAACCTAAAATTTAAATTTAGAAATTTACGGAATAACATTTTTTTCTTAAAAGCGGTCACAACTGGGTAACTTTCAACTAGATTTAGTTTATTTCTCGGTTAACAATTTATCGTTTTAATTAACAATTAATTTATATTATTTAATCTCCATTTTGGTTTAAAATCCACTCGTAACAATCCTTATTTGATTTAGTAACATAGCTCAAATGTCATTTAATAATTTATTATTCTTGGGCTAAGTCTAAACTTACATTGTCAATAAATTAAATACAAATAAATTTAATCCCTAAAATAAATGCGATCTAGTTACACTTGAGTGAATTTGTTTTAATTAGATATAAGAGTCGAGGGCTTTTTATTTTACAAGTCACCAACTAAACATAAAGGTCAAAAATTAACTTATATCCTAACATCCCTTAAGTGGCCCCATTCAAAATTTACACATGCATTTCATTTAAAACATATTCCCACTTAATTCTCACCTAACTTTTGTAGGGATGTTTCTTAGCCATTAGATGGACTAAATTTAGGCCCTTGGATCTAGGGATTCAAACTAACCCTAATCCTCTTTTTAGAAAGCTTTTATTCATTCTTTTGACTTATTTCGCGTTTTTATTTTCTAGGTTTTTTGGAGGAGGAGAAGAAAAGATAAGGAAGCCATGGAAGATTGTCCAAGTTGAAGGATGGGTGCTCTCTTTTTTTGTTTGCTTATTCCATTTTACACTCTTCTAGGTTTTGATTAATAATTTATTCGTTGTTAAGTTATTTCACTTTATTTTCTCTATTTGGGTTTATGGGAATTTTGCCCCTTTTTAAGAAATATGGTTTAAAATAGATGTATATACACCATTCATTAGGGTGTATATACATATATGTAACTATATGTTTATACATATGTATATACATATCTATATTTTTTTATCTAAATAAATAATTTAATATAACCCAAAATATTCATTGAATTAAAAAAATAAATGTAACAATGTACAATTTGATATATACAATTTGATATAGAACTATGTATGTGTATATACTCTTTTTGCAAGTGTCGCACCATAGGTTCGATTGTGATGAATGCGTTTGAAATTCTTTGGGCCAACCGTTTAATAAATATTGGCAACGTATTATAATGAGGTTTTAATATAGTGTGGGATTTAATATTATGTAGGGGGAGGTCATCGAACCCATCCCCCATCCCATTGTACTATGGGGTGGGGGTTGGGGTCGACCTCCCCCACCTACCAAACAAAACAAAACTTGGCCAATGTGGCATGCGGCCAAGCCCTATCAATACTACCCTTTTTAATTCATTCTTATAACTTATGAATTCATATTATATGAAAATGTCAATATATATATATATATATATATATATATATATATATTACTATTAATAATAATATTTGAAAATGTTATTTCTTTTATCTAATAACAATAATTACAAGATTATATGATACTTAATATATAAAAAGAAGATGAGTAAACTATATTTATATAATTAAATATAAATATAACTTTGTATACCTTTTTTCCTATTACTTATTTTAGAAGATCAATCGATTTATAAGGGAAAGTGAAACACAAGGGAAGTGATTATAAGACTATCTACCTATTCATAAAAAAAAAAAGTTGATAAAACTAACAAAAAAATTTATTCAACCTACTACAGGTTTGTAAGGGAAGATTTTTCCTTCATTCTAAGGTTTTAACATACTACTTTTTTTTCCCTTCAACATAACATAGAATATAACTATAAATTTTAATAGTTCCAAAATGCCTTCCTTTCAATAGAGCAAGAACTATTTCCTTTTCTTTTTACAATAAATACGTAACAACAATTTGAAACAACAAGTGCATTTTAACAAGATGCTCAATATTTTTAAGATGAAACATATCACACTATGGAGGGAAATGAAACAAACATATATTGAAAGACATGCATTTCTATTTCAAACCCATTTCCAGCTTTTCTAATTCATCTAACCAATGCAATATTTGGTGGTTTTTACATAAGAACTAACATATTTTAAAATGAAAATTTATCATTCAAAGCACTCTTACTAGAGTTTACAAGTTGGAGGGACTTAAATTAACAATACAATTTTCCTTTACCTATTTTCCATATAAATACATATGAAATCTTGATACAAAAAAATCATTTTACAACACATTTACAAAAGATTTAAATTCTTAAAAATACAAGTTACAAGCCCTCCATTCATAATGAAGAGAACATGACAAAAACAAATTTAAGAAGGGATAATGATTCTTTTCTCCAAATGCAACTAAGATCATTCTTCACTTGAGCTCCACCTTCTTCCCAAGACCAAACACAACAACCAAAATGGGGGAGTAGGCAACACTCTCCACCCAACCAATAATCCAATGAGGAAGAGAATCTTTCTTCCTCATTGGCCCGTGAGCCCAAACAATGAAACAATGGGGATTATAAGGAAACCATTGGAAACTTAAAAAGGATCCCACAACAAATCAAACCAAACATTAAACACAAAATCACATCAACACACACAAGATTTCTCAACAAAAGGATCTATATCAAGCCAAGAAGAGAAAGGAACATGGGGATTCTATTTGTGCCTCCCAAGGATTTGGGTTCCCACCTCAAAATTTCAAAAAATAAATCACAAACCAAAAACTCTTATGCCTCCATCTAAGGAAAAAACAAATATTATTCCTCCCTCACTCTTATACCTCCCACAATGAAAAAAAAACAAGATAAGCACAAGTTCTACTTATCACAAGGTGGGACACCCCAACCCAACTCCCTCCTAAAATTGCCAATAAAAAATCTTATGCCTCCCTCCAAAAATTATCCCCATTTCACTTTCTCCTACACAACCTAAGGCTATTCTACTTCCTGTTGACCAAAAGAAGCTCACACTTAATTTTGGGTCAACTAACACCATTTTCCCCTATTTTTGATTTGATCTAAATTTTTACATATTTCAAGAACTTAGGGTCCCTGAAAGCATTTCCATCGATAAGAAATTTATTCCCTTTTCCAGAAATATAAAGAAGTCCTTCTAATTCCTCATATTTTGTAAGTTACGGGCCGATGGACCTTGGAAGGATTTTTTTCCAAAAGCGGGCCAGCCGAGCACAGGAAGACTTTTCACCATGGGAATATTGCTGACCGACCAGGCGACAAGAGAGATTTTGGAATTTGGAACTTTTTTTTGCGAAAGGTGTGATTTGCGAATTGCGGGCCCGTGATCTCGCGAGAAATGAAAAGGAAAAATGCCTAAGGGCCACAAAGGGACACGTGGCTGTGTTGCAAGTCAAAGTAGGAAGGCGGGGCATCAGAGGAAATTTGGAAATTTTGGATTTTGTTTTGAAAAGGCATAAAGTAGAAAAGTAAGCTGCACCTCCACTAACACCTAGAGAAGCCATGTGTTAGACCTTTGTCACCATTGGGAGAAGCGAGGCCGTCGGGAAATTTTGAAATTTTTCCACTTTCTCAAAAATAAAATTTCAATTTTGGGCCCGAGGAGGCTTTTTAGGCTGCATGGGTCGTGGGAGGTTTTATAATTTTGCATTTTGTGCAAAAGACACCAAAGTGAATTTCGGGCACGTGGATCCATTTTACAAAACTGGTTTTTCACCATTTTTGTACGAATTCAATTCAAAAATTCAAATGGGCATATCTTTCAATCCAATATCATCCGAGCTCAAATTTTGAAAAATTTGAGTACGATTGAAATATCTCGACCTCATCTATGCCATTGGAGCATAAATTATTATTTTTAATTGGCTTTGGTGAATGAAAAATTTGAAAACATCCCTAATCATGAAAAATGCAGTTCAACCACCGAAATTTAATGCAGTATGGTCTAGTTTCTTCTTCCAGAAGCTTGAGTGCATTGGGGAATGGATTTTCAGAGGTGCCCTTGACTTTTGGGGATCACTTTAATGTATGTTGTTGGTGGGTGGATGTGAATATCGAGTAGAGTCCATTTTTCCTTCTTTCTCTCTAGTTTTCATCATTCTAAACTTCTATATACTATAAACACTTGTCATTTGAGGAAGGGGGAGACATTTTGGGTGTAGGGAAACTCTGTCAATTTTTTTCACAACTCCATTTGAGTTTACACCTTCTCCTATGCCTTGTAAGAAATTTTGTGCCTCTAAGCAGAAATGTAATGGTCTTTGTACCTTCTAGAGTAAATAAAGTCATGTTTTGTGGAGTTCTTCAACCTTTCACGTGTTTTATTGTTTCCACATGCCTCTCCCTTTCAAATATGTTTTTATGCATGTATTTAACATTTTCAGTGTAGGATGTTGTGTTTCATGGATTTTTAATGGCATTTCGACACGGGTTTGTGTCACTTATATCGGACCTCCCTTCTCTTTTTCCCTTGTTTCATCCTACCTCGGTAGAGTATCTCACCTCTTTCTTTCTCTAGTGTATCACCACTTTAGTGTGGGCTCTCTTTCACTCGGTTCCTTGGAATAGTTAGATTAGGATAGATTATCTTTGCGTACATTAAAGTAGATTGTGGCGGGGAGTTTAGGAACAAGATACAACTTTCTCTGGAGGTCTATCTTAGGTTTGAAAATCCCACACCCGAGAGATGGTCTAATGTTATGCAGATCACACTGAATGCCCCGCAAAAACATGGCCATTTGGGGGTGCTATGATTTTGAACTAACAAGTCCGCGGGCCCAATGGGATGGGTTTGAAGCATCCTACCACTTCATTTCATCAAGTTGATGTTTTCTTGGTGAGATCCAGCCTTTAGAGGCATAGGAAAAGCACATCCGGTGACTCCACCTAGTCAACAACCCAATCTCTAAAGTTGGAAACATTTTACATCCATTTCCACCCATTCTTCTTTCCATATCTTTCATTTCTTTCAATTCCATGAAGTTGTGCAATCATGAATTCATTCCCCTCATGGAATTCACACCTACAGTAGTGCAGTCCACCTCCAATGCATTTCACAACTCCTTCAGATCAACATTATGATCAAATATAGAATAATCATGCTTAGGCATATGAGTAGTGTCAAAACCAGTTTGGCTATGGAGCTTATCGGATCAAGGGCATGCATATGATGATAATAGTTACATGGAGATTATTCATCGATCGGATAAGATTCAAAAATGGAGGTTGGCATGGTTCAGTCAAGGGCTACAATACAAATGAAGGCATTCAAGATTGGTTGTAGGGCACCTTGTCCATGGGAAGGCCCTTTTCCAAGACATTACATCCCTCAAGAGAAGCTTGACTTCATGGTTGAAATTCTTCCCCAACTTGCACAATGGACTGAGGAGATTGAGGCTTATGAGTTGGATACAAGACAACCTTTTCAATGGGTAAGTCAGTCACCAGCTCCTTGTCCTTCATTTTCTCTTTCACAAACTTTATCATTTCAGCATGGTCAAGATTCAAGCCCATTGTTTGTTGCCCCAAATGTTGTTTTCCCTTCTCCATCTCCTAGTCTTCCATCTCATCTTAATTCTTCCACAATTTTCCCCTCCAATCATTCATTGCCTCTAAAGAAACAAGAAGATCCTCTTCCCTCTCCACCACAAACAACAAAAAAACTAGTTGAATCCCAAATCACCCTTCCTCTTCCCTCCCCAAATCAATGTTGGGAGGATGAAAACCAGATGAAGGAGAATAGCAAGAAGCGAGAGCCAAGAAAGTAAGAAAATATTAGAAGCTTGGTCAGCATGGCTCTCAAATTTGGGATTACAAATATCTGTTGACCAATTTTTCCACTTAGGAAAAATTAATCAAACACTCCCCTGCGTAGGAGAAAATTGAAGGGTAAGTTCAGTCCTGCGAGCTCATATTTGATCCCAAATAAAGGGGTAGGGTTGGAAAAGGATTAAATAAATCAAAGATACCGAGGCACACATGAGAGAAATTCGAAAGGTAACGTTCACTCGGGCCAAAGTGGCTAAGTGTAAGAAAATTAGCGAAGCTACCATGTGTCTCAATGATGCACCTCCAAAGGCCAAGACCAAAAGGTTGTCCCCAAACAAGTGCGAAGGAGCCACATGCCTCATCGGAACAATTTTAAAGAGGCGACCCAAGGTAGAGACTCAAATGAGTGCCAACTCTCCATGTGACTAGGGTCCAACAAAATTCAAAAAAGCCAACAAGCCCATTTAATTGGTTAAGGAAGGGCTAGCGGAAACTTCCATGTGTCTCAATGATGTGAATTCAAAAAGCACAACCCAAAGTGAAGACTCAAACATGTGCTGGTTCTCCACGTGTCTCGTGTCAGGTATAATGTCTCTGCCAATAGGAGAGGTTGGTTAGAATATAAAGGAAATAGAGCAGGCCCGAAAAACTGCCACATGTCTCTTCAGCACAACTTCAAAAGTGTAGAGAAGGGGGAAAAAATTTGAGATGCGCGAGGCTGCCACATGGATCATGCAAAAGTAATCCATATCCTAAATTCCTTTAGGTGACCATATATTTCTATCAGAAGCTCCAAATCGAATGAGAGGGGATGTTTCAGAGAGCTCTCGGTACCTACTACCCACCTTCCAGCATTAATATTTTGTCCTGCCATTACTCAGGCCATCAAGTTTCCTACCTGCCACCATGATGAAGATTGGGATTCCCTTCTTGTCTAGTAAGTAACAATGATGGGGGCATGGGTGGTACATCGAGACCCATCATTGTGGCACGATAAATCAATGTCCCTTCGAGGGTGGGTGGAACAAGATTGGATTTTCCCTCCTTTCTCTCTCTCATTCTTCCTATATATTGTACAAGAGGGACAATTTCAAGAGGTTGGACATTCTTTCTTTGTGCCCTCCCTTTTCTCTACTCTACAAGTGAATTCGTGGAGTCTTGAACCCCTCCATCCAAATTGTAATGTAATTTCTACCTCTTGGTTGTTGTAATGCACTGTATCAATTCTTGGAGCAATAGAATAAGTTTGTGGATGATTTCAACCCTCTCTTATGTTTTATTTCTTCTTCCTGATCCCTCATTGCAATCTTGGTCATATGTGCATGGATATTGTTTCACATTTTAATGGTTTGTGTTTAAAGGAAATGCAAATGTTCAACATTCCTTGATGCATCACCTCTGTTAGATTAGGTTTTAATTCTTGCATCCCTTTAACTCTGTCTCCTTGGAAAATTAGAATAGGATTTAGGATAGACCCTCTACAATCTAAACGTGTGCACCTAAACAGAGGAATAGGAGCTGGCCTTCATCCAAAGAGCTCTCTTGACTCGTAAAGTCCCACACTTTGAGAGATGCTCCATGTTTTGTAGTCACACTGAGGATCTCAACCCATCAAGTTACAAATTTCGAAGTCTTGCAATTTTGTAACAAAATTTTTTATATCGGGTGGGACAAGAAGTCTTCATTTTACTATAGCAAGATTAATGTGCACTTTTTGTAGGTTCCCAGCTTGTAAAAATCTTTGAAATTACACATTTGGTGACTCCAAAGAGGAAGAAACCACTGGTTTCAGCAGTCCAAGCTTGCCAAGTTCATGATAAAAATACAAACAAGTTCAAGAACTAGAGAGGAGGGACTATTTTTCTATCTACATTTATCCTCGAAAAGAGTAAGGAGAGAACGAAGAGCCCAAAGGTCTCCATCTCCACCAAAAAGGACCTTGCTTTGTATAGATGTCTATCTTTCAATCGACTAGATTTCTTCAACCAATCAGGATGGCACAACCCAACCCCTACATCAAATTCACCTTAGCAGTCCACCGGCTCTCAACGCAAAAAATCCAAATCTAGCTACACTAAAAATCATCCCATATTTCACTGGAGATAACCAGATGACTCCAATAAACCACATCACAAATATTGTAAATTTATGTGTAATTCATGAGATCATTGAAATGGATGTTACGGTCAAGTTTTTGGCTTCATATTTTAAGGGTAAAGCTTTACAGTGGTTTAGGAGTCTAACCATGGGATCCATCCATAACTGGGACCATTTGTGCACAACTCTTCATAATCAATTTGGAGAGAAGGGATACAATCTATCCTTGTTGGAAAAGCTCGACAACAATCAACGGGGCTCAATGAGTAGTTTGACTGATTTCAACTTTAAATTCCAGCGTCGTGGACAATCATCTAGTGGCCATGAGACCAACAAACGAAGGTTCTTTTCTATACTTCCTTAGAGCTTTAAATTTTGATATTTCCATGATGATTCAATCAATGGGAGGTAGAACTTTACCCGCCTCATATAACATTGCTATTAGAGCTGAAAATTGCTTAATTCAGGTTGGTAAACTTGCACCTAGACCACCTATGCCTCTATATCTAGAACTAGGAGCTCCAAGCACTAGTCAAATGCCCACATTAGCTCCCATACCCACTCCAAGGAATCAGAGTTCAGCTAAAGCCTCCACCTCATCTTATAGCACTTCAAAAGAGCTACAAGAGGTTATGAAACAACTGCAAAACCTAGGGAATGAGCTAGTGACTATCAAGAGACAACAAGCTTAAAGTTCTAGGCATATCAACCTCAAACCCAATATCAAGCTAGACCCCCATATCAACAAAATAGACCACCAGCTCAAGATGCAAATCAAAACCAAAACCAAGGAAAACCCCAAGCTGCTAGGCATTTTTGACCATATGATCCAAATGCAACTTCGACATCGAGGGCCTTGGTTCCAACACAAAACAACATGGCTCAAGAATATGATTGGTGTTTCCCATGCAATTAGCCCCATAACCAGTCAACGTGTTTCAATGGTGCACTAAACATGGACTTGGTGGTGGTGGACCATTGGTGTGCCCCAAGAGTCGAGTTAAGAGGAAAATCAATAGCAAGAAACCCAGAAAGAGGCACCTCCAAGTGAGACCATGCTTGTCAATTGGCAGGCTGAATATTTATGTGGTATGAATCGAGCACCTCCTCATAGTGTGGTAGAAAATACACGGTCCAAGAAGAGGAATATTGGAGAGGGAAATCCTCCAATTCAAACGGTCCACATCCCTCTGTTTCCTCGCAAAGTGCAACTCCCAATGTGTAGAGTCAGCCCAAGCCACCTTCCAAACCCGCTCAGGCACCGGTTGTAACAACCCATGTGCAAGAGAAGAATGTGCAAGGAAAAGGGTAGAAAAAGATAGCTCATCCCCATTTAACATCATTGAAAAAATGAAGAAAACAAATGTAAACATCTCAATGTGGGAGTCGTTGGCTATCCCAGGATAGAGACTTGTTGCAGGATGTTATGGCCAATTGGTCAACCTCAAATCAGCCCCCAATCAACAAGAGAAAGTGCTTACCAATGCAGCTCAGCCTGAAGGAAACCATGGAGGACAACAAGGTAAGAATCTGAAGCCCCCTCCATTCTATGTTTCATTGATCATTGGGGACAAATTGGTACATAATTGCATGATTGATTTGGGAGCGAGTAGCTTGGTCATGCCGAAGCAAATAGCCAATCAGTTGGGTCTTCAATATGAAGTCATCTCCAAGGGCATAGTGCAATTGGATGGGACAGTGGTAAAAATGGTTGGAGTCATCAAGGATTTGAGCCTCACATTGCACACATGCCCCAATGTGACCGTATTGCAAAACGTATCAGTCATAGACTTGCCACCACACTTTGCATTGTGTTTGTTAAGAGACTTCACTACTAAAATTGGAGGCTATTTGTTTGTTAATTGGTCACACATGCTTTTTAGAACAAGGTATGGAGCTAAGGCTATGATAATATCTGAGCCCATTACATATTTCCATATTGAGCCTCATGTACCCATCCCAATCAATGCAAATTGTTCAGCCTTTGATCAAGAAGACCTCCCAAGCACTTATGAGGCAGATACCAAGGTTGGGTGTATTCCAGACTTGACTCTCAATGAATGGGAAAGAAAGAGGCATGCTTTTGACCCTTACAAGGAAATGGAGGAATCTGAGCTAGGAGTTTATTATTTGCATGAGGAGAATCATCCTCTTCCTAGCATCACTAAGCTAGGCCACAAAGATGATAATGAGGTATGGCAGTTATTCTTTGATGGCTCAAGAAGTAGACAAGGAGTCGAGAGGAGGAGCTATGCTCATTTCACCTCAAGGTATGAAATATTACTCAACCTTCCATTTCCAATTTGCTTGCTCAAACAACATAGTAGAGTATGAAGCCTTGATCCATGGACTGCATTGGGCAAGAAAGAGAGGGATTAAAAACTTACAAGTGTTTAGCAATAGTGAGGTAGTTATGAATCAGGTATGAGGAAAAATTCTACCAAGAATGATCTATTAAAAACTACAAGAATCGAGTATGGGATCTCATCGAATATTTTGAAGCTTTTAGCATCAATTCCATCCCAAGGAAGAAAAATGAAGCAGCGGATAGATTGGCAGCAATCAAGGCAGCATTTGATGTGGTAGAGAGTATCAAGAGTGAGAAATATTAGCCCCATATTAAAGTGGTTATGAGACCAGCTTGTTCCAGATAATAATACAAGTTGGAAAGTCTTCGAGAATGATCAGCAAATGTCATATTTTTACAAGAAGAAGCTGAGTTCTCTGCCAGAAACCAAGATAAGTTGGAACAATGGTATGGTGACCAAGTGGTCCAGCTCAGAACCAACAAATTACCAAAGAGTCTTGTAACTTTTGAGTCAATCTTCAACCCAAATGATCAATTCCGAAGGAGAAAGAAAATATTCAAGTAAAGGGTGAAGATTCAGAGCCCATTTCTATAGAATAAGGCAAAACGTTGTGAATTGGCAAGGTGAGTACTCAACAAGAAAAATCTAAATTCATTCAAATTTTTCAAGAATTCCCAGATGTCTTTTCTTGGACTTACAAGGATTTTAGAGGTTTCAATCCAATGTTGGCACAACACACTATCGAGCTGGATCCAGGATCTAATATTTTTAGACAAAAGAAAAGGCCAGTAAACCCTCACATTGAACCTCTCATGAGAAAGGAGTTGAACAAGATAATTGACGGTAGCATCATCTTCCCTATCAAGCATTCAAGTTGGGTTATAAACTCGGTTCCTGTGAGGAAAAGAAATGAAGAAATTAGATTGTGTGTGGATGTTCATGATCTGAACAAAGCATCACTCAAGGATTATTATCCACTTCCATCAATGGAACAGATCTTGTAGGTTGTAGAGCTGGCCGAAAGGTTTTCATTACTAGATGGATACTTAGGCTATAATTAGATAATGGTGAAAGAGGAAGATCAGTACAAGATGACCTTCACCACAAAATGGGGCACATATGCTTACAAGAAGATTCCATTTGGACTATCTAATGTCGAAGCAACATTTCAACAAGCTATGGATATGGCATTCAAAGGCTTGATCAACAAGATGGTGCTGGTATATCTAGATGATATCACTATCTTCTCAAAGAATGCAATAGACCACCTCTTTCACCTCAGGAAAGTATTTCAAAGGTGTAGAAGGTTTGGAGTGTCACTGAATCCAAAGAAATGTGTATTTTTGGCACACGAGGGCAATTTTTTGGGCCACATTGTCTCAAGATAAGGTTTGACAATTGATCTTGAAAGAGTTAAAGCCATTAGAACACTACCACGCTGCACAAAGACAATAAATCCCTCGAAAGCTTCTTAGGAGTATAAACTTTATCCACAGGTTTGTGCCTGATTTTTCCACTCTTGTAAAATCTTTAACGATGATGCTAAAGAAGGGTCTTGCATTCAAATGGACAACATAAGGAAAAGATATTTTTGAGGCCATCAAACTTGCAATATCATAGGACCCAACTCTCATTAACCCATAATTTTCAAATGACTTCATTCTATATGCTTTTGGAGGGTCAGACACAATCTTAGCTATCTTGGTTCAGCCTAACAAGGAAGGTTTAGAATAGCCCATAGCCTTCTTCAATCAAGGCTTGGAATATTATGAGGTAAAGTATTCTTTCATTGAAAATCATTTTCAGTTTGTCATTAGAAGTTTAAATAAGTTCAGACACTTGGTCTCGAACAAAAAAATCAACTACTAGTGTCTCATGCTGGTGTTAAGGACTTTCTCCTAAACAAGGACTTGAATGAGAAGAGATCAAGTTGGATCACTTGTGTAATGGAGTATGATATTGAAATCAAAGTGACCAAGCTGGTTCATGGCAAGGGTCTTTGTGATTATCTTGCTTCAGAAATAAACCGAGTTAGTGGAGGAAGAAGAGGTTGTCCTATTAACACAAAACGAGCCAAAGCATCTAGCTAATGATGCACCTATTCCATGTTGGACTCAAGATTTGGTGCATTATCTCCAAACGGGTTCGTGTCCTCTAGAAATGAGAAAAAAAGAGAAGGTACTTTAGATTACAAGCCATCTTGTATGCGCTTGTTGACGACATTTTGTTCAAAAGGGACATCAATGGCATCCTATTAAGGTGCATTGGGATAGTCCAAATTGAGAAAGTGTTACATGAGTTCCACGATGGAGAAGCTAGAGGCCACTTCGCTCCATGGGTAACAACGCTCAAAATTATGAGGGTTGGTTACTATTGGCCTACGGTGTTTAGGGATTGCTACTCATGGATCAAGAAGTGCAAGAAGTGTGCATTCTTCACGGGAAGGAAAGGTTAGCAGCCCTACCTCTTCACCCAATTTTGGTAAATCAGCCATTCATGCAATGGGGATTGGACTTCATTAGAGTGATCAACCCAAATTCAAGCCAGGGCCATAAGTGGATACTCATAGTGACTGACTATTTCACCAAGTGGACTGAAGCAATGGCACTTAAGGAGGCAAATGAATCCAACGCATCTGGGATTTCTATGAAGGGATAATAGGAAGGTATAATAATTCTTTAAATAACACTAGCAGCTTTACCTTTCTTGCATGGCTCTAAGCCAAGATTTACAACTCCCTAATATCACATTGAGAGTGAAGAAGTACAACTAAAACAAAAAAACTAAAGACCTTGCATGTTACTCTATAGATTCTCGAAGAAGATTCGAGGTTTTGAGCTTATCAATGCTCATTAAAGACCAAGGTGCCACGCATGTGGATTTTAAATGATTTCCACTTCCTTTCCGATATCATTCCATATAATTTTGTGGTACCATTAAATTAGTGATGATCCAACTTTTATGGTGCATGGTCTATTAACAATAAATTTGAACAATCATATTAACCAAACGTTTATATGCATGGGGTCGATTTTGACCCAATACCCATAATAATAATTAAACAACGATAACCCTAAATTTCTTCCTTTTAAATGTTACATGATATGATCACTAATGTGCTAATTAGGTTAAATTCATCACAATATTTGATTTCTAAAACATATATTATTACTTCGCAAAATCACAAACCCACACCCACAATGTCTCAGAATTAATGGATTGAGAATCTCGGTGTGATTGTATAACATGGAGCATCTCTCAAAGTGTGGTACTTTGAAATTGAGAGAGCTCTCCGCATGAAGGCCGGTTCCTATTCCACTGCTTCAAGTCCACACATAAAATTTACAAAGGATCTATTCTAAAATCTATTCTCACTTGCCAAGGAGACAGGGTTAAGAAGATGCAAGAAATTAAACCTAAACTAACATAGGTGACGCACCAAAGGAATTTTGAACGTTGGATTTGCTATCAAACTTAGACCATTAAAATGTAATATAACCACCATGCACGGATAACCAATATTGTAATGAAATATTAGATAAAGGAAATGAACACAAGATAGGGTTGAAATCATCCACAAACATGTATTATTGCTTCACAAATTGATACAGAAGATTACAATGGCCAAGAGGCATAAAACTTCCATTACAGTCTTAATAGAAGGTTTAGACCCCATGAATTTTTCTGCGGGCAGCGACAAGAAGGGAGGGCACAAAACCAAAATGTCCAACCCTTTGTAGTGAGCTAAGATATTACCTTTATAGATGAAGAAAAGAGAGGAGAAGAAAAGATGTTGGAAACCTGATTTGGAAGCTCAAATCTACTAGCCATCAACCCCCCTACAAATATGCCTACAATCTATCAATTTTGCCTCTCTATGTCACATTTGGTGTCTTTGAAGAAGAAGGAAGAATGACAGATCAAATCAAATTTGATTTTTTTGTTGAAGTAATCGAATCATACATTAATGGTGTGAAAGACGTTTTCCTATTTTTTCCCCACCTAACCTTGCTAAAATTAAAGTTTCAAGATTCCATGGCATAGCCGAGGTCGAGACCTTTCCAATGGTACCAAATTTTTTGAATTTCGAGCACTGGATCAAAAGATATGCCCATTTGAATACTTGAATCGATTCATACAAAAATGGAAAAAAACCATTTTTGCAAAACAGGTCCACGGGCTCGAAATTCACTTTGCAACTTTTGGACAAAAATTACAAATGTGTAAAAAATTCCCCATAGCCCTACAAGCCCGCAATTCACTTTTTCCAAAAAATACCCAATAAGCCCGAACCTTACATTTCCGAAAAATCAGCTTCATGATACTGTCTATCCACATTTTCCACTTGGGAAAAATTCTTCCGTGAGGCCTACCACCCTTTTTGTGCAAAAAAATCCTTCCAAGGCCCTCCTCCCCGCATGTAATTTAGGCCTAACACGTGGATTCTCTAGGCATCGATGGAGGTGCGGATTACTTTTATACTTTACGCCTTTTCAAAAAAAAAAGCCAAAAATTTAAACCGCCTCTGCCCCGCCTTCCCACTTTGACTTGAAACAAGGCTGTTATCCACAATTCACCCCAAGGTAATTTTGATAACATGCATCAAATTCTCAAGTCCTGCAATTATATTGATTCAGGGTGAAAATTCATGTTTCTAGGGTCCCCTCATATTTTTCTAACTCCCCGTCCAAGTAGAAGAGAGCAAGTTCTGAGAAAATGTAAAAAATTGCAAAAACAAGCTCGGGCCAGGAAAAATCACGAAAATGGCTAAGTCCTAGTCCAGACGGTCCTTGGGACAGTTGGGACATCTGGGCGCGAACCGGCCGAAAGGCCGCCACAAGATCTCGTGCGGCAAGATTTGGGACATCCGGGACAAAGGGACGCGCGGGACGCGGAAATCTGAACTCGCCGAAAAAGTTGAAAAAATTGACTAAGCTGTTGAACAGGCGATGCAGGACATCCGGGCAATAAGTACGCGAACCAACCGGATCGGCGAAATGAGTCAAGGCAGCCGGAATAGCTTGGGCCAAAGGTACGCAAAGTATGCGAACCGGGCCGGATCGGCGAAATGAGAACTTTCACCCCCCGGACGCTGGGACAAAAGTATCGCGAACCGGCCGAACCGGGCGAATCGGGAAAAATTTGTCTGCATTTGTCCAAAGCAAATGGGACATCCGGGGCGCGAAGAGTACGAACTAGCCGGTTCGGCCAAATAGGGAACTTCAAAGACACTGGGACAAATGGGACAAAGGGACGTGTGGGACGCGAAAAGCCGAAGTGGCCGAAGGCAGAGAGAGAAAAGTCAACATTTGACCCGTGGAACTTCAAACGGCCATAACTTTTGACTCCGAGCTCCGATTTTCACAAAATTGGACTTTCTGGAATGAGCACGACATCCTCTACGCCACAAAATTGGACTTTCTGGATTTCTTATTTTTAATGAGGGTATATATATTTAAATAAGAGAAACATATTCGGCTCCAGTCAGTTGATGCTCATTCCCGTCAAATGACAAAAAACGCCTGCCAGACCCAAAATAGCTGCCCGCACTCAGAAGGCCATAACTTTTGCATTTCTCAACAAAATCACACAAAATTGGTACCGTTGGAATCATGGTTCCGAGCCTGATGCACAAAAATCAAGAAATTTCAGATTTGATCAGAAATTGATTGAGATTTTAAAGAAAACGTGGCAAGGTTCAGAACAGTGTTTTATTTGGTAGCTGGGAGTGCAATTAAGAGGCATGGTCATCATTCTTTCTCTGCTGCAGCACATGGGATAGTATGGGGAGCCTTTTAAAAGTAATGGATAACCATTTCACTCAATTTAATGCCTCTTACAGGTGGTTGAAGGACAGATTTCGGGATTTCCATTTTCCCTTCTCTTCTCCTTCTCATTTTTTCTATAAATTGGAGTGTTGGGCTCATTGTAAAAAAGAGAGTTTTTGGGTAGCAAAGCTCTACCAAAATTGCTTTGTGAAGCTAGTGTGTTGTAGGCCCTTGTAGTGGACTCCTTGCATGGTGATCCAGGCCCTTATCTTGTAATAGATTGAACTGTGCATATCATGAAGCAATAAAATACCAGTTTGTGGATGTATCTTCCCCTGCTGTGTTTTCTTGCATTCTTCTTGCCCCTTTGATCTTTCTATAAGAATATTGTGTCTATTTATCATGTTCTTGCAGGGATTCATTATCATTGTGTATGCTTGGAATATTGTTTTGAATGCATTTTGCTAGATTATGATGAACTGTCATCACCTCTTCTAGTGTGCACTTTGCCTCTGTATTTCACACATTTGGAGACTACTCTCCCACCCTCCTTTTCTGGTGTATCACCGCTTTAGTGTAGGCTTTCATTCTATGCATTCTCTCTCCCTAGTCCCTTGGAAATTTAGATTAGAATAGTTAGCTTATCCTGCATTAGAGTAGATTGTGGCAGGTAGTTTAGGAGCAAGAACCAGCTTTCTCTGGAGGTCTATCTCAAGTAGCAAGTCCCACAACTTGGAGATAGTACCCATGTTATCCAATCACACCGTGAGCTCAAGTATATCTCCAGGGGTGCTATGATTCGGTGATAACAAAGGCCACATGTCCCATTTGTTTGGTGGGGTCATATGTCGATCTTGAACACATGGAGGCTCAACGCACAATCGGGACCTACCCCTAGATTTTACCTTTGAAGTTTCATGGATGAGGCACATGGAGAATTCCAAAGTGACCCTTCTATACTTATTCGATTTAAACGATCGGCTCTATTTCCCTTTTTGACACAGGACACATGGAAATCTTGTGCTTGTTTGAGCTGGCCTTTGGGTCTTACATTTGAAGATGCGCTAATTGGGCACGCGGAGGCCTCCAATTTCTCTTCTTTCTTTATCCATTTCAATGACCATCTTTACCCCATTTCAGACTTGGGACATGTGGAAGCCTCACACTCATTTGAGTCTCTCGCTTTGGGCCATACCTTTGAAGATACATTGATGAGACATGTGGTGGTTTATGCCAGTCCTCTCACACTTAAGTCGATTAAATGGCTAGCTATTTTCTTTTCTCTAGAACCTAGACACGTGGAGGCTCCATGCTCGCTGAGACCCGCTTTTGGATTCTACCCTTGGAATTATGCCGATGAGGCACGTGGAAGCTTCCACTGACCCTCCTATAATTATCCGGTTTGGCCCTCTACCACTTGACTGCTAGACTCCCGACTACGTGGAGAGTTGGCACTAGTTTGAGTTTCTGCTTTGGGTTGTGCCTTTGAATTTGCACCGATCAAACACATGGTGCTTTGTGTTCATCCTAAGCCTTTTCAACCGCCGACTCTATCTCCTTTTCATATCTGGGACATGTGGCTGCTTAGCGCTTGTTTGAGTCTCTGCATTCGGTTTTGACCCTTGACGGTGCACCAATGAGACACATAGCACCTTCCACCAACAATCTTATACTTAACCAATTTTGGCCCGCTCTATCCCCCTTTTTGACTTGGACCACATGGTGAGCCTACACTCATTTGGGAACCCTCTCTTTAGATCTATCCTTGGTGTTGCACTGATGAGACACATGGAGGCCTCTACCAACACTCTTATACTTATCCGATTTAGGGCCTCTAGTAAACACCGCCTCGTTGGGTTACGGGACATTTGGAAGCTCTGCGCTCATATACGGAACCACCCTTGGCTTTGACCCTTGAAGGTGCGCCGTTGAGACACGTGGCTCCTTCTACCGGTCCTTTTATACTTAAACGATTAGGGTCTTCTATGAATAGTATATGAAGTCCAAAAATTTGATCCTTCCCTATTTTGACCTAAAATCCTCTGGCCTCTTTTGATGTTGTTTGATCCTTCCCAACCCTTCTCCTCTATTGTAGATCATGCCCTTTCGAGATTTGGGATCGGTTTTCCAGATTTGAAATGTGGGATCACAAGATCTGAATTGACCCTTCAAGTTTCTCTTATGCGCAGGTCGTGTTTGATCATTTTTTATAGGGGAAAATTGAGATAACAATTTGGCAACTCACGGGGACATCTGCCTGTTAGATGAAGAGACTACTAGCTTGGGAAGTATCCATTGGGCATGGATTTTACCTGGTAATTTCAAAACTGGTCTAGAACTGCCTTTTGCAGCATGCACTCTTATCTTTGCAAGAAAATGTCAGATTTAAGATTTGTGAGAGTAGAGAGTCATCTGAAACCTGGAAACTTCTCCTTCATTTGATTTTCTGCAACCCCGATCTATTGGAGTGCAATGAAAAGATCCAGACCTACTCCAATAGGGATACTCTATAGATTTAATTTCTTGTGGCCAAGTCTTTTCCATGAGTGAGATGAACTATATACAAGCATACACCAAAAGCAATAGAGCATGTGTACTAGCACTTAGGGAAATTGAAACCTAAACTATAACAAGACATTTAGCTTATGCACTTAGAGAAATTGAAAACATAGGCTAATATTTACAACGGTGAGAAATTTTCCTTTTAGTAGTAGTGTTTGAGGTAGATCCCATTTACTTAAATCTGCAATTCTTCGCCATCCAACTTAGCCATCCAGAAGGAATTGCTACTTTCACATCTTTTGACCATGTAGGGGCCACTCCAAATGGTATCCAACTTGGAATGCCTTCCTAGTTTTTCCTGATCTACATCCCACATTAGAACTAAGTCCCCCTCTTGAAGGTCCTTGTTCTTTCTTTCTTATCAAATCTCTTCTTGATCATGGCTTGATCTTTTCCATGATCTGCATTGTATGTTCTCTTTCTTCTTCTACTCCAATTATCTCTACATACTTGATTTCCATACGTCAAACTCGGCTAGCCCAACTATTTCATGAGCTTCAAAGTGGGTAGATCCAATGATATGGGCAATATTGCCTCTTTTTCGTATACAAGCTTATATGCGGAGCCTCCTGTAAACCTTTTGATGTGATCCTATATCTCGCTCATACAAAGCTTATTTGAGCTTTGGGTGCCAAGTTCTCTAATTTTCATCAAGAATCCTTCGAAAATTCTTAGTAGGTTCTTGATTTTGGAATCTTCTTGGACATTACCTTGAGGGTAATAGTTTGATGAAGTGATGAGGTATACATCATTCTTGATGTTTACCCATTCAAGATCCTTGTACTCAAATAATTCAATTGTATTATCTTATATGATAGTGGCAGGGAATCTAAACTTTTGGCTATCCTTCATGAAATCCAAGATGTTGGATTCATTTTCCTCCTTTAGTGCCACCGCTTCATCCACTTGGTGAAATAGTCATTCACTATGATAGGTATTCACCGTTCTAAACTTGTGTCCATACTTGAGTCGGATGAAAATATGAGAAAGCAACACTCAAGTTGGGTTAATGCAAATCTAGTCCCCAAGAAAAATGGAAAAGATCTCTAGATTAAAGGTTGCTTCCTTATCCCTCTATTTAGGTGCATACGTAAGGATTTGCATAGGATCTATTTCTATACCTAATCTAAAAAATAATTTCAAAGGAGACTAGGATAAAAGAATATAATAAATAAGAAACAACTTAAGTACTAGGTGATGCACCAAAGGAATGATGAACACTTATCTTGCCAATAGAAAACAAACCAAGAAAATTCATATGATAACAAGCACAAATATCTAGATCTATAATGGAAGACCAAATGAAAGAAAAAGAGACAAGAAAGGATCTAAGATCGATCACAGACGTGTTTTATTGCTCATGGATTGATACAATTCATTACAAAGTATCCAAAAGGTAGAAATGTATTACAATTTTAATGAAAGGCATAAACCCCAAAATCCTTTTTAGAGGGAGAACAAGGAGCCTACAAAACAAAGAATGTCTAAACCTTTGCCATGAATCCTTCCCCCATATTTATAGATTCAACAAGAGAGAGAGAAGCAAGAAAAATAGGTTGAATCTCAACCACCACTATTAATGCCTCTGATGAAATCTACCCCCAAATCTATCTTTACTGCATCAATCCTTAGTTCAGTGCCTTCAAGGAAGAGGAAATGGTGAAACAGATCAAATCTAATCTAGTTATTGAGGTAAGAATATCCTACATTGAAATCCTAAAAACGTTTCCCCCATTTCCTTCACCTAACCTCCTCAAAATTAAAGTTTCAATCCTCCATGGCATGGGTGAGGCTGAGATCTTTCCAAAGGTGTCAGATTCACAATATTTGGAGCCCTGAGTTGAAAGATATGCCCTTAAAAGTTTGTATCGAGTCCGTATAAATGGGCGAGAAAACAATTTGAAAAATGAGTCCCCCTTTTGGTATGAGACAAGTGGCAACCAGATTGGAATAAAAATGGGCTTACGGGTCTCCAGTAATTTATCTTTTCGCCCTTTTGTGCAAAAAATGCAAAACTCAAAATACTCCCACAGCCCCAAGCTCCACCTTGATACGTATCTCCTTTTGGTTTCTTTGGGAATGTGCTTCCATCTTTATCTTCGTACCTTTTGAACGAAAGGCAAATTTTCACTTTTCCTCTCGACTCCCGCTTTGGCTTTGACTCAAGTTCACACTCCGAATTTTTCCTTGGGCAGAGTTGTTGAGAGCCATTTAAAAATTTTTACCCCTTTTGAAACAACAATCAGGGCAAAGAACCAAATTTTCCCCAACATCCTGCTTTCACCTAGGACACACAACATTCGACACTCGTTTTGAAACCTTTTCTTTATCCAATCCTTGAATCAACACCATTAAGACACTTGGAAGCCTCATCTGCCATTGGCCCATACATTGACTATTCAACTAACTCGCCCTATTAGAATAACATGTGGAGGCACCACGCTTTCTTAAAAACCCGGCCCAAAGTTTGCCTTTTGAGGAGCATCGGGTTGACACTTGTCAGCCTCTGCTGATCTATGGACTTTTCAACAGTCCCTCTTACTTTTTAGGCTTTGGGCTACATGGCGAACTCGCGCTCATCTGGGTCTTTTCCTTAGGACCAATTCTTGGAGATGCGCCACACTAACACTTAGTATTCTCCATTTACAATTTTATACTTAGCAAATTTTTAAGCCCCCTTTTGACTCTCTCCCATTTGTTACATGGAGGGCTGTGCGAGCAAGTTTGAGTCTCCGTTGTGGGCTTCCTTTCCGGATTTGTGACAAGCCGACACCTAACACCTTATTTTTAGTTGAAGAATTTTCGACGCCTCACAACTTCTTGGGATTTTAGATGTGTGGAATCTGCACAAGTTTGGGATCCTCTTTTAGATTCACCTTTAAAGAAGCGCCATTAAGACAAGTGGTCTCTTCCACTGCCTCCTCCATACTTAGTGATTTTTGGACCTTTTCTGAACCGTTTGAAATCAAGGAATTTGAATATTAACCGTTTCTTCCCCTTCTTTCCTTGGTCTCTCTACGACATTACCCTTTCTTGTCTGACCCTTTTATCCCATAGTTGAGTCAACTTATAGCTTGAATAATGGATTTAAGACGGGAAATGGACTGAAAGAGTCATTTCTTTTGCATAGGGTCCTTCTACGCATTTTCATTCTCCGCCACTCCATGGTTGAGTCCCTCTACAACCAATTTGCAAGATCTCGAGAGTGAGTTTAGTTGGCTCTCAGTTCCTTTATGCAGGGTCGTGGCTGATCCAATATTTGGCCCGGGGTGAAATATGGATAATACAACTTTCTCGCATAGACCCTTGCCATGAACTAGTTTGGTCACTTTGATTTCAATATCATACTCATTACACGAGTGATCCAAGCTTCTCTCTTCTCATTCAAGTCCTTGTTTAGGAGAAAATTCTTAACACCAAATGAGACAAGATAGCTGAATCTTGTTGTTTGAGACCAATTGTCTAAACTTCTACAAATCCTAATGATATCAAGGACATGCTTTTCAATGAATAATTAATTTACTTCGTAATCCTCCAAGATCTCACCGAAGAAGGGTATGGGCTATTCTAAACCTTCCTTTTTAGGCTGAACCAAGATAGCTGAGATTGTGCCTGACCCTCCAAATGCATACATCATGAAGTCCTTTTAAAATTTTGGGTTAATAAGAGTAAGGGCCTGATATTGCAAGCTTGATGGCCTCAAAACTCTCTTTTCCTTCTGCTATCCATTTGAATGCAAGAATCTTCTTTAACATCAACGTTAAAGGCTTCTAAAGAGTGGAAAAATTAGGCACAAACATGAAAAAAAGTTTATTCTTCCAAAGAATCTTTGGAGAGACTTATTGTGTTGTGGCAATGGAAGTGTTTGATGGCTTCAACTCTTTCATGATCAATTGTTAACCCTTCTCTTGAGACAATGTGGCCCAAAAATTTTCCCTCATGTGCCAAGAATACACACTTCTTTGGATTCAATGACACTCTAAACCTTCTACACCTCTGAAATACGTTCCCTGAGGTGGAAGAGATGGTCTGTTGCATTCTTTGAGAAGACAATGATATCATCTAGATACACCAAAACCATCTTGTTGATTAATCCTTTGAACACCATATCCATAGCTCGTTGAAATGTTTCTCCGGCATTGGACAATCCAAATGGAATATTCTTATAATCATATGTACCCCATTTGGTGGTGAAGGCCGTCTTGTATTGATCTTCCTCTTTCACCATTATTTGATTATAGCCTGAGTATCCATCTAGCAATGAAAACCTCTTAGAGCCAGCTACAACCTGCAATATTTTCTCCATTGATGGAAGTGGGTAGTGATCTTTGAGTGATGCTCTATTTAGATCATGAAAGTCTACACACAATCTAATTTCTCCATTTCTTTTCCTCACAGGCACCAAGTTTACAACCCAACTTGAATGCTTGATAGGGAATATGATACTAGCCTTAATTAACTTGTTCAATTGTTTTCTCATGAGAGGTTCAATGTGAGGGTTTATTGGCCTTTTCTTATGTCTGAAAGGCTTAGATCCCAGATCCATCTTGATAGTGTGATGTGCCAATCTTGGGTTAAAACCTCTTAAATCCTTATAAGTCCAAGAAAAGACATCTAGGAATTCTTGACAAAGTTGAACGAACTCATATTTTTCTTGTTGGGTACTTACCCTACCGATTCGCAACGTTTTTCCTTCATCTATGAAAATGGGCTTTGAATTTTCACCCTTTACCTGAATATTTTATTTCTCCTTCCGAAATTGATCATTCGATTTGAAGATTGACTCTAAGGTTACAAGACATTTTGGTAATTTTTTAGTTCTCAACTGCACCACTTGGTTGTCATACCATTGTTCCAATTTTTCTTGGTTTCTAGAGGAGAACTCAGCTTCTTCCTGTAGAAAAATGAAAAATTTCTGATCATTCTCCAAGACATGCCAACTTGTTTTATTATCTGGGACAGATGGCCTCACAACCACCTTGATATGGGGCTAAGACTTATCACTTTTTATAATTTCTATAACATCAAATGCTACCCCAATTACTACTAGTCTTTCTACTACATCATTCTTTTTCCTGGTATGGACACAATGTTGAAAGCTTCAAAGTCCTCAATGAGGTCCCATACCTAGTTTTTATAGCTCCTGAGTAGGTCATTCCTTACAGCATGTTGTCCTCTAACTTGGTTCACAATCAGCTCACTATCACCAAATATTTGCATATTCTTAATGCCTCTCTTTCTTTCCCAATGCAGTCCATGGATTAAGGCTTTATACTCTTGTGTTGTTCGAGAAACAAAATTGGAAATGGAAGGCTGAGTAATATTTCATACCTTGATGTGAAACAAGCATAGCTCCTCCTCCTGCACCTTATCTACTTATTAAGCCATCAAATAATAACTTCCATACCTCATTATCATCCTTGTGGTTTGGCTTAGTGATGTCAAGAAGAGGATGATTATCCTCATACAAACAATAAAATCCTAGCTCAGATTCCTCCATTTCCTTGTAAGGGTCAAAATCATGCCTCTTGTTTGCCCATTCATCAAGGGTCAAGTTTGGAATATATCCAACTTTAGTATCAGCTTCATGGGTGCTTGGACAATCTTCTTGATCAAGGGAAAACAATTTGCATTGATTGGAATCGGTGTATGAGGCTCAATATGGAAGTTTGTAATAGGCTCAGATCTAATTGTAGCCTTAGCTCCATACCTTGTTCTGAATAACATGTGTGACTAATCAACAGACAAATAACCTCCAATTTTAGTGGTGAAGTCTCTTGACAAACACAATGCAAAGTGTGGTGGCAAGTCTATGACTGATACATTTTGCAAGGTCACATTGGGACATGCATGCAATGTGAGGCTCAAATATTTGATTACTCCAACCGTTGTTACTGTTGTACCATCCAATTGTACCACACCTTTGGAAATGACTTCATATTGAAGACCTAGCTGATCAGCTATTTGTTTTGGCATTACAGAGCTACTTGCTCCCGAATCAATCATGCAATTATGCACTAGCTTGTCTCCAATGATCAATGAGACATAGAAGGGAGGAGGCTTCATATTCTTACCTTGTTGTCCTCTATGATTTCCTTCAGGCTGAGCTGCATTGGTAAGAACTTTCTCTTGCTGATTGGGTGACTAATTTGATGTTGACCAATTTTCCATAGCATCTTGCAATAGGTCCCTTTGTCCTGGGATAGCAATGACTCACACATTAAAATGTTTACACTCTTCCATTCATCTGCTCAATGATGTTGAATAGAGATGAGCTATCCCTATATTGCCCTTTTCCTTGCATACTATTCTCTTACACATGGGTTGTTATAAATGTCACTTCGAGTTGGTCTAGCAAGTGGCTTGCACTAATCGTGCACATTGGGAGCTGCACTTTGATTGCCAATACCTTGTGGAGTAATAGAGGGTTATGGATTACCTTAATTTGATGATTGTCCCTCTCCAATATTCCTTTTCTTGGACCGTGTATTGGCAGCTACACTTTGAGAAAGGGCTTGGTTAACTCTACAGAAGTCTTCTATTTTCCAATTAACTAGCATAGTTTCAGTTGGAGGTGTCTCATGTTGGGTTTCTTGTTATTGATTTTCCTCTTGACTAGGTTCTTGGGACACACCAATGGTCTGTACCATCAAGGCCTAGTTTAGTGCACCATTGAAACACGTTGATTGATTATGAGGTAGATTGCAAGGGTAACACTATTCGTACTCCTGTGCCATGTTGTTTTGTGTTGGAACCAAGGCCCTTAATTTTGAAGCCACATTTGGATCATATGGTTAGAAAGGCCTAGCAGCTTGAGGTTGTCCTTGGTTTTGGTTTTGATTTGCAACCTGAGCTAATGGTCTATTTTTCTGATATGGGGTTCTAACTTGATATTGAGTTTGAGGTTGATACGACCTAGAGCTCTGAGCTTGCTATCTCTTGATAGTCACTAGCTCATTTCCTAGGTTCTGTAGTTGTTTCATAACCTCTTGTAGCTATTTTGAAGTTCTAGAAGATGAGGTGGAAGCTTCAGCTGAACTCTGATTCCTTGGAGTAGGTATGAGAGCTAATGTGGGTGTTTGACTAGTGCTTGAGCTCCTAGTTTTGGATATAGAGGCATAGGTGGCCTAGGTGCAAGTTTACCAGCTTGAATTAAGCATTTTTGGCTCTAATGGAAATGTTATAGGCCATGGTAAGGTTACACCTCCCATGGATTGAATCATTATAGAAATATGAGAATTTAAAGTTCTAAGAAAGTATAGAAAAGCACCTTCATCTCGTGGGTCTCACAACCAATGGAATCCTATCCCACGTCATGTCCTTTGAATCCTATCTCATTAGGATCCCTCTTGATTGTTGTTAGTTGTTCCAACAAGGATATATTATCTCCCTTCTCTCCAAATTGGTTGTGAAGGGCTCTGCACAGATGCTCCCAATTTTGAATAGAGTATGCTAGTAGAATCCTAAACCATTGCAAAGCTTTACCCTTGAATGAAGAGGCTAACAATTTGACTGCAATGCCCATCTCAATGATTTCATGAATTACATAGACATTTGTAATGTCTTGAATTTGGTCACTAGGAGTAGTTTGGTTCTCTCAAGTGAAATATGGAATGTTGTTCAATGCTGCAACTTGAACTATATTTTATGCATTGAGAGTGAGTGGGCTATTGGGTGGTGAAGTTGACATAGGGATTGGCCTAAGAACCCTTGTTGATTGAATGAAAGGCCTACCAGGGGGAGGTGTTGAAAAGTTATATTTGGTGGAGATAGAGACCTTTGATCTCTTCTTCCCCTTCTCCCTCTATCTCGGGACAAGTGCAGATAGAAAAACAATCCTTCTTCTCTAGTTCTTAATCCAGTCTAAATTCTTCTCATGAATCTTCCGAGCCTACACTCACAAAACCAATGAACTCTTGCTTCTTTTGGAGTCACCAGATGTGTAATTTCAGAGCTTCTTAAAAGCTAAAAACTTACAGCAAGTGCACATCAATCTTTCTGCAATAAAAATGAAGACCTCTTGTCCCACTAGGTGTGCCAAAAATGTTAGTGCAAAATCACAACACCCCTGAATGTCTGCAACTCGATGGGTTGAGACTCTCAGTGTGATTGCATAACATGGAGCATATCTCAAAGTATGGGACATTGAAATTGAGAGAGCTCTCTAGATGAACGATGGTTCCTATTCCTCTGTTCAGGTGCACACATAAAATTTATAGAGGATCTATTCTAAAATATATTCACACTTTCCAAGGAGACATGGTTAAGAAGATGCAAGAAATTAAACCTAAACTAACAGAGGTAATGCACCAAATGAATGCTTAACACCAAATTTTCTATCAAACAAAGACCATTAAAATTTAATACAACCACCATGCATAGATAACCAATATTGCAAAGAAAGATCGATAAAAGAAATGGACACTAGAGAGGGTTGGAATTGTCGACATACATGTATTATTGCTTCAAAAATTGATACGAACATTATAATGTCCAAGAGGCATAAAACTTGCATTACGCCTTTTTATAGAAGGTTTGGACTCCATGAATTTGTCTGCATGCAGACTAGAGAAGAAGGGAGGGCGCAAAACCAAAATGTCCAACCCTTTGCAATGAGCCAAGATCTTACCTTTATAGATGAAGCGGAGAGAGGAGAAGATAAGATGTGGGAAACCTAATTTGGAAGCTCAACTACTAGCCATCAATGCCCCTATAAATACGCCTACAATCTGTCAAGTCTACCTCTCTATGTCTATTTGGCATGTTGAAGAAGGAAGAATGGCGAGATCAAATCAAATCTAATCTAGTTGTTGAAGTAATTAGATCATACATTAATGGCACAAAAATGTTTTCCTATTTTTACCCACCTAACCTTGTTAAAATTAAAGTTTCAGGCTTCTATGGTGTAGACAAGGTCGAGACCTTTCCAATGGTACCAAATTTGTTGAATTTCAAGAACTAGATTAAAAGATATGCCCATTTGAATACTTGAATCGGATCCGTACAAAAATGGTGAAAAACCAATTTTGCAAAATGGGTCCATAGGCCCAAAATTCACTTTCCACCTTTTGCAAAAAAATTACAAAAGTGAAAAAAGTGCCCCGCAAGCCCTCAATTCACTTTTCCCGAGAAATATACCCCCAAGCCCGCAACCTTACATTTCCCAAAAGCCATCTCCTGTGCTCGCTCGCGTCCACATTTTCCACTTGGATGAAAAGTCTTCTCCAAGCCCGCCAACCTGCTTTTGGAAAAAATCCTTCCAACACCTACCTCCCCACATGTAATTTAGGCCTGACACGTTGCTTCTCTGGGCATTGGCAGAGGTGTGGCTTACTTTTAGACTTTACACATTTTCCAAACAATAGCCAAAAAATTCAAACTGGCTCCAATGACCCACCTTCCCGCTTTGACTTGAAACATCACCACGTGTCCCTTTTGTTTGGCGGGGTCATATGTCTAATCCTGGACAAGTGGAGGCTCAGTGCACATTTGGGACCTGCCCTTGTGTTTTACCTTTAAAGTTGCATGGACAAGACATGTGGAGGCTTATGTTGACCCTTTTATACTTACTCAATTTAAACGGCCGACTCTATCCCCTTTGTGGACCTAGGACACGTGGCGAGCCTATGATTATTTGGAATTGGCCCTTGGTTCTAACCTTTGAAAATGCACCGATTTGGTGTGTGGAGGCCTCCACTGTCTCTTCTTTCTTTAGCTAATTTAACATCCATCTTTGCCCCCATTTCAGACTTGGGACACGTGGAAGCCTCGTGCTCATTTGAGTCTCTTCTTTGGGACGTGCCATTGATGATGCACTTTGAGGAGACATGTGGTGGCTTCCACTTGGTCCTCTCACACTTAGTCAATTAAACGACCGTATCTGTCATTTTATAAACCCTAGATATGTGGAGGCTCCGCACTCGCTTGAGACCCACTTTTGATTCTTCCCTTGGAATTTCACCGATGAAGCACATGCAAGCTTCCACCGACCATCCTATACTTAGCCGATTTGGTCCCGCTACCATTTGACTTCATTGGACCACCGACTATGTGGAGATTTGGTGCTAGTTTGAGTCTCCGCTCTCGGGATGTGACTTTGAATTAGCACCGATGAGACACATGGTGTCGCTTTACAAGCGTGAGACTTTTCAACTACCAACTCTATCTCCTTTTTGAACCTGCAAAACATGGTGGCTTGGTGCTTGTTTGAGTCTCCACCTTTGGCTTCGACCCTTGAAGGTGCATAGTTGAGACACATGGTGCCTTCCGTCGACACTATTATACTTAACCGATTTGGGCCCGCTCTGTCCCCTTTTTTGACTTGGACCACGTGGCGAGCCTGCGCTAATTTGGGAACCTACTTTGTGGACCCATCCTTGGTGTTGTGCCGATGAGACACATGGAGGCCTCTGCTGACACTCTTTAACTTAGTTGATTCATGGCCTTGAGTAAACACTACCTCGTTGGGTTCTTGGACACATGGAAGCTCTACGCTCGTTTAGGAACTGCCCTTGGCCCGACCCTTGAAGTTGCGATGTCGAGACATGTGGATCCTTCTTCGGATGGTCCTTATATACTTAACCGATTTGGGTCCACTATGAATAGTATTTTAAGTCCGAAAACATCGATCCTTTCCCTGTTTTGACCTCAAAGCCTCTGGCCTCCTTTGTCATTGTTTGATCCTTTTCCAACCCTTCTCCTCCATTATAGAGCCCACACCCCTCGTTTGGGATCGGTTCTTTTATTTGAAATGTGGGATTGCATGACCGAACCGACGCTTAAATTTTCTCTTATGTAGGGTCGTGTTTGATCAATTATTCGTGGAAAAATTGAGAGAACATTTACCTTACTAAATTTGTCATAATGATGATAATACATTATCCCATTAGTGCTTATCTCCTAAAATATATTATCCTTAGTAATAATTTAACCTGGACACAATGTATTACCAATAACATATCATGGCTCAAATACATTTGGTGAGACATATTCCATCTAAACCATTACCTTGGTAAATAGACAATACAATTATTAGGATAATATATAAATTATGCCTTGCCCATTATATGTTCGAATGAACACATGTTTAGATTTTTGGGTGGGCCATCAAGCTTCAAGTTTATAAGGTTTAAATTAAGGGTGATCAATAATTATACCACTTAATCATAGATAAAAAACATTACAACCCTTAGCTCATACTCTAGGTCCAAGGTGTACCTGAATAAGGTTTATATATAGCAACAAAATACATCATCCCGATCGAATCAATATTAATTTATTTTTTCAATTTTATACCTTCATTAATTAGTCAAGACCCAATGTAAGCTGTAATTATATAAGCATGGTTGCCATACCTTAGTCATAAGGTCTGATCCAAAGTATTGGATAGAACAACATTCCTTAAATACTATCACAAGTACACTCTTACTATCTTCTTATGCCCTGATTCATTTGTACTTATTTGGTCGATCGAATTCAAGCGACCATTATTTCCATTTATCCCGATAAGAGTAGTTCCTGGTCATCGATTAGTTATTCATAGTTTTATATGAAACCTACTTAAATGTGTATATATTTAAAAATGCAAGGTGAAATAATACCTTGATCATACCACTCTAGGTGTTCATTACTATACCCTATCGCAAGTCACGACATTTGGTTCCATGACAAAAAAAAGAAGGTTAATATTAACTTGGAAATAAACATAAAATAGGTATAATCATCTAGTAGATCATCTAGTAGAGCTTCAATTTTCTTTTCACGATGGAAAAAAAGGAACGTTCGGGCCAACAGTCTGCTAGCGATTATTTTTCCAATTGTGACAGCTTAATAATTTTGAGCCCGAAATGAAGTAAAAGTAGGTGCAAGTTTACCACTTTGAATTAATCAATATTGGGCTCTAATGGTAATGTTATAGGCTGCATGTAAGGTTACACCTCCCATGGATTGAATCATTATAGAAATATCAGAATTTAAAGCTCTAAGAAAGTATAGGAAAGCACCTTTATCTGTGGGTCTCATGGCCAATGGAATTCTATCCCATGTCCTTTGAAATATGAAGTTGAAATTTGTCAACTACTCATTAGGATCCCTCTTGATTGTTTCAGTTGTTCCAACAAGGATAGATTGTCTCCCTTATCTCCAAATTAGTTGTGAAGGGCTCTGCACGTGATGATCTTGCAATTCTGAATAGAGCATATTGTTAGACTCTTGAACCATTACAAAGCTTTACCCTTGAATGAAGAGGCTAACAATTTGACTACAATGTCCATCTCAATGATTTCATGAATTACACAGACATTTGCAATGTCTTGAATGTGGTCACTAGGAGTAGTTTGGTTCTCTCTAGTGAAATATGGAATGCTCTTCAATGCTACAACTAGAACTAGATTTTGTGCATTGAGAGTGAGTGGGCTGACTTCTAGTGAAGTTGACATAGGGATTGGGTTGTGGATGTGCCATTATGATTGGCCTAAGAACCCTTGTTGATTGAATGAAAGGCCTACTAGGGGAGGTGTTGACAAATTTCTATTTGGTGGAGATGGAGACCTTTGAGATCTTCTTCCCCTTCTTCCTCTATCTGGGGACAAGTGCAGATAGAAAAACAATCCTTCTTCTCTAGTTCTTGATCTAGTTTGGATTCTTCTCATGAATCTACCAAGCCTAGGCTGTTGAAACCAGTGGACTCTGCCTCTTTTGAGTCGCTAGATGTGTAATTTCAAAGCTTCTTAAACACTACAAACTTACAACAAGTGCACATCAACCTTGCTGCAATAAAAATGGAGACCTCTTTCTCCCACTGGGTGTGCCAAAATCTATTAGTGTAAAATCATAGCACCCTTGAATGTCTACAACTCGATGGATTAAGACTCTTAGTTTGATTGCATAACATGGATCATCTCTCAAAGTGTGGGACTTTGAAATCGAGAGAGCTCTCTGGATGAAGGTCAGTTCCCATTCCTTTGTTCAGGTGCACACATAAAATTTGTAGAGGATCTATTCTAAAATCTATTCTAACTTGGTAAGGAGATAGGGTTAAGAAGATGCAATAAATTAAACCCAAACTAACAGAGGTGATGCACGAAAGGTATCTTGAACATTGACTTTGCTATCAAACACAAAACATTTAAATGTAATACAACCACCATGTATAGATAACCAATATTACAAGGAAAGATCAAAAAAGGCAACGAACACAAGAGAGGGTCGAAATCATCCACAGAGACATGTATTATTTGTTCACAAATTTATACAAAACATAACAATGGCAAAGAGGCATAAATATTTCACTACGCCTTAATAGAAGGTTTGGACTACATAAATTCATCTCAGTAGACCGAGAGAAGAAGGGAGGGCACAAAACAAAAAGTCCAACCCTTTCGCAATAAGCCAAGCTCTTACCTTTATAGATGAAGCAAAGAGAGGAGAATAAAATAGGTAGGAAACCTGATTTGGAAGCTTAGCTACCAGCCATCAATGCCCCTACAAATCCACCTAAAATATGTCAAGTTTTCCTCTCTATGTTTGTTTGGCATGTTTGAAGAAGAAAGAATGGGGAATCAAATCAAATTAGATCTGGTTGTTCGAGCAATCGGATCATACATTAATGACGTGAAAGACATTTTCCTATTTTTACCAACCTTACCTTTTTAAAATTAAAGTTTCAAGCTTCCATGGCATAGATGAGGTCGATACATTTCCAATGGTACCAAATATGTTGAATTTTGAGAACTCGATTGAAAGATATGCCCATTTGAATACTTGAATTGGATCCATACAAAAATGGTGAAAAAAGCAGTTTCTGAAACAGTCCGTAGGTTCACTTCACGCCTTTTGCAAAAAATTACAAAAGTGTAAACAATTCCCCACAAGCCCACAATTTACTTTTTCCAAAAAATCCCCTGTAATCCCGCATGACCTTACATCTCCCAAAAGTCATCTCCGCAGCGCGCCGATCCGCATTTTCCACCTGGGAGAAAAGTCTTCCTAGGCCCGCCGCCCGCTTTTGACAAAAAAATCCTTCCAAGGCCCACCTCCCGCATGTAATTTACTCCTAACACATTACTTCTCTGGGTGTCAACGAAGGTGCGGCTTACTTTTATACTTTACGCCTTTTCGAAACAAAAGCCAAAAAATTCAAACTGCCTCTGGTGACCCACCTTCCCGCTTTGACTTGAAACATGGCCACATGTCCCTTTTATTTGGCGAGGTTTTATGTCTAATCCTAGACACGTGGAGGCTCAGCGCAAATTTGGGACCTACCCCCAAATTTTACCTTTGAAGTTGTGCGGATGAGGCATGTGGAGGCTTTGCTGACCCTTCTATACTTATTTGATTTAAACGGTCGACTTTGTCCCCTTTCCGGATCTAGGACACGTGGCAAGCCCGTAATTGTTTGGAATCGCCTTTGGGTCGACCTTTGAAGATGCACCAATTGGACACGTGGAGGCCTCCATTGTCTCTTCTTTCCTTAGCCAATTCAATGGTCATCTTTTCCCCCATTTCAAACTTGGGACATGTGGAAGCCTTGCGCTCATTTGAGTCTCTGCTTTGGGCTGCACCTTTGAAGTTGCACCGATGAGACATGTGGTAGCTTTCGCGGTCCTCTCACACTTAGTCGATTAAATGGCTAGCTTCTCCATTTTTGGACCCCAGGACACGTGGAGGCTCCACGCTTGCTTAGAGACCTACTTTTGGATTCTTCCTTGAATTATGTCAATGAGGCATGTGGAAGCTTCTACTGACCCTCATCTACTTAGCTGATTTGGGCCCACTTCCATTTGACTTCTATTGGACCCTGACTACATGGAGAGTTAGCACTAGTTTGAGTCTACTCTCTATGTTGTACCTTTAATTTGTGTTAATGAGACACGTGGTGCCATCTGCTGGCCTGATATTTTTAAGCTGTCGACTCTGTCTCCTTTTCAAACACAGGAAACATGGCGCTGACGCTTGTTTGATTCACCACCTTTGGCTTTGACCCTTGAAGGTGCACTGTTCAAACACATTGCACCTTCCACCGACACTCTTATACTTAACCGATTTGGGCCAACTCTGTCCCCCTTTTGACTTGGACCATGTGGTGAGCTTGCGCTCATTTATGAACCCACTCTTCGACCCGGCCTTGGTGTTTGGTCGATGAGACACGTGGAGGCCTCCACCGAAACTCTTATACTTAGCTGATTCAAAGCCTCGGTTAAACACTTCCTCGTTGGGTTCGGGACATGTGGAAACTCTGCACTCATTTAGGAAACCACCCTTGGCTTCGAGCCTTGAACGTGGGTCATTGAGACACGTGGCTCCTTCCACTGGTCCTTTTATACTTAACCGATTTGGGTCCGCTATGAATAGTATGTGAAGTTTGAAAACATCGAGCCTTTCCCCATTTTGACCTGAAATCCTCTAGCCTCCTTTGACGTTGTTTGATCCTTCGCCAACCCTGCTCCTCCATTGTAGATCCCGCGTGCCCCTAAAATTTGGGATTGGTTGTCGATTTAAAATGTCGATTGCATGATTGAACCATCCCTTCAATTTTCTCTTGTGCAGGGTTGTGTTTGATCAATTTTTCGGGGGGCAAAATTGAGATAGCATATTTAACCTTACTAAATTTGTCATAATGATGATAATACATTATCCCATTAGTGCTTATCTCCTAAAATATATTATCCTTAGTAATAATTTAACCCGGACCCATGTATTACCAATAACATATCATGCCTCAAATACCTTTGGTGAGACATATTCCATCTAAACCATTACCTTGGTAAATAGACAATACAATTATTATGATAACATATAAATTATGCCTTGCCCATTATATGTTCCAATGAACACATGTTTAGATTTTTTTGGGTAGGCCATTAAGCTTCAAGTTGATAAGGTTTACATTAAGGGCGATCAATCATTAGACCCCTTAATCATAGATAAAAACATTACAACCCTTAGCTCATACTCTAGGTCCAAGGTGTACTTGAATAAGGTTTATATATAGAAACAAAATACATCATCCTAATCGAATTAGTATTGATTATGTTTTCAATTTTATACCTTCATTAATTAGTCAAGACCCAATGTAAGTGGAATTATATAAGCATGGTTCCCACATGGTAGTCATAAGGTCCGGATCCAAAGTATTGGATATAACAACATGCTCTAAATACTATAGAAAGTACACTCTTACTATCTTCTTATGCCCTAGATTCAATTGTACTTATTGGGTTGATCCAATTAAAGGTGACCATTATTTCCATTATTCCGATAAGAGTAGGGCCTAGGTCATTAGATTAGTTATTCAAAGTTTTATATGAAAGCTACTTAAATGTGTATATATTTAAAAATGCAAGGTGAAATAATACCTTGATCATACCGCTCTACATGTTCATTACTAGACCCCTATCACAAGTCACAAAATTTGGTTCCATGACAAAAAAAGAAGGTTAATATTAACTCCGAAATACCCATAAAATAGGTATAATCATCTAGCGAGCATCAAGTTTAACTAATCCAACAAAATATCGCAACACATAAACCAATGAAATCATCATTTCACGACTTACCCTTTTTAATCACAACTAAATTTTATGGGGTGTGACATTTATAGCATCGTGTTTGTGTCTATGAGAGAGAGAGTGTGTGTTTCATTCTATCCTTGATATAAGATAAACTAGTGTTTAGACTCAAACAAAAAGGAATATTAGCATTGTTACACAAAATCATTAGAGTATTGTTTGTGTGCATTTCGTCCATGCGGGGTACATGTATGTGTGAATACGTCTGTGTGTGTGTCTTTGTTTTTTGTGTCAGAGTATGTGTGAGTGTGTAAGTGTGTGAGAGAGAGAGAGAGAGGGTGTGTATGGGCGTGCATGTGAGGGATTATTTATGTGCACACGTGTGTAGGTATGTGCATGTGCATATGGGTGCATGTGTGTGGATATGTGTGTGCATGTGTGTATCGGTGCATGTATCTGGGTAAGTGTGTGTGTGTCTGTTTGTGTGCGTGCATACGTGCATACACATGTGTGTGTGCGTGCGTGTGTGTGTGCTCGGGTACACTCACTAACAACTATTCATCCATTAATCTTATTTTGTATAGTTAAGGTGTGACTTTACCTACTATTTGTACTTGAATGTACACAACGTAAGACTTTATTTTACTCTTTTTGTTTTTGGAATTAGTGCATGATTCATTTCTTAACATTTCATCCAAACCAATACTTACTCATGTTTCATAATTTTTGTATTTGATATTTAGGTCTATTTTGTTAGACTCAGAATATATCACTTGAAGAACAACAATGTTACAATTATGCTTCTAATTCATGTGCTAAAAGGAAAATGTGATAATTACAACCAAGTTATGTTTGTGTGTGTTCATGTTAAGTGTAAAAATGGTATTATTTTCATCGCATGTAATTTTGTACAATTAAAATATGGGAAGTAGATGATTTGACAACTGAATGCACACAAAAATATGAAAATAGATACATGAGGAAATACATATATATAAATATTCCATCTGTCCAAATTTTTACTCAAATCTTATTTTACGTTTTTTAATAGTAAAAACATAATATTTACCAAAAATTATACGTGTTTCCCAATATTTTATAAATGCAATTCAAACGAGCAACCTAGCAACAACAAAATAAATATATTTCCGAGAAAAAAACAAATTATAAATATTCGTGTGTATATGCCGATTTTGACACATCAGATTTTTCTTACATATTATAATTTAATCAAATTGAACACTCATATAGATCTGTAGTTTTATACGTATATATCAGCCTATAATCATACACAATTTTACATTAATAAATAAGACTTTTCTAAACAACATTAAATATATACCCAATTTACAGCTAAAATCTGGTCTATATTTTTTTTTCGCATAATGATCCGATATTTTCGGTGACCTCACTTGGGAAAGAATGTTCCGCAGTCCCGTCCACATTTAATAGCAGTGGACACGGCAAACTGAAAATCACTTTAACAACATGTAGTGGCGAAAGTCTTTGTAAGCGGAGAAAAGGACTCACAAAATTATTTTTGCTTGGCAAATCCTAAAATATCGTGTTGAATGGAGAAAACATCGGGTTGAATTCTTCTAGAAGAACAATATTACCGTTTGTTATGCTTCAAATTTATTTTGTATAGGTTAACATTGCGGACATAATATGCAAGTTACCGCAGTTGAAATTTGATGGCCGTTTTATACATTATAAACGTATACATATAAAATTAATCTGATCAATGAATGTTCAGTGACATATAGATTTGAAAAGTAAAGTTCTAGTATTTTTGAGTTCCATCAATCAATTATAATTGGAGTAACATATCCGGAGCACTCGACATATACTAGGTTTGTGAAATTTTAACATTAATATTCCTTTCTATCATTTTTTATATGTCAATCCTTTATTTTTTTATATGGAATCATATATAAATTATATTTAATGTATCATTGTATAATAAAAATATCCAAGAACATATTTTATAAGGGAGTAACAAATAAAAAATGAGGGAAAAATAATATGTATATTAATATATGCGTGTCTAATTTTATTTAAGTTGTAAATGTCAAAAATATAATTTTAGCAATTACCTTCATATTTACATTACTATGTTTTTCTAAAAAAATACAAATAATAAGATTGTATTTAATTGTATTGAATAATATTCGATGAGAGTCCATTTAATGAATCATTAAGAATTTGTATTGAATCATAATAGAATCCATTTCAAGACTTTTTAACATCATCACACAAACCAAAGAAGTTTTTATGAATTTCGATAAGTGAGTTATGCATGTCATGTTTTGAGTTACAAGAGTTATGAGAGGACACTATAAATTAATAAACATGGTATAATAGAAGAGATTTCTTCTAACTTTGTAGGGTCGTGATATAACTAGTAATTATCTCATAATTATAACATTTTTTTCTATACCAAAAACATATAAATGTAATAAGAATTTCAAAACCGGTTACAAAAAATTTGTTGAGAAAATTTCGAACATCTATATCGTTATTTTCAAAATAACATATTTCAACTAAAGTATAAAATTTACTTTGACATCATCAACACACTTTCTACTTTTAGGTTATTCTCCCTTTGAATATGTTGATATTTATTGCACTTATTGCATTTACTTATGGTCTAATTATTTTAGAAACTTTGTATGCATTTGGTGTATAGTGTTTAAAATAGTAAAAAAACATATTATAATGGAATGTTATCGGAAATTTCCTAGCACAAAAACACCATGACCTAATTTATGTTATTATGGATAGATCCTCCAAAATAGCACATTTTGTTGCATACAAAAATATTAGTGATGCTACATATAAGAAAACATATTTAAGGGAATTGGTATTGTGAAATTGATTACCTAGGAGTATAGTATATGATCAAGATACCAAATCTATTCTAAACATCGAGAGGACATTATTGAAGAAACTGAATATCGAGTTTTTATTTCATTGTACTATCCAAAGAAAATGGATCGATAGATAATCAACAAAAATATTGGTAACAGGATTTTGGGAATGAATATTGGAATGAAACATTTTTTCTTATGGTAATTTAATCAATTATATAAACATTGATAAGATACCATTCTAAATTTTGAAAAGGTGTATCCTACGAGGTCTAACAAAAATACGAGACATGAATGAAATCACTTGGGAAGATTACTTGAAAGAATATTTAGTTGGAGATACATATGTGTACATTATCAAGTGAAACAGAAATTGTAATGGAGCACTAAATGATAAAACAACATGCACATTTGAATAGAATACCGAAAGAGTTTTGAGTTGGAGACATGGTCATAACATACTCTATGAAAGAATGATTCTTAAATTTTACATGCAATAAGTTGAAGTGGACGAATTTCACACCTTCCATGATTTTGAGAAAAATTTGTTTGAATTGCATATTAGATAGAGGAGCATGATTAGATTGATATCTCACATATCTTTAATGTGGAAGATTCGTACTCTATTATAAGAGATCGATAATTTATGAGTGGTGTTACATATTGTAAATGTCTAGACAAGAGAAAAGAACTACTTGAGAAACAGAGTGTGAGATGAGACATTGATTGACTCCAAAGTCATGTAAATGATGTATGGGGAGTATAACAAGTATTTGGTGAAGCAAATGGTAGAAAAGCCAAAGTAACTTAATGTGAATGTGTGCATATGACGTTGCGAATATGAAAAATTAATAGTGAGCTCAAAAATTAATTGTGAATAGGAGATCAAGGTTAATTTTAGTTACATAATCTATATGATGCTAAGGAATTTGAATTGACTTTTGATCTTTCATCAACCAAAATTATGTAATGTAGTAATAGGTAGAATATACAACCTTTCTTGTTTCGTAAGCGTTGAACACTTAAAACTGCCCATACTTAATGTTTAGTTCTCTAAAATGACTCAAAATAACTGGATAAAAATAATGTTTGATTTCGATTAAATTCTAACTCTCAAAGGAAAAAATTAGCACAACATAAATGCTATTTTAAGATGTATTTAAAGTATATTTTTGACCTCGAAAACCTTATCATAAATTTAAAAATGATACCATCAAGATCATGAACCACGATTTGTAGAATGATATTATAAGTTGAAAAAGGGAGTACCCTTTCACATTCACCCTAACAAGCCTATATGAATTCACAATATATTTTAGGGCATATTATTTTTGTAAACCTTCAAACCAAATATTTTACATGGTCGTTCCTCATCTTTACGAAGCTAGCGACGTTTGCGGTTATCTTTATATCGAGGAAAAAAGGGATCACGTGCCAAGGAAGAAATGACATAATTTCTTTGGAAATCATTATGGTAGGAATGAGAGCCATGCTCTACACTAAGGATGTTTTGACCGGTAAACCAGCATTATTCTAGACGTTTTAAATTAGAATCCGATATAGTTGGAATAAAATAGGATATTCCTCTTGATTATTCAGAAATGAACAAAACTAAGCATTCACTTTATTTATTTTCCACAGAAATTCTTTAGCCGTGTTGACGAAGATAATATACCCACTGATCAAATTTGTGAAATGCTTTTTATTTGAGAACAAATCCGTTTTATTTTTGCCTATAAATTGCAGCTTTGGTTTCGTTATTTTCACAACGAGAGTAAAGATGAAGGCCTCATTCGTGTGGTTTGTTTTGGTGGTCTGCTTTCTGCAATCATGTGGAGGCCAGAATTTGCAGGCGCAGTTTTTAGGGCCTCAAAATAATGCGAGGGCTCAAGTGGGTGTGGCACCGCTGCAGTGGGACGATACTGTGGCTGCCTACGCACAGAACTATGCTAGTCAACGAGCTGCGGATTGTGCTTTGCAGCATTCCGGAGGTCAGTATGGAGAAAACCTTGCCTGGTCATCTGGTAACGATTTTTCTCCAGAACAGGCCGTGGTTTGTGGGTCGACGAACAGAAAAATTATGACTATGCTTCTAATTCATGCGCTGGAGGGTTTGAAAACTGCGGACATTATACGCAAGTTGTGTGGAGAAGTTCGTCCAAGCTTGGGTGCGCTCGTGTTCCATGTAACAGTGGCGGTGTTTTCATCACATGCAATTACGACCCGCCAGGGAACATTGTTGGACAGAAGCCTTACTGATAACTGAATACGTTTACCTTCCATTCCATTACCATATATCATCTCGTCTATCAGTATTCATCACTATAGTTAGTTTAAATAAAACCCCTGGTTTGTCTGTGTTCTTCGATAAATTATATATTTTATATATTTTCCTTTATAAATGTTATAAATGCGTCACTCGATGAAATAAATCTGTTGGATACTTGTCAGCGTTAAACATATCTAACATATTTTTAGCATTTGAAGTTTGATTTCTTATAGTGAGGGAGTGACTATTGATGATAATATCATGAGAAGCAACAGCAGTAAGTGTTACGAGTAAAAGCAGTATTTTTTTTTTGAGGTAGAAGGGTAGAGAATCCAAAGTAGCAATATGTGGATTGGTGTATTTGAAGTTGGCAAATATGGATAAGCTACAGAGATGTTAAAAGAATGACAATGATTACGAGCCTACGGTTCATTTAGGTTACTTGAGCTATATGATGAAGGGGAATATATATTTACTTCTAATCTTACATAAACTAAAAATAAGCAGTGAATAAATCATAAGCATATGCAACACTTTCTTTGTATGTAACAATTTTTAATTTTTAACTTTTTTTCCTTGTCTTAATTTTCAAATATTTGAAAGGTCCTACAATTTGTGTTTTAATCTCAAAAATGTCTTGGAAAAACTAGATACGAGCAATGTTTAAATTTTATATAAAGTTACAACTTTTCAAAATAAACATAAGAGTGGATCCTAGAAATCCTCTCCATGGAGCCAAAGTTGTGATGTCTCGTAAATCACAAGTCATGATTTATGTAATGATATTATATGTTGTGATAAGAGAATACCCATTGATATTAACCCCACTTAGCCAATAAGTATGAAGGAGCTCTATGTAATAGAGTAAGAACACATGTAACCATATAGAAAATGTGAATATGTTTTCTCTTGATATAATGTAATCACTTATCATATTGTGAAGATTACATTGTTATCTACAACATTATCAATGCATGAAGTAAATACATGTGTAGTTTTATAGTTCTTCCTTTTTTGAAAATTCACATTTGATTGTTTGGTTTATATTAACCCCACTAAGCCAATACGTATTAAGGAGCTCTTATACGTAATAGAATAAGAACACATGCAAACATAGATCACATGTGAATATGTTTTCCCTTGATATGATGTAATTGTTAGTGCGTAATCAAAGCACCCCGAATGGCCTCATGTATGAGTGGGCATTCGGTGTGATTGCAAAACATGGGACCATCTCTCAAGCCGTGGGACTCGCGAACTTGAGATGGTCCTCCGTAAAAGCTCGTTCTTGCTCCTAAATTACCCGGCACAAGCTAATCAAGTGCGCAAAACCTATCTAATCCTAATCTAATCCTCCAAGGAGACAAGGAGAGAGATAAAGAGTGAAAGAGAGCCTACACTAAGCGGTGATACACCAAACAGAGAGTGGCTGATCACAAATCTAACGCTCAAGTGGAGAATGGTGTACAAAGGAGAGGGTGGAAAAGGTGCACCACAGACCAGAGATAGGTTCACACAGAACACCACTTCAAAACCCATTAAGCACAACTCGTATAACCTGAAATAGACATTTGAGTATGCATAGTATGCCCTAAAATGAAAAGAGGCAAGAAGAGATAATAAAATAAGAAAGGATGGACAAGATGCATCACAAAACAGATTTTATTGCTGCATGAGTCATACAATACATCATCAATGGGAAAGAGGCAAGAAAATGTCATTACAGAGCCAAGAGAGGATTCTTAGGGTCCACATTCTACCCTAAGGAAGAAAGAGAGATGGGGGCAGAAGAGAAAAAATGACCAACCCCTTCAAATATGCCACTTGTTCACAATACATAGAAGAAAGAGAGAAAGAGAGAGGGAAGAATTTGAATCTTGCTTCAACCACCCCTGTAATGCATTGAATCCACCTACTCAAACCACTCCAGAAAGCATTGGAATCCTCCTATAACAATGATCATCTTTGTTGCAAGACCCATGCCCCCATACGTTATTCCTTTCTAGACAAGAAAAGAGACCCATTCTTCATCATGGCGGAAGGTGGGAGAATTGATAGGGTCGAAAAAGGTGGGTTGAAAAATTAATGGGACATGTGAGTAGCAGGCATTGGGAGCTTTCCAAAAGGTTCCTTCCCACTCAAATCCCATCTTCAAGTCAAAAGATATGGATGTCTAAAGGTCCTCGGGTCGGGCACTTAATGCGGCTTGTAATATGCAAGGGTTTATCCATAAATGGGCCACGTGGTAGCCCCACACATGTTGAAGATCTCACCCACTTCTCTCGCTCTAGAAATTATGCTTTGAAGAGACATGTGGTGCCTTCTACGTCGTGCTTGGTTTCCTCTCTCCTCGTATTCTACTCCGAGTCTTTTTCTAGTGGGGGCATTGTGCTAACCCACAACCAGATCTTAGTAGGATATTTGTAACAAAAAAAGGAGAGACAACTACTCAATACAAACCCTAAGAACAACTAAAATAAAATGGAGAGCAAAATGGAGGAGGAGATTCCTCTTGTTTGCTAATATAGAACAAAAAATCTCCATAGTTTCGCTCAAGTTCTATGGCCTCCATCCCATTCAACCTGCAAAGTAAAAATTTACAAATGAATAGATTATAGAAAAGAAAAGAATAAAAAACTTTCATAAGGATATTTAGGCCTTTTAGAGAAAACCTACAATCGAAGGGCCCATATTGATTCAATCCTAGGTTAGATATTTAAACCTACAATTTTAAGTGGTTGACATTTTTATGGGAATGAGTTTTAAATAAAAAGCTATGGGTATTAAGTGAATGAAGCCACCTAGTGCATTAGTGGCTTGGAACAAGTTATGACCCTTTTTATTATGATTAAATAAATTGATGAATAACATTTGGCTATAAGGATATTTTAGATAATATTGTGCATGGGTATTTAGATAATGATTTAAAAGGATTAAATTAATTAGAATTAAAATGTATAGTTAAATAACTAAATGATGGGCATGGATGTTAAGTTATTATAGGAAATGATTCTTGATAAACATAAGAGGATTTTAAATGGGTAAAATAACGAGGTTAATTTAACCATTATTTAAAATAAAAATTTGTAGAAACCGCAAAAGAGGATTAAGTTCCGAAATAGATTTTGGGACGTAATTATAGACAAGAATTAATTAAATACAATTAATATTTATCACACTTGCAACCTTGTAAATAAAAAAATTTCCTCATAATTTTCATAAGTAATTAATGAGGTTTGATGTGGTTTTGGTGCATCCAATTTGTGGGCATTACATTGCACTCAAAGAAGACTTAATCCTTTGTGGGCTCCATGGGAGCCCACATCATCACTAATAGACCAAGGGCCATTCGATGTTACCTTATATTTTTAACACCAATCACCGAGAAATAATTTTAGGAAATGCCAAACTAGTCAAGGACTAAAATTCATAAAATAATCAAGGAAGCGTGAGAGGGAATGTTAAGGGTCAGAACCCGCCATATTATCTTTCTTCCTATTTGTTTAAAGAAAAATTAAATATATACATTTGTAAAATATTATATTGAATGTAAATTGTATTATATATTTTGTTTAATATATCAAAAGTTAAGTATTATAAATATATAAAAATATTCATTCTTGAATGATTCCTCCTTTATTCAGAATCTAATTTACATTGTATATATAAATATATGGTTTTATTTATATATTAAACATATATTCTCTATAATTTTTGGGAAAATGGAACCCAAGATATGTAGTTTCATTGGAGATATCAATTTAAAATATCGAAGAAGTTATTCGGTAAGGTGGTTAAAAATATGAGTGAAAAATTAACATGTAGGATAACATACTAACATATGCATGTCTAATTTTGTCTAATTTTTAAATGTCCAAAATATAATTTTAGCTAAATGGTGAATATAAACCACAAAATTACCCCATATGTAATAGATACATATAATTAAAATATATTTAATTACATTAGGAATTTTTTAACATAAGAGACCATTTAATGAATCAATAAGGATTCACATTGAATCATAATAGAAGCCATTTCAGGACTTTAAAACATCATCATTGTTGTGTGCATAATATATAATATACAAAGAGTTTTTCATAGATTAGGATAAGATAATTATGCATGTCATATTTCAAGTTACAAAAGCTACAAGAGGATACTAGAAATAAATGTGTAATAATGTGTCCTTCCAAGTTGACAAGGTCATGATACAACCATTAATTTCATCATGGATTTTTTTCTCTACCAAGAACATATAAACACACTACAAATTCCCAAACTTATTTCCACATATTCTTTAGAAAACTATGAACATCTATATCCATAATTTAAAAATAACATACTCCAACTCGGTAAAAATATACTTTCACATTGTAGAGACACTCTCTTTCTAATTTAGGGTATTCTCCCTTTTGATATACTCTAACATTTATTTCACTTCTTCTATGTAATTATAGTCTGATTATTTTCAAACTTTGTACACATTTGGTGTACAAGGTGCTTGAGATGGTAAAAAAATATAAAGAATATAATTTAATTTAAAATGTCCTAGAATAAAAATATAAACAATATAATTTAATTGAAAATGTCCTAGAATAAAAGACACCATGACATAATATTTTTTATTATGAATAGATTCTCCAAAATGGATCATTTTTTTGTATGCACAAGTATTAATGATTCTACATATGTTAAAAATAATTATTCAAGGGAATTGGTTAAGTGCCATTTATTTTCTATGAGTATCATATTTTATCAAGTTACCAAATCTATTTTGAACTTCAAGAGGACCTCATTGAAGAAAATAAATATCAAGTTGTTTATTTCATCGTATTACCCTAAAATAGATGGTTAGAAAATGATGGTAAAAATTATTGGTAAAAGGATTTTGGGATTGAATATTAGAATGAAAAAAAAATCTTATAATTTTTTTATCAATAATAACATTGTAAGATACCATTTCAATTTGCAAAGGGATGTATCCTCTAAAGATTAACATGACATGTATGAAATGATGGGGAAGATTAATTAAAAATAATATTTAATTGAAGATAAGTGTGGTGTAGTACATTATCCAAGTGAAAGAGAAATTGTAATGGAGCACTAAATGATAAAAACAACATGCACATTTGAATCGAAAATTAAATAATTTTTAAGTTGGAGACATGGTCTTAGCATAACCTGGGAAAGAGTGATTCTTAAGAGGAACACCTAATAGTTTGAAGTAGAAGAAAGCCACACCATGCATTATTTTTAGGAAATTCATAGGAAATGCATTTGATATAAAGGTATTTGATGAGATTTATATCTCACATATATTTAATGTGGAAGATCCATAACCTTATTATGAAACAATATTAATTAATGAGAGTGTTAAACATTATAAACAACTAGATAAGAGCAAAGAATTACCTAAGAAGGAGAGAGTAAAATGAAATGTTGATTGACTATAAATTTATCTAAATGAAGTAAAATTGTAGATAAGATAATGCAATTGTGAATGATTGTATATGAAGTTTCCAAACATGGAAAATTTATATCTAGGGGATCAAAAATAATTACGAGTAGGAGATCATTGTTCATTTTAGTTAACTAATGTATATAATGCTATGGAGTTTGAATTGGCATATGATCTTATAGCAAATAAAACTAAGTGTAGTTATAAGTAGTATATACACTTTTTTTTCCTGGAAGATTTGAACATTTAAAAGTGCACATACTTGATTTTTAGTTCCTACAAATGACAACGAGATAAGAGTAATGTTTGATTTTCATAAAATTATAATTTTCCAAAAGAAAAATTAACATAAATTAAATGTTATTGTTAGATGTGTTTAGCCTATTTTTTGGTTCTAAATAAACCTTGACATATAATTAAAAATGTTACCTTTAAGATCATGAACCAAGATTTTAACCTAATGTATATACAATTTTATAGTATGAACACCCTCTAGTTTTCTTTAATTATAATCATTCTCGAATTAACACTATATAAACCATTTATAGTCTAACAAAATATATCTTAACATATTAACAAATATCCTAGAACCATTGTTTATGATGTTCATGACCTTTTGATAGGTTAAAATGCCTTGGACATGTTTGGCCCTAACCTTGTTTCATATTAATAAACTCATCGAGTGCATATATAATGGTTATAATTTCAAATGGGTAAAATTTCCTAATTGAACTTATCAAAATTATATAATATTCAAAAATATAATAAATGGAATTTCACCTATTTAAACAAAGGAAACATAAGTCATCATTGAAACCAACATGTAACCTACTTAAAAAATAAAACACAAGTCTTCAATAAAAGAAACATGTAACCTTATCCTTGAGGGAACATTATATATGAAAAGAAAAAAAATGAATGAGAAGTTCTAGATTGGCCAAATGGAATATTATGAATGAAGCCAAAGGTTAAAAGTTCACATTTCCTTGTTATAAATTCAAATTATTGGTTTTACTATAAGTTAACATACATTGTATATTTATAGTTCCATCTCAACATAAAATTACAATAAATACATCATAACAATGTAGTGAGGATATCTAACCTAAAACAATAACGCCTTAAGTTTCCTTAGCCTTGATAAAGGATAAGTTAAGGATTTTAGTTGAATATAAAGCAATTTTAACATTATTTTTAAATATTTAGTGTAATGCTCCGATTCCTTTAATATAAATAAATTTTTAAAAAAGCGGGATAATGATAATAATAGTTAATCAATACAATTTTTAAAACACAATATAATAAAATAAAATAAATAAAATATTTTAACAAAAGTATTATCGAAAATAAAATAACATATGCTTTGAGAATAGAAATTTCATCCGGAGTGAGAGATCTATTGCCATTAATGCATTTATTTAGCCGCTTTTCTAGAACCTAGCCATTTTACGGGCTTTAAATATGACTTTGCTCAACTCTAGTCTAGTTATTTCAACTGCGACGGAGAGCGGTGATTTTGCAAACAATGGCTCCGGGGAAATGCCCTCACAAGTTCGTGCCAAAAGTATTCCATGAGGTAATGACATTTCCCCTGATATTGTTTTACCACTTTCAAAATTTGATTCCGCTTGTAAATGGCTAGAACAATTCTGTTTAATAGGGTATTTTGTTGGAAGGAATCCCTCTAAAAGTATGCTTAAATCATGGGTCCAAACTGCTTGGATGGTGCATGGTATTAAACTAGATTCTATCCAGAACCTAACCCGTGGTTTTTTCCTTTTTTTTTGATCCTAGTCATGCTTCCCTTATCTTGCATAAGTAGTAAACCTAGTATGTAAGAAGCTCCCTGCTGGTTTTGTCACCCTAGACTAGAGACTTTGTTGCCTCGACTGCACGGTACATTAAGGTCCACTTTTGGGTTGAGTTCTCAGGGCTTCCTATGCCTTGCTGGCATTTTTAGAGCATATTTCTGCCACTCTCGGCCATGTTATATACACAGAGCCTAATAGGTTCTTTGTAGCTCATCCACAAAAGAGGGTTTGCATAGAACTAGATATTTTGAAGGACCTAAAAGAGTCTATTGCCATCCAGGTTGGTGATGTGTCTTTTTATCAGAAGGTGGTATACATCAATCTTCCGAGCATAAAATTTTGGACTATCGCTTGTTTTCCACTCGCTGAGTCGCTTCAAATCCTCTAGCGATCCTCACCCTCAACCTGAAGAGGAGGGCTAGCACACAGTGGGTGTCGAAAATCCAACAAGAACAAGGCCACTCATGTCAGGCCTTTGCAACATGGTTCAACTATTCAAGTCGAAAAGGTACCTCCAAATGCTTCTAGCTCAACCGCAAAGAAACCTTGAGATACCAAGTTGCCTTTTGTTGATACAAAGGTATTGGCTGGTAGTATGGTTGGTTCTTCAAGCAAATTGGCACCTTTGGCCTCAAACACTCAACCTACTCTTTTACAGCATGAGGGTGGTCTTCAACCATTACTCGTTTCTAACAAAGTGGTTTCTCCATGAAAGCAAGTAGTTCAACATTCATTCAGCCCTCCTCGTGAGCACAAGGAAGGGGAGTATAGCCCTAATAATCAGAAGGCTACTCAACCGTCTCGATATTTGTTTAGTTAACTAGCAATAGTTTTTACAGAATAGTTTTGGGGCCCTTGATGGTTTGAGTGAGCTAGACTCATAAATGCATCTGGACAATGTTTCCTCATGAATTGCTACTCATGGAATGTTTAGGGTCTCACAGAATCCACTCACAAATACATAGTGCGAGATTTTAGGAAAATTTTCTTGGATATGGATATTTTGTGTTTACAGGAAATCAAAGTTTCGTGTTTACTTGATTCTCAAACTAATACTATTTGGCCTAACAGCTTTATCTATCCCTAACAACCATGTTGCTAAAAGAGGTGGAATGATCACATTTATTTCTTTGAAGTGGTGTTTGCATTACGTCAATCATGGATGTGACCCTGACAACCGTATTCTCTAGGTGTTATTCAATATTGAAAATCTCTCCTTTGGGATTATCAATGTTTATGCACCTAATGACGCCATCGAAAGGACATCTCTTTGGCGGTGGGTGGTCGACAACCTTTCAAATGCTCACTGGTTAATCAATGGGGATTTTAATATGGTGGAGTAGCCCAACAACAAATTGGGCCTTTTACCCATGAGGTGGCCAACTGGCGAAAAGGGAAGCTTGGTTTTACATGCGTAATAAATTTGTATTTTATGACCCTAATTATTCGTGTCACACCAACACGCTGCCATGGTACACTTGGTCTAATCTTAGAAACGGCCAAGATCGGGTTTTTAAAAGGCTAGATCATGTCATGATCTCCTTACAACCTTTCTTTAAATTTTCCAGCTATTATTCTCTTCTGGTGGAAGCATTGTCAGCCGTTGTTATTTCCGACCACATTCCAATTCAGTTCCATATTAAATGGAATTTTCTATCTTTTGCCAAAGATTTAAAATATCTAGTATTATTTAAATTACTTTATCGAATCATGACCCCACTTTGGCACACATCCACCAAATTTGGAACCTAGCACCTCACCCTCTTGGTAAGGTGGGTTGGATAAGTTGGTGGAAGGATGTTATAATTCGGCTCACTAAATTCCTCCGGATGTATACAAGGTCCAAATCACTAAATTCCAGCAGAAAAGCCTATTCCAGTCACCTCCACCGAGATGAGCTACTCGACGGTGGCACTCGAACAAGCTCCTTTCAATGTGGCTCTATAACTCCAAGTTGCTAAATTGTGGAAAAAAACCACATTGCTGATGATTACATAGCTCAGGGTGCCCAGATCAAAGCTTAGCTACACCGGATTATAACGAGACCATAACACCGAAGTGTTTTTCCACCGCTCAAAGAAAAGCACATGAACCAACAATTTTATACTATTGTTGATGCTGGTGTTCAGATTACAGACACTCCTCAGATGGTATAATCCTTTGTTAGGCACTATGTTTAGGTTTTAAAGCACAAAAGGAGTCTCCTGAGTGAAAATCCGTGCTTGTTGAATGTTTCTTGATAGTTCCTTGTAAACTTTATCTAAAGACATAGAGTTGTCTCTGTGATGTTGCCTACTCTAGAGGAATTACATGAAGTTGTTTCCTTATGGCCAATGATAAAGCTCCTGGAATGGATGGATTTCCTTGTGAGTTTTACAAATCCCTTTGGGACATGGTTGGTTGGGATCTACTGCAAGTCTACCTCGAAGCTCTCCACTTAGGGTCCCTCAGTGCCCTTATTAATCGGGGTCACATAAAGTTCATCCCTAAAGTAGGAGACCCAGAGCTCATCTGTAATTGGCGGCCGATTACCTTGCTCAATGTTTCATACAAGATCATAGCTAAGGCTTTAGCTCTTCGGCTTCACCCATTTTTCCCATTATCATTAGTCCTGAGCAGTGCATCGGTTTCGATAGAGCAGTACATTCTAGATAATATTTTGGCTATCTAGGAAGGTATGGAGTGGGCAAGAACCTCTAAACATCCAGCCATGTTTGTCAAAATTGACTTTGAAAAAGCTTATGAAAGGATTGAATGGCATTTCATTCTAGCGATGCTTGAAGCACTAGGATTTGGTTTGGTTTTCATCACCTCTATCAAAATGCTTTTTGCAGATGCCACAGCCTCTCTATCTGTTAATGGTCATACTTCCAAGTAGTTTGGGATTTTTCACTCTATTAGGCAAGGTTGTCCTTTAGTAACTGCTCTTTATGTGCTAGCCACTGAAGGTTTTGGGTTTCTCCTTGCCCATGCTCGGGATCAAGGGCTTGTGAGGGGTATTCAACTCCCTTCTATGACTCCCCTTCAACTTGTCAATGGGCATTTTGCAGATGAATCCTTCCTCACGCTCCTGGAGGAAGAAGCAAATATCAACAATGTCATGCAATGTTTGGACATGTATTGTTTAGCTTCAGGTTCTAGTATCCAATGGAGAAAGATCCAGTGCTTCAGAAATATTTTCTCCCAAGCCTAGTTGGCTGAATTGTTATGACTAGAAATACATCCAACATGGAGAAATTTTTTAATTTCTGGGTATCCCCTTTGCTTTTGATGTTGCTCCCAGTCAACTTTGGCAGTATGTTATTGACAGGGTTTCCCGCAAGTTGGAGTACTTGGATTACTAAACCCCTTTCGCTAGCAGGAAAATTTCATATTTGCTCCAAGATATTGGCTGCCACACATGTTTATTATTCTTCATGTTTGGTGTGGGTAAATCCTCTTACAAGAAATTTGAGAAAATTCTCAGAGATTTCCTTTGGGCTAACTTGAAGCTTGGCAAAGGCTTTCACAGAGTTTCATGGGAATATTGTTGCCTCCCTAGGGATTCTGGCGGTCTTGGTCTTGGTCTTGACATTGGCTGCCAAGGGACTATGCTAAAGAACTAAGTGGTTCATTCGGGCATGCACTTGCAACGAAGCTTGGAATGTGTTGACTCGCAACTGTACTTGTCAAGGCTCCCCTCAATGGCACAAAACATGGAAAGGGATGGATTTTCACATTCTGCTTCATTCTCAAAGCTCTAGTCAAAAGCGTATGGAAATCTTGGAAGTTACTAAAACCCTTTTTAATCTGGGAAGGGGATAGTTTCCGAAATGGGATATCCATTAATAACCACAACATCTGGTGGTCTGCTCTCATCAATTTTCATGATGTTCCACTTGCCCAAGTTCCTTGGGTTCATTCTCTTAAGTTATATCATCGAGGTTTGCACACTCTTAAAGACATCTTTTGCAGGAAAACTAGACTACTTCTCACTTGGCCTCAAGCTAAATCCAAGTTTCGGCTTGCTTCGACTGATAGAGATTCTTATCAGGAAATTCTTTATTCCATTCTTGTTGAGATGCTTCACAAAGTTGGTGTCGTCTCTCTTAGGCCTTGGTGGAAGGATTGGAAATGGTTTCCAGATACCCCTTTCTTAAATTACTCCTAGAAAAGGTTATGCTCTGCTCACCCCCAAGCTGCCGATGGTGGCCTTACTTAACTCCATATGGTCCATCAATTCTGGATGGTCCTCCTAGGAAGATAGATTTCATACTGTTTGGAAAGCCATCCTTCAAGGCCTCCCTATTTTTCTTGGGCACAGATTAGCTCATTACAAGATTAATCCTTGGGTTTTCCATTGTTTTGGTCACATTGATATGCCCATACATCTGCAGTACTTCCCAAAATCTCAAGCTATTTGTTCTTGGATCCACGATTTCTTTTGGCCATTTAGACCAGCTCCATTTCTTTGGCAACATGTTTTGCTAGGGGATTATATTTCCATTCCCCATGCTTTTACACAACTGTGACATACTTTCAGAGTGGAGATCCTTTTTTTATATGGAAAGAACGTAATTCTACTATTTTTGCTAATTTTGTAGTTTCTTGCATTCTTTTGCATTATGATAAGGCCATGTTTATCTCGAATGTGTTCTTACAGATCTAGGACCAAGCCCGCAAGGTGGAGTTGGAAGTGTGGCACCTTTAGACCCTTCTGGATCATTGGGCCAATGCTCCTTGCACTATGGCACGGAACCCCTACCTCCCCTTCTAGGAGTGTTTGTTCAAGAGGACATCATGGCCGAGGCCGGTTGGTTGACCGTGCTCATCATCATTACTCTCTCAGGTGGAAACTGAGCATCGGTGGAGCCCTATCAACCATGGTGGTTAGGGGTCCCCACATCATCATTCTCGCAGTAGCAAAGTGGTCGGGCTCCCACCACCACTCCCCGCCTCCTGTATAGTGGGATGGGTGGGATTCTGGCAATGTCCCCCAGTTGGCTCTTATCATTTCTCCTAATCAAAAGGATGAAAAATATGAAGAAATTGCTTCGTGTTGACTACCCCTTCCAGATGGAAACGATCTTCCTAGTAGTAACCTAGAGGATAAAGGGCCTCCACCACCCTTGCCTCTATGTTTGTTGCGGCGGCCTAGTTTGTTTTTCCTTTTGTTTTCTAGCATTGTTGCTATGTCTTTTGTTGCCCTTGGGATTGATACAGTAGTCTCCTAGCTAGTCAGCTAGTTTGATCATGGGATGTGCCCTTTACCACCCATATTTTTTGTTGATGATAGACTGTAATATTTTATTAAGTAATATAGACTATTTTATCAATAAAATAAAATAAAATAACATGTCCATATATATCGAAAATCCCGAAGGAGAAAAATTAGAGAAAATAAATTTAAAATGAATGGAGAATGGAAATTTTAGAAGATTAAAACAAAATAAAAATAAAGTCATAATGATTAAATATTCAATGTTAGTTGAGTTAAACAATTTACATGGAAATAAATAAAAAAATTCATATTAGTAAATAAATAAATGGGGGTGATGTGGATTTGATGGTGGAGTGTAAATGATGAATCGATAGGTGAGTAGGTGAAAGAAGGGACATGATGACAAGTTGGTCGTATCCGATTACTGAAGAAACTTCACCATTCCTCTTGCATAGAAACTTGCCTCCAACACAAATTAGTTTAGCTTTTTCAGAACCTCCCCTGTGTAAGCTAGTTTAGGAGCTTGAAAATGGTTTTAACGCCTAAAAACATTATGTAGAAGGGACTAGCTAAAATAGTTTAGTTACAATCTGTACTAGTATACATCTATGAAATGTGGAGACCAAGACAAATCTAACAAACTATCTTGACCGAGTGTTAGATAAAACATTATTTATGGGTTGTTTGGTCTTTGATGGATAAAACATTCTTTGTTTGGTTGTTTGGTCTTTGTTCAAGCTTGAACATGTATTGATACATCTCTCTCAATCACATGCAACCATTGAAGCCTAAAGGGAATATTTTTTTTTTTTGGTTTTTGTAGCAGGTACCAAAAACACGTGGTCTCATGAAATGTATTAATTTCATGATATGCACGAAATGGTGGTTTCTTTCTAGTTTTCCAAATAAATGTCTCAACTAGATGTGATCTCATTAGGTGTCATGGTTGTAGGGTATGCCAAAAATGGATTTATTACGGTTTCATTGGAATCTTCTAAGAACCCACAGATAGGTGTAAAGCATGATTCTACAACCTACTTCAACATTCTCTTATGTCTCGCACAAAAAATAGAAGTCATAAAATAGATATTTTGACATAATATTTGAATTGTTTGGAAAAACACCTCAAGGTAATAGGGTCTCATAGAATAATATCATGATTGGTTAAGATTCATTTTGTTTTATTTAGATGGTAACATAGGTTTAGAACAGGGTTGGTAGCGTTAGACTTATTAGCCACCTCAAGGAAACTCAAAATAGTTACCATCAACATGCTAGTTAAGCCTATGGTGGCTGTTTGGAATGGATGTAATAGAAAGGTATTTGGGAAATTAAATAAATTTAAAAACATGGAATCTTAGGAAAATACCATGAATCATTTGATAGAATGCATAGAAGAGCGATGAAGCCTTGTGGAATTCAGTGAATCCTCTTCGAGAACATCGTGCATATCATTAACGCTAATATTCTTTATGTATGGTATCATTACCTTCATCTTTTATAATTTTTGTATAAATTAGTTTTTAATTTGCAATATAATTTAAATATTAAAACATTATATGATTAAACCATTGAATATTCTAACCAAACTTTTAGTGTAACACAATTAAAAACCCCACCTCATGGCTTACATAACTAATTTAAGCTTGATCACCATTTGTATTTGCCACCTCAACCTTATGCATTACTAGACTAGGGTATAATATTTGGTGCTTGTGTCCATTGGTGGTGGAGATACATAGATGAGTCGTCAACTCAAACTACCATTTCTGTCCACCTTGCAAAGTTAGAAAAATGTAATTTCCAAAGACGTGCAAAACAACATTCTCGAACCCCTTAAAAGGTATTTCAAGCATCGTATGTTGCCTTTGTTATTAGGAGAGTGACATCAAGCTTTATATTAACCCCATTCGACCATTTATAATCTCTTTGTCGCTCCTCTAGAGTCGTGCTACCCTGTTTTTCACTTTTAGTAAGGTGTTAAAACCGAAATGCATGCTTTCGTATTGGCTTTCCGTTTAGTCCTTGAGTAATGAAATGATTTTCCGCCTTCTCAAACCTCTAGTATTTTTACTAAAAAATTCTTAGAACATTAATTTGAGGGGAATAACACATTCCTTGCTAGTTTGTAAAAGGGGTTTCATAGGCCTTCGGTCCACTGTTTGAATGGATCAAACGTGGCCAATTACAACCGGTGGCTCTGAAAACCATTCGCCAATTCTGAATTCGATCGCTTTATGTGAATTGTTGGTATATAGGTGGACACATTGGAATTCACTTGTCATGAATTTTCTTATCGAAGACATTTTTTTAATGCACTTTCTTAACCTCTCGAGTCAAAATTAGATGTTTTGCAACTACGAAGGAAAATGTAAAGGAAGACCATAAACACCAAACCACGTTAGTAAATATGCATGAAAAACTCTTGGATCTTATGAATAACTATATAAAACTCAATCTTGTGGCTTCTTATGTGAAATTTGAATTTTGGGAATATGGTGTTCTTCTCTCTCTTCCCTATCTCTTTCTTTTTCCATAGTTAAGAAATGAAATGAAATGAATATATGTGTCTAACCCTCTCCTTCCAAACAAAAACTATTATTATTATGCAAGTGGGAAACTAAAAACATTAATTATGGTAGATCTAGGTGGATGCCATGTCGGTGATTTATTGTTGATTTCATGCTCACATGGTTTTCTAGGATGCAGGTAGGATGGAAAAATGGTGTGGTTGTAATTCATTGTGTAGTATTATAATTTATGTATGTTAATGGGGAATATACATACATACATACATAAATACATGTATGTATGTATGTATGTATGTTTTAGTAAAGTTTATAACGAAATTTTGTAATGTGTATAAGTTGTAAGTATTTAGGGTTGTTTGGGAAATGTGTACCTAACCATGAGTGTCAACTATTATTATTATGCAAATGGGAAACTAAAAACATTAATTATTCTAGATCTAGGTGGATTCCGTACCGGTGATTTATCGTTGGTTTCATGCTCACATGGTTTTCTAGGATGCGAGATAGGATAGCGAAACGGTGTGGTTGTAATTCATTGTGTAATATTATTATAATTTATGTATGTTAATGGGGAATATATATATATATATATATATATATATATATATGTGTGTGTGTGTGTGTGTGTATGTATGTATGTATGTATGTATGTATGTATGTATGTATGTATGTATGTATGTATGTATGTATCTATGTATGTATGTATGTATGTTTCAAGAAAGTTTATAATGAAATTTTCTAATGTGTATGAGTTGCAAGTATTTAGGGTTGTTTGGGAAATGTGTACCTAACCATGAGTATCATATTGATTCGAAATTATGTATTATAAAAAAATGTAGGATATGTGTGTCAAATGAATTGAATTTAGTAGCTTATAGTACAATTCCAAAGTGTAATTGATTATTAAACAATATTTTTGGTGTGTTTCTTACCTTAAAAATGTAGTAAAGAGATCTAAGCAAAACAGTCAACCCTAGTATAAAATTCATGTACAACTACCCTTCTATGTGGTTTCCTTCATCATAGAAAACTAAAACCTTTGAATGAACTTAAATCCTTACACTTGATAACACCTTCTAGCTTAAGTAAATAAGATCCAAAGTTCAATTTTATCATCATTGCCTATATACTTCATGACATTGTTGTGAACTTGAAAATTAGGAATGACATTCTTAAACTTTGTTTTAAGTACATGGTTCCCTCATAGGTTTGGTAATCCATGCGAATTCAAAATTAAAAATAGTGTAAAACCCTCTTAGACCGACACACATGTTGAATGGTGAAGATCACCAACTAACCTTGGAATTCATCTTTAAGAGTTGGGATTGTAAATGAATTCGATGCCCAATCCCGATTATCATTTGGGTTTTTGGGTGCAATTCTAAGAGTTAATTATGAAACTTAAAAACTTTTAATTTATGATTAGCTGGTGAAAATTGACGACAAGACATTGTTCTTAGAGAAAGGTGAAATTTAGATCATTCTTTCAACATGTTTAAACAATCTTCTCGGTGATAAAAGGAGACACATTGTGTAAACTCTAATGTGATCCTTAACCCTTTAAATGATAGACTACTCCATCTTGCGCTCCTACTTATAATTTAATGTGATGAATGTACGTTGTGAAACTAGGTAATCATTTTCTTGAGGAATTTTTCTAGGATGAGAGCTATTAGTCCCCCAAGGATGTAAATTTATGTGCTAAAAATAGTTTACTCAACAAATTTCTTAACGCTATTTAAATCAAATTAAGTGAAATCATTTTAAGATGAATGTAAATGATTCAAGTGGGTCCTATGTTTTAGTTACCTACACATGAGAATACTAAGTGTGAATCCCCTTTAACCCTCTCAAACAAGAGTGTTAGCTTATAAAGAAGTATCGAATGTACCTAGAGTTACAAGATGATTGTTTGAGATAAGGGTGTTCAATCACTCTAGTTGTGACCTTAGTAAGATGTGTAAAATTTATAATTGAATGTCTCTTGGTAACACGCATCTAATACTTAATTGCAAAAGAATCCAAACTTGGTTGAGTGTGAAATCATACTCCTTAGGATCTTGATGACTAAGCATTTAAATGAAGTAGATAGGATATACAGTTAGTTGTAAGGACTAGAAAAAAATCAAGTAATCATTATCCATTTCCCTTGGGTGAAATGGAAAATAGGAAAGGATTTGACTTGAGGAAAAACATGCCTTCACATGTGAATTTTAATGGGTTTTGGAACAATTTTGGGTTTCCTTTCCTTCTCTCCTCTCCTAAAAATTCTTCTATAAATATTATAAGGGGTTGGACATAAAAAAGGTTGGTCGGTTTCTCCTCCTATACAACCCCTCCTATTTTGGGTCTCTAAGCCTTCCTCCAAACACTCTAATGGGCTCCATGGCTTCCCTCTAGTTTACAATGTATTGTGCATAATATGGAGCAATAAATTCATGATCTATGTTAATTTATCTAGCCTCTCATGGTGTTGATTGTTCTCTCTCGCATTTAATTTTTAAGCGGTGTTTGTGTATTTTCCATCACCATTGTAGATTTGTGTGTTTGTGCTTATTCAGGGAATGGTGATTGTTTACATGGTGGTATGTGGTGTTGATGTTTACCTTCTCCATGATGTATTGAATGTGATCTTGTTTTTGGTATCGACCACCCTTTTTAGGGTCATTTATTTCATTTTTTTGCAGGCTAAGGGAAGTGATTAGCACTCCTTTTATGGTGTATGACAACTCTTAGTGTAGGTTCATTTTATGCAATCCTTCTTTCCGCATCCCCTTGGAAGTTGTAGATTAGGGTTAGTAATTAGTTTTCCCTGCATTAGAAGTAGTTAGTGGTAGGTAGGTTACAAGTAGGAACTAGACTTCTCCGTAGATATTACTTGATTTTCAAAGTCATACACTTTGGGAAAGGATCTATGTTGTGGAATCACACTAAAATGACCATCCATCAAACCGCATCATTTGATGGGTATTGTGATTCTACATCAAAAGTTTTCACACACTGATGAGACCAGTTCAAGAAGTCAAAGTTTTCATTTTTAGAAAATATGTTCTACAACATATCTAAGTCACATTGAAGCCAAGAAAAAAAGGAGCATTTTTTAGAGGTCTCCTTACGTTTTAGAATTCGGGAGTTATAATTTTTAGATTTAAGAGGTTTCGTAGTAGGATCAAAATATGAAAGTAATTTTGGAGGAATTAACACATGTAAAATAATCTCAAACTTCCACGAGATGATAGACAGGGGATAAACTTCAAAATTTTATCTTTAGAATTTCAAAATATCATTTTCAAAATTTCAAGATTTCATGACTCGAGATTTGGGAAGTTGAAAATTTGGGTTTTGTAAATTTTGGGTTTCAGAATTTAGACATTGAAAAATTTGGAATTTTAATGTTTCTTATTTTTAAGATTCCCGAGGTTTCCGATTTTGGAGTTTTTCTACTTTGGATTTCGTAATTGTGGTATTTCAGATTTCGAGAGATCATGTGCATTCGAACTAGTTCAACCCCATATCCATTTCAAATCCTTTGAAGGTGTGCATCTTATCATCCAAATTCAGCTCATCGAGTTGTTGTACACTTGTGGAATATAAATCTTCAAAGACACACATGCAAAGCACAAATGACATCTCCATTTTTTGTAACAAACCCATCTATCTAAGTTGTATACTTTCTCTCTCTTCTTCACCCATTTCAATTCATTTTAATTCATATTTATTTCCACACATTCCATTTTATTCTATTCTATGACCCGGTGCAATCATGGCTTCATTCCCACAATGGAACTCATATTTGCAGCAAAGAAGTGATGCTATTCGAAAAACCTCCACATTTTCAACACATCTTCTCGGGTCATGATTAGTCATCTTAGGTTCCATATTATGATGAAAATCATTATTATGCATGTTCCTATGAGAAAGAAAGGATCAGTTTGGTTATTCACCAAACTATAGATGTTCTCATAACCAAGGGTATAGATACTATAAAGGTTACTTTACACGTGAAGATCTGGTGTTACAAGAAAAAGTGTAAGAATTGGAGGCAAAAATGGTGCATCAAGGGGTTGTGGCTCAAATACAAGAATGTAATATTAATTTTAGGACCTCATTTCCATGGGTAGGCCTTATTCCAAACTACTAAATCCCATTGGAGAATCTTGACTTTACTATTGAGATGTTTCCAAGACTCATAGATTAGGTCCAAGAGTTAAGAGCTTTTGTAGAAAATTTGAGTCAATCATGTCAATGGGAAACCCTTACTTTGTCAGCCCACAATATTCTCTTTACTCCCAAACTTGAATCGTCCCATCCAGAGCTTTAATTCCTAACTTTCATACACACTTTGCTCTAATTTTGAAATCGACTTGTTCATATTCCACTCTCCCACCTGACCTTATATTCTTTTCCCTTTTCACTTCCAACAAACTATCTCCTCCACAAGATCAAATGGATAAACCCCTTCCACCATCTCCACCACAAATAAAGAATTTTTTTTTAGAGACCCCACCCACCACTCCTCTTGCATTTTTCAGTCCTGTTAGATAGAAATCTAGAAAAACAATCCCGAGGAGTAGAGAAAAAGAATGAGTTTAACAGGAAGAAAAGATTCAAATTTTGAAGAATTGGGATGCTAATCTCGGAATCCGTAAGATCACCTTGATGGTTAATCCTATGGAGGATTTTGGGTCCAGTCATAGGTGGTGAAATATGACATGGTTTTAGTAGTTTTGGAGTAAAAATAGGTTCAATATGATCAACAATCGAGTGTTTGAAATGGATTATTTATGAAGGAACTTTTTTAGGAATTGTTTTCCACCATCATCGATGCAAAAGTGACATAAGAGGAAGGAGTACCTCCAAACCCATGAAAATATGGGAAGGTCCAAGCTACACAAAAATCTTTCAATCCTTCTCCCACTCCCTCTTCCCAAATATATTATTTTGGAGATGAGATTAACTTAATATTTTTTTGGGGAACCATAGTGAGGAAGTTGAAGATTCGAGAGAATACTATGAAGGAGGTTGAGTTGGCACAATAGGAAAACAAAGAGATAAACTATCTGTTAGATTTGGAGGATTTTATTGATGGAGAGGAACCTATAGAAATCACCATATTTGATCCTGCATCATCCATTTTTTCTAAGGAGTAGAAACTCCCATAAGAAATGGAAAAGCAAAACCTTTTTCATTAAGTCAACAATAAGTTCATTGGGGGTTGAAAAAAAATCTAAGGAGCTACATGATAAGGAGTTCCACATATCCAATGAAGGAGAAGATCACATAGAGGTTATCTATTTCATACCATTAACTAAGGTGACATGTCAATTATTTGTAGATGTATAAGAAAAATAAAATCCAATCATAGACAGTCGTCACATTTTCCAATTAATTATACATGGAGGATTTCTTACCAAAAATTAGAGTAGAGGAAAAATCTAGTGATTCAAGCCATGCCGTATTAGATATCTAGCTTCAATGAAGTTAGATCTAAATTTTTCACAATCATTCATGTTCATCTCTTAACACGAGGAAGAGTCTCATAGTGCTAAGGACCAGCTGCAGTACATTCAAGATCCTCATGTAAATAATCTTGGAGAGGCATTTTTTTTATTTCTAATTGATACCTCGATGATCTGAGTGGGAAGTTACTCCTATGAAAAAATTTCAGTCATGAGATTAGCGATCCTCATTACAAAATTAGTTGCATGGCTATAACTATTAAGGAAGGGAAATTAATTTTCCCTACTAGTATCAGGGTTTTTTTGAAGTCTTGTCTACTTCCAGTTAGTGTAGGGTAGCATTACAATTTTTTTCCAGCATCAAAAGTGCTCTCGCACACTCTACATGTCTACTTGGGTGTGTATGATCTATATTTTGTACATAGTTTTGGTTCGGGTTGCACAAGCACAATACATGGTGTCCCAATATGCCTCCCACATGCGAAGAAGCTCATACTTGTGGTAAACAATTGTAGATTTCAAAAATAAAAAATTCGAGTAACTAATATCAATATTAAGGATAGGTTTAAAGAATTTTCTCTCTGAGTTCTTAAAGATTAATCACGGTGAAATGTCGACTACCTTTACTAAAATAGAAAGTATCCTCTAGTAGAATGTAACAAGTGGAAATTTTAGAAGAAAGAGAAAGATGAAATTTTAATAGAGTTCAATGATGTAAAAATTTGAGGAATGTCTCATTTAAAAACTTAGCAACCTCAACAAATGCTAAGCCCATTGCGATCTTGCAGCTCAAGGTTGCAAAGAGGAACAGGAAAGTCCTGTGTTTTAACAGTTTTCTACTCTCACAAATTATAACATTAAGATTTTCTTATGAAATTTGAGAGTGCAAGTAGTGAAACAGGGTCAGGTTCAGTGGTTTACAGGCAGTCTCTTAGTCTCAATTCAATAGGGTACATATAAGTTATAAGAAATTAGTCATGAATTTGTGCACGATGGACATATCGTGCTAATGGTACAAGAGCATATAGCAGAAAAATGTCCCCTCAAGTTTCCAAATTGTTATCTATTTTCCCCTAGGGTGAAATGGAAAATAGGAAAGGAGTATACCCGAATCGAACCGAGGCCTTTATAGGTGAATATTTATTGGCTTCAAAAATTTCAGGTGTTTTCTTTCTCTCTCTCCTCTCCTCAAAATTATTCTATAAATATTGTAAGGGGTTGTACATAAAAAGGGTTTTTCATTTTCTTCTTCTATGTAAACCCTCTTAATGCAGGGCCGTAAGCCTTCTTTCAAAAATTGTAATGGGCTTAATGCCTTCCCTTTTATCTGTACGTAATGTGCATATTCGGAGTAATAAAGTCATGATATGTGTTAATTTCTCTAGAAAATCATGGTCCTTATTTTTAATTTCTTTCATTTCATTGTTAAGTAGGTGGTTGTGTATTTTCCATGTTCATTTCATGTTTTTTTGGCTTTTCTTATTCATGGAATGGTGATGTTTGACATAGTGGTCTATGGTGCCAATGTTTACCCTCTACATGGTGTATTTAATGTGATCTATTCTGTGGTGTCGACCACCAATTTTAGGTTCATTCCTTTCATTATATTGCAGGCTAGGGGAAGTGATTAGAACTCCTCTTATGGTGTATCACCATGCTCTTAGTATAGGTTCATTTTATACAATCCTTATTTCCATGCCCCTTGTAAGTTATAGATTAGGGTTAGTCAATAGTTTTTCTTGCATTAGGAGTAGTTAGTGACAAGTAGGTTAGGAGCAGGAATCGGTCCAACACTTTGGGAATTGCTCCATGTTGTGAAATCAATATGAAATCACCAGTCCATCAAACTACCTCATTTTGGGGGTGTTGTGATTTTTTCAACAACACTAACCTTAGTAATTAAATCGTAATATGAAAAAAACGTGTAATCTATTCACTCTTGAAATAATTAACGTTATTGGTTTCATGTGAACCTTCCTTGTTGCAAATGAGATAAATTTCAAAACCAAACAAACATGAAACTTAGAAGACAAACCCTTAGAACAAACACCAGTGGCTCATGTGGGAATATATGCTCGATCAACAACCAAGCCACATTTTTGTATCGTGATAGGAGAAAAAAGAAAAATAGTCCCGGAATAACTAAAGGTTAAATTTTAATTAAAGTAAGTATACTATAGTATAATTTTAAGAAAAATGAAGGACCTCATGATAAATTTTTTTAACAAAAAGGCCAATAATTAAAGATAAAGGTAATAAAACTATAAACCAGGAAAGTGTTGTGTTATGGATGGTGCCTATACGAGAGATAAATTGTAGTTAAATTAACTATAGTGCCTTGTCCTTTGGGGAAAGTTGGTTTTGATGTGCAACATGTATTTTCATGTCATTTATGTGGGATAATGTTGGTGCAAACGTATCATGTGTTATACATTGTCTGAAGCAATCCTCAGTGTTGTCATGTATCAAGAAATGTAAGATAAAAACATTATTCTGTATTTTTACTATTGAATTTATGTGTGTAAAATGTGGGAATTATATTTGGTATCGAGTTGAGGTTCATGCTCTCGAACCTCCGGGAAAAATTGGAGTTATGGTGATTTTTGGCATGGTGGTGTTGAATATGGGAAGATTAAAGTGATATATGTTATGATGTGACCAACATTGTAATTGTGATATTGTGAATGCACATATTTTGTATGTCACTTTATTTGTATTTGATATCATGTTTATGTGATTTCAATGAGAGTGTTTTCTCTCCTTTTCATGGATTCATGAAGAGTTCATGTGTAATGTGACACCTTGTTGTGTGTGAAAATAATGTAATTATGGCTAATAGAGTGTTGGAGCATCCTATCATTTTTTTATAAGTAGGTTTTATGATGTGTTGTATGTCAAGATTGGTTTATGATGAATTGGATTGTATTATGATGTCGCCACCATGTTGTGATGAATCATGAGTATCACCATGTTATATTATGATTGAATATATTTTGTAATGTTAGTCACTCTGTTCATCGTACATATAATTCATGTAATATGTGATGGTTCATGTCATGAATTTGGGATATATGGTGATTGTATGACCCCTATTGTATAATACTTGCACTTTGGGTGCATTATGTGGAAAGGTGATGTATTGTAACTAGTGGAAGTAATTATTGTGTTATACCCTATGTATATACCATACGTAAGACGTTATGGTTAATGTGTGTGAATCACCATTATGTCAGTGATGTAGTTATGTGTTATGTTTTGAACCTTACACTAAACAACCATAAGTGTAGCAATCGTTAAGAGTGTATGTGTGGAGAGAGGAGGCATGAACCAAATTTTAATATTCTTGAGTTGATTACGAGTTAGGAAGATGAGTATCATATAGACTAAAAACCCACTTCTATATGTTTAGTATACTTTGAGTTTGCTTAGTATATTGTGGATGTGCACCATATTTGGCTCAAATTACGTAAACTAGCATCCCCGATGTCTCGTATTGGGTTTTCCATCAAACAATACCATGTGATGTCGACTATGTTGAGCCTTGTGGGAGTATGAAGGGATTATTCAAGTAGAGATTATGACAGGTTGTATTATTTCAAATGTTTTTTTATGACCCAAGGCTTGATTTCTAAGTTCCATAACTCGATGAATACCACTTTGGTGGTCATATAAGGCTGCATAGTGATTATGATGCGCTATTTATCTATATATATATTGTTATCCAATTTTTCCCGTTAGGAAAAATTACACAAACATGAACTTCCCCATTGTGAAAATGGGGTTGATTCAGTCATGGGAGCTTGCATTTTGGAGTTGGGTGAATAGGCGTAAAAATCGTTGAGAAAATTGTAGAGGATTTTGGGAAGTGAAGAACCTCTCAAGTATAAATTTCAGACTTTAGAGGTAAGAGAAGCAAGTAAAAATAGGAAAAAGTTTGAAATCCCAAAAATCTAAGTGCAAAAAGGCTTGGTGGCTTTAAGGGTAAACTCCCTTTCGGGATCAATGGTGCCATGGATCGGAAATTTCAAAGGCAAAAACCCAAATTCTGAATTTTAGACTTCGATGGTCTTCGCCATAAAAAATGGAAAAAGTGAGAAAAATCCCTGAAATCCCAAAAGTCGAAGTCATACAGGTTCATATTTAAGAGGTTAACTTGGTTTTGGGGTCAAAACAATGAGGATTTTGGACTTTCGAGAGTCCCGATTTTGTAATTTTGGAGGTCCTTATTTGGTAATTTCAAAGGTACGACGTTTTGATTTTAAAATTTTTATAGTTTTTTGAATTTCAGGTTTCGACATTTCAAACATCTCAGGATTTCAGAATTTTTGGTTTCAGACTTTTAGGGTTCTCCAAAATTTGGATTTCGAGGTTTCAGAAATTTGGAGGTCTTGCATTTTTGGGTTTTTAGGGTTGTCATTCCATAACAAATTTCAACCGCAAAAATATAAAATATGCAGGTCCTTCAAAATTTTATTTTTAATTTTGTCGAGTTTGGTGTGTAACTTGGAAAAATCCATCCTTTAGAGTCTCATTCCCCAAACACATCTGGTGACTCTTAAGGGATATAATTTAGCGGTGTAGTAGCATAGGTTTCCCAAGTACAAGAGAAGAATTCATACTAGGTCTAATACTTGAGAAGAGGGACTATTTTTCTACTTGCAATTATCACTAGGTTGAGGAAGAAGAGGAAAAATACTGAAAATATCACCATCTTCACCTAGCGGGACTTTGTCTACACCTCTACCTCGTAAACCTTTTTCTTTTATTAACCAGGGGTTCTTAGGCCAATAATAATGGCACATCTACAACAACCACAACTCGAATCCTTTTTCAACTTCACGTGTAGTAGTCCACTTTCCCTAAATGCTCAAAATCAAGTCCTGGTTATAGCACTAAATAATATTCCCTATTTCACAGGAGAAAATCATACTACTCCTATTGACCACATCCAGGACATCACCAATGTCTGTGTAATTCACAAAATCAATGAAATGGATGTTGCAGTCAATTTGTTAGCTTCATATTTCAAGGGTAAGGCCTTACAATGGTTTAGGAGCCTAACAATAGGGTCTATTCAAAATTGGAACCAATTCTATTCAGCTTTGCAACCGGTTTGGAGAGAGGTAATACAATTTATCGTTATTGGAAAAATTGACAACAATCAAGAGGGCTCCTAATGAAAAAATGATATATTTTAACTTTCATTTCCAACGAGATATGGGACATGATTATGATAATTGTCAAACCAACTAGCGAAGGAGCATTCCTCGTATTTCTGAAGGCTATAAATTCGACATAGCCATGATGATCAAATCAATGGGAGGATTAATGTTGTTAGGGGCCTACGACATAACTATCGAGTGGAGAATTGTTTGATTCAAGCTGGTAAGCTTGCAACAATGCCATAAATGCCTCTCTATCCAAACATGAGAACTCCTAAAATTTGTCAAGAACCCGAGTTGAATCCCATTCGACCACTAGAAATCAAAGCAACAAGTGAAGCTTTGACTTCTTCAAGCACTTCAAAAGAGTTACAAGAGGTTATGAAACAACTACGAAATTTAGGAAATGAGCTAGTGACTATAGAGTGAAAGAAACTCAAAGTTCTAGATCTGTATCAACCTCAAACTCAGTATCAAGCTAGGCCCCTATATCAGCAAAATACACCACCAACATAGGCTGCAAACAAAAATTCAAACCAGAACAACCTCAAGCTTCAAGGGAATTCGACCATATGATCCAAATGTAGTTTCAACAACAAGATCCTTGGTTCCAACACAAAATAACATCGCACAAGAGTAAGAGGGTTGTTACCTCTATAATCTACCTCACATTAAATCAACATGTTTCAATGGTGCACTAAATCATTCTCTAATGGTCCAAACCATTGGTGTGTCTAGAGAACAAAGTCAAGAAGGAAATCATCAAAGAAGAAAACTATCAAGAGACACCTCCAATGGAAACAACGTTGATAAATTGGAAAACACAAGTGTTCTATGGAATTAATCAACTACCTTTCTAGGGCATGGCTGCCAATACACAATCAAAGAAGAGGAACATTAAGGAAGGACAATCATCTAACCCCATAGTTTCTTAACCCATTCTCACACCAAGAGTTACTAATAAGACAACTACATCCCCGAATGTGCAAAATAAACCTAAGGCCCCTCACATACAACAACACATGTGCCAATTCGGACTCCAGAGAAATTTGTACTAAGTAACAGTGTAGAAAAAACATAATCCACCCCTTTAAACATCATAGATCATATGAATAAAACACATGTGAGCATTTCAATGCGAGAGTCACTGACAATCCTAGGATAATGATATTCGTTTCAAGATGCAATGGTTAATTAGTTTGCATTAATGGATCAAACCAAAGACAAGAGAAATTTATCACTAATGCACTAAAACAATATGGGGTCAACCAACCAATAATCAAGCCTCTACCATTTTTGTGTGATTCATTGTCGAAACCACTTGGTACATAAGCGCATGATTGATTCGAGAGGAAAGCATCTCAAGTAATGCCAAAGAAAATAGTAGACCAATTGGTTTTAAAATATGATCCAAATTAAGAGGAGTGGTGTAACTGGATGGAACAACAATGGAAAAATTTGGGATTATCAAATGGTTAAGCCTTACGTTGCATGCATGTCCAAACTTCACGCTTCTACAAGATGTGTTTGTAATTGACCTTCCACAACTCCTTGTGTTGTGTCTCGTCAAGGGAATTCACTGCCAAAATTGGTGGATATCTATCGGTGGATTGGTCAAACATGATTATCGTGGATGAGATATGGAGCCAAAGCAACAATCAGGTCAGAACCAATTGCAAAATTTCACATTGAGCCTCATGTGCCAAGTCCTATCAACGCAAATTGCTTAGCCTTTGATTAGGAAGAGTGTTCAAATGATCTCGGAAATAGGTACCTAAGTCAAGGGCATTCTATATTTAATGTTGGATGAATGGGAAAACAAAATACATGCACTTGACCCATACAAGGAAATTGAAGAATCTGAATTGGGTGTATATTGTGTACACAAAGAAAATTCACCCATTCCTAATATCACTAAGCCAGAAAATAAAGATGAAAATGAAGTTTGGAAACTATTTTTTGATGGCTCAAGAAGCAAACAAGGTGTTGGAGGGGTGCAATGTTGGTTTCACCATAGGACATCAAGTAATATTCATCTTTTAGATTTCAATTTGCATGTTCAAACAATACAACCAACTATGATGCTTTGATTCATGGACTTCATTGCGCCAGGAAAAGAGGCATAAAAAATTTGCAAGTATTTGGGGATAGCGAGCTGATCGTCAATCAATTTAGGGGACATCATACTGCAAAGAATGACCTACTCAATATCTATAAGAATAGACTATGGGATATCATAGAGGACTTTGAGGCTTTCAATATTGAGTCCATACCTAGGAAGAAAAATGAAGCTACGATAGGCTTGCAATAGCTGGAGCAACTTCTGATGTGGTTGACAATATCAAAAGAGATAAAACATAGCCACATATATATGTGATTGTAAGGTCAGAAAATTCCAGCACAATAACACAAGCTTGGAGGTATTTTAGAATGATCAAAAGATCGTTAATTTCTTACATAAAGAGGTTGAATTTTTAGCTATGAATCAAGAAAAATTAGAGCAAAAGTACGGGGATCAAGTAGTGAAGCTATGGACAAACAATATTCCCAAGGGTTTAGTGACATTGGATTCAATATTCAACGCTAATAACAAATTTTGTAAAGAAAAGGCTAACATACATGTCAAGGGAGAGGATTCAAAACCAATTCTAGTTGGGGAAGGAAAAACACTTCAAATTGACAAAGTAGCTACCGAGAAGGAAAGAAATGAATTCTTAAAACTCTACCAAGAATTTTTGGATGTATTTTCCTAGAGCTATGAGGACCTACGAGGATCAAATATAAAGTTGGCAAAACATACCATATAGATGGATCTAGATGCTAAGCCCATCGAGAAAAAATAAAGACCAATTAACTCACACATTGAGCCTCTAATGAAGAAAGAAATGAATAAGTTGATATAGGCAAGCATTATATTTCTAATCAAGTACTCAAGCTAGGTCGCCACTTGGTGTCACCAAGAAGAAGAAACGAGAAATCAGGTTGTGTATGGACTTCGAGAATTGAAGAGAGAATCTCTCAAAGACCACTACCCACTCCCTTCAATGGAGCAAATCTAGCAATTAGTAGCTGGTTTGGAAAGATTCTCTCTTCTAAATGGTTAATTAGGGTATAATCAAATAATGATGAAAGAAGACGATGAGTTCAAAATGGATTTCACCACTAAGTGGGGCACCTAAGCCTATAGGAAGATTCCATTTGGATTGTCTAATGTCAAGACACTTTTTAAAGGGAAATGGATATGGCATTAAAAGGGTTGATCAAAAAAATAGTGCTAGTGTATCTTGAAAATATCATTATGTTTTCTAAAAATACAATAGAACACCTCTTTCATTTGAGGTAGGTGTTTCAAAGGTGTAGGAGATTTGTGATATCGTTGAATCTTAAAAAATACATATTCCTAGCTCATGAAGGCAAGCTTATAGGCCATATTGTGTCAAAAGAGGGATTGATGATTCACCTAGAAAGAGTTGAAGCAATTCGAACATTTTCCTTACAAAGTCATAAGAAGGATCTTCAAATCTTCTTAGGAAGGATCGATTTTGCTCGTAGATTTTTACCAAACTTTGCCACTCTGGTGAATCCAATAACACTCGATGATGAAGAAGATCATGGAATTGAAGTGGACACTGAGGGTAAAATGATTTTTGATACAATCAAAGAGGCTATATCATAAGCCCCAACTCTCATCAATCTAGAATTATCTAAGGATTTCATGCTCTATGCCTTTGGTGGGGGGGCCAAGATTTCTACAATCCTAGTGTAGCATGAACAAAGAGGGATCTCAAGATCCAGCTTCCTTCTTTAGTCAAAGTTTGGATTAATATGAAATTAGGTACTCTTTCATCAAGAAACATGTCCTTGTAGTGATCACGATCTTAAATAACTTCAAACACCTAGTTTATAACAACAAGATCCAACCGCTAGTTTCCCACATTGAGTCGAGGAATTCCTTTTGACAAGGATCCGAATGAGAAACGTAAAGAAGGGATCACTTGTGTCATGGAATATGACATTGATATCAAGGTCACCAAACTAGTTCATGGAAAATATCTATGTTATTTCAATTTTTCCCCGGCAATATTGATCAAACATGACCCTGCACAAGAGAAAATCAAAGGTTCGGGCCATTCGATCATGTGAGCCCACATTTCAAATCCAAAACCGATCCCAAATTTGAGGGGGTGATGGGCTCTACAATGGAAGAGCAGGTTTGGTGAAGGATCAAACAATGTCAAAGGAGGCCAAAGGCTTTCAAGTGAAAATAGGGAAAGGCTCAAAGTTTTTGGACTTTACATACTATTCGAGTGGACCCAAATCGGTTAAGTATAAAAGGACTAGTAGAAGGAGCAACATGTCTCAACGGTACATCTTCAAGGGTCGGGCCAAGGGTGGTTCCTAAATGAGTGTGAAGATTCCACATGTCCCAGACCCGACGAGGATGTGTTTACTTGAGGCCTTGAATCGGGTAAGTATAACAAGATTTGCGGAGGCCTCCACGTGTCTCATTAGCACAACACCAAGGATGGGTCAAAAGAGTGGGTTCCCAAATGAGCGCAGGATCGCCACGTGGTATAAGTCAAAAAGTGGGACAAAGTGGGCCCAAATCAGTTAAGTATAAGATTGTCAGAGGAAGGTGCCATGTTTCTCAACCACGCACCTTCAAGGGTCAAAGCCAAAGGTAGAGACTCAAACAAGTGCCAATCTGCCACATGTATAGGGTCCAAAAAGGCGTAATCGGCCATTTAATTGACTAAGTGTGAGAGGACCAGCAGAAGCTGCCACATGTCTCATTGGCGCATCTTTAAAGGTGCAGCCCAAAGCAGAGATTCAAATGAGCACGAGGCTTCCATGTATCCCAAGCCCGAAATGGGGAAAAGACAGGTTGTTGAATCGGTTAAGGAAAGAAGAGACAATGGAGGAATCCACGTGCCCAATCGGTGCATCTTCAAAAGTCACACCCAAAGGCTAGTTCCAAACAAGCGTAGGCTCACCACATGTGCCAAGTCCGAAAAGGGGACAGAGCCAACCATTTAAATCGACTAATTATAGAAGGGTCAGTGGAATCCTCCATGTGCCTCATCCGCACAACTTCAAAGGTAAATTCTTGGGGCAGGTCCAAAATGTGCATTGAGCCTCCATGTGTCTAGGATCAAACATATGAGCTCAGCAAAAAAAGGGACACATGGCCATGTTTCAAGTCAAAGAGGGAAGGTGGGTTGTCAGAGGCAATTCAAATTTTTTGGCTTTTGTTTCGAAAAGGCGTAAAGTATAAAATTAAGTCATACCTCTACCAATTCCTAGAGAAGCCATGTGTCAGGCCTAAATTACATGCGGGGAGGCAGGCATTGGAAGGATTTTTTGCCAAAATTGGGTTGGCGGACCTGGGGAAGAATTTTTGCCCAGTGGAAAATGCAGACCGACGGCTGCAAAGACGAATTTTGGGAAATGTAAGGTTCCAAGATTACGGAGGATTTTTTGGAAAAAGTTAAGTTCGAGCTTGCGGGCCTACAGGGAATTTTTTACACTTTTGTAATTTTTGTGCAAGAGGCACAAAATGAATTTCAGGCCAGCAAACCCATTTCAGAAATACGGTTTTCGCCATTTTTTACATATCCGATCCAAGTATTCAAATGGGGCATATCTTTCGATCCATTGCTCAAAATTCAAAAAAATTGGTACCATTGGAAAGGTCTCGACCTCTTGTACACCATGGAAGTCTGAAACTTTAATTTTAATAATTTTATGTGGGTAAAAATAGGAAAACATCTTTCACGCCATTAATGTATGATCTGATTGCTTCAACAATCAGATCAGATTTGATTTGATCCACCATTCTTCCTTCTTCAACATGCTAAACAGACATGGAGAGGAAGACTTGATAGAGTTTGGCATATTTGTAGCATCATTGATGGCTGGTAGTTGAGCTTGCAAATCAGATTTCCCACCTCTTTTCTTCTCCTCTCTTCACTTCATCTATAAAGGTAATTGTTTCACCCATTGTAAAGGGTTAGGAATTTTGGTTTTGTGCCCTCCCTTTTTCTTTGGTCTGCAGATGAATTTGTGGAGTCTGAACCTTCTATTAAGACTGTAATGCATGTTTTATGCCTCTTGGCCATTGTAATGTTCTATATCAACTTGTGAAGAAATAATACATGTTTTTGGATGATTTCAACCCTCTTTTATGTTCATTGCCTTTATCTTATCTTTCCTTGCAATATCGGTTATTTTTGTATGGTGGTTGTATTACATTTTAATGGTATGTGTTTGATAGTAAAGTCGGTGTTCAACATTCCTTTGGTGCATCACCTCTGTTAGTTTAGGTTTAATTTTTACATCTTATTAACGATGTCTCCTTGGAAAGTTATAATAGATTTTAGAATAGATCCTCTCGCAAGTTTTATGTATGCACCTAAAAAGAGGAATAGGAACCGACCTTCATCCAGAGATCTCTCTCGATTTATAAGTCACAACTTTGAGAGATGCTCCATGTTATGCAATCACACTAAGAGTCGCAGCCCATCAAGTTGCGAAAATCATGGGTGTTGTGATTTTGCACTAACAGTTTTGGCACACCGTGGGACCAAGAGGTCTCCATTTTCATTGCAGCAAGATTGATGTGTACTTTTGCAAGTTTTTCATCTTTTAAGAAGCTTTGAAATTACTCATCTGGAAACTCTAAAAGAGGCAGAGTCCAATGGTTTTAGTAGCCCAAGCTTGGAAGATTCATGAGAAGAATTCAAACTAGATCAAGAACTAGAGAAGAAGGATTGTTTGTCTATCTGCACTTATCCCCGATAGAGGGAGAAAGGGAAGAAGAGATCAAATGTCTCCATCTCCACGAAATAGAACCTTGTCAACACCTCCTCTGGTAGTCCTTTCATTCAATCAACAAGAGTTCTTAGCCCAATCATAGTGGTACATCCGCAACCAAATCCCTATGTCAACTTCACCAAAGAAGAGCCCACCGGATCTCAACATGCACAAAATCTAGTTCAAGTTGTAGCATTAAAGAGAATTCCATATTTCACTAGAGAGAACCAGACTACTCCTAGTGACCACATTCAAGACATTGCAAATGTCTGTGTAATTCATGAAATCATTGAGATGGACATTGTAGTAAAATTGTTAGCCTCTTCATTCAAGGGTAAAGCTTTGCAATGGTTCAGGAGTCTAATAGTAGGCTCTATTTAGAATTGGGACCATCTGTGTAGAGCCCTTCACAACCAATTTGGAGAGAAGGGAGATAATCTATCCTTGTTAGAACAAATGAAAACAATCAAGAGGGCTCCTAATGAGCAATTGGATTTCAACTTCATATTTCAAAGGACATGGGATAGGATTCCATTGGCCATGAGACCCACAGATGAAGGTGCTTTCCTATACTTTCTTAGAGATTTAAATTCTAATATTTCTATAATGATTCAATCAATGGGAGGTGTAACCTTACCTGCAGCCTATAATATTTCCATTAGAGCCAAAACTACTTAATTTAGGATTGTAAACTTGCACCTAGGCCACCTACGCCTCTATATCTAGAACTAGGAGCTCTAAACACTAGTCAAACACCCACATTAGCTCCCATACCTGCTCCAAGGAATCAAATTTCAACTGAATCTTCCACCTCATCTTCTAGCACTTCAAAAGAGCTATAAGAGGTTATGAAACAACTACAGAACCTAGGAAATGAGCTAGTGACTATCAATAGATAGAAAACTTAGAGCTCAAGGCCGTATCAACCTCAAACTCAATATCGATAGACCCCATATCACCAAAATAGACCACCAACTCAAGTTGTAAATCAAAACCAAAACCAAGGACAACCTCAAGCTGCTAGGCCTTTCCGACCATATGATCCAAACACGGATTCAACATCAAGGTCCTTCATTCCAACACATAACAACATGGCACATGATTACGACCGGTGCTACGCTTGCATAGCCTACCTCATAATCAATCAACATGTTTTAATGGTGCACCGAACCAGACTTGATGGTATAGACCATTGGTGTGTCCCAAGAACCTAGTCTAGAGGAAAATTACTAGAAAGAAACACAAAGAAAAGACACCTCCAACTGAAACTATGTTTGTTAATTCGCAAAAATAATACTTCTATGAAGTTAACCAAGCACCTTAGCAAATTGTAGCTACCAATACATGGTCCAAGAAAAGGAATATTAGAGAGGTATAATCATCAACTTTAGGTAATCCACAACCCTCTATTACTCCATAAGGTATTGACAATCAAATTGCAGCTACCAATGTGCAAGGTCATCCCAACCCACCCCCTAGACCAACTCAAGTACCAGGTTGTACTAAACCATGTGCAAGAGAAGAGCATGGAAGGTAAAGTGAAACAAAGGGATAACTCATCTCCATTTAACATCATTGAGTAGATGAAGAAGACAAATGTAAACATCTCAATGTGGGAGTCATTAGCTATCCCAGACAAAGGGACCTATTGCAAGTCTGCTATGGAAAATTGGTCAACATCAAATCAGTCACCCAATTAGCAAGAGAAAGTGCTTACAGACAGCTCATCCCCGAAGGGAATCATAGAGGACAAAAAGGTAAGAATCTGAAGCCTCCTCCCTTTTAATTCCCATTGATCATTGGAGACAAGCTAGTGCATAATTACATGATTTATTCAGGAGCAAGTAGCTCTGTAATGCCAAAACAAATAGCTGATCAGCTGGGTCTTCAATATGAATTCATTTCCAAAGGTGTGGTGTAATTGGATAGTACAGCGGTAACAATGGTTAGAGTGATCAAATATTTGATCTTGACATTGCATGCATGTCCCAATGTGACTTTATTGTAAATTGTATCAGTCATAGACTTTCCTCTACACTTTGCATTGTGTTTTTCCAGAGACTTCACCGCTAAAATTGGAGGTTATTTTTCTATTGATTGGTCACACATGTTATTCGTAACTGTATGGAGCTAAGGCTACAATCAGATGTGATCATATTTCAAACTTCCATATATAGCCTCATACACCAAGTCTAATCAATGCAAATTATTTAGCCCTTGATAAAGAATACTATCCAAGCACCTATGAAGGTGATACTAAAGTCGGATGTATTCCAGACTCGACCCTTGATGAATGGGAAAATAAGAGGCATGCTTTTGAACCTTACAAAGAAATGGAAGAATCCAAATTAGGGGTCTATTTCTTGCACAAAGAGAATCATCTTCTTATAACATCACTAAGCCGACCAAAAGGATGGTAATAAGGTGTGACAGCTTGTTCTTTGATGGCTCAAGAAGTAGACAAGGTGCATGAGGAGGAGCTATGCTTGTTTTACCTCAAGGTACGAAATATTACTCAACCTTTCATTTCTAATTTTATTGCTTGAACAACACAAGAGTATGAAGCCTTAATCCATGGACTACATTGGGAAAGAAAGAGAGGCACTAAGAATCTACAAATATTTGGTGATAGTGAGTTGATTGTGAACCAAGTCAGAGGACAACATGCTGCAAGGAATGACCTACTCAGGAGCTATAAAAACTGGGTATGGGACCTCATTAAGGACTCAGTAAAGCTTTCAACATTATGTCCATACTTAGGAAAAAGAATGATACAATAGAAATAATGGAAGTAATCGTGGTAGCGTTTGATGTTATGATCAATTCCGAAAGGAGAACACAAATATTCGGTAAAGGGTGAAGATTTAGAGCCCATTTCCATAGATGAAGGAAAAACATTATGAATCAGTAGGGGTAAGTACCCAACAAGAAAAATATGATTTCGTTCAAATTTTTTAATAATTCCATGATTTCTTTGCTTGGACTTACAAATATTTAAGAGGTTTAAACCCAAGGTTGTCACAACACACAATTGAGCTAGATCTAGGATCTAAGCCTTCGAGACATGAAGCAAAGACTAGTAAAACCTAAAATTGAACCTCTCGTGAGAAAAGAGTTGAACAAGCTAATTGAGGCCAACATCATCTTCCCCATCAAACATTCAAGTTAGGTTGCAAACTTAGTGCCCATGAGTAAAATAAATGGAGAAATCAGATTGTGTGTAGAAATATGTGATCTAAACTAACCATCACTCAAATATCACTACCCACTTCCATCGATCCGAGAAAATCTTGTAGGTTGTAGAATGGATCTAAGAGGTTTTCATTCCTAGATGGATACTAAGTCTATAAAAAGATAATGGTGAAAGAGGAAGATCAGTTCAAGACAACCTTCACCACAAAATGGGGCACATATGCTTACAAGAAAATGCCATTTGGGTTGTCCAATTCGGAGTAAAATTTCGTAGAGCTATGGATATGGCGTTCAAAGGCTTGATCAACAAGATGGTTCTGGTGTATCTAGATGATATCATTGTCTTCTCAAAGAATGATGTAGACCATCTCTTCCACCTCGTGCATGTATTTTAGAGGTGTAGAATTTTCGAATGTCATTGAATCAAATAAGTGTGTATTTTTGGCACATGAGGGAAAATATTTCGGCCACATTGTCTTAAGAGAAGGGTTAAGAATTAATCATGAAATATTTGAAGCCATCCGAACACTTCCATTTACACAACATAAGAAGTCTCTAATGCTTCTTGGGAGAATAAAATTTTTCCATAGATTTGTGCTTGATTTTTCCACTCTTGTAAAGCCTTTAACAATGATGTTAAAGAAGAGTCTTTCATTCAAATGGACAGTAGAAGGAAAATAGAGTTTTGAGGCTATCAAGCTCATGATATCACATGACCCACTCTTATTAACCTAGACTTTTCAAAGGACTTCATGTTGTATGATTTTGGAGGGTTAGACACAATCTCAGCTATCTCGGTTCAACCTAATAAGGAAGGTTCACAATAGCCCATGGCCTTCTTCAGTCAGAGCTTGGAGGATTATGAAGTAAATTATTCTTTCATTAAAAATCATGTCCTTACTATCATTAGGATTATGTATAAGTTCGGACACTTGGTCTCAAAAACAAGATTCAACTACTCGTGTCTCATGCTGGTGTCAAGGATTTTCTCCTAAACAAGGACTTGAATGAGAAGAGAGCGGGTTGGATCACTCGTGTAATGGAGTATGATATTGAAATCAAAGTGACCAAACTAGTTTGTGGCAAGGGTCTGTGAGCAACTAACTTCTAAGAAAAAGTTGAGTTAGCGAGATGAAGAAGAGATTGACCTATTACTACATAATGACTCGTAGTAGCCAATAACGATGCACCCATTCCATGTTGGACTCAAGCCTTGGTGCATTATCTCCAAACAATTTTTTTCCCTCCATAATGGAATAAAGAAAAGAGAAGATACTTCAGGTTACAATCCATCCCATATGTTTGTATTAGTGGTGTCTTGTTCAAGAAGGATATCAATAGTGTTCTATTGAGGTGAATTTGGACAGCCAAATTGAGAGGGTGTTGTATGAGTTCCATGATGGAGAAGCAGGAGGCCACTTTGCTCCTCGAGTAACATCTCTCAAAATCATGAAATATGGTTATTATTTGCCTACGGTGTTTAGTGATTGCTACTCATGGATCAAGAAATGCAAGAAGTGTGTATCCTTCATAGGGAAGGAAAATCTAGCAGCCATACCCCTTCATCCAATTTCAACGGATCAGTCATTCATTAAATGGTGACTAGACTTCATTGGAGTAATCATCCTAAATTAAAGCCGGGGCCTCAAGTGGATATCCATAATAATCGACTATTTCAACAAGTGGACTGAAGTGGTGGTACTAAAAGAGGCAAAAGAATCCAACATCTTGGATTTCTATGAAGGAATAATCACTTGATTTTGAGTCCCTACCACTATCATATCGGATAATGCATTGAAATTCCTTCGTACTATCATCACCAATCCGCACTATGATAATTCTTCATCGAGAACTCCTCGTGCTATGATTATTTACTAATGCATAGCCTTTAGTTTGGTGGATGTAATCTGGAAACAAAACAACAACATAACACAAGAATACCATCGACTATCATAAGACGTAATGATGAAAAATTTGAAATATCAAAATAAATTATGATATTAACATGAAATCATATAATCTCACCCATGAGGTACTTCAAGTGTTATTGACTTCACTTGACTTTCACCAAGACTATGGGAGAACTTTACAATTACACCTCTTAATGGCTTCTTCAACACACCTTTAAACTGATGGCTTCCTTCACACACTTCCTACAATATTTCTCACTACTTCCTTTTATGTTAAATGAGGGGAGTGGCCTCTCTATTTATAGAACTTCCAGGCTTATCCATCTTATCTCTAAGATAGGATAAGAAATCCACTCTGACGAATCATATTCCATACCTTAACTCTTATCTATACATGTAAGCTTATCTGTTAAGATAAGATAAACTTTATCATTTTACATGGGTTCCACATTTTTAGACTTTTTACAAATAAAATACACAAAATATTTATGACCTCACTCCTTGTCTTTATTACCAATATAATATTTCTAATTCCTAATCATGTAGACCCTACTTCTCTAATTACCCAAACTTTGACCTTTTAACATTACCGGACCACTTACGACAAATATTTACTTTTACAACATTCCTATTGTACTTTTTATGCATTACCGTACTCCACATTATTGGCGGCACCCATCTTGATCGACGGTGCCGTTATCTTCTATCGATGCTACTACTAATTATACTTAACAACATCATATTCCTAATACATACATTAATGAAATAGAAATTACGGAGGACAATTTTAGTGTCGACATCTTCCCCTTTCTAGCTTCTACTCCGTCCTGAGTAGACTATTCTCGTGCTTGGAAAATCTTCAACTTGTCGTGGTTGACCCATTTCGTAATGGGAGTGCCATCTAATTCCTCCAAATGTCAATGACGTACCATTTTCATGCACAAATGCTATTTTGTAGGGCCCCATCCATTTTGGAAGAAATTTTCTCTCTTTCTTTTTTTTTTGTATCTAGAATCATATACTAGAACCAAGTCATTCACATGAAATGCGAGACCACCGGATCTTTTGATCAAAGTATTCCTTCTGCTTCATTTTCTTCTTATGGCTTGTATCCTTTGCTATTTCTCTCATTTCCTCTAACAAATGAAGATGTACCAACCTTTCTTTTATTGAATCACTTTCATCCATCCTTTCATTTTTCATAACTCTCACAGTGGGAATATCAAACTCAATAGGAAGAATTGGATCAATGCCATAGGCCAACTGAAATGGGGAGTATCCTGTTGCTGACTTTGATGTTGCCCTATATGCCCACAATGTTGCATGAATCCTTTTATCCCATTTATGTACCTGCAAGGCTGCATCTTTTGCTAGAATTTGACACAACACAAAATTTGTTCGTTCCACCTGTCCATTTTTTCTTGGCTTGTATGTTGTTGCCTTCCTGTGCTTAATAGAAAACTTATTGACTAGGGCTTCTACCACCTCATTAATGAAGTGGCTTCCTTGATCTGTTACAATTTCTAATGGGCAACCAAATCTGGTGATAATGCGTTCATACATGAACCTTGCCACTTCATCCATGGAAGCTGTTTTCAATGGCCTAGCTTCAACCCACTTGGTTAAATAATCTGTGGCAACTACAATATACTTATTTTGGCGTGATGTAGTTGGAAGTGGACCTACAATGTCTATTCCCCACTTTTCAAAGGGACCAAGGGGAAGAATAGGACATAATGGAGCTGATGAAGTCTTACGGTTACCATGTGTTTAACAAATATCACATGTCTTACAATAATTATAACAATCTTTAAAAAGAGTGGGCCAGTGATAACCTACATCCAAGATCCTTCTTGCTGTAAGTTGTCCAGAGAAGTGCCCTCCACATGTACCATTGTGGAATTCTTCTAGCAGTTCCTTCCCTTGATCACGTCCAACTGCCCTCTTGTCTGCCCATCGTGTCCTATTCAAATAATACTCCATGCAGAATAGAATATGGACGATTGGCTTGAGTAATCTTTCTCTTAGTCTTTGCATTGGCACCATCAGGAAACTTGAATTCATTCAGATAATTCCAAATATCTATGTATTCACTAGGGATTGTGTCAAGGGATAACAATGCTGCATCGGGGAAATCATCATCATCACAAGATGATCCTAAACCATCATAGGCTCGAGAGAGTGCATCTTCATTGACATGCTTCTTTCCTGGCCTATCTATAATATCAAATTCAAACTCTTGTAGCAAAATTATCCATCTTGCTATCCTCCCTGATGGGTTAGGCTTATTTACAATATATTTTAGAGCCTGATGATCTATTACAACTAGAAATTTTTGCCCAACAAGTAATTTCTAAACTTCTCTATAGAAAAATGATAGCGAGCCTCTTTTTCGATTACATGGTATAATTTACCTCAAAGATCTTTGCTCATTTGTCTCGCTCCCAAAGTAAATTAGATGTTCATTCCCATTTTCATCCTTTTGGCTCAAAGTACTTCCTAGTGCTGCATCTGAGGCATCAGTGTACACAATGAATGGCTTGCTCCAATCTGGATTCTTCAAAACAGGTGAAGACACCAGGGCTTCCTTCAATTGTCCAAAAGCTTCATGCGCCTTATTTCCCGGTTTATAAGTAACATCCTTCTTCAAGAATCAAGTTAGTGGTCATGCAATCTTTGAGAAATTCTTGATGAACCTTCTATAGTAACCCACATGGCCTAAAAATGATCTCAACTTACTTCTATTCATAGGAAATGGTAAATCTTTGATTTTTGAAACTTTATCGTGATCGCATTACCAATACCATCTCTGATACAACATGCCCTAACAAAACACCTTTAGAACATCCAAAGACACACTTTGTAGGGTTTAGTGAGGCTTGTGCTTCATCTAACCTTTGAAATGTTGTCTCCATCTCGGTGCAGTGGTCCAAATTGCTCCCATAGATGCAAAAATCATCCGTAAATACTCGATGAAGGTCCCAATGTAGGGTTCGAACACCCTATTCATCAAACCCCGGAATGTTGCTTTGAGCATTACACAACCCAAAAGGCATAACTCTATAAGCAAACTTTCCCCAGGAGTGGTGAACGTGGTCTTCACTGATCTTTCTCTATACGAACTTGATTGTAGAGCTGCTATATCCATCAAAGAAAACTATAGCACTCCTGTCCAGCTACTTCGTCCAAGATCTGATCTGAAAATGGAAGAGGGTAATGATCCTTCTTTGTTGCCTTATTGAGATTCCTGTAATCAACACAAATACGTAGCTTCCCATTCTTTTTTATTGAGATCACAATGGGAGAAACCCATTCTAAATTCTCCACAACAAATATGAATCCTGCATCAAGTAACTTATCTATTTCTTCTTTTACAGTCTTGGAAAAATTAGGATTCATTCTATATGGCATTTTCTTTATGGGCTTAGCACCATCTACCAGCTCAATACAATGTTCTACCCAACTTACTTGACGGAGTTCCTTGTAATCAAAAGTGAATAGGTGTATGTACCTTCGAAAGAGCTAGAGGTAGGATTCCTTCTCACTCTCCATCACAAAGATCACCAATCTTTATTTGTTGGAGACGATCATCAACTTCTTCGATAATTTTATGGGGTCATGAGTTGGTGTGACTAGAAGGATATCCATGAATGAAACATCCACCTCACTTTCTTCATCTTCGTGTCCACTTCATCGGTACTAGTGTAATCGAGAGGATGTCCAATCATCGGTTTCATCACTTGAATCCATAGGTTCGCTTTATGATGTCGAGGATCACGTTTATCTTCACCCTCTCTACCACGTCCAAGTGTCATGAAACCTTCATTCCAGTAGTTTCTTGCATGAAATCTCCTTAGCCATGGTCTTCCCAGCAGCATTGGGTACGCAACAGTACCATTTTTCATCACCTGAAAGTCTACCACACATACCACACCCATAACAGATATTGCCACATTTGAAACTACACCTTCTGGTTTAGTTTTTCCTTTATTTAATGACCTTAACATAAGTGTTGAAGGGCGATCAATTTTTAAACCCAACATATTCATTACAGACTCAATCATTACATTAACTGCAGCACCTCCATCAACTAAGACATCATGAATTGAAATACCATTACATAATACCTCAGCTTGTGGAGCATAGGGATCTGCCTCTGCCTCCAAAACAGGGACCTCAACCTCCTTCCTTCTTCGAGCATTGAGTCCACCTCGCAACTCCCGCCTCTTCTCAGAAGACATAGCCAAGAGTTGACCATATGTAATATTTGTAGGCCTTTTGGACAGATCTTCCAAGATGGAGTATGGTCCTTGCCCCTGTGAAATTAGAAAATCCTGCACACCCAACTTTCTTCTCCTATGTTTCTTACTAGTTTCTTCTTTCATCTTCTTAGGATCATTTCCATCTTGATTATCTTTTTCTTTCTTTCTTTTTGTTACAAACACATCTACTTCATTATTTCTGCTCTTATCTACTACATCAAAAGAATTCACAGGTGCTTTTCCTTTATCATTATCTCCTTTACCAGATGTAGAAGCTCTATCTGGACAATTATACTTATAATGACCCTTTTATAACAACCATAACAAACAACTTCAGAAATATTTCTTTTTGGACCTCTATCTCCTCCCTGAGAACTAAATTCCTTTCCTTAAGAAGATTAATAGTTAATTGACCCATCTTTTTGAGCAGATCTTCATACTCAGTAGATGTACTAGGAGAAATATTTGTGCTCACCGGGAGTGGTTGTGGATTCTGGACCAAAGGTGCTGGTGTAGGCTCTACTTTAGCAACAATTTCTTTGGGCTCCTCTTCCATGCTTTCTTCTTGCCTTCTTGCAATCTCCTTTGCTTGTTCAATGGTAGCTGGGCGGTCATACTTCACTCGTTGTCTGATCTCTGGCTTCATCCCAAGAATGAAGTGCTTACAGAGGAGATTATCCACGCCATTCATCAACCCATCCGCTAGTCCTTCCTTCCGGATCTGGGCATCGAGCTTCCTCCTTAGCTCTAGAACACGAGCATGATAATCCCTTATCTTCTCCTTCTCTCCTTGGGATAGCTTTGTGATCTCGATCATGAGATCTGCATATTTTTGTTGTTCACCAAATTCTTCAAGAAAACTTTCAGTTAATAAATCCCATGAATTTTTCACATTATCACCTAGTGTTTCAAACCACCTAAGTGTTGAACCATCCAAAAAGGTAGGAAAAAATTTAGTCCATTGTTCCCTTCTTATAAGGCCATTACAAATACAAGATCGCTTAAACTCTTGAATGAAAGAAGAAGCATCTTCATTAGATTGAGCTGAAAAAATAGGAATCTTTCCCATTTTCAAAAGTAACCACCGTGAAATACCAACTCACAAGTACAATCAACAAGACTTATGTGTACAAATAATTGGAATCACTATACTAGAAAGTGACTTTACACCTTTCTACAGTAAAATAGAAATGACCATGGTAAACTATGGTAAAACTTGACTTACTGCGGTAAAAATTGACTTTACTGTGGTAAACACTATTCACGGTAAAAAGTGAAGTTACTGCGGTAAATACTATTCACGGTAAAAAGTGACTTTACTGCGGTAAATACTATTCTAGCAAAAATGACTTTACCATGGTAACTACTATTCATGGCAAAAATGACTTTACCATGGTAACTACTATGCACAAAGAAAAACAAGATTACCCTCTAATTGATTTTTGACCGAGTGGGAATATCTCTCCGTAAAATCCACTAACGAGGAATGGTCCTAAACGGAACCAAAATGTCATCACCAATCCGGCACTATGATAATTCTTCACCGGGAACTCCTCGTGCTATGATTATTTACTAATGCACAGCCTTTAGTTTGGTGGATGTAATCTGAAACAAAACAACAACATAACACAAGAATACCATCGACTATCATAAGATAGAATGATGACAAATCTGAAATATCAAAATAAATTATAATATTAACATGAAATCATTATAATCTCACCCATGAGGTACTTCAAGTGTTATTGACTTCACTTGACTTTCACCAAGACTATGGGAGAACTTTACAATTACACCTCTTAATGGCTTCTTCAACACACCTTTAAACTAATGGCTTCCTTCGCACACTTCCTACAATATTTCTCACTACTTCCTTCTATGCTAAATGAGGGAGTGGCCCCTCTATTTATAGAACTTCCATGCTTATCCATCTTATCTCTAAGATAGGATAAGAAATCCACTCGATGAATCATATTCCATACCTTAACTCTTATCTCGTACATGTAAGCTTATCTCGTTAAGATAAGATAAACCTTATCATTTTACATGGGTTCCACATTTTTAGACTTTTTACAAATAAAATACACAAAATATTTATGACCTCACTCCTTGACTTTATTACCAATATAATATTTCTAATTCCTAATCATGTAGACCCTACTTCTCTAATTACCCAAACTTTGACCTTTTAACATTACCGGACCACTTACGACAAATATTTACATTTTACAACATTCCTATTGTACTTTTACTATTACTATACTCCACATTATTGGCACCATATTGACAGCTCCGTTATCTTCTATCGACGCTACTACTAATTATACTTAACAACATCATATTCCTAATACATACATTAATGAAATAGAAATTACGGAGGAAAATTTTAGTGTCGATAAGATGAAGGATCACCGAATGGGCTATCAAGAGTGGTGTATACCTCTTCACTTCATCAAAATATTACCCTCAAGGTAATAGCCAAGAAGAGTCCACAAATAAGAACCTACTAATAATTATCAAAGGACTCTTGATAAAAATCAAAGAACTTGGCACACAAAGTTCAAATAAAATATATGGGCTGATAGGATCACATCCAAAAGATCTACAGAAGCTCCCCATATAAGCTTATATACGGAAAAGAGGCGATTGCCATCATCGAGCTTCCCACTTTGGAGCTCATGAAATAGTTAGAACTAGCCGAGTTTGAACATATGAAAATCGGTATATAGAGCTAATTGGAGTAGAAGAAGTAAGAGAACATGCAATGTAGATAATGGAGAAAGATCACGCATTGATCAAGAAGATATTTGATAAGAAAGCAAGAACAAGGACCTTGTTATCCCAATTTTTCCCCTGAAAAAATTGATCAAACATGACCCCGTGCAGAAATAAATTCAAGAAAAGGTTCTCACAAGTGAACCCATGCTTCAAATCCAATATATAGGTTATAGGTGGGCTCTAAAATGGAATATAAGGATCGGGGAAGGAGTAAACGAAGGAAGAAACCAGAGGCTCAAAGAAAAGAAATGACAAAGGCTCAAAGTCTTCGGGCTCTACAAATGATTCAAAATGAGCCCTAAAATTGGATAAGTATGGAGGAGATGCGAGATGTTGCCAAGTGTCCAAACAATGCACCTTCAAAGATTAAATCCCAATCCGAGACCCAAATGTTGCACCAGCCATAGAAAATTCTTTGACTCAATGAAAGGTGTCAAGTGTTGGCTTAACGTAATTTCAAGATGGGAGACCAAGGTGGAGACAAAAACTTGCACGACCTCTCCACATGGTCAATGGTCAAGAGAGGTCAAATTCAAAAGTGGCTCTAAATTGGTAAAGTATAAGAGTGCAGGTGGAAGGAGCCATGTGTCTTAACGATGTTACTTCAATGATCAATCTAAAGAGCATGTTTTCAAATGAGTGCGGGCTCGCCACGTGTCCCAGTCCAAAAAAAAGGGATACAGTTAGGGGTTGAAAGGTCAAAGAAGAGGCATGCTTTGCAAAAGATGCCAAGTGTCAACATGGCACTATTTTGAGATTAAAATTTGGGGTGGGTTTCCAAACAAGCACCAAGACTCCATGTGTCCATGGTTAGACTTTTTTCCTACTAAGGAAAGGACTCAGGAAAAATACAAAAGAACACATGGAGCCCACGAAGCCACCACGTGTTAGTCCGACACTATTTTATAAGTGAAAGGTAGGGGTAGAATCTTCAATGTGGGCTAGACTGCAACGTGGACCTAGTAGACAAACTCTTTCGATATTGCGTGCTCGTGCCCCTAATCTTCAAATGGCCATATCTTTTGACTAGAAACTCAAATTTGGGTGGGAGAAGAATTTTTAGAAACATCTCGACACCCTCTATGCCATGGAAGCATAAAATATAATTATTAACAAGATTTAGTGGGTGAAAAATGGGAAAACGTCTTCTATTCCATTAATACAAAATATGACTTCTCCAATAACTAGATCAGAATTTATCCGATCTTCCGTTCTTCCTCCTTCAATGTGCCGAACAAGTAATCGAGGCATACTTGACAAATTGTAGGTAGATTTGAGAGGAGCATTGATTGATAGTGGTTGAGCTTTCAAAACAGGATTCAATGCATATCTCAAGGTGGTTGAAGTAGGATTCAAATTTTTCCCTCCTCTCTCTCATTCTTCCATCCTCTCTCTCTTATTCTTCCTATATATTATGAACAAAGGGGCATATTCCAATGGTTGGTCATTGTTTCTCCTCTGCCCCCTCTCTCTCTCTTCCTTAGGGTAGAATGTGGAGTCTAAGCCTTTTCCCATGGCTCTATAATGATGTTTTCTTCCTCTTTCCCACCGATAATGTAGCGTGTAACATTTTGGAGCAATAAAATATGTTTCGTGATGCATTTGTCCATCCTTGGCTTATTTTTTTGTCTCTTCTTACCTCTCATCATTATAGGGTATATTGTGCATATTCTGATGTTTTTGTAGGTCTTGGGACTTGTGTTTAATGGGTTTTGAAGTGGTGTATGTGTGAAATCTATCTTTGGTCCATGGTGCATCTTGTCAACCCTCTCCTCTGCTCACCTCTCTCCACTTCAGCGGTCGAGCCTATGATCATCCACTTCTTGTTATCCCAAATTCACCCCCACAGCAAATTTGGTCAAGAAACCCCACACATAGAGAAAATATGAAGGGAAAACATTTCAGACCTATGAACTCACATTCCAAAATGAGGCAAAGGAAAAAGTTAGTGTTATAACCCGAGTCAAAGCCAAGGTGGGGAGTCGGATGGAAAAGTGAAAATTTTCCTTTCACGTAAAAAAGGGGGTTCAAGTAAAATTATAAGCCTACAAACCCGATTTTTCCTAATCTAGCTACCACATATCCCACATTAAAGAAAGGTCTTGTTTTTCAAATTGGTTTTCCCGTCCATTTGTATGGACTCGATAAAACTTCAAGTCATATATCTTTCGGCTCAAGGCTCCAAATATTACAAATATGACACCATTGGAAACTTCTCAACCTCACCTACACCATGGAGCTCTGAAACTTTAATTTTCAGGAGGTTAGGTGAAGGAAAATAGAGGAAATGTCTTCGAGATTTCAATGCAGGATCCATCTGTCTCAACAACTAGATCAGATTTGAACTGTTTCCACCGTTTCCTCTTCTTTCAAGGCATTAAATCAAGGAATCGTGGTAGTAAAGATGGATTGGGGCATATTTTATTAGAAGCATTAATAGAAGTGGTTGAGCTTCAACCCACTTTTCCTGCTTCCCTCTCTCTTTCTTCTCTCTGATCAAATCTATAAATAAAGGGACAAGATTCACCGTAAAATGGTTGTTGTTCATTCTTCTTCTCTGTCTACCCTCTTCTTTTCTTCCCTAGGGTCGAAAATTGAGTTTGAAACTCCTTTCACAAATTCTGTAATGGAATTATCTTGCCTCTTGCCCACTAATAATGTACTATGTGAACTTTTGGAGCAATAGAATTCTATTTTATGATGCATATGTCCATCCTTTTCTTATTTTATTGTCTCTCCTTGCCTCTCGTCATTATAGGGTATATTGTGCTTATTTTGATGTTTGTTATAGGTCCCGAGAGCTGTGTTTAATGGGTTTTGAAGTGGTGTTTTGGGTGAAATCTATCTCTGGTCAGTGGGTGCATCTTGTACACCCTCTTCTTTGCTCACCTCTCTCCACTTTAAGCAATGAGATTGTGACTAGCATTTCCCTTTTCTTGGTACTATCACCTCGTTAGTGTAGGATTTCCCTCTTTATGCACTTTCTCTCTCCCTATCTCCTTGGCATTGTTAGGATAGGTATAGTTAGATGTCATTTCTGCATTAGGAGTAGTTTAGCATTAGGATCATGAAGAAGAAGTCAGCTTTCTCTGGAGGGCCATCTCAAGTCCTGTAAGTCCCACACTTGAGAGATGGTCCAATGTTATGAAAATCACACCAAATGAGTCTTCCTTAGAAAATAATATCCATAACTCATTTGGGGGTGTTATGATTTCACGTTAATACTTTTGGCATGCCCAGTGGGACAAGTCTAAAGCACCTTACCACTTCACTTCATCAGGCTTGGTGTTATATTGGTGAAGATTTTAGCCTTTAGAGGAACTTTCAAGCACATCTGGTGACTCCATTTTGTCAATAACCCATCCTCTGAGTTGCAGACCTTCTTCCCATCCATTTCCACCCATTATTTCTTCCATCTCCTTCATTTTCTTCAATCCCATGAAGTTTTGCAATCATGACTTCATTCCCACCATGGAATTCATGTTCACAGCACTTGAAGATGTTCCAAATCCAATAAGATTTACAAATACTTCAAATCAACATTTTGAGAAAATCCAAAATTAGCATGGTTACCCTTGTGAGTAGCTAGTTCAAAATTAGTTTGACTATGGAGCTTTCCAAGGGCAGGGGGTACACAAACAATGAAGAAAATCAAATGCAAGATGTTTGGTCTATTGAGAAGATCCAAAAATTGATATTGGCATGGTTCAATCAAGAGCTACAACTCGAATGAAGGCATTTAGATTTGGTTTTAGGGCACCTTGTCCATCGAAGGCCCTTTTCCAAATATTATATCCCTCAAGAGAATCTTGATTTCATGGTTGAAGTGTTACCTCAACTTACACAAAGGATTGAGGACATTAGGGCTTATGAGAAAAGTGCAGGATAACCTTGTCAATGGGAAAGTCAATCACTAGCTACTCCGCCTTTCATTATCTCTCCCTCAATCTTTATCTTTTCAAGAGAGGCTAGAATCAATCCCCTAACTTGCTACCCCAAGTGTTGATTTCATTTCTCCATATCCTATTCTTCCACCTCATCTCATTTCTTCTATCCTTTTCCATTCCAAACAATCATCCCCTCCACAAGAGCCAAAAGAAACACCTTCCCCTCCAAAGAAACAAGAATTTCCATCCTTCCCACCACCACAAACAATTGTAAAGATTGTTGAACCACAACCTGCCACTCCTCTTACTTTCCCAAGCCCATGTTGGGAAGAGACTCAAGAATCCAGTCGAGGAGAACAACAAGAAGAGGAGCCCAAAAGAAAAGAAATGACAGACAATCTGAAGAGTTGGGCTGCCAAATTTGGGTTTACAAAGATCCCCTTGATAGTCGAGCTAATAGAGAAGGTCAAGATTGAAGAACTACTGGTGGTTGAGCCTAAGTTTTTAGCGAAAAGAAGAGAAAGAAAAAGAGGAGGAATAATCAGTCCCAAGCCTCATTAAAGAGGAGCAGCGATTAGAGATCATATCAAGCAGTGTTGAGACTCAATGAAGAAGGCATCATTGAAGATTTTTTTCTTTCATTTCAAGGGCCTAATTTAATAGATGAACCCATGATGGAAGAGGAACATACAGTTCCAGAGGCTCTAAGTGTGGAGTAGGATACAAGGGTATCTTCAGTTCTTCCTCCCACTTCATCCCCTTCAAGCTTGATGTTGAAGAAGATTTTGATCTCTCAAACTTCATGTTTGAGGAAGAGAGAAGCCATGGTGATAAATTTACAGATCAAGAGGACATCATGAAGGAGGTAGAGAACTTACAACAAGACAACAAAGAGGTAGGCTGTCTGTCAGACTTGAGAGATTGCTTTGATGAAAAGGATCCCATGGAGATTATATCATTTTCTCCTTCATCCATCTTCCACATGTATGAACTTGATACCATGAAGGAGAATGTTCAAGTGCAAAATCCTGCACTCCATAATGGCCCTCGGGAACCAAGGTTGGAGGATCTTAATCTTCCATGTTCTTCTCATAAGGAGGAAGGAAACAAAAAATACCCCATCTCTCTCACACCATCCACCCAAGAAGGTCCACAAGAAGACTCCATTTTTGGAGTTGAATTTTAGAGAAATGGGCACATCCAAAGGATCGACTATGCATAATCAGGTACTTGGCTTCATTGGAGCCAAAGGAGAAGGAAAAACCAGTCATGCCTACTCCAAGGCATGAGGATGAGCATCAAAGTACCAAGGGTCATCATTAACATCTCTATAAGTCTCGATGCAAGTTAGATTAAGGAGATATTTTCCATTAATGCCAATACCTTGATGATTTGGGTGGAGGACCGACTTATTATAAGATTTTCACTCATCCAACAAGCCATGTTCAATGCCAAATCAGTTGCATGGCTGCAATTTTTGAGGAAGGGAAGCTATTTCTCATTGTTAGTTAGAGGATTTATTTGAGCTCCCTTTTCTCTTGGTTAGAGTAGTGTAGGTAGGTTTGTTTTCAACATAAGAAGTGATTTTGCACACTCTCATGTTCCATTTTGAGCATGTATGATTTTCAGTTTGTACATAGTTTTTGGTGTTATTGATCTTGGATAGTGAATTCAGTTGGCTTTTGGTGAAGTCTAACTTCAAGGGGCATATCTTTCGATTCAGGGCTCGAAATATTGCAAATATGACACCATTGGAAAGATCTCGGCCTCACCTACACCATGGAGGTCTGAAACTTTAATTTTGAGGAGGTTAGGTGAAGAAAAATGGAGGAAATGTCTTCATTCCTTCAATGCAGGATCCATCTATCTCAACAACCAGATCAAATTCGATCAGTTTCTGCCGTTTCCTCTTCTTTCAAGGTGCCAAATCAAGGAATAATACAATAAAGATGGACTTGGGGCATATTTTATCGAAGCATTAACAATAGTGGTTGTGTTATCCAAATGTGCCCCTACTCATTTTGTGGCTAACTCCTTTCATTCTTTCCTTCTATTGTGCCTCACTCATAAATTATTAATTTTTAGGCACTCAAAACCTTCTGGAAATGACACCATTGGATAGAGCTCTTTCTCAGCTTTCCAGAAAGGTAAAGTTTTCCTCCCAACTCCTCATATTTTTCAAGTTATGGCTCAGCGGAGTTTTTGTGGGAAATTTTCCCCTAGAAGGCCCGCAGCCAATCAAAACTCGCCACGTGTCCAGGCCAAAAATATCAAAGCGATCCGATTTGGCCCTGTTTTTCCCTAAAACTTCAAATCGCCATATCTTTCGATCTAGAGTTCGGTTTTTCACGTTATTTATATCAATAGAAAGCTGGTGAAATTATCTACAAGATTCCATGGTCAATTTTGAATTTTGGTTCAGTTCGGAGGGAGAAAATCAAAAAATGCTTCTGGTACATGCCCATGGACATAACTGATGTTTCAACAACCAATTTTAATGCAAAATGGGTCGCATTCTTCTCCAGCATGGTCAAAAATGTCAGGGCATGGGTTTGTAAGGACCTCCATGCTGTTTTTAATGCATTTTGGTCAATGGGGAATGGCTCCCACGTTTTTTCATGTTTTCTCTCTCTTGGGCTCGACCCATGCACTGTAAAAGCCAGATTTGGCTCATTTTTCAAGGTTGAACACCTTTTGCATAGCAAGCTTCTGTTTTCACCTTCAACAAGTGATTTTGGAAGTATCAGACCTTCCAGGGATTGTAACAGTTTTTTTTGCCTCTTTGGTGTTGGAATACAAGGATTTTGATGTTGAAAATCACAATGCAGGCTCTGTGAATGCTTTCAATCCTTTGTATGTGTTGTTTGCTTCATTTCAAACCCTTGATTACAGCTTATCAACCTGTGCATGATGTTTTATGTTGAAATTTCTGATTTGTGTCAATTTTCATGAACAAGAAGTGCTCACCACTCCTTTGGTGTATCACCCTTATCAGTTTAGTTTCAATTTTTGCATTTCTTATCCCCTGTCTCCTTGTAAATTAGGATAAAATTAGGATCTCAACCTCTCGTAGTTGTGCAAATATATATCTAATCGAGGAGTTTGAGGAACCAACCTCTAACTGGAGATTCCTCTCTCATTTTACAAGTCCCATACTTGGAGAGAGGTTTCAATGTTGTGCAACCACACTGCGGATTCCCTAAACATCAACTTAGAACCTTGATTTGCATCCAAGGGTGTTGCTGATTTGCAACAACAGCTTTTGCAAGCCGGTGGGATCTTAGAGGTCTTCCACTTCATATTTTGCAGGTTGGTGTCTTCTGTGTGAAGATTTTAGCCTTTAGAGGCACTTCGAAACACATCCGGTGACTCCATCCGATCAACAACCCATTTCTCGAAGTTGCACTGCTTTTTCATCCATTTCCATCCATTATTCTTTCCATCTCTTTCATTCTTTTCCATTCCATGAAGTTGTGAAATCATGACTTCATTTCCATCATGGAACTCACATTTACAATAGCAAAGCAATTTTCCCACCTCCAACATGTTTTTAAATCCTCCAAATCAGCATAACAAATTCAAAATCAGCATACATACCCATATGAGCAGCAATGCAAAATTAGTTTGGCTATGGAGCTTTCCAAGAGCAAGGGTGTGCATACAATGAAGACAATCAGATGCAAGATGCTGGTCTGTTGGAGAAAATCCAAAAGATGGAGGTAAACATGGTGCAATCCAGGGCTCAAGCACAAATGAAAGCATTTGGAATTGGTTTTGGAGCACCCTGTCCATGGGTGGGACCTTTCCCAAGGCATTACAACCCTCAAGAGAAGCTTGACTTCATGATTGCAATGCTGCCATTGCTTGCAAAGTGGATTGAAGGAATAGAGGTGTATGAGAGGAGTATTCAAAAACCTTGTCAACGGGTAAGCACACCATCTCATGCCTTTTATTTTCCTCTTTCCAAATCTGTTTTATCTCAAAGAAGTCAAGTTTTAAACTCTCCATCTGCTGTCCCAAGTGTTGAATCCATTTCTCCACCCCCTAGTCTTCCACCTCATCTCAATTCTTCTGTTCTTTTCCCTTCCAAACAAATCATCCCCTCCACAAGAGCTAAATGAAACACCCTCTCCTCCAAATAAACAAGAGGTTTTACCTCCTCCACCACCACAAAAATTGCAAAAATCAGTCATGAAGGACAACAAAAAGAGAAGCCAAACAAGGATGAAGAAATTCAAATTTTGAAGAGTTGGGCTCTTAAATTTGGGATGAAGAAGATCCCTTTGCTTTGATGAAATCTTCATAAGAGGTTGGAGTTAAAGAAAAAATGGTGGTCGGGACTGATTTCGTTGCAATGTAAAAGAGCAGAAAGGAGTTGCGAGATCAACAATCAATTTGTTCGTAATATAGTGTCCATGTTGGCACCCTATTTGAAGGAAATGCTGATCCAATTCAAATTGCAAAAATTAGTCATGAGGGACAGCAAGAGGAAGGAGAAGCTGCTCCAAATCTAAAATAAGAGGAGCACATTCCAACTTTGGGGGAGAAAAGTGCAGATCCAAAGGCTTTGAGAACAAAGCAGGTTATAGAAGAACCTTTAGTTCTTCTCTCTACTTCATCTCTCTCAAGTTCTAGTACTGAAGAAGAGTTTGATTCCTCAAACTCAATGCTTTGGAGGATGAAAGAAACCATGGTGATCAAGTTACGAGATCAAGAGAACACCATGGGAGAGGTTGAACATTTGTAGTGGGATAGAATTGAGGCGGTTTACTCATCATCCGATTTGGAGTACTATTTTGATGAAGAAGAACCGGTTGAGTTTCCACCATTCTCTCTTTCATCATCCATCTTCCAAACACAAGAGCCTACTCAAGCACAAATGAAAGCATTTGGAATCGGTTGTGGAGCACCCTGTCCATGGGTGGGACCTTTCCCAAGGCATTACAAGCCTCAAGAGAAGCTTGACTTCATGATTGCAACGCTGCCATTGCTTGCAAAGTGGATTGAAGGAATAGAGGTGTATGAGAGGAGAATTCAGCAACCTTGTCAACGGGTAAGCACACCATCTCATGCCTTTTATTTTCCTCTTTCCCAATCTGTTTTATCTTAGCAAAGTGTCAAGTTTTAAACTCTCCATCTCGATGTCCCAAGTGTTGAATCCATTTCTCCACCCCTAGTCTTCCACCTCATCTCAATTCTTCTGTTCTTTTCCCTTCCAAACAATACTCATCCCCTCCACAAGAGCTAAATGAAACACCCTCTCCTCCAAATAAACAAGAGGTTTTACCTCCTCCACCACCACAAAAATTGCAAAATCACCATGAAGGACAGCAAAAAGAGAAGCCAAACAAGGATGAAGAAATTCAAATTTTGAAGAGTTGGGATCTTAAATTTGGGATGAAGAAGATCCCTTTGTTGATGAAACCTTCATAAGAGGTTGGAGTTAAAGAACATAATGGTGGTGAGGACTGATTTTGCTGCAGCAAAAAAGAGCAAAAAGGAGTTGCAGATCAACAATCAATTTGTTCAGAATATAGTGTCCATGTTGGCACCCTATTTGAAGGAAATGCTGATCCAATTCAAATTGCAAAAATTAGTCATGAGGGACAGCAAGAGGAAGGAGAAGCTGCTCCAAATCTAAAATAAGAGGAGCACATTCCAACTGTGGGGGAGAAAAGTGCAGATCCAAAGGCTTTGAGCACAAAGCAGGTTATAGAAGAACCTTTAGTTCTTCTCTCTACTTCATCTCTCTCAAGTTCTAGTACTGAAGAAGAGTTTGATCCCTCAAACTCAATGCTGGAGGATGAAAGAAACCATGGTGATCAAGTTGCAGATCAAGAGAACGCCATGGGAGAGGTTGAACATTTGTAGTAGGACAGCAATGAGGCAGTTTACCTGTCTGATTTGGAGGACTGTTTTGATGAAGAAGAACCAGTTGAGTTTCCACCATTCTCTCTTTCATCATCCATCTTCCAAACACAAGATCTTGCTGTCATGGAGGAGAGTATTCATTTGCAGCAGCCTGCATCTTATAGAAGCTCTTTGGAACCAAGATTGGAAGATTTAAATCTTTCATGTCCTTCATTGGAGGAAGAGAAAGGGCAGAAGGGTTCTACCATTGCTTCCACACCATCCATTCAAGGTCTACAAGAGAACTCCATTCTTGGAATTGAAAATCAAAATTATGGGCATACTCAACAATCGACCTTGCCCAATCAGGTATTTGGCTTCATTGGAGATAAAGGAGAAGCCACAACCAGTCATGCTTGCTTCTAAGCATGAGGATGAGCTGCAAAGTTCCAAGGATCAGCTGTCATACCTCTCCAATCCAAATGCAAAGCAACTAAAAGAGGTATTGGATTTTTTTTTAGTGTACACCTTGCTAATTTGGGTAGAAGACCAGCTTCTTGTTGATTTTCCACTCATTCAATCAGCCATACTCAGCTCCAAATCATTTGCATGGCTACCAATTTTGAAGAAAGGAAGCTATTTTACACAACCAGTTGCAGGGTTCATTTAGCTCACCTTTGCTTCCAGTTAGAGTAGAGTAGGTAGGTTTGCTTTCAGTAGAAGAAGTGCTTGTGCACACTCTGCATGTTTCATTTGGAGCATGTATGATTTTCATTTTGTACATAGTTTTGGTGCTGCTGGTTTCACTCTTGTATAGTTCGTTTTGATGGCATTTTCGTGGGAACAACTCCATGTCCAGTGGGATTCAAGCGGTTCAGAGGGAAGTTTTCAAAGTTCAGATCATTTTTTAGGCTACTACTCATGACTCCATGCCCAATGGATTGCTTCAGGCTACTGATCATTCATCCAGCAGGTAGATGACCCCTCTGAGTCACCAAAATTGTTATCCAAATGTGCCCCCTGCTCATTTTGTGGCTAACTCCCTTTCATTCTTTCCTTCTATTGTGCCTCAGTCATAAATTATTAATTTTTAGGTGCTCAAAACCTTCTAGAAATGACACCATTGGATAGAGATCTTTCTCAGCTTTCCAGAAAGGTAAAGTTTTCCTCCCAACTCCTCATATTTTTCAAGTTATCGCTCGGCAGAGTTTTTGTGGGAAATTTTCCCCTAGAAGGCCCGCAGCCAATCAGAACTCGCCACGTGTCCAGGCCAAAAATATCAAAGCGATCCGATTTGGCCCTTTTTTGTCCTAAAACTTCAAATCACCATATCTTTCGATCCAGAGCTCGGTTTTTCACGTTCTTTATATCAATGGAAAGATGGTGAAATTATCTACAAGATTCAATGGTCAATTTTGAATTTTGGTTTAGTTTGGAGGAGAAAATACAAAAATATTCTGGTACGTGCCCATGGACATAATCGATGTTTCAACAACCAATTTTAATGCAAAATGGGTCGCATTCTTGTCCAAAGATGGTCAAAATGTCGTGGCATGGGTTTTTAAGGACCTCCATGCTATTTTTAATGCATTTTGGTCAATGGGGAATGACTCCCATGTTTTTCACGTTTTCTCTCTCTCCGGCTCGACCCATGCACCTTTGTAAAAGCCAGATTTGGCTCATTTTTCAAGGTTGAACACCTTCGCACAACAAGCTTCTGTTTTCACCTTCAACAAGTGATTTTGGAAGTATCAGACCTTCCAGGGATTGTAATAGGTTTTTCTTCCTCTTTGGTGTTGGAATACAAGGATTTTGATGTTGAAAATCACAATGCAGGCTCTGTGAATGCTTTCAATCCTTTGTATGTGTTGTTTGCTTCATTTCAAACCCTTGATTATAGCTTATTAACCTGTGCATGATGTTTTATGTTGTAATTTCTGATTTGTGTCAATTTTCATGAACAAGAAGTGCTCACCACTCCTTTGGTGTATCACCCTTATCGCTTTAGTTTCAATTTTTGCATTTTTATCCTGTCTCCTTTCAAATTAGGATTAAATTAGGATCTGAACCTTTACAGTTATGCAAATATAGATCTAATCAAAGGATTTTGAGGAACCAGCCTCTAATCTGAGAGATTCCTCTCTCATTTTACAAGTCCCGCACTTGGAGAGAGGTTTCAATGTTGTGCAATCACACTTGGATGTCCTAAACATCAACTTAGAACCTTGATTTGCATCCAAGGGTGCTGCTTAATTTGTGACAACAGTTGAGCTTCAACCCACTTTTCCCACTTCCCTCTCTCTTTCTTCTCTCTGATCAAATCTATAAATACAAGGGCATGATTCATTATAAAGGGTTGTTGTTCATTCTTCTTCCTGCCTCCCCTCTTCTTTTCTTCCCTAGGGTCGAAAATGGAGTCTGAACCTCCTTTCATGGCTCTGTAATGGCATTCTCTTGCCTCTTTCCCACTAACGATGTACTGTGTGAAATTTTGGAGCAATAAATTTTGTTTTGTGATGCATCTGTCCATCCTTTGCTTATTTTATCATCTCTCCTCACCTCTCATTGTTGCAGGGTATATTGTGCATATTCTGATGTTTGTTGCAGGTCCTGGGAGCTGTGTTTAATGGGTTTTGAAGTGGTGTTCTATGTGAAATCTATCTCTGGTTTGTGGTGCATCTTGTCCACCCTCTCCTCTGCTCACCTCTCTCCACTTCAGCAGCTAAGATTGTGACCAGCACTTCCCTTTTCTTGGTGCTATCACCTCGTTAGTGTAGGATTTCCCTCTTTATGCAATTTCTCTCTCCATGTCTCCTTGACATGGTTATGATAGGTATAGTTAGATGTCATTTCTACATTAGGAGTAGTTTAGCATTAGGATCAGGAAGAAGAAGATGACTTTCTCTGGAGGGCCATCTCAGGTCCGCAAGTCCCATAACTTGAGAGATGGTCCAATGTTATGCAAATCACACCAAATGAGTCTGCCTTAGAAAATTAGATCTATAACTCATTCGAGGGTGCTATGATTTCATGTTAACAATTCCTTTTTGGTGAATCACCGCTTATTTTAGGCTCTTTCACCCTCCCTCTCTCTCTTTGTCCCCTTGGAATGGTTAGATTAGGATATAGCGAGGTTCTTCCCGCACTAGAGTAACTTGTGGCAATTAGATTAGGAAGGAAGAACCGACTTTCTCTAGAGGTCAATCTCAAGTTTTGTAACTCCCATAGCTTGAGAGATGGTCCAATGTTTTGCAATCACACCGAATGCCCCACTCCACACCCAAAGGGCTATTGGGGGTGTTGTGATTCCAGTACTAATATTTTTGGCATGCTGGGGACATTGAGGTTAGATTTTTATCATCTTTACAAGGTGTATCATTACAAACAAAAAATCATAAACCACCGTGTGACTGTAGTAACAATTTTTACATGCTCGGTGGGGCACAGTCTCAAGAACCTTACAACTTCATCTTCGTGGGTTGATGTCTTCTTATTATGGTTTAGGATTTTGAGGCACATCCAAGCACATCTGGAGAGTCCATCTGGTCAATAACCCATTCTTTGAGTTACGGACCTTTTCCATCCATTTCCTCCCATATTCATTCACTTTTCTTTCCATATCTCCCAATTTTCTTCCATTTAATGAAGTTTTGGAATCATGACTTCATTCCCTTCATGACACTCACACTTACAACAACACTGCGCAGTTCACCTCCAATGCATCTCCCAACTCCTCCATATCAGCACTATAATTAGATCTTGGACCATTATGCTTACCCATATGTTCAAGTTCAAATTCAGTTTGGCCATGGAGTTTATCAAGAACAAAGGGTTGCATACAATGGTGATAACTATGTGGAGAATGTTGGTTTGCTAGAGAAGATCCAAAAAATGGAGGCTGGCATGGTTAAGTTAAGGGGCATAGCACAAATGAAGGAATTAAAGATTGGTTATTGGGCACCTTTTCCATGGGAAGGCCCTTTTCCAAGACATTACAACCCTCAAGAGAAGTTTGACTTCATGGTTGAAGTACAACCTCAACTTACCTAGTGGATTAAGGACATTGAAGCTTATAAGAAAAGTGCAAGACAACCTTGTCAATGGGGAAGTCAATCACTAGCTCCTTTTCCTTCATTTTCTTTTTCTCAAAATTTATCATTTCAGCATGATCAAGAGCCAAGCCCCTCAATTGATGTCCCAAGTGTTGATTTCTCCTCTCCATCTCTTGATCTTCCACCCCATCTTAGTTCTTCTCCCCTTTCCCTTCCAAAAGTCATCCCCTCCAAACAAACAAGAAGTTCAACTTCCCTCACCACCACAAACAATCTGTGAATTTGGTTAAATCCCAACCTACCACTCCTCTTTCATCCCCAAATCCATGTTGGGGAGATGAAAATCAAACAACCAGCCAAGGGCAACAAGAAGAGGAACCCAACAAAAAAAAATTATAGACAATTCTAAAGAGTTGGGCTACTAAATTTGGGTTTACAAAGATTCCCTTGATGGTCAAGCCAATAGAAGAGGTCAGGGTTGAAGAGCCAGTGGTGGCTGAGGCTGAGTTTGTAGCAGAACAAGAACAAGAACAAGAAAAAAAATGTCAACAGTCTATTTACTCCAAATGTAGTGTCCATGATGGCACTTTTTTTAAATAGGATGGTGATCTTATCCAAGTTGCACAACTAGTTAAGGAGGAGGAACAAGTAGCTCAAAGTCCAATTGAAGAGGATCAACTAGGAAAGATCAAAAAGAGTTTGAGCCACTCAATGGAGAAAGAATCATCGAATATATTTTTATTTCATTTCAAGGGACTGATTTGATTGAGAAACCCATGATGGAGGAGGACCATATAGTTTTAGAGGCCCCAAGTGTGGAGCAGGCACACAAAAGAACCTTTAGTTCTTCCTCTCACTTCATCCCCTTCAAGCTCTAATGTTGAAGAAGAGTTTTATCTTTCAAACTTCATGTTTGAGGATGAAGGGAACCATTGTGAGCTAGTTGTAGATCGGAAGACAACATAGAGGAGGTCGAACACATGCAACAAGATAACAAGGAGACGGATTATCTATCTCGACTTGGAGGATTACTTTGATAGAGAGGATCCTGAGGAGATCACATCAATTTCTCCTCCCGCATCCACCTTCTAAGAATATGAGCCTTCTACCATAAAGGAGGGAATTCAAGGACAACAACCTGCACTTCATAGTAGCCCTCTAGAACCGAAGTTTGAAAATATGAGTCTTCCATGTTCTTCAAAGGAGAAGGAAGAGAAAAGGTAAGAAGATGTCACCATTTCCCTCATACCATCCATCCATGAAGGTCCAAAAGAAGACTCTATTCTTGGAGTTGAAATTCAGAGCAAGGGCCACATCCAAAGGATTAGACTGTGCCCAATCAGGTACTTAGATTCATTAGAGCCAAAGGAGAAGCCAAAACATGTCATGCTTGCTTCTCAAAGGCATGAGGGAGAATCAAAGTGCTAAGGATCAACAACAATACCTTTGGGAACCAAGTAAGTAGCAAAATCAAGAGGTATTTTTCTAGTTTCCAGTTGATACCTTGATGATTTTGGTGGAGGACTAGCTTATAGTCAGTTTTCACTCATACAGGTAGCGATATTCGATGTCAAATCATTTGCATGGCTGCCCCTCTTGAGAAATGGAATCTACTTATCCCTACCCGTAGCAGGATTTTTTAAGCTTTTCTTTCTCTCTGGTTAGTATAGGAGTAGGAGTAGACTTTGTTTTCAGCATAAGAAGTGCTTATGCACACTCGTATGTCTCGTTTGAGGAAATGTACGCTTTTGTCTTTGTACATAAGTTTTGTTTTCATTGCTCTAGAGCTACCAAGGCTAGGCCATTCAAGATATTCATGGTAGAAAGGCCCATATTTTCTCGTAATGTGATTTCTAATTTAAAAATAAAACAAATGCATGGCAACTAAAAGCATTTTTGAGGCAATCTATTTCAAGGCAGTTCGGGTCACTAAGTACAAATAGTTAGGCTCACGGATCGGAGATGCATTCAGATGTCGTGCCATCATTATTGAATTCATTCCCAATGGATGCTTTAAGAAGGTAGTTGATCTCTTCATCTAGTAGGTAGATGTTCCCATGAGTCGTCAAATTGTTATCCCAATTTTACCCCCTAACAAAATTAATCAAAAACAACCCCGTGCGAAAGAAATTCAAGAAACAGCCTTCGAGTGAACCCACACTTCAAATTCAATAAAAAGGTTGCATCATGCAAACTCTAAAATGGAATAAGCGAGGGTTGGGGAAGGAGAAAACAAAAGGAAGAAACCAGAGTCTCAAAGGAAAAGAAACAAGTGAAGGGCTATAAGTCTTTGGGATTTGTAAATGATTCGAGCGAGCCCCAAAATTGGCTAAATATGGAGGAGACAACAGAAGCTACCAAGTGTCTAAATAGCACACCTTCAAAGATTAAATCCCAATCTGGAGACCAAAACATGCACGAGCCATTGAAAAGTCTTTGATTTAGTGAAAGGTGCCAAATTTCAGCTCGACGCGATTTCAAGATGGGAGCCCAAGGTGAAGACTTAAACTTGTGCAAAATCTCCATATGGCCATGGTCACGAGATGTTAAATTGAAAAGCGGGTATAAATTAGTTAACTATAAGAGTTCATGAGGAAGGCACCACGTGTCTTAATAACAATACTTCAAAGATAAATCCAAAGATCGGGTTTTCAAATGAACGTGGGTTCGCCATGTGTCCTAGGTCCAAAAAAAAGGGACAAACTTGGAGTTAAATAGTCAAAGCAGAGGCAAGCTAGTGAAAGTTTCCAAGTGTCAACACAATGCTATTTCAAGATTAAAATTTGGGGCAGGTTTCCAAACAAGCGTCAAGCCTCCACATGTCCAAGGTCAGACTTTTGGCCCCACCAAGCAAAGGACTCAAGAAAAATACAAAGGAACAACATGGAGACCTTGGAATCCACCACTTGTTAGTGTGGTGCTATTTCGAAGAAAAAGGTAGAGGTTGAATCTTCAAGGTTCACTAGGCTACCATGTGGACCCTAGTATAGATAGATTCTTTCAAATATTGTGTGCCCAGCCCCTAATCTTCAAATGGCCATATCTCTTTACGAGAAACTCAGATTTTAGGGGGAAAAGACTTTTTAGAAATGTCTCAACACCCTCTATGCCACAGAAGCATAAAATAACATTCTTAACAAGATTTATAGGTGAAAAATGGGAAAATATCTTCAAGGCCATTAATACAGAATCCAATTTCTCCAAAAACTAGGTCATATTTGATCTGATCTGTCGTTCTTCCTTCATTAATGTGCTAAACAAATAATTGAGGCAAGATTCACAGATTGTAGGTGGATTTTAGAAGGGAATTGATTTATAGTGGTTGAGATTTCAAATCAATATTCAACTCATATCTCAAGATGGTTGAAGCAGATTCAAATTTTTTCCTCCTTTCTCTGATTCTTCCATTCTTTCTCTCTTATTCTTCCTATATATTGTAACAAAGGGGCATATTGAAATGGTTGGTCATTGTTTCTCCTATTCCCCCTCTCTTTCTTAATTATGGTAGAATTTGGAGTCTAAGCATCCTCCCATGGCTCTGTTATGGTGTTTTCTTTCCTCTTGCCCACTTGATGATGTACCGTGTAACATTTAGGACCAATAAAATATGTTTCATGATGCATCTGTCCATCCTTGGCTTATTTTGTTATCTTTTATTACCTCTCATTGGTGTAGGGTATATTGTGCATATTTTGATGTTTGTTGCAGGTCCTGGGAGCTGTGTTTAATGGGATTTTAAGCGGTGTATGTGTGAAATCTATCTCTTATCTTTGGTGCATCTTGTCTCCCTCTCCTCTTCTCACCTCTCTCCACTTCATGAAGTCAGTCTATGATCATCCACTTCCTTTTATGGTGTATCACCATTTAGTGTAGGATCTTTCACCCTCTCTCTCTCTCTGTCTCTCCCCTTGGAATGACTAGATTAGGATAGAATAGGTTGTGCCTGTGTTGGAGGAGCTTGTGGTAGTAGATTAGGAAGTAAGATTGGCTTTCTCCGTAGGTCCATCTCAATTTTACAAGTCCCACAGCTTGAGAGATAATCTCATGTTGTGTAATCAAACCAAATTCCCACTTCACATCGGGCCATTCGTGGGTGGTGTGATTCTTAACTAACAATGACCTTTCAAGAGGGGGAATTAGTTCTAAAGTGGGATGCAGATCAGGAAAAACCAGGAAGGCATTCCAAGTTTGATGCCATTTAGAGTGGTCCCAACATGGTCACAAGATGTAAAAGTAGCAATTCCTTCCAGCTGGCTAAGTTGGATGGTGAATAATTAAAGATTCTAGTCCATGGGATCTACCTCAAACACTGCTACTAAAAGGAAAATTTCTCACCTTTGTAAATATTAGCCTAGGTTTTCAATTTTTTGAAGTGTGTATTCACATTGTCTTGTTATAGTTTAGGTTTCAATTTATGTAAGTGTCTCACATGCACTATTGCTTTTGGTGTATGCTTGTATATAGTTCATATCACTCATGGAAAAGACTTATGGCCACAAGATATTAAATCAGAGAGTATCCCTATTGGAGTAGGTCTGGATGTTTTAATTGCACTCCAACATATTAGGTTTGTGGAAAATCAAATGAGGTAGAAGTTTCTAGGTTTTAGACGACTCTCTACTCTCACAAATCTTTAATCCAAGATTTTCCCGCAAAGATAAGAGTGCATGCAGAGGAAGGTAGTTCCAAACAAATTTTTAAATTACCATATAAACTCCATGCCCAATGGATACTTCCCATGCTACTGGTCTCTTCATCTAGCAGGTAGATGTCCTCGTGAGTCACCAAACTCAAGTTACCTCAATTATGCCATCAGCAAAATTGATCAAACATGACCTTGCACAATAGAAAATTGAAGGGTCAATTCACTCATGTGATCCCACATTTCAAATCTGACAACTAATCCTAAATCGAGAGGCATGTGGGCTCTATAATGGAGGAGTAGGTTTGGCAAAGGATTAAACAACATCAAAGGAAGCTAGAGGATTTCAGGTCAAAATGGGGAAAGGCTCAAAGTTTTGGACTTCATATACATTTCGAGTGGACCCAAATGGATTAAGTATAAAAATACCAACAGAAGGAGCCACATGTCTCAATGGTGCACCTTCAAGGGTCAAAGCTAGGGGCAATTCCTAAATGAGCACGGAGCTCTTATGTGTCCTAGAACTGACGAGGTAGTGTTTACTCAAGGCCCCGAATCGGCTAAGAATAAGAGTGTCGTGGAGGCCTCCACGTGTCTCTTCGGTGAAACACAAAGGCTAGGTCCAAAGAACATGTTCCCAAATGAGCGTAGGCTCACCACATGGTCCAAGTCAAAAAGGGGGACACAACTAGCCTAAAAATGTTAAGTATAAAAGTGTCGGTGGAAGGTTCCACATGTCTCAACCGTGCACCTTCAAGGGTTTAATCTAAAGGCGGAGATTCAAATAAGTGCCAAGCTGCCAATTGTTAGGGTCCAAAAAGGGCAGAGCCGATGATTTAGTCGACTAAGTGTGAGAGGACCGGCGGAAGCCACCACATGTCTCATCAGCGCATCTTCAAAGGCACAGCCCAAAGCAAAGAATCAAATGAGCGCGAGGCTTCCACATGTCCTAAGTCTGAAATGGGGGCCAAGACCACTATTGAATTGGTTAAGGAAAGAAGAGACAGTGGAGGCATCCATGTGCCCAATCGACACATCTTCAAAGGTCAGACCCAAAGGCTAGTTCCAAACAAGCACAGGCTCACCATGTGTCCCATGTCTGAAAAGGGGATAGAGTCGGCCATTTAAATCGACTAAGTATATAAAGGTCAGGAAAAGCCTCCACGTGTCTCGTCCATGTAACTTCAAAGGTAAAATATAGGGGCAGGTCTGAAATGTGTGTTGAGCCTCCACGTGTCCAAGATCGACTTATGACTCCACCAAACAAAAGACACATGGCCATTTTTCAAGTCAAAGCGGAAGGTAGGTCACCAAAAGCAATTTGATTTTTTTTTTTTTGTTTTGAAAAGGCGTAAAGTATAAAAGTAAGCTACACCTCCACCAATGCCTAGAGAAGCCATGTGTCAGGCCTAAATTACATGCGGAGAGGTGGGCCTTGGAAGGATTTTTTTCCAAAAGCGAGCCGGTGGGCCTAGGGAAGACTTTTTGCCCAAGTGGAAACTACTGACTCCAGTAGGCCCGAGATGACTTTTGGGAAATGTAAGGTTGCGGGCTTACAGAGGATTATTTGGCAAAAGTGAATTATGGACTTACAAGGTTGCGGGATATTTTTTCCACTTTTGTAATTTTTGTGAAAAAGATGAAAAGTGAATTTCGGGCCCCTAGACTGTTTTCCAAAACTGATTTTTCACCATTTTTTAAGGATTTGATTCATGTATTCAAATGGGCATATCTTTCGATCTAATATTCAAAATCAATTAATTTAGTACCATTGGAAAGGTATCAACCTCGCTCACACCATGGAAGCCCGAAACTTTAATTTTAAAAATGCTCATGGGTAAAATAGGAAAACATCATTCACACCATTAATGTATCATCTGATTTCTTCAACAACCGGATCAAATTTTATTTGATCTGCCATCCTACTTCTTCAACACGCGAAATAGACATGGAATGATAGACTTGACAGATTATGGGTGGATTTCGGGGGCATTGATGGCTAGTAACTGAGCTTCCAAATAAGATTTCCCACCTCTTTTCTTATTCTCTCTTCACTTTATCTATAAAGGTAGGATCTTGGCTCATTGTAAAGGGTTGGACATTTTGGTTTTGTGCCCCCCTTCTTCTCTCGGTCTACAGAAAAATTCATGGACTCACGAACCTTCATTAAAAATGTAATGCAAGTTTTATGCCTCTTGGCCATTGTAATGTTCTTTATCAACTTGTGAAGCAATAATACATGTATGTGGATAATTTCAACCCTCTCTTGTGTTCATTGCCTTTATTTGATCTTTCCTTACAATATTGGTTATCTATGCATGGTGGTTGCATTACAATTTAATGGTTTGTATTAGATAACAAAGCCAGTGTTCAGCATTCCTTTGGGGTATCACCTCTTTACTTTAGGTTTAATTTCTTGTATATTCTTAACCTCGACTCCTTGGAAAGTTAGTATAGATTTTATAATAGATCCTCTATAAATTTTATGTATGTACCTAAACAGAGGAATAGGAACCGCCCTTCATCTGGAGAGCTCTCTCGATTTCAAAGTCCCACACTTTGATAGATGCTCCATGTTATACAATCACACTGAGAGTCTCAACCCATCGAGCTATAGACATTCAAGGGTGCTTTGATTTTGCACTAACAGCTTTAAAACAATTAGCATCTAGTCAATAGGATAAAGTAGGTAATGGAAAAGAAACTATCATAATACTACAAGATGATCAAGAGAAAGAAAATGATAATGTGTCCACTCCTTTTTGACTCGAATGTGATACACATCCTACAAATAGGACTATGCCCCCATAAATGAGCAAAAAGACAGGAAATAATTCAGATTACAAGCCATTCCATATGTGTTTGTTGATGACATCTTGTTCAAGAAATACATCAATGGAGTTCTATTGAGGTGCATTGGAACATGTCAAATCGAGAAGGTGTTACATGAATTTCATTATGGAAAGGCCAAAGGACATTTTTCCCCATGGGTAACAGCTATCAAAATAGTGAAGGTGGGGTACTATTGACCCATAGTGTTTAGTGATTGTTACACTTGGATCAAGAAGTGTAAAAAATGTGCATTCTTCATAGATAAGGAAAGCTTAGCAACACTTCCATTCCATCCGATTTCAATTGACCAACCATTCATGAAGTGGGCATTAGACTTCATCAAGTCATTATTCCTAATTCAAGCCAAGGCCACAAACCAATTCTTATGGCAAATGACTATTTTATCAAGTGGACCGAGGCAAGAAACACTCAAAGAGGCTAACGAGTCTAGCATATTGGACTTATATAAAGGGATATTCACAAGGTTTGGTGTACTGACCACTATAATATTAGACAATGAATTGGCATTCTTAGGTTAAAAATCATAGAATGCATTGTTAAGAATGAGATCTTCTTAGGCACCTCTTCAAACTATTACCCACAAGGTAATGGAAAGGTAGAGTCTATGAATCATAATTTGCTAAGAATCATCCTAAGGACTCGGAGGAAAATAAAAGGACTTGGAATACCAAGCTCAAATCACCCTTTTGGGATGACATGATAACACCAAATAGGTCAACATGTAATTCTCATTATAAGTTATTATATGGGAAAGAGGCGGTGTTGCCTATATCATTATAACTACCCACATTGAAACTCATGAAGTTGATTGTTTTGTCTAAGTTTGAATCAATGGAGGTTTGGTATACGAGAGCTGATGGAATTGTATGAAATCAAAAAACATGTAGTAAAGACAATGGAGAAAGATCAAGCCTTAGTCAAAATATGGTTTGATAAGAAAACAATAGCAAGGACCTTCCAATAGGGGACCTAGTTCTAAAGCGTGATGTAGATCGGGAAAAACAAAGAAGGCATTCCAAATTTGATGCCATTTGGGTGGCCCTATATGGTCAAAGGATGTAAAAGCAGCAATGCCTTCCAATTTTCTACATTGGAGTGAGATGAACTTCTAATTCCGATTAATGGAAACTATTAGAAACATTGCTTTATTGAAAACAAGAGTCTCACGATTCTAAATATTAGCTTAGGATTTTAATTCCTCTAAGTGCATATGCACATTGTCTTGTTGTAGCTTAGGTATCAATTTCCCTACATGCTTTGGCACGAGTTTTTGTTGCTCCCATGTTCTATTACTATGTAGTTCATTGTGTCTCTCAGGTGAATGTTGTAACATGGAAGAATTTCATACTTCAGTGGTCAATGATTCTTAGTTTCAAAAGAAAAAAATGTAGAACAACTAAAATTAACTTTTGGGATAGTCCATTTTAGGAACAGGAAAAAGCTACGAGTCAACATAATTTTTTTCTCTCAAAACCTCATCTATAAGATTTTCTTATAAAAATTGAGAGTGTGACCAATGGAGCGAGTTCGGGATCGAAGAGTGCAAAAGTTGGGTTATATTTTCAAAGAGAAGATCACTATCGGGCTATCATTTATGACTCAATGCCCAATGGATACTTCAAAGGCAACGATCTTTCAACCTAAAATGAAGGTAACCCCTCAAGTAACCAAATTGTTATCCAATTTTTACCCTCAGGAAAAATTGAAGAAACATGAACTTACACACTATGAAAATGGGGTTGATTCAGTCATGGGAGCTTGCATTTGAATTTGGGTGAATAAGAGGAAAACATGCCAAGAAAATTACATAGGAGTTCAAGATGTGGAGAAAAAATGACTTTGCACCCATGGGTTCGCAAGTCCACAAGGGACACGTGGCACTTCTCAAACCAACATGGGGAGAAACGTGGTGGCGGGAGATATTTTGAAAAATTCCTGCTTAAGGCAAAAAGCCAACATTGCGCCTGCAAGTTCGCAAGCTACAAGGGATATGTGGCATCACCTAAGCCAATGTTGGGAAAGTGGAATGGTGGGGGTAAAATTCACTTAACGCCCCGAAGGCCTAAGAGGATAACAAGGACCCGTGCATCCGCTGACACCTTGCGATGCCACATGGCGGCGTCGAATTGGCTTTGGGCAGTAGCGGGACAGTGGGGAAAACATGGAAAATTTCCCAAAAATTTTTGAAGCACAAAGGGGAAAAAGATACCCACTCCATCGATGAAGCCTCATGATGCCATGTGGCATCACCTGATTGATCACGTGTTGGCTAGGAAAATTTGGAAAAAAGTTTCCAAAATTTTCTGTGAGTGTTAAGTTAAAAGGACATTCGTCCCACAGCTTGACACCTCATGGTGCCACGTGATAGCCTCTAATTGGCTGTGGGCCATCTAGGCGGTGGGGAAAATTTAGAAAATTTTCCCAATTTCTTTTTTTCCTAAGCTCTAAGGGAAAAATTTGGGCCGCGGGCCCGCCAAGGAATTTTTTCCCAATTTTTGACGCCAAGGAAGAAAAATTCATAAGGCCATAAAATTTGATAGAGATATCGGTTTTGGATAAATGAGGACTTTATAGAAATATCTCAACGTCCTCTTCACACAGAGATCATTAATTTTTTATTTTGATGAAGTTTAAGGGGTCAATTTTAAGAAAACGGCCTACACGCATTTTCAGTGCATACCGGTAAATTTGAACTTGTGAGATTTATTCAATTTGATCTTCTTCCTCTCTCTACATGTTAAATACACATGGAGAATTATTCTTAGCTGGATTTAGGATACGTTTGTGAGGTAGATCTATTTGATTAAATTCCAATTCGAAAATTTACCATTTTGACATCAAAATGACTGTAAAACGGTTGAGCTTGATTTGGCTAAGTTTTGAAATACTTCCTTTAAGTGATTTTTTCTAATTGAATTCATTTAGGGCCTACTACATCAATTTAATCCTTTAATTTTTATTTTATTATTGCAGGTTCGAACTGTGCATTTTTAGTTTAGATAATTGTCAGTTTGAAATTACCAAAAATAGGGATCAAATTTTAAAGGATCTTTTTGCCATTTTCATCTTCTAAGTATAAAAATTCATTCCAATTCTAATCTAACACATTAGTTGATTTAATCAAACTATTCAAGACCAAAATGCAATTCTTGATTTCAAATTTTTCACATTCCAAAAAGACAAAATACTATATTTTTCTCACACGCATTTCTTCCTTTCAAACAAAGATTTCAATACATTGATATGATCAGATTCAATACAACAATGCAATTTGAGAAAAGTATTGCAATCCTTTATTGATTCCAAAATGCAACATTACAAAAACATGTATCTTTCTTTCACATTCTTTCCAAAACAAAAAATAGAGTATAACTCTTTTACATTTCAATTTACAACTTTCATAATCAAATACAAGCATCTTTCCATCACCAAATGTATTACATTATCATCCACTTCAAGTGGGAACAAGGGATTTACAAAAAGAACTCTCACAAGGGACTTGTCACAACTGTCTTTTCCTTTGCTCCAGAACAACAACATGCCAACCATCATACTCTGATTTTGATCACAACAAAGTCGGGGAAAGGAAACGCTCTCCACCCAACCAAGACATCCAATGAAAGGAGAAGCCATCCTTCTTCATTGGCCTCGAGCCCCAACCACAATGCAATAAGAAATGTGTTTCAACTCATGGAAACAACAGGATTCCACATCATAATGCAATCTTTCAACATGTACATTTCTATTTAAAAACACGGTCAAAACAAAATAGTAGTTTTACTGACCACATGAAAGACATCACACAAAACTCAGGCTTCATCATGCAAGCCAAAGGAGCAAGAAACTATGGGGGATGCTACTTATGCCTTCCAAAGGGGAAATGAGTATCACCACTTGAGAACAAACCGCCAAAACACTTATCATTCAAATCCCTGACATACCCTTATGCCTCCCCCAAGTACCCCTTATTCCTCACATTTTCTTATGCCTCCCCAACCTCTTATGGCACCCCATAATGAGTAAAGAAATGCAAGATATTGATTTTTTTACAAGGTGGAACCTATAACCCAACTTCCTCCACACTTATACCTCCAAAAACACTTATTCCTCCCTTAAGAGTACCCCATAGTATTCTCCTACACCATCCCTAAGCCATCTACCCAACACCCCACAACAATAACAAACATACCAGCATTTACATATTCATAAAAGATAAAAAAGAGCATTTCCAAGAGCCAAGCTCTTACCTCTCCATGATGGAGTTTGTTCTAAGTTCAAAACAACAATCTCCTTCCAATGCAAGCAATCTAAAAATCAACTCAACACAAGTATCCAAGAAACTTCCCAACTTCTCCAAAAGCAAAATCTCTCCAAAACCCCAAAAGGAAGTGTCCCAAAAAAGAAGTGATAAAATTGAAGCAACCCAAAACAAGGCAAGAAGTTCAAATTTTAAATAAGAGGGAAGATAAGAGAATGAGGTGGATCCATGTAGGTTGTCACATTTGACATCCTCGACCCCAACCCCAAAAGTCAACTTCATTATTCAAACCATAATCAATAAGTGGGTGAATAATATGACATATTTACTTACACACTCAAACAAGCCCATAACCCCGTAAGGACTGAAATTAATTATGTAAGAAAAGTGCAATTATAACATTCAACTTGAATTCTAAAAATGCATTAAAAATGTCTAAATCTAACCCTCCAACCATAGGAAAGGTTGGTATGTAAATTTAAGAGGTATGAGACAAGTTTAACTTGTCCCACAAGCCTCAAAATCAGCCTCCAAGGAAAAATTTGAATTTCCAAGAAGGTGGACTGTTTCACACTAAAAAGTTAACTTACACATCACTTACAAGGTCACTTACACATTACTTACTCATTCTTACAACACTTTAAATCATAACCAACAACCATATTAATTACATTCTCATGATATATTTTAATTAATTAACTTAACAACATGATTACTCACAATATTAACACCACATTAAATAAATAATGAAAGGGTAAGTGCACCACATAAAACACATGTAAAAATTAAACAAAAGGGACCAAATAAAATAAAAACATAAAATCCCTTGGTCACATTTAAAGGTGATCCCCCATGGGAATCCCTAGCACAAACAAACACACACAAACAAATACAGTTGCCATGGTGACCTTGTTGAATTCATCTAGAATTCCAAAGTGGTTGGTCTCCAATCCCCGATGTTTGTTGTGATATTTTTAACCTACAAAAATACAAATACCTCCTTCGGCCTCGTGGCCATATCAGAACATCCAAAATAATATAAATATAATTAAAATTCCAAAATCATCTAGATATATGAATCACAACAACATCAAAGCAATCTAACAATATCATTTATAGCTTTACCAACAACTATATCATCATCCAATAATTTTCCATTTCTAGGTCTACTCACAATATCCAAATATCACAAGTCTGAACAACATCCATCATATAACCATGTCCAACAATATATCATCATCAACATATAAAAGTGTCTCTAATAATCATCATGCACCATATAAGAATCAAAGTCAACAATAATCCATGACCAAATATCTAACATCATACTGAATCAAAACTATAATAATGTCCATAATATAGTCTACAGTGTCATGATTAGTATCAAAAGGGTGTCAAAGGGAAGTGGGCACTCTGATGATTCAACTACGAATAAATTTATACATAGGGTCTTCCCACGAGATTATATTTTTAGGATTACACATTTAATTACTACCATGTTTCAACCTTTAGCTTATGTTCTAGAAAGGGTCGAATATGAGAATCATACATTCCTTTTCATTTTTGCAAGATTTATTCAATACTTGTATAGCGTTTAACTTATGGCGCAACTCATTAAATAAGGATCATCTACAATATTTCAATTACTTTCTTAACTTTCTCGTTCGTTAATGGGGTGTTTATTTGTACACAATACTACATACCTACACACAAGGCTACTAGGTGATATCCCTAGGATTCACTCGTAAGGGCATGCATCTTGATCTTATATCATACCTCATTACACAACGGAACAAGGGTAAGTCCAAAGGATGTGAATTTCACATTGTTTGGATTGAGGATTTAGGGTCACATTAGTTTTATTCATTTATAAATTGATAGTTGATTTAGTATATAGTAATTATAATAGGAAATAGATTCTTTATCCATAACAAGATGGTTTAACCCCTTTATAAGGAAAATCATGTTTCACTTTTTGGTGAAATAACATCCCACGATTACACTTCCTAAGGCCAAGCATCATTTTCAAGTTTACTATAGTTACACTCCAATAATTAATTTAGGACTCGAAGGCTCTACACATGGCAACATGCTACCTTATTTTCCTATTTCTAGATTAGGTTTCACGAGTACCATTTTACATGCAACTTAAGAGGGTTTTCCTAACTACACTCATATACCTTTTATAGTAAATTGTGTATTCTATTCGTTAATAGGGGCATTTGTATCCTCATTAGACTAGTCCCTTTCAAAGGGCATTTGTCTCTAAGAACATGATCACATAGTTTCACATCATACAACCATTACATACTAGGACAAGTGGGAGATAAAGATGGAGTAGTCCATTGTTTAAAGAGTTAAGGTTTGCATTAGAGTTTACACAATGTGGATCCCATTTTTATCCCCACAAGATGGTTTAAATGTGTTTTAAGAATGACTTAATTTTCACCTTTCTCCAAGCACATCATCTTATGGTTACATTTTTCACAAACTAATCATACACTAAAATGTGGCTAAGTTTCATAATTAACTCTTAGTATTGCACCATAGAATCAGACGACAACGAGAATTTGGGTATCAATTTCATTTATGATCCCAAATCTTATAGGTGACTTCGAGGTTAGTTGCTGATCTTCACCACCAACACTCTTCACTTTACATGTGTGATAGACCAAGAGAATTTTACACTATTTTTAATGTTTGTTTCCTATTGTTCCCTACCCTAGAGAACACATTATCCTTACTACACACCCAACTATCAATCCTATGAGGGGACGACATACACCAAAACAAATTTTAACCATTTCGTTCATAAATTATGGGTTTACTATAATGTTTCTAAGCATGCAGGATAGAATGGAAATCTCAACTTGGGATCTTATCTACTTAACTAAAAGGTGTCATCAAGTGTAAAGATTTAAGGTTATCCTAATCTTTTAGTTTCTTATGCTATAAATAATCACACATGAAGAATATTTATGTGCGAATTTTATAATACGGTTGACTGTTTCGTTTAAATTTCTTTATTACATTTTTAGGTAAGAACACAACACACCAATTATTTGATAATCACTTGCACACTGGAATTTCACAATAAGATATTAAATTCAATTTCACTTAACACAATAAGAAAAATTTATAATACAAACTTGGGATCAAAACAACACCAATGTTTAAATGAACATTTCCCTTAAACACTAGCATCTTAAAAATGTTACAAAACTTCACTAATTGAAATATCCTCTACAATTTCACTTACATTATATATCGAACCCCCTTTTCCATATATAAATATGACTCAAATGAACACCAATAGTTAAATTCACATTTCCCAAAGCACCCATAAAACTAACATCTTATTCATATTGCCAAACTTCAATAATAAGTCATTCAATAGATTACAAAAATTTATTTCAGCCTCTATAATTACATTGTTTCAAATATTAATTACAATAATACACAATGAATTACAACCACACAATTTCACCATCGTACTTGCATCCTGTAAAACCATGTGAGCATGAAATCAATGATAAATTGCTAGCATGGCATCCACCTAAATCTAGCATATTTTTGTTATTGGTTTTCCATTTACATGGTGATAAAAATACACACACAAGAAGAGAGGGTTAGGGGCATTTAATCATTTCATTTCATTTCATTCCTTAACTAAGGGGAGAGAAAGAGATAGGGAAGAGAGATAAACACCAATTTTTTTAAAAGTCAAATTTTGCATGATAAGCCACAAGATAGAGTTTCATACATTTATCTATAAGTGTCAAGAGGTCTTCATGACTATTTTCTAACTTGGTTAGGTTTTCATGGTCATCCATAACATTTTCCCTCCTATTTGTGAAACGTCCTATTTTGACTCAAAGGCTAAGAATGTGCATTCAAAAACTATTTGCTGATTGAAAAAATCATGACATCGAATTCCTACATGTCCAGCTATATACCAAGAATCCATAGGGTGTGACCGAAATCGAATCCCCAGAACTCGTGATCGATGTGCAATTTGGGGATGGTTTTCTAAAGCCACCGATCGTAATCGGTAAAGTTGCAAGTGCAACCAATTTTATCTCGAGGTCTAGAAAACCTCAACCAAAACTACCCTTTAATAGATGAACATGCAACAGAAAATTTCCTACATGCTCTCTTATATATGGAGAATTCACCGGAGTCGGTAGAATTGAGAATTGGTAAATGGGTTGCAAATAACGACGAGTTTTTAGAGCCACCGGTCGTAGTGTAGCCTATTTGATGTAGTCAAAAACAACTTTGAACCCTACAAAATGCCTTCACCGAACTATCAAGAAAAGTGGGTTTCCCCAAACTAAAGGTTACAGGAAATTTTCTACTAAAAATACTAGAGGTTTACAAAGTTGGATAGGCATTTTGTATCTTAGGGTTTGAACGGTGGTTTAGAATGAAAGCCAACTTTTTCATTTAAATGACTTCCTAAAACGCAAAACCGAGTAACATGACTCCTAGAGGAGCGGAAAAGAGAGTGAAAATGGTCAAATGAGGTTTATCTAATACTTGATGTGACTCTCTACATAACAAGGAACGAATACATTATTTGACAACTCTTTTACGGGGTTCAGAGTGTTGTTTTACATGTCTCTAGAAAATGCATTTTTCTAACTTTGCAAGGTAGATAGAAATTAATTTTTTAATTAATTCATCTAGCTCTCGCCAAAACCAATGGACATGAGTATCATGTTTTGACACCCTAGGTTTAGCAATGCATGAGGTTATGGTCGCGACACGGTTGAGGGTCAAATTGTAATTCAGTAGCAAAATCACGAGGTGTTTTATTGATTACACTAGTCGTCTAGTTTAAATGTCCAATTATTTGAGTATATAATAGTTTAATAATTTTACTTTATTGCAAATTCAAACATAATTATGATAAAATTATAATAAATAAAGGTAAGGATACCATTCCTATCCATAAATGATGCGGTGAAACAGGGGCTCCATGGAGTTCCACCATCATTTCATGAGACTCCAAATCTCCTTTAGGAATTCCTTCAAGTAGTTTGCATGCATTCGAAAGCTTCTCCATTTTATATACATGTCTTCCAAGGAATTTTCAAATCCACCTAACAAACAACACCATCCTTGAGTGCTAATGGATTCTCATAAATGTTTCAAGGTTCCTATTAAGCATAGCTTTGGAGGGTGTTGTCAGTGGTTGTGGATTCAAGCTTTACACATGTCTATTGCCCTTATTTGGAAGTTCAAAATCCATTTCAACAAATCCAATTTTGTAAATCCAAAAACTTTGGCATTCAATGAAATTACCTTTCTTCAAGGCATTTTGTCAAATAGTTCACATATTGAGCATATATCCACATTTTTACATATTTCTCTACTAAATTTTCAACAACCATGTCATGGAATTAAAAATTTCCAAACACCTCAAAATGTCTCTTAAGTCCCAAGGTCTACGTCTTGGTGTATGTGAGCTATTTGATGTTGAAGGATATTTTATATTGCTCTCAGATTACCTACGGGGTCATCGAATGATTCTTGATGATTAAGGCCCATTTGAGATCTACCAAGGTATGGATTTGTGTTAACTTATTTACGAGTTCTTTAGCGGATGAAGGTTCTAAGAGAAATATAAGTAGATGATGGCTATTTAGGGTGAAATAGATTGTTGTTTTCCCTCTCTCGGCTTCTTAGCCTCATATGACATTCATACATTTTTCCACCGTGATAGCTTCCAATTTCATTTACTTGAAAGTTTCCTAGGATTTTCATAAAACCCATTTTGTGCATATCCCGCATCCATTACAGATGAGACGAGGCCACATTTCTTTTAGGCATTCATTTAAACGAGTTCACATGCCATGTGCATTCTTCCACACTTGCATACCTATCTCTTTGGAGCACTTAGACCTATAGTATCTAATAAAATTCCTCTATCATTTATGCTTAGATGGACATCCATACCACTGTTCTAGAGCTCACCTTTTGACACGAGGTTGGGAGTATGTGGGAAATTAACTAATCACTTTGGAGACTTGTCTAACAAAAACAAGGCAAGATCCCGAATACAATTTTGAGACTCCATTACCACCATTGTGAGTTGTGATTGAGCTATAAGGAAACAAGTCAAAAATCACATAACATGGTGAGATCCATGTGGATCACGGGAAGCCAAGATGAAAATGTACGAGCTCGAATGGAAAAATGTGATGAAACCCCATACATAGCTCGGACTAGTATGAACAATGGTGACCAAAGAAATGTTGGTAGAGGCTACCATTGCACAAACGCTTCCCCCGATCCAACTATTTGAATTCTACTAAATATATAACGTGAATTTGGTATTTTTGTGGTCAATTCCTCCTGGATATAAAGAAAAATTATTCTATTCCAAGAAAAGTGATAGGTCGAGAAAGTCTTCTTTACATTGCTAATATCCTACAAAATTGCGAGTTTTCATGACAACAACACTCTACCATTTCTCCTTTCACCAACCTCTTTCAATCTTCACATAGTTCTCCTTAACTCCCCTCTATTGTGACTTCCACACACACCACGTTTTCTTAATTTATTTGATTAAAAGTGTTCAACATTATATTTCCCTCCCCTTATAAGAGAATCATCCTCGATGCGACATAACGCCAAGGGTAAGGAAAGTGATAAGAAATGAAGGAATATAATGGCATGGCAACAAGTTCCATTTAGGGATAAGATATTTATCATTGGAACACAACCATAGGTAAGTCAAGAAAGTTTAACAATTTCATAAACTATTAATGTTATCTAAATATTGGTAGTTCTCTTTTCAATTGTTACTTAACTAATCTTCTTCCTTTAATGTGTTTCTAAAACTCAAGCACTTAGTATTTTAATGCTTAGGATTTGTGTTTATCTATTTTCGTGGGTGCCCATCTGATATTGACATTACGATGCTATGAAAAATGAAACACAATTGTAATGCCCCCAAAATGACATTCTAGGAACATGATAAAAGCAACACTTATCCCGATAATTGAGACTAATTTTTTTGTTAGAAATAAGTTAAAAGGTTACATGGGTGTCAACCCCTAGGGTACATTAAATTAATTTACATCAATAATCTCAACTTTACAATTGATAGACTAGGTCTAGTTAAACGATTAAATTTTTTTATTTACTTTATCTCTAAGGTCGATTAATTAAAAGTCATTTAGTAAGGTGCCCTAATTAAATTTACTTGGTTAAGTGTTTTCTCCTTCTTTAGTTAAAGCTCAATCCCAAAATGGTTAACCTCATACTTAATTATTTTAGTTTCATTATCCTAATAGCTTAAATTCCTTTCCTTTAATTTCCTAAAGCATACTAAGAACTAACAATGACTTTGCACCCCAAGGCAAATAAATGGCCCCATTCACCCATCTACACATACCTTTAAGGATTTATTTAAAGCATTTAAAAATACATTCCTACCAAACAAAAGTAGGGTTGATCCTCAACCCTTGGATCAATCCAATTATGGCCACTAGATCATAGGGTTCCACACTAGCCCTAAAATTCCTTAAGAATTCTTATTAAAACCTCTTCTTACCCTATCCTCCTCGTTTGGTCTATTTTCTCTTATTTGATTTGTAGGTTAGAGCAAGGGAATCCATGGGAGCAAGGAAGGAAGAACTATGGAGTCTACAAAGAAAACAATCTTATATTAGTTTATATTATAGATTTATCATTGTAATTTCTCCCATTCGAAGGATTGAAGGGATTTCATTAACCAATCTAGAGTGATTCCATGGTTATATATAATTTGGGGTTCTCTATTTAGGGCAAACCCTACCCAAATTAATATAAATGATAAGGAGTAATTATAATTTACCAATTGTAGAATTATATGCTTAAAACAATGATATTTAGCCATTGTTTATTTTAAGTAGCTTCCTTGGTAAATTTGAAGCTTAAAATTTTACGCAGACCAAGCTATAGTTTTCTCGGGTGTGGAACTAACTTTTTCCATCATCAGTGTGAACCACCACCCAAGGCAAGTTGGCGGTCTTGGGACAGCTGCCTTAACTAGGTGAAAAACCATGAACCACCTCCTAATGAGCGGTGGTTACAGAGGCTCACACCTTGTATGAGTGGCGGTTCTGATACCACCACTCTACACAAGGTGGTGGTCCTATTCCTTAGGAACATAACCCTCAAAACTGAGAATTTTCCAAAAAAAAATTCTAGGGTACTCAAATGGTCATTCTGAACTTAATTTTACATGTCTAAGTTTTTCATTTACAAGGTTTAAATTCATTTACTCATTTCTATGGTTACTCAATTTAAACATTTCCTATTTTGATAATAACAACAACATCTACAAGAGTCATTTCCATTTTATTTAACAAACTTTCTTTCAACAATGTAAGGGAATGAACAAGATAGTCTAACTTCTTCTTTTGCATGCTTTTCAAATAACACTATGAAATATACTATTTCTTCATACAATTTTCCTACATTCCACAAGAGAGTTTTCAACCATTTTTCCAATAATTTATTTAGAACAAGAGCAACACATTTCTTTTTGAAATAAATCAACTACAATGAAGTAAGGTATTTCCTTTTTAAACTTCCTTTCAATTTCTACAAGGATAGCTTTAAAACACAAATCTTATTTTCCTTTTTTTTACATGTAATACAACTTTGACATCTAATAATGAATACAACTTTTCTTCACAATATTAATACAATATCTTCAACTTTAAAGTGGGAAAACTTTACAAGAATGAAACTAAGATGAACTATAATATTACAAGTCCTCCACCCTAAGTGGGAAAAACAATAAGGCTTCTCACAAGAAGGGATTTCTTAAGGACTCTAACAAAAGATCCAAGCTTCACATCACCAACAAGAAATATCCTTAATGATTTACTTAATCCACAAAAAAATCAAGTGAGAGGAAACACTCTCCACCCAACCAAAATATCCAATGAGGAGGAGAAGCCATTGTACATACCAAAAATTGTAGGGTCTTGTACCACCGAAACGATGTTACACATGCCCCAATGATGATGTAGGTCACCTCGCAAGGTGTTCGGGATCCGAGAGAGGCTCACGAAGTATATAATAGCATCCAAGATGCTTTATCCCTATTCCTTGTGCTTTTCTTTATTCCTCTACCTTCCTTTTCTAAGCGTTATGACCTTTACTAATGAAACCGCCGCCACTGTCAAGGCGGCGGTCTATGAATCGCCACCCCGCTCGGGTGGCGGTCCTTCACACATTTTATAGCCCGTTATTTTGATCACGAATGACATGATTTTCAACTTCTACCATTTTTTCTCAACCACCTTAGCTCGTATTAATATTTTATGTCCCCTGGAATAGTGTTTCTTCATTCTTTAATGGTAAAAGAGCTCTAAATAGGAATCACCTTTGGGTGAATGTAAAATATATAAATAGCCATCTTGTTTTCAAGCAAATGGCCCCTCAACTTCTCATTTCTATTGTTTAGTCTTTCAATTTCTTGCTTAGAATTCATTTTATTTTCATGTTTTGCATCCATGTTAGTTTTCCTTTGCTATTAGAAGCCATTTGATCTTCTTGCTTCAGTCTTTTCATTGTTGTTCATACAAATTAGTTTAGAGTAGAGTAGTGTCATTTGTAGATTGAATTCATTAGAGTTGCAGGTTGTGTTCTTCACAGAAGGTAGATTCTAGAATCTCTTGGTACACTTGTGTTGTATTCCCATAATAAATCCCACTAGGAATTGCATATGCCAAGCTCTGTCACTTGCGTTATCCCTCTCCTACTCACATTATATTCGGTTTATATCCAAAGCTACCATTGTTCAAAATACCTTTTTCTATTGATGCTAGCATATACATGCTCTTCTGGATTCACATGAACACGAAGGAATGAGGAGATCATTCTGAGGGGAAAAAATCATACACTACTGGATTCACCACTGTTCTGCAAATTCCAGGTTTTATCAGTCAAAGTTCTAGTTAAAACATATCAAATAGAGTAGTGAAATATTTCATTTCAGTTAAATTTCATTCTCGATATTTCCAGGGAAGTTATGGGGATTGATAGTTTATGAGAAACTATGATTCATTCCTCACTTCTGATGTAGGATCGAGAATATTTCAATTAAGTTAATAAGCTATCTATATATTTAGGATAAAACTCATAATCGCACTTGCAAAAGTAGCTACACCAAAGCTACCTTGTTTGTTTTAATTTTTTATTAGATTAGTTGTCATTTTTGAATATATTAGATTAGTTTCTCTTTTGATTCTGTTAAAATTTTATCAAAAATACAAAAATAGAGGAATATATATATTTTGTAGATATATCTTGCATAGTTAGTTTATTTTATTTTAGTTAGGCCTATATTGATCTTGTATGACAATCACGGGACCTAGGGAGCCCAGGGAATACATTTTTGAGCCAATTTTGCCTCAACCAAACACTGTTGCAGCAATAACTAACATAGACCAAAATCTTAGAATTCAAGTCTTCCAAACAACAATAGACCTATAAGAAATCAGCTCACAGTTAAGGGGATTAAACATAGAAGATGACAAAGCACACATGTTATGGTCAAATCAGCCAAATTATAGACTACCTCGATAGATATCCGTATGACCGTAGAAGGACACGAAGAGGAAAACATTTGGTTGTGATCCACTAGTCCCACAGCTTGACGCAGGAGACCTCCTCGTTGATATAGACACTAGCTTACGTATCCAAGTCACCGAACACACATTAGGTACTCAGAAAATCATGCAATTTATAGTTCTAAACATGGAGGCCAAAAGGGCATAAGACTATTGGATACTCGGAATTAGGAATTGATTCCTTATATAACCATAGGAGGTCCACAACAACCACGAACTTACGGTTTTGATCAAAGCGTCCGACAACCCAATGGGCCATACAAATATATCCAATGTTAATGCTAGCTTGTATACATTATTGTTTAGATCCTCTCCACTCCCACCAAACATCATCGTAAAACTATCATTATTAAATGTAACTATGCCAACCAAGCTAAAGATTTCTTGACTAGACTAGAGAATCATCCATAAGGCACCAAAATCTCCATGACACATTTTGGCCATTCCATTTTCATGACCTTTTTGGGAGGCATATACAAAGCACCCACAGGTTATCTTCCACGTATCCCACAACCCATAGATCGGATCATGATAGAGCTCGATATTGATTGAAGCCTTCGAGTAGCTATCCTCGCCAAATGATCTATCACACTGGTTCGGAGTTAATAGGGCCTTCTTTTCCTTAGATTCACAAATCCCGCTATTGCGTGTTGAAGACATAAGATTACCTAACTATATTATCTACATCCCACGTGTATTCCATCCCCACCAGTTGTCTCGGCATGACCTCGGAGGTCGGGTGTGAGGAAGAGTTACTTGTAGATTCCCATGCTCGCATGTCACTTTTCCATCGTACAAAATTGGTGAACCCGACGTGAACTTCCTACTTTTGGTTCAGAGTCATACTTCTACTTGTTCTTTAAATTAGTATACTTGTTGTCTTTTCCATCACATTAGCCCCGACATTAGCTTTACCAACAAAATTGCTGAAACTTACGTAAAAGGAACAATTGTTTCACTTTCACACTCTTCTTTTAGTTTCCTCCACCTTCACTCTTTCCCATTATTCTGTAGGTATTCATATACCCCCCGAATATGTCGGGATACGATGCATATGGCAGACCTCTCCTAGGTCTTGAAGCATACTATGATCAACTAAATAGACAACCATCACCCTCGCTCTCAGCGTGGGGTGAAAACTATTCAACTAACCAATTTTCAACATGAACTCCGCCTCAAAGGACTAGATATAGTTATTCTTTCCAAATAGAGGAGTTGGATCAGCTCACTCAAATGTAACAACCAGAGCCTTCAAGCTTGAACAATATGACACTCACTGGAGAATCTGGTTCATCTCCTCAAGTGTTTCTTAGACCACAAATTAGTAGACAATCAGATCCATATCTGTTGTTAGATGACGAATACTTAGCACATTATGCTAGGAGTGAACAATGCTCTCAAAATATGTACCCGTCTATAGGAGGTTTACAAACACAACCCAAGATCTCGTTCCAAGAAACACCCCCATCCCTCCACCTATAAGAAATTCCCTTAGTGAAACTTGGTAGGGAACCGATCAATTCATAGTGGGTACCATATGCCTATATAACCTCAAGGTATACAAAAACACCACTAAGGAAAAATACCGTGTCTTCACCAAATGAGGTCATCTCAACCTTAGTTGAGAAAGTTAGAGGTTGGAACTTGCTCAAACAAGTCAAAATTCATAATTAATGCAGACAGGAACTTCCAATCCTCCACATCATCCTAGCCAAGTAGAAATCCTCACAAGAACAGGCACGTTGGGCATGCCTCCTCAGTATTCACAACAAATTCCAACTAGAACCGCATTTTCTAATGTCACTCCAATGGAAAATATGATACCTCCTAGTTTAGTACAAAACAATCCATTCTGAGCAATGCTCCTCCATACTTAAACATGTATTCCAAATCACCACAAGGAGATATGTTCTCTTCTCCTGGCATATTTTCTCAACCACAGGATTCCCTTATGCCCCTACAAATACATATGCTACACCATATCAACAAACCATTCCACCTCCACCCCCTCAGCAAACACCATCAATGGTCGAAACCTATGCAATAGGAACTTATTCAGAATATTTGAAAGAACCTTTGGACTTCACTATACGAAGCATCATGCTTCCAAGACCTCTCCCTGATCTACCCAAATACAAAGGAGAGGGAGACCCAAATGCACATATTAAGGCCTATGCCACAACCATTCAAGAACTGCTCCCTTGGGATGGAGTTGTTGCTAAAATATTCCCCAAAACTTTAGAGGGTATCGCCCTCAATTGGTATTATAGAATACCTGAAGCCTCAATACATTCATTTAAACAACTCGTTTCATATTTCATCAAGGCATTCGACATGAACAAATTGTTGAGAACGGGAATTAGGAATTCTTGCATATTAAGCAAGAACACAATGAATATGTTTTTCATTCCATCCAAAGATGGCGTCAATCCTCTATTCTTTAACAAGCGCTCCAAACATGGATCAAATGGAACTATGTAATTTATTCCTTCATTCTCTTAGCAGAGAGATAAAGGAAGAAGTCTAGAAGTTTCCACTAAGAACTTATGATGAAGTGCTCGATAGTGCTCTACAATTAGATCAAGATGTAATAGATAGTAGTCACAAGACATATGGAACAAATGGGAGGTTAATCATCCCCAAAAAAACACTACGACTTATCCTACTACCACTAATGCCAATCAAGGACCTAAAATCCTTAACAAAAATTGTGGAGTGACAATAGATGGAGTGACTAATCGACTAAAAAAGCAAACGTTGTAAATGTTCCACCACCGGTTAACAATAAATGAAACAACAATTTTACCCCAACAATCAACATGGTGGATTTCAATCATCCACAACAACAATAACAACAACGGTGGTAGATCTAGACACAAGTTCCATGTCAAAACTCAACTTGATATCAAAACCAAAACCAAAGACAAAAAACACAAAACTTTAATCCTAATAGTCAATAGTTTAATCGAGTTTTGGACCACAACATGTGCCAAACCGGTAACCTAAGAATTATAATCCTAACTCGTATTGTGGTTTCCACAAAATTTGAGGCCATGACACTAGGACTTTCTGCGATTACAATAAGTTTATGCAACATTTTCTAAAAGAACAAAAACAACTCTTCATGGATATGTTCTTAATAGATTCTATGACACCGATGCTAAATAGTTTCACGGGCGCTTTCCCCTCAAAACACCTCTTAAGATCTTTAATGATCCACTTCCTAATCACAATAAAAATAATAAATTAAATCCAAATGGGACAAAAAAAGGTGTAATGATAGGAAATAATGATCATGAAGCCTCAACTTCACTAAATCCACCTGTCGCACCACAATTAGGAAATCAGCCATGAACCAAGATAGTTGGTCTAGTGGAGTTAGCTATTGAGCTTCACATAGAAGCCATAATAAGAACACGAGAATATTCTTCTCAACCAAATCCAATATATCCACAAGAATTAGATAACATTTAGCAAACATTGGTAAAACCCGTGGGTACTTATGATTTAATTAATGACTTAACAAAAACCTTCACTCACATCTCCTTTTTGGACTTGAAAAATTCTCCTACCCATAGGGCTTCTCTTATAGAAGCACTAGGTCTAGGTAATTTAATTAACATCACTCCACCTCTCAAAACACAAGTAAATCATATAGACTTCGATATCCACCCTCCAGGGCAGCCAGATAGGGATACCGAGTTTATATTCAACATAAACAAAATGCCAACATATGTTGAAATTGCATTTAGAGGCGATCCGGCCTTACATTTACAGTGTAGGTTTACAATAATTACATTAAACGTGTAATGGTGGATGATGGGACAGAATTTAACATTGTCCCCTTCTCTTTCCTTCAAAAGCTAGGATATGGAGAAACAAACTATTCCACAACAAGAAATATGCTAAGAGGTTATGATATCCTTAAATCTACTTCAATTGGAACTATAATATTTCCAATCACCTTAGGACCGAAGACAATCCTTACCGAGTTTTATATCATAGATTGGGAGACCAACTATAATATGATCCTCGGTCGACCATGGATACATCGCATGAAAGCAATCCCCTCTACGTTATTCCAGGAAATAATATTCTTACACATAGTAAAGATATTTGTAGTAAAAGGAAACCCAAAACCATTCGACATACACCTAGCAAACCTGAAGAAAAGACCAGGTGTTCACTCTAAGTTTGAACTCCCAACAAACCAACTTAACAAACCAATTGACTCAAAACCGGAAGAAAAATTAATACCTACAACAAAACTAGAAATTAGGAACCTAGTCAAGGGCATCCCCGCCCTCAAGTATGAAGCTAACGTGGTAGAAACAATGTAATTAGGAACTACTACAAAAATTGTCAAATTTTTGGAACAAGATCTATCAATTTTCCTACCATTTGATTCCACAGGTATGGGATGTACCCTAGGAGTTGGTTCTCTTCCAGTGAGAAGAACTTTGGATGGTAGAAGTAATCTGAAACAAAAGAAACAAACACAAAGAATTTCCTAGCATCCATATTTCCTAGTAAATATTGGACTCTCCATTTTGATGGAGCTAGATGTCACTATGGAGTCGGGGTAGGTGTAATCTTTACTTCCCCTGAGGGAAAGATCCTACCTTTTGCTTTTAAGTTGAACTTTGAATGTACAAACAACAACGTTGAGTACGAAGCCCTCCTCCTTGGCCTCATCATAGCCAAAAGGATCAGTGTCAATAATGTCAGAGTGTTAGGAGACTCACAATTAGTTGCAAACCAAGTCTTTGAAGTATATGAGACTAGAGCTGAGCACTTACAGCTCTATAAAACAGCGGTATTAGATCTAAGAAAAAGATTTGACTTCATATCCATTGAGGTAATCCCACGAGAACAGAACCTTCTCACGGATTCAATAGTAACCTCAGCTTCACATTTCACCCCAAGTAATGAGTTAGAAGATACAAGTTTCAAAGTATCACTTTGTACTGAACCATTGGTGAAGAAAATGTCAACAAACCCTCTGCTAACACATACAGCTAAGAATGAATCTCCTATCTTACATCATGTTGATAGTGATAAAGTCACTCTCGAATATCTAAACACCTATGCAGAGCTACACCTTGCTCACCATATAGGTTATCTTTCCTTAATACCACATTCCTCTTCCTACTTTGGAAATCCCATGGTAGAGTCCCCTCCACAGAAAGATCTCAATATCTATGAGGTAGAAAATAGAGAAATCCTAGAACTACCTCCAACCCCACCTGAGTTTGAAGAAGGTAACACTTCTTTGATAGAAGAAACCATTGACATAAACATTGGAATGAAGGAAGAACCAAGAATTTTAAGTTAGGATCCTCGCTAACTCCGGAAGAAATAGAAACACACACCCAAATCCTCAAAGAACATCAAAAGGCTTTTGAATTTAATTATAAAGAAATGATAGGTATCACACCACAAGTTGCGGTACATAATCTTGTCACTAAACCAGATGCGAAGCCAATTAAACAGAAGTCAAGACCAATGAAACCAAAAGTGGCTCTCATGGTAAAAGAGGAAATAATAATTCTCCAAGTAGGATTCATCAAACCAGTTGATTATTCACAATGGGTATCTAATATCGTCCTCGTTCTTAAAAAGAATGGGAAGATATGCATTTGCATATATTTTCGGAATATTAAAAGCTTGTCCCAAGGATGATTTCCCATTACCATCCATTAATGTCATCATTGACACAACAACTAGATTTGAGCTTTTTTCTCTCATGGATGGGTTCTCGGGATATAATAAAATCAAAATATCCAAACAAGACCAAGACAAAATCACGTTTATAACTCCCCTGGGAACTTATTGTTATGTTGTCATGTCATTTGGTCTTAAGAACGTTGGTGCTTTACATATCAACGAAATGACGTACATATTCCATGATCTTATCCATAAAATTGTGGAATCATGTGGATGACTTATTGGCCAAGGCCAAGAAGTAATGTGATCACCCAGAGGTGCTCCGTATCATCCTTTCACGACTAATTGAGTATGGTGTCACATTAAACCCGAGAGAAGTGCGTTTTGATGTAATGAGAAAGCAAACTTTTAGGATACATTATATCTTCATGAGGGATTGATGTTGATATGACCAAAATAGAGGTTGTTCGTGAAATGATCCCACCTTCGGATGAGTCTGGAATCAGGTCATTTCTTTAGAAACTCGTTGCAATCCGAAGGTTCATCCTAGATTTAAGCTTTTCCATTCATCCAATCAACAATCTACTCAAGAAAGATTATAGTATCGATTGGACTAAAGACTGCTAATGAGGCTTTCAAAGCAGTTAAGTGTTTCTTGTTGTCACCACCCACGCTAATGCCTCCTAAGCCAGCCGCCCTTTAATTCTATACTCTCAAGCTACTCATTTCTCGCTGGCCTGCATGTTGGCTCAAGAAGATGATGAAAAATGAGAACGCGCAATCTATTTCATTAGCCAAACACTACTCAATTATGAAACACATTATACATAGGTAGAAAGAGAATTTCTTGCCATAGTATTCGCCACAAAATGTTTAAGACATTACATGATAAATAAAGAAACAAGGGTCATTGTGAAGAAAAACCATTTATGGAAATTCCTCACGCAAGGGTCCTTGTCTAAGAAGGTTGGATGTTTCATAACCCTAATGGGAGAATTTGAGTTAACATTCATAAACCAAAAATCCGTCAAAGGACAAATCATTGTAGACTGGTTAGCTGATAATCCACTAGATGGAGGTGAGCTGGTAGATCTAGACTTTCCCGATGAATGTGTATTCTTTGTCAAAACCAGACCCCCCATCTCTACCTGTCCCTGGTATACTGATATCATCAATTTTATCATGGACCATACATACCCGGAAATTGCCACATCACAACAAAGAAGGTGGTTACGGATTATTGCTGCTAAATATGTTGTTTTATACCAAGTTCTCTATCATAGATCCTTCGACGACATGCTTTTAAGATGTGTCAACATAGAAGAATCTAAGAGGATTCTTCATGAATCCCATAGTGGGATATCTTGGGGCCACTTTGGTGGTCACGCCACTTTGCTTGCAAAATACATCGATGGGCTATTTTTGGCCCACTTTCGAGCATGATGCAGTGGAATTTGTATGTAAGTGCCACAAATGCCAAGAATTCTCTCATGAGAGTCACATGCTAGCACAATCCCTACAACTAATAACGACTCTGTGGCCCTTCCCCACGTGGGGTCTGGACTTGATAGGGAAGTTCTCTCCCTCATCAACCGATGGCCATAATTTTATAATCACAGCCATGAAATATTTTACCAAATGGGTGGAGGCCATGCCTCTCACCTTTGTATCGAGTTTAGTGATTGCCAAATTCATTTTGAACCAAATTATCTACAGGTATGGTGTCCCACAAGTCATTATCTCGAGGATAATGGCACGTCTTTTAAGAATGAAGAAGTTCGCAAACTATGTAGAAAGTTCAAAATAAGCCATCATGCGGCCTCTCTTTATTACCCTCAAGCCAATGGGTAGGCTGAGTGACAAACAAAATGTTGAAAGCTATTCTCCTTAAAATGGTAAAAGAAAACAAACAATATTGGCATTTAAAATTATATCCGACCTTGTGGGCCCATCTTTGAACCTTAATAAGAACACCAATAGGATCAACTCCTTTTCACCGGTATTCGGGGCAGAAGCGGTTCTCCCACTCGAGGTTGAAATACCCAATCTCTGCATCTCACTACAAGGGATTCTAGATGAATAAGCTTATAGAGGCATACCTCGCACAACTAGAAAGCCTAGACGAGGCCAGGTTAAACGCTGAATAGTGGCATAGGGCCTATGCTTTGACCGAATGTGCCGCGGTATAACAAAAAGGTCTATGAGCGAGAAATATATGAAAGAGATCTAGTTTTAAGACTAGACAGTCAAATCGATAAGAAAACCGGTGAAGGAAGAAATTTCCAGCCCAAATGGTTGGGCCCATATCAAGTCATGAAGGACTACGGAAATGGTGCGTATCTCTTCTACACACTAGAGGGTGAGGAATTCGGTGAATCGCTTAATTCCTTGCATCTTAAATGGTTTTACGCATGAAGCATCGGAACTATTTGTATAATTATATCTACATTACATTTTCATTTAGAAAGGTTCATTTTGTTCACTCATTTCATAAAATTTGATGATCAAGGACTTATTCTTAAGCGATTCATTACAAACTTCGATAGTATTAGCGGAGCTTTCAAATCATACTTCTTCATTTTCATAACATCATAAACTATTTCAGAATTGTTTCATTAATTAAAGCTAGATATGACAAAGTCTTAACGGTAGCCATACCAAGGCTGCATGCTTGTTCTCACTTTTGGTTTCTTCCTAGGGTATATGTCTTTCCTATGGTCCTGTTCTAGAAGCTTCATGGTTTCACATCTATCCCGCGTATATATCTCTTTGGAAATAAGAACATACTGACATTTTTCTCAAGTAAGTAAGTCAAACATAGATCAAACAGAATATTTTACTTTTACACATTTCCTTGCCCCTTTCGTGTTGAGCTTTCATCTCTTACTAGTGATGTAGGGTTGGGAAAGGATGGGAATAACCTTACTCACCTATGCCTTGTCCATGGTGATAAGCCCATGCTTCCTACTAGTAGCATGGGGCAAGGTGTAGGGTGTCCGCTTGACAGAAAACGTTAAAAGTCATAAGCAAATAGTTCAAACAAACTTTTGAAATCTTGAGTCAAAACAAATGAATCGGATGCCCAAAGTCTAAGAGAGTTCAAAACACTTAAAACTAGATTTTGTCAACCATATGGCCATCTATTGATCTAAGTCTAGATAAACTGCAAGGCAACTTGCGTTCTAAACTATGGAGTCACTTGAGTAAGATAGGTTTGTAGCATCCTAATTTGGTTCCACCAACTCTTTGTCTATCTCCCATCATTACCATTTCAACACACCTCTTAGCTTGTGCCCTTTCTAGATCTCAATGGTGAGACCTTGCATCTTACTAGTTGCGTGGAGTTAGGAGTGGGGTAAGTTCATCTACTCATCATACCACTCATCATCACATTTTTTCAAAACAATATGAAGTACCAGAAAATTTCTTATAGGAACTCACATAGTGTCCACATCATCATACATCAGCATCACAAAATACAAAAAGAAAACATTTGTGATATTTGTTCTCCATTACATACATTCTGAAAAGCATATAAAAACAAAAAAATTACAAACATCTAATATACATGTCAAAATGAATCACAAAACTCTAGGTGTAAAGAGATCTATATCCAAAAGAGATGTATATTTATATAATCAGGTTTGTGTACAATGCCATCATGCACTAGGCATGGTCAAAATGCTCAATGAGCCCAGAAAATACAGAATGGCCGTATAAACAATCTAGCAAGAGTCACTACAAAAAGAGCCAAGTGGCCTCTCAATCCCTATGGGATCCCTCAGAAGGGGCACGATCACATCTAGGACTCCAGCTTTGTTAGTGCTCTAAGTGCACCGAGGGCTCGCGATCCTGAGCAGTGGTTGTAGCCTCGCTTTGAGAGCAGCTCCTCCTCATTAAGCACTCTTCACCCTATGCACCGGCTACCTTGGTCGGAGGGAAGTCACCATCTTGGCCACATGCCAGATGGGGAAAAGACATCGGTATGCCTACCAGCTACTGAAGGCTCCCCTACATCCGAGATAGCTCGGTATGGGTCTTCTCCATGGGGAGCATTAGGGTATCGGTACATACCTGAAAAATAAAGTCTCGCCACTCATCAATAGTCTCTACAAGAAAGGAGAAAAAAAATTACAAAATGATCAAAGGTAAAACCAAGGATAAACAAAAAGAGGTAGCAACTAAGGCAATTCTAGCTAAAATAAACATTAAAAGAGGAGTGACAACTCACTCGGATCTCTGGGCCTCCAAGAAGGATCTCTCGGGATCCGTGCCTACCACAGACGTCGCTACTAATTAATGTCCTCCTCCCACGTCTGGGACAATATGGCATCCCCACGACTCATCCTCTCTACCTAAGTCTTGAGAAAGTAACTCCTCTAAGAGTAGATTCACCCTCTCTGCACTCTCTACTCGCCCTCTCGGCACGTAAAATCTCCTGAGTGTCATGCCACTTGGGATTGCTATCCTCTCCCCCACCTAACTCGCTGACCTCGATGTCCTCAGTCTCCTCCTCCATCTCTCCCCCTATGAACTCCTAAGACTTGAAGTCTATATCAATGGGGTCATCACTACTATGGGTAAGACCGGCGGAAATCCAAATTAAAGGTGCACGAGAAGCGCCGAATCTCGCTCGGGCGTGTACCACCCTCTTGGCTGCAATAGGATGCCGGAGAGTAACAATGAGTCCAACCCCGGCCTCTAGGACCTCCCCTAGCCTCCCAAACTGATCTAAACATTGGAACCACTGGGGAAGCATGTCAATATAAGCAAGGCCGAACTACTAAGGCACTCGATCAAAGGGGTGTGTCTCTACCTTCCCCATCCTATCCACAAGCTACCCTATAGTAGAGTAGGAAATCAAGGTGAAGGTCTCCTCACCCCACAACCCTGCCATGGCCTGATAAGGTGTGGCCTCCATATCCTTAGTAGTCAGGGAAGCAACTAGGCTGGTGGGGTTCTCTAAGCACCATCATCTCTGTCCATCTAGCTGCCCTCACGGCTCGGGATCCGCCACCTCTATGCCTCTCCCATAAGGGATGATGTGCTCATAGACCCAGCTCATAACTAAGGTCAGATGGCTCAGCGAAAGTCCCTGTAATTGAACCGTCCTGTATAAGTCGTGATAGGTAGTTCCAAGTATATTGGCTCCCCAGGCATAAATCCAACCATATGCCTCAATTTGTGCAATGAAGGGGGCCCAAAAATAGAGTAAGGTATCCCCTCCCTTGTCTCAAATCAATCTCAAAGAAAGGATGCCCATAATGGCGTAACGGATCGAGAGGATGGGAAAGCCGGAATAGAACGGACCTTCACCCCTTCTTGAACCCAGTGGAGACAACTGTCTCCCATGTAGGTGGCCCACCGAGTCACTTGAGCTCTTGATACCGCTATTTCAAATTAAAGTCTCCTCCCAATAATCGGGACTCCCAAAATGTGATAGACATCCTCTAGGGTGATAGTCAACTCACCCCTAACACACGGAAATCGGAAGGTGTTCGATCTGCATCCCAATAAGAGAATAAGTCACATAGTATGTGGTGGCGGGTGTAACATGGGGAACTGTGTGATCCATAGTAGACCTACCCTCTCAAGGGTATCCTACTCATCTGAGAGAGTGCATCTAGCACTCAAGCTAGAAGCCAATCAATCTCTCTCTCTCTCGGCTCCATCTCGATGTATTCTTCTTCGAAAAACACACAAAAACACGTAAAACGGAGCAAGTTAGTATCAAGATTGCATTAAACAAAATCATTAAAGCAAATAAGAATACTAAAAATATAAAAATAAACTCAAATCAATGTTGTTAACATTCTCGAAGAAAACCCTCGCCCCGAGCAAGGCGGCGGCGGTCCTGCAACCGCAGCCCCGCTCGGGGTGGCGGTCTGTCCCACATTTTAAAATGGTTCGCGTGCCCTAGAATGCTTAAAAATACAAAAATTTGGCCATTTTAACCAAAAAAAAGCCTACCCATTAGGCACCCCCTAAAGGACCCTATTAACACTAACATTTCTAAAAATGCTCCCCCAAGATGAACATTTCTACATTTTAACATTTTGGGTACAAAACGTTAAAACAAGAAGAACTAACCTCGAGATCTCACAGTCGATGTTCCACATGTGGAAGCATGATCGCTATCTCACTACTGAACGTTTCGACTATACTCTCGTCGAAACCTCCACCGTGGGTCCCGAGCTCAAAAATTATCAAATTGACACGCGCAATGAATAGGAAAATGGTCCCATTATATATATATATATATATATATATATATATATATATATATATATATATATATATATATATATATAGTGTTTGACTCATTTCAATGCCCCTTAGCAGCACCCAATGAGGTAATTTCTCATCCCCATGCAAATGGTAAGTCCTCATTTCGTACTAATTTACTATTTATTTTTCAATTTGTTTTGTCTATCTCGCACTTGAGTCTTCTTTCCATTTTGCAAAGTAGCGGGAACTTGGACGATGACATTTTGACACATGGGCATTTTAGGTATAATTTCTAAAGCTTCCCATTTTGGGACCACCATACTCGGACCCACTGTTTTATGCCTCTTCATGGCTAAAATGCTTCTCCGAGGGGGAAATATGTACGTGCCCAAAATTGTAGAGTCACTACTACCACACGGAATGATGTTACACATGCCCCAATGATGATGCAGTCACCTCGCAAGTCGTCGAGATCCGAGAGGCTCGAGAAGTATATGTTAGCATCCCGAGATGATTTATCCTGTTCCTTGTGCTTTGTTTTATTCCTCTACCTTCCTTTTCTAAGGATTTTGACCTTTAGTGACAAAGCGCAGCCTGCTGCATGGCGGCGGTCCTATAACTACTACCCTTCTCGGGACGACGATCCTTCACGCATTTTCCAAAGATGTTCTTTTGATCATGACTTGCATGATTTTCAACTCTTACCAATTTTTCTCAACCTCCTTAGCTCGTATTAATGTTTTATGTCCCCTAGAAAAGTGTTTCTTCATTTTTAATGGTAAAGAGTTCTAAATAAGAATCACCTTTGGGTGAATGTAAAATCTATAAATAGCCATCTTGTTTTCAAGCAAGTGGCCCCTCAACTTCTCATTTCCATTGTTTAGTCTTTCAATTTCTTACTTAGAATTCATTTTGTTTTCATGTTTTGCATCCGGCTAGTTTTCCTTTCTTTGTTAGAAGCCATTCGATTTTCTTGCTTGATCTTGTTCATTGTTGTTCATACAAATTAGTTTAGAGAAGAGTAGTGTCATTTGTAGATTGAATTCATTAGAGTTACAAGTTGTGTTCTTCACATAAGGTAGATTCTAGAATCTCTCGGTACACTTGTGTTGTATTCCCGCAATAAATCCTGCTAGGAATTACATACGCCAAGCTCTGTCACTTGCGTTGTCCCTCTCCTACTCGCATTATATTCGGTCTATATCCAAAGCTTCCATTATTCAAATACCTTTTTCTATTGATGCTAGCATATACACGCTCTTATGGATTCACATGAACACGAAGGAACGAGGAGATCAGTCTGAGGGGACAAAATCATACACTACTAGATTCACCATTGTTCTGTCAAATTCCAAGTTTTATCTGTCAAAGTTCTAGTTAAAACATATCAAATAGAGTAGTGAAATATTTCATTTTAGTTAAATTTCATTCTCGATATTTCCAGGGAAATCATGGGGGATTAATAGTTTCTGAGAAACTATGATTCATTCCTCACTTTTGAGGTAGGATCGAGAATCTTTCAATTAAGTTAATCAGCTATCTAGTTATTTAGGATAAAACTCACAACTGCACAAGTAAGTAGCTACACTTTGGGCTACCTTTTTTGTTTTAATTTTGTTATTAGATTAGTTGTCATTTTCTCGAATATATTAGATTAGTTTCTCTTTCAATTCTGTTAAACTTCTATCAAAAATACAAAAATAGAGGAATATATATATATATATATATATATATATATCTTACATAGTTAGTTTATTTTATTTCAATTAGGCTTATATTGATCTTGTATGACAATCACGGGACCTAGGGAGCCCAGGAATACGTTTTTGAGCCAAATGTGGCTCAACCAAACACTATTGCAGCAATAACCCACATAGACCAAAATCTCATAATTTAGGTCTTCTAAACAACAACATACCTATAAGAAATCAGCTCATAGTTAAGGGGATTAAACATAGAAGATGACAAAGCATACATGTTCTGGTCAAATCAACCAAATTATAGACTTCCTTGATAGATATCCGTATAACCGTAGAAGGTCCTAAAGAGGGAAAACATTCGGTCGTGATCCACTAGTCCCACAACCAAACGGAGGAGACCTCCTCATTGATATAGACACTATCTTATGTATCTGAGTCACCAGAACACCTGTTAGGTACTCTGAGAAAATTGTGCAACTTCTAGTTCTAAACGTAGAGGCTGGATAGGCATACAACTATTGGATACTCGAATTAGGAATTGATTCCTCACATGACCATAGGAGATCCACAACAACCATGAACTTACGGTTGTGATCCAAAGGTCCCACAACCCAACGAGCCTACAAATCAATCCAACATTGACGTTAGCTTGTGGACATTAGTGTTTAGATCCTCTCCACTCCCACCAGACATCATCGCATAACTATCATTATTAAACATAAATGCCAACCAAGCTAAAGATTTCTTGACTAGACCGAGAATCATCCATAAGGCACCAAAAGATCCACAACACATTTTTGCCATTCTATTTTAATGACCTTGTCGAGGCATATACTGAAGCACCCACAAGTTATCTTCCACATATCCCACAACCCATACATTGGATCCTCACGAGCTCAATATTGATTGGATCCTTTGAGCAACTTTCCTCGCCGAATGATCTATCACACTAGTTCGGTTAGGAGGGCCATCTTTCCCCGAGATTCACAAATCCCACTATTGCATGTTGAAGACATAAGATTACCTAACTAGCTTATCTACATCCCACATGTATTCCATCCCCACCGGCTATCTCAAAGCACGACCTCGGGAGGTCGGGTGTGAGGAAGATTCACTTGTAGATTCCCATGCTTGCATGTCACTTTTCCATCGTATAGCCATCCTTCTCATTTTCCCAGCCTCAACCACATTGCAATGAAAGGTAGATCCAACATATGGTAAAAACAAGCTTCCACATGACAAAACCAAGTATTTCACAACCATTCCAAAGCACATTCAACTCAAACTACAAACATAAAAAGGAAAAGCAACAAAATATACAATGCTTCAAAATTAAAAGCCAAAGGAGTAAGAATCTATGAGGAGGTCACTTATGTCTCCTAATGGAAAATGGGTGCCCACCTTAAAAACATCCAACACATATCTCAAAACCCCTAAACACTCTTATTCCTCCCTCAAGTACCTCATATGCCTCCCACATTCTCGTATGCCTCCTCATAAAAGAAACAAGTAAGACATGCAAGCATTCCTTGACCAAGGTGGGGCACCCAACCCAAACTCCCTCCAAAACATGAAATAAACTCTTATACCTCCTTACATGAATTCTCACCATAGTACCCTCTACACCACACTTAGGAAATATACCCAAGCACCCAACAAGCATTGAATCACTAAAAACAAGCACATATTCACAAAATAAAACAAGAAAACTAAGCAAGAATAAATCTCCTACCTTTCCATGGTAGAACTTGTTCCAAGAGTCAATCACCAAAATTCTTCAAACCCAAACAATCATGAAAAAGCTCCAACAAATACCACAAGCACTCCAAAATATTCTAACTTAATAAAATACAAGAGTCCAAAAGAATGAAGTAACCCCCAAACAAGCAAAATAACTTCAATAAATAGAAAAGGGAGAGAGGAGGGTGAGGTGGCTCCATGTAGAATGCCGCATCACTCATCCTCAACCCCAATGCATAATAAATTGGTGGCTAAGAGGAATGATAACCCTCTTACACACACAATCCAAGTCCACACCCCTAAGGACAAACTTAAAGACCCATATAAGAAAAGTGCAATAAACGTCACTTTTTGACATACAAAACACATAATGGGGTCTAATTTTTAACCACCAATCCATATGTATGGTTGTCATAGCAATTTAAGAGGTGTGGGATAAGTTTAACTTGTCCCAAAGCCTTCAAAATTAGCCTTTACAGTCAAATTCGAATTTTCATGAAGGGGTGTAGTGTACAACACTCAAGATCCGAAGCACTCAACTTACAACACAAAACCCAATAACCATCTAGTCTAATAAATGAATTTATTTTGTTCTATCCATAATTATTTTAGAACAAGATTAATTACTTAAATGAGACACTCAAACCCATTAATGATAAAGGGGAAAAAATACACCAAATTCTAAATAATTAATAAAAGAAATTACATCACTAAAAATCACATACTAACATTAAATAAAAGAACTACATAAAAGACAACACATAACCCTTGGTCATAATTAGAGGTAATCCCCTCCACCCATGGGAACCCCATAACAATAATTCAAACACACACACACACATAACAAAATACATTTTGCCATGGTGACCCTTGTTAAATTCATTTAACATTCCAATGTTGCTGGTCTCCAATCCCCGTTGTTTGTTGTGAATATATTTACCTGTAAAATACATAATACCTCCTTTGGCATCATAGCCACATCAAAAATCCAAGATAAAATATGTAATATAAATTTACAATCATCTACATATGAATCAATTTATCATATAGCAAATTAACAATATCATTTACAATTTCTAACATCTCAATTCCACATTTCACCAATATCGATAGGATCATTACATTAGTTTAATTATTAAGGTATACTCAATGATGAAAGTCTCACAAGTCGAAAATATATATAACCATGTCAACAACATATCATCATCAATATAATTTGTCTCTAATAATCCACATACATCATACTAAGAATCAAAATCAACGACATTCTAGTATCTCTAACTTCTAACATCATGCCAAGTCAAAAGCTACAACAATATCAATAAGTATAGTCGATAAGATCGAAATCAACAATAAAAATTGTCGAAGGGAAGTTGGCACTACATCCCCTTGCCTTAGACTTAAATTTCTCCTGAAATTCACTGGAACATGTGTGCAAAATGTACTCATAACAATGTAGCATCCTCCCATGCAGCAACAGTCTCATAATACATGTCCCACTGGACCCAAACTTGGCCATTCTCTCTGCCTCAAAGGCCCAAGGTCATGCACTCCACAATACGGATGGGCTCCACCATCACCTACCCCCGATCTTGTACACTGGAATGTGATCCAATCTAATATGTTAAAAGGATCAGCAATGTATCTACAAAGCACAAAAACATGAAACACATCATGGATGTGAGAAAAGCTAGGTAACAATGCTAGACAATAAGCCATGGGACTCGATGCACTCCAAGGTCTCAAATGGACCCAAAACCTAGGAGCAAGCCTAGAACCTTTTCCGTAATGGATAACGCTTTTATGTGGCTTGACACAAAGAAACACCTTCATGCCCACCTCATAACTACAATCTATCCTATGCATACTTTTTTCTGTCTATCTTGCACCTCCTACAATCTCTTCCTGGTCATAATTACCTACTACTCCATATCCTGTAATAAGGCTGGCCCAAGAGAAAACCTTTCCTCTAACATGTCCCAACTTAGAGGTGTCATGCACTCTCTACCATAAAGTGCCTGAAAAGGAGCCATGCCTATCGAACTCTAAAAACTATTATTGTAGGAAAAATCCACCAATTACAAATACTCATCCCATCTCGAATGATAATCCATAATGTCCATCATAAGAATGTCCTCCAAAATATGATTCACCGCTCGCTTTTCCATCTGTCTTTGGGTGATACGATGTACTGAATTTTATCTTTTCCCGAGAGCATGCTAGATGGTGGTCCAAAAGTGGGAAGTTTACGAAGGATCTCGGTCATAAATAATCTTTTGTGGAATCCCGTGTAATCGACAATCTCTCCAAGATATAATTGTTCCACCGCACTAGATGTGTAGGTGGTCTTCACTAGAGAAAATGAGCCACTTTCATTGATTTATCCACCACGACCATGATGGTGTCATGGTGGTATCTCGACATTGGTAACCCAAATGAAGTCTATGGAAATGGTGCCCCATGTCCACTCTGGTATATCATGAGGAAAGATAAGGCCGGATGGGTGCCGGTGCTCAACCTTCACCCTCTAACACTCTAAACAGTGTGAAAAAAACTAAGCCACATCTCTCTAAAGTCCCCTCTAATGGTACAATTGTCTCAAAGTGGCATGCATCTTCTTCACCCCGGGATGGGATGAATACGGTGCATGATGAGCATTTGCCAAAATGTCCTATCTCAAGCCTCCATCTCTGGGAAATATATCTGACCTCTATGTCGATAACACCATCTTCCTCTAGTAAAAATACATCAAATATCCCCTCAAGGGGTCTCGTGAGACTCAATCTCTTGCTTTCTGCCGTAAGGTAGAAACTGTCATGAGGAAGCTGCTGCAAAATCCTACTCCACAAATCTGTACCCACTGAAGTAGCCATAGCCACATGTCTCCATCTACTCAGGGCATTTGTAACCATGTTCTCCTTCCCCTTCACATTATCTATCTCCATATCATAATCACAAAGAAACTCCATCCAACGCCATTGACAAGCATTGAGATTGGGCTGCGTGAAGAGGTGGTGAAGAATCAAGTGATCAATCTTGAGTGTAAATCTCTGGCCAAGAAGGAAGTGTCTCCACCACACTAAGGTGTGCATAACTACTGCAAGCTCAAGATCATGAGTCGGATAATTGAGCTCATAATATTTGAGTTTGCAAGACTCAAAAATAACTACTCTTCTCTCCTGCATCAACACACCTCCACATCTTGCCAAAGAAGCATTGGTGCAAAGCGAAGAACTCACCCCGAGGATCGACACTATAAGAATAGGTGCTATCATGAGGCATTCCTTTACTATTATGAAGACCTGCTCACATCTATCTGACCATACAAACTTCTTCCCTTTGCATTGAAGGGAAGTGATGGGGTGTGAATATGAGAAAATTCCTATACAAATCTCCTATACAATCATGCCAAACCCATGAAGTTTGTGCACCTTAATCACACTAGTGGGTGTTGGCCAATCCGTAATAACTAGAATCTTTGAAGGATCAACTTTGATACCTTCCCCGGAGATGATGTGGCCTAAATAATGGACCTTTATGTCGAAATAACACACACTTATCAAGGTTTCCGTAAATATGGTGCTCACAAAGACATTGAAGAACCTCACGAAGGTGCTCCTCATGCTCCTCACGCATACGTGATTAAATCAAAATTTTGTCAAGGAAGATGAGCACAAAGTGTTGCAAAAATGTCCTAAATACCCCATTCTTTAAGGTCATGAACACTGCGGGGCATTTGTTAGACATAAAGGTACCACTTTGTGAACTCGTAGTGACCATATCTCATACAGAAGGTGGTCTTATGAATATCTACCTCTGTGATCCTTGGCTGATGATACCCTGACTTAAGATCTATCTTGGAGAAAAAATTTCCCCCCTTCATCTGATCAAATAAATCATCAATGTATGGAATGGGGTAACGATTCTTGATGATTACTTTTTTCATTTGGTTGTAATCGATACACAACTGAAGGGATCCATCCTTCTACTTTACAAAAATCACCGATGCACCCCAAGGGGATACACTAGGAAGGATTAGGCCTTTCTCCAAAAGACCCTTAAGCTATTACTTGATCTCATAGAGCTCGGGGTAGTCATCCGATAATGTGCTCATAAGATAGGATCTGCACCTTGAACAGGATATATATGAAAATCTATATCATGTGGGGGAGGTAACCCCACTAGCTCCCCTGGAAAAATATCAACAAACTCTCTCAAGATGTGATGGTCATCAAGAGATGGTCCACTAGACTCATCCTCAGATCTATCACTAATTATAAAAACATACATCTGACAACCTTGTCTCACACACCACTTAAGTTGCATAGCGAGAATGGTGTGAATGGAAACAGCCTCCTAACTCCCGCTATCACTGACTCAACTCCTAGATCATCTATACAAGCAATAATCCTATGGTAACAATCCATTCTAGCTTTGTGTGCAGACAACCAATCCATGCCCAAGGTGACTCCATAAGAACCCAATAGAAGGATATAAAGATCCGAGGTAGTGCTGAAGGGTCCCAAATCCACTACACACTCCTTAAATAAGGAAAATAAGGAATCTATAGAAATTTTTTCTCTAAAAACCATCTCAACGTCTCAACTAAGACCCTTCCTAACTACCACCAACCTACAATTCTCTACTAAGGATGGTGCAATAAAAGAATCAGATGAACCAGAATCAAACAAAATGGAGGTAGGAATACCACCAATGCTACTTGTCATCTCTATCATGGTACTTTGGTGCTCGACTAGCGGTTCTTGACTGCTACGTAGATTTGATGGCTCCATCCCATGTTATCAACAGTAGGCTCTGAAATCTACGTCTTACCCTTATTACTAGGGTTATGTGGGCACTCTCTCTAATGATGTCCAATAATGCCACAACCATAACAACTACCCGGTCCTCTCCAGTGAGATACAACTCCATCCGGTACTCTAGAGGTCTATGTTTTGGATCCCGACCGCTCGATTATGGGCTTCTAAGGTATTTACCGATGAGCTCTTGCTAACTAAGCTCTCGGTGCACCCTATGTCCAAATGGGATTCCTAGGAGGAGGCCCCATACTCCACCCCCTCTGTGCGTTGAATCTATAAGGAGGTTTGTAAGGTGGGCAGGTGCAGTAGTGGTTATTGAGGTGGCTTGAATGAAGACTATACTAAATCCTATCCACCATGAGGAGGAGGAGTTGACCCCCTTAACCTGCTATCTTGCATCTACTAGATGCGGCTCCAAACTCTGTCCCTAGCTCGCTGCGTCTTCCCCTATGTCTCCTCTCGCATATAGGTCTTCTCCATGGCCTCCACTAATGTCTGTGGGTAGTGAATGTGCACCACACCACCCAAATCCTAATTTTGGCCCTTGATGAACCTGTGAATCCATACCTTCTCATCCTACGTATAGTCAACATACTCCAGTAAGTCCATAAATCGACTCTCATACTCAACTATAGTCATAGATGCCAGACAAAACTCGTGGAACTCATCTATCCGCTGTTGAATAAACCTCCTAGGAAAATACCTACTCCTGAACCATTCATCAAATAGCTCCTAGGTAATTGTCTCTGAGTCAACATAGAGATTCTACTCCTTTTTCCACTACCAGACACCTGCTCCATCCTTTAGAAGATGGATTGCAGCACAATATTTCATGTTACTAGTACAAGGGAAGAGCTTGAAGCATCCACTCAAGCTCACCAACCAAGCCTCTACCTAAAATTCACATATATCTCTATAATAGTGAGATGGTCATAGCTTTAGGATCTCCTTGATATGGTCTCGCAATCGATGACTAAAGACCCCTAGGTCTCTCTGCATGCTCCTTCCCGTATCTAGGGCTCCAAGATCTATGCCTCTATCCTAAAATATTTTCTCCATGTCCCCTTTGTGGTGACTCTTCCCTAGACGAATTCACATAGTATTTCTCTACCCTATGATCCTCGTTGTGTCAAGGAGGTGCATGGGCCTCCACTAATGGCTCCCTATCTTATCTATCAATTCATCCCCCTAAGGACCCTTCACATAAAGTGGCATTGACATCCTAAAGCATCTATAAAATCTGAGGTACAATGGCCACTTTGTGGCCTAATCTGGCGGTGACAAATCTATATCTACGTACAAGAATCCCTCATTATATCATGCCTCATATACGAGATCAAGGAAAGAGTTATTCCATCATTCTAGGTCTTGTTCTAGTTTTATAGGGTTTCTATATTATACAATTATAATATAGCATGGTTTTCTAGGTCTACAAGAAAATAATGTAATTGCGGTAGGTTAAATGTTAATGTCTTGTGTTTTTTTAGGTGTACCTAAGGGTCCAAGCTTTGAACCGACAACTCGATACCAAGTGTAATGCCCAAAAATGATGTTCTAGGAACATGATAAGACGTAGCACTTATCCCAAAAATTGTAACTAGCTTTTTGTTATAAGTAAGCTAAAAGGTAATAGGGGTGTCAACCCCTAGGGTACATTAAATTAATTTACACCAATAATCTCAACTTTACAATTGATATAACAGTTTGGTTAAATGATTAAATATTTTTATTCACTTTATCTCTAAGGTCGATGATTTAAAAGTCATTTAGTAAGGTGCCCTAATTTAATTTAATTGATTAAGTACTCTCTCCTTCTTTTTTTAAATCTCAATTGCAAAATGGTTAACCTCATACTTAATTATTTTAGTTTCATTATTGTAATAGCTTAAATTCCTTTCCTTTAAGTTCCTAAGGCATACTAGGAACTAACAATCACTTTGCACCCCAAGGAAAATAAATGGCCCATTCACCCATCTACACGTACTTAAGCATTTATTTAAAGCATTTATAAAATTCATTCCTACCAAAAAAAAAAAAGTAGGGTTTATCCTAACTCCTTGGATCAATCCAATTGTGGCCACTAGATCCTAGGGTTCCAAACTAGCCATAAAATTCCTTAAGCATTCTTACTAAACATCTTCTTATCATATTCTCATCATTTGGTTTATTTTCTCTTGTTTAATTTGCAGGTTCAAGCATAGGAAGACATGGGAGCAAGGAAGGGAGAACTATGGAGAAGTCTACAAAGAAATCAAGATTATATTAGTTTATATTATAGATTTATCATTTTAATTTCTCCCATTCAAGGATTGAAGGGATTTTCTTTACCAATCTGGACCGATTCCATGGTTATATATAATTTTGGGTTCTCTATTTGGGGAAAACACTACCCCAATTAATATAAATGAGGAGTAATTTTAATTTACCAATTGTAGATTTATATGTTTTAAAAATAAGATTTAGCCATTGTTTGTTTGTTGGTATCTTCCTTGGTAAATTTACAATCTTAAAATTTTATTTAGGCAAAGCTACGATTCGCATAGGTGTGAACCGAGTTTTTCCATAGTCAAGTGATGAGAACCTTTGCCCAAGGAAGGTCGGGTGTCCTGGGGTCTGTTTCCTTAATCGGATGACAAACCACAAACCACCTCCCTAATGAGCAGCGATTATGAGATTGCCACCTTGCATGAGCGGCGGTTAAGAGATCGCTTTTACTACACAGGCAGGCGGTCCTATTCCTTAGGAATATAACCCTCAAAACTGAGAATTTTCCAAAAACAAAAGTTGCTAGGGTGCTCAAATGGTCATTCTAAACATAATTTTACATGTCTAATTTTTTTCAATTGCAAGGTTTAAATTCATTTACTCATTTCTATAGTAACTATTATCCATATTTCACCCCGAGCTTAATATTGGATCTAAACACAACCCCACATAGGAGAAACCCAAGGAAATGCACTCAATCCTACAAATTGGAAGAAAAAAGGTCCAATAATGAACTGGTGGGGATAAAGAAGAGAAAAGGATCATGCACGTAAACAAATGACTCTATCGGTCCGTTTTTTACATCTTAAATCCATTCTCCAAATCTAGGCAAGGCAAAACTATGAAATTGTAGGGTCAAACAATGAGGATCAATGCAACAATGAGCCGAGAAGCTAGAAGGAGGAAGAACAAAAATATTCAAGTCCTTAGGCTCGAAATGATTCAGAAAATGGAAAAAATTACTAAGTATGAAGGAGGCGTGTGGAAGAGGCCACTTGTCCCAATGACGCTTCTCCAAAACTAATACAAAAAGAGAAGCTGAAACTTCCGTCGGCCCTCCACGTAGCAAATTGTCAAACCGAGTCAAAGGTGGATAGGCAAACCTCAAAATCGACTAAGTATAGAAGTGTAAGTGGAGATTTCCAAATCATTAGCTTGGCGCATTTCCAAGAGTTGGCCCAAAGGCGAAGACCTAAATGAGCGCAAGCTTGCCACGTAGCCCATTGTCTAAAAGTAAGAAGACTATTGAAATGTCTAGAGATCGGCGGGGCCAAAAAGTTTCAACTCGGTGCTCCTCCAAAGCCAAAATTTGGGTCATGTTTGCAAACAAGTGAGGTGCCTCCACGTGGTCTACCAAAGGGGGCAGAGTCGAGTTGAATAGTCAATGCACAAACAGCCAACAGAGGCCGCCAAGTGTCTCAATGGCCATAATTCAAGGGTCAAATATAGAAAATGTTTCCAAACAAGTGCCAAAGTGACATGTGTCCCGGAGGAAAGCGGGGCATCAGGGAAAAGGTTTATTTTTCACCCTTTACCTCAAAAGGGAGTAAAAGTTACAAAATGGGCTGAACTCCGGCTAGGGGAAAAGTCGGATTTAGACCCGAGTTAAAGCCAAGGTGGGGAGTCGGGAAAAATGTGAAAATGTTCCTTTCACCCAAAAGGCATAAAGGTAAGAATGGGAGTGCATTTTCCATCCAACCAAAAGGGGCCATGCGTCCATACGGAGATTTGGGGCTGCGGAAACTTTTTAAGTTTTGCGTTTTTCACCCAAAAGGATAAAAGATGAATTACAGACCCGTGGGCCCAAATTTTGTTCCAATCTAGCTGCCACGTGTCCCAATAAAATAGAGGGACCCATTTTTCAAATTTTTTCCCACCCATTTTTACAAAATTGATTCAAACTTCAAAGGGGCATATCTTTCGACCTGGGGCTCAAATATTGCAAATCTAACACCATTGGAAACATCTCGATCTCTTCTCCACCATGGGAGTCTCAAACTTTAAATTTTGGGAAATTAGGTAGAGGTAGAATGGACAAATGTCTTCGAGATTTCAATGCGGATCATCGGTCTCAACAACCAGATCGGATTCGATCTATTTTTTCCATTTCCTCTTCCTTCAAGGCATCGAACCAAGGATCGATGCAAAAAGATGGATTCGTGGAAGATTTTACCGAGGGCATTAACAGAGGTGGTTGATCCTAGACCTACATTTTCCCAAATCTCTCTCTCTTTGTTCTCTTAGGATGAATCTATAAAGATAGATGCAGGGTTCATTATAAAGGTTTAGATATTCTTAGTTTTGCACGCTCCCTTCTCCTTCTAGCAAAATATTTATGGGATTCAAGCCTTCCATTAAAACTGTAATACGTCTCTGCCATTTGGCTATTTTGTAATGAATCAGTATCAATCTTTGGAGCAATAAAATACATTTGTGTTCGATCTCGATCGTTCTTGCTTCTTTTACTTCTATCGGGTCTCTCATTACATGTCTGGCTATCATCTCTGTTTGTTTACTGTATACATTTTTATTGGTTTGTGTCAAAGGTAAACTAAGTATTCATCATTCCTTTGGTGCATCACCCGTAGTTTAGTTATTTATCATTTCTATACTCTTTTATCCTTGTCTCCTTGGAAAGTTTTAGACTAGGTATAGATATAGATCCTCTCCAAATCCTTATGTATGCACCTGAACAGAGGGTAAAGAACCAACCTTTAAATTTGGAGATATTTTCCAATTTGTAAGGTCCCACACCTTAGGAAAAGTTCCATGTTATGCAATCATACTAAATGATCCTACCTTAGAGAAGTATATCTTTTAGAGCTCATTTTGGGGGTGATGTGATTCTGCACTAACAGTTTTGGCATGCTCGGTGGGACCAAGAAGTCTCCATCTTATTACAACAGACGGATTGATGTACACTTTCTGTGATTATGGATTTTAATAATCTTTTAAAAATGTACATCCTGCAACTCCAAAAGAAACAAATCTACTTGGTTTTAGCATTCCAAGTAAATTCATGAGAAGAATACAAATATGGACAAGAACCAAAGAAGAGGGACTATTTTCTATTTATACTTATCCCAAGACAAATGGAGAAGAAGAAGATTTCAAAGGTCTCTATCCCCACCAAGTAGAGCTTTATCAACACCTCCTCCCGACAGACCATTCATTAAATCAAGCGGAGTGCTCGGCCAATCAAAATGACTTAGCCAACTCCTTACGTTAATTTTACTAGTAGTAGACCACTTGCCTTGAATGCACAAAATCCGGTTCCTATTACAAGATTACGAGTATCCCATATTTCACTAGGGAGAACCAAACTTCTCAGGGGTGATCATATCCAAGATATTGCAAATTTCTACACAATCCATGACATTCATGAAATGGACGTAGTAGTCAAGCTACTCACCTCTTCACTCAAAGGGAAGGCTTCACAATGGTTCAGAGTCTTACAACAGATCCATCCATAACTAGAGCCGATTGTGCATGGCCCTTCACAATTAGTATGGGAAAAAAGGTGATAACTTGTCTTTGTTGGAACAGCTAACAACAATCAAGAGAGCCCCAAATTAACACCCGATGACTTCAACCTCGATTCCAGGTGAACTCGGGATAGGATTCCAACAATAGTAAAGCCCACTGATGAAGGTGACTTCTTATACTTTCTTAAGAATTTAAATTCTTATATTTCTTTAATGATTCAGTCAATGGGGGGCACTACATTACCCACAACCTATAGCCTCTCTATGGGGGCTGAAAACCACTTGATTCAAGCTAGAAAAATCACTCCTAGGCCATTCATGCCCCTATACCCTGAGTTAGGTAGCATGGACACTAACCAAGCACCCACATTAGCTCTTATACCCACCCCCAAGAATCAAAGCTCAACTGAAGCTTCCACTTCATCATCTAACACCTCTAAAGAGCTTCAAGAAGTGATGAAGCAACTGCAAAACTTGGGAAACAAAGTAGTGACCATCAAAAGTGTTATCCCGTAAAATTGACAAGGGTGATTTTACAGATAACCATACCGAAATTTTGTTCCGATCCCTCATTAGGGATCCCTTGCGTTTGGAACGTTACAAAATCCCTTCCCGAAATATGGTTTTCTAACTTCGTCATTTTTGGTCTTTTTGGTCGGGATAGAATGACTATGCAACATCAAATTTTGATGCGCCCCTTTAAAGCCTTTGGCGTATGCTTTCATATGTCAAGAATCATTTTGATGCGTATCTCAATGTTGAGGATTCCTGCGTGCACCGAGGCACATTCACCTTCCCGCCAACATATCTTTGGTTGCATCACTTTTTGGTGCGCCAAAGGCGCACATAATCTTATGTCGACACCCCTTTCGGTGAGCCAAAGGTGCGCATAACTCCATGTTTGCATGGCTTTTGATGCGCCAAGGGCGCATGTTTCCATATGTCGACAACTCATTTGGTGCGCCCCTTTAAAAATTTGGTGGTGCATTTATTGCTGCCTCGCCTATATATAGGCGTGTCTGTCTTGCTATCATTATCGCCGAGGAATCACGTGATATTTTCTCTAATCCTGTCAAGCACCTGCCCCATCAATTTCAAATCACTTTGTGGACCCGTTTGTGTTTTTTCATCGTTATATATCATAAGTAAGAGGTCCTCACTCCTTTTGTGTGTTTTGTGCTTTGGTTTTTATCTCTTTAGCTGGCTGGTTGGGTTCGATTTAAACTTTAAAATTATGTTTTTATCCCCCGCTGCTATCTTTTCTTTCCTTCACCATGTCCTCCCCCTCTTTCTAGATCTGCTGGGAAGGGGACTCGTCTAAAGTAATGACTCGTAAAATCTTGGTTTAAGCCTCTTCATCACCCAAATGAATCCTTAAAAAGAATCTTAAACCATATGTAAACACCTTAGTGAAGAAGTCATGGCTTGGAAGGAGACTGTAATATTTTTCTCCTTTGGCGCATCTTTCACCCCTGCAACATGATCAACAGCACGCCTTGTGCACCCACCGTGCACGCTGTACAAAGAGCAGATGCGCCTCATGGCGCACTTCCCTCGCATGCTGCAAATGCTTCCCATGCGCCCTTGGCGCATCAAACTTGGATGCAACATAAAGAATTCCTGTGCCCTTTGGCGCACCCAGCATCCATGCAACAGACCTTTCATATGCGCCAAGTGCTAAGCTATACATAGGCGCAGTGCGTTCCTCATCGCAGCAACATCATGTTGTGCAGACCCTCCATGCGCCGCGCCAAGTCCCTTAAGCGCACAAAAAGCATACGTTACACAAACCCTATATGCGCCTTTGGCACACCGAAGTTCCATGCAACATGAAAAATACATGCGCCACGGGCGCATCCTGTTCCCGTGTAACATAAAGATTCCGTGCGCCCTTCACAATGCATCTACCTAGCGCAGAGCACACTTGTCCTTACAAGAACAAAAATGCACCTCGCAGTGTTTATGTGCCATACACCATTTGACACCGATTTAACCCTCGCAACACTCTTTTCATATGCACCTTACCCATTTAGCTCTGTAATCTGCAGATCCATGCGCCATGCGCCATGAGCCCTTTAAATTGCTAACTCTTTCCTCATAGGCATTTCAATGGAAAATCAGGCACCTGACACGGCATTCTCCGATTGGGTTTCTCGTCTTATTCTTGCAGATCAACAATTAAGCTCAGAAGGACATATGTCAACGTCAAGCAAGAGACCTACCAAATCCAAAGGCAAGGCCAAGCTTACAGAGGAAGAAATGAAATATAAGTATCAGAGGGTCAGAATGCCCGACTCCCAGCCGAGTGTGACCTGGACATCAGAGATTCAAAGTTGGGGCATATTGATATGGAGGAATTCTGGGTCAGGACTCAGAAAGTTACAAGAAGTCCATGGATGGACAAGCTGATAGGTAGTGCCCTGCACTTCGCTGGAGGAATCCCAGTCAGCGCCGTTAATAATGAATTCATGATGGTGGTTGCCCGGTGTTACAACAAAGACACAAGATGTGTCGTGAATGAGAAGGGCGAGGTCGTAATCAACCTCACTACCCGCCACTTTGAAATAATACTCGGCATTCCTCATCACCGGCACTTTGTGGCCATTAGCCAAGAAGACTGCATTAAGGCATGGGACGACAATGAAGATCAGTGCATGCAGCTGATGAATGAGGTCTATCTCAAGAACAAAAAGGTTGTGACCCGTTGGCCACAAATCATTCACCGCAGTGATTTTTCAGAGGAGCTCAGTGACACTATCACGTTCCTGAGCAGAGTCTTTGGGCTTCTTGACACCCACTTTTTCCACAAATGGATGCTGCGGTACCTTGAGACGATGAACAAGAATGCACCCGATCAACGCTTTTCTTTGGCAGAAATTATAAGTAGCAGCAAAAGCACGCTACTCCCTTTCGCCACAGGATGACAATGATGAATAATAGATTTTCTTCTTCTTCTTCTCTGTCTTCTTCGACTTTCTTTTAAATATCTGGAGTATGTTGGCATAAACGATGACATCATCCATGTTGCACCATGGGATGATGTCATCCATCAAGTTGTCAAAAGTCAACATGACTTTGAGATATTTTGTAAATATCTTTGTAAATAGGTGGTTGGCTCCTTTTTGCCTTCTTTTCTCTCCTTCTTCTATAAATACCCCAATACTTGTTGTATTATGGAGGATTGAATATCTTTCGATGAAAAATAGAAGTAAGGAGAAAATACTTTGAGCTTTTGTAATGTAAAGAATTATTAATATAATATTTAGACTTTGTCTTTGAATACATTTGTTATTTGCATTGGATCTTTCTTACGTTAGATTTGTATGTTTTCTCCGTTGGATTTACTTCTATTTTGTTGTCATTTATTCATTAGTATTGCTTTGCTCGCTTATGCAAGTAGGTTTTGCTCTGTTTACTACCAATCCCAAAACATAAACCCTCTGACTTTTCTGCTTTGGAATTCATTTATGTTCTCCCTTCGGACCTGCTCTTTCTTCATCCTCTCTTTCATTCCTTTCTTTTCGCAATCGGAAACACCTCTACTGGGATGAGATCCCAAACCTCCGAAGGTAGAATATTGTGAGACTTGCACAGATTCCTTCTGGTAGAATAGTAATAAACCGCCGCTTGTGACTCAAAGAGGGGCTATGCCCTGCACACTTTTGGCTCGTTTATCCATAGATCCGCCCAAGCTTACTGACGATTTTGGACCAACGGTTTTGACGCGACTCCGTTGGGGAACGAATGATCTATCGATCTATGATGGTAATAGGATAGAAAATCTAAAAAAATCAGAAAAATCGCTGCCTGTTTGAAAATCTACACTTTTTGTTAAAAATCCAAAATTTCGCAAAATGCTCCGAATTGAAAATTTTCTTCGAGATCCTTGATCTCGGCCTATTTGGAGATCTTTAGTTCGCTGAGTTTTTATAAAAATCAGTATCTTGCCGTAGATATGATTTTTTGACTGTTTACCAAAAGTTTGAAACTCTTTGAAAAATTCAAATTTAGATCCGAAAATCAGCTTGCTAATCTTCTCTGTCATTTTATCCACGTTGTTATTTGTCATTAGCCGCAATCGGTTTTCTGAAGAGGATAGTTTTTAAATATTTAGAAAAGTACATGCTGCTGGTTTTTGTCAGAAAAGCCAGAAAATCAGCAAGTACACCCAAAAAGAAATTTTAAATCTGCTTCACAACATCGCAGATTTGGAAGGTACGCTGGCGGGTGAACCATTTACTCGTAGCAGGAGAGCTCGTGGAGAAGCCGATCCCACTTTTGATCTGCTTCAAAGGCACAATTTCAGCGTAACACCGGCATGTTTTTCAACGCTAAGTTCAACTGATCGGTCAGCCAGAGGCACCTCACCTCCACGAAAGAATCAGTTTTCACAAGGAGCCTCCTCATCCCTTTATAGCGCCTTGTTGCTCAGTGGAACCGCACTTCCAGCCCGTGTTCTTTTTCCAGCCTTTCAAAAAATGGTGGTACCATGGGGAAATGCTATGGGTCCCTTGGCTTTACCGCATCTAGTTCACGCGCTCCCTCATGGAAACCGAAAGAATTTTCCCAAATTCAACGGGAGTGGAAATCAAAGCACAGATTCACACATATCTGCATTCATCATGTCATGCAGTATCCTGGATGTAACTCATGAGGATGTGTCGGTTCACCTTTTTCTGGAAACTTTACAAGGGCCCGCAATCAATGGTTTCAGCATTTGTCACCGGATTTATTACCAAATAGCCACCTTGCAAGGACGCTTTTGAAGATAGTACAAGCCTTCTAAGATGTGTTTGCTTTGTTATCACAGATCACTCACCAAGAAGGAGGCCAATGAGACCATGCGTGATTTCATCGCTGTGTTCAATGCATTAATTAACCATGTCCCCGTTACCATGCTTCCAACACCAAAAATCGAAGTGTTTCTTCGTGAACGCTATGAGCTCAAAAGTAAGTTTCTTGCTCCTGCAAGAACAAGTGGCTACCTTGATTCTCACCTGTGCCATCCGAATTGAAGATAATTTGATAATATCTAGTGAATTGAAAAGGGAATCCTCCAAGCCTAAATCTTCGGGCCCTTCGTCCACTACTTCGTCTGATCCGACCTTTCAAAAGATGGTAAATGACTTGCTTGCATTGAAGAAGTAGTTGGCCTAGATTCCCAGCTTCCTCATACCAGATATTCCATGGAGGAATTTTGTTCCTAACAATGTTTCGCAAAGGCCACGCTTACTCCGTAACTACTCTGCGATTGGCGCTCTAGGCTCCTCCGGTTAACGCCTTAGCCGAAATTGAAGAAGAAGAACAAGATTATGAAGAACCTTCGTCTCAAGGCAAAGATGATCAAGATGTCGGTGAGCCGACTGGTGACTCTACTATCGGGTATATGGAATTTGAGGAGGAAGAATCTGATGAAGAAGAGGGTACCCAAGGATATGCAAGTAGACAGTCATACGCTGTTTTTACCCGCTCGCAAGGAAAAGAAGCAGAAGTCACTGCCCATGTGCAGAAGGAGAAGGCCATGTCAAACGCGCCTCCAACCATTGCTAAAAGAGGTAATCCTCTTCCTACTCAACTCCCTGTTAAGTCTTTTACAAGGAAATCTTTTCCCCCCATCTCTCCTCCAAATCAGCCCTCTCATATTCCTATCAAGACCAGTAATCCTACCCTACCATCATGAAGTGAGGGACTCATTCCTTCACCAACGCAACCCTTGGCCGCATTTGACATCATAGACCATGCAAAAAAGACCAAGATCCAAATGTTCAAGCCGAGTACCTTCAAATAAATCCCAAACAACTTGTAAGTTTGACTAAGTATATTCAAATTCAAGTCAAGTTATATCTAATCAAGTTTCCCCAAAAGGAATCCTTTCCACTCCTCCTGAATCCCACATAAATGTTGCCTCAACATCTGCATCAGGAAAGATAGAACCTTTCTATCTCTCCCTCCTAATCAATGGTCACAAGTTGAGTAACTGCATAATTGATTCTGGAGCTTCTGATAACATCATGCCGGCAAAATTCACCCATGCTTTGGGCCTCACCCTTACCAAGCCTTTTGGCAGATGTTATTCCTTGGAAACCAAACAGTTCCGTTGATTGGTCAAATCAAAGATGCGCAGTTTGCATTTGCGGCGTTCCCAGAGAAAAGAGTAAAGATGACCGTCCTCATTGCCAAATTCTTAAGCAAATTATGGAATTTTGTTGGGAAGAAGCTTTTTGCATCGGTTGGTGGAGAAATTCATATGGACTGGTCTAAGGCTAGAATCCCCATCAAAGGTGTAATGCAGACTTTGGAGCCAGAATCACAAAAGAAGTACTTGGTTACTAACTCTGAGGACCCCAAAGCTCAAATTATTTTCGAATCATCAGGAATGGGGAACTATTTCTTGTCTACCGAGTCTGACAAAATGGTTGTTCTCGTTCAAGAAGGAGATCTTAATAAGATCTGGACCTTGCATGCGGTTGGATGGCAAGAACCAAAGGATGTGGAGCCGGGTCATGGCTTTGATATCTCCCGAAGGGGAGATTATTCCTCTCTCTTTCAAGTTGCAGTTTTTCAACACAAATAATACTACTGAGTATGAATCTTTGCTACTTGGCATGCAAGCCGCAAAGGAAAGAGGGATTAAAAATCTGAAAGTGCAAGGTGATGCAGAGCTAGTCGTGAATCAAGTTAAAAGGATATATCAAGTGAAGAATGAAAGGCTCAGGCATTACCGTAATGCAGTGTGGGACAGCATTGAGGAGTTTGATGCTTTTTCAATTGAATCCATTCCAAGAGCCCAGAATGACATGGCTGATTCATTGGCCATTTCAGCATCCCTCATGCTACCTCACCCAGGTTTGAAAACAAACAAATACACCATTGAGGTGGTTTTCCACCCAAGCGTGCGATTGACAATTCTCAGCATTGGCAAGTATTCAATGATGACAATCAACTCATTGCCTTTCTGGAGAAGGCGGAAAATTTTAAGGAATTACATTTCGAAGGATCCACTTCTATGTGCCGCGAATCAGTCACCGATCAAGACGATGAATCTGAAGGGAATGACGGAATTTTCCAGCTCAAAGGAATTAAAACTCTAAAGGGCTTGGTTTCTCTAGAGTGATTGTTCGATGTGCACGATTGTTTTGTGAAAAATAAAAGGCAAGATGATCCTGACTCATCCCCAGAAACCGAACCGGTTAATTTAGGTTCGGAAGAACATCCACAATTTGTGAACATTGGAAAATGTTGCACGCCTGAAGAGAAGCAGAAATTCGTCAAGTTGCTGAAGAAATACATGGATGTATTGGCATGGTCCTATGCCGATCTAAAGTCTTTTAAGCCAAAGGATGTCCAGCATGACATCCCATTGAAAGAAGACGCCAAAGCCTTTCGCCAGAAGCAGAGGCATTATAATCCTAAAATCTCAGGCACTATCCAGGCTGAAATTCAAAAAATGCTGGATGCGAGAATCATCTTTCCTATCCATCACAGTACTTGGGTAGCAAATATTGTGCCAGTGCGCAAGAAGAATGGGGAAATACGCATATGCGTAGATTTTCGAAATTTGAATCAGGCTTCCTTGAAAGACAACTACCCACTTCCTATAATGGATCAAGTTCTCATGCAAGCAGAATCGGATCGTAGATGCTCGCCCATGCTTGATGGTTTTTCAGGCTACAATCAGATTGAAGTTTCACCTGAAGATCAATTTAAAACAACATTCACTACTCCCTGGGGTACATTTGCCTATAACAGGATGCCTTTTGGCCTAACCAATGCTGGCGCCACTTTTCAGCGGGCCATGGACCTGGCATTCAAAGGTATGATGGGGAAAGTCATTGTCGTTTATCTGGATGACTTAACCATGTTCTCTAAACAACGAAATGATCATTGTGATCATTTGGAGCAAGTGTTGGCCAGGTGCCAAAAATATGGGATTTCCCTAAACCCGAAGAAGTCTATTTTTGGAGTCACGGAAGGAAAGTTGCTAGGGCATGTGGTTAGCAAAGAAGGAACAAAGATAGATACCGAAAGAGTTAAGGCTATTCAGAGCCTTACTCTGCCTACAAGTAAGACTGGCGTTCATTCTTTCTTCGGAAAGGTGAATTTTCTCAGGCATTTTGTTCCCGACTTTGCTGAGAAGACTCGTCATATATTGGACATGATGAAAGGGTCACCAACTTTCTCGGTGGAGCGAGGAAGGGAAAAGGTCGTTTGAGGAAATAAAAGCTTCCGCTTTCTCACGCACTCCGCCTGGTATGTCCCGATTTCTCCAAGGACTTTATCATGTATAGCTATGCATCTGAGCATACTGTGTCTACCATCTTGATGCAAAAGAATTCGAGGGATGTTGAATCTCCGATTGCGTTCATGAGCTCTCCCTCAAGCCTCACGAACTAAAAATGTCTCAACTGGAAAACATGCCTTCGCCGTTGTCAAATCACCAAAAATTTTAGGTATTACATTCTAAACTCTCATACGGTGGTACTGGTTCCCGACACGGCAAAAATCAATTCTAACTCAACAGAGTTAGGAAGCTTGCGAGGAAATTGATTGCAAAGGTCCAGAGTACGACTGGATATAAAACCAACCAAGCCGGTAAGAGGCAAGGGCCTATGTCACCTTTATGGCTGAAAACAAAGATTCGAAAAGTCCCGAGGAAAAGGATGATTGTGCCAATGAAACACAAAGCCATCCGGAGACAAATTTATTCTCTCGCCTCGGTCCTATTTGTTGCGACTAGTGATGAATGGTATTCCGATATTGCTTTCTTCCTCACCTACGACGAATGTCCACTTCACCTAATCAGTAAGGAGAAGCACACTATAAAGCTCGAGCAGCTAAGTATGTCATCTCGGGATGATGGTTTATACAAACGCGAGATAGATGTTGTCTTTTTACGATGTGTCGATAGGCCACGTGAGGTAAAGTTACTTGAAAGTTTTCATAATTCATCCTATGGAGGCCATTTCTCCTCTTCCGTGATAGCACACAAGATCATCCGAGCTAGGTACTATTGGCCGACGCTTTTCCAAGATACAACCACCTGGGTAGCAAAGTGTGAACCTTGCCAAGAATTCATCGGCAAGCCCAAGTTGGCTTCTTTTTTCCCTTAGGCCTCATTGTCAATGAACCATTCAGTGCAAAGGGGAATTGATTTTATTGGTGCACTCAATCCCAATCGAGTGTCGGACATAGTTATGTCCTAACAAAGAACAGATTACTTCACCAAGTGGGTGGAAGCCAAACTCTCAAACATGCCACTTCTGAGGTTATTTGCAGTTTCATTAAAGAAAATATCATTGTCCAGTTTGGTGTTCCCAACAAGATTGTTGCTGATAATGCTTCTAACTTCTCTTCACGGGAAGTTATTAGTTTTTGCTATGAATACGGGATAACTTTGGCTCACACCTCGATTATTACCCTCGTGGAAATGGTCGGCGTAATCCAAGAATAAAAACTTGGTGACCATCATACGAAAGTTAGTGGATGAGAATCAACAAATGTGGCACAAGTCCTTATACGATGCTTTGTGGGCAGATCGCATTACTCCCAAGAGGTCTCTCTCGTATGTCACATTTTCAAGTGTTATATGGCATATCGATGCCGAGCTTCCCATTTCTGCTGAACTCCCCGCTCTGCGCTTAGCACGAGCTATCAAGATGAAACTTTCCTAAATTCTCTTGAAAAGAGGATCATGTATCTGATGAGTTCAAGAAAAGAGAGTAAGAGTGGTCGATAGGATCACCGAACATCGAATCAAGTCAAGAGACTCGTCGATAAAAAGCTAAGCAAAGGAATTTCCGTGTGGGAGACCTCGTCCTTCTCGTGGGACAAGCGAAGAGAACCAAAAGGCATGCATGGGAAGTTTGATTCCCGTGGAGAGGACCTTTCAAGATCAAGCAGACTCAACGAAGAGAATAGTTTCTATCTCTCATATCTAGATGGAACCGAACTCCCACTTCCCTATAGCGGGCAAAGATCTGAAAATTTTCAAGAAGTAGAGCTTGCTCTCTTCTTTGTACGCTTTTCTTTAGTTGTGTGTTTGTTTTCGTCATGTGTTCGCTTTCCTTTTGTTGTGTGTTTCCTTTGTTCTCCCTCGGTTGCCCTTGTTTTTGACTCATTACCCAATGGATAGGAACATGAGATCTCGGGATTCTCTACCCCGAGTTTTCTCCAGATAGTCCCCTTAGAAGAGCCAATCGTTATCCCGTAAAATTGACAAGGGCGATTTTACAAATAACCATACCGAAATTTTGTTCCGATCCCTCGTTAGGGATCCCTTGCATTTAGAACGTTGCAAAATCCCTTCTCGAAATATGGTTTTCCAAACTTCATCGCTTTTGGTCTTTTTGGTCGGGCGCATAGAATGACTATGCAACATCAACTTTTGATGTGCCCCCTTTAAAGCATTTGGCGCATGCTTTCATATGTCAGCAGTCATTTTGATGTGTCTCTCTATGTTGAGGCTTCCCTGCGTGCGCCGAGGTGCATGTGCCTTCCTGCCAACATATATTTGGTTGTGTCACTTTTTGGTGCACCAAAGGCACACATAATCTTATATCGATACCCCTTTCGGTGCGCCAAAGACGCGCATAACTCCGTGTTTGCATGGCTTTTGATGTGCCAAGGGCACATGTTTCCATATGTCGACAGCTCATTTGGTGCGCCCCTTTAAAAAGTTGGTGGCACATTTATTGCTGCCTTTTGCCTTATATATAAGCGCGCTCGTGCCGTCATTATCAATCGAGCAATCACGTGATATTTTCTCTCGAAAGCATGTCAAAGACACCTGCCCCATCATTTTCAAAGCACTTTGTGGACCCGTTTGCACTTTTTCATCGTTATATATCCTGGTAAGAGGTCCTCACTCCTTTTGTGTGTTTTGTGCTTTGGTTTTTATCTGCTGGCTGGCTGGTTGGGTTTGATTTAAACTGTGAAATCATGTTTTTATCCCCTGCTGCTGTCTTTTCTTTCCTTCACCATGTCCTTCCCCCCTCTTTCTAGATCTGCTGGGAAGGGGACTCTGTCCTAAAGTAATGACTCAAAAAATCTTGGTTTAAGCCTCTTCATCACCCAAATGACTCCTTAAAAAGAAGCTTAAACCATATGCAAACACCTTAGTGAAGAATTCATGGCTTGGAAGGAGACTGTAATATTTTTCTCCTTTGGCGCATCTTTCACCCCTGCAACATGATCAAAAGTCACGCCCTTGGCGCACCCACTATGCTCTGCACAAAAGAGTAGATGCGCCCTCATGGCGCACTTCCTCGCATGCTGCAAATTCTCGCCATGCCCTTGGCGCGTCAAACTTGGATGCAACATAAATAATTCCTACGCCTTTTGGAGCACCCAAAGATCCATGCAATGACCTTTCATATGCGCCAAGTGCTAAGCTATACCTAGCGCAGCGCGTTCCTCATCACAACAACATCATGTTGTGCGGACCCTCCACGCACCACGCCAAGTCCCTTAAGTGCACAAAATCATACGTTACACAAACCCTATATGCGCTTTGGCACACCAAGTTCAGCGCAACATGAAAATACATGCGCCAAGGGCGCATCCTCGCTCCTGTAACATAAAGATTCTCGTGTGCCCTTCACAAATCGCATCTACCTAGCACAAGCGCACTTGTCCTTACAAAGAACACAAAATGCACCTGCAGTTGTCTATGCGCCATGCGCCTTTGGCACTTATTTAACCTCGCAACACTCTTTTCTTGTGTGCCTCACCCATTTACCTCTGCAACCAGCAGATCCATGCGCCATGTGCCTTGAGCCCTTTAAATTGCTAACTCTTTCCTCTCGTTAGGCATTTCAATGGAAAATCGTGCACTGACACGACATTCTCCGATTGGGTTTCTCATCTTATTCTTGTAGATCAACAATTAAGCTCAGAAGGACATATGTCAACATCAAACAAGAGACCTACCAAATCCAAAGGCAAGGCCAATCTTACAGAGGAAGAAATGAAATATAAGTATCGAGGGGTCGTAATGCCCGACTCTCCGGGATGAGTGTGACCTAGACATCGAGATTCGAGTTGGGGCATATTGATATGGAGGAATTCTCGGGTCGACTCGTAAAGTTACAAGAAGTCCATGGATGGACAAGTTGATAGGTAGTGCCCTACACTTCACTGGAGGAATCCCAATCAGCACCGTTAATAATGAATTCATGATGGTGGTTTCCCGGTGTTACAACAAAGACACAAGATATGTCGTGAATGAGAAGGGCGAGGTCGTAATCAACCTCACTGCCCACCACTTTGAAATAATACTCGGCATTCCTCATCACCAGCACTTTGTGGCCATCAGCCAAGACGACTGCATTAAGGCATGGGACAACAATGAAGATCAATGCATACAAATTGATGAACGAGGTCTATCTCAAGAACAAAAAGGGCGGCGACCCGTTGGCCACAAATCATTCACCGTAGTGATTTTTCGTAGGAGCTCAAAGAACACTATCACGTTCCCGAGTAGAGTCTTTGGGCTTCCCGATGCCCACTTTTTCCACAAATAGATGTTGCGGTACCTTGAGACCATGAACAAGAATGCGCCGATCAACGCTTTTTGCTAGGCGAAATTATAAGCAGCAGCTAAAGAAGGCTACTCCCTTTCGGTCGCAGGATGATGATGATGAATAATAGCTTTTCTTCTTCTTCTTCACCTCTTCTTCGACTTTCTTTTAAATATCTCGGAGTATGTTGGCATAAATGATGACATCATCCATGTTGCACCATGGGATGATGTCATCCATCAAGTTGTCAAAAGTCAACATGACTTTGAGATATTTTGTAAATATCTTTGTAAATAGGTGGTTGGCTCCTTTTTGCCTTCTTTTCTCTCCTTCTTCTATAAATACCCCAATACTTGTTGTATTATGGAGGAGTGAATATCTTTCAAATGAAAAATAGAAGTAAGGAGAAAAGACTTTGAGCTTTTTGTAACAGAAAGAATTATTAATACAATATTTAGACTTTGTGCTGAATACATGTGTTATTTGCATTGGATCTTTCTTACAATAGATCTCGTATGTTTGTTCTGTTGGATTTACTGCTTTTTGTTTTCATTTATTCATCGCATTGCTTTTCTCGCTTATGCAAGTAGGTTTGGCTCTGTCTACTACCAATCCCAAAACATAAACCCTCCGACCTTTCTCGCTTTGGAATTCATTTCTTTTCTCCTTCTGACCTGCTCTTTCTTCATCCTCTCTTTCATTCCTTTCTTTTCGCAGCTTGAAACACCCCTACCGGGATGAGATCCCAAAACCCCGAAGGTAGAATATTGTGAGACTTGCATGCATTCCCGCCGGTAGAATAGCAATAAACCGCCATTTCTTGACTCAAAGAGGGGCTATGCCTCGCACATTGTTGGCTTGTTTATCCATAGATCTTCCCAAGCGGCGATTTTGGATCAACAAAAAGCTAGTAGCAAGCACAGAGCTCTAGACCATATCAGCCTTAGGCTCAATATCAAACTAGACCCCAATACTATAACAATAGGCCACAACCTCGTAATACGAATTAGAATCAAAATCAAGGAAAACCTCAAGCTGCTATACCTTCTAGGTCTTATGATCCAAATATATCCTCAACATCAAAGGCATTCGTCCCTTCATAGAACAATATGGCATAGGAATATGATTGGTGTTTTTCATGCATTCACCACATAAGCAATCCATGTGTTTTAATGGTGCTCGACTCAAGCTTTAATGGTGTAAACTAGTATGGTGTCACAAAATCCTAGTCGGGAAGGAGATCAACAATAAGAATCTCAACAAAGTAAACCTCTAGGAGAGACCACGCTTGTAAATTGGTAGGCTAAAGACTTCTGTGGGATGAATCGGCCTCTCCTCAAAGTGTAGCTACCAATACATGGTCCAAAAAGAGAAGTATCGAGAGGGCCAATCACTCGAAATCGTGTAACCCTCAACCTTCCATCACTCCACAAGGTCTTGGTGTTCCAATTGTAACTCCCAACATGTAGCACCAATCCAAGCCACCTTCCAAATCCAGTCAGGCACCGGTTGTAACATCCTACGTGCAAGAAAGAAATGTGTCTGGGAAAGGGCAGAAAAAGATAGCTCATTCAATATTATTGAGTAGATGAAAAGGAAAAGTGTGAACATTTCACTATAGGAGTCATTAGCCATTCCAGAGTAGAGGGATCATTTACAAACTACCATGTAAAATTGGTCAAGCTCAAATCAACCCCCTAATCAGTCCGAGAGAGTGCTTACCAATGTAGTTCAACCTGAAAAGAACCAAGGAGGTCAACAAGGTAAGAACTTGAGACCCCCTCCATTCTATGTCTCATTAATTATTGGGAAAAAATTAGTGCACAATTTTATGATTGACTGGGCTAGTCATTTTGTGATGCCCAACCAAATAGCCGACCAGTTGGGTCTCCAATATGAGGTTATCTCTAGAGGATTAGTTCAATTAGATGGGATAGCAGCAACCACTATGGGAATCATCAAAGATCTTATCCTCACCCTACATGCCTGCCCTAATGTGACTATCTTACAAAATGTGTCCATCATAGATTTGCCACCACATTTTTCTTTGTGTCCTGCCTAAGGACTTCACCGTCAATATTGAGGCTACCTATCTACCGATTGGTCACATATGCTCTTTAGGACAAGGTATGGGGAGAATTCCAAATCATATCTCGAACCTATTGTTGACTATCACATTGAATCCTATGTACCTAGCCCAATCAATGCTAACTACTCAAAGATATGATCAAGAAGACCTTCTAAGCACTAATGAAGTAAATACCAAGTTGAAATGTATCCCAAACTTGACTCTAGATGAGTGGGCCAACAAAATACATGCTTTCGACCCTATAAAGAAATGGAAAGATATGAGATGGGTGTCTACCTTCTACATGAAGAAAATCACCCTCTTTCTACCTTAACCAAACCGTAACATAAAGATGACAATGAGGTATGCAAATTATTCTTTGATGGTTCAAGGAGTAGACAAGGAGCTGGAGGAGGAGCTATGATTGTGTCTCCTAAAGGTATGAAGTATTATTCAACCTTTAGATTTCAGTTTTCTTTTTCAAATAATGTTGTTGAATATGAGGCCTTAGTCCAAGGTCTTCATTGGGCAAGAAAGATAGGAATCAAGAATCTACAAGTATTTGGTGATAGTGAATTGGTTGCAACCAAGTCGAGGACTAAATGCTATCAAAAATGACCTACTCAATAACTATAAAAATAGAGTATGGGACCTCATAGAATATTTTGAAGCATTCAAAGATTATGTCCATACCTGTAAAAGAAAATGAAACTCAATGATAGACTTGCAGTAGTTGAAACAACCTTTGATGTGGTGGACAACATCAAAAGAGACAAAGAACAACCACATATCCATGTGGTTATGAGGCCAGCAGTGCTAAAAATAATACATGTTGGCAAGTGTTTGAGAATGATCAGCAGATCATAAATTTTTGTAAGAAGAAGCAATTCTTAGCCCATAATCAAAGCAGATTGGGACAAAAATATGGAAATCAAATAGTACAGCTGCATACAAACAAGCTTCCCAAAGGATTGGTAACACTAGAATCTATTTTCAATCCTAATGACCAACTCAAAAAAGAGAAATCCAACATACATATCAAGGGAGAAGATTCAGAGTCAATCCTAGTTGGAGAAGACAAAACACTTCAAATTGGCAAGGTGGCCACCGAGCAAGAAAGGTATGAATTCATACAACTTTTCCAAGAATTCCCTGATGTGTTTTCTTGGAGTTATGAATACCTAAGAGGGTTCAATCCAAAACCAGCACAACACATAATTGAATTGGACCCAGCTTGCTCACCCTATTAGGTAGAAGTAGAGACTAGTAAACACACATATTGAGACCCTAATGAAAAGAGAGCTGAACAAGTTAATAGAGGAAAGCATAATATTTCCAATAAAACACTCAAGTTGGGTTGCAAATCTAGTCCCAAATCGGAAAGAAAAATGGAGAAATCAAGCTATGTGTTGACTTCAAGGATTTGAACATAGCCTCTCTTAAGGATCAAGACCCATTCCCTTGAATGGAACAGATATTTCAAGTAGTGTCTAGGTAAGAGAGATTCTCTCTCTTAGATGGCTACTCAAGATACAATCGAGATCATGGTGAAAGAAGATGATCAGGTTCAAAATCGCCTTTAGCACCAAATGGGGCTCCTATGCATACAAAACATGCCATTTGGATTGTCTAATGCTGGTGCTACTTTTGAAAGAGCCATGGATGTGGAATTCAAAGGGCTAATCAACAAAATAGTGTTGTTCTATCTCGATGATATCACTTTGTTCTCCAAGAACGCAAAGCACCACCTTTTTCATGTAAAGTAAGTGTTTTAAAGATGTAGAAGATTTGGGGTATCTTTCAACCCTAAAAATGCATATTTTTGGCCCATGGGGGAAATATTTTAGGCCACATTGTGTCTAAGGAAGGTCCGACAATTGATCCGAAAGATTTGAAGCAATAAAATCACCGCCATTACCAAGCCACAAGAAGGCTCTTCAAAGCTTCTTAGGGAATATCAACTTTGTTCAAAGTTTTCTCCCAAAATTTTCTACTCAAGTTAAGCCAATAACACTGATGCTAAAGAAGAGCTTAGCATTCAGATGGATAGCTAAAGGAAAGGTAATCTTTAAACTATCAAAGAGGCTATATCACAGGCCCCAACTCTTGTAAATCCATATTTTTCCAAGGACTTAATATTGTATGCCTTTGGTGGCAATGGCACTATCTCTGCAATCTGGTTCAAACAGAATAAAGAAAACTTATAAAACCAATTGCTTTCTTCAATGGTGTAGTCTAGAATCCTATGAGGTGAGGTATTCCTTTATTGAGAACCAGCTTAGAAGTGATCGGGGAATGAAGAAGTTTAAGCATTTAGTGTCAAACAAAAAAATCCAACTATTGGTCTCTCATACAGGAGTCAAAGAATTCCTCCTCAACAAGGACCTGAATGAGAAACATGTAGGGTGGATCACCCATGTCATGGAATATGACATTGAGATCAAGTTCACCAAGTTGGTCCGTGGGACGGGCTTGTGTGAGCAATTAGCCTCTGCTCTACAAGATGAAACAAACAGTGATAAAGAGGTCATTCTTATCTTACAGGATGATCAAGGAGAAGGGAGAGATGATATACCTACTCCTTGTTGGACCCAATACATGGTGCACTTCCTTCAAACAGTTCTATGTCCTCATGGGATGAGTAAATAAAAAGAATGCATTTCGTGCTACATGCCATCCTATATGTCCTTATTTATGGTGTCATGTTCAAAAGAGACATCAATGGTATTTTGTTGAGATTCATTGGATCGATCAAGTGGGAGAGTGCTACAAGAATTTCATGTTGAAGCAGTGGAGGCCATTTCACTCCAAGAGTGATAGCACTCAAAATCATGAAAGCAAGGATATTATTGGCCTAGAGTTTTTATTGACCGCTTTCACATGGATCAAAAGGTGCAAGAGTTGTGCATTCTTCAAAGGCAAAGAGAAGCTATTCTTCAATCCATGTGCCTTTCATGAAATGGGCCTTTGTTCCAATCTGGCTGCCATGTGTCCCAATCCAAAAGGGGGACACATTTTTCAAATTATTTTCCCGACCATTTGTATAGAATCAATTCAAACTTGAAAGGGGCATATCTTTTGATCTAGGGCTCAAAATACTACAAATCGACACCGTTGGAAACATCTCGATCTCTTCTACACCATGGGTGTCTGAAAATTTAATTATTAGGAAGTTAGGTATATGTAAAATGGAGAAACATATTTGATATTTCAATATGGGATCATCGGTCTCAACAACCAGATCGGATTCGATCTATTTTTTTTGTTTCCTCTTCCTTCAAGGTGTTGAACCAAGGATCGATGTAAAAATATGGATTTAGGGCATATTTTAGTAGTGGCATTAACAACAAGTGGTTGAGCCTCAACCCACATTTTCTTGCTTCTATCTCTCTCTTTCTTCTCTTAGGCTGAAACTATAAAGACGGATGTAGGGTTCATTGTAAAGGGTTGGATATTCTTAGTTTTTCAAGCTCCCTTCTCCTTCTAGAAAAATATTTGTGGGGTTCGTGACTTCCATTAAAACTCGTAACACATCTCTGCTATTTGGCTATTTTGTAATGAATCGTATCAATCTTTAGAGCAATAAAATACATTTGCGATTAATCTCGCATCCTTCTCACTTATTTTTCTTCTATCTGGTCTCACATTACAATCCGCTATCTCGTGCTTTTTCTTATCGTATACATTTTTATTGGTTTGTGTCGAAGGTAAACTAAGTATTCATCATTCATTTGCTACATCACCTAGTAGTTTAGTTATTTCTCATTTTTATACTCTTTTATCCATGTCTCCTTTGCAAGCTTTAGACTAGGTATAGATATAGATCCTCTCCAAATCCTAACATATGCACTTGAATAGAGGGATAAGGAACTAGCCTTTAAATTTGGAGAGCTTTTCCAATTTGTAAGGTCCCACACCTTAGAAAATCTCCATGTTCTACAATCACACTAAATGATCCTACCTTAGAAAAGAAGATCTTTTAAAGCTCAATTTGGGGTGATGTGATTCTACACTAAGAGTAACAATTTACTCAATTTAAACATTTCCTATTTTGATAATAACAACAACATCTAAAAGAGTCATTTCTATTTTATTTAACAAACTTTATTTGAACAATGTAAGGAGATGAACAAAATAGTCTAAGTTATTCTTTTACATGTTTTTCGAGTAACACAATGAAATATAAAATTTATTCATGTAATTTTACTACATTCTAAAAGAGAGTTTTCAACCATTTTTCTAATAATTATTTTAGAACAAGAGCAACACATTTCTTTTTGAAATAAATCAACTACAATGAAGTAAGGTATTTCCTTTTTAAACTTCCTTTCAATTTTTACAAGACTAGCTTTACAACACAAATCTTTCTTTCCTTTTTTTTCTACATGCAATACAACTTTGACATCCAATAATGAATACAAATTTTCTTCACAAGATTAATACAATATCTTCCACTTTAAAGTGGGAAAACTTTACAAGAATGAAACTAAGATGAACTACAATATTACAAGTCCTCCACCCTAAGTGGGAACAACAATAAGGATTCTCCCAAGAATGGATTTCTTAAGCACTACAAAAAAATCTCCAAGATTCACATCACCGACAAGAGAGATCCTTCATGATTTGCTTGATCCACAACAAAAATGGGGGAGAGGCAACACTCTCCACCCAACCAAAATATCCAATGAGGAGGAGAAGCCATCCTCCTCATTGGCCCCCGAGCCCTAACCACATTGTAATGAAAGGTGGATCCAACACATGGCAACAAACAAGCTTCAATTAAAAACAAAGTATTTCATAACCATTTCAAAGCACATTCAACTCAAAATACAAACATAAGAAGGAAAAATAACAAAATATACAAGGGCTCAAAATAAAAAGTTAAAGGAGCAAGAAGCTATGGGGATGTCACTTATGCCTGCCAATGGGTAATGGGTTCCCACCTTAAAAACATCCAAAACATATCTCAAAACCCCTAAACCCTCTTATGCCTTCCTCAAGTACCTCTTATGCCTCCCACTTACTCTTATTCCTCCCTCATTCTCTTATGCCTCTCTCATAAAAGAAACAAGTAGGAAATGCAAGCATTCCTTGTCCAAGGAGGGGAACCCAACGCAAACTCCCTCTAAAACATGAAATAAACTCTTATTCCTCCCAACATGAATTCTCCCCATATTCCCCTCCTACACCACACTTAGAAATCTACCCAAGCACCCAAAAACATTTCAAAACACTTAAAAACAAGCACATATACACAAAATAAAAGAATAACATTAAGCCAAGAGTAAATATCCTACCTTTCCATGGTAGAGCTTATTCCAAGAGTCAATCTCCAAGCTTCTTCAAACACAAGAAACCACCAAAAAGATCCAAAAAGACCACAGGCACTCCAAATGCTCTTACTCCAAAAATACAAGATCCCAAAATAATTAACTAACCCCCAAACAAGAAAAATAACTTCAATAAATAGAAAAAGGATAGAGGAGGGTGAGGTGGCTCCATGTAGGATGCCACATCACTCATCCTCAACCCCAATGCACAATAAATTGGTGGGTGAGAGAAATGACAACCCTCTTACTCACACAATCCAATCCCACACCCCCTAAGGACAACCTTAAACACCCATGTAAGAAAAGTGCAATAAATGTCACTTTTTGACTTACAAAACACATAATTGGGTCTATTTTTGACCCCCCAATCCAGAGGTAGGGTTGAATAGAAATTTAAGAGATGTGGGACAAGTTTAACTTGTCCCACAAGCCTTCGAAATTTGCCCTTACGGCCAAATTTGAATTTCCATGAAGGGTTGGAGTGTACAACACTCAATATCTCAAGCACTCAACTTACAACACAAAACCCAACAACCATCTAGTCTAATAAATGAGTTTCTTTTGTTCCATCCATAATTAGTTTAGAATAAGATTAATTACTTAAATGAGACACTTAAACCCATTAATGTTCAAGGGGAAAAATACACGAAATTTGAAATAATTAATACAAGCAATTACATCACTAAATATAACATACTAACATTAAATAAAGGAACTAAATAAAAGAAAACACATAACCCCTTGGTCATAATTAGAGGTAATCCCCCATGGGAACCCCCTAACATTAATTCAAATACACACACACATAAAACAAAATACTTGTTGTCATAGTGACCCTTGTTGAATTCATTTAGCATTCTAATGTTGTTGGTCTCCAATCTCCCCATTGTTTTTTGTGAATATATTTACCTGCAAAACACATAATACCTCCTTCAGCCTCATGGCCGCTTCAAAGTGTCAAAGATAAAATATTTAATATAAATCCACAATCATCTACATATGAATCAAAATATCATCTAGGCAATTAACGATATCATTTACAATTTATAACATCTCGATTCCACATTTCACCAATATCAATAGATCACGAAATTAGTTCAATTATTAAGGTCTACTCAATGACAAAAGTATTGTGAGTCAGAAATATATATAACCATGTCAACAACATATCATCATCAATATAATTTGTCTCTAATAATCCACATACATCATACTAAGAATTGAAATCAACAACAGTCCAATATCTCTAACATCTAACATCATGCTAAGTCAAAAAGCTATAACAATATCCATAAGCATAGTCAACAAAGATCGAAATAAAAATCAAAATTGTTGAAGAGAAGTGGGCACTACAACAATAGTAATGGTTCCCAAGATATATTTCTACATACTTCCACGACTTTATTACATCACAAGAATTAAACCAAACCATGGAAAGAACATACATAGCCCTCACAACATAGTAATTTTCACACATGCCCTCGACACACAAAAGTACTCATAACATAAGTAGACTACAACAACATTGAATTCCCAATAGATACATATATAAATGGTTCACACAAGTTTGGATAATAACTATAGTTACATAGTGTCAAGATGTAATCAACATCTTACTATTAATGAGGAGCATCAATCATCAACATTACAAAACACAACTGCACTCACAAGAATACACATAAATCATAACACCAATTCCATATGCCTCCCAAAGCATCACACAAAAACTCCATCCATGCACACAAATCTCTTATCCCTCCCTTAAATCTCTTATCACTCCCTCAAATATATTATCCCTTCCTCTAATCGCTTATCACTCCCTCACGAGGCAGTGACCCTATGGCCCCTGGGAACATAAGGTCCAAACACCTCTAATAAAAGTGACATAATAACTCATGGTTCAACAACCCACTAGTTATTTGCTACTCCTTGGGATGTATCCCCATACATGAAGCGGTTCCATAAGTTCACCCACTCCATGGTAAATAAAATAACCCTATTCCAACACATTACGACATTAGAACCAGCATAACAATCTATTTCAAATTCCAAGTGTAAAAATCCTAAACGTTGGGCTAGACTATAAAAATATTATATTGATACACAAATTTAAAAATGAGCAAAAAAATGGCCAAATATCCAAGGTTAGTGCAAAAATATGCATGTTAGTGCAACAACCAAATTAAATGCCCAAAAGATAAGAACACATCAATCAAGAAAATTGTTGGTTCTGACAAGAAAATAGATAATGATCAATTTACGAATAAAATACATATAGAGAAATAACACATTAAAATCACTATATGGCCTCATACACCCACCAAAGGGGTACTCATCAAGTTAATGACACTCGAACATCGAGCCTCACTCATAAAAGAACATATCAAATAATAGGGTTGTCATAATCTCTTCCTGAATCATCCCTCATACTCCCACATGGTTTAACATAGTAAAAGATACATAGGACTATTTTATGGATAACCCAATAGGAGAGAGTAGGGGACGCTAGTTTTTATAAATTGAGCCTAAGGTGGTGTGCATCCACAATATACTTGAGAAATCTTGAAGCATACTAAACAAATAGCGTGGTTTTTCACTATATAAGACTCGACTTCTTCACTCGTACTCAATTCAAGATTATGAGAACCTGGTCCATGCCTCCTCTCTCCACAATTACACTCTTAATGATTTTTCCCCTTAGGGTCGTCTCTATAAGGTTCACAACATAATACATAACTACATCACTATAGAAATTGTGATTCATGCACATTAACCATAGCATCTTACGTATGGTATATAGAAAGGGGAAAACACAATCATTACTTTCACGTGTTATGATACATCACATTTCAACATAATGCATCCAAGGTGCAAGTACACAACATCAAGGGTCATACAATCACCATATGACCCTAATTCACGACATGAACCATCATATATTACATGAATCATATGTATGATAAACACAACAAATAACACTAGAACATAGAGTCAATGGTAATATAACATGGTGGCACACACGATTCATCAAAATATAGTGGTGACATCACGATAAAAGCTAATTCACTATAGACCAATTTTTTCATGCAACACATAATCACACGTACATATCATTGAATAAAAAAGACGCTCAAACACTTCATAATACATAATAATAATCTTTTCACATGAAAAAATGTGGCACATGACATCCTCATTGAATCCACGAAAAAGAGAGTAGATACTCTCATCACAAGCACACTAACATGGTTTAAAATATGCACTAAGTGACATGCACAACATGTGCCTTCAAAATATCAAAATTACAATATTTTTCACATCACAACATATATCACATTACTCTCCCAATATTCACCACCACCATGAAGAATCATCACAACTCTAATCCATCACGAGAGGTTCTAGAGCATGAACATTCTCTCCGATACCAAACGTAAAGCCCACAACATGATATTTTTAGGATTACACATTTATTTATTATCATGTTTCAACATTTAAATTAATTTATATAAAGGCTCAAAATGTGAGAATCATAAATTTCTTTTGTTTTTGCTAGATTTCCACTATACTATTTAACATTTATTTTACTATTGCAACTCATTAAATAAGGATCATCTAAAATATTTAAATTTATTTCTTAACTCACTTTTTTGTTAATGGTTTATTTATTTGCACAAAATACTACTTACCTACACACAAGACTGTTGGGTGATATCCATGGGATTCATTCATAAGAGCATGCATCTTGATATTATATTATATCTCCATTACACAAAAAAACACAGGTAAGTCCAAAGGATGTGAAGGGCGCATTTTTTTGAGTATTTAGGGTCGTGTTACTTTTACTCACTTATACATTGATACTTTATTTAATATACAATAAATATTATAGGAAATATATTTTTATCCATAGCAAGAGGGTTTAACCCCGTTACAAGGAAGATCGCCTTTAACTTTCTCGGTGGAATAACATCCCATGATTACACTTCCCAAGGCCAAACATCATTTATAATTTTACTATAGTTATGCTCCAACAATTAGTTAAGGATTCAAAGGCTCTAAACATGGAAACATACTTCCTTATTTTCTTGTTTCTAGATTAGGTTTCCTAAGTATCATTTTACATCTGACTTAAGAGAGTTTTTCCTAACTAGATCATTTAACTTTTATAATGAATTTTGTAGTATATTTGTTAATAGGGGCATTTTTATCCTCATAAGACTACTAGTCCACATCATAGGGAATTTTTCTCTAAGAACATGATCACATAGTTTCACATCATACATCCATTACATTCTAGGAAAAGTGGGAGAGCAAGATGGATTAGTCCATCCTTTAAAGAGTTAAGGTTCGCATTAGATTTTACACAATATGGATCCCATTTTTCTCACCATAAGATGGTTTAAACATGTTATAAGAATGACCTAATTTTCTACTTTATCTAACCACATCATCTTATGGCTACGTTTTCACAAACAAATAATACACTAAAATATGGTTAAGTTTCACAATTAACTCTTAGTATGGCACAATAGAAGCTTTACGATAACAAAATTTGGGTATTGATTTCATTTATGATCCCAAATCTTATAGGTGACTTCCAAGGTTAATTGAGATCTTCACCACCTAACACTCTTCACTTTACATGTTTGCCCAGCCAAGAGGGTTTTACAATATGTTTAATGTTGGTTTCCTATGGTTCCCTACCCTAGGAGAACACATTATCCTTACTACACACCCAACTATCAATCCTATGAGGGGACAACATACACCAAACAAATTTTAACCAATTCATTCCTAAATTCCAAGTTTATGGAAATGTTGCTAAGCATGCACGATAGGATGGAAACCTCAACTTGGACTCTTACCTACTTAAATTTAAGGTGTCATAGAGTATAAAGATTTAAGGTTATCCTAAGGTTTTAGTTTCCTATGCTACAAAAATCACACATGAAGAATAGTTATGCACAAATTTTATACTAGGGTTGACTATTTCATTTAGATCTCTTTATTACATTTTTGAGGTAAGAACACAACACACCAATTATTTGATAATCAATTACACACTATAATTACACTATAAGATATTAAATTCAATTTGAATTAACACAATAACCAACTTTTATAATATGATCCTTATATTAAAACAACACCCATGTTTAGATGAACATTTCCCTTAAACACTAGCATCTTAAAATGTTACAAAACTTCACTAATAAACCTTTCAATACTTTGAAAAATGTTGAACTATCCTCTACAATTTGTAATTTCCACTCCTCTTCAACACTGATTATACTATGATTTTAATTTCAGTTGATTAGAGACATGGACCTTACTATTATATTTTAGTTAGCATGTTGTTAAGATATGAGGGACATCATGATTACTATTGTGTTCTGATTGTTACTTTGGACTGTATGGATGTATTGTGGACCTTGATGGACATTTAAGGATATGATGATGATCTAGAATGGTTACTTTGTTATATACTAACATTTGGATTCTTGACGTATTGAGTATATTCGAGTGTATCTAGTAGTTAGGAGTTACAAGAGATATAGAGAATTTCATGATTATTGTAGAATGTGAATTGGATTAATTATTGATGATTGTAAATTATTTACTAGAGTAGAATTGAAATGTTAAGTTATTTCAAATAATTGATAAAAAATTGTAAATTTGATGATAATGATTTAGCTATGTTATACGACGATGTTAATTGATAAATATGTGTGTGTGTTGTATTGCTTGATGTATATTGAGGATTGTATGATGGATGCCTTATGTGCATTGATTTCCATGACATATTGATATGGCCTTGAGGATAGAAAGGTATTATTGTTTGTGATTGTAGGAAAATTATATCATTATACACCGAAAGGGGATAGGGGACCAACCACAAAATAATGTTGGGTGTTTGGCAACATGGCCAAATTTGACAACTTGTGTCTAATGTATATGTTGTGTCATTACATGCTTAGTCAAGAGGTTTCCCATTGGGGGTGACCTTGCATGTGTGGCCATGGGGTGTAATGTTTCCTTTATTTTATTTTATGTTTTATGTATTTAATTATTATGATTTTTTTTCACTTTATTAGCACTTATTAATGTATTTTAATTAGCTAATCTAACTTAATATTTAAGCTAAAAGAAAGAGATGACATGTATGTAATAAATAAAGTACACAATCCTTGATTTAGGCTTGATGTGGAATGAATTAATTTAATTTTGATTGTTTTTACTCGCCTTACTTCCCAAACAAGAATTTGGCCTCAGTAGGCCACATTTTGAGACTTCGAGACAAGTTAACCTTGTCCCTCACATCTCAAACTCTTCCACCAACCAAACTTAATAATCATGGGGATTATTTAGAACATTTTAATTAATTTGTTGAATGTAAAAGATAAAATAATATTACTTTTCTACTTACCACAATTAATTTGTCCTTGATAAGCATGGAGTGGATGTAAAGTGTGCATGTGGGCATGTCATAACCTTACCTTTTCATTTAATTGCCTTGGTTTTGGTTTTTGACTTGTTGTGTTGGAGTGGAGGAATGATGAAGTGGAATCCTACATGGAGCCACCTCATCATCCTCACCTATTTTCTATTTATTGGTGTGAAATTGGAGGAATGGGGGATACTTGTCTCATTTTTCTTTATTTTCATTTTGGAAATTTGGTCTTGGGATTTCTTTCTTGGAGCTTTAAGGAGTGATTTAGTGCTTTCTTGATTTTGGAAAAGATTAGAGATTATGGATTCAAGATTGTGTAAACTAGTATGGAAAGGTAGGGACTACGTGTGATTCCTGATAAAAATAACCCACTTGAGACCCAAGAACAATGTAGGATTAGTTAGGAAAATTATGGAATAATTTATTTTGTTTAAAAGAGTCTACAACTAGGTAACAAAACAACAATTACCACTAACAGTTCCAGATCAATTCTAATCCACTAGAATATTATTTTCTTTAATTAACAATTATTAGAGGTCACAAGGTCCAAAATTTAGGGTTAGAAAGTTCAATTAGGGTCAGAGGGTAATTCCTCACCATACCCACTCTCTAATAGGATTTAAGATTCAACTTGATTTTTCTCAAAATTAAATCATTCAAAATTTCACTAAATCATTCACATTGATGGGAAATTTCCTCCTTTCTAGTGATATAAAGAAGTCCTCCTAACTCCTCATATTTCTCAAGTTATGGGTCAGTGGGCCTTGGGGTGAAAATTTTCCCCAAGAGCGGGCCTACAGCCGCCCAGAGAGAAAATTTTTCCAGGGGTGGGTCAGCGGGCCACGGAGCGAAATATTTCCCCACAATGGGTCTCGCAGTGTGTGGGAGAAATTTTTCCTATGGAAGTAGTCGAGATAGTGGGGCCATGGAAACAACTTGGAAATTTCTCACTGGGGGTGAAAAGCCACCTTTGCACCCATGCTCCCATGAGTCCACAAGTCCATAAGGGACACGTGGTGCCTCCTAAGCCGATGCGTAGAAAGTGGGGTGATGGGGATAATAGATTTATAGCGCATCGAAGGGAAAAAGGGTAAAATTCACCCCACCTCCGCTCGACACCTCACGATGCGATGTGGCAGCTCCCGATTGGTCATGGGGTGGCGAGGAAACTTTGGAAAACTTTCCTAAAAATTTTGGAAAGTGTAAAAGGAAAAAAGGAACCCACCCCTCCACCGATGCCATGTCACATTTCCTAATTGGCTACGGATGGCGGGGTGGCAGGAAAATTTAGAAAATTTTCTTTATTTTCATTTTGGAAATTTGGTCTTGGGATGTCTTTCTTGGAGCTTTAAGGAGTGATTTAGTGCTTTCTTGATTTTGGAAAAGATTAGAGATTATGGATTCAAGATTGTGTAAACTAGTATGGAAAGGTAGGGACTACGTGTGATTCCCGATAAAAATAACCCACTTGAGACCCAAGAACAATGTAGGATTAGTTAGGAAAATTATGGAATAATTTATTTTGTTTAAAAGAGTCTACAACAAGGTAACAAAACAACAATTAACACTAACAAGTTCCGGATCAATTCTAATCCACTAGAATAATATTTTCTTTAATTAACAATTATTAGAGGTCACAAGGTCCAAAATTTAGGGTTAGAAAGTTCAATTAGGGTCGAGGGTAATTCGCCATATCCACTCTCTAATAGGATTTAAGATTCAACGTGATTTTTCTCAAAATTAAATCATTCAAAATTTCACTAAATCATTCACATTGGATGGGAAATTTCCTCCCTTTCTAGTGATATAAAGAAGTCCTCCTAACTCATATTTCTCAAGTTATGAGTCAAGGTGGGCCTTGGGGTGAAAATTTTCCCAAGAGCGGGCCTACAGCCCAGGAGAGAAAATTTTTCCGTGGTGGGTCACGGGCCACTGAGCGAAATATTTCCCCACAATGGGTCTCACAGCTGTGTGGGGAGAAATTTTTCCTAGGGAAGTAGTCGAGATAGTGGGGCCGCGGAAACAACTTTGAAATTTCTCACTTGGGGTGAAAAGCCACCTTTGCACCCATGCTCCCATGAGTCCGCAAGTCCATAAGGGACACGTGGTGCCTCCTAAGCTAGTGCGTAGAAAGTGGGGTGATGGGGATAATAGATTTATAGCGCATCGAAGGGAAAAAGGGTAAAATTCACCCGCACCTCCGCCGACACCTCACGATGCCATGTGGCAGCTCCCGATTAGGTCTGCGGGGTGGCGAGGAAACTTTGGAAAACTTTCCTAAAAATTTTGGAAAGTGTAAAAGGAAAAAAGGAACCCACCCCTCCGCCGATGCCATGTCACATTTCCTAATTGGCTACGGGATGGCGGGCGACATGTATGGAAAATTTAGAAATTTTTCTTTATTTTCATTTTGGAAATTTGGTCTTGGATGTCTTTCTTGGAGCTTTAAGGAGTGATTTAGTGCTTTCTTGATTTTGGAAAAGATTAGAGATTATGGATTCAAGATTGTGTAAACTAGTATGGAAAGGTAGGGACTACGTGTGATTCCCGATAAAAATAACCCACTTGAGACCCAAGAACAATGTAGGATTAGTTAGGAAAATTATGGAATAATTTATTTTGTTTAAAAGAGTCTACAACAAGGTAACAAAACAACAATTAACACTAACAGGTTCTAGATCAATTCTAATCCACTAGAATAATATTTACTTTAATTAACAATTATTAGAGGTCACAAGGTCCAAAATTTAGGTTAGAAAGTTCAATTAGGGTCGAGGGTAATTCTCTCGCCATATCCACTCTCTAATAGGATTTAAGATTCAATTTGATTTTTCTCAAAATTAATGCATTCAAAATTTCCCTAAATCATTCCCATTGGATGGGAAATTTCCTCACCTTTCTAGTGATATAAAGAAGTCCTCCTAACTCCTCATATTTCTCAAGTTATGGGTCGGTGGGCCTTGGGGTGAAAATTTTCCCCAAGAGCGGGCCTACAGGCCCAGGGGAGAAAATTTTCCAGGGGTGGGTCGGGGGCCATGGGCGAAATATTTCCCACAATGGGTCTCGCAGTGGTGGGGAGAAATTTTTCCTAGGGAAGTAGTCGAGATAGTGGGGCCGCGGGAAACAACTTGGAAATTTCTCACTTGGGGCGAAAAGCCACATTTGCACCCATGCTCCCATGAGTCCACAAGTCCATAAGGGACACGTGGTGCCTCCTAAGCTAGTGCGTAGAAAGTGGGGTGATGGGGATAATAGATTTATAGCGCATCGAAGGGAAAAAAGGGTAAAATTCACCCCCACCTCCGCCGACACCTCACGATGCCATGTGGCAGCTCCTGATTGGCTGCGGGGTGGCGAGGAAACTTTGGAAAACTTTCCTAAAAATTTTGGAAAGTGTAAAAGGAAAAAAGGAACCCACCCCTCCGCCGATGCCATGTCACATTTCCTAATTGGCTACGGGATGGTAGGGCGGCAGGGAAAATTTAGAAAATTTTCTCAATTTTTTTTTGAAGCACTAAGTTAAAAAGGGATCTGCCCTCGCCAATGCCTCGTGGTGCCACGTGGCAACCTTTGATTGGTCACAAGCCAAGGGCGGCGGGCCGATAGGGAAAATTAGGAAAATGTTCCCAAAAAAATTATCTGAAGTGCTAAGGGAAAATTTGGACCCGCGGGTTCACCAAGGAAGTTATTTTCACAATTTTTTAAAAAAAAAAATTAGAATTATTATTATTATTATTATTTTTAATGCCGAATGAATAAAAACTTTAGAAGGCCATAACTTTTGATAGAGAGCTCATTTTTGGGAAAATGAGGACTTTCTGGAAAGCTATTGATGTCCTATTTGCACAGGATTCATTAATTTTTAAATTTTATAGAGTTTATGTGGTCAATTTTATGAAAATGATCTACAAGATTTTACAAAGCAAGCAAACTCGGTAAATTTTAACTTATGAGATTTGTTCAATTTGATCTTCTTCCTCTCTCAACATGTCAAATAGACATGGATAATTGTTCTTAGATGGATTTAGGAAATATTTCAAGATTCAATTTTTCTGATTGATTTGCAATTTGAACATTTACATTTCTTGATAGCAAAACGACTGTGAAAGCTTTGAACTCGGTTTTGCCAGGTTTTGAAAGATTTCCTTTAAGTGTTTTTGTCTAATTGAACTCATTTATATCCTAGCATGTTCAATTTTAATGTTTCATTATTATTTCTTGATTGCAGGTTCAGTCTGTTCATTTATGGTAAAAGTTACAGAGTTTAACGTGAAGCAAAAATGGAAACAACAAAATTAACTCAATGGTTCTTATTTTACTTTCCTTACAAATGAATTCATTTCATGCTAGTTTCAAAAGGTTTCATTCCTTCAATCAAATGATAAAGACAAGAATGTAACTTTTATTCTTTTCAAATCATGCACTTCACAAAATAGAGTATTACATTTCCTTCATACGCATTTCTTTCTTTCAAACAGAGATTTCAATTACCTTTAAAAGATCATATTCAATACCACAATGTAATTTGAGAAAGGTAGTACATCATTTATTGATTTCAAAATGCAACTTTACAAAATATGTATCCTTCTTTCACATTCTTTCCAACAAAAAGAAAATAGAGTATAACTCTTTTACATTTCAAATTTCAACTTTCATTGTCAATACAAAGTATCTTTCCATTAAAAATAATATACATATCTTCCAATTCAAAGTGGGAAAGGGCTACAATAATATTTCATTTCACAAGGGACTTGCTCAAGTTGTCTTTTTCCTTGCTATAGAATAACAACATGCATATTTCTCATTCTTCCAATTATGTCATAACAGAGTAGGGAAAATTCAACGCTCTCCACCCAACCAAAACATCCAATGAAGAGGATAATCCATCCTTCTTCATTGGCCCCCGAGCCCCAACCACAATGCAATAAAAGATGTGATCCAACTCATGGCAACAACAGGTTTCCATAAACACACAAACAACATTTTCACAATAAAAATAGTCCAAAAAAATGTATTTTACAACTACATTAAAGCATGACAAACATTACTGAGGATTCATCAACAAGCCAAAGGAGCAAGAAACCATGGGGGATGCTTATTATGCCTCCCAAAAGGGGAAATAGGTATCACCAATTGAATTACAAACCGCCAAAATATAATGTATCAAAACCCGACATTCCTTATGCCTCCCCAAGTGTCCCTTATTCCTCACATTTACTTATGTCTCCCCAACCTCTTATGGCACCCCATAACGAGTAAAAAATGCAAGCTATTTCTTTGTAAGGTGGAACCCAAAACCCAACTCCCTCCTCCCCTTATACCTCCCTAAAACACACTTGTGCCTCCCACAAAATAAACCTCATAGTCTTTTCCTACATCATTCCTAAGCCATCTACCCAACAACCAACAAACATGCCAAAACATTCACACATTAGCATTTTCATAACAAAAAAAGAAGCATTTCAAGAGCCAAGCTCCTACCTCTCTATGATGGATTTGTTCCAAGTTCTGAAACAACAATATTTATCCCAATGCAAGAAATCCAAATCAGCCAAGAACAAGCATGCAACAATCTTCCAAAACTTCTTCAAAGCAAGAGCTTCAAAACGGAAAAATAATTCACCCAAGAATGAAGTCTCCAAAGTGAAGAAACCCAAAACAAGGAAAGGAATTCAAATTTTATAGAAGAGGGAAGGGAAGAGGATGAGGTGGATACATGTAGGATGCCACATCACACATCCTCAACCCCAACCCCAAAAGTCAACTTCATTCTCCAATGCATAATAAATAGGTGGGTGAAAAATGATGGTTTACGTACACACTCAAATCTAACCCACACCCTAAAGGACTGAAATTAAACCATGTAAGAAAAATGTAATTAAAACTTATAATTTGACTTACACAAATGCATTAAAAAAGTTTAAATTCATCTCTACAACCATAGGTATGGTTGGTAAGTAAATTTTAGAGGTATGGGACAAGTTTAACTTGTCCCACAAGCCTCCAAAATCAGCCTCCAAGGAAAAATTCGAATTTCAAAGAAGGTGGACTGTTTCACACTCAAACATTAACTTACACATCACTTACACATTACTTACACATTACTAACTCATTCTTACAACACTTTAAATCATAGCCAACAACCATATTAATTACATTCTCATTATATATTTTAATTAATTAACTTAACAACATGATTACTCATAATATTACACACCATTTAATAAATAATGAAAGGGTCAATGCACCACAAAAAATAAACACATGCAAACATAAACAAAGGGTCAAAATAAAAGAAGATACATAAAATCCTCGGTCACATTTAAAGGTGGTTCCCCATGGTAACCCTTAACAAAACAACCACACACAATTAGTACAAGTTGCCATGGTGACCTTGTTGAATTAGTCGGTAGAATTCTGATGTGGTTGTATCCAATCCCCCAATGTTTGTTGTGATATTTTAACGCAAAATATAATACCTCTTTCGGTCTCGTGGCCATATCGAACATCTAAAATAAGATAAATAAAATTCTAAAATCATCTAGATATATGAATCACAACAACATTCCAAAGCAACCAACAAGATCATTTTCAATTTTATTCAACAACTATATCATCATCAAATAATTTTCATTTCTAGGTCTACTCATAATATCCAAATATCACATGTCCGAACAACATCCATAATATAACCATGTTAAACAATATATCAACGATCAATATACAAAATGTCTCTAATAATCATCATGCATCATAACCGAATCAAGTCAACAATAATCCATGATCTAACATCTAACATCTAACATCATACTATAATAAAGTCCATAATCATGCCCATAATATAATCAGCAAAGATTGGCATGATCAGTATCAAAAGGTGTCAAAGGGAAGTGGGCACTACACTACATCTTGTTCTTTATTGCTTGTTGTATGTTTTGTAAATGCATGGGTGTGTGTATTGTGAGTGGGATTGGTCTAGAATGGCCCTAATATGTATGGGACATGAAAGCATGGGACCATTGGGGAGTGTAAAGGAAATTGTGAGGCATTGTGGAGGGAGTATGAGAAGGGGGTTCCAGCTCTGGCGAGAGAAAAGGATAACAATTCTATACTTTGTGTATTTTGAATTGGGAGGGAAAAGGAATACATTGAGAAGTTGGATGTGTACTTGGAGGTAGTTTTGGTGGAACCCCTAACTCATTTGCGGCGTAAAAGGAGATGGTTCCATATTATTTAACCATTTTGGCTTGTTTTCAAGCATATGTGTTGTTGGAAAATTTGTAAATCTTATTGAGTATGTTTATTTGAATGTGTTGTATATTTTGTGGATTGCATGCTTTTTGGAATCCATTTTTGTAAAAAATTTCAAAGTTTCAAGACACACCTCATTATTCTATGGTTGGGGATTGGGGGCTAATAAGGAGGATGGATTCTCTTCTTATTGGATTAAGGGTTGGGAGGAGTTGAGTTGAAGAATAAAATTTTTGAAGCTATAAGCCTACTCCCTTTCATTGTATTGTGTTTAAATTTTTAAGAGTTGAAGAATACAAATGTTGAAGCTATAAAGCCGGAAGATGACATTGGTATGAAGATTTTGTGTTGAACCTATGGAAGAATCCCATTGTTGTAAATTTTAATATGTTTCTTCCCACATTTGAGGGGAGGATTTGTAGATATTTGTATCTAAAAAGTGATCTTGTAAATTTATTCTCAAGATATATACTCAAGGTTCAAGAACAAAATTTTAATTTGTATTTCAATGGAAATGGGAATTATCTTTAGTTAAAATGAAATCATATAAAATTATATTTAAAGAATGTTTCTTATAAATCTAATTCTCAAAATCGCATCGAAATGGTTGAATGATGATCCTGTAAGTTGTAAATTGTTGAAACTATAACTCTTCCAAATCTGGAATTAATCCAAAAGTCGCATCTTATCTTCATTTTGTAAATGGATATCATGTATTGAAAATAAATAGAATAACTCCACAGCTTCCCTTGAAAATTTTTCATTCTTGTTGTACAAAAAATGGGGGAGGGGGTGATTTGTACTTAGTGATTGGTTAAACTTAATTCCTTCTCGATAGATACCATCATAGTTAAAATAAATTCTTACAAAGAAAATTCTAAACTTTATTACAAATAATAATAATAATAATAGGTTTTTACAGTCCACGATGTCGTGGGCGGCCTGTTTTTGGGTCTACAAGCGGCTTATAGCATATGGGACTACCTCGTACTCACATGCGGGAGGCAACTAACTTTGCTACAAACGAGGCGTACATACCCTACCCCCTGCAGGATTTGAACTTGTGACCTCTATTTCAAGAGCACATGTTCTTCACCATTAGGCCAACTCAAAGGCATTTAGTCTCTTAATTATCAAAGAATTTTTTTCCATATTACATGAGCTACGTTCCCTAAAAACAAAATCAATCCATCTATAATTAGATACACATTAAATATACAAAAATATGAAGAATAGATATATAGTTATATGTAATAAAATATATTTGGTTAGATTAAGTAAAATTTGTTAAACCTATACTTGGAAATAAAAAAACGGGGGCTCATATAAATTGTATATATGTATATTATTATATTTATAAATAGTTATATTTGTGTATATTTTTATGGTTATATAATTTTATTGAAATAATTATATGTAATACCTCCGTTTTATATATGTGTGTATATATTATTTTATTATATAAAATAAAATATCCCAAAACCTATCAGTACACCAAATCGGCTTGTTCAATGTTGGGCATGGTTTTGTTAAGCCGTTATAAGGGTATAGGGTTTGTATTTAATTTTAAAATGTAAAAAAGAAATTATGGGTGGGGTACGGTGTTCCCACGCCAACCTTGTGTTAATTAAACCAGGAGTAGGGTGGGGGTGGCAGCCCCCACCCTATTTTAATATAATTAAAATGCTATCAGGCCTCAAGCTTTCCTTTAACAGTGCGGCCATTAATATGGGGTCGAACCAATGTTATTATACTATATATATGCTCTATTCTTGGCTGTTGGATTCTCTTAAGCTACTGGTCTTATATATATATATATATATATATATATATATATATATATATAAAATTAAAAAACAATGATATATTTTAAGACAAAACCTGCAAATGTTTGGAGATATGAAGTAGTCAAATGGGGAAACAATGCCCAAAATCCCAAATAGGTTAGATCCTCTCGTAAAATACAATAGTATACATAAGAGAAAAAAATAGACTTATAGAAACCCTTGGAAGAAAAGATCAAATCTAAATCTCAATGAGAGCTTCCCAAGCTCTCGTAGCCTCTTTCTTGTTCTCCTTTCAAACCTGCAAACACAAATAAAATGATAAGTAGATAAAAAAGAGAATAAGAAGTCAACATAAGGATTTTAAGGCATCATTAATCCATTATCCCAAAATGACTTGATCCAAAGGTGGAGGATGAATCCTACATCTTTTTAAGTTGTGGTATTTTGTGGGATTTGTTATTTTCTTATTTAAATTAAATGTATGGCTAGGTGAATGGGGCCACTTAATGGCTAGGTCAAGTGGTGACCTTATTTTTGTAAGGTTTAATCAAGCAATTATACATGGTATTTGATAATTAATAAAAAGGGGGTTTTAAAAATAATTTTCTAGTGAGGGTATACTTAAATAAATTAATGGAACTTGATTATTAAGTATTCAAGAATACTCTTTTTATGTTAGTGAATCAATAAAGGGGTTTTAAACAGCTTAAATATTTTGGGAAATGAATTAATTTAAATTAATTATTAATTTTAGAAAAATTTGATTATATTGCAATGATGTGGAAATCATTCACGAGAACTTAATTGATCAAAAAGTATTGATGTAACCCTTTTCAAACAAAAACAATTGTCATAATTTGTTTCCTAATAAATTAAAAGACCTTGGTGTGTTTTGAACATCAAAAATTTTGGGCGCTTACACAATTTCACTTAACTTATATATACAACCCCCTTCTTCCACATATACATATTACTCAAAAGAACACCCATATTTAAATGCACATTTCCCAAAGCACCCCTAAAACTAGCATCTCATTCATATTACCAAACTTCAATAGTAACTATTTCAATACATTACAAAAAGTTGGTTTAGCCTCTACAATTACATTGTTTCAAATAAAAATTACAATAATACACAACAAATTACAACCATGTCATTTCGCCATCTTACTTGCATCTTGTAAAACCATGTGAGCATGAAATCAGTGATAAATCATTGGCATGACATCCACCTAAATCTAACATAATTAACATTATTGGTTTTCCATTTACATGATGATAAAAATACACATGCAACAAGAGAGGGTTAGGGGCATATATTCATTTCATTCCTTAACTAAGGGAGGAGAGAGAAAGAGATAGGGAAGAGAGAGAACACTATTTTTTTCTAAAAGTCAAATTTCACACAATAAGCCACAAGATAGAGTTTCATAAAATTATTTATAAGTGTCAATAGATCTTCATCCCTATTTGCTAACTTGCTTAGGGTTTTACAAATATCCTTAACATTTTCCCTCCTAGTTGGGAAACATCCTATTTTGACTAAGAGGATAAGAAAGCACATTTAAAAGTTGTCTACCGATAAGAAAAATCACCATGATGAATTCCTGCATGCCCATCTATATACCAAAAATCCACATGGACTGATGGAATCCCGAACTTGTGAATGTAAAGGTAAAATTGGTGGATGGTTTTCCAAGCCACCAGCTTGTAATCAATGAAGTTGCAATATCAACCAATTTTAGCTCAAGAGATAGAAAACCTCAACAAAAACTATCCTTCGATAGATGAACGTGCAGTGAAAACTTTCCTACATGTTCTCCTATGTATGGAGAATTCACTGGAGTCGATGGAACTGAGAACTGGAAAATGGGTTGCAATTGGAGATGAGTTTTCTAGAGCCACCGGTCGTAGTTGACCCTATTTGACCTAGTCAAACAACGACCTAGGCCTACAAAATGACTTCACCAAACTATCTAGAAGAGTTTTTTTCCCCAAACTAAAGGTTATAGCATATTTTCTAGTAAAAATACTAGAGTTTTGTGAAGGTTGATAGGCATTATGTTTCTCAAGGTTCGAATCGTGCCCCAAAATAAAAGTTAACTTTTCCATTTTGGAAAGTTCCTAAAAGTTTGAAATGAAGTAACACATCCGAAAAGAGCAATCAAGAGAGAAAACGATCAAAAGAGGTCGAGATAATGCTTGATGTGACTCTCTACATAACAAGGAACACATACAACATTTGAGATCTCCTTTAGAGGGCTCAGAGTGTTGTTTTACAAGTCTCTTGAAAATTTGTTTTTCTAACTTTGCAAGGTAGAGAGAAATGGTTGTTTTAATTAACATATCTAGCTCTCGCCAAAACCAACAGACATGATTAAAAAATTTGAAACCCCGGGTTTAGCAATGCATGAGGTCAGGTCGACATGCTTGGGGGTCAAAATAGAAGTTAATAGCAAAATCACGAGGTGTTGTTTTATTGATTACACTAGTCATCTGGATAAAATGCCCAATTATTTGAGTATCTAATAGCTTAATATTTTTACTTTATTGAAAATTAATAACCAAATTATTAAAAAAAATAAGAGATAAAGGTAAGGAGACCATGTTTGTCCATGAATGATGCAATTGAACAGGGATCGACGTAGACCACCATACTTTCATGATACTCCAAATCTCCTTTAGGCATTTTATTAAGTAGTTTCCATGCATTCGGAAAGCTTCTCCATTTTATATATGTGTCTTCTAGGGCATTTGCAACTCCACCTAACAACATCATCCTTGAGTGCTAATGGATTTTCATAAACGCTTTCAAGGTTCCTATTAAGCATAGCTTTCGAGGGTTGTTATAGCGATTGTGGATTCAAGCTTTACACATGTCTATTGCCCTTATTTGGAAGTTCAAAATCCATTTCAACAAATCATATTTGTGTAGATCCTACAACTTTGGAATTCAATTAAACTACCTTTCCTAAATGAATTTTATCAAACAACTCACGTGTTGAGAATATATCCATTTTTTTACAAATTTCTCTACTACATTTTCAATAACCATGTCATGGAATTAATAATTGTCGAATGCCTCAAAAGGTGTCTTAAATCCCAAGGTATACATACTGGTGTTGGTGAGCTACTTGATGTCAAGGAGATTTTATATTGCTTTGACATTATCTACGGGGTCATGGAATGATTCTTGATGATTAAGGCCCCTTTGATATTTATCAAGGTATGGATTTATGTCCACTTATTTGCAGGTTCCTTAAGTGATAGGAGTTCCAAGAGAACTAGAAGCATATGTGAGCCATTTAGGCTGAAAAATATTGTCCTGCTTCCTCTCTTAGCACTTCTCAACCTCATCTATCATCCCTACATTGTTCCACTTTGATCAGTTGTTGCTTGTATTTTCTTAAAGGTTTCTAAGCCTTTTCAACAAACCCATTTTTGCATATCCTCCAACCGTTGCATAAATCTATATGAGGCCAAATTTTTTTAGGCATCCAAATTGAAAAGGTCACATTCCAAGTGCATGCTTCAACACTTGCATACCTATCTACCGGAGAACCCGCAACTAAAAGAATTGATAAAATTATTATATCTTTTATGTTTAGATGGATGTCCATACCATGCTCCATAGCTCACGTTTTTACACAGAAGCGGGGATTACATGCATAAATAATTGATCATGTTGAGACCTTTTTGAGAAATGCATGGTGAACTCCTAGAACACAAATTTGAGACTCCATTACCACCGTGCAGAGTTGTGATTGAGCTATAAGGAAACATGTCAAAAACCACACAACATGGTGAGCTCAAGTGGGTCATAAGTAAGACACGATGAAAACATGTAGAGGTTGAATGGAAAATGTGATGAAACCCTATATAGAGCTCAAAATATTATGAACAATGGCGACTAAAGAAATCTTGGCAAAGTATGCCTCTGTAAATATGCTTCCCCCGATGTAACTATTTGAATGGTACTAAATATGCGATGTGAATATGGGTTTTTGTGTGGTCAAGGCCTACTGGATCTCAAAAAGTGTTTGTATTCTATTGAAGAAAATGAGAGGTTAGAAAGGTGACATTAGACTACCAATATCCCGTAAAATTGCCAGTTTTCATGGAATCAGCACATCACCATTTCTCCTTTCACCAACCTCTTTAATCTTCACTACTTCTCCTTAACTACTCTCCACCGCAACTTCCAAACATGCCCCTTTTTTTAATTTATTTAATTAAAAGTGTTTGGAACTATAATTCGATTCACCAAATTGACCAATAATGACCGGTGGCTCTAGAAAACCCATAACCGCTTGTAACCCACTTGTCTTAGTTCCATTGACTCTCATGAATTATCCATATGTAGGAGAATTTGTGGAAAATTTCTCGTAGCACGTTCATCCACCGAATTTCAGTTTTAGATGTGGTTTTTATAAGTTCATTTTATAAATATAAGTTTTTAACTTACTACATCTCATGTTGCATAACTCTTTATGTGGTTGGGATAATTCTTGTTGGATTCTTGTATTTGTTTGTTTTCTTAGTTAGCAATAACTTAAATACTTCAATTTATCATAATCTTTAATTTAGTATTGGTGTATTTTGAATGGATGCGGCCCTCTTAAAAATTAATGTTTTATTACTTGTATAATGAGTATATTTTCTTTATCATTGTTCCCATTTCCTCCTCTTTGACTTCATACTCTTGAGAGGAATTTTGAGTGTGAGAACCATAGTGAAAGTTTCCTTTACCTGCAAAATTGTCATGGGATGAGTATATTTTCCATGACTTTATAATGTTGTTTTGGATACTTTACCTTCTCATCTCCTCCTCTATGGAATCATAATCCCAAAGAAATATCATGTAACTTTTTCTCTAACTACATATATTACTACACTAATTCAGATATACGTTTTCTATCTTTCTTAGAATGTCTTCAATGACTCAAAATATCCACATAAAATTGAAATATTAATCCCATAATTATTGGTTGTCTTGGTCAATAGTAATATATAAACCTTAATACATCATGATCATTATAGCAATAGAGTGACACAACAATGGAAGTGACCCTCCTAGGAACATAATTATTGATAGGTTGTACGATTAGGTTATTTTCTTGGTTTTCCTTTACATCTCATCTTTTATGGATTCATAATTCCAGCTGATATATCTCTTTACTAAATTGTGGAATTTCTCTATGACTCTAAAAATTCTCATTCAATAAAAAAATTATAGCAAAATTGTTGGTTGGCTTAGGTCATGGTAACATAAATATAAACCTAATATATCATTATCCTTATGCTAATAGGGATGATTTTATAATGGATGCAGTCCTCTTACTAACATGAATATTTTAACATGATTTCATTTATTTCTCAAATATATTTCTTGTTTATATATTAGAATTGTTTCTACAAATCTACCTTCGTTAGTTGGTTTCATTTGTAGTAACATATAAACCCCAATATATCATGATTTTCATGTAAATAAGGATCATGTCACAATGAGGAAGTGACTTCATTACAAAACAATATGATCTTACTAACATAAATGTTGCATATTTTTTGGATGAGGATGTATTCTTTTTATGCCTTCTTATCCTTTCCTCTTTGGATTCAATACCCCAAAAGTATATTGTGTCTAATTGGCTCTAAATAAATATCTCGACTATCCTAATTATGATATTCCTCTTTATTGAGTCTTATAATCACATCTATGACTCTAAAAATGTCAAAAAAAATATAATCCCACATTATATGCAATGCTTACTACACATCAATATATAAATACTAATACAACATGGTCCTTATGCCAATATTGGTGATGCCATAATATAATTTTCCCTCTTACTAATATAATGATTGGTTGTCTATGAGTATATTCTATTTATTTGCCTTCCCATTTCATCCTCTATAGACTCATACACCCCAAAAAAAATATCATGTACAATTAGCTCTAAATACATTCATCATCACCCAAATTCGGATATGCATCTTTAGTGTATCTTAGAATTGCTTCTAGGACATAAAACAAACTCATTGAATCAAAAAATTTATCCCGCATCGTTCATTTTTATGATTAACAAGAATATATAAACATTAATATATCATTATCCTTATGAGAATAGTAGACATGCCACAATGAAATTATCCTCTTACTAGAATAATGGAACAACACCATAGTAAAATTTTCCCTCTTATTAAACTAACGATTTATTTGTTGTGGGATGATATATTTTAGTTCTTCGCATTCTGAATCATCCTTATAATCTTCAAAATCCCAAAAAAATATTATGTAAAATTCCTACTAAACACATTTCTTACTACACCAATTTAGTTATGCTTCTACTATACATCGAATTAGATAGATATAACTCTAAAACTACTCATACAAAATTCATTTAGAATTTTACTCAAATTCCATTTCAAATTTCCTTCACCTACATGTGTGGAGAACTACAATTTTAAATTAATTAGATATGGGTTTTTCAAATTATTTTAAAATTTAACCTTTTCTCATTATTTGTATACTTTCCTTATTCTTTCCACTTAGCTTAATTACATGTTGTAATTTCTAATATTATATTGTCATTAAGGGGAGAGTAGTTTCAAAATCCATAAATTGGGATAAATTTTTGGATAAAATTTATGATCAATGTTTCAAAACATGCTCTATGATCCATCATGTGGATGACATTTTATATTCAGGGAAAAGTTTTGTGGCGAATTTTCGTAAAGTTGTGAATATTATAGATTTTGGAAATTGATATGGAAAATTTTCGTAGTCACTACCACCCAATTCACCCAAAATTTTGTCCGACAAGTTATTTGTATGGGTTAGTTTTCCTACTATTTATATGTAAAATGAACTTATGCATGTATTTCTCCAATGCTGCTAATCAAAATGTGTAAATATCTACCAAGGTATAATACATGTTGGTGTAGGTTATTTTCCATGTATTTATTTTAAATACATGTAATACCTCCACACAGTGATTCACCTTGCTTAGGTCTCCTAGGGTGTCATTATGGCTCATACACACGCTCATAGAGCATCATTGAGTTACATTTCATCGGCTATTCAGTGAATGTAACTCCCACTTCTCAATAGCTACATTTGTGGAAGAATTTCACACCCCACTACTATTTGTACACCCTTTCATCTTGAGAAACACATGGGGAGTGGAATAGAGTTTGGTTTTTTTAGGTTTTTTCCTCAATGCATGCACATTACTTCCATGAATGATTTCTTTCTTTGACCTTGAAGCTACATCATTTTGCGGTTGAGTGAAAATTTTGGTGCTCACAGATTCCCTCCGATATTCATCTTTCCTCCAAAGATGGTATCAAAGCTTGGGATCGAATCATGTTGCTCACCTTGGTTGCTTACTACTCACCACCTCGTAGCTTCATGTGCAAGATCTCAACTTGCTTTGTGCTCTACTTACATTTTCAAGGGCTCCGGTTTTGTGTTTAGTGTTTTCCTTGCATTGAGCTCTCCAGATTCTGCATTGGCTTCATAAACCGCTCATTGGTGACTCATGCACGTTGCATCCACATCAACTCAATGCACTGCCTGCCTTGTTTGTTGACGATCTCTTCTTTTACTCCGTCTATGGCTCGGTTTTGAGCCTAGTAGCTTGTGCATTTTTCATCGACTGGAATTTTGGCTTTGGGTTTTTCCTTTGCTATTCCTTGTTTAAACATGGTTTTCATTGGTCTTTGACTCACAGCACATACCTCGTTAAACAACTTGCATTGATTCCTAACATCTGACTCGTGCATTGATCTACATCTTGTTTTCTCCAGGGTGGTTATTCTACACTATTTGTTTTCTTTTTGGCCTCTAGCTCAGTCAGTGAAGTTATTTATGTATTGGCTACTAGATCTGCGTTGAGTTACATTGGCTTGACCGCTCATAGTTTGGTTTGCTCAACTCGTGGTATTGCACAACTCAACCCGTTTAATGTTAGCTCCAGCTCGACCTTATCTCTGCTCATGCCCATATGTGCACTGATCGTGGGTTTGTGCCTTGACACTGGATTGTTAAACGGCTCCTTCTTGGTTCAACGTACTCTGAGTGGTGGTGTTTGTTGTCTGCCAAATCCGTTTCAAACCCGACTGGAGGAGACCCCTTCACATGGCCATTACCTACCATATTCTCCTCCTACTGCATGTTTGGAGCTCCATGGAATCCACGCTGCACGTCTCTGCTTGACCGTTTCAGACCTCTAGCACAAGGAACATCTCTAAAAATGTCTTCACAACCCCAGAGGCATAGTTGTTACCTTTTCTTCCACTCACCCAACATATGGTGACAGTTCTGAGACATGGTGACTGTTTTGACACATGGTCTTCCAACTGAATCACCAACGTTGGACCCACCTTCAAACAACTGATTGCCAACTCAGACAATGGGATTGTTTTCAGCAGCTAGACCACTTTGCATAGCCTAGCTCGCCAACAGAGGTAGCTTCTAGCTCATTTCAAATGTGGGACCCATCCTTGCTTTCTTTTAGAATTGTTTGTAGGTTAAAACAATAATATTTTAATGTTTTAAGGATTAAAACATTAATTATTGGCATGTAATTAATTTTACGCTATAATTTTTCTTGGTTTATGTCCTTCCTTCGAGCGTCGAAGACGGAGGGTGAGGTCTGGGGTTGGCAGGAGGCTAATCCCGCTTGTAGTCAAAACTAAACCTACCTAAAATTCTCCGTGCCATTTCTAATGGGTACCCACACAATACCCTTTACACCCATCCCATGCACTTTTTAATGTGGTTGGAGCATTTATTGCATTTTCTCATTAGTTGCAAGAATTGTTATTTGTTATAACTTTTGACTCACATTTACTTGAATTTGAGCGCTTCTTTAGTCAAAGTTGCATGATTTTTAACACATTACGTGATGACATTGTAAATTTTATAAACACACTAATTTATAAAGTGCTACATTCTCGGGGTTGACGATGTACTTTAGGCTTTCACATGCGCAGATGCATTATTGGCGCAGTCCGACGTCTTGATTTTGTGCATCTTCAATTTTTCATCAGTGAGAGTGCTCTTTCTAGACTTGAGCATCATAGGATCACTTTACAACCTCCACCACTTCTCACCTAAGAGGGAAATATTCATCTTGGCCTCGCTTACATGGAACATTACTTCACCCATGAGGGTCGTTTACCCTTCTTTCTTGGGCCAGTTCCTACACCCACTGATCATCGTCATCTAGAGGACTTCCTTGACACTTGTGACCATGTCTTTGGTCACATGATGATGCATGTATCTCGATCTCTCTAGTTTCACGTGGCAAACTCAGATCCACCTCATCGTGTCCGAGAGATTCTTCACCCTCTCGTGGAGACCCTTCACATACTACCGCTATTGTTGCTTCGATGATTTAGTTGTCTCCTCTTCTTCGTGTGATGACAGCTCCACTGACATAGACTCGTTTGGTTCTAATTTTGATGATGAGGATCAGTGCACCTGCTCTGATGTCGATGTTGAGCATTACAGAGGACTTCTCTCCTCTCTCTCACTATTCCAAACAAGTGTTGTCAATGCCCACATCTCATAAGACATCGAGCGCTCTCCTACCATCATTACACTAGCCTCCTTTCCACTTCCAAGTGTGCAAGGCCCCTTCCACTCCTCTTCCTTCATTGGATGACTCATACCTATCTCGACATCACTCTTCCGTTTGTTGAGCCACCTCATTGGGACGATTATCTACTCCGATCTTAGTCATCTTTTCAGCAGAGTACACTTGTGGTTCACTACAAGTTCCTCATCCATCTACAGTGTTTCAGAGGAATTCATCATCTCGTTGTTCGACTACCCCTTCTCGGGATTCTTACCACTTCCAATTTTTGAGACCTTCATTGATCCACCGTCGCCTTTGGATCCCTTTTCTATTGTGGAGGATGTTTTGTTCCCTTCACATCACTTGGACATCCTTTCGTGGTGTTCCTCTTTTTCAATCTGATAGTTCTATGCATGTGGCATTACTTCCGCTTCCTCGCACTCACTCGCTAGACCTATACACACTTCAAAGGCACTGCACTCGCAGTTCTTCGTGTTGCTGCCTTGAGCCTTCCTTTGTAGAGTGGGTAGACTTCCAACACGTCATTTTTGTCCTTCCTAAGGGCAGTGCACACATTGGTCCAGTCCAGGTGGCTCTTCTTCGCCTAGAGGCAGAGGATCTCGTGATCGACATTCTTCTGGGAGACCTCCTAGAGCTGCAGAGTTTAGATCCGTCCATGGCATCTTCTACATTCCTCTCATCTCCCTCTTCTTCTCTCTTCTTCTTCTTTCCGAGAGATTTCCTCTTTGTACATGGGTACCTTTACAGGCTCATCTGTGGCCGGGACCCATCCTTGGCATCTTTCTTAGATTAGAGAGTGGACTTGTCTCTCTTTTGGGGAGTTTTTTCCCACTGGGTTTTCTCCTTTTACTCCACTTTTTGAGAGCTTCTTGTACGTGGGTACCTCATTAGGCTTCTTATCTGGGACCCACTTCTCCTTGTTTTCATCTATGTCTCCACCTAAGCTATGCTTTAGGGGGGTGTTGGTGTAGGTTATTTTCCATGTATTTATTTTAAATACATGGAATACCTCCACATAGGTGATTCACCATGCTTAGGTGTCCTAGGGTGTCATTATGGCTCTTACACACATCATAGAGTATCATTGGAGTTACATTTGATCGACAATTCCGGGAATGTAACTCCCACATCTCGACAGATACATTTGTGGGGGGAGTTTCACACCCTATTACTATTCAGTACACCCTTTTTTTCAGCTTTTTTCCTCAATTCATGCACATTTCTTCCATGAATGATTTCTTGCTTTGATCTTGAAGCTACATCATTTTGGTGCTCACAGATTCCATCCAGATCTTTGTCATTCCTCCGAAAATACATAGCCTTTGAGCTATTTTATATGTATTTATTCCTTTTTTGATACATAGTCAATTGTCTAACCCATCCTCTAACAACCATGAAGGAGATGTATGTGTGCAAATGGGAGAGATAGACATAGAAGGTGGTCGTCCTAAACCACAATTTTCTAAGCATGGTATACAACCAACTAGTGTTGAAAGACATTTGTCTACCCCTATCCTGTCTAACACAAGAGAGACAAATCATCTAACATAGTATTTACAATGCATAAGAGACATTTATCCAACCCTATATGTCTAATAGGGAGAGATGACAATCCAACATAGTTTGTACAATGTAGAAGAGACCATCACACCCCATCTTTCTAACATGGGAGAGATGGCCAACCAACACGGTTTGTAAAATATAGAAGAGATAGTCATCTAACCCTATTTGTCTAATAGGAGATAGATGACCATCCAACACAGATCCGTATAATGTAGAACAAACAACCATCGAACCTATTTTAAGATAGACAATTGTCCAACCATGTCCGTCTAATAGGGGGATAAAAGGAAGTCCAACTATATGAATTTAAGAAAAATGTGACCTGCCAAATCACCTTTACCATGAAACAATTTTTAGAAATTCACCATCGATTTGAAAGTCAATTTTGGATATTCACCACCCATTCTAAACTAGTTTTAAGCGGGGAGGTCTTAAAATTAACCCTATTTCATTTTTTTGTAGATATGGTTTTTTCAAATTATTTTAAAATTTAAATTTTTCTCCTTATCTTTATTCTTTCCTTATTCTTTCCAATTAGCTTAATTATATTTTTTTATTTCTAATATTATATTTCCATTAAGGGGGATAGTATTTTGACAATCCATAAATTAGGATAAGTTTTCTAGATAAAAACTATGCGTTAATTTTTAGATCAATGTTTCAAAACATGCTCTATGATCCATCATGTGGATAATATTTTTAATTTGTTTAATTAATAAAAATTAAGAGATACGATGATCAATATTTTTATTTTTATTCCCATGAATACTTAAACATTAATGTGAAAAAAATTGATATATCAATTTCAATAAATTTATTTTGGATTCCCATGATATATAGATTAATTTGTCACATTACTTTCTTCATAACTATGTTGTATGTTTTTAAAATTTCTCCTAAATGATTTAAATATATCTTCACCTACTTTATATGGCTAAAAAACAAGTAAAAATAAATAAATCAACCTCAAGACATTATCTTTGATTTTAAACTTTTCATAATTGTTTATTGTTTCATTACTTTTTTCACAAAGCTATCATTAAATGATAATAAATTATTTCAATCTAGCTACACTAATATATAATTATCCATAATTTTTTTAGATAAATACAATAGGTTCCAAACTCCCCCATATGGTGTAGGTGTTAGCTTGTTTGATTGACATCTCAAAGAAAAAAATAGAAATAATTCTCAAAGATGGTAAAATGGATGTCGAGTAATAAGATTGTAATTATAAGTTAACACATTCAATTATATTATAGCCCACTACCACCATGTCCTTTCCACCCCATCCGTTGGGCTCCGTCCTCTTAAAGTGATTAATACCCCACCTCAAATTAAACGCCTATTTGAATTTTTTGATATAACTTCAACCTTGAATTTAACATTCATTTGATTGTCACAAGATAAATCAACTTTAAATCTAACATTTGTTTAACTCCTATAGAAAATTTATTTTTAAAATAAATTAATGAAAATAAACTACTATAGATATCTTAAATATGTCTATCTAAAATACAACAAAATATATCGATTTCAAGGAACCTATCTAGCTATGCTAAAGTAGAATAGATATACCAATATATATATATATAATCTATTCTTATAAATATAAATATACAAAATACATCAATATTAATTTTATGGTTCTTTGCTTAATATTTTTCACATGCCACACTTCAATAAATTCATTAAATAAAATATGGATTTCCATGGATTTGTGGCATATGTAATCAAATTAGTTACATATTTGTGTCGGCTCCAATAAACTATTCAAGAGAAAATAGACATAAAATTTTACGTGAAAAATAAAAGTGAACAAATCACTCAATTACAACTATGTAATATAATTATTATGTAATACCGTATATGCAAAAATAAAATCCTCATATTGTTATCAATATATTTGAAATGTGTAATAGTTGCTAATATACACTTATAATGTTAAAAGTTCTTCCAATCCATACACATAAACATTTATGCAATGATATTAAAAGAAGTTAAACCTATTAACAATAAAAAAATAGTAATTGTTTGGTTATTAATTTTTAATTGATAACAAGTTAACTTAACAATGATAATTTAGAATGGTTTCTATTTTTGACTAAGAGAAATGCATCAATTCCTATCTTATATAAATCTATGTAAAATATCCTTAGAGGTATAGTTTTAAGGCGCCTATTCCTCTTATGTCAAATTTATAATTATTATATTATATAATCGATAAACTCTAATATAATAATGTATCATTATATTAATAATAAATTTATTATTAATAATAATATAGTAATATATTTATTAGTTATTATCAAAACAAAGTTACCTACCTAAAAATGATCACAAAATTTGAATCAATTTTGTTAATAAATAAATTTATAATTACAAATATATAAATGGAGGAAACAACTCTACTTATATATCACTTTCCTCTTCATTAATATTAAAATAATCATTTATTTCTTTCTAAATATATTAAATATCTTATACGGGAGCATAACTTGTGAAGGCCATAACTTATGATTCCACCATTGAATCGTCTTGAAATTTTACAAGGTGGGACTAGATATTCATTAGTAATATGTTATAGCCAAATTTACCTATAAGTTTGAAGCCATTTCGGTATATTTTTTGGTCCGGATTCCTTCATCTAGTGGTCTAAAATTGGCTCCAAACATTTTTTTCACTTTTGACTAGGTCTTACATTTTTAATAACTTTTGTTATTATTTTTAGAGTAAGTCAAAAAAATTGTGATCATTAATTTATAAATTTATATTTGGAATCAAAACTTTACTACCCGTCTGAGGTTTTTTTTAGTAGGTAATTTTTTTCATTTAACGGTTTTTGGCATTTTAGGGCTTTTTTGGCATTTTAGGATATTTTAGAGTAGATGTGAAATAAAAGGAAGATTGTAATGTCAGAAATATTAGTGTCAATTAAAGAGTGAGAAGAAAGATATTTTGAAGCTTATGGTTTTTATTTGCAAACTATTTGTGTATTTTTGGAGGTATTTCAACCTCTTGAAGTTGGATCCACATTAATTGGTATCAAAGCAAGATTTTGATCTTGCAGAATAGTTACTGTAACATATTAAATTTTCCTTTTAATTTTTTTCTCTATTTAATATAATCATGTCTAGATGCGGGAGGGGAGGTTATTCCCAAATGAATAGGCATATACAGGAGCTACAAAGACAATTCACTCGAACTCGTAGAGAATTTATGTACCTTAGAAGGAGACATGTAAATAGGGATGTAGTCCCGTATAGTGATATTGAATAAGTACATCCATTAATGAATGAAGGAGGATATGTAGAATAAAAAAGAGAGATATGAAGACACCTTGAATGAGATACCATTTAAGGAGAGTTTGATCCAACCTTTAGAGGGAAAGAATGGCATATTCAAGATTAATGTTCTTGATTATGGTGGAGGGTTATGACCAAAGGTGTTGATTGATGGGTTGAATCGTATGGAAAAATTCCTTAAGTAGTAAACCCTTTAAGAGGATGATAAATTTAAGTTTCCATGCACTAAGTTCTTAGGACATTCATTGAAAGAAAAGATTATTCTTGTAGATTATACTCAAAAAATATTTCAAAAGTTTCAAAATGTAAGACATAATAATCTCATCATCAAGAGTATACCAATGAAGTTTTTAAGTTTTCAATCAAGGTAGAACAAGGATAGTCATGAAGAATAGTTGACTACAAGGTATATAAATGGGTTGAGTTATACATTACAAGATGAGATGAGTATACTCTAGATCCATGGCTTGATGAGTTTAATAAACTCACATTAAAACAAGAAAAAAATAAAAAGAGGAATAATTTTAGAAGAGGTGTAAAGAGAGGGAAATCATCATCTCCAATGGGAGGAAATGTTAGATTTGATTCTACAAAATGTGACTCCTCTAATGTAGAAGGGCATGAATATTCTGGTAAAAATTGTTATAACCCCCAAAGAGGTAGGATTTTAAGAGGGGAAGAGGTTGTAATGGAGGATGAGGCTTAAATATCCCCCAAAGGCAATATACATGTTACCAATGTAGTGAACAGGGGCACAAAACTTTTGAGTTTCCAAACTATCCTACACTAAGCAAATGTTAAGGAGAACAACCATAAGTAAATATAGTTAAAGCTTAAGAAGAAGAATAAATGGAGGTCACTCAGTAGACTTCAAAGTGAAACCCTCGTGATATGGAGGTCAATTATTTTCCCAATAAAGGAGAAATAAAAAGATGGTGTTGGTGTTGATTCTTGACTTTGTGGATAAATATATTTCAAAAAAGATGGATCTATTGAGAAAAGGTATATAAAATTATTTCTGATGGTGGTACTTGTGAAAATATGGTTTCAATAAAGTGATGGTTGATAAACTCAATCTAAAATGTGAGAAGCAGCCATATCCCTATCATATATCATGTTTCAAGAAAGGGAATGAGGCAACCATAGTAAAAGATGCCTTATAAATTTTTTTATTGGGAATATCTACAAGGATGAGGTGTAATGTGTTGTTATCCCAATGGATGCATGCCATATATTACTGTGGAGGCCTTGAAATATGATATAAATGTTACACATGATGGAGGGAAAAATACATATATATTTTTGAAGGATGGTGTAAACGTGGTCTTGTTACCCTTCAAGGAAGAAGAGAAGAGTGAGGTATTGTTATATATGAAAGGGTTTATTACAAAAATCAAAGAATTTGGTTGGTATTATGTAATGATCTCAAACAAGGTGACAATAGATAACTTTAATATATCCATTTTTTCAAAAAAGTTACTAAAGTAATACAAAGATGTCATACTAGATGAGCTACCAGCTGAGTTGCTTGCCTTTGAAGATGGATATGCAACACCATATTAATTTCATCCCAAGATCGACCATTCTAAACTAGGAAACCTACTAGATGAGTCCAACATAGAGTGAAGAGTTAAACAGGTAAGTGAAAAATCTAATACAAAAATGGTTAGTGAGAGAAAACATGAGTCCATGTGCAACTCTATTACTATTGATCACCAAAAAGGATGGAGACTCAAGAATGTGTTTATATATTAGGTCCATAAATAAAATCACAATTAAGTATTGGTTCCCAATTCCAATATTGAATGATTTAATGGATGTGCTAGAAGGAACCGATATTTTATCTAGATTGACCTATGGATTGGGTACTACCAAATCCAAATCCGTGAAGAAGATGAATGGAAAACAATTTTTTTAAATATGGATTGTATAAGTGGATAGTAATGCCATTTAGAATATCTAATGCATCCAATACATTCAAGAGTCTAATGAATAGAGTACTCTAAGAATACAATGGTAAGTTTTTTGTTGTCTATTGTGATGATATTCTTATATTCGGAAGAAAGTGGAAGAACACTTGTTACATATGAAATTGGTGTTAGACTTGTTCCATAAAGAGAGTCTCAGATCCAAACTTAAAGAATCAGAGATTTCTTAATAAGAGTCTTATTTTTATGTTTGTCATCTCGAGGATGGAGTGAGGAAAAAGTAAAGGCAATTTTGGAAATGTGTATTCCAAGAAATGTGACATAGGTTTGTAGTTTTCATGGATTTGAAACTTAATATATAAAGTTCATCAATAATTTTAGGAGCATTGTTCCACCCATAACATAATGTATAAAGGGGAACGATTTTTATGGACCAGAGAAGCGATAGATAGTTTTGAATTATTGAAGAAGAAAGTGTCAGAAGCACTTGTTTTGGTATTACCATATTTTAGCAAGGTCTTTAAGGTTTAAGTTTATGCCTCATATGTCACTATTGGAGTTGTATAGATTCAAGAAGGATGAACTATGACATTCTTCAATGAAATGCTAAATTAATTCAGGAGGAAATATTCTACTTATGATGTGGAATTTTATGCTATTATTCAAGCATTAAGGCACCAGAGACATTACTTAGTAGCTAAGGAATTTATACTCTTTACGGACCATGAAGGCTTGAGGTATATAAACACACGTAATAAACTAAATAGTAGGTATGCAAAATGGGTCTCATTTTCACAAGAATATAGATTTTCTTAAGAATAATTTGAGTAAGAAGAATCAAGTTACTATTACCTTGAGTAGGCGTGTAGCATTTTTGACAACAATGGAAAATAAAGTAGTGGGGTTTGAGGTAGTTAAGGAATTGTATGAAGGTGATCCAAATTTTGGTGATGTTGTGAGATAACTTAAGGACACTACAATAGATAGTGGTTCTTTTGATTATTTGATGCATGATTGTTATTTATTTATGGGGGAACAATAGTGCATCCCTATTGGTTCAATGTGAGAAAATATTATAAGAGAATTGCATAGTGGGGGGATGGCTGACACTTTGGTATAAGAAATATAATTGCTCTTTTTAAAGAAAATCATTATTGGCCAAAGGTAAAGAGTGACATAAGTAGGATTTAGAAATATGTAGAGTGTGCCAAATGGCTAAGGGCCATGGACATAATATTGGGTTGTATATGCCATTACTTGTCACTACAAGGCCATGGATTGATTTGAGTATGGATTTCGTGTTCCGACTTCCTAACACACAATGAGGGAATGATTATATATTTTTGTGCTTGATATATTATCTAAGATGGCACATTTTAATACTATAATAACAACTAATGATGCTTCTAGATTTGTAGATTTATTTTTTCAAAAGTGGTTAGATTGCATGGAGTTCCAAGAACAATCACTTCAGATCGGGACATGAATTTTTCAAGTCACTTTTCAAAGAATCATGGGAGGAAAATGGGGAAATAACTACATTTAATTAGTGCATATCACCCCCATATTGATGGTCAAAAGGAAGTAGTTAATAGAAGCTTGGGAAATATCCTATATTACATAGTAGGAGAAAATCCAAAACAATGGGACTTAGCTTTACCACAAGTTGAGCTTTCTTCTAACAACTTCGTAAAAAGGTTAAAACGGAGGTATGCTTTCCAAATTATATATGGAAGGAATCCCAAGGGGTCTTAGATCTTATTTTTCTATCTAGTGAAGATAAAAGAAGTGATGATGCAAAAGCATTTGTAGAATACATTCTATAGTTGTAGGATGAAGTGAGGAAAATATAAAAGTTAGTAATGCACAATATAAAGTAGTTGTAGATGTCAGTAGGAGAGTAAGTGTATTTGAAGAAGGATATATTATGATGGTCCATCTTAGAAAATATTAGTTTCCAAAAGGGACATACAATAAACTAAAGTATAAGAAGATATGGTCATGTAGGATTTTGAATAAAATGAGTGATAATGCCTACAAAGTGGAGCTACCTGACAACTTTTCTATCTCACAAGTTTTTAATCTTTCTTACTTATATAACTTTACAAGTCATGATAAAAAATATTGAAGAGGAAGAAATAAATTGTATCATATAATGAAGAAGATAAAGAAAAGGGTAATGTGTGTCTTAGACCAGAAGACAATTACTAGTAGACATGAGAGCCACAATAGATATTTGGTACAATGGGAAGGTTTGTAGCAGGAATAAAATACCTTAATTTTTGAGTGGGAATCAAGAACATTGAAAATGGAAAATTCGATGAATTCTATGAACTAAATTTATAGGAGCTGAAATCTTTTTAATCAAGGAGAATGATGTGGGAGCATAACTTGTTAAGGCCATAACTTTTGATCTAACCATTGGATCATCCTAAAGTTTTGCAGGGTGGTAGATACTATTTATTATTATAATGATCCCAACATTCCCTGAAATATTTTGGCCATTTCAGTATATAAGGTTGCAAATTCCTTCATCTATCGGTCCTAAAAATGGATTCAAACGTTTTTTCCTTTTGACTATGTTTTAGATTTTTAATAAATTTTGTGTTAATGTTTAGAATAAGTCAAAAAAAATTGTGACCCTTAATTTAGGAAGGCATATTTGGAATGAAAATTTTGAGGCCCATATGAGGTGTTTTTCTAGTAGGTAATTTTTTACATTTTAGGGGTTTAGCATTTTAGGTTTTTGGCATCTTATGGTTTTCTAGAGTAGATGTAAAAGAAAAAAATATTGTAATGATGTAAAATACTAGTGTATATTTTTCAATGATAAGAAAGATATTTTGAAATATCTAGTTTTAATATACAAATTGTTTGTGAGTTTTTTTGAGTTATTTCAACCTCTTGCAGTTGGAACCACATCAATTGGTATCGTGAGAAGGATTTTTATCTTGTTGGAATAGTTACTCGTAATATATTAAATTTTTCTTTGTAATTTTTTCCTCTATTAAATTGTTGAACTCATAAGAGAAGTTACCTAGATTAGAAGGAGACATGCAAATGGGGATGTAGACCCAGATAGTTATAATGAAGTACATCCATTAATTAATGAAGGAGGAGATGAAGCAAAAATGAGATAAATGAGGATACCCTTAATGATCTACCATTTGAGGAGATTTAGAGGGAAAGAATGACAAAATCAAGAATAATATTCTTTATTATCATGAAGGGTTACGACCATAAGATTTGATTGATCGTTGATCGTATGAAAAAATTATTTGAGTGCAAAACCTTTTCAAAGGATAATAAGGTTGAGTTTGAATGCACTAAGTTTTCCACACATATATTGATCCGTGTAATCACCTTCAAAATTAAAGACAAAGGAATGGAAAGGGAAAGATATGAAACTACAACAAAATAGTAAATAAATTGAATTAAATTTTTCTTCTTGTAGATTATGCTCAAACACTCATTTGAGAGTTTAAAACCTAAGATCAAGGATGTCGATCAAGAGTATACTAGTGAATTTTACAATTTTTCAATCGGGTAGAACATGGAGAGTATGAATAACAAAAGGCTAAAAGGTATATAAATAGGTTGAGTTATACCATACAAGATGAGCAAAGTATACTCTAGATCCATGGCTTGGATGATGCCTTATCAAATCGCATTAAAAGAAGAAGAGAAAAAAGAGTAATAATTTTAGAAGAGGCGTAAAGAGAGGGCCATCATTATTTCCAATAATATTCAAAGATATATTTGATTCTACAAAAGGTGAATCCTCTAATGTAGAAGGGCATGAAAATTGTTTTCAAAGTCGTGGTAACTACCAAGGAGGCAGGGGTTTAATAGGGGAAATGGTTATAATGGATGATGGTGAGAGAATATTCCACAATGAAAATATAAATGTTACTGATGTGGTGAAGAGGGGCATAGATATTTTGAGTTTCCAAACTATCCTACACAGAATAGATGTGAAGGAGAACAACTAGGCATAAATCTAGTCGAAGGTGAAGAGGAAAATGAAATGGAGGTTACTACAGACTTGGGTGAAACCCTTGTGATAAGGAGGATGATTATTGTCCCAATAAAGGAGAAAGATTATGATGGTGTTCGTGTTCATTTTTGGCTACGGACAAATATCTTTAAAATAAGGTCCACCTTTGGAAGAAAGGACTGTAAAAATTTTTTTGATGGTGATGGTTGTGAAAATATGGTTTCAACTGTGATGGTTGATAGACTCAATCTGGAATGTGATAAGCACCCATATAACTATTTTATATCATGGTTCAAGAAAGGAAATGAGGTAACCATGGATAAAATATGCCTTATAAAGTTTTCAAATGGGAATACCTACAAAGATGAGGTTTGGTGTGTTATTATCCTAATGGACGCATGTTATATATTATCGGGGAGCCCTCGGCAATATGATGAAAGGATACACATGATGGAGATAAAATTACATATAATGTTTGAAAGGATGGTGTAAAGGTAGTCTTGTTACCCTTCAAGGAAGAATAGAAGAGTGAGTGCTTGTTGGCTACAAAATATGTTATTACGTAAATAAAAGTAGTTGGGTGGTGTTATGAACTAATGTCAAAGAAGGTGGAGATAGAGAACTTTAATATATATGTTTCGTAGAAAAGGTACTAAAAGAATGCAAATAGCTCATACCAATTGAGCTCGCTAAACGAGTTACCTATGAAGTAGGATATATAACACCATATTGATTTGATCAAAGGATCACCCTTCTAAACCAGAAGCCTATCAATGAGTGTGACATAAAGTGACAAGTTAAAAACGAAAATGATAGATCTAATATAAAAAGAGTTAGTAAGAGAAACAATGATTTCATGTGTAACTCCAAAGGTCTTAGTGTAACACCGACAATTTTACCCGCACAAAAACCAAGATAACCTAAAAATTAAATTGGAAAATTTATGGAATAATTTTTTGTGGTTAAAATCGGTCGTAACGGGTAACTTTCAACTAGGTTTAGTTTCTACGCAATTAAAAATTTATTATTTTAATTAACAATTAATTTATATTATTTAACCTCTAGTTCAAGTTTAAAATCCTCTTGTTATAATCCTTATTTGATTTAGTAATGTAACACCCACATTTTTCCCACTTAAATCCTCGAGAAAACCCGATAGTAAACATGAAAAAATATTGAATAATTTTTTTTTGAAAGGTTACAAGGCCTTAGTTAGGATTTTAATAAAATCTTGGTTATAAATTATTAAACAATTATATGGCAATGGGACTAACATAAAGACTAATATTTTAATCCAATTTCAAAATAAAGTTACGATTTAGTTCTTTCTCTTCTAGAATTAAATATTTTATTTAAATAATCCTAATTCAGCTTTTCATTATCTAACTCCATTAATCCCTTTTTAAATAATTTATTTAAGGTCCAAAATCAATTTTATATTAAATCACACTAGGATAATAATCTTGCATTGTTAAATGCATGTAATTTATAATAAGTTCATTATTCTAAAAGGGGCAAGGTGCACAACTTAGTCTAACCCCTTAGGCCCCATTTAACATTACACACACATCTTTTATTTATTTCATTCCCACCTAAATACCCCATCACTTAAGTGATGTAGGGTTCATCCTACACCATTGGATTTAATCTATCTAAGCCATTAGATCTAGGTTAGAGTAAGGAAACCCTAGATATCCTTATGGGTTCTCTTATATTCATTTTCTAAATCTAATATCTCATTTCTCTTGTTTTGTTTTGCAGGTTAAGGAAGGAGGAGAATAAAATGAAGCCATGGAGGCCATTAGAGAGGATTGAAAGCTCTCATTTGTTAAGTTTTCATGATTAGGCAAGGATCTACCTATTTCCTTTGTGGGTTTTGGTTCCTCTTCTCTATTTATTTTTTTAAATGGTATTTTCTTGCATATTAAATGTATATACAATGAGTATATACCCATTTGGGTAAAACCCGAATATATGTTTTGAAAAAAATAATAATAACTTTTTTTTTTTTTACCTTAAAATTTACCTGAAAATTTTAAAGGGTTTGATTTATACAAATCATTTTTTTATACCAAAATATATGGTCCCAAATATGTGTGTGTGTGTGTGTTTGTGTGTGTGTGTGTGTGTTTGTTTACAAAGTTCATGGCCACGAAAAAAACAAATAAATAATATAGTCCAGAAAAAACCAAACAGGCCGCTTGGAAGAAAAGTCATGGAGTATATTTTTTTGACTATTATATTTATTAAAAACCACACTAAACCAATTCATCAAAGTTTGCATTACTTTACTAATTTTAATTACTAATAAATACTAATATGAAATAGGTACTACTATGAAAAAGGTAATGTGTTTATATATAAATAATAAATTGTTCTCTTAAAAGTAAATCCCTCCCCCACGTGGCTAAAAGTTAACTCTTTAAATTGATTTTTTTTATTTAAATAGTTTTAGTTTATAATATACTTTATACTATATATGATATAAATATATGTAGATATATATATATATATATATATATATATATATATATATATATATATATATATTTAGATAATAAAATTATCAATAATATCACTAATATCATTATTTATAAGGTTTAATACCATTTTTTAAAAGTGATGATATTAGTATATAATAATATCAAAACTATTTTAACCATTTAGTTAAAAATTTTGGGCTAAATCTAATAATAAAATTATAACATAAGTGGTTTATTAATCCTCTTTATACATCTAGTTGGGAAGGGAAACAAACTACTCTTAAATGAAATTCAATTCAATATTCAAGTAACCAAGGATTGTCATTAATGTCATTAATCAATATTTATTTCCCATCCAAGAGCACTAACCTTTAAGAATAACATATTTTCAATGTAACTCCTACACACAAATTTTGATTTATGAGAGCTTAGTTTCCATTTACAAGATCATTACAAGGTTCCCATTCATATGAAATAATGAGAATCATAATTAAACATTTACAAGGATCTAACCAATCAATAAGATTACATCCAATATAGTGTTGGTAAAATTTACAAGTTGTAAAGCCATAATAGATCAAATTTCACTCCACATGCCTTTTCCCAACAAGAGCATTCCATCCATTGAGCTCGCCATCTTCATCAAGCCAAGCACACAATAAAAATGGGGGAGTAGGCAACACTCTCCACCCAACCAAAATATCCAATGAGGGAGAGAAACCTTCTTCCTCATTGGCCCCCGAGCCCCAACAAGGAAGCAATGAGGGCTATTAGACAACCATGGCAACTCAAAAATGGCTTCCACACACAAAATCAAACAAGACATTCAATGAATTAACACAATACCAATCTTGCAACAAATCAACAAATATCAAAACACAAAGGCTTCATGCTAAAGCCATGGAGGAGAAAGGAACACGGGGGTTCTTCTTATGCCTCCCAAGGGCTTGGGTGTCCACCTAAGAGCCTCCAAAACTCCATCACAATATATACAACACTCTTATTCCTCCCCAAGTAATCAACCCACTCTTATGCATCCCTCACTCTTATGCCTCCCTCAATAAAATAACAAGATAAATACAAAACATATTTATCAACTACGTGTGGACATCCCAACCCAACCCCTCCTAAGATACCCAATAACATTTCTCTTATGCCTCCCTCAAGTTTTACCCCATTTCCATTTCTCCCACAACCTAAGGATCAAACCTATTTCCCACAAACATAAGAAATATAACAATCATCAATTATACATATGAGCACAACAAAATTAGTAAGCTAAAATCAAGGGTGAAGATCTACCTTACAATGAAGAGTTTCAATACAAAACAAGCTCCAAGCCTTCCAACATCCTAACTAAACTCCATTCACCCCAAGTTCCATATACCATTCTCAAGAAAACTCTCCAAAATTACCAGCATTCCCAAAAAAAAAAGTAACCCCCAAATCCTCACACAAAATGAAATAAATAGAAAAGAGGGAGAGAGGGGTGATGTGGCTCCATGTAGGATGCCACATCATCTCTCCTCCAACCCACATCACCAAGGTCAAACCCAAACCCCAAAGCATAATAAATTGGTGGTTGGGGAAAAGACCACCCTCTTACACACTCAACCCAACCCACACCCCTTAAGGACAAAATTAAATACCCATGTAAGAAAAGTGCACATAATTGCTCTTTTCCTCCATAAAAACACAAAATAGGACCTAAAATAAGTCCCTCACATCATAGGCCTAGTGGGTGGGTCACTTTAAGAGGTGTGGAAAATTTGTCCCACAAGTCACCAAAATGGCCTAGAAGGTCAAAATCCGAATTTCACATGAGAGATTGAGTACACACTACTTCAAAACAATTTAATTCATTCTCATCCAATACACATATTAAAGCTACCAACTCACATTTATTCCCCCCTTTGTCACATCCTAATTAACACTAGTTAAACAATTTTAATTAACTTAAGAGGGGTGTTAAAAAATAATAATAAAGTGACTCCACATACTAATAAAAATACAAAACTCACAAATAAAATAAAATCAACAAGAAAAAATCACAAACTTACCCAAGGTCACTATTGAGGTCACCCCCAATGGGGACCTCCAACAATCAACAACAATACACAACATATGAATACACGAGTTGCCATGGTGACCTATTTTCAATACCCCACATTCCTTCATTGTTGGTCTCCTATCCCCGTAGTTTGTTGTGCTATAATTTCCTGCAAAATCAAACAATACCTTTTTGGCCTCATGGCCATATTAATGATGTCGAAATCATAAAACACATGCATGTATACATAACAATTTACATCATTGAATATCATAATTAAACCAATGTTAGAATCAAGTAATTCACCAATTGTTTAATTTTCTAACATTTCGATTCTAACAATCCATCAATTTGCACTAAGATCACAACATAAAAATCATCTAGAAATATCCATAATTCACGTCCAATACATCCATACAGTAGTAACAGTTAGAACATCGAATACTGATATAGGAATCAAGCATATAAATTTACCACAATAGTCACATCATGTCACAAGTCTAACATGTCTGTACTGTCTATCCAATAAGTAAAACGAGTGTATCAATGTCCATCTAGAAATGTCTAATCTCTATTATGATATCAAGGTCTAGGGATCCAATAAAGAGTGACCAGAGACAAAACAATACAAACAATAGTAATGACATAACAATCAGTCTGTAACAAGGCAACTATTCTAGATCATCATCATCATCATCATATCCTTAAATTCCCATCAAGGTCCACAATACAACCATATAGTCAAAATAATAATCAAAACACAATAGTAATCATGATGTCCCACACATCTTATTAGTATGCTAACTAGAATAAAACATCCAGGTTTAAGATTATAATCAATTCAAAATTGGTAACATGGTTCATTTAGTGTCGAAGAGGAGTGGGCATTACAAGTAACATAACTCAAATTTCATTTAATAACTTATTATTCTAGGAATATGTCTAAACTTACCCTCCCATTAAATTAAATGCAAATAAATTTAATCCCCAAAATAAATGTTTTCTAGTTACCATTGGGAGAATTTGTTTTAATTAATTATAAGAATCAATAGCATTTTATTTTACAAGTCACCAACTAAACATTAAGGTCACAAATTAACTTACCTCCTAACACCCCTTAAGTGGCCCCATTCAAAATTTACACATGCATTTTATTTAAAACATATTCCCACCTAATTCTCACCTAACGTTTGTAGGGATATTTCTTAGCCATTGGATGAACTAAATCTTGGCCTTTGGATCTAGGGATTCAAACTAACCCTAATCCTCTTTTTAGAAATCTTTTATTCATTCTTTTGACTTATTTCCTCATTTTTGTTTTGTAGGTTTTGGGAGGAGGAGAAGAAGGAGAATGAAGCCATGGAAGATTGTCCAAGTTAAAGGATGGGTGCTCTAAAAAAATTTCTTATTCCATTTTACCCTCTCCTAGGGTTTGGTTAAAATTTTATTTGTTGTTAAGCTATTTCATTGTATTTTCCCTATTTGGGCATATGGGCATTTTGCCCCTTTTTAAGAAATCTAGTTTAAAATAGATGTATATAAAGCATTCATTTGGGTGTATATACATATATGTAACTATATATATATATGTATATACATATCTATATTTTTTTATCTAAATACATAATTTAATATAACCCAAAATTTTCATTGAATAACAAAAAAATAGAAGTATGTACAATTTGATATATATATATTTGTGTGTGTGTATATGCTCTTTTCTAAGTGTCACGACCGCAAGTTTGGAATGGACAAATTAAGTTAGAAATTTTTGGTCTAATCGTTTGATAAACAAAGGACAACGTATTAAAATGAAGTTTTAATATCATGTGGAGTTTAATATTATGCAGAGGGAGGTCACCACCCCACCCACCATCCCATTATAATCCCCACCCCGCTCCCCCACCCAAAACAAAAGCTTGGCCAATGTGGCCGCGGCCAAGCCCTATCAATACACCCTTTTTTAATTCATTTTTATGACTTATAAATCCGTATTATATGCAAATCTTATCTATATATATATATATATATATATATATATATTTATATATATTAGTCTTGTATATATTAGTATTAATAATAATATTTTAAAATGTTAGTACTTTTATCTATTAAAAATAACTACAAGATTATATGATACTTAATATATTAAAAAATATGATTAAACTATATTTATATAATTAAATATAAATATAACTTTAGTATACCCTATTTTTTTACTTATTTTAAACAATCAATTTATAAGACAAAGTGAAACACAAGACAAGTTATTATAAGACTCTCTACCTATTCATAAAAAAAAAAAGAAGTTGATAAAACTAAGCAAAAATTTCATCAACCTACTATAGTTTTGTTTGGAAGATTTTTCCTTCATTCTAAGGTTTTAACAAACTACTTTTTTTTCCTTTCAATATAACAAAGAATATAACTATAAATTTTAATAGTTCCAAAATTCTTTCCTTTCAATAGAGCAAGAACTATTTCCTTTTATTCTTACAATAAATAAATAACAACCATTTAAAACAACAAGTGCATTTTAATAAGATTCTCAATATTTTTAAAATTAAACATATCACACTATGGAGGAAATGAAACAAATTTAGATTGAAAGATACGTATTTTCATTTCAAGCCCATTTCAATTTTTCTACTTCATCTAACCAATGAAAAATTTGGTAGTTTTCCCTTACAAGAACTAACACATTTAAAATGCAAATTTATCATTCAAAACACTCTTAGTAGAGATTACACGTTGGAGGGATTTTTAAAGTAACAATACAGTTTTCCTTGGCCTATTTTCCATATACATACATTTGAAATCTTGATACAAATCAACCATTTTACAACACATTTACAAAATATTGAAATTCCTAAAATTTACAAGTTACGATCCCTACATTTAGAATGGAGACAACATGAAAAATATTTTTACAAGGAGGGATCTTGCTTCTTTCCTCCAAATACAACTAATATCATTTTTCACTTGAGCTCCACCTTCTTCCCAAGATCAAACACAACAAAAAATTTGGGAGTATGCAACACTCTCCACCCAACCAATAATCCAATGAGGAAGAGAAACCTTCTTCCTCACCGGCCTTCGAGCCCAAACAATGAAGAAATGGGGAGTATAAGGTAACCATTGAAAAATTAACAAGGATTACTCAATCACATCAAACCAAACATTAAACAGAAAAGAACAACAACAAAATCACATAAACTCACACAATATTTCCCAACCCAAAGGCTCTAAACTCAAGCCAAGTAGATAAGGAACATGGTCATTCTACTTGTGTCTCCCAAGGGTTTGGGTGCCCACCTCAAAGCTCAAAAAAATCACAACCCCAAAAATATTATTCCTCCCTCAAAGGAAAAAAATTTATGCCTCCCTCACTCTTATGCCCACCACAATGAAAAAGAAACAAGATAAGTAAATGTTCTACTTATCACAAGGTGGGACACCCCAACCCAACTCCCTCCTAAAATGCCCAATAAAAATCTTATGCCTCCCTCCAAAATTTATCCCCATTTCAATTTCTCCTACACAACCTAAGGTCATTCTACTTCCCAAAATCACACATGCAACAAACATTCATTTACAAACATATGCAAAAACATTAGTAAAATAAGAAAAGGGGTGAAGAACCTACCTTGCCATATTAAGAGTTCCAATCCACAAGAAAGTTCCAAACTTTCCAAGTCAAAGTATCTCACAAGCTACCACCAAAATCCAACAACGAATCACCATAGGAAAGCACCTCCAAATGCAAGAGACCAAAAATAAATCAAGTAACCCCCAAATCCTCAAAAATTGGAATGTAGAAATTGATAAATAGAAAGAGGGGTAGGAGAGGTGATGTGGCTCCATGTAGGATGCCACATCATTTTTCCTCTACTCCACATCATAAGATCAAACCCAAACCCCCAACGCATAATAAATTTGTATTTGAGGGAATGAAAACCTTCTTACACACTCCAACCCAAACCCACACCCCTAAATGACACAATTTAAGACTCTTGTGATAAAAGTGCAATTAATAACTATTTTTCTCTATTAAAACACACAAAAAGGCCTAAAATAAGTCCCTCACATCATAATCATGGTGAGTGGATGACTTTAAGAGGTGTGGGACAAACTTAACTTGTCCCACAAGCCTTTAAAATGGCCTAGAAATTCAAAATCAAAATTCACATGCAAGGTTGAGTATACACCACTCAAAATCAAATAAATTATTTCAAATCCAACACAAACCAAGACTACCTACTCACATTTATTTCCCCCTTTGGTCACATCCTAATTATTACTAACTAATCAAATTTAATTAACTTAAAAGGAGTACTTAACAACAATAGTAAAAATGACTCCACATACTTAAAAATACAATTACTCACAAATAAATAAAACCAAAAAGACAACCACAACTTACCAAAGGTCACATTTGAGGCTACCACCCCAACTCGGACCTCCTAACAATCTAACAACAATAACATCAAAAATTTACACTAGTTGCTTACAAAGGCACCTCTTGCCAATACCACAAATTCCTTCATTGTTGGTCTCTTACTCTCCTTTGATTTTTGTGTTACAAATTCCTACAAAAATCAAAATAATAACTTTCGACTTCCCCGACCATATTAACGATATCGAGATAATAAAACACATGCATATACATATCAATTCATATCATCAAAAATCGTAACTATATTATCGCTAAAACAAGTAACTCACTAATTGTTCACAATTCCAAATATTTCAATTTCATCAATTTATCAATTAGCAATAAGATCACAAAATCAACTAAATCATCCGAAAACATACATATATATATACATATATATCAAGTTAATAGTAGCTCAAGATCATCAAATTCTGATATGTCAAACCATGCATATAATCCATCCTATAAATCATGTCATAAGTCTAAACATCCATACTGTCTATCAAATAAGATAATCAAATATAACAATGTCCATCTATCAATGTGTAAAATATGATAACAATGTCTATAACTTCAATATAAAGTAAGAAGAATGACATAGAATATCAATGTCACGAGGAGTGGGCATTACAACAATTGACTCCCAAAAAGATGGAGACTGGAGAATGTGTGTAGATATTAGGGCCATAATAAAATGACAATTAAGTATCAGTTTCTAATTCCAAGATTGGATGATATGATGGATGTGCTAGTGAGGGCCCGATGTTTTAGAAATATTGAACTACGAGTGGGTACTTACCAAATTTGAATCAGTAAGCGATGAATGGAAAAATCTTTCAAAATAAAATATGGATTGTACATTTTAGTACCAAAATTGATTCTCCTCAAAGTCCGAGAAGCATCACAAGTTTTGGCAGGAAGCTTAGAGATAGATAGATCATGGTGAGTTGTTTTGTAGTTGGGGATAGGATCTAACCGGCCCTCTGTCACTCGGATGTTTGAGAAATGGATAGCACCCTCAAGAGGATTTGATCTATCCTCAATATTTTAGGTTGTGCCTTTTAACAAGGTAAGAGAACCCTTTTGTAGCCTTTTGTTTATGAAGGAGATGAAAATGTCCTTCCTAATGAAGTTGTTAAGGAGACCTTGAAGAAAATATGATCAATGCAAAAATATAACTCTCAGAGTTGTCACTCTTGATAGTGGAAATATTCTCTAGGAAAGGTTCAGGCTACTAAAGACATTTGGAATTCTGATTGTTTTTGTATGTTTTGGTCATAAAATTTATGCATTTGTATACACACATGACAAATAGGGGTAGTATAGGATTAGTTGTTTTTAAATAATTTTGGTGGGAGGTGAGGCAGAATAAACTTGATTTTCCAAATCTTTGAGAACTCTTACAAAATGGAAAGTCTAGATAACATAATGCTTCAAAATAGCTAAAATGTTCCTTTAACTAGAATATGTACTTCAATGGAGGCCCAGATTAGCACTTTTTCACACAATATATGAGATTTTAACATGAAGGCTTGAGTTAGAAGACCCAATAAAACATCAAAATCTAATATCAATCACGCCTGAGGTACACCCAGAGGCTTACAAACAATCTTTGTCAACAAATGAAAGAAAAGTGATTTTAAATCATTTATTTCACTCCTAGATGAAAGATCTTCTGAGAAATGAGATTACAGATGCCACTAAACTATCATAAGGATTGAGACCTATGTGATTAAGATAGATTTTGATACAAGATTGCAATAAGAACAAGAAAAACTATTTGCAGACATTTAGAAATGAAACAAACACATTTTTCTCAAGATCAACACAGAATAACTCGAGTTTGATTAAATTTATCAATAGGGGAAATTTTATAGAATAATATAAGAGATTATCAATGGTTACACACTTGCAGCAACATTGACATGATCAAACTTAATACAAAAGAGATATACAGGTTTCTCAGACGGCTTCTCAAAAGATAGGCTTTGTCAAATTTTCCTCTTGGGAATTTTCTTCGACCTCTAACACTCCAACCATTTGCATGAAAAAATTGTGCCATTTATAACATTTACAAAAAGCCCTTTTCCCCCAAAATCCCAACATTGAGGGCTACTAATGTATTCGCCATGATCACGATTGTGATTTCTAGAATCAGATCTGTAAAAAGTCACCAGGTGCTCAAGGGGAAAATCTCTTCGAATATCTCCCATTCAACTCCTCCTTCTGGTAGATCACTCTTTCTTCAACTCGCCAACCACTTCCACCCCTAATCTATCAAATCTGGTTCCTTGCATGCTCGGGAGAAGAAAAATGGAAAATCATATCGAGCCTAAGAGTTAAACCATTTTAATGGCGAAAGATGTCTCTAGATTTTCCCCACCAAACTCAGATATCAACATTAACTCTCCCCTCTATTTGGCATGTAGGAAATACCAAGAAATCATGAAGACTCACACTTCTGCATGTTTCGAAAATGGGGAAAAATCAAATTTAAACTCTAGTTATGTTGATCTTTACTTTGAATTTGGGCCATCCACATGGAAGATTCAATTTAAAATGGGCTCGATGTTTTCTTTGACCTTTTACAAACTTTTGAAGAAATGGAAAAATTCCACATTTTTTCCACACCTCCGCCCTTGAGAAATAATCTTGACATGTATCCTAAGGTGGGTCCCAACAGAAACCGTAGCCAAATTCTGCTATTTCACCTCATTTTTGGAAAAGGGAAAATTTTCCAAGTTTTCCCGTACCTCCACCCTTGAAAAATGGGCCTAACACGTGTCCCAATGTGGGTCCTAGTAGAGCCACACTTCCTTTTTGACTTTTAATTATTTTCTCCCAAAAGGAAAATTTTCCAAATTTTCCTCGAGAGTCCGCACCTCCGCCATTGACTGGAGCAAGTGTTGACCTTTCCTCTATCAAGCTTGCGAGACATTTTTTGTATTTTAACCCCTTTGAGCATAAAAGGAAAAATTCTAAGTTTCCCCAGATGGTCTACTTCCCCGCCCCTTCTAACTTTTCAAACTACCATGCATCAAAATGGCACATCTTGAGATGGTTCCCAAAATTTGAGACTTTGAAAGAGTGTGGGCTCGCCACGTGTCCCTTTCTCGATAAACTATATTAGCTGCATAAAAAAATTTCTAAGTTCGGGAAAAGTAGCAGAAACTTCCATGTGTCCTCCTCGACGCTACTCCAAGGCCAAACCAAAAATTAAATCTTCAAATGAGTGTCGTTCCTTCACATGGAAAATTTTCTAAGTTGACAAAATTCATAAAATTTCTGAAGTACCCAGCTGAGCCACATCCAACCAAAAGAGGCCACGTTTCCTGATAATGCAAGGATACAAATTTGACCAAGAGAAATTCCTGTCAAACCATAAAAGACAGAAAAACAATCATTCGAGCCTGGAAATGAAATTTTCTCTAAGGATAGAGAATTCAGAGATGTTACAAGTCTCAAACATGTTCTTCATAGTTACATCCATTCATTTTCTTCAAGTATTTAGGGAAAAAATGATAAGGGCAGAAAGTCCTAATCAGAAAAAATGGAAAGAACGGAAGAGCTTGAGTTTTTAGCTGAACAGAGAATGGGAGACCCAAATTATAGACCTTTACGTGATCATCGGCCCAAGGAAAGATTAATTATGGCAGCAAAAGGAAAATAGAGACCTTTTGGGCACAACTCAAGGGGATAAAATGTGATAGAGGCCGTAAAAGGATAGATTTCAAAGGAAAAATGAGGTGAGAATTTTTGGAGCACCAACATCGGCTATGACTTGGGGATGGGCACTCCCTGTGAGTGACACAAGAACAAGAGTAGACCAAGTGCCAAGAACAAAACATTGGGTAATGGAGTCAACATGCAGAGCATGAAACATGAACCATCCCCAAAAACAACCCAAGAAACCAACGTAAATAGGCCACCAGGGACCAAAATGAGCAAGAAACACGAAATACAGAAAACAAACCAACAAACTATACACTATACAAATGATGTTTACCTTGATCCAAGGGAATCAATCCAAGAAAAAACTTCAAGTTCTTGTCATCCTAGAAATGACTATGTTGAACAATATTGATATGTCTTTAACAGATAGTCATATGATTACCTCTCTTTTCCATCTAATTTGCTAACTGACCATATTTTTTCAGGCTTACCCCTCGTACCTGGGCCAATTTTTTTATCATCCTTTGGGGCTGTATCAAAATCAAAGTCCTAGGAAAATCATCCTACTCATGATACCTGCATTGATCAATTTCATATTCCCTAAAGACAACATAGCTCACAGAGTTATCAACACCAATATCTGCATGCAATACTTCATAAGAAGCATTGTTGGGGTCCTCAACAAGATACAACATTTTCTTCTCACCAGGTAACTTCACAAGTCTTCCCTCAATTGGAATAGTGGCATAGGACATTTCCATTTGAACAATCCCACCAAAGACTTGCAGGCCCATTTTCTAGACAATAGCATACCCCATTTTGTTGGGTAGTCAACAATGACAACATCAAGTTTTATGTTTTTACCTCGGTAAGCTACAAGTTGCACAACTAGAACCTTCACACATCCCACCACGGGCACCTCTCTAGAGTCCATGATAGTGCACTTCACATATGTAGTTGTTACTTTGATATTTAATTCATTCATAACTTCCAGAGGCATAACATTGCATGATGCCCCTAAATCAAACATACAATTGTGTAATAATCTATCCTTAATGATCAGGGTAGTGAAGAATGGGTCCACATTCAGCTGAGAATCTACCAAGGATGTTCCCAAATAAACCTCAGGTGGTTCATCTAGCTCTTCTGATGCTGGTGGTGCCTCTAATTCCTCTATGACTGGTGGAGTCTCCACAATGTTTATATTTTTTCCTGGGGCAATCTTCCCTTCTTTCAATCCCAAGTATTCAAATGCTCTTTTCTTGTGCTCAAGAATCCTAAGCAACTCAAAAATTGGAACAGAAACTTTGATTTGACTTAAAACTTGAGCAATGTCATATGGGACATTCTTTGGCAAGGCAACATTGGATGGCAAGGTAGTATTGGAAGGAAAGCTAACACACTCACTAGGCGGTACAAGATTTTTGACAGCTTGGGCATGAGGAGGGGTATAATTTTTGTTTGGAACTGAAGGGATTTTGGAAAATGCATCTTTCTTAGGAGCCTCTTTAGGAATGTTTGAAAGTAAGGGAGATTTTGGCTTGGCTTGAGGCCCTGTATTTTTGACAGCCTTACTTCTTGTTTTATATTCCTTCTCTTGAGAAACAACAACATTCATCAGTAATTTTCTATCTTCCTTAGATGGGATTCCTCCATCATACTTCTTTATCATTAAATCCCTTAAATATTCAAAGTCATTATTGGGCAATTCAAAAGATTGTATAGTATCTACTTCTAAAGTATGAGAGGGAGGAAGAATAGGTACCCTATGAATGCAGTCCCAAAAAGTGGCAGTAGTCCGAGCACTTATCACTTCAGTTGAAGTTGCCCCTTGTTGTGAGCTTGTGGAGCAACCCATCATGTAGACATCATCATCATTGTCATCATAAGCTTCTTATTCTTCTTGTTGATCTTCCTTACATGGAGCATGGGGCATGAAACATCTGTCACACCAATCAATGACATTTTTCTCCTCCACAACATCAACTCTAGCAGCCAAAGGATCAGGCACCATTCTGTTTTCCCTACCTTGGGGCTTCCTATTTCCAAATCCAACAGTCCCTTGCCTCTGTCATCAGATCTTTGGTGATTTGTGAACCTGTCTTGGCCTTGCTGCTTGTGTTGACCTTGTGAACTATGTCCAATCCCCTTCTCTTCCCGGGCTAGTTTGTATGATATTTCCTTGATAGCCCCTACTAAATTTTTCACAACTTCCTCCAAATCTGCAGCCTTTCTTGTCTAAGGTTTTTTTGGGTTAATTATTTCTACACCCTCCCTTTTTAGAGGCTTTCCAATTGCCTTGATGTTGTTATCTATTTTTAGAGCCATGGTGAAGGCTTGCCTCAAATTGGTAGGGTTCTTGTCCCTCAAGTAGTATGCATCCTTTTTATCAAATGCATCATAATATTTGATCAAACATGACTCATCACATGGCCTCAAGTTAACAGGAAATATTCTCAAAGTCTTATTGAACCTTGTGTTGAAATCATGTACTGACTCATTAGGATTCTTCTTGATATTTTCAAACTCTGATAGAAGAAACCTAGGGTCATTCCTATCACCATATTGCAATCTAAATGCATTGTTCATCTCAGTCCAAGAATCAATAGAGTTATCTGGAAAAGCTTTATACCAGTCCCTAGCATCCTCTTCCAAAGTGTGAACAAACAATTTGATGTATACATCTTCATGTTCAATCTCAAAGTCTTCCATCATATTGATAAAAATATTTAGATGTTGATACACTAGTTATAGTGTTGTTTCCTTGGAACTTTGGTAGTCTGTTTCTTACATCTTGAGGAACTGCATTTGGATAACCAGCCATCCCTACAAAATTTATAGGTCCAAAGGTATTTACAACAAATGGAGGTCTAGGTGGGGGTAGGGCCATGTTGTTTTGAGGAGGTGACCCTGGAGGGGTGACAAATTGATAAGGGGCAAAGGGTCTCTGAAACACAGGGGTATAATTTTCAAAGTGGATATCCCTTAAAGGCCTTATTTCTTGGAAATCCCTATCAACTTCTGAAAAGACAGGGGAAGAATGAGAAGAAAACTTCTCAAAATCAAATGAAGGCCCTTCTCCAGTTGGAGAATTCAATTCCACAAACAGGCTACCTAATTCAGAAGCACTTGAATAGTAGTCTTCAATGATAGGACGATCACTTTCATCAATGTAGACCCCTCTTCTTGTCTACTGAACCCCCACAACTTTCCAAGATTTTCTTCCTTCTGATTTTTCTTTTCCTAGATCCGGAAATAATGTCTTAGCAACATCCCTAGCAAAGAAATACTTTCTTCCTTGAATCTTTGGAAAGAATAATAACAAATCTCACTTGAAAAGGTTAAGAAAATGGTATTCATTAAGAATCGATCAACAAGGAGTTACCACCAAGGATTTCCACCTTAGTTGTGCAAATGAACTAAATATGATCTATCAAATGTTGTCAACACTAGAAACTAGCAATGGAAAGACTCGACTTTTCTCTACCTAGATTTACCAATGAAAGCTAGTGCACTAGGTGTAGGAATGGAAAGAATTGCACACACACTTAGAGTATATAATAATTTTTTACCATGGCTTGAATGTGAGCTATAACCACTATGTCCCTAAAGAACGACACCGTGAAGGTATTGTTGACAGGATATATAGATATGAACTAGCAATGAATCAGCAAATAGTCTCAACAACTCAAATAATTCCCCGACAACAGCACAAGTAAGGTGTTGGTACCCAAATTGATTCTCCCTCAAAGTCTGAGCAGCATCACAAGTTTTGGCAGGAAGCTTAGAGACAGATAGATCATGGTGAGTCATTTTGTAGCCAAGGATGGGATCTAACTGGCCCTCTATCACTCAAATGTGGAGAAATGGATAGCACCCTCAAGAGGATTTGATCTATCCTCACTATTTTAGGTTGTGCCTTTCAACCAAGGTAAGAGAACCCTTTTGTAGCCTGTTGTTTATGGAGGAGATGGAGATGTCCTTCCTAATGAAGTTGTTAAGGAGACCTTGAATAAAATATGATCAATGCAACAAAATCTAACTCTCACGATTTGTCACTCTAGATAGTGAAGATATTATCTAGGAAAGGTTCGAACTACTAAAGACATTTGGAATCCTAATTGTTTCTTATATGTTTTGGTAATAAAATTTATGCATTTGAATACACACATGAAAAAAAAGGTAGTATGGGTAGGATTAGTTATTTTTAAATAATTTTTGGTGGGAGGTGAGGAATAATAAACTTGATTTGCCAAATATTTATGAACTCTTACAAAATGGAAAGTCTAGATAGCAGAATGCTTCAGAATAGCTAAAATGTTCCTTTAACAAGAATATGTACTTTAATAGAGGCCCAAATTAGTGATTTTTCACACAATCTATGATATTTTAACACTAAGGCTCGAGTTAGAAGACCCAATAAAAATAAATATCTAAGATCAATCACACTTGAGGTACACCCAAAGGCTTACCAACAATATATGTCAACAAATGAAAGAAAAGTGATTTTAAATCATTTATTTCACTCCCAGATGAAATCTCTTCTGAGAAATGAGATTGCATATGCCACTAAACTGTCACAAGGATTGAGACCTATGTGATTAAGAAAGATTTTGATACAAGATTACAATAAGAATAAGAAAAACTATTTACAAACATTCAGAAATGAAACAAACAAATTTTGCTCAAGATCAACATGGAATAACTTGAGTTTGATTAAATTTATCAAGTAGGAAAAGTTTCTAGAAAAATCTAAAATATTGTCAATGGTTGTACACTTGCAACAACCTTGATAGGATCAAACTTAATACAAAAGAGATATACAGGCTTCTTATAAGGCTTCTCAATAGACGACTTTGTCAAATTTTCATCTTGGGAATTTTCTTCAACCTATAACACTCCACCATTTGCACGAAAAAAATTGTGCCATTTATAACATTTACAATAGAGCCCCTTTTCCCCAAAAATCCTGACATTGAGTGCTACCAATGCTCACCATGATCACGATCGCGATTTCCAGAATCAGATCTGCAAAAAGTCGCTAGGTGCTCAGGGGGCAAATCTCTTCGAATATATCCCACATTCAACTCCTCCTTCTAGTAGATCACTCTTTCTTCAACTTTCCAACCACTTCCGCCCCTAATCTATCAAATCTAGTTCCTTGCCTACTCGGGAGAAGATAAATAGAAAATCATATCGAGCCTAAGAGTCAGAGCATTTTAATGTGAAAGACGTCTCAGTTTTCCCCACCAAACTCAAATATCAACATTAACTCTCCCCTCTATTTGGTGTGTAGGAAATACCAAGAAATCATGAAGACTCGCACTTCTAGGCATGTTTCAAAAAATGGGGGAAAATCAAATTTAGACTCTCAACTGCCATTGATCTTTACTTTGAATTTTGGTCTGTCCACGTGGAAGATTCAATTTAAAATGGGCCCGGTCATTTCCTTTGACCTTTTACAAACTTTTTAAAGAAATGGAAACATTCCACATTTTTCTCCACACCTTCTCCCTTGAGAAATGAGCCTGACATGTGTCCTAAGGTGGGTCCCAATGGAACCATGGCCAAATTCTGCTATTTCACCTCATTTTTGGAAAAGAGAAAATTTTCCAAGTTTTCCCCATAGCTCCGCCCTTGAAAAATGGGCCTAACACGTGTCCCAATGTGGGTCCCATCGAACCACACTTCCTTTTTCACTTTTAACTCTTTTCTCCCAAAAGAAAATTTTTCCAAATTTCCCCAAGAATCCACACCTTCTCCATTGACTGGAGTAATTTTTGAACTTTCCTCTATCGGCCTTGCGGGCCATTTTTGGTATTTTAACCCTTTTGAGCATAAAAGGCAAAAATTCTAAGCTGCCTTTGATGGTCCACTTCCCTACCCCTTCTGACTTTTCAAACTGCCACTCATCACAATGGCGCATCTTGAGATGGTTCCCAAAATTTTAGAATTTGAAAGAGTGTAGGATCACCACGTGTGTTTGTCCCACCAAATTGTATTAGCTACATAAAAATTTGTCTAAGTCTGGGAAAAGTAGCGAAACTTCCACGTGTTCTCTGGTGCTACTCTAAGGCCAAACCAAAAGTAAATCTTCAAATGAGCATCGTTCCTCCACATGGAAAAATTTCTAAGTTGAGGTAATTCATAAAATTTTGAAGTACCCAGCTGAGCCGCGTCCAACCAAAAGAGGCCACATTTCCACGATGATGTAAGCATGTAAATTTGACCAGAGAAATGCACATTAAAACATAAAATGTAGAAAAATAATCATTCGAGACCGGAGATGAAATTTTCTCTAAGGATAGAAAATTTAGAGATGTTACAAGGCTCAAATACATTCTTCAAAGCTACATCCATTCATTTTCTTCAAGTATTTAGGGAAAACAACAATGGTAGAAAATTTCGATTGAAAAAAATGGATAGAATGGGAGAGCCCAGTTTTTAGATGTAAAGAGGATGGGAGACCAAAATTACAGACCTTTACATGATCATTGGCCCAAGGAAAGATTAATTATGGCAGCAAAAGGAAAACAGAGAACTTTCGAGGCACAATTCAAGGTGATAAAAATTGACAAAGGTGTAAAAGGATAGATTTCAAAGGCAAAATGGGGAGACTATTTCTATCACCAATAGTACGAGTGGATGGTGATTGCATTTTGGTGATCTAATACACCTAGTAAATTCATGAGGTTGATGAAAAAGTACTTAGAGTATACACTTTGGTAAGTTTTTTGTTGTCTACTTTTATGATATTCCTATATTTAGTATGAAAGTGGAAGAACACTTGTTACATATGAAATTTGTGTTAGAATTGCTACCTAAAGAGAGTCTATATGCAACCTTAAAGAAGTGTATATTTCTTCGAAGAGTGTTGTTTTTTTGGGGGTTTTCATCTCAAAGGATGGAGTGATGATGGATGAGGAAAAAGTAAAGGAAATTTTTGAATGGCCTATTCTAAGAAATGTGACAGAGGTTTGTAGTTTTCATGGATTGACAACTTTTATATGAAGTAAATCAAGAATTTCAATAACATTGTTTCACCCATAAAATAGTGTACAAAGGGGAAGGATTTCGTATGGATCAAGGTAAGAATAGATAGTTTTGAATTATTAAAAAAAAAGTTTCACAAGCACCTATTTTGGTATTTCTAGATTTCAGCAAGACCTTTGAGGTTGATTGTGATGCCTCACATGTCGAGATTGGAGTTGTATAGAAATAAGAAGGATGATCTTTGGAATTCTTAAATGAAATTCTAAATGAATTCAGGGAGGAAATTTTGTACTTATGATGTGTAATTTTATGATATTATTGAGGTAATAAGGCACTCGGAGACATTACTTGGTAGCTAAGGAATTTGTACTCTTTTCTCACCATGAAGGCTTGAGGTATGTAAACACACGAATAAACTAAATAGTAGGCATGCAAAGTGGGTTTCATTTTTGTAATAATATATTTTTTTATTAAAGAATAAGTCGGGTGAGTAGAATTGAGTTGATGATGCCTTCATAGGTGTGTAGCACTTTTGAAAATAATGTAAAATGAATTAGTAGGGTTTGAGGTAGTTAAGGTATCGTATGAAGGTGATCCAAATTTTGGTGATGTTGTGAGACAACCTAAGGACACTACAAGAGAGGTAGTTTTTCTTATGATTATTTTATGCGGGATGGTTATTTATTCGGGGAAACAATTTTCAATCCTGATAGTTCAATGAGAGAAAATATCATAAGAGAATCGTATAGTGAGGTATTGGTTTGGACACTTTGCTATAAGGAAATTTCACTTGTTGTAAAAAATAATTTATGGCCAAAGGTGAAGAGGGCCATGAGTAAGATTTTAGAAAGATGTAGAGTGGGCCAAATGGCTAAAGGTTGTGTACAAAATACTAGGCTATATATGTCATTACATGTCCCTACATAGTCATGGGTTGATTTGAGTATGGATTTCATGATAAGAATTCATAACGTAAAATGAAAAAATTATTATATCTTTGTTGTGGTTGATAGATTATCTAAGATGGAACACTTCATTTCTTTTAAAACAACTAATGATGCTTCAAGAGTGGCGGATTTATTTTTTTAAAAGTGGTTAGATTTCATGGAGTTCCAAGAACGATTGGATTAGATCGGGATACAAAGTTTTTGAGCCACTTTTGGAAGACTCTGTGGAGGAAAATGGGGACACAACTACATTTAAGTAGTCCATATCATCCCTGGACTTATGGGAAGACACAAGTAGTGAACATAATCTTGGGAAATCTCCTAGGTTGCATAGTTTGAGAAAATCCAAAACAATGGGACTTAGCTTTACCACAAGTTCATTTTTCTTATAACAACTCATTAAACATGTCAATAGGGAGGTTTCCTTTCTAGATTGCATATGGTAAGAATCCCAAGGGAGTATTAGATCTAATTTTGCTCCCTTGAGAAGATAAAAATCGTGATGATGCAAAAGCATTTGTAGAACACATTCTACAGTTCCAGGATAAAGTGAGGGAAAATCTAAAAGTTATTAATGCACAATATAAAGTAGTTGTAGATGCTAGTAGGATAGTAAGTGTATTTTAAGAAGGATATACGATGATGGTTCATCTTATAAAGGAGAGTTTTCCAAAAGGGACATATAATAAACTAAGGTATAAGAATATTGGGTCGTGTAGGAATCAAAAGAAAATGACCGATAATACCTACAAGGTGGAGTTAACAAAAAACTTTTCTATCTCTCTAGTTTATAATGTTTTCAACTTATATAAGTTTTTTAGGTGATGATGAAAATGTTGGGGAGGAGGAATAAATAAATTGGGAGAAGCAGATGTCAAAGAAGAAAAAGGAAAGGGTAATGTGTGTCTTAGACTAGAAGACAATCACTACTAGACATGGGAGCTACAACAGATATTTGGTGCAATGGGAAGGTTTTGCAACAGAAGGAAATACATGGATTCCCGAGTGGGATCTGAAGAAGATTGACAATGTAAAATTAGACTAATTATGTCAATTAAATTTGTAGGAGCTTAATTCTTTTCAACCAGGGGAGAATGATACAAGAGCATAACTTGTGAAGGCCATAAATTTTGATCCAACCGTTGGATTGTCTTGAAAATTTCCAGGGTGGTAGATCTTAATTAGTATTATGTTGGGGTAAACTTTCCTTGAAATATTGTGGCCATTTCAATATCACTAAAATATATATCTTAAATATAACTAAGTGTAATACATCGAGATATATTAGTCTTTAAGAGGAAATAAAAACACCCAAATATTAACTAATCACTTTGAATACCTTATTATTTTTCAATTGACTTCTCAAAAATGAAATAAAAAACATTTAAATGGATGATAAAAACCATGTCAAATTTAAAGATGAATTATTATGTGATATTCAAATGAACATATAATTTCTTGTCAAGAATAAAGAGAACAAATCATGCCCCTTACATACATGATAGGACAATGTAGTTGCAAATGCACAAAACCATATATCGAGCATAGATATCTTACATACATATATCTAAATTAAGACTAGAAATATCACTCTTAAGGGCATTAAGATTGATATATGTTCCTTGAGATTGATATCTCGAATATTTTTAGTTAGTGGCACATACGATATCTATGCTAGTGAAATATAAGTATACAAAAAATATAATAAAAAATAAATATATTATAATACATGTATCTATATGAAATGTATAATAGATATGGATTAAAAATATCTAATGGAAGTAAAGTTTATGGATAATTTTCATGTGATGTCCAAATGGATATCAGATTTAATATCGAGAAAAAAATTGAACTCACTCCATTACGATACTTGACTACCATTATAGAATTCCTCTTAACATAATTATGTACAAATTATGCATAACATATAAACAAGGATTCTTAATTTGATTCAAAATTTTGGGAGAGGATGTTAGTGTTACATTTTCTACTTTTTCGATCATACAACCACAAAATCACTCAACAATATTATAACTATGGTGGAAGCATCATCACGATATGAGCCTTATTTTTATCATCTTCGTAAGATTAGTAAGTAATAGAATTTATTTATAGTTTTTAAAAATATCATATGAATAAAATATATTAATAATTCTCATGTTGCTTTATTACATGGAAAGTGACATGGCATCTATAACACCCACTATTTCACACATAAATACAACACTGAAAAACTCGGATAATTTTTTTTTTTACTTACTTGGGGTTTACATGTCAACATAAGTGACCAAAAGGGATATGACCAACTCTTAATAAGCTTGACACACCATTGACCACATAGGCAACAAGGAAACATACATCACCCAACATGAAAATTTCAAATTTCTCTTTAACAAGGCACAACGTAATGGGCCATCCACAGTACACACTTACAGTTAAGGACATCCCATAGAGTAAAATCCTTGAAGGTTATTTATCAACTAAAGACTTATTTCTTTTACACTATTTCCTAATTATATTAAGACCAAGTTTTCTAAAAGAGGACCTTCTATAATATGTTGATAACTTACTTAATTCATTGATTATAAAAGACATTTTCCATTCCTCACAAGGCTAATTAATCATACTCAAGCCACTGAAACTTATTCCACACCTCCATAACACGGGTGACAAGCACAAGCTCCGTTTGAGGGAAGGTACCACTTAGTTTTGGAACTACCACCTCCTTGCAAGGATTAAATGTTTAAACAAAGAAATAAGAGGAGATTACAAAGCTCTTTGGAAGAAGCTAGAGGAAGGTGATTGAACTGGATTTATCTTTAAGGCCTCATTAGTTATTAGTCTGGATTTTTATTGTCTAAGGATCTATCCATAATGATTAAAGGTTTCATTCTGGATTCTCCCGATGATATTAACATAGGTATACAAATTATGTTTTCAAGGGTGAGCTAGATTGAATTGTTTCTAAATACTCTCTTCATTACCTTCCAAAACTAAACATTGATTTCACCTTAAGGTCATTTTAAAAACTCACAAAGAAAGAGAATAATGTTCATTAGTTTAACTAGCACTACAACAAACTAGTTCTTTTGCCGCAATTTTTCAACAATAATTTTGTGGTTATATAGAATTCCACAAATTAAAATTGTGGAATTCAAAATGCGGAAAATCCACATTTTTGTATATTATTGCATAGCTTTTCCGCAATTCATTATTTCATGGACCCTCACAATTTACAATTTATTTATAGATAATCTCCATTTTTTAAATTGTAGATTATCCACATTTGTTAATGTTTGTAACATTTATACAATTTTTTATTTTTTTATTATTCTACAATCTCCAAAAAATGTATTTTTTCTATATATTCCATTTTTGTAGAAATTCCACAATTTACAATTTCATAACTTTCATCAACATTATGTTGTGGCAATTTCAACAACTTTTCTCTACAATTGTTTTTACCACATAAAAATTGTAGGTGGAATTTGATTGCCACAATAATTAATTATAAAATCATCGTTTTTAAATGTAAAAATATTACTATCAAAAACTATTTTTAATTTTTTAATTGGTTAAAAAATATAATTATAGTACCAAAACGAACTAAAACATTTGTAGATCAGACATAATTTCTATTTATTATATAAATTATAGATATCATATATTTTTACGCTTCATAAAATTAGCATTCATACACATGCCATGGATTACCCACTGCACTTCAATAAAACTTCTTCACACATTTCCATTATTTTATTTATCAAAATTTTAAGCTTCACTCGATATCTCCCATGTTATTCAAGCTTGTTTCCTGATCACATGGTATTCCCACTATCCTGGCGATCATAATGGCATTAATAGACAATTTTTTTATTTTTTAAAATTTCAATATTATTATGTTTAGGATGGCATGTGATTTCAAATGTAGTTCAAGTAAAGGAAAGTGTTATTTATTTAGTGATGGACGTTTAGAAGCGATAAGCACAACTAGAATGGATCTCGTAAGATGATCGACTTATCGATCTACAAATTTCATTTGGTAACAAAATGCCAAGGCCGAGGGATAAGCTTTAGTACTTAAATTTTATGTCACTTTTAAGGGAAAACATGTAGTGTAGAGTAAATTTTTCTTTGAGTTGCTTTGTAGGCAATCTGATACCACTATCGAAAGACGGAGTATGAAGAAAAAATCTTTGTGATAGTCTTTTAAGGCATGTCATCCCCAAATTTATAACCTTCAAATCCTCATAAAATGTCGATGAAATAGGTTGTAATGCCTTCTATATGCTCTAGATCTTCTTGCACCTTTAACATTTAGAAACCCAAAAAATTAGCGTAGAGAACCAACTATTATAAAAAAGCTCAGACCATAGAAATCATTATAAAATTTGTAAAATTAATACATGTTGTGTGACGCCAAAGTATAATACGCCATCGGTGAAAAGAAACTAAATGAAATTTTACAAAATAATTGTGAGCTCATGAAACAAGATACCGAGATGGTCTGTGTCTTATTATTTTCTATATATTAACAACAAAAACTTTATGTCAAATCTTGTGTACCTTATTGTGTGAGCTCTTAATAAACCAGTCCAGATTTTAGTCAAGGCATTATTAATATTAGTCCAAAATTTTTTATTCCTAATATAATTGATTTGTAAATAATTTTGGAAGGTTTGGAAAGTTTAGAATCCTAAAACAAGACTTGTGAATAATTTTGAGCATACCTTGGCAAGAAGATTTTGCTTTAAAACTTTGCTATCTGTTTCATTAGCATTGTTCAGCCTTGACTCCTTTCCAATCCTAGACCACGAAATCTAAATGTAATATAAGAACTACACACACCATATAAAATTGAAAATTCAAGGAAAAACATTGAAGACCATAATAAATCCTGAATCAATCTAGGAATATTGAAGACCATTAATTGAGATCTGAAAACGTTGAAGAAAAACAAAATTCTACGGAAACCATAAACTTACCATGTAAAACCAAGTTCACCGATATGAGAGGTGATAAAATAAGGAATAAGTAATACATTAATATGATGGATTGAACTAGACTTACATAATAGAAAAATTAGAGAATGATTAAGTGAAAAGATCCTCGCTTTTACATTCAAAAACACTATAACAAAATATCCCGGGAATACTAGGAATGGCACAACAAAGTGACCGAAAAGAATTGAGTTTGAGTTGTCCATCAATAATAAGATGTTATGATTTCTCATGCAATTGATTTCTTGCCCAAGTCAAACTACTCATGTGCCAAGTGTCTCACATGCTTAAGATTCATGTCATGTGGAAAAAATATATTAATAACAATGTATGTTGACATGGCTTCATCGAGGCTAAAAGTTTGAGGAAACAACTATTTGTTGGCTGTGGTAGTTAGCTATTTATTTTGTATAAAATAATTAATATTTTTAAAAAAATTATTTATAAGAATAGGAATAATAAAAACAATAATAGATGGCTAGTTTATTTAATTATACATTTTTTTTTTTTAAATAGTTTTTTTTTTTTTAATTATGCACAACTATATAAATAATAAAAGTATCTTATAAATATAAAATTTATTACTCTTCGTAATATACATAATAAAAAAATTATTTTTGACATATTTGGATTTCTTTAATATTTAAATATTAATTATACTTAATTTCTAAGTTTTTTTTTAAATACGTAAAATAAATAAAAAATTTACAATGTGATATTTTTAAATTATTTGATTTCAAATTTTAATGTTAATATAAAGTTATAGAAGTAATTTAAAAATATTCTCTAAATCTAATGTAGTAAATGGATTTTAAGATTATATTTTATTTTATTTTTAAAAATAGTGTAATTTCTATGAAGAAGTGTTGGATATGTTACTTCTCTATGAATTATTATCATTACATGCAAATTGTAGAATATCTACAAAAATTAAAATTGAATAAAATACTTTTTGTAGAGATGCTACAACTATTCTACAAATCTTGCAAATTGTTGAAATGTTGTGGAATAATTTCCGAAAGCAATATTAGGATTTAAAGGGGGTGGCTTAGATTCAAGATACATTTTCCCCATAAACATTATTTGATCATGGTATCTTTATTTCCCGATTCCAAATTCCCAAAACAAGAAATTATATATAGATTATATATATATATATATATATATATATATATATATATATATCTTTGTTCTACTCAAAGTTTGATCTCACCAAAGGGAAACTCATATTCATTGTAACACGTGAAAATGATTAATTGGGTTATAAGGGCTCCAAGAGTGGCATTAATTCTGACCTCAAATCTCATGTTTACTCTTATATGCTTTACTATTGCATCGCATTCTCGTCTCATTATTACCATCACTTTATAACAAAAGAGTTACAAAAGAACTTGCTTGACATATCAAGAAGTACATGTTTGGAAGCATTATGAACTACCCATGAACCACAAGTAATTTTTGTTCAAGGTAAGATCCCATGCTCCTACATTTCATGATTCGCATGAGAAATTTATTTTATTCTTAATGTCATAAAAGGGAATAACAAGGGATTACGAGACAAAATTTCAGTTCGTGGGTTCTCTAAAGTCAACATATTATTACAATCAATTTCATTTGCAAAGAGTTCCTTATAATTTTCTACCCACAAGTTAACCTCATAATCAACTAAGGTTTAGTTTAATTTCAATTTTCACTCGGGGATTTATGCCCAATTATAGATTAGATTAAGGTTCAACAACATATTTATCCTATACACTCTCCATAAAAGATCAAGGCGCTATATTGTCACTAGCCAAAGATAAGACATTTAGCTGAGAGGATCAAAAGAGGTTATTAACACAACTATTTCACTAGCTCCATGATGTCATTTGGATCCCACAAGTAATTCATTCAATGAAGAAATTTAATTCTAAATCTATCTTTGGAAGACAAGGTAGTCCACTAGGATATGAAGGAAGAGTTAGCTCTACTTACTCTAGATAAAGTTTGACTGTGTCACTCCTATCTGTCAGGTTTATGACGATGTCACTAAACATACCACCTAAGACAATAAACCCATTCTTGGGCTCTTATTTACCTAAACTAGGAGGTTCCATCGAGTTTAAAGTTTAAGTTCATTCTACGGTTTTAATATCTTCTATGGTAAGAAATATCACACATGAAGACATGTTATACACAAATCTTATACTAGGGTTGAGTGTTTCGCTTAAATCGGTTTATTACATTTCCAAGGTAAGAATACAACATATTAATTAATTAATTGTTTATTGAACACTGAAAAATCACTACAATATATTAACTTCAAATTCATTTACTATATATATATATATATATAACAAACCCTTTTACCATACGCAACTATGAATCAAAATGAACCTGTAATTTAATGCACATTTCCTAGATATTCCTAAAACTAGCATCCCATACATATTGGAAAATTTCAAATATAACATCTATGTATCATGAGACTACATTATACATATATTCACTATCAATGACCTATAAAAATTATAATAATAACTAATGAATTTAACATAGCCTTTTCGCCATCATTCTTGCATCCTACAAAACCATGTGAGGATGAAATTAGTGATAAATCACTTGCATGGCATCCACCCTAATCTAACATAATTAACATTGTTTAGTTTCCCATTTATATATAATAATAAATACAATTTACATTCGAAATAAAAGGTTTAGGGACACATGTATTCATTTCATTTCATTTCACTTCATTTCATAACCAAGGAGAGAGAAATAGAAAGGAAGAGAGAGAAACACCATTTTGTCAAAAAATTATTTCACACAATAAGCTACACTATAGATTTTTCAAATATTTATTTACATGTGTCAAATGTTTCCACGATGGTTTCAAATCGACAAGAGGTCCCACAACTTTCTATTTTTACATTTTCTTGCTAGCTACAAAAATGTTCATATTAGGCTCAGAGGCTAAAAACCACCTTCAAACATTGTCTTCTAATGAGCAAACACACCATTGTTAAATTTCTACGTGTTGAGTTCATACCAACTAACAATATTTGGGCTCAGGCAAATGGTTTACATTTGGCGACTAGTTTTCTGGGGCCATCACTCGTAATTTACCTAGTTGCAAATAAATAAAAATTGGCTCCGGGCTCATAAAACCACATCCAAAACTTACATTCACTAGATGAACCTGAAACAAGAAACATCCTAGAAGCTCCTCTATATATGGAGAATTAACTGGAGTCGACAGGACTAAGAATTAAAATTGATTATCAAATGGCAACATGTTTTATAAATCCACTTTGGTCATAATTGGTCCAGCTTGACCTAGTCAAACTGTAACCAGCGACCTATAAAATGCCATTGTTAAAGTATCAAGAATTTTTTTTACTCAAACTAAACATTCCAGGAAGTTTCTAGTAAAAATAATAGAGGTTTTGAAAATGTAGGTAGGAATTTCATTGTTCAGGATCAACAACAAGCCAAAATGAAACCCAACTTGTTAAATTTAATGACTTCTTACAATTGTGAGACTGTAACAAGGCTCTAGAAGGGCGTCAAAAATATTACATATGATCATTTGAGGTCGATTAAAGGATTGAAGTGAATCCTCACATAACAATGTACACATATGAAAGTTAACATCTTCTTTCCAGAGTTATGAAGATTACTTTACACTTCTTTGAAAATCGTAATTTCTCTATTTAAATTAAGAAATCATCCACACATTTACTCGAAGTCAACTTCAACTTGTTAATAAAAATAGGTACTCTAGCAAACTACTTTTGTTGGGACGTTGCTTGATCATCCCAAAACGAGGGTTTAAGTTCATTTTTTACCAAGGACTATTGGATTTTTCAAGTTAAGATATAATGTTTTATTTATTTAAAAACAAGTTTATTCAATACAATCAATTATACGAAAATCCTTTGGTTTAAAATTTTATTCCATTGCAAAAAGAAAAACTAAAGAACTGAAATTATGAGAGGTAAGAAGATAGGATCCATGCCTTGGACGATGAGAGAATCGACATGAGGTAATCCACATGTTCCAAGAACCGATTGAAGATGTTAGAGGGGTTTTAATCCTTATTCACAAGGCCCACCTCATATATCTTCTCTAATCCATCCCTAGAAGGACCAAACTAGAAAAAGGTATGTTAAGATGATCTCTTTTGATGCAGTATAAAAAAAAAAGGTGGTGATAGTTGGATCGTCTAAATTCTGATCTTTCAATCCTCGGTCTATCCATACAATCAAACATTATGTCATCATTAGCAACCAATCCAGGATAATGTTCCAAGAGCTACAATAATCTCCAAATTGTGAACATCCTTCTACTTTGAACGCATGCATAGTAGAGATCCACATACAATAGACTACCCATAGTGAGCACCCAAAAGGAATAAAAATTTTCAGAAGCCTTGATGTTGTAATCTCCTATTCCAAACACCCTCCACTGAGAAAGATCTTTGTGAATCTACTAGAAAATAAAGGACAAAATCGAGTTGCATTTTGTAGAAGATCATTCTTATTCATGTATGAGTGGAGGAAGATTAGTGGCAAACTGCGAGTCAAGTAGAGCACTGGGGAAATTTTGAATCTCACTTATACTTGTCATCTAACAAAATTCCTATATCTTATATGGTTTAATGCATGTCAATACTCTATTCCACACTCGCATTTGGCACGGGATGGTAGATACTAACAAGGGTTATTGAATCTAGATTTAAATATTTTAGTTACATATTCTCAAAAGTTTCTATAGCCTTTTCAACAAACCCATTTTGTGCAAATCCTTCTATCGTTGCAGTTTATGATATTTAGAAGAGCACATTTTTATTTTGTTTGCATTCATATCTACCAGGGAACCTGCAACCTATTCTGGAGCTTACCCTTTTTCTTGGCGTAGGCTGAGAGGAGAATGCAGTCCAAGAGACACATTTCTTTGAGGAATTTTGGCTAACAGTTCACGTGCATGTCCATGCTTCCACATTCTTGCTTCTCCATCTACCAGAGTGCTTCCAACTACAACATCTGACAAAACCCTTCACTTTGGCACACAGGTTGGGAGAAAGCTAAATATAGGTAAACTACTAACGTTGGAGTCCCATTTGCATTCATCCACATGTCGGTTCCATTGATCCGCCCCAAACCCAACTTGCTAACATTATTTTCATATCTTAGTGGTCTGTTATGGAAAAACAATGGATTTCGTGTGTGTCTTAACACTACCATTTCTCCAACTTTCCCAAAACTACTAAATTTACAATTTTGAATTGGGGTTCTATGGGGTTAAAGTCTTTGGATCTCAAATTAAGTGCTTAAAGTATCATGTAAGTGAGATGACAGGTCGACACTCTCCAAGCTGCCCACGTGCCTTCGCGGGAGGTCCTTACTCATTGTCAAGATGACCATGTGCCTTCACATAACCATAATACTCTATTCACCAACCTTTCCTTCATATACGTATTCACCTTTTATTAATCCTTTTTTATTTGATTTTATTAGTTCTCAAAGGTGGCACTACATTTTCCTCTCCCTTAAAGAGCATCTTCCTCGATGTGACACAACACCGAAGCTCGAAGGGTTCTTAGAGAAGAAGGAAAATAATGACACATGTCGTTTAACAAAAACCTTGTCGGTATGATGTGACCACAAAGAATCAAGTTAATTTCCGCGATATCTTAAATTTTAATGTTTTGTGAAGATTGACAGTTCTATTTTACTTTATTACTTACTATTTTCCTTTAGATTATTCATTAACCTCAACTTTTAGTATTTCATTGTTTAATATTTTAGTTGTCTTATGTTCGTGGGTGCCCAATGGAACTGACATCACAATACCACATCAGGGCCAAATACAACACTAATGTTTCACAAGACATCATGATATGTACCCTCATGACTATATCACATCACAAGAACTCAACATAACCATGGAAAGAACATACATGACCCACTCAATATAGTACTTGTCACACACGTGCCCCTCACACAAAATTACTTGCAACATAAGTAGACTATAACAAGATGAAATTCCCAATAGTACACATATGAAGGTTTTCACACAACTCAAAACCATAACTCTAGCTATATAGGGTCAAGATGGAAACAACATCATACCAACAATGAGGAGCATCGATCCTCAACATCACAAAACACACTCGACTGACAATAGTACACATAACTCATAAAAACAACACCATATACCTCCCAAAACATCACAAAACAACTCCATATACCTCCCAAAACATCACCAACAACTACATATGCCTCCTAAAGCATCACAAACATAAAAAAAAACTCCGAGTGCACTAATCGCACACACATAAGCCTCTTATGCCTCCCTCAATTCTCTTATGTCTCCCTCAAGTCTCTTATGCCTCCCTCAAGAATTAAAATAAAGTTAAATTTTCATTTTCACTTCGTAAAAGTGGTCATTCACCCTATTTCCCTTGGCACATAAGGTCCAAACACCTCTAACCCAAGTGACATAATAACTCGTGGTTCAACAACCTGCTAGTTATCTGTAACTCCTTGGGGTGTACCCCCATACAACAAAGTGGGTCCATAGGTCCAACCACTCCATGGTGAATCACATGACCCTATTCTAATACATTATGACATTAGAACCAACATAAAAAAACATTCAAATGCCAAGTGGCAAAATCTAAAGCCTTGGGCTAGGCTATACAAATTTTAAACTTAAAAGAAAATTTAAATCTAAGCAAAAAAATGGCCAAATAGCCATAGTCGATTAAAAAATATTCCAAAGTGCATCAACCAAATAAATGTACAAAATATAAGAACATGTCAATCAAGAAAATTGTCTGTTCTAGTAAGAAAAGGGAAAATTTTCAACTTACGAATCAAATAAAAGTATTGAAATAATACATTACAATAACTATGTGGCCTTATATGGACACCAGGGGGTACTCAATGAGTTGCTGGCACTCGGAGCAATGAGCCTCAACTCGTAAAATAACATATCAAATAATACAATTGTCATCATCTCTATCTGAATCATCCCGCCACCACTTTGACAAGGCTCAACATAGTCAAAATCACATAGGTTGAATCCATACGACAACCATATTGGGAGAGAGAAAAGAGTACAAGTCACCATCTACTGAGCCTAAGGTGTCCATAAAACACAATATGCATGACACCCGTTGAGCAAGTGCCACACATACCAAATGAACAAAAGTGGGTTTTCAGCCTATATAAGGCTCCACTTCCTATCTCATACTTGGCTCGAGTGACTGGTCAATGGTACACATTTCCTCACTCCAAACATACACATTTTACCGATTTCCCTTAGGGTCGGTTAGTGTAGGGTTTAGAACAATAACATATAAGTACATCACTAACACAATGGTAATTCATGCACATTAACCATAACGTCTTACACATGGTCTATATATAGGGTATAATGAAATAATAACTTTTACGAGTTATGATACATCACATTACAACATTTTTCATCCAAAGTGCAATCACTTTGTACACTAGGGATCATACACTCACCATATGCCCCTAAATCATGACATGAACCATCACATTTTACATGAATTATATGTATGAGGAACAAAATGTATAATATTACAACATATATTCAATACTAATTACAATATGGTGACACACATGATGAAATCCAATTCACTTTACAACATTTTTTTCATGCAATACCTCAATACACCTTCATATCACATAAGGCCAAAATACAAGAATACTCCATAATCCACAATAACATTATTTTTCACACACAATAAGGTTGTACATCACACATGAATTCCTCATTGAATCAATCAAAAAGAGAGTGAATACTCTCATCACAAGCACATCAACATGATAACAAATACGCACTAAGTGACATTCACCGCATGTGCTTCCATAGGGTCACAATTATAAAATTAATCACATCACACTTATAACACATTACTCTTCCAATATCCACCACCATCATGCAACACCATCACAACTCCAATCTTCCCTAGAGGTTCGAGAGCATGAACCTCTGCTCTGATACCAAATGTAACGCCCACAATTTACACACACAAAAACAACAGTAAAAATACCAGGATAATTTTTTTACTTACATTGCTCACTTCACAACGCCACAAGGGCTCCATGTAAAGAAACTCAAAGATGCATACAACACTTACAAGTCATCAACTCACATAGACACATGAAAACACCATAGACATGTCGATGCCACACTTTTCCCAATGAATGAATACTAGCAATGACTCAACCACAAGAAAAGGACTCAAGGATTAGCAAATCCCCAACACATCATTTCTTTAATGGAATCTTAGTTACGATTAACCTTCCAAGATCATAATTGTGCAACGATAATTTTCTCCTTTTTCCACCTACAAATTCTTAAGTTCATTCCACATTTAATTTACAGTTTGACCATTTTAAGTTGGCTTTTTTTATCCTTTACAAAAAATTCCATAACTTACATACTTATTTGGCATATTAATTCAAATTACATATAAAGTACTTAGTTATCTTTTTATTATGTTAAGAATATGATTCTCAAATGTTTATTCAAAGTCTACATTTTACCCTTAACTCAAGTGAATCGACTTGATGTCCAGAAAGCAATATTAGGATTTAAGGGAGGGGTGGTTTAGATTTAAGATAACTTTTCACCATAAACATATTTTATCACGGTATCTTTATTTCCCATTCAACATTCCCAAAATAAGAAATTGTATTTACATTGTGTGTGTGTGTGTGTGTGTGTGTGTATTGTTCTCTTTGGAATTTTGACCTCACCAAGGGAAACTCATATTCTTTGTAACACATGAAAATGTTTAATTGAGTTATAAGGGCTCCAAGAGTGGCATTAATCCCGACCTCAAATCTCGTGTTTACTCTTATATGCTTTACTATTACATCACATTCGGTCTCATTATTACTTTCTCTTTATATCAAAAGAGTTACAAAAGAACTTTCTTGACATCTTAAGAAGTACATGGTTGGAAGCATTATGAACTACACATGAACCACAAGTAATTTGTGTTCAAGGTAATATCCCATGCTCCTACATTTCGTAATTCCACATGAGAAATTTCTTTTATTCTTAATGTCATAAAAGGGCATAACAAGGATTACAGGACCAAATTTTGGTTTCTGGGTTCTCTAAAGTCAAAATATTACAATCAATTTAGTTTACAAAGAGTTACTTATAATTTTCTACCCACAAGTTAATAATCAACTATGGTTTAGTTTAATTCCAATTTTCACTCGGGGATTTACGCCCAATTATAGATTAGATTAAGGTTCAAAAACATATTTATCATATACACTCTCCATAAAAGATCAAGGCATAGTATTGTCACTAGCCAAAGATAAGACGTTTAGGTTTGAGAGGATCAAAAAGTTTATTAACAAGATTTTAAGTTATAGTACAACTATTTAACTAGCTCCATGATGTCATTTGGATCCCACAAGAAATTCATTTGATGAAGAAATTTAATTCTAAATCTATCTTCAGAAGACAAGGTAGTCCACTAGGATAGGAAGGAAGAGTTAGCTCTACTTACTCCAGATAAAGTTTGATTGTGTCACTCCTATCTATCAATTTTATGATGATGTCACTAAATATATAGCCTAAGATGATAAACCCATCCTTGGGCTCTTATTTACCTAAACTAGGAGGTTCCATCAAGTGCAAATTTTAAGTTCATTCTATGGTTTCAATATCTTCTATGGTAAGAAGGATCACACATGAAGACATGTTATGCACAAATCTTATACTAGGGTTGATTGTTTTGATTAAATCTCTTTATTACACTTACAAGGTAAGAATACAACATAGTAAATAATTAATTGTTTATTGAACATTGAAAAATCACTACAATATATTAACTTCAAATTCATTTACTAATAACAAAGCTTTTTACCATACGCAACTATGAATCAAAATGAGCTCTGTGATTTAATGCACATTTCCTAGATACTCCTAAAACTAGCATCCCATACATATTGGAAAATTTCAAAGATAACATTTATGTATCATGAGACTACATTATACATATATTCACTTTACTATGACCTATAAAAATTACAATAATAAATAATGAATTTCACATCCCCTTTTCACCATCATTTTTGCATCCCGTAAAACCATGTGAGGATGAAATCGATGATAAATCGTTGGCATGGCATCCACCATAATCTAACATAATTAACATTGTTCGGTTCCCATTTACATCTAATAATAACTACAATTTTCAATCGAATTAAAAGGTTTAGGGATAGGTATTCAATTCATTTCATTTCATAACCAAGGAGAGAGAAAGAGAAAGGAAGAGAGAGAAACATAATTTTGTCAAAAAGTTCTATTTCACACAACATGTTACATACATAGTTTTCAAACAGATTATTTACATGTGTCAAAAGTTTCCATGTTGTGTAAACTTTATGAGGGTCCCACAAATGTCTATTTTTACATTTTCTTGTTAGGTACAAAAATTTCAAATCGGAATCGAAGCTAAGAAACCACCTTCAAACATTGTCTTCCAATGAGAAACCACACCATGGTTAAACTTCTATGTGTCCACTTATATACCAAGAGTTCATAGCAAGAATCGAGAATTTGGGCTAGCAAATGGTTTATGTTTGGTAGCTATTTTTCTTGGGGCCATCGATTGTTGCAAATGAATAAAAGTTATCTCGAGGATCGAAAAACCACATCCAAAATGGCATTCAATAAATGAACGTGAAATGAGAAACATCCTATAAGTTCCTCTATATATGGAGAATTCACTGGAGTCGACAAGAATGAGAATTAGCAAATGGTTATCAAATGGAAACATGTTTTCTAGAGCCACCGATCATAATTGGTCTAGTTTGACCTAGTCAAACTGCGACCAGAGGCCTATAAAATGCCATTGCTAAACTATCAAGAAAATTTTTTCCTCAAACTGAAGGTTCCAGGGAATTGTCTAGTAAAGGTACTAGAGGTTTTGTGAAGGCGGGTAGGCATTTCATTATTCAAGGATCAACGAAGAGCCAAAACGAAACCCAACTTTTCAAATTTAACAACTTCCTACAACTATGAGACGGTGTAACAAGGCTCCTAGAAGGGTGTCAAAAATATCACATACGATCATTTGAGGTCGATTCAAGGATTGAAGTGAATCCTCACATAACAAGGTACACATATGAAATTTAACATCTTCTTTCTAGAGTTATGAGGGTTACTTTACATGTCTTTGAAAATCACAATTTCTCTATTTAAACTAAGAAATGGTCCACACATTTACTAGGAAGTCAACTTCAACTTATCAATAAAAAGAGGTCTTGTAGAGTACTAGTTTTGGCTTTGGGACGTTACTAGATCATCCCGAAATGATGGTTTAAGTTCATTTTTTACCAAGGAATATTGTATTTTGTAAGTTACGATATAACATTTTATTGTTTTAAAACAAGTTTATTTAATACAATCAAATATACAAAAATCCTTCGGTTTAAAATTTTTTCCATTGCAAAAAAAAAACTAAAGAACAGAAATTATGAGAGGTGGGGAGAGATTAACCATGCTTAGGAATGACAATAAAAGTGGCATGAGGTAATCCACATGGTTTTAGTGTTCCAAGAACCGATTGAAGTTCTTAGGGGGTTTGATACTTTTTCACAAGGCCCACCTCTTATATCTTACGTAATCCATTCCTAGAAGGACCAAACTGGAAAAATGAATTTCAAGATGATCTCTTTTTCGTGGTATAAAAAAAGAGTTGGTGATAGGTTGGATCATCTGAATTTTGATCTTTCATTCCTCGGTCTAACCATACAATCAAACATTACATCCTCATAAGGAACCAAGCTAGGATAATGTTCCAAGAGCTACAATAATCCCCAAATTGTGAACATCCTTCTTCTTTGAATTCATGCATAGTAGAGATGCACATACATTAGAGAACCCACAATGACCACCCAAAAGGCAATAAATTATTTGACAACCTTGATGTTGTAATATCCTATTCTAGACACCCTCCACTGAGAAAGATCTTTGTGAATCTACTAGAATATATAGGGCAGGATCAAGTTGCATTTTTTAAGAGATCATTCTTATTCATGTATGAGTGGATGAACCTTAGTGGAAAACTACAGGTCGGGTAGGAGCACTGGGAAAAATGTGAATCTTGCTTATACTTGTCATCTATCAAAATTCCTCTATCTTATATGCTTTGATGAATGTCAATACTCTATTCCACAGCTCACATTTGGCACAGGATGGTAGATGCTAGTAGAGGTTATTGAATCTGGCTTTAAATCTTTCAGTTACATGTTCTCATAATTTTCTATAGCCTTTTCAACAAACCCATTTTATGTAAATCCTTCTATCATTGCAGGTATATTATATTCAGGAGAGCACACTTTTTTTTGTTTGCATTCATATCTACTAGGGAACTTGTAACCTGTTACGGAGCTTAACCTTTTTTGCACAGACTAAGAGGATAATGTAGTCCAAGAGACACGTTTCTTTGAGGATTTTGGTAAATAGTTCACGTGCATGTCCATGCTTTCACATTCTTGCTTCTCCATCTACCAGAGTGTTTCTAACTATAGAATCGACAAAACCCTCCACTTTGGTGCATAGGTTGGGAGAAAGCTAAAAAAGGTAAACTACTAACGCTCGAGTCTGTTTGCATCCATACACATGTCATTGTATTTGATCTAGACACAAACCCAATTCTCCAACATTCTTTTCATATCTTGGTGGTCCATTATGGCAAAACAATGGATTACATGTGTCTTATCATAACCATTGATGCAACTTTCCAATTACTGCTAAATTTACAATGTTGAATTGGGTTTCTGCGGGGTTAAAGTCTTTGGATCTCAAATTAAGTTCTTGAAGTATCATGTAAGTGAGATGATAGGTTTGACACCCTCCAGGCTGCCCATGTGCCTTGGCAGGGAGGTCCTTACTCATTGTCAGGAAGACCATGTGCCTTCACATGGCCATATTACTCTATTCACCAACCTTTCCTTCATATACGTATTCACCTTTTATTAATCCTTTTTTAATTTGATTTTATTAGTTCTCAAAGGTGGCACTACAAATGTCTTATCAAGATTTAAATTACAGACCAATCAATTTAATTACCCTTGAACCTATATCAATAAAATTTAAGCAAATTGTCTCAAAAAAATCATTGTGGCGATGTTACATGAATTTCACTTAGTCATATCTCCCCATAAGATAACCAAAAATCCTAAGCTTCCTTAATCTATTCCAACACCCTCGTTTGAGACAAGTACCTTAAACAATGAAACACAAATCCATATATTAAACAATTAAAACCCTCTATCTTATTTCTTTTGAATAGTAGCATATTCTTTTATCTCACCACTCCTAGGTACCTCCATCTCTCAATTAGGAATATAATAAATAACCAAAGTCTTAAACAAGGTGAAACTTTCCTTAGTCACATTTACACACACAGATTCACAACCTTCACAAAATGATCCTAGATTTAGACTATCGATATACCTGTTATTTTTCTATTTCAGTCAAACACTAAACTAAATTCCAACAAACAATTTATTTTCAAACAGATATTCAACACTAGGCCATTTTACAAACCCCTAACATAGGCCAGTATTAACATACGAGTTGCCCAAAACCAATTTAGACTTAATTAATAGTGTAAATCCAACAACAAGCCAAATAAATGGTGTAAAAGGCATCACCCACTAGCTAGGAAAACCAACCTATTACGCAGATAAATGGGTATCAACAACAATTAGGCCTTATACCTCTAATAGTAACATGAAGCAAGAAAAACAACATTCAAAACATGCAACCTAATGGGGTTATTACAAAACCCAAGCAAGCCAAGTCTCAAGAACCAATATTCCTAATGTATATTCCTTCCTTAAGGATCCAATAAAATTTTCTAGTATTCAAAACACTTAGATTTTTTTGAACAAGGATTTAAGTCAACACAATGGTCCTCCACAAGGGTTTGAAAACCAACATTTCTAGGAGTAAAAATTAGGTCTATTCTAATCAAGCCCTTAAAAGAAGATACACATGTTGAAAACTAAAGACATGCAACCCATTATCTGAATCCCAAGGATTGATCAGTCTTCATCAAACATTCACCATTTTAACCAAATAATATTTCATAAAATGAAGAACAAATCCAAACTATATATATACTCACGAAAACAAGCTAACGATTTAGAGAAGTCAGTTTTCTCATTTCTCAGATAACATCCCAAAATAAATAGAAAACCCTTATTCCAATCATTTATTTAATAGTATAATAGTATGAGCGGGGTTAGGAATCCAAGTAACCATTGGAATATAGGCAACAACAAGAGAAAGTAAAAGATTAAGTGCCAAGACCATTAGCAAAACCAAATCTAGCCAAGAATCATCCTAAGAAACAACTAACACAAGAGAAAAACTAAAAACATAGTCTAGAAGATGAGAATCGATAGTAAAAACCACAAAATAACCCCAAGCAACAACCACTTCAATAAATAAAAGAAAATTCCTTTCATGTTATGGTTAATGTTAGCATAGTAGATAGATGAGAAGAAATTATCATGCACGATAAGCTTATGAAAATTAAGAAACATCCAACAGATCCCTCACTATTAAAACATCAAAAATATTCCTCTCGATCTACTTACTGGCATCCAAGCACGATCACGACACACATTTTTGGCATAGGTAGGGGCTCTAACCCACGAGTTACATCTGCAAAAAAATGAAATTTGGCCTCAAAAACTGCAAGATTGCAATATAAATACAAAAACATTTTTAAAGAAGGGGTCCAGGAAAAAAGTGTGAGAGGGGAAAAAACTAGACCCCACGACCTTACTGAACCATCCTCCCATCCTGCGTCGAAAGGGAACATTAGAGCAAGAACAGGGGACATCCATCAAAGTACAAAGGGACATATTTTTTTATAGCGAAGTCCCGGGAGCCGAGAGGAGGAATGTGAATGCCAATGTGGAGGTATACACAAGGCATGGAAACTGCTAACAAGTGCCTCAAAGAGATGTAGTCTCCAGGAAATGTCGTGATTTCAAGATAAGCACAAACATGGATCTACAAAATGGCCTGCTCAAATTGCCCATGCCGGGAAAACACGCAGCCAAAGACAATAGAACTTTGGAACAGGAAAGGGCATCCGCCTGAGCATCAAGGAGAAAATAATCAAACCCAACTTCTCATCTTCTACTGCATACAGGCTTTTCCAAAGTTCCAATTGCGGGCGCTCGGGGAGGAATGAAAGCAAAGAGGGAGAACTGACAAGGAAAGAGAATAAATGAATAAAAAAGAAAACAATTAATGCATAGAAAATGGCCGGTCTTAGTTGTTGTTTCCGGATCCACCATAATGGTCGGAGAAAAAATGGTGAACAATAAATAAGGGAAAGGCGGTGACCAGATTTCAAAATAAAACATATTTCCATGAAATGGTGGGACACCAACAAAAGTGGCCAACGTGGGTGAAAGCATCCAAATTTTATCATTAAATTAGTTATATAATAAGGTACGAGAGGAGACTTGGTCAGCCAAGGTGGTCGTAATATCAATTCACCTTTAATTAGACAAATAGAACAAGTACACAAGTTGGTTTGGTCGAACAAGGGGGAAAACTAGTGGTAGAAGTTTCGAAAATGAACACAGAACAATGACCAACCATGACGACACAACAAGGGATCCTCTTCTTTGCGCGAACCGAGGCTCGGGCACGAGAGCTATCAAGAATAAAATAATTAAAAAAACTTAAAAGTAATTAAGAATAACATTCATGAAAATCGATGCTAAAATAAAATAATCATTAATCGATAATTAAATAATTATATGATTATTATCATTATTATTATTATTTTTACAACTTAAAATAATTATTAATCATATTAATAAAGTCCAATAGGCAAGCTCAACAAAACGATAACACGATTTGCCTTTAATAGGAAAAGGGCGCTTTGAAGGCCCGACTAGAAGCATCAACAATGACACGAGAAGGCAAGAGGAAGAGGGAGGATGCTAATCCTTCTTTGTAACAAGGTGGAAGCCAATTAACGACCAACGGCCCGGCACAAACGTGCAATGCCTAGAAAGCAGGTCACGGTAACGTCGAACTCGGGTAATGTCGAGCGGGGCATTACAACATCAAAGTAAGTTAGAATTTATGTACACCAAAGTGTGGTTAAAAGAATTGTTGAGCAGGAACATATATAATTATCCCGATGAATTTTTAAGGAATGAGATAAATTTCTTAAACATATGCATAAAATTCTGAAAATAAAAATAAGAAATTAAAAGAAAATGTAATTATCCAATTTGTTTATACATATATAATGTTTCGGAAAAAATAGTACATATGATTCTTGGTACCACATCTATGAGTTTAGAGTTCTATAGATATATCAATGGCACTATATGTTATGTAGTTTTCCAAAATCTTCCTGTAAAAATCATGTGACAATGTAGTGATTATTCCCAAATTCATACGAAAATAATTCCTCTAAAGATTTGATGTATTACTATTTTAAAAGTTGTTCTCGAAAGTGTTTTCAAATTTCCAAATAAACCGTATTAGTCTATATTAACCCTATCCTCAAGATGCAACATCCTCTCTTTTGAACGTTGGACAATGATATTTTTCATTTTTATTAATTTATTGAACTTTTTGGGAACACGTGCTTGATCCATCCTCTTTTATATATAAAAAGTTTTATTTCAATTAATGGTATAAGAAATACGTTGTCTGGTTATCAATACCAATTACACTAAGCTACGTTTATAAAAGACAACACTTCTATATCCTTTCCGAAAAGGTGTGTAGAGAATTCTTTTACAAAAGGAAAATCATATGCTTTTAAGTCTTTTCAAAGGTATAACCAATTTGATCCAAGGACACGAAAATATCCCTAGGAAAAGTTATTGTTTGCTTTTTCAGGTACACTTAGCTTCAACTTACCACTAAATTGGATCTAGATTATTCTCTCGAACCTTCAGAGACATAACATCTACTATATATACACATGTTCTTTTTTAATTTAATTTGGATAGTTTCTTTTGCTTTAAAATTCTTTCCGCCAAATGTTTATAAGTCAGATACATCAATCTGATCTACAATATGATTCTATCGTTTATATGTGAGGATCACGAGATCTAAATATTTGTTGTAGACCCCAAGGCCCTGACAGATTAATAAATTTATGTTGCTTGTTTCTTTTCTAGTTTTGTAGATTGATTGTTTTTCTTTATGTCGTTTTTCTTGAATCAGTTCATGGCGTTTTTGGAAATTAACCCTCGACAGTTCAGATTATTTGAATGTGGGTGTGCGTGCCACCGCTTTTGCATGCCGGTTTTTCTTAATTTGTGTATTATATTTTCTATAGATGGATGCATACTATTGTCATTATAGGTTTATTTCTCGATTAAGCAAACTCAAATTAGCTTACATCATAGTTAATTGTTTGGTGTGCAAAAATCCAAATACAGAAATTATGGTTTCAATTCAAGAATATTTTCTCTAATGATAGATTGGATTTTAGCATAAAATTAAGCTTTTACTTTTGTTTTGTTGGATTGAATACGAGAATCAATAAGTTTTGGTTTTTTATTGGTATTACGTGCTGATGGATAGTGAGGCAATTTATTTATATCACGTTCTGCCTAATTGAGTTTGTTTATGTGTTTGGATTTAATAATATTTTTAATATTGATGTTGTAATATTTGTGAGCACTGGGTAATCCAAGCCAACCCACATTACTTGCTAACGGCGGATAATCATACTGCTTGGAGGTACTAAATACAGCTCCATGAATGGGCGAAATGAAAGTTGCTTTAATAGGAAAGATCTCTAGGAAATAATTTTCAAGTATTTAATATGTGTAAGGAAACTCATAATTACTCTTTTTTAAAATTTAATTTAAAAATATATATGGTTAAATGTTTCAACTCAATTTCAAGAGAATTTTAATTTAAATAATGAATAAACATTGGATATTTGAAATAAGGATAAAATTAGCAATCTTTCAAGAATTCATATTTTTAGGGTCTTCCATAATTTAGTATTTTGTTTCATAAATTTGTTTAACTCTATTTTTAAATTTATTTGTAGAGTTGAAATTTAATTGTCTAGGAGTATAATAGTGATTAGAACATTTTTAGTGATGATAGGAATAACATGCCAAAAAATTGATAATCACATGTTTGGCTTAGTTAGCAATAACATAAAAGCATCAATGTACCATAATCTTTAACACAATATGGCTGAATTCATAATGTTAATGGCACTCTAACCAATGCAATGGTTCATTGGTTGTATAATGAATGTCTTTTCTTTCTTATCCTTCCCATTTCATCCTCTCGTGACTTGATAATTACGAAAGGCATCTTGAGTGTGAGAGCCACAATGGAAGTGACCCTTTTGCACACATAATGGATGTGGGATGAGTATGTTTGCTATGAATCTATAATGGTTTGTTGGATACTCAACCTTCATGTATCCTCCTCTATGACATCATAATACCAAAAATATATCGTGCAAAAAAACTTAAATACATTTCATACTACCCCAATTTAGATATACCTCTTCAAATCATCCTAAAAATCATATATGATTCCAAAATCCCTCATTGAATAGAAAATGTAATCACATATCGGTTGGTTGTCTTGGTCCTTAGTAACATATAAACCCCAATATAGCATGATTCTTATGTCGATAGGGTTGATGCTATAATGAAAGTGACCCTCTTGTTAACATAATGATGTGGAATTAGTTTGTTTTCTTTCTCATTCATCCTATATCTTCTATTTTGGTTTCATAATCCCATTAAATATGTCTCTCTAATGAATCTTGGAATTTCTTCTACAACTCTAAAAATCCTTATTCAATTAAAAAATAAACCATAGTTATTGGTTGGCTTGGTCCACAAAAACATATTAAACCCAATATATCATATTCCTTATGCCAATAGTGACGATGCCATTAAAATGTGGGCCTCATACTTACAAGAATGTTTTGGGATGAATAAATTCAATTTCTCGTATATATTTCTTTACTACATCTTAGAATTTATGGTACAAATATACTTTGGTTAGTTGGCTTGGTCTGCATAGCATATATAAACCCGATATATCATGAATGCGATATAAACCCCAATATATCATGATTTTTATGCAAATAAGGATCAAATCACAATGGTGAAGTGGCTCAATTACTAAAATAATGACATCTTACAACGATATATGATTGAGTGGTTGTCGAGCGTGAGTAAGAGTTGGGCGATATTTATATAGTTTTGGGTGGCGGATTTAAGGTTTAGGGGTTCGGGCGAAGGGGTTCACACGAACTCCTTCATATCATTCTTATATCTTCCTTTTGGATTCATTATACCAAAAATATATCATGTCTAATTGTCTCTAAATACAAGCCTAACTACCCTAATTTAGATATGCCTCTTTTCAATCAAAATTCTAAACATGAAATAAGTTTTATATAAGACTTTAAATACAAATCTTGAATACATATCTAAAATTTCACGGTGAATCAAAAAGAACCACCCGGGGACAAGTATAACATAAGAAACAATGTATGAGTAAAATTAAGAAAAAGATCGTTTTTTTGTAATTTTTTTAAAAAATTTACATGTATTCTACACTCTAAATACAACATTTCGTTAGTTTGTGGAATGGATGGTTTTATCTTAGTCCACATAAATATATAAATCATGTAATATATCATAGTCTTAATGCCAATATTGGTATCACCACAATGGAAGCACCCTTTTCACTAACACTACGATTGATTTTTGTGGGATGAGTATATTTTCTTCCTTTGCATTCCCATCTCCTCCTCTATGAATTCATGATCACAAAAACAAATAACATCTACAATTTCCTCTAAATACATGTCTTACTTCCTCAAGTCAAATATGCCTCTTTAATATATCATTGAATTCTTTCAAGGATTTAAAACAAACTCATAGAATCAAAAACTTAATCTGCATTAGTTAGTTGGCTTGTTCCATAGTAACATAGAAAACTTAATATATCATGATCATTTTCCCAATAGGGGAGAGTACGCAATACAATTGGCCCTCTTAGTAATGTAACGGTTGATACTATAGTAAAAGTTTCCCTTTTACTAAAATAATGGTTAATTTATTATTTTGTTATTTTATTTTCTAACTATTACATCCTTTTCTAGTTCTTCTCATATCCTCTCGACAACTACATCATCCAAAAATATATCATGTAGAATTCCTTCTATAAGTGTCTTACTACACCACTTTAGATATGCATATGTAATACATCCTCGAATTGGATCTTATATAACTGTAAATAATACTCATGTTGCACAAACTTTCTTTAATAATTTATTCAAATTTATTTTATATTTTCATTCCATTACATGTGTGGGGATCTACAAGACTGTATTCATTAGATATTATTTTTTTAATTGTTTTTAAATTTGAATTATCACTCCTTATCTTTAAATCACCTTTGTTCTTTCCCTTTAATTATAGATGGCCATTTATAATATGATATTTTCAAATGGGAGAGTGTATTTTCACAATCTATAAATCGGATATATTTTCTACATAAAAACTATGTGTAAATATTTGAATCAATGTTTCAAATGTTATTTTATGTTTCATCTCATATTATATTGATTAACTATCCCATCTACTATTGTTATATTGATTAAATGTCCCATTAATTTCTTCCTTGTTGTTTTTGTTCTTTATTTAGATAGGGGTCTTATTTTTGGAAAGGTTTGGGAACTTGAATCCCATATTCTATTGATGAAACCATGGTTTCTTGTGTTAAACCCGGTTTCAAATACCTTTCATGTTAATCTGGTGTGGCTTCACCTATCGTATTTATACCTCCAATTTTTCTTGGAATGGTGTTTAACTATTATTGGTAACACTTTAGGGAAATGTTTGGCTATTGACCCAAAAACTGAATATTTTGAGCACACAACGTATGCTAGAATCTTGGTAGATATGGATACTTCTGCTGATTTTCTTGCCACTATTGAACTCAAAGTTGAGGATAGAATTTAGATTCAAAATCTAAGGTATGAAGGGTTTCCCTTTAGGTGTAGAACATCTTTATCACTTCGTAAGAAAACATGTTAAAGGAAGAAACTCATGGGGGGATAATTCTAATCCTAGAAACTATAGTGCCCACTCCTCTTTGACACTTATTATATTTCGATTTTGATTACTTGATTATAAACATGGATATTATCGTATCATTTTTGTTCAACATGATGTTAGATGATAGAGATATTCGAATATTGATGGATTGTGATTCATAGAATGATTTGCGTGAATTCTTAGAGGCATAGAGAAACATTTTATATTGATGATGATGATTATGTGTTGTTGGCATGTGTATTAATGACATTCGAATTCACGTCATGTTGACTATGATTTAGCATTTGAACTAATCTCGTGATCTTGTTAATATTGATAAAATTGTAGAATTGAAATGTTGTTGAAATTGTAGACAAATGATAGCATTGTTAGTCTAGATGATGAATTAATTATATGTGGATGTTTATTGATTGATGTGCATATATTTTACCTTTGATGCATTTGATGTGGCCATGAAGTGAAAGAGGTATTTTGAGACTTTACTGATTAATTATATCACAAAAATGAAAAGGGGGATTGGAGACCAACCACTTTGCATAATACTAGATGGATACAACGAAGGTCACCATTGCAACTCATGTAATGTGTTATGTTTTTTTTTTGGGGGGGTTCCCATGGGGGATAAGCTCTAATTGTGACCATGGGTATGTGTTTAATTCTTTCCCTTTTGTTTTATTTAATGTAGATTATGTGATTTAATTAATATGTAATTTATTTATTAATGTGCCTTTATTAAGTAATTTAATCATGTTATTAAGCTATATGTAACGCCACCTAAAAAAATCTCACTCGAGACCAAGAACAACCTAGGTTTAGTTAGGAAAAGTTAAGGAATTTTTATTTTTTTATGTTCCCAACAAAATTCCAGAGTCCATTACAATAGTTATCAAACATCCTACACAACACTAGGAGAGAGAAAGTCATCCCTAGCGCAAATAGATTATCTTCTTGTAGGGCGCGCGGAAGAAATTTCCTCGGGTGCGGAAGAGAGGTGCGGAAAGAAAATTTTCTTTCGGTGCGAGAGATACTCTTATTCTCCTAGGCACACAAGACGGGTGCGAAAGAGACTCATTCTCTCCCGATCAAAGCAAATCACCACCGACACGTAAAACAGATCGCATAAGAGTCTCATTTTATCATGGGCACGCAAGACGGGGCGCAAGGGGCTCATTTTCTCATGGGCCTGCAAGATGGTCACACAAAGGTCTATGGGCATGCAAGGACTCGGGTGCACAAGATGGGTGTGCAAGAGGCCTTTCCTCTTCTACAAACTTCAAAAGGCCATAACTTTTGATAGGGAACTCCGTTTTTGACAAACGAGGACTTTTCAGAAAGCTATCAACGTCCTATTTGCATAGAGACCTTAAGAATTTAATTTGGATAAATTTTTGAGCGTCATGTTTGATAAAAATATCTGCGAGGATTATAAAATGAAAATTGGTAACACCTGACTTATAAAATTTTATTCAATTCGACCTCCTTCCTTTCCCAACATGCCAAACAAACATGGAGGGTTTCTCTTAGAGGAATTTAGGATTGATTTAAAGGTATAATTTTTCTGATTAGAAATCAATTCAAAATTTCTATCCTTTAGCAGCAAAAAAAAGGTCATGATTTTGCCTTTCTTCGATTTGAGGAATTTCTTTAAAAAATTCTTAAAGTGGTTTGGTTTTTTTCGGGTTGTTTTAATCATGAAAAGTTCAATTTAATGTTTCATTTTATTGTTCCTTGCTGCGAGGGTGGTTTTGTGCATTTGAGTAAAATATTTGTGACAGTTTGAAAATTCTCTAACAGTACTACAACTTCAATTTTGATTTGATCCATTTACATTTATCCACAAAAAATTATGAATTCATTCTAATCCAATCACTACAATATTCGGTTTCCTTCAAATCATGTATTCCAAAGGAAAAGATTAATATGTTCTCTTCATACACATTCATCCAAAATTAATAAACATGCAAAAACAAATACAATTTCCAAGGTGACCTTGGTTGATTCATCAAAATTCCAAAGTGGGTGGTCTCGATCCCCCAATGTTTGTTGTGATATTTTAAACATGCAAAATAAAAATACCTCCTTCGGCTTCATGGCCATATCAGAACATCCAAATGAATATAAATATAATTTCAAGATCATCAATATATATTTGTGAATCACAACAATCATCGAGACAATCAACAGTATCACTTACAATTTCATCCACAACTATCTCATCATCAATATTAATTCAATTCTCATTTTCTAGGTCTAATCAAAATATCCAATTATCACAAGTCTAAACAACATCTATAATATAACCATGTCAAACAGTATATCAACATCAATATATAAAAATATGTCTCTAATAATCATCATGCATCATATAAGAATCAAAGTCAACAATAATCCATGATCAAACATCTAACATCATACCAAATCAAAACTATAATAATGTCCCTGATATAGTCAACAATGTCATGATCAGTATCAAAAGGTGTCAAAGGGAAGTGGGCACTACATCCCCCTCCCCTTAGACTCAACTTCCACCTAGAAGTCACCGGAATGATGTGAGAACTAAACTCATAATAAAGTAGCATCCTCCCAGTAGGCTGGACTCTCATCATATATGTCTCACTGCGCACTCGCACTCGATCAATCTCTCCTCGAAGGCCCAGGTCTTGCTATCTATAATGCGAACGGGCTCCACCATCACCTTCCCCTAATCCTACACCTACAATGAGGTCTAATCTATCACATGAGAAGTATCTACAATATATCTCATAAGGACTGAAACATGAAACAAATCACGTATGTGAGACAAGCTAGGTGGAAATGCTATATGGTAGGCTAAAGGGTCAATACGCTCCAACATCTCAAAACGACCAATGAATCTAGGAGATAACTTAGAACCTTTTCCATAATGGATAGGACTCTTATGTGGTTTGAAATGAAGGAAAACCTTCATGCCCACATCAAAACTATGGTCATTCCTATGCTGATCTACATACTTCTTCTACTTGTCTTGTGCCTCCCGTAGTCTCTGCGATCAAAACCACTGTTGCTCCATGTCTCCTGTAACAAAGCTGGTCCAAGAGAAACCATGTCCTCTAACTTGTCCCAACTAAGGGGTGTCCCGCACTCTCTCGCCATACAAATCTTGAAAAGGCGCCATGCCTAGAGAACTCGAAAACTATTATTATAGACAAACTCCACCAAGTGCAGTACTCCTCCCATCTTGACTAATGATCCATAACATACATCCCGAGCATGTCCTCTAAAATCTTATTCACCCACTTTGTCTATCCATCTGTCTCTGGGTGATATGTTATGTTGTAATTGATCTTCGTCTGAGGGCATTCTGCATGGTAGTCCAAAATGGGAACTATACAAAGGATCGCATCACAATTAATCTTCCACGAAATCTTGTGTAACTTTGATAATCTCATCCAAATAAACTGTGCCACTTTGCATGAAAGCTATATAAGTGATCTTCTCCAGGGAAAAGTGAGCCACTTTTGTAAATTTATCCACCGTGACCATGATGGCGTTGTGGTGATATCTCGTCATCGGTAGCCCAACAACAAATTCCATAGAAATGGTTTCCCACTTCCACTTCGATATAGAATGAGGAAAGAGAAGGCCGGTTGGATGGTGGTGCTTGGCCATCACTTTCTGCACTCTAAAAATCATGACACAAATTGAGCCACGTATTTATGAAGTCCTCTCCAGTGATACAACTATCTCAAAGTAGCATACATCTTCTTCATCCCATGATGGGCTGAATAGGGTACACGATGTGCCTCTGTTAGAATATCCTTCCTCAAGCCTCATCACTTTGGGAACATAAATCCAACATCTATTCCTAAGAATTCTATTTGCATCTAATGAGAAACCATCAAACTTCCCTCAAGGGGTCTCTGGGACTTGATCTCCACTCTTGTTGCAATGTAGAAGCTGTCAAGAGGAAGTTCTTTATAGAATCCTGCTCTATAAATCGCCTTGCTTGAAGTGGAAATAACCACATGTCTCCATCTGTTGAGAGCATCTGTAACCACATTCTCCTTCCCCTACATATGTTATATCTCCATATCATACTCACAAATAAACTCCATCCAATGCCGCTGACGAGCATTAAGATTGGGATGCATGAATAGGTGGCGAAGACTCAAGTGATCAGTCCTGAGTGTGAATCTCTAACCAAGAAGAAAGTGTCTCCATCGAACCAAGGTGTGCACAACTTCCATAAGCTCAAGATCATGAGTCAGATAATTAAGCTCATAATCTTTGAGTTTTCGAGACTCAAAGGCCACTACTCTGCCCTCCTACATCAAAACACCTCCAAGTCCTACCAAAGAAGCATTCGTGCATACAAAAAAAACATCCTATGGATCCGACACTACAAGAATGGGTGTTTTCATGAGGAACTCCTTGAAAGTTTTGAACGCCTACTCACATCTTTACGGGAAAAAAACTTCTTCCCTTTCCGTTGAAGGGAAGTGATGGGGTGACAATCGAGAGAAGTCCTAAAAAAATCTCCGGTAGTAACCTACTAACCCCATGAAGTTGCGCACCTCTGTCACACTAGTGTGTGTTATCCAATCCATAATGGCTCTAATCTTGGAAGGATCGACTGTGATACCTTCCCTAGAAATGATGTGGCCCAAATATTGTACCTCTGTTTGAAAGAATGCACACTTCTCCAAGTTCTTGTAAAGTTGTTGCTCACATAATATTGTACCTTTGTCTCGAAGAGCCGGTGAAGGTACCCTTCGTGCTCCTCACGCATGCATGAGTAAATCAAAATGTCATCAAGGAAGATGAGCATGAAGTGATATAAGAAAGTCCTGAATACCCTATTCATAAAACTCATAAATATCACGGGGTCATTCGTCAAACCAAAAGGCACCACTTTGTGAACTCATAGTGCCCATATATCATATGAAAAGTATTCTTATGAATGTCTACCTCTCAGTAATCCTCGGATGATGATATCGACTTAAGATCAATCTTAGAGAAAATTATGGCTCCCTTCATCTGATCAAACAAATCATCAATGTGTGGAAGGGGATAATGATTCCTAATTGTTACCTTGTTTAGCTGCAAGCAATCAATACACAACCGCAAGGATCCATCCTTCTTATTTACAAAAATCACCAGGTGCACCCCAAGGGGATACACTAGGATGGATTACGCCTTTCTCCAAAATGCCCTCCAGCTGAAACTTCTCACGATCTCTCGTGTGGTCATTTGATAAGGTGCTCATGAAATAGGCTCGATCCCGAAACCGATCTATATGAAAATGAATCTCATGTGGGGATGGGAACCCCCGTAGCTCCCCTCTAAAGACATTAGAAAACTCTCTCAAAATGGGATGGTTATCTAGTGATGGTCCACTAGACCCATCCTCGATCGATCACTTGACCGTGACAAACATCTCGACAACCTCGTTGAAGACACCGCTTGACTACATAAGCAGAGATGGTGCAAATGGAAACAAGTCTCGACCCCTATGATCACTAACTCAACTCCTATATCATCCGAACAATATATAGTCTTATGGTAACAATCCACTTTGGCTCTATGTGAAGATAACCAATCCATGCCCAAGATGAATCCATACAAGCCCAAAGGAAGGATATGAAGATTTGAGGTAGTGGTGAAAGGTCCCAAATCCACTACACACTCCTTAACTAAGGAGTCCACTAAGATCTTGGCTCCCAAAGCCATCTCAACATCCCAACTAAGACCCTACCTAACTGTCACCAGCCTACATTGCTCTACTAAAGATGGTGCAATAAAAGAATCTGAAGAACCAAAATCAAACAAAATAGAGGTAGGAATACCACCAATGCTACCTGTGGTCTCAATAATTGTACTCTGATGCTCACCCAGGTTGGTTCTCGACTACTACATAGATCTGATGACTGCATCCCATGTCATCAATGGTAGGCTCTAATATATGTGTGTCAACACCGCAACCAAAACAACCGCCTGATCCTCTCCCATGTGTAGCAAGTCCGGTCGGTACTGGAGGTATGTGGTGTGGATCCTGATGATTCGGCTACAGGACTATTGAGGTCTCTATTGGTGAGCTCCTATTGACCGAGCTCTAGGTGTGTCCTATGTCCTAATGGCACCCTTAGGAGGTGGCCCCATACTCGACCCTCTCGTGCATCAAATCTCTATGGAGGTCTATAAGGTGGGTGAGACTGCTGCTATAAATGTGGTCTAAAAGATGATTGTACTGAACCCTATCCACCGTGAGGAGGAGGTACTGACCCCCTCGATTTTTTGTCCTACATCTACTATATATGGCTTCGGACTCAGTCTCTAGCTTGCTGGGTCTTCCCCCGAGTATCCTCTACTATATAGGACTTCTCAATGGCCTCAGCTAAATTCTATGGATAATGGATCTGAATTGCACCTCCAATGTCAATATTCAGGCCCCGGATGAATTTGTGGATCCATACTTGCTCGCTCTCTGCATGTACTCAACATACTGTGTAGATCCACAAATCTACTCTCATACTCTAATCTTGTAAGAGATCTCTCGTTAGAGGTAAAGAAACTCATCTATCCTCTGCTGTGTGAACCTTCATGACAAATATCTACTCCTGAAATGCTCCTCAAAGAGCTCCCAGGTAACTATCTCTAAATCAACATGGAGCTTCTTCTCCTCTGTCCTCCACCACACACCTACTCCGTTTCTCAGTAGATGGATCGCAACACGAGCTTTTGTGTAGCTAGAACGAGAGAAGATCTAAAAGCATTCGCTCAAGCTCACCAACTAGGCCTTTACCTAAAATCCACCTACGTCACCAAAATAATGTGATGGCCGTAGCTTCAGGATCTCCCTGATGTGGTCTAAAGCTATAGTCTGATGACCCCTAGGCCTCCATGCATGCTTATCTCTAAGCCTAGGGCTCTAAACCTATCTCTATGTCTTAAAACTCGGTCTCCCTATCCCCTCTATGGTGACTCTGCTCTGATTGAATCCATGTGGGAGTGTTCTCCCTTATGCTCCTTGTTATGCTGAGGAAATGCACGAGCCTCGATGGATGTCACCCTATCATGTCCACCCGAAAATGCTCCTATGGTCCCTCCATGTACTACGGCATTAAAAATCCTAAAGTGTCTGTAAAATCTGTGGTAGGATAGCTACTATAGCATGATCTAGTGGTTGTAAGTCTAGGTCTATGTGAAATGACCCCTCATCTTGTCTCGTGCCTCTGCGTATAGACCAAGGTGATAATTAGTTCATTATTTCTAGGATTTATTCAATTTTCCAGGTCACTAAAAATTCAATTTCAAACAAAGTTGTTCTCTAGATTTAAAAGTGTGCTAGGTTTAATATTGTACTAGGTTTAAATTTTGTGTCTCAAGTTTTCTAGTGTTCCCAAGGGTCCAAGCTTTTGAACCCATAGCTCTGATACCAAGTGTAACACCACCTAAAAAATCCACTTGAGACCAAGAACAACCTAGGTTTAGTTAGGAAAAGTTAAGGATTTTTTTTTTAAAGTTTAAGTGTTCCCAACAAAATTCCAGAGTCCATTACAACAGTTATCCAACATCCTACACAACCCTAGGAGAGAGGAAGTCATCCCTAACGCAGATAGATTATCTTCTTGCGGGGCACATGGAAGAAATTTCCCCGAGGGTGGAAGAGAAGCATGGAAATAAAATTTTCTTTTGGGAGTGGAAGACGAGGCACGAGAGAAATTCTTATTCTCTCGGGTGTGCAAGACAAGCGCGCAAGAGACTCATTCTCTCTTGGGTATGTAAACGGGCCCGATGCACAAGACAAGTGCGCCAAATTCTCATTTTATCATGGGCATGCAAGACGGGCATGTAAGGGGCTCATTTTCTCATGGGCATAAAAGACATGCATGCAAGGGTCTCTAAAGAACGCAAGACATGTGCGCAAGGGGGCACTTTAAGCGCGCAAGAGGCCTTTCCTCTTCTACGAACTTCAAATGGCTATAACTTTTGATAGGGAACTCTGTTTTTGGCAAATGAGGACTTTTCAGAAATCTATCGATGTCCTATTTGCACAAATACCTTAAGAAATAAATTTAGATAGAGGATTTAGGGTCATGCTTGAGAAAAAAGCTCTGCAGGCTTATAAAATGAAAATTGGTACACCCGACTTATAAAATTTTGTTCAATTCGACCTCCTTCCTTTCCCAACATGCCAAATAGACATGGAGGGTTTCTCTTAGAGGAATTTAGGATGGATTGCAAGGTATAAATTTTTTGATTAAAAATCAATTTTAAATATCTATTCTTTAGTAGCAAAAAGACTATGCAGTTTTACCTTTGTTCGATTTGAAGGGATTTCTTTAAAAATTTCTTAAGTGGTTTAGTTTCTTTGGGATCGTTTTAATCATGATAAGTTCAATTTATTGTTTCATTTTATTGTTCCTTGCTGCGGGGTCGTATTGTACATTTGAGTAAAATATTTGCCAGTTTGAAAATTCTCTAACAGAGTTCTACAACTTCAATTTTGATTTGATCCATTTACATTTACCCACATAAATTTATGAATTCATTCTAATCCAATCACTACAATATTTTGTTTCCTTCAAATCATGTATTCCAAAGGAAAAGAGTAATATATTCTCTTCATACGTATTCCCTTTTCAATTTTCCAAACAGAGATTTCAAATACAATGCAAACATAGATTTCCAATGAAGACAATATCATCTTAACAACTAAATAACTTCTATTGACTTGTATGATTCTTTTACAACTTTCTTTTCCATTGATCAAATACAGTTTACAAAGATATAAACATTTCTTTTCTTTCATCCAAAATAGAAAATAGAGTACATCTCTTTCACATTTCGAATTACAACTTCCATAACCAATACAAAACATCTTTCATTACAAAATAAATACATGTTCATCCACTTCAAAGTGGGAAAGGGTTACAATAAATAATAATCTCAACAAGGATTTGTCAAATTGTCTTTTCCTTTACTCCAGAACAACATGCGAGATCACCATTCTTTAATTTGATCACAACAAAGGGAGGGGAAAGGCAACACTCTCCACCCAACCAAGACATCCAATGAAACGAGAAGCCATCCATCTTCATTGGCCCCCGAGCCCCAACCACAATGCAATAAGAAATGTGTTTCACCTCATGGAAACAACAACAGCTTCCACAAACACATAGGTAATTTTTCACTTGCAATTTTCACATTGAAAAACAAAGTCCAAAATAGAACAATGCAGTTTTACAACCACAAGATAAAAAAAAAACAACACTCAAGCTTCATCAAGCAAGCCAAAGAAGCAAGAAACTATGGGGGATGCTACTTATGCCTCCCAAAGGGAAATGGGTATCACCACCGAGAAAAAACCACCAAAATATAACATTTCAAATCCCTGACATGCCCTTATGCCTTCCCCAAGTACCCCTTATTCCTCACATTTCCTTATGCCTCCCCAACCTCTTATGGCACCCCATAACAAGTAAAGAAATGCAAGCTATTTCTTTGTAAGGTGGAACCCAAATCCCAACTCCCTCCACACTTATACCTTCCAAAACACTTATGCCTCCCATAAAATAAACCCCTTAGTCTTCTCCTACACCATTCCTAGGCCATCTACCCAACAGCCCACAATCAATAACAAACATTAAACCATTTACATATTCATAAAAAAAAAAGAGTATTTCAAGAGCCAAGATCCTACCTCTCCATGATGGAGTTTGTTTCAAGATTCAAAACAACAATCTTTCAAATGCAAAAGAGTCCAATATCAACAATCCATAAGCATGTAAAAATGTCCAACCTTGTCCAAAAGAAAGATATCTCAAAACCAAAAGAAGTCTCCCAAAATGAAGTGATAAAAGTGAAGCAACCCAAAAACAAGCTAAGGAATTTTAATTAATAGAAGAGGGAGGGAAAGAGGATGAGGTGGATCCATGTAGGATGCCACTTCACACATCCTCAACTCCAACACAAAAGTCAAATTCATTCTCCAATGCATAATCAATAGGTGGGTGAATAATATGACAGTTTTACTTACACACTCAAATCAAGCCCACACCCCATAAGGACTGAAATTAAAAACATCAAGGAAGTGCAATTAAAACATGTAACTTGAATTACAAAAATCCATAAAGAAGGTCTAAAATTAACTCTCCAACAATAGGTAAGGTTGGTAAATAAATTTAAGAGGTGTCGTACAAGTTTAACTTGTCCAACAAGCCTCCAAAATCAGCCTCTAAGGAAAAATTAGAGTTTCCAAGAAGGTGGAGTGTTTCATGCTCCAAAACAACTTACAAGTCTCTTACACATTGTTTACGCATTACTTACAACATTTTAATTCAATGCCAACAACTCTATTAATTAATTTTTTTGACATATTTTGGTTAATTAACTTAACAACATGATTACTCACAATATTACACACCATTTAATAAATAAAGAAAAGGGGTCAAAGCACCACAAAATAACCACATGCAAACATTAACAAAGGGACCAAATAAAAGAAAATACATAAAATCCCTTGGTCACATTTAAAGGTGATCCCACCCATGGAAATCCCTAATAAAAAAATACACAAACAAATACAACAGCTAGGTGACCTTGTTGAATTCATATAGAATTCCAAAGTGGTTGGTCTCCAATCCCCCAATGTTTGTTGTGATATTTTAAACATGCAAAATAAAAATACCTCCTTCGGCCTCATGGCCATATCATAACATCCAAATGAATATAAATATAATTTCAAGATCATCAATATATATGTGAATCACAACAATCATCAAGATAATCAACTGTATCACTTACAATTTCATCCACAACTATATCATCATCAATATTAATTCAATTCTCATTTTATAGGACTAATCAAAATATCCAATTATCACAAGTCCAAAAAACATCTATAATATAACCACATCAAACAAAGTATATCAACATCAATATAAAAAAATATGTCTCTAATAATCATCATGCATCATATAAGAATCAAATTCACCAATAATCCATGATCGAACATCTAACATCATACCAAATCAAAACTATAATAATGTCCTTGATATAGTCAATAGTGTCATGATCAGTATCAAAAGGTGTCAAAGGAAAGTGGGCACTACTCTATATGGGAATTTAACAAAAGGAGTCATTTATTAGAGTTGTTGGTATTTTGAACTATGTGTTTTTCATTGAGTGTAAGTGACTTTGAATGTTGTACACTCTTCCTTACCTTGGAATTTCGGATTTGGGCTTGAGGGCCATTTTTGGAGGCTTGTGGGACAAGCTAAGCTTGTCTCATGCCTCTTAATTTCATACCAACCCTACCTATGGATTGTGGGGTATAAAATAGACCCCATTGTGTTTTGTAAGACAAAAACAGACATTTAATGAAGTTTTTTACGTGGCTTTTAAATTTTTCCTTAGGGGTTGTGGGTTTGGTTGTATGTATAAGAGGCTTGTCATTCCTCTTAACCACCTATTTATTGTGCATTGGGGTTAAGGTTTGACTTGTGATGTGGAGTTGAAAATTAGTGATGTGGCATCTTACATGGAGCCAACTCACCCTCCTCTTCCCTTTTTCTATATATGTAAGTGTTATCCAAAATTCACCCCTCAAGGTAATTTTGATAACATGCATCAAATTCTTTAGTCCCAAGAAATTATATTGATTCAAGGCAAAAAATCATGTTTCTGGGGTCCCCTCGGCTTCTTTCTAACTCTCTTGTCCAAGAAGAAAACCTAGCAAGTTTTAAAAAATGTGAAAAAATTGCAAAAGCCAAGCTTGGTGCCAAAATATAGAGAAAATCGGCTAAGTCTTGTCCTAGGTGGTCCTTGGGACAGTTGGGACGCCGGACCACGAATCGGCCAAAAATCCACCAGGCGGTCTGTGCAGCATTTGGGACAGTTGGGACGTCGGACGCGCGGGACGCGAAAAGGCGAACCGCCGAAAAGTGGAAAAAATCGACTAAGTGTTGTTTTCGCGCAATTTGGGACAGTGGGCCAAAGGTACGTGTGGGATGCGAACCGGCCGAAAATTCGAAGGAAAGTTTGGGACATCCAGGCCAAAGGTACATGCGGGACATGAGGGACGTGAAAATCCGAACCGGCCAAGAGAAAAAATTGTCAAGTTTGGGACATCTGGGACAAAAGTACGCGGAGGACGTGGACCGGCCGATTCGGCTAAAACATGAGACTTTCGTCCAAGGCAGTTTGGGAAATCAAGGCCAAAAGTACGCGGGGGACACGAAAAGCCAAAGCGGCCGAAGGCAAAGAAGAAAAGTCAACGTTTGACCCATGAAACTTCAAACGGCCATAACTTTTGACTCCGAGCTTCGATTTTCACAAAATTAGACTTTCTAGAATGAGCACGACAAATGATTTTTTTAATGAGCGTAGATATATTTAAATAAAAGAAACATATTCGGCCTTAGTCAGTTAATGCTCATTCCCGTCAAATGACAAAAACGCCCGCTGCACCCAAAATAGCCGCCCACACTCGAAGGCCATAACTTTTGATTTCTCAACGAAATCGCATAAAATTGGTACCGTTGGAATCATGGATCCAAGCCCAATGCACAAAATAAAGAAATTCAAGATTTGTGAGATATTGATAGAGATTTTTATAAAACGTGGCCGAGTTCATAACAAAGTGTTTCATTTGGTAGTTGGAGTGCAATTAAGAGGCATGGTCATCATTCTTTCTCTCTTTGCAGCACACAGGGACAGTATGGGGAGCCTTTTTCAAGTAATATATAATCATTTTACTCCATTTAATGCCTCTTACAAGTGGTTGAAGGACAGATTTCGGGATTTCCATTTTCCCTTCTCTTTCCCTTCTCATTTTTCTATAAATTGGAGTGTTGGGCTCATTGTAAAAGGGGGAGTTTTCGATAGAAAAGCCTCACAAAATTTCTTTGTGAAGCCAATGTGCTTTGTAGGCCCTTGTAGTGGACTCCTTGCATGGTGATCCAGGCCCTTATCTTGTAATAGATTGAACTGTGCATATCATGAAGCAATAAAATATCAGTTTGTGGATATATCTTCCCCTGCTGTGTTTTCTTGCATTCTTCTTGCCCCTTTAATCTTTCTACAAGAATATTGTGTCTATTATTATGTTCTTGCAGGGATCCATTATCATTGTGTATGCTTGGAATATTGTTGTGAATGCATTTTGCTAGATTATGGAGAACTTGTCATCACCTCTTCTAGTGTGTACTTTGCCTCTCGTATTTCACATTTTGGAGACTACTCTCACACCCTCCTTTTCTGGTGTATCACCGCTTTAGTGTAGGCTTTCATTTTATGCATTCTCTCTCTCCTGGTCCCTTGGAAATTTAGATTAGAATAGTTAGTTTCCCCTGCATTAGAGTAGATTGTGGCAGGTAGTTTAGGAGCAAGAACCAACTTTCTCTGGAGGTCTATCTCAAGTAGCAAGTCCCACAACTTAGAGATAGTACCCATGTTATCCAATCACACCGTGAGTTCAAGTATATGCACTTGTATAAACACAGGGTGCTGTGATTTGGTGATAACAGTTCTGGCACACCCGGTGGGACCTTAGAGGTCTTTACTTTCATTACAACAAGATTGATGTGCACTTGTTGTAAGTTCCAGCTTTGAAGGAGCTTTAAAATCACACATCTGGCGACTCCAAAAGAGGCATAATCCACTGGTTTCTGCAGTCCAAGCCTGGAAAATTTATGAGAAGAATACAGACCAGGTCAAGAACTAGGGAGGAAGGATTGTTTGTTTATCTACACCTATCTCTAGGTAGAGAAAGAAGGGGAAGAAGAGCTCAAAGATCTCCATCTCCACCTAATAGAACTTTGTCTACACCTCCACCTGGTAGACCTTTTCTCGCATCAACAAGGGTTCTCAGGCCAATCAGAATGGCACAACCACTAAATCCCTTTGTCAATTTCACTGGCAGCAGCCCACTTGCCCTCAATGCATAGAATCCAGTTCCAATTGTAGCATTGAAGAACATTCCATTTTTCACTGGAGAAAATCATACCACTCCTGGTGATCATGTCAAAGACATTGCTAACGTCTGTGCAATCCATGAGATAAATGAAATGGATGTGGTTGTCAAATTGCTGGCATCTTCATTCAAAGGGAAGGCATTGCAATGGTTTAGGAGCCTTGAGCTGGTTCTATCACAAATTGGAATCAGTTATGCATAGTTCTCCATGAGCAGTTTGGGGAAAAGGGAGACAATTTGTCTCTACTAGAACAATTGACAACTATCAAGAGAGCCCCCAATGAGTAGCTGACTGACTTCAACTTCAGATTTCAAAGGTCTTGGGATAGGATTCCAGTGGCAGTCAGGCCAACAGCAGAAGGTGCTTTTCTATATTACCTTAAAGCTTTGAATTCTGATATTTCTATGTTAATTCAATCTATGGGAGGCACAACCTTACCTGCTGCTTATAGCATTGCCATTAGAGCCGAAAACTGTCTTATTCAAGCTGGTAAACTAGCTCCTAGGCCTCCCATGCCCTTGTATCCAAACTTAGAAAATCCAAGCACTAGTCAAGCACCCACTTTGGCTCCTATTCCCACCCCTAGAAATCAAAGTTCAAATGAGACTTCTACTTCATCCTCTAGTGCTTCAAATGAACTCCAAGAGGTCATGAAACAATTGCAAAATTTGGGAAATGAGCTGGTTACTATCAAAAGACAGCAAGCTCAAAGTGCTAGACCGTATCAGCCTCAAGCACAGTACCAGGCTAGGCCCCCATACCAACAAAATAGGTCACCAACTCAGGCTGCAAATCAAAATCAAAGCCAAGTAAGGCCTCCCGCTAATAGACCATTTCAGCCCTATAACCCTAATGTCGTATCTTCTTCTAAAGCATTAGTGCCAGTCCAAAATAACATGGCCCAAGAATATGATTGGTGTTTCCCATGTAGTCAGCCACATAACCAATCAATGTGCTTTAACGGTGCATTAAATCAAGCTCTGATGGTGCAAACCATCAGTGGGTCGCAAGAGTCCAACCACGAAGAGGATCAGCAGCAAGAAGCACCTCAGCAAGGAACATCTCCGAATGAAACTACTCTTGTCAATTGGCAGGCTGAAGATTTCTGTGGTATGAATCAAATACCCTCTCAAAGTGTTGCAGCCAACACAAGGTCAAAGAGGAGAAATTTGGGTGAAGAACAACCATTAGCCCCAAGTAATTCACGACCTTCTGTCACTCCACAAACTATTGGCAAACAAAATGCAATCCCAAGCATGCAAGGATTGCCTAAAATAGCCCCTAGGCCAACTCAAATGCCAGTTGCTGCTGCCCATGTGCAAGGAATGAATGTGCAGGCCAAGGGACAATAGAGGGATACTTCATCTCCATTCAATATCATTGATCAGATGAAGAAGACAAATGTAAACATATCAATGTGGGAATCACTATCTATCCCAGGACAAAGAGATTTGCTACAAGCTGCCATGAAGGACTAGTCAACTTCAAATCAACAGGTCCAAATGCAAGAGAAGGTACTCACAAATGCTGCCCAGCCTGAAGGAAATCATGGAGGACAACAAGGTAAAATGTTGAAGCCCCTCCTTTTTATGTCTCATTAATCATTGGAAACCAATTGGTTCATAATTGCATGATTTATTCCGGGGCAAGTAGCTCAGTGATGCCCAAGCAAATAGCTGATCAACTAGGGCTTCAATATGAAGTCATCTCCAAGGGTGTAGTGCAATTAGATGGGACAAGCAAGTGACAACGGTTGGAGTAATCAAAGGTTTGAGCCTCACACTGCATGCATGTCCCAACGTAATAGTGTTACAAGATGTGTCAGTCATAGACCTGCCACCACTCTTTGCATTGTGCTTGTCAAGAGACTTCACTGCTAAAATTGGAGGCTATCTTTCGGCGGATTGGTCACACATGTTGTTTAGAACAAGGTATGGAACTAAGGCCACAATCAGATCTGAACCTATCGCAAACTTTCACATTGAGCCTTACACTCCAAGCCAAATCAATACCAACTGTTCAGCGTTTGATCAAGAAGATTATCCAAGCACTGATGAAGCTGACACCAAGGTTGGAAGCATCCCAGATTTGACTCTTGATGAATGGGCAAGCAAGGTGCATGCTTTTGATCCTTATCAAGAAATAGAAGAATCTGAGCTAGGAGTTTATTGTTTACATGAAGAGAATCAACCTCTCCCTAGCATCACCAAGCCAGATCATAAAGACAAGAATGAAGTATGGCAATTGTTCTTTGATGGGTCAAGGAGTAGACAAGGTGCAGGAGGAGGAGCTATGCTCATTTCACCGCAAGGTATAAGGTATTACTCAGCCTTCCGTTTCCAGTTTTCCTGTTCAAACAACACAGCTGAGTATGAAGCCTTAATTCATGGATTGCACTGGGCAAAGAAGAAATGCATCAAGAATTTACAAGTATTTGGTGATAGTGAGCTGATCGTAAACCAAGTCAAAGGAAAAAATGCTGCCAAAAATGATCTGTTGAAGAACTACAAAAATCGGGTATGGGATCTCATTGAAGATTTTGAAGCTTTTAGCATCAATTCCATCCCAAGAAAAAGAATGAAGCCGCTGACAGGCTGGCAGCAATTGGGGCTGCATTTGATGTTGTAGAAAATATCAAAAGTGAGAAAACTCAGCCTCATATCAAATTTGTTGTGAGACCAGCTATTCCGGATAACAATACAAGTTGGCAAGTCTTCGAGAATGATCAGCAGATTGTTAATTTCCTGCAAGAAGAAGCTGAGTTCTCCATGAGAAATCAAGACAAGCTGGAGCAGCAGTATGGTGACCAAGTGGTGCAGCTGAGAACTAACAAATTACCAAAAGGCCTCATAACCTTAGAGTCAATCTTCAACCCGAATGATCAGTTCCGGAAGGAGAAAGTGAACATTCAAGTAAAGGGTGAAGATTCAGAACCTATCTTAGTAGATGAAGGCAAGACATTGCAAATTGGCAAAGTAAGTACTCCACAAGAGAAATCTGATTTTGTTCAGCTTTGTCAAGAATTCCCAGATGTCTTCGCTTGGACTTACAAAGATTTAAGAGGTTTCAACCCAAAGTTGGCACAACATACTATTGAGCTAGATCCGAATCCAAGCCTGTCAGGCAAAAGCAAAGGCCAGTAAATCCTCATATCAAACCTCTCATGAGAAAAGAGTTAAGCAAGCTCATTGAGGCCAGTATCATCTTCCCCATCAAACACTCAAGTTGGGTTGCAAACTTGGTGCCGTAAGAAAGAGAAATGGAGAAATAAGATTGTGTGTGGACTTTCACGATCTAAATAGAGCATCACTCAAAGATCATTATCCGCTTCCATCAATGGAACAAATATTGCAGGTTGTAGCTGGTTCAGAAAGGTTTTCATTGCTAGATGGATATTCAGGCTATAATCAGATAATGGTGAAAGAAGAAGATCAATTCAAGACGGCCTTCACTACAAAATGGGGCACGTATGCTTACAAGAAGATGCCATTTGGACTGTCAAATGCCGGAGCAACATTTCAGCGAGCTATGGATATGGCATTCAAAGGCTTAATCAACAATATAGTGCTGGTATACCTAGATGATATCACTGTCTTCTCAAAGAATGCAGCAGACCATCTCTTTCACCTCAGACAAGTGTTTCAGAGGTGTAGAAGGTTCGGAGTGTCGTTGAATCCAAAGAAATGTATATTCTTGGCACACGAGGGCAAATTGTTGGGCCACATTGTCTCTAGGGAAGGGCTAACAATTGATCCTGAAAGGGTTGAAGCCATCCGAACGCTTCCATTGCCACACCACAAGAAATCTCTTCAAAGCTTCTTAGGAAGGATAAACTTTGTCCGCAGATTTGTGCCTAATTTTGCCACTCTTGTGAAGCCTCTAACAATGATGTTGAAGAAGAGTCTGGCATTCAAATGGACAGCAGAAGGCAAAGAGAGTTTTGAAAACATCAAGCATGCAATATCACAAGCTCCAACTCTTATCAACCCAGACTTTTCAAAGGACTTCATGTTGTATGCATTTGGAGGATCAGACACAATCTCAGCTATCTTGACACAAATTGAATAGAGAAGGTTCAAACAGCCCATAGCATTCTTCACCAAACCTTGGAAGATTACGAAATAAAGTATTCTTTCATCAAAAGCATGTCCTTGCTTGTCATCGAGCTTGAAGAAGTTCAGACATTTGGTCTCAAACAATAAGATTCAACTGCTGGTGTCTCATGCTGGTGTCAAGGACTTCCTCCTAAACAAGGATTTAAATGAGAAGAGAGCAGGTTGGATCACTCGGGTGATGGAATATGATATTGAAATCAAAGTGACCAAGCTAGTTCGTGGCAAAGGCTTGTGTGAGCAGCTCGCTTCCAAACAACCAGATGAGTCAAAAAGTGAAGAGGATGTTGTCTTGCTACTACAGAATGATCAAGAACAACCAGCTGATGATGCACTCATTCCATGTTGGACTCAAGACTTGGTGCATTACCTCCAAACAGGCTTGTGCCCTCCAGAAGTGAGCAAGGCAAAGAGGAGATACTTTAGATTACAAGCTATCCCGTATGTACTCATTAATGGTATCTTGTTCAAGAAAGACATCCATGGTGTTCTATTAAGATGCATTGGAACAGGTCAAGTTGAGAAGATCTTGCACGAGTTCCATGACGGGGAAGCAGGAGGCCACTTTGCTCCACGAGTGACAACTCTCAAAATCATGAAAGCTGGTTACTATTGGCCTACTGTGTTCAATGATTGCTACTCATGGGTCAAGAAATGCAGGAAATGTGCATTCTTCACGGGAAAGAAAGGTTAAGCAGCGCGCCCCCCTTCGTCCAATTTCAGAAATCAGCCATTCATGCAATGGGGATTGACTTCATCAAGGGTTATCAATCCCAATTCAAGTCAAGGTCACAAGTGGATACTTGCAAAGAATGGACTATTTCACCAAGTGGACCAAGCAAGCAGGCACTAAAGGAGGCAAATGAATCCAATATCTTAGATTTCTATGAAGGGATAGTCACGAGGTTTGGTGCCCCTGCCACTATCATATCTGATAATGCATTGGCATTCCTTGGCACAAAGATCACTAAATGGGCTGTCAAGAATTGTGTGTATCTCAGCACTTCATCAAACTATTACCCTCAAGGTAATGGCCAAGCCGAGTCTACAAACAAGAACCTACTAAGAATCATCAGAAGGACTCTAGATGAAAATCAAAGAACTTGGCACGCAAAGCTCAAATCAGCCCTATGGGCTGATAGGATCACACCCAAGAGGTCTACAGGAAGCTCTCCATACAAGCTTGTGTATGGGAAAGAAGCAGTTCTACCTATATCACTTGAGTTGCCAGCATTGGAGCTCATGAAACAGTTGGAACTAGCTGAGTTTGAACCTATGGAAATCAGGTATGCAGAGCTGATGGAATTAGAAGAGACAAGAGAGCACGCAATGCAGACCATAGAAAAGGATAAAGCATTGGTCAAAAAGAGTTTTGACAAGAAAGCTAAGGCCAGGATATTACAAACTGGAGATTTGGTACTGAAGTGGGATGCTGATCGTGCAAAACCGGGAAAGCACTCCAAGTTTGATGCCATCTGGAGTGGCCCATACATGATCATTGAATGCAAAGGTAGCAATGCTTTCCGACTGGCTAAGTTGGATGGTGAAGAATTGCAGATTCCGGTCAATGGGATCTATCTCAAACGTTGCTACTAGAAAGATAGATTTTCACCCTTGTAAATATTAATTTAGAATTTCCATTCCTCTAAGTGCTTATGCACATTGTACTGCTGTTAGAGTAGTTTTTATTTCCCTAAGTGCTTGTGCACATGTCCTATTGCTTCTAGTATGTGCATGTTTGCAGTTCATCAAGCTCCTGGAAAAGAATTGCAGCCACAGAAAACCAGCTCAACAAATGTTTCAATGGCTCAAGGACACAGGTTTTCAAATTTTAGATCAGCTGAGAGGTTATCAAACAGACTCCATGCCCAATGGATTGCTACAAGCAACTGGCCGTTCTTCATCTAGGCAGGCAGATGACCCCACTTGAGTCGCCAAAATTGTTATCCAAAATTCACCCCTCAAGGTAATTTTGATAACATGCATCAAATTCTTTAGTCCCAAGAAATTATATTGATTCAAGGCAAAAATCATGTTTCTGGGGTCCCCTCGGCTTCTTTCTAACTCTCCTGTCCAAGAAGAAAACCAACAAGTTTTAAAAATGTGAAAAAATTGCAAAAGCCAAGCTTGGTGCCAAAATACAGAGAAAATCGGCTAAGTCTTGTCCTAGGCGGTCCTTGGGACAGTTGGGACGCCTGAGACGAATCATCCGAAAAGCCGCCAAAAGTGCCGTCAAGCAGCATTTGGGGATGATTGGGACGTCGGGACGCGGGGGCGAAAAGGCGAACCAGCCGAAAAGTGGAAAAAATTGACTAAGTGTTGTTTTCGCACAGTTTGGGACAGCCGGGCCAAAGGTACGCGTGGGACGCAAACCGGCCAAAAAGTTGAAGGACAGTTTGGGACATCCGGGCCAAAGGTACGCGCGGGACACGAGGGACGTGAAAATCCGAACCGGCCGAGAGAAAAAATTGTCAAGTTTGGGACATCTGGGACAAAAGTACGTGGAGGACGCGAACCGGCATTCGCTTCAAAACATGAGACTTTCGTCCAAGGTAGTTTGGGACATCCGGGCCAAAAGTACGCGTGGGACGCGAAAAGCCGAAGCGGCCGAAGGCAAAGAAGAAAAGTCAACGTTTGACCCGTGAAACTTCAAACGGCCATAACTTTTGACTCCGAGCTCCGATTTTCACAAAATTGGACTTTCTAGAACGAGCAACGCCAAAAAAAATGATTTCTTATTTTTAATGAGGGTAGATATATTTAAATAAAAGAAACATATTCGGCTCCAGTCAGTTAATGCTCATTCCCATCAAATGACAGAAAACGCCCGCTGCACCCAAATAGCTGCCCACACTCAGAAGGCCATAACTTTTGCATTTCTCAACAAAATCACACAAAATTGGTACCGTTGGAATCATGGCTCCGATCCCAACACATAGAAATAAAGAAATTATAGATTTGGTGAGAGATCGATGGAGATTTTTTATAAAATGTGGCCGGGTTCATAACAAAGTTTTTCATTTGGTGGTCGGGAGTGCAATTAAGAGGCATGGTCATCATTCTTTCTCTCGCTACAGACACTGGGATAGTATGGGAGCCTTTTTCAAGTAATATATAATCATTTTACTCCATTTAATGCCTCTTACAAGTGGTTTTAAGGACATATTTTGATATTTCCATTTTCCCTTCTCTTTCCCTTCTCATTTTTCTATAAATTGGAGTGTTGGGCTCATTGTAAAAGGGAGGAGTTTTTCAGATAGCAAAGCTCTATCAAAATTGCTTTGTGAAGCCAATGTGCTATAGGCCCTTGTAGTGGACTCCTTGCATGGTGATCCAGGCCCTTATCTTGTAATAGATTGAACTGTGCATATCATGAAGCAATAAAATATCAGTTTGTGGATATATCTTCCCCTGCTGTGTTTTCTTGCATTCTTCTTGCCCCTTTAATCTTTCTACAAGAATATTGTGTCTATTATTATGTTCTTGCAGGGATCCATTATCATTGTGTATGCTTGGAATATCGTTGTGAATGCATTTTGCTAGATTATGGAGAACTGTCATCACCTCTTCTAGTGTGCACTTTGCCTCTATATTTCACGCATTTGGAGACTACTCTCACACCCTCCTTTTCCTTTCGGTGTATCACCCGCTTTAGTGTAGGCTTTCATTTTATGCATTCTCTCTCTCTGGTCCCTTGGAAATTTAGATTAGAATAGTTATTCCCCTGCATTAGAGTAGATTGTGGCGGGTAGTTTAGGAGAGAACCGCTTTCTCTAGAGGTCTATCTCAAGTGGTCCCAGGAGATAGTACCCATGTTATCCAATCACACCGTGAGTTCAAGTATATGCACTTGTATAAACACAGGCTGCTGATATTCGATGATATAACAGTAAGTTTTTTTTTTTTTTTTTGGGGGGTTACTTCATTTTAATATTGTGCTCTTGTATTTTTAGAGGTCAATTGAGCTTGAAGGAGCTTGGTGTGTGACTCTTTGATCAAGCTCTACCATGGAAAGGTAGGAGCTACACCCTTGTTTTATTTTTTTTCCCTTATATGTGTATATTTGTATGTTATTGAATGTTTTGGTATGCTTGTTGGGTTCTTGGGTAGAATGCCTAAGTATGGTGTAGGATAAGGCTATGGGGATCTTATATGTAGGGAGGCATAAGATTTTATTTCATGTTTTGGGATGGATTTGGGTTGGGTGCCCCACCTTGGATAAGAGAATGCTTGTATTTCTTACTTGGTTCTTTTGAGGGAGACATAAGAGATTGTAGGGAGGCATAAGAGAATGTGGGAGGTATAAGAGGATATTGAGGAGGAATATCAGGTTGTGTAGGGGTTTTGATATTTATATTGGAGGGTTTTAAGTTGGGCACTTAATTCCATTGGGAGGCATAAATGATCTCCCCATAGATCCTTGTTCCATTGGCTTTACATTTTAAAGACTTTTTATATTTTTTTATTTTCCTTCTTGTGATTGCATTTTGTGTTGATTGTGTTTTGAAATGGTTTTGAAATCTTTGTATTGTGATGTGGAAGCTTTGTAATAGTTTCCATAAGTTGGATCTATCCTTTATTGCATTTTGGTTGGGGCTCTAGGGTTAATGAGGAGAATAACTTCTTCTCTTCATTGGATTATTGATTGGGTGGATAGTATTACCTCTCCCCCATTTTTTTGTTCGATCAAGTGAAGTAATGTGTAACGCCACCTAAAATCTCCACTCAAGACCAAGGAACAACCTAGGTTTAGTTAGGAAAAGTTAAGGAATAATTTTTTTTTTTAAGTTTAAGTGTTCCCAACACAAATTCCAAAGTCCATTACAACAATTATCAAAACATCCTACAAAACACCAAGAGAGAGAAATTCATCCTTAGTGCAGATAAATTATCTTCTCATGGGGCACAGAAAGAAACTATCTCGGGTGTGAAAGGAGGGCACAGGAAGAAACTCTCTTTTTTTTACAAGCACGTAAGGAGTTATTTTTCTCACTAACACACATAAAGCTCTTTTTCTTCATAGGTGCACAAGAATATTTTCCTCTTCTGGGCACATAAGATGGGTGTGTAAGAAGCTCTGGACGTGCAAGATAGGTGCGAGAGAAGATCTAAGCGCAGGGGCGCGCGCCTTGAGATTGTTTCTTCCGTGAACTTGAAGACCATAACGTTTGGTAGGGAACTTCATTTTTTTGCAAAAAGGGACTTTTCATAAATATATCGACATCCTCTTTGCACAGAAGCCTTAATAATTTAATTTGGATAAATTTTTAAGGGTTGATTTTGAGAAAACACTCTGAAGGCTTATAAAATGAAAACTATTAACAGTTAACTTATAAATTTTGTTCAATTCGACCTCCTTCCTTTCTCGACACGCTAGACAGATATGAAGGATTTATCTTAGAGGAATTTAGGATGGATTTTAAGGATTATTTTGTTTATTGAAGATCAATTCAAAAATTTACAACTTTTGACAGCAACACGACTGCAATCTTCCCTTTGCGTGATTTGAAAGGTTCTTTAAAAATTTCTTGAGTGTTTTAGTTTGTTTGGGCATGTTTTGATCATGTAACTTCAATTTAATTGTTTAATTTCATTTCCTAAGGTTGCAGAAGGTCGTTATGTGCATTTTGGATAAAACATTTGCCAATTTGAAAGCATCTAACGAGAGATCCAATTCAATTAATCTATTTTCCATTTATCATCTTCTAAGTGTTAGAATTCATTCCAAATCTAAATCTAATATACTAAGTTGATTTAAATCAAAATGTACAAAATCCAAAAGATACGCTGATTCTGATTTCCAAATCATACTTTTCAAAAGAACAATTATGTATTTTCTTTCTTTCAAAAAAAAATTCCTCAACATATTTTAACACATATTTTTAAAAAAAAGAGTAACTCCATTTGTGGAAGAAAATACAACTTCTATTAATTCAATGATTATTTTACAAATTTTTTCCCTTTTTTTTAAAAAAAATCCAGATTACAGAATGCTCATCTTTCACAAACAAATTACACAGTATGTCTTTCACATTCAAATATAGAATTTCATTTCTAAAATAGAGCAACTCTTCATTACAAAACATATTACATTGTCATCCACTTGAAGTGGGAAATGGTTTTACAAATATAAATCTCACAAGGGACTATCAAAACTATCTTTTTCCTTAGCTCCAAAACAGCAGTTGAATTTCCATCATTCTTCAATTTGATCACAATAGAACAGGGGAAAGGAAATGCTCTACACCCAACCAAGACATCCATTGAAAAGGAGAAGCCATCCTTCTTCATTGGCCCCCGAGCCCCAACCACAATGCAATAAGAAATGTGTTTCAACTCATGGCAACAAAGGCTTCCACAAACATAGAAGAAAATTTCACATTTAAAACATAGTCCAAAATAGAATGTAGTTTGCAACCACATTAAAACATAGCCATACTCAGGCTTCACCAAGCAAGCCAAAGGAGCAAGAAACTATGGGGGATGCTACTTATACCTCCCTAATGGGAAATGGGTATCACCACCTGATTACAAACTGCCAAAAATGTATATCATTTCAAATCCCTAACAAGCCCTTATGCCTCCCCCAAGTACCCCTTATTCCTCACATTTCCTTATGCCTCCCCAACCTCTTATGGCACCCCATAACGAGTAAAGAAATGCAAGCTATTTCTTTGTAAGGTGGAACCCAAATCACAACTCCCTTCACACTTATACCTCCACAAAATAATCGATGCCTCCCACAAAAATACCCCGTAGTCTTTTCCTACACCTTCCCTAGGTAGTCTACCCAACCAGCCATCAAGGAAAACAAACAAATAACCATTCACACATTCATAAAAAGAAAAGAATAGCATTTTCAAGAGCTAAGCTCTTACCTCTCCATCATGGAGTTTGTTCCAAAGTTGCAAAACAACAAGCTTTACGATGTAAAAATCCAAATATAAACCAAGCACAAGTATTCAACAATCTTCAAACTTCTCCAAAGCAAGAGCTCTCCAAACCAAAAGAAGTCACCCAAAATGGAGTATGCAAAAGTGAAGCAACCCAAAACAAGGTAAGGAATTCCAATTTATAGAAGAGGGAAGGGAAGAGGATGAGGTGGATCCATGTAGGATGCCACATCACACATCCTCAACCCCAACACAAAATTCAACTTCATTCTCCAATGCATAATAAATAGGTGGGTGAATAATATGATAGTTTTACTTACACACTCAAATCAAGCCCACACCCCATAAGGATTGAAATTTAAAGCATGAAGAAAGTGCAATTAAAACATACAACTTGACTTACAAAAATGCATAAAGAAGGTCTAAATTTAACTCTCCAACCATAGGTAAGGTTGGTAAATAAATTTAAGAGGTGTGGGACAAGTTTAACTTGTCCCACAAGCCTCCAAAATCAGCCTCCAAGGACAAATTCGAATTTCCAAGAAGGTGGAGTGTTTCATACTCCAAAATCAACTTACATATCTCTTACACATCACTTACACATTTCTTACAACACTTTAATTCAAGGCCAACAACTCTATTAATTACTTTCTTATGACATATTTTAATTAATTAACTTAACAACATGATTACTCACAATATTACACACCATTTAATAAGAAATGAAATGGGTCAATGCACCATAAAATAAACACATGTAAACATTAACAAAGGAACCAAATAAAAGTAAAAAACAAGTCCCTTGGTCACGATTAAAGGTGATACCCCCATGGGAATTCCTAACACAATCAAACACACACAAACAAATATAGTTGTCATGGTGACCTTGTTGAATTCATCTAGAATTCCAATGTGGTTGATCTCCAATTCCCCGATCTTTGTTGTGATATTTTAAACCTACAAAATACAAATACCTCCTTCACCTCATGGCCGCATCAAAACATCCAAATGAATATAATATACTTCCAAAGTCATCAATATATATATGAATCACATCAACATCAAGAAAATCAACAATATCACTTACAATTTCATCAACAAATATATCATCATAAAATTAGTTAAGTTTTCCTTAGGTCTACTCAACATATTCAAAATGTCACATGTCCTAACAACATCCGTAAATATATAACTATGTCAAACAAGATATCATCATCAATTTTAATTCAATTTTCATTTTATAGGTCTACTCAAAATATCCAAATACCACAAGTCCAAACAACATCTAGAATATAATCATGTTAAACATATATCAACATAATAATATATAAAATGTCCCTACTAATCATCATGCATCATATATGAATCGAGTCAGCAATAATCCATGTTCTAACATCTAACATCATACTAAATCAAAACTATAATAATGTCCATAATATAGGCAACGGTGGCATGATCGGTATTTAAAGGTGTCAAAGGAAAGTGGGCACTACAAAATGGTGGAGCTCTTGTGGAAGAATTGGCACTTGGAGCACTTGTAGAAGACTAAGAAATCCTTCCTTGTGAGAGAACCTTTCTTGTAATCCCCACTTAAGGTGGAAGACTAGTAGCATTGTATTTGAAAGAAAATTTGTATTGTATATTTTGTTATTAAGTTGTAATGTATTGTGGAAAAGAAGGCTCCTTACATTGAAAGAAATGAGCTATGCTCAAAGAAAAGAAATTTCATTATTATTTGTTGAAGATGCATTGTTGTAAAATGAAAGGAAAACTAGTAAGTTGTAAATCATTGAGAAAGTATTCTTACTAAATCTTAAATGTCTAACAATTTTTAGTGCTTTCCTTGAATAGATGGTTTTAGTAGAAATGGGATGATGCTATGAATTATAATGAGTTATTTTGTTAGAAAATTACATTTTTATGTGGAAAGGTAAACAAAAATACTAGGAATACATTAAGCTTCATTTCTAAATTGTAACTTGAAAGGAATTTTGTTGGATAAAAATAAAAATAAAAATGATCTTGTACTTGTTTTCTTGTCACTATAGAAATGGAAATTATTTAAATTTAGTAATTTAAAGCATGGAATGAGTAAATGGTATAACCTTTCTCTTGGATAGTTTAGGAACATAAATTCAACCTATGGATAAAGTGTAAGGTACCCTTGTAAAACTTGTTTTTGAAAAAAATGTGGAATTAAAGGTTGTGTTTTCAAAGAACAGGGTCATCGCCATGAAGAGTGGTGGTCTCTGAACCACCACTCGGGGAAAGGAAGCGGTTTGTGAATCCTCACCCAGGTAGGGTGGTGGTCCCAGAACCATCAACCTGCTTTGGGTGGTGATTTCATCACTGCTGAAGGAAAAATAAAAATCCGCGACAGGGAAATTTAAAAGTTTTTCTATTAAAAATTTAAGACTGCAAATTTGTAGAGGAAACCACTAGCAAGCCATAAGGGCATAAATTCATTGTTTTGAACTTGTAAATATTTAAATGGGTATTCAAAGGAATTAAATGTCATGGATTAAAAATTAAGTAGGGTTTTTGCCCAAATAGAAGAAAAAAATGGAATTTTCTTTATAAAAACTCCATATTTGGAGTGGAAACCTCTACAATCTTCAAATGAAAGAAATTACAATAATAAATCCACAACCTAAACTAAACTAAGATTCATTTTTTGAATTCCTTCATGGTTCCTTCCCTCCTAGCTTTCATGGCTTCCACTCCTCCAACCTGCAAAATTAAAGAAAGAAAAGAGACCAAATGAGGAGGCTTGGGAAAAGAAAAAGGTTTAATAAGATTTCATAAGGATAGTTAGGGTTAGTATGGAACCCTAAGATATAGTGGCCACAATTGGTTTGATCCAAGGGTTAGGAATCAACCCTACAATTATTAGTTAGGAATATGTATTATAGGTTTTTAAATAATTTAATTTATGTTTTTATTAGATTAGGTAAAAGACATGGATCGGCTCCTAGAAGCCATACACCAAAAGATGCAACAAGAAAATAAACCAAAGATGAGAAAGAAAAGAAACATGACCACGAAGGAGTTAAATAAACCATGAAAGAAACTTAACTCGAAAAGGTCCAGAAACACAGAAACTAAAAACAGTCCGCAGACAGTCAGTAGTTCCACCTAGAATTTCTAGAATGCACTAAGTGCCATCTGTCAATAGGATCACCTCCATCCTCAAATTTCACCTTGATATATTCAATGTAATTCTCACCCTCCCAAAAGTCAAGGACCTTTAGGGAATCTGGATCGATTTGGGGTTTAGCCATTATAATCTTCGTATTTATCTCATTTTTAATCTCCAAAACAACTTCCAATATTCCCGCTTAGGTATCCATCACCGATCTTTTAGGATCAGCAGGAAAAGAAAAGGAGCCCACAAAAATTATTTGATTCGAATGGGCCTGATTTTTCTATCATAAAACTCCCATCTCATTTCCTTAAAAGATTCCACCATTTCAAGAAATTTCTCCATTGGTTTGGGAGATAATATTTCTTGTATTTCTGAAGAAGCATTCAATTCATCCCCAGAACCATCCTCCTCCCCTATTTCAGCAGAAGCTTCACTATCATCCTCATTATTTTCACCCGAGGCTAAAGTGTCCGAGATGTAAGCAAGGAAGCGGAAGGCAAGCCAATAGAAGGAGCAAGGGACTTGAGGACAACCAAGCCCGACTCAGTCGTTACTAGCACAGGCATTTTAGTCACCAACACCCCACTCGCCACATTTATATTAGGTAACGAGGCATATGACAATGGGTAGACACACTATCCCCAACATTCCCATTTTTCTTCAACCTCCAATCCCAAACCGGCCATTCCAAGAGGCATACTGTGGCCCACAGACCTACACTTAACACATAAAATAGGGAATGTTTGTATTAGATCACCTGATCAAAATCCCCATGGCTTGAGCAGAGATGGATAGAGGCTAGAAGCTTTGTCTGAGGGGAAACATTGATACACATTCTCACAGCAGCCATCCTAGTTCTTGCCAGGGTTGTTGGGTCGATGGCCAACAAATCTCCAATGGCATTAGCTATTCCCCTCAGCACTTCAACCTCCTAGAACTCAAGGGCTAAATCAAGGAGTTTCACCCAAACCAGGTAAGCATTCGGTTCGAAATTTTTCATATCTAACCCAGGTCTCCATTTGGCCAAATGCAGCATAGACTTCCCATAGAGCCAAGGACCCCAATTAATGGTGTTGAGATGTTCATCCTCCTGTCAAATTGGAACAAGAAATATTGATTTGAAATAGCCACCACATAGATGCCCCCTTTCGTAGCCCATTTTCTTCTAGTCCAAGCCCTGACCAGATCAACATTTTGTCTAATACTAGCAAACCTTCCAAGAAGAGAGAGCCCGTATCTTTTACTCGCCCTCTTTACCAGGCTCTCTCTCGCATAAACAGGGTCTGCTTCATCTTATTTTCATATAATATTCAAGGTAGGAAGGGAAGGGCTAGACACATACCTTCCAGAGACCCGTTCATCCCAAGATAGCAAACCAACACCTCAAAGGCACCTCCAAATAGGGCTCCCTCAAAATTTTGAACTACCTTTTCCCACTCGTCCCTTCCTTAATTCCCGTCCATCTCCAATTTAATATAATTTAATGTATGTGGAAATGGGTGAATGGGGCCATTTAATACCCTTATATGTTAAGTTATTTATGTAGTTCCTAGTATGAATTAGTGATTATTTGAATGGAATTTAGGAAAATAACTTAAGAGAATCAAGGTAACTAAGGAAAAGGGTTTAATACATATGGGTTTGAAGGTTAATCTAAGAGGGGGAGACATTTACCCAAGTAAATTAATTTATGGCACCTTCCTAGTTTATTGTAATTAATTTGACCTTAGAGATGAATTAAGAATATTTAATTAATAAACCTAGACCTGGTCTATCCTTTGTAGTGTAGTACATGTTGGTAGTAATTAATTAAACTTATTATAGGGTTTTCACCTTGTAACTGTTTTTTTTATTCAAAAAAATTCACAACTTTCCATATTATTATATAAGGATTAATGTGGTTTTAGAATGTTGATTTCTTGGGCGTTACACTTCGTATCAAAGCCATGAATTCAACGCTTGGACTCGGGCACACTTTGAAACATAAGACATAATAAGAAAACATATCGCAACTCTAAACCTACATCACACAAACTTTGCATGATGTTTTAAAATGTAGAAAACCTAGAAAACTGAAATAAAATCTAGAGTAATAAACTAACTCTCGCCTTGTTCTTTGTAGAAGGTGTAGACCAAACAAGAGTATCGGCACATGGATCTAGACTTACCACCCCCAAACCAGAAGTAGTAGCCATATTTCCTCAGATACTTCAAATGTTACAGGATGTTAATGCCATTATACACGAAGTATCCTTGGAAGGGAGAAACAATAGACAGGAGAGATAGCCATCAATAGAGGCTCGTGCACCTTCCCAACATAATGATGAGAATAGAGAAGAGAACTCCCACTTTGGATTTAGTTAGACAAGATTCACCACAGAGAATTCATAGAGACAGAGCTACATGACACAGGGACAGATCTAGGAGCCCTAGAAAACATGATGATTATGTTGAGATACCTAGGGTAGAGAATCTACAAGAACAAATCACATCAGAGATATCCTAAAAGTCCATCCATCTCATTTTTTTGGGTACACTGGAGGATTCTAGGCAGAGGCATGGTTGGTCATCTTGAGCGGATACTTCAAGCTATGTTCGTGCACTAGCAAGACGAAGGCTCATGTTGCCATCCACCTTCTGAGAGACAAAGCCGGGGTTTGGTGGAGGATCGAGGAGTAAAAGCTCCATATGTATTTCAAGACAATCACTTGGAGCTCTTCGAGGATTGGTTCAGGAGAAGATACTTGTCCAGGAGGTTCATTCAATAGAGGATAAATGCATTCCATGACCTATGTCAGGCATCCATGACAGTGGCAGAGTATGAGAGTCACTTCCTTGACCTATTTCAGTATGTATATTATATGTAGGACGAGCAGGTGAGGATCCACAGGTTCATTAGGGACCTAAACCTACACATATGAGGGCTAGTGCATATTCTTAACTCACACCTCTAGCAGAGGCCATTGAAAAGTCCTACATTGTGGAGGAGACCAGGGGGAAGACGTAACAGCCGAGAGATAGAGTATGGATCCATATTAAACATATACGGGATAACATGTTTAAGGGGTCATCTCCTCCTCCTCATGGTGGACATGGTTCTAAAAGTCTTTACTCAAGCCACCACAAAGAAAGCAGAATAATAAACTTGACCTCCATTTAGGCATTTGTAAAGATTCGATGCTCGAGGGGACGTAATATGGGGCCTCCTCCTAGGGAACCAGATTAGGACTCGAGACATTGCCTAGAGCTCACCAACAAGATCTCTTTAGCATCGACCATAGTAGTCCATAGCAAGATCATCAAGATCCACAACATAGACCAAGAAAGTAATTGTAAGATTCATTTCTCATTGTAGGGGACCTAGTAGTTGCTATGGGTTCGGAGTACTTAGGCATCGGTAGAGAGAATGCCCTTAGAACCATAATAACAAGGGTAAGACATCGCCTTCATAGCCTACGATTGGTGACATGGATAGGAGCCACATTATTTATGCAATGGTAGAGAACCATCGGAAGAGCACCATATTATGGTGATTGAGACGACATGTAGCATTGATGGCATTTTTAGTCCTATTTTATTTGATTTAGGTTCCTTAGATTATTTTATTTCCCCATTTGTAGTAAAGTGATGTACGCTGGTGGCAGTTAGGTAGAGCTATAGTTCGGATGTGGAGATGGCTTCTGGAGGCAAGATCACAGTGGAATCCTTACTTAAGGAGTGCATAGTTGACCTAGGACCCTTTTCCATGATCTTGGATCTTCATAGGCTTCCATTGGTTTCCTATGGGATTATTCAGGTATGGATTGGTTATCTACACACAGGACTAGGGTTGATTGTTATAGTAAATTAATATCATGTGTAGATGATTTGGGAGTGCATTCAGTGATAGTTGGATTCAGGAGACCCACCTCTATTCGCACCATATGCACTATGTAACTTAAGCGGTGTGCATGAAGAGGTTGTCGGGAGCATGCTATCACAGTTAGCGATAGATCTGAGGATGAGTCTAGTGGGCCATCACTTGATGATCATCATATCTTGAGGGATTTTTTAATGTTTTTTCAAGGGAGCTTCTAGGGTTACCTCCCCCACATGAGATAGATTTTCACATTGATCTAGTTCCGAAAGTAGAGCCTATCTCACAAGCGTCTTATCGGATGACTACCCCCGAGATTTTGAGCTTAAGTTTCAGCTTGAGGGCCTTCTAGATAAATCCCTAATCCGTCCTAGTGTATTCCCTTGGGGTGCACCGGTGATTTTTTTAAAGAACAAGGATAGATCTCGGTGATAGTGTATTGACTATCATCAACTGAACAAAGTAACGATCAAGAATCATTACCCCCTTCCACAGATTAATGATTTGTTTGATCAAATAAAGGGGGCCATTGTATTTATCAAGATAGATATTAATTCTGGATACCATCAGCTGAGGATCATGAAGGAAGATATTCATAAAACAACCTTTCATATGAGATATGGCCACTATGAGTTCACAGTAGTGCCTTTTGGTCTAACGAATGCCCCCACAGTATTCATGAGTTTGATGAATGTGGTATTTTGGAAATTCTTAGATGACTTTGTGCTCATATTTCTTGATGAAATTTTTATTTACTGACGTATGTGTGAGGATCATGAGGAGCACATTCGCTAGGTTCTACAGTGTCTTCGTGAGCAGTAGCTTTTTGGGAACCTTGAGAAGTGTGTATTCTTTCAGTCATAGGTTCAATACTTGGGTCACATCATTTCTAGGGAAGGTATTACCGTCAATCCTTCCAAGATTCGAGCTATTATGGATTGGCCCATGCTAACTAGTGTGACCAAGGTGCACAATTTCATGGGGTTGGCAAGTTAATATAGGATATTTGTTCAGACTTCTCTCGGATTGCAGAACCCCATCACTTCCCTTCAACGAAAGGAAAGAATTTTATTTGGTTTGATGGATGTGAATAGGAATTTAGTACACTAAAGGTATTCCTTATGTCAAAGCACCGATTCTCCTAGTACACTGATCTGCATGGAGAGATTTTCATTTGTATGGATGTTTCCTTAGTAGGATTAGGTGCGTTATTCATGTAGGAGAGATGTGTGGTTTCCTTTGAGTCTCGTAAACTCAAAGATCATGAGCTCAAGTATCTAACTCATGAACTTGACATTGGATTATTTTTACATGCTTTGGTTTGATGGATATATTTCATTCTTGCTAGGAAATTTATTCTCGGGAATGACCACTTGAGTCTTTGTCACCTCTTCACGTAACCCAATCTCGAGGCTCATCAGTGGCATTGGATGGAGTTGATTTGAGAGTATGACATGGAGATAAAGCATGTGAAGGGGAAACATAATGTTGTTGCTAATGCTCTGAGTAGACTGAGACATTTGTCTATGACTACTTCGGTGGGTATAAATTTGTAGGGTAGGATTTTACTGTAGCTTCCTCATGATAGTTTCTACCTTGCAGCTAGAGAAGGGATTGAGTCTCAAAGACCCCTTAAGGGGAAGTTTGATGGTTTTACAATAGATTCGTATGGATTTCTCGGGTATAGAGGTCAGATCTATGCACCAAGGGATGGAGGTTTTAGGTAAGATATCTTGGCAGAGGCTCATCGTGCACCTTATTACACCCATCCAATGGTGAAGAAGATGCACGCCACCTTGAGATAGATTTACCATTGGAGAGGTCTTGAGATATATAGCTCAGTTCATGTTGCATTGTTTAGAGTGTCAAATGGTGAAGGCTGAGCATCAGCATCCAGATGGCCTTCTTTACCCACATGTTATCCCAGAGTGGAAATGGGACACCATTTCCATGGATTTAATAGTAGGGCTACCGATGTCGAGATACCACCATGATGTCATCATGGTCACAGTGGATAGATTGATGAAATTTGTTCATATTTCTCCCATGAAGACCACCTATACAGCTAGTGTTGTAGCAAGAGTGTACCTGGATGAGATTGTTACACTACACATGATTCCGTGGAAGATAACATATAAACAAGGATTCTTAATTTGATTCAAAATTTTGGGAGAGGATGTTAGTGTTACATTTTCTACTTGTTCGATCATACAACCACAAAATCACTCAACAATATTATAACTATGGTGGAAGCATCATTAGGATATGAGCCTTATTTTTATCATCTTCGTAAGATTAATAAGTAATATAATTTATTTATAGTTTTTTAAAATATCATATGAATAAAATATATTAATAATTCTCATGTTGCTTTATTACATGGAAAGTGACATGGAATCTATAACACCCACTATTTCACACACAAATACAACACTGAAAAACTCGGATAATTTTTTTTTACTTACTAGGAGTTTACACGTCAACACAAGTGACCAGAAGGGCTACGACCAACTCTCAATAAGCTTGACACAACATTGACCACATAGGCAACAAGGAAACATACATCACCCAACATGAAAAATTCAAATTTCTCTTTGACAAGGCACAACGTAATAGGCCATCCATAATACACACTTACAGTTAAGGACATCCCATAGAGTAAAATCCTTGAAGGTTATTTATCAACCAAAGACTTCTTTCTTTTACACAATTTCCTAATTATCTTAAGACCAAGTTTTCTAAAAGAGTACCTTCTATAATATGTTGATAACTTATTTAATTCATTGATTATAAAAGACATTTTCCATTCCTCACAAGGCTAACTAATCCTACTCAAGCAACTGAAACTTATTCCACACCTCCATAACACAAATGACAAGCACAAGTTTCGTTTTAGGAAGGCACCACTTAGTTTTGGAACTACCACCTCCTCGCAAGGATTAAATGTTTAAACAAAAAAATAAGAGATTACAAAGCTCTTTGGAAGAAGCTAGAGGAAGGAGATTGAATTGGATTCTTCTTTAAGGCCTCATTAGTAATTAGTCTGGATTTTTTTTTTCTAAGGATCTATCCATAATGATTAAAGGTTTCATTCAGATTCTCCCGATGATATTAACATAGGTATACAAATTACGTTTTCAAGGGTGATCTAGATTGAATGGTTTCTAAATAATCTCCTCATTACCTTCCAAAACTAAACATTGATTTCACCTTAAGGTCATTTTAAGAACTCACCAAGAAAGAGAATAATGTTCATTAGCTTAACTAGCACTACAACAAACTAGTCCTTTTGCCACAATTTTTCAACAATATTTTTGTGGTTATATAGAATTCCAAAAATTAAAATTGTGGAATTCAAAATGTAGCAAATCCACATTTTAGTATATTATTGTAGTTTTTCCACAATTCATTATTTCATGGACCCTCGCAATTTACAATTTCTTTATAGATAATCTCCATTTTTAAATTGTAGATTATCCACATTTGTTAATGTTTGTAACATTTATACAATTTTTTATTTTTTACATTATTCTACAATCTCCAAAAAATGTATTTTTCTATATATTCCATTTTTGTAGAAATTCCACAATTTACAATTTCGTAACTCTCATCAACATTATATTGTGGCAATTTCAACAATTTTTTTCTACAATTGTCTTTACCACATAAAAATTGTAGGTGGAAGCTACAATTTGATTGCCACAATAATTAATTATAAAATTATATTTTTTAAATGTAAAAATATTACTATTAAAAACTACTTTTTAATTTTTTAATTGGTTAAAAAAGTTATAATTATAGTACCAAAAATGAACTAAAACATTTGTAGATCAGACATAATTTCTATTTATTATATAAATTATACATATCATATATTTTTACACTTCATAAAATTAGCATTCATACATGTGCCATGGATTACCCACCGCACTTCAATATAACTTCTTCACACATTTCCATTATTTTATTTATCAAAAGTTTAAGCTTCACTCGATATCTCCCATGTTATTCAAGCTTGTTTCCTGATCACATGGTATTCCCACTATCTTGCGATCATAATGGCATTAATAGACTATTTTTTTTTTTTTTTTTAAAATTTGAATATTATTATGTTTAGGATGGCATGTGATTTCAAATGCAGTTATGAAGTAAAGGAAAGTGTTATTTATTTAGTGATGGACGTTTGGAAGTGATAAGCACAACTAGAATGGATCTTGTAAGATGATCGATTTATCGATCTACAAATTTCATTTGGTAACAAAATGCCAAGGCTGAGGGATAAGCTTTTGAGTACTTTAATTTTATGTCACTTTTAAGGGAAAAAATGTAGTGTAGAGTAAATTTTTCTTTGAAAAAAGATAAAGTTGATGAGTTGCTTTGTAGGCAACCAAATACCACTATCGGCAAAGCAATGGAGTATGAAGAAAAATTCCGTGATAGTATTTTAAGGCATGTCATCCCCAACTTTATAACCTTCAAATCCTCATAAAAAGTCAATGAAATAGGTTGCAATGCCTTCTATAAGCTCTGGATCTTCTTGCACCTTTTAACATTTAGAAACCCAAAAAAATTAGGGTAGAGAACTAACTAGTATAAAAATCATGAGACCATAGAAATCATTATGAAATTTGTAAAATTAATCCCCTGTTGTGTGACACCAAAGTATAATACGCCATCGTTGAAAAGAAATTAAATGAAAGTTTACAAAATAATTGTGAGCTCATGAAACAAGATATCGAGATGGTCTATGTCTTATTATTTTCTATATATTAACAACAAAAACTTTATATCAAATCTCATGTACCTTATCAGTGTGAGCTCTTAATAAACCAATCCGGATTTTAGTCAAGGCATTATTAAATATTAGTCCAATATTTTCTATTCCTAATATAATTGATCTCAGTAAATAAATTTGGAAGGTTTGGAAAGTTTAGAATCCTAAAACAAGACTTGTGAATAATTTTGAGCATACCTTAGCAAGAAGATTTTTCTTTAAAAATTTTCTATCTATTTCATTAGCATTGTTCACCTTGACTCCTTTTCAGTCCTAGACCATGAAGTCTAAATGTAATATAAGAAATACACCCACCATATAAAATTGACAATTCAAGGAAAAACATTGAAGACCATAATAAATCCTGAATCAATCTAGGAATATTGAAGACCATTAATTAAGATCTGAAAATGTTAAAGAAAAACAAAATTCTACAGAAACCATAAAATTACCATGTAAAACCAAGTTCACTGAGAGGTGATAAAATAAGGAATAAATAATACATTAATATGATGGATTGAACTGGACTTACATAATAGAAAAATTAGAGAATGATTAAGTGAAAAGATCCTCGCTTTTACATTCAAAAACACTATAACAAAATATCCCAGAATCCAGGATGCACAACAAAGTGACCGAAAAGAATTGAGTTTGAGTTGTCCATAAATAATAAGATGCGATGATTTCTCATGCAATTTATTTCTTTCCCGAGTCAAACTCCTCATGTGCCAAGTGTCTCACATGCTTAAGATTCAATGTCATGTGGAAAAACTATATTAATAACAATGTATGTTGACATGGATTCATCGAGGCTAAAAGTTTGAGGAAAAAACTATTTGTTGGTTGTGGTAGTTAGCTATTTATTTTGTATAAAATAATTAATATTTTTTTAAAAAATCATTTATAAGAATAGGAATAATAAAAACAATAATAGATGGCTAGTTTATTTAATTATACATTTAATTTTTTTTTAAATAGTTTTTTTTTTAAAATTATGCACAACTATATAAATAATAAAAGTATCTTATAAATATAAAATTTATTACTCTTCGTAATATACATAATAAGAAATATTTTTTTGACATATTTGGATTTCTTTAATATTTAAATATTAATTATATTTAATTTCTAAGTTTTTTTTTAAATACGTAAAATAAATAAAAAATTTATAATGTGATATTTTTAAATTATTTGATTTCAAATTTTATAGTTAATATAAAGTTATACAAGTAACTTAAAAATATTCTCTAAATCTAATGTAGTAAACTGAATTTTAAGATAATTTTTTGTTTTATTTTTAAAAATTGTGGAATTTCTATGAAGAAGTGTTGGATATGTTACTTCTCTATGAATTATTATCATTATATGCAAATTGTAGAATATCTACAAAACTTAAAATAGAATAAAATACTTTTGTAGAGATGCTACAACTATTCTACAAATCTTGCAAATTGTGGAAATGTTGTGGAATAATTTCCGAAAAGCAATATTAGGATTTAAAGGGGTTGGCTTAGATTCAAGATACCTTTTCCCCATAAACATTACTCGATCATGGTATCTTTATTTCCGATTCCAAATTCCCAAAACAAGAAATTGTATTTAGATTATATATATATATATATATATATATATATATATATATATATATATATATATATATATATATCTTTTGTTCTACTTGAAGTTTGATCTCACCAAAGGGAAACTCATATTCATTATAACACGTGAAAATGATTAATTGGGTTATAAGGGCTCCAAGAGTGGCATTAATTTTGACCTCAAATCTTGTGTTTACTCTTATATGCTTTACTATTACATCGCATTCTCGTCTCATTATTACCATCACTTTATAACAAAAGAGTTACGAAAGAACTTGCTTGACATATTGAAGAAGTACATGTTTGGAAGCATTATGAACTACACATGAACCACAAGTAATTTTTGTTCAAGGTAAGATCCCATGCTCCTACATTTCATGATTCGCATGAGAAATTTATTTTATTCTTAATGTCATAAAAGGGAATAACAAGGGATTACGAGACAAAATTTCAGTTTCGTGGGTTCTCTAAAGTCAACATATTATTACAATCAATTTCATTTGCAAAGAGTTCCTTATAATTTTCTACCCACAAGTTAACCTCATAATCAACTATGGTTTAGTTTAATTTCAATTTTCACTTGGGGATTTATGCCCAATTATAGATTAGATTAAGGTTCAACAACATATTTATCCTATACACTCTCCATAAAAGATCAAGGCGCTATATTGTGAGCCAAAGATAAGACATTTAGCCGAGAGGATCAAAAGAGGTTATTAACACAACTATTTCACTAGCTCCATGATGTCATTTGGATCCCACAAGCAATTCATTCAATGAAGAAATTAATTCTAAATCTATCTTTGGAAGACAAGGTAGTCCACTAGGATATGAAGGAAGAGTTAGCTCTACTTACTCCAGATAAAGTTTGACTATGTCACTCTTATCTGTCAGGTTTATGACGATGTCACTAAACATACCGCCTAAGACAATAAACCCATTCTTGGCCTCTTATTTACCTAAAATAGGAGGTTCCATCGAGTTTAAAGTTTAAGTTCATTCTACGGTTTCAATATCTTCTATGGTAAGAAAGATCACACATGAAGACATGTTACACACAAATCTTATACTAGGGTTGAGTGTTTCGATTAAATCGGTTTATTACATTTACAAGGTAAGAATACAACACAGTAATTAATTAATTGTTTATTGAACACTGAAAAATCACTACAATATATTAACTTCAAATTCATTTACTATATATGTATAACAAACCCTTTTACCATACGCAACTATGAATCAAAATGAACTTGTGATTTAATGCACATTTCCTAGATATTCCTAAAACTAGCATCCCATACATATTGGAAAATTTCAAATATAACATCTATGTATCATGAGACTACATTATACATATATTCACTATACAATGACCTATAAAAATTATAATAATAACTAATGAATTTAACATAGCATTTTCGCCATCATTCTTGCATCCTACAAAACCATGTGAGGATGAAATCGTGATAAATCACTTGCATGGCATCCACCCTAATCTAACATAATTAACATTGTTTAGTTTCCCATTTACATATAAAAATAAATACAATTTACATTCGAAATAAAAGGTTTAGGGACAGTATTCATTTCATTTCATTTCACTTCATTTCGTAACCAAGGAGAGAGAAATAGAAAGGAAGAGAGAGAAACACCATTTTGTCAAAAAAATTATTTCACACAACAAGCTACACTATAGATTTTTCAAATAGTTATTTACATGTGTCAAATGTTTCCACGATGGTTTCGAAATCTGACAAGGGTCCCACAACTTTCTATTTTTACATTTTCTTGCTAGCTACAAAAATGTTCATATTAGGCTCGTAGACTAAAAACCACCTTCAAACATTGTCTTCGATGAGCAAATACACCATGGTTAAATTTCTACGTGTTGAGTTCATAACAACTAACAATGATATTTAGAATCGAAAATGGTTTACATTTGGCAGCTAGTTTTCTGGGGGCCATCAGTCGTAATTGACCTAGTTGCAAATAAATAAAAATTGGCTCCAGGCTCATAAAACCATGTCCAAAACTTACATTCACTAGATGAACTCAAACAAGAAACATCCTAAGCTCCTCTATATATGGAGAATTAACTGAGTCGACAGACTAAGAATTAGCAAACAGCTTATCAAATGGCAACATGTTTTATAAAGCCACCGGTCATAATTGGTCCAGTTTGACCTGGTCAAACTATAACCAAAGGGCCTATAAAATGTCATTGTTAAATTATCAAGAATTTTTTTCCTCAAACTAAACATTCCAGGGAAGTTTCTAGTAAAAATAATAGAGGTTTTGCAAATGTAGGTAGGAATTTCATTATTCAGGGGATCAACAACAAGCCAAAAGGAAACCCGACTTGTTAAATTTAACAAACTTCCTACAATTGTGAGACGGTGTAACAAGGCTCCTTGAAGGGCGTCAAAAATATTACATATGATCATTTGAGGTCGATTAAAGGATTGAAGTGAATCCTCACATAACAATGTACACATATGAAAGTTAACATCTTCTTTCCAGAGTTATGAAGATTACTTTACACTTCTTTGAAAATCATAATTTCTCTATTTAAATTAAGAAATCGTCCACACATTTACTCGAATTCAACTTCAACTTGTTAATAAAAATAGGTACTCTAGCAAGCTAACTACTTTTGCTGGGACGTTGCTTGATCATTCGAAATGAGGGTTTAAGTTCATTTTTACCAAGGACTATTGGATTTTTCAAGTTAAGATATAATGTTTTATTTATTTAAAAACAAGTTTATTTATTACAATCAATTATACGAAAATCCTTTGGTTTAAAATTTTATTCCATTGTAAAGAAAAACTAAAGAACCGAGATTATGAGAGGTAAGAAGATATGATCCATGCCTTGGACGACGAGAGAATCGACATGAGGTAATCCACATGTTCCAAGAACCGATTGAAGATGCTAGAGGGGTTTTAATCCTTTTCACAAGGCCCACCTCGTATATCTTCTGTAATCCATCCCTAGAAGGACCAAACTAGAAAAAGGAATGTTAAGATGATCTCTTTTGATGCAGTATCAAAAAAAAGGTGGTGATAGGTTGGATCGTCTAGATTTTGATCTTTCAATCCTCGGCCTATCCATACAATCAAACATTAGGTCCACATCAGGCACCAAGCCAGGATAATGTTCCAAGAGCTACAATAATCCCCAAATTGTGAACATCCTTCTACTTTGAACGCATGCATAGTAGAGATCCACATACAATAGACTACCCATAGTGAGCACCCAAAAGGAATAAAAAATTTTAGAAGCCTTGATGTTGTAATCTCCTATTCCAGACACCCTCCACTAAGAAAAATCTTTGTGAATCTACTAGAAAATGCAGGACAAAATCGAGTTGCATTTTTTAACAGATCATTCTTGTTCATGTATGAGTGGAGGAAGATTAGTGGCAAACTGCAGGTCAGGTAGGAGAACTGGGGAAATTTTGAATCTCATTTATACTTGTCATCTAACAAAATTCCTATATCTTATATGGTTTAATGCATGTCAATACTCTATTCCACAAATCGCATTTGTACAGATAGTAGATACTAACAAGGGTTATTGAATTTGGCTTTAAATATTTTAGTTACATATTCTCGAAGTTTCTATAACCTTTTTAACAAACCCATTTTGTGCAAATCCTTCTATCGTTGTAGTTTATGATATTCAGGAGAGCACATTTTTATTTTTTTGCATTCATATCTACCAGGGAACCTGCAACCTATTCTAGACCTTACCCTTTTTTTTTTTGGCATAGGCCGAGAGGAGAATGCAGGTCCAAGAGACACATTTCTTTAAGGAACTTTGGCTAACAGTTCACGTGCATGTCCATGCTTCCACATTCTTTCTTCTCCATCTACCAAAGCGCTTCCAACTACCACATTTGACAAAACCCTTCACTTTGGCGCATAGGGAAAGCTAAAAATAGGTAAACTACTAATGCTTTGGAGTCCCGTTTGCATCCATCCCAATGTCGGTTCCATTGATCGGCCCCAAACCCAACTCGCTAACATTATTTTCATATCTTAGTGGTCTCATATGGAAAAACAATGGATTTCATGTGTCTTAACCTACCATTTCTCCAACTTTTCAAAAACTACTAAATTTACAACTTTGAATTGGGGTTCTGGGTGTTAAAGTCTTTGGATCTCAAATTAAGTGCTTGAAGTATCATGTAAGTGAGATGACAGTCCGACACCCTCCGTGCTACCCACGTGCCTTTGCAGGAGGAGGTCCTTACTCATTGTCAAGATGACCATGTGCCTTCACATAACCATAATACTCTCTATTCACCAACCTTTCCTTCATATACATATTCACCTTTTATTAATCCTTTTTATTTGATTTTATTAGTTCTCAAAGGTGGAACTACATTTTCCTCTCCCTTAAAGAGAATTTTCCTCGATGTGACACAACACGGAAGCTTGGAGGGTTCTTAGAGAAGAAGGAAAATAATGACACATGTCATTTAACAAAAACCTTGTCACAAGATGCGATGTGACCACAAAGAATCAAGTTAATTTCCGCGATATCTTAAATTTTAATGTTCTGTGAAGATTGACAGTTCTATTTTACTTTATTACTTACTATTTTCCTTTAGATTATTCATTAACCTCAAATTTTAGTATTTCATTGTTTAATATTTTAGTTGTCTTATGTTCGTAAGTGCCCAATGAATCGACATCACAATACCACATCAGGGCCAAATACAACACTAATGTTTCACAAGACATCATAATATGTACCCTCATGACTATATCACATCACAAGAACTCAACATAACCATTGAAAGAACATACATGGCCCACTTAATATAATACTTGTAACACATGTGCCCCTCACACAAAATTACTTACAACATAAGTAGACTATAACAAGATGAAATTCCCAATAGTACACATATGAAGGTTTTCACACAACTCAAAACGATAACTCTAGATATATACGGTCAAGATGGAAACAAAATCATACCAACAATGAGGAGCATTGATCCTCAACATCAGAAAACACACTCAGATCGACAATAGTACACATAACTCATAAAAACAACACCATATACCTCCCAAAACATCACAAAACAACTCCATATACCTCCCAAAACATCACCAACAACTACATATGCCTCCTAAAGCATCACAAACATAAAAAAAACTCCAAGTTCACTAATCACACACACATAAGCCTCTTATGCCTCCCTCAATTCTCTTATGTCTCCCTCAAGTCTCTTATGCCTCCCTCAAGAATTAAAATAAAGGTAAATTTTCATTTTCACTCCGTAAAAGAGGTCAATCACCCTATTGCCCTTGGCACATAAGGTCCAAACACCTCTAACCCAAGTGACATAATAACTCATGGTTCAACAACCCGCTAGTTATCTCAGTAACTCCTTGGGGTGTACACCCATACAACAAAGTGGCTCCATAGGTCCCACCACTCCATGGTGAATCACATGACCCTATTCTAATACATTATGACATTAGAACCAACATAAAAACATTCAAATGCCAAGTGGCAAAATCTAAAGCCTTGGGCTAGGCTATAAAAATTTTAAACTTAAAAAGAAAATTTAAATCTAAGCAAAAAAATGGCCAAATAGAGATAGTTAGTCCAAAAATATTCTAGTGCATCAACCAAATAAATGTACAAAATATAAGAACATGTCAATCAAGAAAATTGTCTGTTCTAGTAAGAAAAGGGAAAATTTTCAACTTACGAATCAAAATAAAGTATTGAAATAATACATTACAATAACTATGTGGCCTTATATGGACACTAGGGGGTACTCAATGAGTTGTCGGCACTTGGAGCAATGAGCCTCACTCGTAAAATAACATATCAAATAATACAATTTTCATCATCTCTATCTCGAATCATACCACCAACAATTCGACAAGGCTCAACATAGTCAAAATCACATAGGTTGAATCCATACGACAACCATATTGGGAGAGAGAAAAGAGTACAAGTCACCATCTACTGAGCCTAAGGTGTCCGCAAAACACAATATGCATGACACCCGTTGAGCAAGTGCCACACATACCAAATGAACAAAAGTGGGTTTTCAGCCTATGTAAGGCTCCACTTCCTATCTCATACTTGGCTCGAGTGACTGGTCAATGGTACACATTTCCTCACTCCAAACATACACATTTTACCGATATCCCTTAGGGTTGGTTAGTGTAGGGTCTAGAACAATAACATATAAGTACATCACTAACACAATGGTAATTCACGCACATTAACCATAACATCTTACACATGGTCTATATATAGGGTATAATGAAATAATAACTTTTACGAGTTATGATACATCACATTACAACATTTTTCATCCAAATTGCAATCACTGTACACTAGGGATCATACACTCACCATATGCCCCTAAATCATGACATGAACCATCACATTTTACATGAATTATATGTATGAGGAACAAAATGTATAACCTTACAACATATAGTCAATTCTAATTACAACATGGTGACACACATGATAAAATCCAATTCACTTTACAACAATTTTTTCATGCAATACCTCAATACACCTTCATATCACATAATGCCAAAATGCTCCAATACTCCACAATCCACAATAACATTATTTTTCACACACAATAAGGTGGTACATCACACATGAATTCCTCATTGAATCAATGAAAAAGAGAGTGAATACTCTCATCACAAGCACATCAACATGATAACAAATATGCACTAAGTGACATGCACCACATGTGCTTCCATAAGGTCACAATTACAACATTGTTCACATCATGCTTATATCACATTACTCTTCCAATATCCACCACCATCATGCAACACCATCAAAACTCCAATCTTCCCTAGAGGTTTGAGAGCATGAACCTTTTCTCTAATACCAAATGTAACGCCCACATTTTACACACACAAAAACAACAATAAAAATACCAGGATAATTTTTTTACTTACATTTCTCACTTCACAATGCCACAAGGGCTCCATGTAAAGAAAATAAAAGATGCATAAAACACTTACAATTCATCTAATCACATAGACACATGACAACACCATAGACATGTTGATGCCACACTTTTCCTAATGAATGAATACTAGCAATCACTCACCACAATAAAAGGACTCAAGGATTAGCAAATCCCCAACCCATCATTTCTTTAATGGAATCTTAGTTACGATTAACCTTCCAAGATCATTATTGTGCAAGGATAATTTTATCCTTTTTCCACCTATAAATTCTCAAGTTTATTCCACATTTAATTTACAGCTTGACCATTTTAAGTTGGCTTTTTTTTCCTTTACAAAAATTCCATAACTTACATACTTATTTGGCATATTAATTCAAATTACATATAAAGTACTTAGTTATCTTTTTATTATGTTAAGAATATGCTTCTCAAATGTTTATTCAAAGTCTACATTTTACCCTTAACTCAAGTGAATCGACTTGATGTCCGTAAAGCAATATTAGGATTTAAGGGAGGGGTGGTTTATATTCAAGATAACTTTTCACCATAAACATTATTTGATCACAAGATCTTTATTTCCCTATTCAACATTCCCAAAATAAGAAATTGTATTTACATTGTGTGTGTGTGTGTATTTTTCTCTTGGAAGTTTGATCTCACCAAGGGGAAACTCATATTCTTTGTAACACATGAAAATGTTTAATTGAGTTATAAGGGATCTAAGAGTGGCATTAATCCCGACCTCAAATCTCGTGTTTACTCTTATATGCTTTACTATTACATCACATTCGGTCTCATTATTACTTTCACTTTATATCAAAAGAGTTACAAAAGAACTTTCTTGACATCTTGAAGAAGTACATGGTGGAAGCATTATGCACTACACATGAACCACAAGTAATTTGTGTTCAAGGTAATATCCCATGCTCCTACATTTCGTAATTCCACATGAGAAATTTCTTTTATTCTTAATGTCATAAAAGGGCATAACAAGGGATTACGGGACCAAATTTTGGTTTCCTGGGTTCTCTAAAGTCAACATATTACAATCAATTTCGTTTGCAAAGAGTTACTTATAATTTTCTACCCACAAGTTAACCTCCTAATCAACTATGGTTTAGTTTAATTCCAATTTTCACTCGGGATTTACGCCCAATTATAGATTAGATTAAGGTTCAAAAACATATTTATCCTATACACTCTCCATAAAAGATCAAGGCACTATATTGTCACTAGCCAAAGATAAGACATTTAGCTGAGAGGATCAAAAGAGGTTATTAACAAGATTTTAAGTGATAGTACAACTATTTCACTAGCTCCATGATGTCATCTGGATCCCACAAGCAATTCATTCGATGAAGAAATTTAATTCTAAATCTATCTTCAAAAGACAAGGTAGTCCACTAGGATATGAAGGAAGAGTTAGCTCTACTTACTCCAGATAAAGTTTGATTGTGTCACTCCTATCTATCAGGTTTATGATGATGTCACTAAACATACACCTAAGATGATAAACCCATTCTTGGGCTCTTATTTACCTAAACTAGGAGGTTCCATCGAGTGCAAATTTTAAGTTCATTCTACGGTTTCAATATCTTCTATGGTAAGAAGGATCACACATGAAGACATGTTATGCACAAATCTTATACTAGGGTTGATTGTTTTGATTAAATCTCTTTATTACACTTACAAGGTAAGAATACAACATAGTAAATAATTAATTGTTTATTGAACACTGAAAAATCACTACAATATATTAACTTCAAATTCATTTACTAATAACAAAGTTTTTTACCATACGCAACTATGAATCAAAATGAGCCTGTGATTTAATGCACATTTCCTAGATACTCCTAAAAATAAGCATCCCATACATATTGGAAAATTTCAAAGATAACATTTATGTATCATGAAACTACATTATACATATATTCACTTTACAATGACCTATAAAAATTACAATAATAAATAATGAATTTCACATCCCCTTTTTGCCATCATTTTTGCATCCTCGTAAAACCATGTGAGGATGAAATCAATGATAAATCGTTGGCATGGCATCCACCCTAATCTAACATAATTAACATTGTTCAGTTTCCCATTTACATCTAATAATAACTACAATTTTCAATCGAAATAAAAGGTTTAGGGATAGGTATTTAATTCATTTCATTTCACTTCATTTCGTAACCAAGGAGAGAGAAAGAGAAAGGAAGAGAGAGAAACATAATTTTGTCAAAAGTTCTATTTGACACAACATGTTACAAGACATAGTTTTCAAACAGTTATTTACATGTGTCAAAATTTTCCATGGTGTGTAAACCTGATGAGGGTCCCACAAATGTCTATTTTTACATTTTCTTGCTAGGTACAAAAATTTTCAAATCAGAATCAGAAGCTAAGAAACCACCTTCAAACATTGTCTTCCAATGAGAAACCACACCATGGTTAAACTTCTATGTGTCCACTTATATACCAAGAGTTCATAACAACTGACAAAATTTGGAACTAGCGAATGGTTTATGTTTGGTATCTATTTTTCTTGGGGCCATCAGTTATAATTGACCTAGTTGTAAATGAATAAAAGTTATCTCAAGGGATCGAAAACCACATCCAAAATGGCATTCAATAAATGAACGTGAAATGCGAAACATCCTATAAGTTCCTCTATATATGGAGAATTCACTAGAGTCGACAAGACTAAGAATTAACAAACGGTTATCAAATGGCACCATGTTTTCTATAGCCACCAATCATAATTGGTCTAGTTTGACCTAGTCAAAATGCGACCAGCAGTCTACAAAATGCCATTGCTAAACTATCAAGAAATTTTTTTTCCTCAAACTTAAGGTTCCAGGGAATTGTCTAATAATGGTACTAGAGGTTTTGTGAAGGCGGGTAGGCATTTCATTATTCAACAATCAAGGATGAGCCAAAACAAAACCCAAATTTTCAAATTTAACAACTTCCTAAAATTATGAGACGGTGTAACAAAGCTCCTAGAAGGGCGTCAAAAATATCACATACGATCATTTGAGGTCGATTCAAGGATTGAAGTGAATCCTCACATAACAAGGTACACATATGAAATTTAACATCTTCTTTCTAGAGTTATGAAGGTTACTTTACATGTCTTTGAAAATCACAATTTCTCTATTTAAACTAAGAAATGGTCCACACATTTACTAGGAAGTCAACTTCAACTTGTCAATAAAAAGAGGTACTGTAGAAAACTAGTTTTGCTAGGATGTTACTAGATCATCCCGAAATGAGGGTTTAAGTTCATTGTTTACCAAGGAATATTGGATTTTGTAAGTTAAGATATAACATTTTATTTTTTAAAACAAGTTTATTTAATACAATCAATTATATGAAAATCCTTCGGTTTAAAATTTTATTCCATTGCAAAAGAAAAACTAAAGAACATAAATTATGAGAGGTGAGGAGAGATGAACCATGCTTGGGAATGACAAGTAAAGTGGCATGAGGTAATCCACATGGTTTTTGTGTTCCAAGAACCGATTGAAGTTGTTAGAGGGGTTTCAAGACTTTTTCACAAGGCCCACCTCGTATATCTTCTGTAATCCATCCCTAGAAGGACCAAACTGGAAAAAGGAATGTCAAGATGATCTCTTTTTCTATAGTATAAAAAAAAGGAGGTGGTGATAGGTTGGATCATCTGAATTTTGATCTTTCATTCCTCGGTCTAACCATACAATCAAACATTATGTCCTCATAAGGAACTAATCTAGGATAATGTTACAAAAGCTACAATAATCCCCAAATTGTGAACATCCTTCTGCTTTGAATGCATGCATAGTAGAGATCCACATACAGTAGACCACCCACAATGACCACCCAAAAGGCAAAAAATTCTTTGGCAACCTTGATGTTGTATTCTCCTATTCCAGACACCCTCCACTGAGCAAGATCTTTGTGAATCCACTGGAAAATATAGGCGGGATCAAGTTGCATTTTTAACAGATCATTCTTATTCATGTATGAGTGGATGAACCTTAGTGGTAAACTACAGGTCAGGTAGGAGCACTGGAAAAATGTGAATCTCGTTTATACTTGCCATCTAACAAAATTCCTCTATCTTATATGCTTTGATGGATGTCAATACTCTATTCCATAGCTCACATTTGGCACAGATGGTAGATGCTAGTAGAGGTTATTGAATCTGGCTTTAAATCTTTCAGTTACATGTTCTCATAAGTTTCTATAGCCTTTTCAACAAACCCATTTTGTGCAAATCCTTCTATCATTGCAGTTTATTATATTCGGAGAGCACGTTTTTTTTTTTGCATTCATATCTACTAGGAACCCGTAACCTATTCTCGAGCTTAACCTTTTTTGCACAGCCGAGAGGAGAATGTAGTCCAAGAGACACGTTTCTTTGAGGATTTTTGGTTAATAGTTCACGTGCATGTCCATGCTTTCACATTCTTGCTTCTCCATCTACCAGAGTGCTTCTAACTACGAATCCGACAAAACCCTCCACTTTGGTGCATAGGTTGGGAGAAAGCTAAAAAAGGTAAACTGCTAATGCTCGAGTCCTGTTTGCATCCATACACATGTCATTGTATTTGATCTAGACACAAACCCAATTCTCCAACATTCTTTTCATATCTTGGTGGTCCATTATGGAAAATTAATGGACTACGTGTGTCTTATCACGACCATTAATGCAACTTTCCAATTAATGCTAAATTTACAATGTTGAATTGGGTTTCTGCAGGGTTAAAGTTCTTTGGATCTCAAATTAAGTTCTTGAAGTATCATGTAAGTGAGATGATAGGTTTAACACCCTCCAAAGTGCTGCCCACGTGCCTTGTCGGGAGGTCCTTACTCATTGTCGGAAGACCATGTGCCTTCACATGGCCATATTACTCTATTCACCAACCTTTCCTTCATATATGTATTCACCTTTTATTAATCCTTTTTTTAATTTGATTTTATTAGTTCTCAAAGGTGGCACTACAAATGTCTTATCAAGATTTAAATTACAGACCAATCAATTTAATTACCCTTGAACCTATATCAATAAAATTTAAGCAAACTGTCCCAAAGGAACCAGTGTGACGATGTTACATGAATTGCACTTAGTCATATCTCCCCATTAGATAACCAAAAATCCTAAGCTTCCTTAATCTATTCCAACACCCTCGTTTGAGACAAGTACCTTAAACAACTAGAAACACAAATCCATATATTAAACAATTAAAACCCTCTATCTTATTTCTTTTGAATAGTAGCATATTCTTTTATCTCACCACTCCTAGGTACCTCCATCTCTCAATTAGGAATATAATAAATAACCAAAGTCTTCAACAAGGTGAAAATTTCCTTAGTCACATTTACACACACAGATTCACAACCTTCACAAAATGATCCCAGATTTAGACTATCGATATACCTGTTATTTTTCTATTTCAGTCAAACACTAAACTAAATTCCAATAAACAATTTATTCAAATGGAATATTCAACACTAGGCGATTGTACAAACCCCTAACATAGGCCAATATTAACATACGAGTTGCCCAAAACCAATTTAGACTTAATTAATAGTGTAAATCCAACAACAAGCCAAACAAATGGTGTAAAAGGCATCACCCACTAGCTAGGAAAACCAACCTATTACGCAGATAAATGGGTATCAACAACAATTAGGTCTTATACCTCTAATAGTAACATGAAGCAAGAAAAACAACATTCAAAACATGCAGCCTAATGGGGTTATTACAAAACCCAAGCAAGCCAAGTCTCAAGAACCAATATTCCTAATGTATATTCCTTCCTTAAGGATCCAATAAAATTTTCTAGTATTCAAAACACTTCTAAGATTTTTCCGAACAAGGATTTAAGTCAACACAATGGTCCTCCACAAGGATTTGAAAACCAACGTTTCTAGGATTAAAAATTAGGTCTATTCTAATCAAGCCCTTAAAAGAAGATACGCATGTTGAAAACTAAAAACATGCAACCCATTATCTGAATCCCAAGGATTGATCAGTCTTCATCATACATTCACCATTTTAACCACATAATATTTCATAAAATGAAGAACAAATCCAGACTATATATATACTCACGAAAACAAGCTAACGATTTAGAGAAGTCGGTTTCTCATTTCTCGAATAACATCCCAAAAGAAATAGAAAACCCTTATTCCAATCATTTATTTAATAGTATAATAGTACGAGTGGGGGTTAGGAATCCAAGCAACCATTGGCATACAAGCAACAACAAGAGCAAGTAAAAGATTAAGTGCCAAGACCATTAGCAGAACCAAATCTAGCCAGGAATCATCCTAAGAAACAACTAACACAAGAGAGAAACTAAAAACATAGTCTAGAAGATGAGAAACGATAGAAAAAACCATAAAATAACCCCAAGCAACAACCACTTCAATAAATAAAAGAAAATTCCTTTCATGTTATGGTTAATGTTAGCATAGTAGATAGATGAGAAGAAATTATCATGCCTGATAAGCTTCTGAAAATGAAGAAACATCCACCATCCCTCACTATTAAAACATCAAAAATATTCCTCTGATCTACTTACCGGCATCCAAGCATAGATCACGACACACGTTTTTGGCATAGGCAGGGGCTCTAACCCACGAGTTACATCTGCAAAAAAAAATTTGGCCTCAAAGACTGCAAGATTGCAGTATAAATACAAAAACATTTTTAAAGAAGGGGTCCAGAAAAAAAGTGTGAGAGGGAGAAAAAACCAGACCCCACAACCTTGCAACCATCCTCCCATCCTGCGTCAAGAAGGGAACATTAGAGCAAGAACAGGGACATCCATCAAAGTACAAAGGGACATATTTTTATAGCGAAGTCCCAGGAGCCGAGAGGAGGAACGTGAATGCCGATGTGGAGGTATACACAAGGCGTGGAAACTGCTAACAAGTGCCTCAAAGAGATGTGGTCTCCAGGAAATGTCATGATTTCAAGATAAGCACAAACATGGATCTACAAAATGGCTTGCTCAAATTGCCCATGCCAGGAAAACACGCAGCCAAAGACAATAGAACTTTGGAACAGAAAGGGCATCCACCAGAGCATCAAGGAGAAAATAATCAAACCCAATCTCTCATCTTCTACCAGACAAGGCTTTGCCAAAGTTCCAGTTGCAGGCGCCCAGGAGGAATGAAAGCAAAAGAGGGAGAATTGACAAGGAAAGAGAATAAATGAATAAAAAAGAAAACAATTAATACATAGAAAATGGCCAGTGTCTTAGTTGTCGTTTCCGGATCCACCATAATGGTCAGAGAAAAATATGGTGAACAATAAATAAGGGAAAGGTGGTGACAAGATTTCAAAACAAAACTCATTTCCATGAAATGGTGGGATGCCAACAAAAGTGGCCAACGTGGGTGAAAGCATCCAAATTTTATCATTAAATTAGTTATATAATAAGGTACAAGAGGAGACTTGGTTAGCCAAGGTGGTAGTAATATCAATTCACCTTTAATTAGAAAAATAAAACAAGTACACAAGTAGGTCTGGTCGACCAAGGGGAAAACTAGTGGTAGAAGTTTGAAAATGAACACGAACAATGACCAACCATGACGACACAACAAGGATCCTCTTCTTTGCGCGAACCGAGGCTCGTACACGAGAGCTATCAAGAATAAAATAATTAAAAAAACTTAAATGTAATTAAGAATAACATTCATGAAAATCGATGCTAAAATAAAATAATCATTAATCGATAATTAAATAATAATATGATTATTATCATTATTATTATTGTTTTTACAACTTAAAATAATTATTAATCATATTAATAATGACCAACAGGCAAGCTCGACAAAATGATAACACGATTTGCCTTTAATAGGATAAAGGACGCTATGAAGGCCCGCAACTAGAAGCATCGACAATGACACGAGAAGGCAAGATGAAGAGGGAGGATGTTAATCCTTCTCTGTAACAAGGTGGAAGCCAATTAACGACCAACGAAATTGACACAAACGTGCAATGCCTGAAAGCAGTCACGTAACGCCGAACTCGGGTAACGCCGAACGGGCATTACAACATCAAAGTTAAGTTAGAATTTATGTGCACCAAAGTGTGGTTAAAAGAATTGTTGAGCAGAACATATATAATTATCCCGATGAATTTTTAAGGAATGAGATAAATTTCTTAAACATATGCATAAAATTCTGAAAATAAAAATAAGAAATTAAAGGAAAATGTAATTATCCAATTTGTTTATACATATATAATGTTTCGGAAAAAAATAGTACATATGATTCTTGGTACCACATCTATGAGTTTAGAGTTCTATAGATATATCAATGGCACCATATGTTATGTAGTTTTCCAAAATCTTCCTGTAAAAATCATGTGACAATGTGGTGATTATTCCCAAATTCATACGAAAATAATTCCTCTAAAGATTTGATGTATTACTATTTTAAAAGTTGTTCTCGAAAGTGTTTTCAAAATTCCAAATAAACCGTATTAGTCTATATTAACCGTATCCTCAAGATGCAACATCCTCTCTTTTGAACGTTGGACAATGATATTTTTATTTTTATTAATTTATTGAACTTTTGGGAACACGTGCTTGATCCGTAGGAAAAAGAAGTTGTTTGCTTTTTCAGGTACACTTAGCTTCAACCAACAACTAAATTGGATCTTGATTATTCCCTTGAAGCTTCAGAGACGTAACATCTACTATATATACGCGTTCTTTTTTTAATTTAATTTGGATAGTTTCTTTTGCTTTAAAATTCTTTGCTCCAAATGTTTGTAAGTCGGATACATCAACCTGATCTAAAATACGATTCTATCGTTTATATGTGAGGATCACGAGATCTAAATATTTGTTGTAGACCCCAAGGCCCTGACAGATTAATAAATTTGTGTTGCTTGTTTCTTTTATAGTTTTGTAGATTGATTGTTTTTCTTTATGTCGTTTTTCTTGAATCAGTTCATGGCGTTTTTGAAAATTAACCCTCGACAGTTCAGATTATTTGAATGTGGGTGTGCGGGCCACCGTTTTTGCATGCCAGTTTTTCTTAAGTTGTGTATTATATTTTCTGTAGATAGATGCATAGTATTGTCAGTATAGGTTTAATTCTCGATTAAGCAAACTCAAATTAGCTTACATCATAATTAATTGTGTGGTGTGCAAAAATCCAAATACAGAAATTATGATTTCAATTCAAGAATATTTTCTCCAATGATAGCTTGGATTTTAGCCTAAAATTAAGTTTTAACCCTTTTTTTTGTTGGATTGAATACGAGAATCAATAAGTTTGGTTTTTTTAATTGGTATTACATGCTGATGAATAGTGAGGCAATTTATTTATATCACGTTCTGCGTAATTGAGTTTGTTTATGTGTTTGGATTTAATAATATTTTTAATATTGATGTTGTAATATTTGCGAGCAACAGTATGGTGATCAGAACACTGGGTAATCCAAGCCAACCCACATTACTTGCTAACGGCGGATAATCGTATTTCTTGGAGGTACTAAATACAACTCCATGAATGGGCGAAATGAAAGTTGCGTTAATGGGAAAGATCTCTGGAAAATAATTTTCAAATATTTAATATGTGTTAAGGAAACTCATAAGTACTCTTTTTAAAATTTAATTTAAAAATATATATGGTTAAATGTTTCAACTCAATTTCAAGAGAATTTTAATTTAAAAATGAATAAACATTGTATATTTGAAATAAGGATAAAATTAGCAATCTTTCAAGAATTCAAATTTTTTAGGGTCTTTCCATAATTTAGTATTTTGTTTCATAAATTTGTTTAACTCTATTTTTAAATTTATTTGTAGAGTTGAGATTTAATTGTCTAGGACTATAATAGTGATTAGAACATTTTTAATGATGATAGGAATAACATGCCAAAAAATTTGATAATCACATATTAATTGATTGTTTGGCTTAGTTAGCAATAACATAAAAGCATCAATGTACCATAATCTTTAACACAATATGGCTGAATTCATAATTTTAATGGCACTCTAACCAATGCAATGGTTCATTGGTTGTATGATGAATGTCTTTTCTTTCTTATCCTTCCCATTTCATCCTCTCGTGACTTGATAATTCGAAAGGCATCTTGAGTGTAAGAGCCACAATGGAAGTGACCCTTTTGCACACATAATGGATGTGAGATGAGTATGTTTACTATGAATCTATAATGGTTTGTTGGATACTCAACCTTCATGTATCTTCCTCTATGACATCATAATCCCAAAAATATATCATGCAAACAAAAATTAAATACATTTCATACTACCCCAATTTAGATATACCTCTTCAAATCATCCTAAAAATTCATCTATGATTCCAAAATCCCTCATTGAATAGAAAATGTAATCACATATCGGTTGGTTGTCTTGGTCCTTAGTAGCAAATAAACCCCAATATATCATGATTCTTATGCCGATAGGGTTGATGCTATAATGAAAGTGAGCCTCTTATGAACATAATGATCGATTGGTTGCGGAATTAGTTTGTTTTCTTTCTCATTCATCCTATATCTTCTATTTTGGTTTCATAATCCCATTAAATATGTCTCTCTAATGAATCTTGGAATTTCTTCTACAACTCTAAAAATCCTTATTCAATTAAAAATAAACCATAATTATTGGTTGGCTTGGTCCACGAAAACATATTAAACCCAATATATCATAGTCCTTATTCCAATAGTGACGATGCCATTAAAATGTGGGCCTCATACTTACAAGAATGTTTTGGGAAGAGTAAATTCAATTTCTCTTATATATTTCTTCACTACATATTAGAATTTATGGTACAAATATACTTTGGTTAATCGGCAGTGGTCTGCAGAACATATATAAACCCCAATATATCATGATTTTTATGCAAATAAGGATCAAATCACAATGGTGAAGTGGCTCAATTACTAAAATAATGACATCTTACAAAGATATTGATTGAGTGGTTGTCGATCAGTAGTTATCATTCTTATATCTTCCTTTTTGGATTCATTATACCAAAATATATCATGTCTAGTTGTCTCTAAATACAAGCCTAACTACCCTAATTTAGATATGCCTCTTTAGTGATTCTTAGAAATAATTTTTGACTTTAAATACCGTTAGTGAATCAAAAATGTAACCTACACTAGATGGATATCTTAGTCCACATCAATATATAAATCATGTAATATATCATAGTCTTAATGCCAATATTGGAATCACCACAATGGAAGCACCCCTCTCACTAACACTACGATTGATTTTTGTGGGATGAGTATATTTTCTTCCTTTGCATTCCCATCTCCTCCCCTATGAATTCATGATCACAAAAACAAATAACATCTGCAATTTCCTCTAAATACATGTCTTACTTCCTCAAGTCGATATGCCTCTTCAATATATCATTGAATTCTTTCAAGGATTTAAAACAAACTCATAGAATCAAAACTTAATCCTACATTAGTTAGTTGGATTGTTCCATAGTAACTACAAAACCTAATATATCATGATCATTTTTCCAATAGGGAGAGTACGCTATAGAATTGGCCCTCTTAGTAACGTAAGCGGTGATACTATAGTAAAAGTTTCCCTTTTACTAAAATAATGGTTAATTTATTATCTTGTTATTTTATTTTCTAACTATTACATCCCTTTCTATTTCTTCTCATATCCTCTCAACAACTACATAATCCAAAAATATATCATGTAGAATTCCTTCTATAAATGTCTTACTACACCACTTTAGATATGCATATGTAATACATCCTAGAATTGGATCTTCTATAATAAATAATACTCATGTTGCACAAACTTTCTTTAATAATTTATTCAAATTTATTTTATATTTTCATTCCATTACATTTGTGGGGATCTACAAAATCGTATTCATTAGATATTGTTTTTTTAATTGTTTTTAAATTTGAATTATCACTCCTTATCTTTAAATTGCCTTTGTTCTTTCCCTTTAATTATAGATGGCCATTTATAATATGATATTTTGAAATGCGAGAGTGTATTTTCACAATCCATAAATCGGGATATATTTTCTACCTAAAACTATGTGTAAATATTTGAATCAATGTTTCAAATGTTGTTTTATGTTCCATCTCATATTATATTGATTAACTATCCCATCTCATATTGTTATATTGATTAAATGCCCCATTAATTTCTTCCTTATTGTTTTTGTTGTTTATTTAGATAGGGGTCTTATTTTTGGAAATGTTTGGGAACTTGAATCCCGTATTTTATTGATGAACCCATGGTTTCTTGTGTTTAACCGGTTTCGGATACCTTTCATGTTAATCCGGTGTGGCTCCACCTATCATATTTACCCCTCCAATTTTTATTGGAATGGTGTTTAATTATTATTGGTAACACTTTAGGGAAATGTTTGGCTATCGAACCAAAAACTGAATATTTAGATAACACAACGTATGCTAGAATTTTGGTAGATATGGATACCTCTGTTGAATTTTCTCGCCACTATTGAACTCAAAGTTGAGGATAGAATTTAGATTCAAAATCGGGGTATGAAGGGTTTCCCTTTATGTGTAGAACATGTTTATCACTTAGTAAGAAAACACGTTAAAGGAAGAAACTCATGGGGGATAATTCTAATCCTAGAAACTATAGTGCCCACTCCTCTTTGACACTTATTATATTTTGATTTCGATTACTGTTGATTATAAACATGGATATTATCATATCATTTTGGTTTAGCATGATGTTAGATGATAGAGATATTCTAACTATTGATGGATTGTGATTCATAGTATGATTTGTGTGGATTCTTAGAGGCATAGAGAGACATTTTATATTGATGATGATGATTATGTGTTGTTGGCATATGTATTACTGACATTCAGAATTCTCGTCATGTTGACTATGATTTAGCATTTGAACTAATCTTGTGATCTTGTTGATATTGATAAAAATGTAGAATTGAGATGTTGTTGAATATTTAGACAAATGATAGCATTGTTAGTCTAGAGTATGAATTAATTATATGTAGATGTTTATTGATTGATGTGCATATATTTTACATTTAATGCATTTGATTTGGCCACAAAGCTAAAAGAGGTATTTTGAGATTTTACAGTTAATTATATCACAAAAATAAAAGGGGGATTGGAGACCAACCACTGCAAAATACTAGATGGATACAAAGAAGGTCACCATGGCAACTCGTGTAATGTGTTATGTTTTTTTTTTTTTTTTTTTTGGGGGGTTCCCATGGGGGATAAGCTCCAATTGTGACCATGGGCATGTGTGTAATTCTTTCTCTTTTTGTTTTATTTATTGTAGATTATGTGATTTAATTGTGATGTAATTTACTTAGTCATTATTTATTAATGTGCCTTTAGTAAGTAATTTAATCATGTTATTAAGCTATATGTAACGCCACCTAAAAAAACTTCGCTCGAGACCAAGAACCACCTAGGTTTAGTTAGGAAAAGTTAAGGAATTTTTTTATTATTTTTGTGTTCCCAAAAAAATCCGTAGTCCATTACAATAGTTATCCAACATCCTACACAACCCTAGGAGAGAGGAAATCATCCCTATCACGTATAGATTATCTTCTTGCAGGCGCATTTGAAGAAATTTCCTCTAGTGTGGAAGAGAGGTGTGGAAATAAAATTTTCTTTCAGGTGCAGAGATACTCTTATTCTCTAGGTGTGCAAGACGGGCGCAGAAGAGACTCATTCTCTCCCGAGTGCACAAAATGGGCACCAAAACGCAAAATGGGCGCACAAGAGTCTCATTTTATCATGGGCACGTAAGACGAGGGGCACAAGGGGCTCATTTTCTCATAGGCATGCAAGACGGGCACACAAGGGTCTCGAGCATGCAAGACGAGCACGCAAGGGACTCTGGGTGCACAAGACGGGCAGGTCTTAGAGGCCTTTTCTCTTCGAACTTCAAACGGCCATAACTTTTGATAGGGAACTTCGTTTTTGACAAACAAGGACTTTTCAAAAATATCTCAACGTCCTCTTTGCACAAAAACCTTAAGAATTTAATTTGGATACATTTTTTAGGGTCACGTTTGATAAAAATGCTCTGCAGCTTATAAAATGAAAACTAGGTAACACATGACTTATAAAATTTCCTTCAATTCGACCTCCTTCCTTTCCCAACATGCCAAACATACATGGAGGGTTTCTCTTAGAAGAATTTAGGATGGATTTCAAGGTATAATTTTTCTGATTAAAAATCAATTCAAAATTTCTATCCTTTAAAAGCAAAAAGGCTGCGAGTTTTGCCTTTCTTCGATTTGAGGGATTTCTTTAAAAATTTCTTAAGTGGTTTAGTTTGTTTGGGGTTGTTTTAATCATGTTGAGTTCAATTTAATTTTTCATTTTATTAGTCCTTGCTGCAGGGGTCATGTTTTGCATTTGAGTAAAATATTTGATAGTTTGAAAATTCTCTAACAGAATACTACTGACTTCAATTTTTATTTGATCCATTTACATTTACCCACAAAAATTTATGAATTCATTCTAATCCAATCACTACAATATTTTGTTTCCTTCAAATCATGTATTCCAAATGAAAAGATTAATATGTTCTCTTCATACGTGTTCCCTTTACAATTTTCCAAACAGAGATTTCAAATACAATGCAAACACAAATTTCCAATGAAGACAATATCGTATTCACAAAACTAAATAACTTCTATTGAATTATATGATTCTTTTACAACCTTATTTTCCATCGATCAAATACAACTTACAAAGATATAAACATTTCTTTTCTTACATCTCTTTCACATTTCAAATTACAACTTCCATAACCAATACAAAACATCTTTCCATTACAAAATATATACATGTTCATCCACTTCGAGTGGGAAAGGGTTACAATAAATAATAATCTCAACAAGGACTATCAAACTGTCTTTTCCTTTGCTCCGAACAGCAACATGCAGATTCACCATTCTTCAATTTTGATCACAACAAAGGCAGGGGAAAGGCAACACTCTCCACCCAACCAAGACATCCAATGAAAGGAGAATCCATCTTTCTTCATTGGCCCCTGAGCCCCAACCAAAATTCAATAAGAAATGTGTTTCAACTCATGGAAACAATAGGCTTCCACAAACACACAGGTAATCTTTCACATGCTATTTTCACATTTAAAAACACATTCCAAAATAGAATAACAATTTTACAACCATAAGATAAAACAAAAACAATCCTCAGGCTTCATCAAACAAGCCAAAGGAGAAAGAAACGATGGGGATGCTACTTATGCCTCCCAAAGAGGAAATGGGTATCACCACCGATAACAGATCACCAAAATATAACATTTTAAATCCCGACATGCCTTTATGCCTCCCCTAAGCACCCCTTATTCCTTACATTTCCTTATGCCTCCTCAACCTCTTATGGCACACCATAATGAGTAAAGAAATGCAAGCTATTTCTTTATAAGGTGGAACCCAAATCCCAACTCCCTCCACATTTATACCTCCCAAAACACTTATTCCTCCCACAAAATAAACCCCATAGCCTTCTCCTACACCATTCCTAGGCCATCTACCCAACAACCGATAAACAATAACAACATTCAACCATTTACATATTCATAAAAAAGATATTTCAAGAGCCAAGATCCTACCTCTCCATGATGGAGTTTGTTTCAAGTTCCAAAACAACAAGCTTTCCAATGCAAAAGAGTCCAAGATCAAAAATCCATAAGCATGCAACAATCTCCAATCTTGTCCAAAAGCAAGAGCTCTCAAAACCAAAAGAAGTCTCCCAAAATGAAGTGATAAAAGTGAAGCAACCCAAAAACAAGCTAAGGAATTTTAATAAATAGAAGAGGGAGGAATGAGGATGACGGATCCATGTAGGATGCCACTTCACACATCCTCAACTCAAAAAAAAAATTCAAATTCATTCTCCAATGCTTAATCAATAAATGGGTGAATAATATGACAATTTTACTTACACACTCAAATCAAGCCCACACCCCATAAGGACTGAAATTAAAAACATGAAGAAAGTGCAATTAAAACATACAACTTGACTTACAAAAATGCATAAAGAAGGTCTAAAATTAACTCTCCAACCATAGGCAAGGTTGGTAAATAAATTTAAGATATGTGGACAAGTTTAACTTGTCCCACAAGCCTCCACAATCAGCCTCTAAGGAAAAATTCAAGTTTCCAAGAAGGTGGAGTGTTTCATACTCCAAAACAACTTACATGTCTCTTACACATTGCTTACACATTACTTACAACATTTTAATTCAAGGCCAACAACTCTATTAATTACTTTCTTATGACATATTTTAATTAATTAACTTAACAACATGATTACTCACAATATTACACACCATTTAATAAATAAAGAAAAGGGGTCAAAGCACCACAAAATAACCACATGTAAACATTTAAAAATGGACCAAATAAAAGAAAATACATAAAATCACTTAGTCACATTTAAAGGTGATCCCCCATGGAAATCCCTAATAAAAACAAACACGCACAAACAAATACAGGTTGCCATGGTGACCTTGGTTGATTCATCCAAAATTCTAAAGTGGTTGGTCTCCAATCCCCGATGTTTGTTGTGATATTTTAAACCTGTAAAATACAAATACCTCCTTCAGACTTTAATGGCCATATCAGAACATCCAAATGAATATAAATATAATTTTAAGATCATCAATATATATGTGAATCACAACAATCATCAAGACAATCAACAATATCACTTACAATTTCATCCACAACTATATCATCATCAATTTTAATTCAATTTTCATTTTCTAGGTCTAATCAAAATATCCAATTATCACAAGTCCGAACAACATCTATAATATAACCATGTCAAATAGTATATCAACATCAATATATAAAAATGTCTCTAATAATCATCATGCATCATATAAGAATCAAAGTCAACAATAATCCATGATCGAACATCTAACATCATACCAAATCAAAACTATAATAATGTCCCTGATATAGTCAATAGTGTCATGATCAGTATCAAAAGGTGTCAAAGGGAAGTGGGCACTACATCCCCCTCCCCTTAGACTCGACTTCCTCCTAGAAGTCATTGGAACAGATGTGGGAACTGAACTCATAGTAAAGTAGCATCCTCCCAAGTAGCTGCAGTCTCATCATATATGTCCCACTACACTTACACCTGATCAATCTCTCTACCTCGAAGGCCCAAGGTCCTGTGATCTATAATGTGAATGGGCTCCACCGTCACCTGCCCTAATCCTACACCTACAATGAGGTCCAATATAGCACATGAGAAGTATCTGCAATATATCTCCTAAGGACTGAAACATGAAAAAAATCATGTACGTGAGCTAAGCTAAGTAGCAACACTAGACGGTAGGCCAAAGGGTCGATACGCTCCAACATCTCAAAAGGACCAACGAATCTAGGAGATAACTTAGAACATTTTCCATAATGGATAGGACTCTTATGTGGTCTGACACGAAGGAAAACCTTCATGCCCACATCAAAACTATGGTCATTCCTCTGTTGATCTACATACTTCTTCTACCTGTCTGCCTCCTGCAATCTCTATCTGATCAAAACCACTTGTTGCTCCATGTCCTATAACAAATCTGGTCCAAGAGAAACCATGTCCTCTAACTTGTCCCAACTAAGAGGTGTCCTACACTCTCTACCATACAAATCCTGAAAAGGAGCCATGCCTATAGAACTCTGAAAACTATTATTATAGGCAAACTACACCAAGTACAATTACTCCTCCCATGTTGACTAATGATCCATAACATACATCCCGATCATATCCTCTAAAATCTTATTCACCCACTTTGTTTTTCCATCTGTCTCAGGGTGATATGTTGTGCTACAATTGATCTTCATCCCGAGGGCATGCTGCATGGTAGTCCAAAAATGGGAACTATACAAAGGATCTTGGTCACAAATAATCTTCCACGGAATCCCGTGTAACCCGGTAATCTCATCCAAATAAACTCATGCCATCAACAAGCTATATAAGTGGTCTTCTCTAGGAAAAGTGAGCCACTTTTGTAAATTTATCCACGTGACCATGATGGCATTTTGGTGATATCTCGACATCGGTAGCCCAACAACAAATTCCATGGAAATGGTTTCCCACTTCCACTTCGGTATAGCATGAGGAAAGAGAAGGCCAACTGGATGGTGGTGCTCGGCCTTCACTTTCTAGACACTCTAAAAAGCATGACACAAACTAAGCCACATATCTATGAAGTCCTCTCCAATGATACAACTATCTTAAAGTAGTGTACATCTTCTTCATCCCAGGATGGGCTGAATAGGGTGCATGGTGTGCCTCTGTTAGAATATCCTGCCTCAAGCCTCCATCACTAGGAACATAAATCCAACCTCTATGCCTGAGAAGTCCATCTACCTCTAATGAGAAACCATCAAAATTCCCCTCAAGGGGTCTCTGGGACTCGATCTCTAGCTCTTGCTGCAATGTAGAAGCTGTCAAGAGGAAGTTGTTGTAGAATCCTGCTCCAGAAATCTATGCCCACTAAAGTGGCCATAACCACATGTCTTCATCTACTAAGAGCATCTGCAACTACATTCTCCTTCCACTACATATGTTATATCTCCATATCATACTCACAAAGCAACTCCATCCAATGCCGCTGACGAGCGTTAAGATTGGGATGCGTGAATAGGTGGCGAAGACTCAAGTGATCATCCTAAGTGTGAATCTCTAACCAAGAAGAAAGTGTCTCCATCAACCAAGGCGTGCACAACTGCCGCACAAGCTCAAGATCATGAGTCAGATAATTAAGCTCATAATCTTTGAGTTTTTGAGACTCAAAGGCCACTACTCTGCCCTCCATAAAAAAACCTCCAATTCCTACCAAAGAAGCATTAGTGCATATGAAAAACTCACCCTGTGGATCCAGCACTGCAAGAATGGGTGTTGTCATGAGGAACTCCTTCAATGTTCCTCAAGGCCTCTCACATCTATCTAGACAAAAAAATTCTTCCCTTTCCGCTAAAGGAAATTGATGGGGTGCAAAAGAGAGAAGTCCTAAAAAATCTCCTCAAAGTAGTAACATGCTAAACCCATGAATTTGCGCACCTCTGTCACACTAGTGGGTGCTAGCCAATCCATAATGGCTCTAATCTTGGAAGGATCGATTGCGATACCTTCCCCAGGAATGATTGGCCCAAATATTATACCTCTATCTGAAAGAATGCACACTTCTCCAAGTTCCCGTAAAGTTGATGCTCATGAAGACATTAAAGAACATGGCAAAGGTGCCCCTTGTGCTCCTCACACATGCGTGAGTAAATCAAAATTTCATCAAGGAAGATGAGCATGAAGTGATATAAGAAAGTCCTGAATACCCTATTCATAAAACTCATAAATACCACGGGGGCATTCATCAAACCAAAAGGCACCACTGTGAACTCATAGTGCCCATATCTCATATGAAAAGAAGTCTTATGAATATTTGCCTCCGTAATCCTCAACTGATGATATCCTGACTTAAGATCAATCTTAGAGAAAATTGTGGCTCCCTTCATCTAATCAAACAAATCATCAATGCACGGAAGGGCATAATGATTCTTTATCGTTACCTTATTTAGTCAAGTGGTAATCAATACACAACCGCAAGGATCCATCCTTCTTATTTACAAAATCACCGGTGCACCCCAAGGGGATACACTAGGATGGATTAGGCCTTTCTCCAAAAGGCCCTCCAGTACAGAACTTGAGCTCATAGAGCTCTTGTGTGGTCATCCGATAAGGTGCTCGTGAGATAGGCTCTGCTCCCAGAACCAGATCTATATGAAAATCAATCTCACATGGGGGTGGTAACCCCGGTAGCTCCCCTGTAAAGACATCAAAAAAATCTCTCAAAATGGGATGGTTATCTAGAATGGTCCACTAGACCCATCCTCTGATCGGTCACTACTGACCGTGATAGCAAACATATGACAACCTCCTTACACACACCGCTTCAGCTACATAGCAGAGATGGTGTGAATGGAAACAAGTCTCCTGACCCCTAAGATCACTAACTCAACTCCTAGATCATCTGCACAAGATATAGTCTTATGGTAACAATCCACTCTAGCTCTGTGTGAATATAACCAGTCCATACCCAAGATGACTCCATACAGAGCCCAAAGGAAGGATACGAAGATTCGAGGTAGTGGTGAAAGGTCCCAAATCCACTACACACTCCTTAACTAAGGAGTCCACTAAGATCTTGGCTCCCAAAGCCATCTCAATGTCCCATCTTAAACCCCGCCTAATCGCCACTAGCCCGCATTGCTCTACTAAAGATGGTGCAATAAAAGAATATGAAGAACCAAAATCAAACAAAACACAAGTAGGAATACCACCAATGCTACCTGTGGTCTCAATAATCTGCTTCAACTCTGATGCTCGACCTGTAGATAATCCGGTTCTCGATCCATGCACAGTCTTATGACTACATCCGATGTCGCACCCTGGTAGGGTTCTAAGGGATCTAAAAATGTCAACACAACAACCAAAACAAATGCATGATCCTCTCCATGTGTAGCAAGTCCCGGTACTGTACTGGAGATATGTGGTGTGGATCCCGATGATTCAGCCACTGAGACTTCTCGAGGTCTCTCTCCGGAAAGATCCCTCGAATGATATCTAGGTGCGCCATGTGTCCCGATGGGACCCTTAGAGGAGGCCCCATACTCGACCCTCTCGTGCATCAAATCTCTAAGGAGGTCTATAAGGTGGGCGGGACTACTGCTTGCCGATGTGGTCTAAAAGATGATTGTGCTGAACCCTGTCCACCATGAGGAGGAGGTACCCCCCCCTCAATCTATTGTCCTGCATCTGTCGTATATAGCTCTTCGACTCGCCTCTAGCCTATTGGGTCTTCCCCAAGTCTCCTCTGCTATATAGGCCTTCTCAATGGCCTCAACTAAATTCTGTGGACAATGGATCTGAACTGCACCTCCAATGTCAATATTCAGGCCCCTGGATGAATCTGTGGATCCATACTTGCTCATCATGCATATACTCAACATACTGGAGTAGATCTAGAAATCTACTCTCATACTCTACTACTGTAAGAGATGCCTGGTAGAGGTCATGAAACTCATCTATCCTCTATTGTATGAACCTTCGTGACAAATATCTACTCCTAAAATGCTCCTCAAAGAGCTCCTAGGTAACTATCTCAAAATCAACATGGATCTTCTACTCCTCTGTCCTCCACCAGACACCTACTCCATCTCTCAGTAGATGGATCACAACACAAGCTTTCATGTTGCTAGAACAAGGGTAGATCTTAAAGCATCCGCTCAAGCTCACCAACCAGGCCTCTGCCTAAAATCCACCTATGTCACCAAAATAATGTGATGGCCATAGCTTTAGGATCTCCCTGATGTGGTCTGAAGCTATAGTCTGACGACCCCTAGGCCTCCCTGCATGCTCATCTCTAAGCCTAGGGCTCCGAGACCTATCTCTATGTCCTAAAACTTGGTCTCCCTGTCCCTCTCGCGTGACTCTACTCCGATTAAATCCATGTCGGGAGTTCTCTCCATTATGCTCGCTTTTATGCCGAATAAATGCATGAGCCTAAATGGATTTCACCCTATCATGTCTGCCTAAACGTGCTCTTACGGTCCCTCCGCGTTCACAACATTAACAATCCTAAAGTGTCTGTAAAATTTGTGGTAGGATAGTTGCTACAACATGATCTGGTGGTGGTAAGTCTAGGTCTATGTGAAATGACCCCTCATCTTTTTCGTGCCTCCTGCATAGACCAAGGTGAGAGTTAGTTCATTATTTCTAGGTTTTATTCAATTTTCCATGTTCACTAAAAATGCAATTTCAAACAAAGTTGTTCTCTATATTTAAAAGTGTGCTAGGTTTAATATTGTACTAGGTTTAAATTTCATGTCTCAAGTTTTCTAGTGTGCCCAAGGGTCCAAGCTTTTGAACCCACGGCTCTGATACCAAGTGTAATGCCACCTAAAAAAATCTCCACTCGAGACCAAGAACAACCTAGGTTTAGTTAGGAAAAGTTAAGGAACTTTTTTTTTTTTTTCCCAATGAAATTCCGATTCCATTACAATAGTTATCCAACATCCTACATAACCCTAGGAGAGAGGAAGTCATCCCTAGCGAGATAGAATATCTTCTTTCGGGGTGCATAGAAGAAATTTCCCTAGGGGCAAAACAGATGCATGGAAATAAAAATTTCTTTCGTGGCATGGAAGACAAAAAGTGCGGAGAAACTCTTATTCTCCCGGGTGCACAAGACGAGCGCAGAAGAGACTCATTCTCTCCTGGGCACGCAAAATGGGCACGCAAGAGATTCATTTTATCATGGGCATGCAAGCAGCTCATTTTCTCATGGACTCACAAGACGTGCATGCAAGGGTCTCTAGACACACAAGACAAAGCGCAAGGGACTCGGGCGTGTAAGACGGGCGTGTAAGAGGCCTTTGCTCTTATGCGAACTTCAAATGCCATAACTTTTGATAGGGTACTGCTGTTTTTGACAAACGAGGACTTTTTGGAAAGCTCTCAACATCCTATTTTCACAAAGACTTAAGATTTTAATTTAGATAAAAATTTTAGGGTCAAGTTCGAGAAAAAAGCTCTACAGGATTATAAAATGAAAATTAGTACACCTCTTCAATTCGACCTCCTTCCTTTCCCAACATGCCAAACAGACATGGAGGGTTTCTCTTAGAGTAATTTAGGATGGATTTCAAGGTATAATTTTTCGATTAAAAATCAATTCAAATTTCTATCCTTTAGTAAAAAAAAAGACCGTAGTTTTGCCTTTGTTCGATTTGAAGGTTTCTTTAAAAATTTCTTAAGTGGTTTAGTTTGTTTGGGGTCGTTTTAATCATGCTAAGTTTAATTTATGTTTCATTTTATTGTTCCTTGCAGGGGTCGTGTTGTGCATTTGAGTAAAATATTTGTGATACTTTGAAAATTCTCTAACAGAGTACTACAACTTCAATTTTGATTTGATGCATTTACATTTACCCACAAAAATTTATGAATTTGTTCTAATCCAATCACTACAATATTCTCTTTCCTTCAAATCATTTATTCCAAAGGAAAAGAGTAATATATTCTCTTCATAAGTATTCCCTTAACAATTTTCCAAACAAAGATTTCAAATACAATTTCAAACACATATTTCTAATGAAGACAATATCATCTTAACATAACTAAATAACTTCTATTGATTTGTATGATTCTTTTTTACAACTTTCTTTTCATCGATCAAATACAACTTTACAAAGATATAAACATTTCTTTTCTTTCATCCAATTTAGAAAATAGAGTACATCTCTTTCACATTTCGAATTACAATTTCCATTACCAATATAAAACATCTTTCCATTACAAAATAAATATATGTTCATCCACTTCAAAGTGGGAAAGGGTTACAACAAATAATAATCTCAACAAGGACTGTCAAAATTGTCTTTTCCTTTGCTTCAGAACAACAAACATGCAGATCCATCATTCTTCAATTTTGATCACAACAAAGGCAGGGGAAAGGCAACGCTCTCCACCCAACCAAGACATCCAATGAAAGGAGAAGCCATCCTTCTTCATTGGCCCTCAAGCCCCAACCACAATGTAATAAGAAATGTGTTTCAACTCATGGAAACAACAGCTTCCACAAACACATAGGCAATCTTTCACTTGCAATTTTCATTGAAAAACATAGTCCAAAACAGAACAATAGTTTTACAAACCACAAGATAAAAACACAAACAATACTCAAGCTTCATCAATCAATCCAAAGGAGCAAGAAACTATGGGGGATGCTATTTATGCCTCCCAAAGGGGAAATGGGTATCACTACTTGAGAACAAACCACCAAAATATAACATTTCAAATCCTTGACATGCTCTTATGCCTCCCCCAAGTACCCCTTATTCCTCACATTTCTTTATGCCTCCCCAACCTCTTATGGCACCCCTTAACAAGTAAAGAAATGTAAGCTATTTCTTTGTAAGGTGGAACCAAAATCCCAACTCCCTCCACACTTATACCTTCCAAAACACTTATGCCTCCCATAAAATAAACCCCATAGCCTTCTCCTAAACAATTCCTAGGCCATCTACCCAACAGCCCACAAAAATAACAAACATTAAACCATTTACATATTCATAAAAAAAAAGAAGAGCATTTATCAAGAGCCAAGATCCTACCTCTCCATGATGGAGTTTGTTCCAAGGTTCCAAAACAACAATATTTCCAATGTAAAATAGTCCAAGATCAACAATCCACAAGCATGCAACAATGTCCAACCTTGTCCAAAAGAAAGATATCTCAAAACCAAAAGAATTTTCCCAAAATGAAGTGATAAAAGTGAAGCAATCCAAAAACAAGGTAAGGAATTTTTAAAAATAGAAGAGGGAGGAGAAGAGGATGAGGTGGATCCATGTAGGATGCCACTTCACACATCCTCAACTCCAACAAAAAGTCAAATTCATTCTCCAATGCATAATCAATAGGTGGGTGAATAATATGACAGTTTTACTTACACACTCAAATCTAGCCCACACCCCATAAGGATTAAAATTAAAAACATGAAGAAAGTGCAATTAAAACATGAAACTTGACTTACAAAAATTCATAAAGAAGGTCTAAAATTAACTCTCCAACCATAGGTAAGGTTGGTAAATAAATTTAAGAGGTGTGGGACAAGTTTAACTTGTCCCACAAGCCTCCAAAATCAGCCACCAAGGACAAATTCGAGTTTCCAAGAAGGTGGAGTGTTTCATACTCCAAAACAACTTACATGTCTCTTACACATTGCTTACACATTACTTACAACATTTTAATTCAAGGCCAACAACTCTATTAATTACTTTCTTATGACATATTTTAATTAATTAACTTAACAACATGATTACTCACAATATTACACATCATTTAATAAATAATGAAAAGGGGTCAATGCACCACAAAATAAACACATGAAAACATTAACAAAGGGACCAAATAAAATAAAATACATAAAATCCCTTGGTCACATTTAAAGGTGATTCCCCCCATGGGAATCCCTAACAAAAAAAACACACAAACAAATACAATTGCCATGGTGACCTTGTTGAATTCATCTAGAATTCCAAAGTGGTTGGTCTCCAATCCCCGATGTTTGTTGTGATATTTTAAACATGCAAAATAAAATACATCCTTCGGCTTCATGGCCATATCAGAACATCCAAATGAATATAAATATAATTTCAAGATCATCAATATATATGTGAATCACAACAATCATCGAGTCAATCATCTATATCACTTACAATTTCATCCACAACTATAACATAATCAATATTAGTTCAATTCTCATTTTCTAGGTCTAATCAAAATATCCAATTATCACAAGTCCAAACAACATCTATAATATAACCATGTCAATAGTATATCAACATCAATATATAAAAATATGTCTCTAATAATCATCATGCATCATATAAGAATCAAAGTCAACAATAATCCATGATCAAACATCTAACATCATACTAAATCAAAACTATAATAATGTCCATGATATAGTCAACAGTGTCATGATCAATATCAAAAGGTGTCAAAGGGAAGTGGGCACTACACTATATGGGAATTTAACAAAAGGAGTCATTTATTAGAGTTGTTGGTATTTTGAACGTGTGTTTTCATTTAGTGTACAAGTGACTTTTAATGTTGTACACTCTTCCTTTCCTTGGAATTTCAGATTTGGGTTTGAGGGCCATTTTGGAGGCTTGTGGGACAAGCTAAGCTTGTCCCATGCCTCTTAATTTCTTATACCGACCCTACCTATGGATTGGGGGTATAAAATAGACCCCATTCTATTTTGTAAGACAAAAACAGACATTTAATGAACTTTTTTACGTGGCTTTTAAATTTTTTCCGTAGGAGGTGTGGGTATGGATTGTTTGTAAAAGAGGCTTGTCATTCCTCTCAACCACCAATTTATTGTGCATTGGGGTTGAGGTTTGACTTATGATGTGGAGTTGATGTTAAGTGATGTGTCATCTTACATGGCCAACTCACCCTCCTCTTCCCTTTTTCTATATATGTAAGTTTTTTTTTTTTTTTTTGGGGTTACTTCGTTTTCATTTTTAGATCTTTTATTTTTGGAGTTGGAGAGTTTTGGAGGTCGATTTAGCTTGAAGGAGCTTGGTGTGTGACTCTTTGATCAAGCTCTACCATGGAAAGGTAGGAGCTACACCCTTATTTTATTTTTTTCCCTTATATGTGTATATTTGTATGTTATTCAATGTTTCGGTATGCTTGTTGGGTTTTTGGGTAGAATGCCTAAGTATGGTGTAGGATAAGGCTATGTGGATATTATATGTAGGGAGGCATAAGATTTAATTTCATGTTTTGGATGGATTTGGGTTGGGTGCCCCACCTTGGATAAGAGAATGTTTGTATTTCTTACTTGGTTCTTTTGAGGGAGCCATAAGAGATTATAGGGAGGCATAAGAGAATGTGGGAGTAATAAGAGGATATTGAGGGAGGCATATGAGTTGTGTAGTGGTTTTGAGATTTATATTAGAGGGTTTTAAGGTGGGCACTTAATTCCATTGGGAGGCATAATTGATCTCCCCATAGATCCTTGTTCCATTGGCTTTACATTTTAAAGCCTTGTATATTTTTTTATTTTCCTTCTTGTGATTATATTTTGTGTTGATTTTGTTTTGAAATGGTTTTTAAATATTTGTATTATAATGTGGAAGCTTTGTAATAGTTTCCATGAGTAGGATCCATCCTTTATTGCATTTTGGTTGGGGCTTGGGGGCCAATGAGGAGGATAACTTCTTCTCTACATTGGATTATTGATTAGGTGGATAGTATTGCCTCTCCCCCATTTTTATTTTTGTGATCAAGTGAAGTAATGTGTAACACCAAAAATCTCCACTCAAGACCAAGGAACAACCTAGGTTTAGTTAGGAAAAGTTAAGGAATAATTTTTTTAAGTTTAAGTGTTCACAACACAAATTCCGAGTCCATTACAAAAATTATCAAAACATCCTACAAAAAACCAAGAGAGATAAATTTATTCTTAGTGCGATATGATTATCTTCTCATGGGGTGCGAAAGAAACTATCTTGGGCATGAAAGGAGGGCACCTAAAGAAACTCTTTTTTTTTTATGGGCGCGCAGAGAGATCTTTTTCTCACGGGTGCACATAAAGCTCTTTTTACTCATAGGCACGCAAGAATATTTTCCTCTTCTCGGGAATGTAAGATGAGCACGTAAGAAGCTCTAGACATGCAATATAGGTGTGCGAGAAGATCTCGAGCGCGCAACACGGGCGTGCAAGAGATTTTTTTCTCTTCTCGTGAACTTCAAAAGGCCATAAATTTTGGTAGGGAACTTCCTTTTTCGCAAAAAAGGAATTTTCAGAAATCTCTCGATAACATCTTTGTACATAAGCCTTAATAATTTAATTTGGATAAATTTTTAAGCGTTGATTTTGAGAAAATGCTCTGAAGGCTTATAAAATGAAAACTAGTAACAGTTGACTTACAAATTTTGTTCAATTCGACCTCCTTCCTTTCTCAACATGCTAAAAGACATGAAGGATTTATCTTAGAGGAATTTAGGATGGATTGTAAGGATTATTTTGTTTATTAAATATCAATTCAAAAATTTACAAATTTTGACAGCAATAGGACACCAATCTTGCCTTTGTGTGATTTGAAAGGTTATTTAAAAATTTCTTGAGTGTTTTAGTTTGTTTGGGCATGTTTTGATCATGTAACTTCAATTTAATTGTTTCATTTCATTTCCTAAGGTTACAGTTCATTCTCATGCATTTTGGATAAAACATTTGCAGAGTTTGAAAGCATCTAACAGTAGATCCAATTCGAATAGATCTATTTTCCATTTATCATCTTCTAAGTGTTAGAATTCATTCCAAATCTAAATCTAATATACTAAGTTGATTTAAATCAAAATGTGAAAAATCCAAAAGATATAGTTCTGATTTCCAAATCATACTTTTCAAAAGAATGATTCATGTATTTTTTTCTTTCAAAAAAATTCCTCAACATATTTCAACACATATTTTTTTAAAAAAGAGTAACTCCATTTGTGGAAGAGAATACAACTTATATTAATTCGAATGATTATTTTACAAATTTTTTCCCTTTCTTTAAAAAAAAGCTAGATTATGAATGCTCATCTTTCACAAACAGATACACAGTATGTCTTTCACATTTGAATATAGAATTTCATTTCTAAAACAAAGCAACTCTTCATCAGAAAACATATTACATTGTCATCCACTTGAAGTGGGAAATGGTTTTACAAATAGAAATCTCACAAGGACTATCAAAACTGTCTTTTTCCACAGCTCCAAAACAATAGTTGAATTTCCATCATTCTTCAATTTGATCACAATAGAATAGGGGGAAAGGCAATGCTCTACACCCAACCAAGACATCTAATGAAAAGGAGAAGCCATCCTTCTTCATTGGCCCCGAGCCCCAACCACAATGCAATAAGAAATGTGTTTCAACTCATGGTAACAAAGGCTTCCACAAACACATAAGAAAATTTCACATTTAAAACACAGTCCAAAATAGAATGTAGTTTGCAACCACATTAAAACATAGCCATACTCATGCTTCATCAAGAAAGCCAAAGGATCAAGAAACTATGGGGGATGCTACTTATGCCTCCCTAAGGGTAAATGGGTATCACCACCTGATTACAAAACACGAAAATGTATATCATTTCAAATCCCTAACAAGCCCTTATACATCCTCCAAGTACCCCTTATTCCTCACATTTCCTTATGCCTCCCCAACCTCTTATGGCTCCCCATAATGAGTAAAGAAATGCAAGCTATTTCTTTGTAAGGTGGAACCCAAATCACAACACCCTCCACACTTATACCTCCCAAAATCACTTATGTCTCCCACAAAATACCCCATAGTCTTTTCCTATGCCTTCCCTACGCATCTACCCAACCAACCATCAAGTAAAACAACAAATAACTATTCACACATTCATAAAAAGAAAAGAAGAGCATTTCCAAGAGCTAAGCTCTTACCTCTCCATCATGGAGTTTGTTCCAAAGTTACAAAACAACAAGCTTTCCAATGCAAACAATCCAAATATAAACCAAACACAAGTATTCAAAAATCTTCAAACTTCTCCAAAGCAAGAGCTCTCCAAACCAAAAGAAGTCACCCAAAATGGAGTATACAAAAGTGAAGCAATCGAAAACAAGGTAAGGAATTCCAATTTATAGAAGAGGGAAGGGAAGAGGAAGAGGTGGATCCCTGTAGGATGCCACATCTCACATCCTCAACCCCAACACAAAATTCAACTTCATTCTCCAATGCATAATAAATAGGTGGGTGAATAATATGATAGTTTTACTTACACACTCAAATCAAGCCCACACCCCATAAGGACTGAAATTGAAAGCATGAAGAAATTGCAAATTAAAACATGTCACTTGACTTACAAAAATGCATAAAGAAGGTCTAAATTTAACTCTCCGACCATAGGTAACGCTGGTAAATAAATTTAAGAGGTGTGAGACAAGTTTAACTTGTCCCACAAGCCTCCAAAATCAGCCACCAAGGACCAATTCAATTTCCAAGAAGGTAGAGTGTTTCATACTCCAAAATCAACTTACATATCTCTTACACATCACTTACACATTTCTTACAACACTTTAATTCAAGGCCAACAACTCTATTAATTACTTTCTTATGACATATTTTAATTAATTAACTTAACAACATGATTACTCACAATATTACACACCATTTAATAAATAATGAAAGGGGTCAATGCACCACAAAATAAACACATGCAAACATTAACAAAGGAACCAAATAAAAGAAAAAAACAAGTCCCTTGGTCACATTTAAAGGTGATCCCCCATGGGAATCCCTAACACAATCAAACACACAAAAAATATAGTTGTCATGGTGACCTTGTTGAATTCATCTAGAATTCCAATGTGGTTGGTCTCCAATCCCCGATGTTTGTTGTGATATTTTAAACCTACAAAATACAAATACCTCCTTCGGCCTCATGGCCACATCAGAACATCCAAATGAATATAATATACTTCCAAAGTCATCAATATATATATAAATCACAACAACATCAAGAAAATCAACAATATCACTTACAATTTCATCAACAACTATATCATCATCAAATTAGTTCAATTTTCCTTAGGTCTACTCAATATATCCAAAATGTCACATGTCCTAACAACATCCATAAATATATAACCATGTCGAATAGTATATCATCATCAATTTAATTCAATTTTCATTTTCTAGGTCTACTCAAAATATCCAAATACCACAAGTCCAAACAACATCTATAATATAATCATGTTAAACAGTATATCAACAACAATATATAAAATATCGCTACTAATCATCATGCATCATATATGAATCGAGTCAACAATAATCCATGTTCTAACATCTATCATCATACTAAATTAAAACTATAATAATGTCCATAATATAGTCAACGGTGGCATGATCAAGATGTATCTAAAGGTGTCAAAGGAAAGTGGGCACTACAAAATGGTGGAGCTCTTATGGAAGAATTGGCACTTGGAGCACTTGTAGAAGACTAAGAAATCCTTCCTTGTGAGAGAACCTTTCTTGTAATCCTCACTTATGGTGGAAGACTAGTAGCATTTTATTTGAAATAAATTTTGTATTGTATTTTTTTATTAAGTTGTAATGTATTGTGGGAAAGAAGGCTCCTTACATTGAAAGAAATGAGCTATGCTCAAAGAAAAAGAAAGTTCATTATTATTTGTTGAAGATGCATTGTTGTAAAATGAAAGGAAAACTAGTAAGTTGTAAATCATTGAGAAAGTATTCTTAGTAAATCTTAAATGTATAATAGTTGTTAGTGTTTTCTTGAATAGATGGTTTTAGTAGAAATGGGACGATGCATTGAATTATAATGAGTTATTTTGTTAGAAAATTACATTTTTATGTGGAAAGGTAAACAAAAATACTAGGAATAGAATAAGCTTCATTTCTAATTTTGAACTTGAAAGGAATTTTGTTGGATAAAAATAAAAATAAAAATGATCCTGTAGTTGTTTTCTTGTCACTATAGAAATGGAAAATATTTAAATTTCGTAATTTGAAGCATGTAATGATTAAATGGTATAACCTTTCTACTGGATACTTTAGGAACATAAATTCAACCTATGGATAAATTGTAAGGTACCCTTGTAAAACTTGTTTTTGAAAAAAATGCGAAATTGAAGGTTGTGTTTTCAAAGAACAGGATCATCGCCTCGCGCATAGTGGTGGTCTCTTAACCGCCACTCAGGGAAAGGCAACGGTTTTGAATCGTCACCTAGGTAGGGTGGTGGTCCCAAAACCATCAACTCGCTTTGGGTGGCGATTTCATCACTGCTGAAGGAAAAATAAAATCGATGACTCGGGAAATTTAAAACTTGTTCTATTAAAAATTTAAGCCTGCAAATTTGTAGAGGAAACCACCAGCAAGCCATAAGGGCATAAATTCATTGTTCTAAACTTGTAAATATTTAAATGGGTATTCAAAGGAATTCAATCTCATGGATTAAAAATTAAGTAGGGTTTTTCCCAAATAGAAGACAAAAAATGGAATTTTCTTTATAACAACTCCATATTTGGAGTGGAAACCTCTACAATCTTCAAATGAAAGAAATTACAATAATAAATCCACAACCTAAACTAAACTAAGATTCATTTTTGATTTCCTTCATGGTTCCTTCCCTCCTAGCTTTCATGGCTTCCACTCCTCCAACTTGTAAAATTAAATAAAAAAGAAACCAAATGAGGAGGCTTGGGAAAAGAAAAAGGTTTAATAATATTTCATAAGGATAGTTAGGGTTAGTATGGAACCCTAAGATCTAGTGGCCACAATTAGTTTGATCCAAGGGTTAGGAATCAACCCTACAATTGTTAGTTGGGAATATGTATTATAGGTTTTTAAATAATTTAATGTATGTTTTTTATTAGATTAGGTAAAAGACATGGATCGGCTCCCAGAATCCATACACCGAAAGATGCAACACAAAAACAAACCAAAGACAAGCAAGAAAAGAAACATAACCACATAAGTAGTTAAATAAACCATGAAAGAAACTTAACTCGAAAAGTTCCGAAACACGAAACTAAAAATAGTCCGTAAAAACGGTCATTAGTTCTTTGGAATTTCTAGAATGCACTAAGTTCCATCCGTCAACATGATCACCTCCATCCTCAAATGTCACCTTGATATACTCAATGTAATTCTTGCCCTCCCAAAAGTTAAGGATCTTTAGAGAATCTAGATCGATTTGGGGTTTAGCCATTCAAATCTTTGTATTTATCTCATTTTTAATCTCCAAAACAACTTCCAATATTCCACCTTAGGTATCCATCGCCGATCGTTTAGGATCGGTAGGAAAGAAAAGGATCCCACGAAATTATTTGATTTGAATGGGCCCTAATTTTTCTATCATAAAACTCCCATCTCATTTCCTCAAAAGATTCCACCATTTCGAGCAATTTCTCCATTCATTTGGGAGATAATGTTTCTTTTATTTCTTAAGAATCATTCGATTCATCCCCAGAACCATCCTCCTCCCCTGTTTCAGTAGAAGCTTCACTATCATCCTCATTATTTTCACCTGAGGCCGAAGAGTCTAAGATGTAACTAGTGGAAGTAGAAGGCAGGCCCATAGAAGGAGCAAGGGACTCGACGACAACCAAGCCCAACTAAGTCGATACTAGCATAGGCCTTTTAGTCACCAACACCCCACTCACCACATCGACATCAGGTAACAGAGGCACTGACAAGGGGTAGACGCACTATCCCCAACATTCCCATTTTGCTTCAACCTCCAATCCCAAACTGGGTCGTTCCAAGAGGCATACCAAAGGTGGCCCACGACTGCACTTCACACATAAAATAGGGGAATGTTTGTATTGGATTACCTAATCAAAATCCCCATGCCTTGAGCAGAGACGGATAGAGGCCGAAGCTTTGTCTCGAGGGGAACATTGATACACATTCTCGCAAAGATCCATCCTAGTTCTAGCCATGGTCATTGGGTTGATAAAAAACAAATCTTCAATAGCATTAGCTATTTCCCTTAGCACTTTAACCTCCCATAACTCAAGGGCTAAAGCAAGGAGTTTCACCCAAACCATGTAAGTATTCAATTCAAAAAAAATCATATCTAACCCAGGTATCCATTTGGCCAAATGTAGCTTAGACTTCCCATAGAGCCAAGGACCCCATTTAATGGTGTTGAGATATTCATCCTCCCTATCAAACTGGAACAAGAAAAATTGATTCGAAATAGCCACCACAGAGATGCCCCCTTTCGGGGCCCATTTTCTTCTAGCCCAAGCCCTGACCAGATCAACATTTGGTCTAATACTAGAAACCTTCCAAGAAGAAAGAGCCCATATCTTTTACTTGCCCTCTTTACCAACTCCTCTGGCACAAACAGGGTCAGTTCATCTTGTTTCCAGATTAGATTCAAGGTAGGAAGGGGAGGGCCAGACACATACCTTCCAGAGACCCGATCAGCCCAAGACAGCAAACCAGCAGCCTCGGCACCTCCAAACAGGGCTCCCTCAAAATTTTGAACTCCCTTTTCCCACTCATCCCTTCCTTAATTCCCGTCCATCTCTAATTTAATATAATTTAATGTATGTGGAAATGGGTGAATGGGGCCATTTAATACCCTTATATGTTAAGTTATTTATTTAGTTCCTAGTATGTTTTAGTAATTATTTGAATGGGCTTTAAGGAAAATAACTTAAGAGAATCAAGGTAACTAAGGAAAAGAGTTTAATACGTATGGGTTTGAAGGTTAATCTAAGAGGGGGAACATTTAACCAAGTAAATTAATTTATGGCACCTTCCTAGTTTATTGTAATTAATTTGACCTTAGAGATGAATTAAGAATATTTAATTAATAAACTTAGACTTGGTCTATGCTTTGTAGTGTAGTATATGATGGTAGTAATTAATTAAACTTATTATAGGGTTGTCACCTTGCAACCTATTTGTTTTTTTAAAAAATCCGCAACTTTCCAGTTATTATATAAGGATTAATGTGGTTTTAGAACGTTGATTTCATGGGCGTTACACTTCGTATCGAGATCCATGAGTTCAACGCTGGACCTAGGCACACTTTGAAACATAAGACATAATAAGAAAACATATCGCAACTCTAAACCTATATCACACAAACTTTGCATGATGTTTTAAAATGTAGAAAACCTAGAAAACTGAAACAAAATCTAGAGTAATACACTAACTCTCACCTTGTTCTTTGTAGAAGGTGTAGACCAAAAAAGGGTATCTTGCACATGGACCTAGACTTACCACCCCCAGACCAAGAAGTAGTAGCCATATTTCCTCAGATACTTCAGATGTTACAGGATGTTAATTCCATTATACACGAAGTTTCCTTGGGAGGAAGAAACAACAGACAAGAGAGAGAGCCATCAGTAGAGGCTCATGCACCTTCCCAACATAATGATGAGCATAGAGAAGAGAAATCCCACTTGGATTCAGTCAGACAAGATTCACCATAGAGAATTCATAGAGCCAAAGCTACATGACACGGGGACGATCTAGGAGCCCTAGACAGCGTGATGATTATGTTGAGAGACCTAGGGGTAGACAGGTCACAAGAACAGATCACATCAGAGAGATCATAAAACTCCATCCATCTCATTTTACCGGGTACACTCGAAGGATTCCAAGAAGGGGCATGGTTGGTCATCTCAAGTAGATACTTCAAGCTATGTTTGTGCACTAGCAAGATGAAGGCTCGTGATGCCATCCACCTTCTGAGAGACTGATCTAGGGTTTAGTGGAGGACTGAGGAGTAGAAGCTCCATATATATTTCAAGACACTCACTTCAAAGCTCTTCGAGGAGTGGTTCAGGAGGAGATACTTGTCCAGGAGGTTCATTCAGCAGAGGATAGATGTGTTCCATGACCTACGTCAAGCATCCATGATCGTGGTAGAGTACGAGAGTCGCTTCCTTGACCTACTTTAGTATGTATATTATATGTAGGAAAAGCGGTGAGAATCCATAGGTTCATCGGGGCCTAATCCTGGACATATGAGGGCTAGTGCACATTCACTACCCATGATCGTAGTAGTAGGCCGTTGAAAAATCCTACATTATAGAGGAGACCAGGAAGACGTAACAGCCATACATAGAGTGCGGATCCATATTCAACATATTCAGATAGCGAGTTTAAGGGGTCAGCTCCTCCTCCTCGTGGTGGACATGGTTCTACTAAGCAGTCTTTACTCAAGCCACCATAGCAGTAGTAACAATAAACTTGACCTTCATTTAGGAATTTTCGAGAGATTCGATGCTTAGAGGGGACGAATATGAATCCTCCTCCTAGAGAACTAGTAAGGACTCAAACATTGCCTAGAGCTCAATCAGCAAAATCTCTTAAAGTGACCATAGTAATCCATAGCAAGATCATCAGGATCCATGGTACGCACTAATAGAGTAATTGTAAGAGTCATTTCTCATTGTAGAGGACCTAGTAGTTGCTATGGGTGTGGAGTACTTAGGCATCATTAGAGAGAATGCCCTTAGAACCATAATAACAAGGGTAAGACACTAGTTTCATAGCCTACAGTTGGCGACATGGATAGGAGCCACATTATTTATGCAAATGCCAGTCGAGAATCGTTAGGAAGAACACCAGAGTATGGTGATTGAGACAACATGTAGCATTGATGGCATTTCTATTCCTATTTTATTTGATTTAGGTTCCTTAGATTATTTTATTTCCCCATTTGTAGTAGAGCTGATGTAGGCTGGTGGCAGTTAGGTAGAGCTGTAGTTGGGATGTGGAGATGGCTTTTGGAGCCAAGATCATAGTGGAATCCTTAGTTAAGGAGTGCATAGTTGACCTAGGACCCTTTTCCATGACCTTGGATCTTCATATCCTTCCGTTGGGTTCCTATGGGATTATTTTGGGCATGGATTGGTTATCTACACACATAGGGCTAGGGTTGATTGTTATAGTAAGGTAATATCATGTGTAGATGATTTGGGAGTGGATTCAATGATAGTTGGAGTTAGGAGACCACCTCTATTCACACCATATCCACTATGCAACTTAAGCGGTGTGCATGAAGAGGTTGTCAGTTGCATGCTATCACGGTTAGCGATAGATATAAGGATGAGTCTAGTGGGCCATTACTTGATGATCATCATATCTTGAGGGAGTTTTTAGATGTCTTTCCAGGGGAGCTTCTAGGGTTACCTCCCCCACGTGAGATAGATTTTGACATTGATCAGTTCCGAAGAAGAGACTATCTCATGAGCATCTTATAGTATGACTACCCCTGAGCTTTTGAGCTTAAGTTTCAGCTTGAGGGCCTTTGGATAAATCCCTAATCCATCCTATTATATTCCCTTGGGAGTGCACAAAGATGATTTTTTTAAAGAACAAGGATAGATCTCGGTGATTGTGTATTGACTATCATCAAATAAAGTAACAATCAAGAATCGTTACCCCCTTCCACATATTAATGATTTGTTTGATCAAATGAAGGGGCCATAGTATTTTCCAAGATAGATATTAAGTTTGGATACCATCAATTGAGGATCATAGAGGAAGATATTCATAAGACAACCTTTCATACGAGATATGGCCACTACGAGTTCACAGTAGTGCCTTTTGGCCTAACGAATGCCCTACGATTCATGAGTTTGATGAATGCAAGATTGCGGAAATTCTTAGATGACTTAGTGCTCATATTTCTTGATGAAATTTTTATTTACCGACATATGTGTGAGGATCACGAGGAACACATTCGCAAGGTTCTGCAGTGTCTTTGTGAGGAGTAGCTTTATGGGAACCTTGAGAAGTGTGCATTCTTTCAGTCATAGGTGCAATACTTGGGTCACATCATTTCTAAGGAAGGTATTACCATCAATCCTTCCAAGATTTGAGCTATTATGGATTGGCCCATGCCAACTAGTGTGACCGAGGTGCGCAATTTCATGGGGTTGGTAAGTTACTATAGGATATTTGTTCAAGAATTTTCTCAGATTGTGCACCCCATCACTTCCCTTTAGTGGAAGGAAAGAATTTTATTTGGTCTGATGGATGTGAATAGGAATTCAGACACTAAAGGTATTCCTTACTTCAAAGACCGATTCTTGTAGTGCCGGATCTGCGCATGGAGAGTTTTTCATGTACGGATGTTTCCTTGTACGATTAGGTGGGTTATTGATGCAAGAGAGCCATGTGGTTGCCTTTGAGTCTCGTAAACTCAAAGATCATGAGCTCAAGTATCGACTCATGAACTTGACCTTGGATTATATTTGCATGCTTTGGTTTGATGGATATATTTCATTCTTGGCAGGAGATTTATTCTCGGGGTCGACCACTTGAGTCTTTGTCACCTCTTCACGTAACCCAATCTCAATGCTCGCAAATCGGTGGCGTTGGATGGAGTTAATTTGAGAGTATGACATGGAGATAGATCATGTGAAGGGGAAATAGAATGTTATTGATAACGCTCCGAGTAGACTAAGACATTTGTCTATGACTACTTCGGTGGTTATAAATTTGTAGGGTAGGATTTTACTACAACTTCCTCATGATAGTTTCTACCTTGCAGCTAGAGAAGGGATTGAGTCTCGAGACCCCTTAAGGGGAAGTTTGAAAATTTTACAATAGATTTAGATGGACTTCTCGGGCATAAAGGCTAGATCTATGCACCAAGGGATGGTGGTTTTAGGTAATATATCTTGGCAGAGGCCCATTGTGCACCTTACTACGCCCATCCAATGGTGAAGAAGATGCATGCCACCTTGAGATAGCTTTACCATTGGAGATGTCTTCAAAGAGATGTAGCTCAATTCATGTCACATTGTTTAGAGTGTCAAATGGTGAAGGTTGAGCATCAGCATCCAGATGGCCTTCTTTACCCACATGTTATCCCGGAGTGTAAATGGGACACCATTTCCATGTATTTAATAGTAGGCCTACCTACATTGAGATACCACCATGATGCCATCATGATCACAAAGGTGGATAGATTGATGAAAGTTGTTCATATTTCTCTTATTAAGACCACCTGTGTAGCTAGTGTTGTAGCAAGAGTGTACCGGATGAGATTGTTAGACTACACGAGATTCCGTGGAAGACCATGTGTGACCACAATCTCTTGTACACATCACACTTCTAAAACCACCATGCAGTAGGCCCTTGGGATGAATATCAACTTTAGCACAACCTATCATCTAGAGACAGATGGATAGACGGAGCGGTGAATCATATTTTAGAGGACATGCTTTGAATGTACATCATGGATCATCAATCGAAGTGGGAGTACTTGTATTTATTTGATTTTATATACAACAAAATATTCCAGAGTTATATTAGGATGGCACATTTTTAGGCATTGTATGGCAGGGAGTGCAAGACACCTTTGATTTGGGATAGACTTGAGGATAGAGTATCTATTGGCCTAAATTTGTTATAGGACATGAAGCGCAAGTTGTTTTTGTCCAATAGAGGTTACAGGGATGCACATGACAGGCGTAAGAAGTATGCAGATCATAAGAGATTCAATCATAATTAGGAGGTGGGCACGAAGGTGTTTCTTCATGTCAGACCTTATAAGAGTCATATCCATTACGAAAAAGGCTCTAAGTTGTCTCTTATATTTGTAGGTCCATTTGATATCTTGGAGTGGATTGGTCACTTAGCTTTACATCTACCCTTGCCACCCATTTTGTCTCACGTGCATGATGTGTTTCACGTATCTGTTCTTAGGAGATATATCCCAGATCCATCTCATGTATTGGATTGGACCACATTGCAGTGCGGAACAGGGCGAGATAATGGTGGAGACCGTGTGTATTTTAGAGTGTAGGACCACAGGCCTTCGAGGCCAAGAGATTAATCAGTGTGATTTCAAGGTGGAGAGGTATGATGAGAATATTGCTACATGGGAGGATGTTACATCACTACGAGTCTAGTTTCCACACCCATTTTAGTGAATTCTAGGAGGAGGAAGTCGAACCTAGGGAGGGTGATGCAAGAGCATCCTCCATGATGCTTGGAGAGTATAAATAAATTTTGAATAAGGCATACAAGGCATGAATAACATGTACTTGGAATTTGAATGATTTTCTTTCCAGGACATGTTATGTTTGAATTTTGTATTATCATGTTATAAACTCTTTACTATACAAGTAAGAGTAAAATTGGGTGTCTTAGGTGGATATGGGTTGTTTTCATAAAGTCTACATAGGAAGAGGGATTAGACTTATTTGAATATGTTTTTTTATTTGTCCTAGATCATATCTAGTTGGCACAACTATGCGCAAGCCATAATCAAACCGACTCACCTATTCCAACATGTAGTTGAACAATATCTCAACAAGGAAGATAAGATAGTTTCCATGTTTAAGAACATATAGATATATAGTTGTTTTGTTTGAGGTTGGAAAACGGGAGAACTAAGGGAGTATGAGGTTGAATCAAACACAAAGAAGAAGAGAATGGTGGATAATAAGCATGAAAAAGTGATAATCGGAGGAGGTATGCAAGAATTAAGTGGAGAACAATGCCTATGAAATCCCCGGGAGTGAATAAGAGTTAATGATTTGAATTACTCTTTGATTGGTAATGTATGATTTATTGGTGCTCAAAATATTCTCGCCCCATTCTACCTTTGAAATCTATTGATTTACAAATCTACACACTTTATCTCCTCGTGTTCCGCTTGAAAAGTCTCTTCCTTCCTTTTGTTTCCATAATCAATCCTTCCTTGGGCGGATGATCATGTATGGATCCATATTTATTTCCTTGTTTCTTTGTTCCTCTGAAAAAGTTTGTATTTGGGTGTAAAAACTCGGGTTGTCCCATTCTCTCCATTTTCCATAGTCAGGATTTGTTGTCCCTATCATTTTTACCCTAAATACTTGATGAAACATGAATGGATATAGCTTGTAGGAATGTATTTGAGCGTTGTAACATTTCTAAATTCTTTGTTATTGGAGAAAATTTCATCTCCAGGCTTAAATGGTCATTTTTCTACATTTTATGGTTTGACGGGCATTTCTCCGGTCAAATTTACATCCTTGCATCAACAGGAAATGTGACCTCTTTTGGTTGGATGCGGCTCGTTAAGGTACTTAAAAAAATTTATGAATTGCCTCAACTTAAAAACCTATCTATGTGGAAGAACATCACTCATTTTAAAATTTTCTTTTTGGTTTGGCCTTGGAGTAACATTGGGAGAACACGTGGAAGTTTCCGTTGCTTTGCTCGAGACTTTGACAAATTTTTATGCAAAAGAAGACTATTTGGTGGGACAGGGACACATGGCGAGCCTGTACTCATTCAAGGTCTTAAACTTGGGCACCATTTTGAAATTGTGCCATGGAGACACGTGGAGGCTTCCACCGGGTCTTCCCATACTTAGTATTTTCTCAAAAGGATTTAAGAAGCTTGGGACATGTGGGGGACCGCACATGTTTGAAAGTACCGACCTGATTTTTATTTTAAAGAAGCATCAAGAGGACACTTGGAGGCCTCTGCTCAATTTGCATTTTGCTTGGACTTTTCTACGGCCAAAGGAGATTGCCTCGACCACGACACATTATGCCTTCTCGCTAAGCTTTAAGCCTTCAAACAAATTTTTCGGGCGGGACACCTAGGTGAGCCCACGCTCATTCAAGGTCTCAACTTCTGGTGGACCATCTCAAGATGCATCATTGTGACACGTGGTAGTTTGAAGAGTCAAAGGGCGGGGAAGCGGACCATCAAAGGCAACTTGGATTTTTTGCTTCTTGTCATCAAAAGGATTAAAACATCAAAATGGCCCATGCAGCCCAACAAAGGATAAGTCAAAATTTGATGGGAAGGTCAACGGCAGAGGTGTGGACTTTTGAGGGAAATTTGGAAAATATTCCTTTTGTGGAGAAGGGAGTTAAAAATGTAAAAGTAAGCATGGTTCTACTAGGACCCACATCATAAGCTAAACGTGGAAGGGTCGGGCTGCGAGGAAAATTTGGAAAATTTTCTCTTTTCCAGATTAGAGGTGAAATAGCATAATTTAGCCATGCAGTTCCTTTGGGACCCACGTTAGGACACATGTCAAGCTCATTTCTCAAGGGTGTAGGTGTGGAACAAAATGTGAAAAAATTATGTTTTTCCAAAAAGTTGTAAAAGGAAAAAAGGAACCCGCAGGCCCATTTTAAATTGGATTTCCCATGTGGATAGTCCGAATTCAAAGCAAAGATCAACGGCGGTTGTGCGTGCTCAGATTCGATTTTCCCCATTTTTGCTAAAAATCTCCTAGAAGTGTGAGTCTTCGTGATTTCATGGTATTTCCTACACGCCAAACAGAGAGGGGAGTTAATTTTGATATCTAAGTTTGGTGGGGAAGATCTGGAGACATCTTTTGCAATTAAAATGGTTTGACTATTAGGCTCGATCTGATCTTCCATTTTTCTTCTCCCGAGCACGCAAAGAACTAGATTTGATAGATTAGGGGTGGAAGTGGTTAGTGAATAGGAGGAAGAGTGATCTACCAGAAGAAAGAGTTGAATGCGGGAGATATTTGAAGAGATCCCCCCTGAGCACCTGACAACTTTTTACAAATCTAATTCTAGGAATCATGATCATGATCATGGCAAGCACCGTCCACTCAATGTCCGGATTTTGGGGTGGGAAATCTCTATTTTAAATGTTATAAATTGCACAAATTTATCATGTAAATGGTTGGAGTGCTAGAGGTCAAGACTGATTTTCTAATAAAAAAGCTTCATAGAGCCCGTCTTTTTATAAGCCATCTGAGAAACCTCTTTATCTCTTTTGTATTAAATATGATCATGTCAAGGTGGTTTTGTGAATTTACAACCATTGAAAAGATCTAATATTGTTCTAGAAACTTTCCCCTGCTGATATATTTAATCAAACTCAAATTATTCTATGTTGATCTTGAGAAAAATTGTGTTTGTTTCATTTCTGAATGTATGCAAATATATTTCCTTTTTCTTATTGCAATCTTGGATTAAAATCCTTCTCAATCACACAAGTCTCAGTCCTTGTGATATTTTAGCGGCATCTGTTTCATATTTGAAGATCTTTCATCTGGGAATGAAATAAATGATTTAAAATCACTTTTCTTTCATCTGTTGACAGAGATTGTTTATAAGCCTCTGGGTGTACCTCAAGCATGATTGGTCTTATATTTTGATGATTTGTTGGGTTCTCTAACTCGAGCCTTCATGCTAGAATCTCATAGATTGTGTGAAAAAGTGCAAATCTGGGCCTCCATTGATGCACACCTTCTGGTTGAAGGAACATTTTAGCTATTCTGTAGCATTCTGTTGGTTTAGCCTTCCATTTTGTAAAAGCTCTCAAAGATTTGGTGAATCAAGTCCATCCTACCTCACCTCCCACCAACAAATTCATTTAAAAACAACTAATCCTACCTGTACTACCCCTGTTTGTCCTGTGTGTACAAACGCATAATTTCTATTACTAAAACATGTAGAAACAATCAGGATTCCAAATGTCTTTAGTAGCCTAAACCTTGCCTAGGAAATATCTCCATTATCCAGAGTGACAACTCGTGAGAGTTGGGTTTTGTTGCATTGATCATATTTTCTTCAAGGTCTCCTTAATAACTTCATTAGGAAGGATATCTCCATCTCCTCCACAAACAATCGGCTACAAAAGGGTCCTCTCACCCTAGTTGAAAGCCACAACCATAAATTAGTGAGGATAGATCAAATCCTCTTGAGGGTGATACCCATTTTCTCCACATATGAGTGACTAAGAGCAACTTGCATCTCCTTCCCAGCTACAAAACAACATACAACATGATTTGCTTGTCTAAGCTTCCCGTCGGACACTGTGATGCTTCAGACTTTGAGGAGAACCAATTTGGGTACCAACATGATTCATGTTTCAGTGTTAATATGTTTTATTTATTACTAATTGGGTGTGAAGAATGGAGAAATATCCTTGTGTTAATATGAATACATAAAACTTGTATGCATTATAGAGAGAAAATGGTAAAAATATGATCATGCAAACCCAGTTTTAGGACAATGTTCATAACTTTTGTATATGATCTTGAAAAAGTATAAATTTTAACCATAGATGGAAAAAAACGTTTTTCATATGGTTATTGAAGGGTTTGTTTATGATCATTATGTTTTAAGATATGATGCATTTTACCAAAGAGTTTGAGGTTGCATGATACTTGTTTGACAAAATGACTGCCATGATAAGAGTAGAATAACTTACACATTTTTAAGATTTAGGATCTGAAATCTTATAGGAATGATAATGGAATACATTTTGAAATTGGGTTTTAAGGGTTTTTGCTAAAACCAAATATTTTGTGAGATATTTGTGGTTGAATGCTACAAGTCAGCAATGGGCAAAGTATGTAGAAGATAGAAGGATATTTTTGGCATGAGCATGGAAAAATGGTTCCCTCCATTTGAGATGGTGTTTGTAATAATTTTAATCAGGTTTGATTTATATATTTACCTTTATATTAGGAAAAAGTATCAGTTTCAGCCAAGAAGGATGAGAGATCGATCTGTGCATAGGGGTTAAAACATGATTGTCAAATTGGATTGTTGCAACCTTTTTTAACATTACTGCATTATCAATCAAGTGTACAGATGCACCTAGATTAACATGAATGAAGTGAGGAGGGAGAGCTGAGTTGAGGCTGCACCACTTTTGGTAAAGAGCAAGAAGAACCTCTTTTGTTTTCATATGTTTTGCTAATGGTGAAATGTTGAATGGTACAATGTGATCACGAGGTGATTGAGGTGAAGATACTACAAGTATTTAAGACCTAGAGTGGGTAAAGTAAGATAGTGTGGCAAGAATAATAATCACACGAACAAGTTAAGCTCAAGAATAAGTCCAAATTACCAAGGTGAAATAGACTTATGTGAGACAAGATCAAAAGACTAGGGTGAAAAATACCTAGGTGAGGATTAAGAAGATCCATAGACCAAGGTGAAAAAGACTTGGGTGAAGATCTAGAAAAATGGAGATAGAATCCATATTGAGAATGGTGAGAGAGAAAGAAGAAATAGAGAGTGAAGCCTATTTAAAAAAAAAAAAGATTGTAAGCTCCTAAATGATAATTTTATATGGATATTGTTTCTAATATTGTAGCATTGAATGGATATATAGTAGCTTGCAGGTTGAGGATGAGTATATGCTTCCCTTAGAAGGCTGATGAATATGGAGATGGAATGTTTTTCCATACTTGTCAGAGCATAAGAAGAGACTAGTGAAGAGAAGTGAATGCCGATAAGAGATCAAAGGATAAAAATAAAAGGAAACCCAAGGTAGATCAAATACCAAGAAGGTCAAGGTAACAAACACATGGTTTCAAGCTATTTATTTCTATATTTTTCAGAGAACTCCATATTGTAAAGTGTATGATTCAATCGGTCATGGAGGTAGGAGTAGTGTGTGAATTGGTTAATTTCTTAAGCTATCAAAAGAAACAAGAAAAGAGAAAAGAGAAGAAGATGAGAGAAGGATTATCACTTCAACAAGAAATAGAGGAAGTGAAGAGAGATTTGAGAGAGTGACCACTATGTGGTTACTGATTGCAGCAAGAAGAGAGCCATTAGAGTGGCCTAGTATTGAAAAGGAAGATTAGAATGGCCTGTGAGGTCATTGGTGAAAAGAGATAGAAGGCACAAGGATGATGCCTTACAAAAGAGAGAAGAGTTTCTGGATGAGAAATAAGAAGAGGTGAAATAAGTTCCACATGAAGCACTCAAGGAAGGAAGAGAAAGAGTGTTAAGAAGAACACTCAAGGATACATTTTTGTCTCTAATTATATTGTCTAATATTGTGTTTAAGAATGTGTATGCAGGTATGAAGAACCTCAGAGAGAAGATCATAGGAAAGACATTGAAGGTTGTATGAAATGGGTACCGCAAAGCACCCAGAGAAGAGTGTGAAGAGGACACTAGAAGAGATCAAGTTATGAGATCTCATGTGGGGGAATTTGCACACCTACCACACACTAAAGAAGACATGGAAGAAGAAAATGAATTCCATAACACTCAAGAAACCATTATAGAAGAGATAAGAGAGAAGACAAGTAAGAAATACGTACTTGCAAGCTAGAGAAATAGAATCAATGAGACAACCAAGCTAAGGATCCTTGAGAAGGTAAATGCAATGATGAATGATGAATCTAATTATGAATATAAGAAAGAGATTGCAAATATGCAGTGTATATAAAGAGCGACAACAATGAGTATCCAAATATCATACCCAATCATGGGTACATAGTGCCAAAATGGCTCAAGAAGCCAACAGACAAAGAAAAAAATGCAAACCTCAAGCAAGAAGAATGCATGATGAACCATGCATGCCAAGAAGAAGGTCAAAGAGAGAGGTATAAAGATAATGACTCAAAACAAGGAACATATACAAGAAGAGAGAAAAAATCAAGTAAACAAAGGACAAAAACAACAAGGAAACTCAAACACTTGCATTAGAAACAAAGAATTGGGACCCGGGTGTACAATGAAGCCCAAAGATACCTCATTTGAACTAGAGTTCAAATCCTTTCTAGTGAGGAAGCTTGATGCAGAGCATCCTCCGTGATGCTTGGAGAGCATAAATAAAGTTTGAATAATGCATACAATGCCTGAATAACATGTATTTGGAATTTCAATGATTTTCTCTCCGGTTATGTTATGTTTGAATTTTGTATTATCATGTAACAAACTCTTTACTATACAAGTAAGAGTAAAAGTGGGTGTCTTAGGTGGATATGGGTTGTTTTCATAAAAGCCTACGTAGGAAGAAGGATTAGATTTATTTGAATATGTTTTTTTAGTTGTCCTAGATCATATCTTTTTGGCACAACTATGTCCAACCCATATTCAACCCGACTCACCTATTCTAGGATGTAGTTGAGCAAATATCTCATCAAGGAAGATAAGATAAGTTCTATGTTTAAGATCATATAGATATATAGCTGTTTTGTTTGAAGTTGGTAAAGGGAGAACTAATGGAGTATGAGTTAGAATCTAACACGGGAAGAATAGAATGGTGGATAATAAGCATAAAAATTGATAATCGGAGGAGGTATGCAAAAATTAAGTGGAGAAAATGCTATATGAAAGTCGTGGGAGTGAATAAGAGTTGAGGATTTGAATTACTCTGTGATTGGTAATGTATGATTCATGTTTCGAGGCATTAATATGTTTTATTTATTTCTAATTGGGTGTGAACATTAGAGAAAGATCCTTGTCTTAATATGAAGACATAAAATGCGGATGCATTATAGAGAGCAAACGGTAAAATCTAATCTGGCAAACCCATTTTTAGGACAGCATTCATAAATTTTGTATATGATCTCGAAACAAGCTGAAATTTTTACCGTAGAGGGAAAAAAAAATTTCAGATGGTTATTGAGTGGATTTATTTTGTGATCATTATTTGTTAACATATGATTCGTTTTTACCAATGGGTGTGAGGTTACATGATACTTGTTTGACAAAATGTCGGCCATCGTAAGAGTAGCATAACTCACACATGTTTAAGAGTTAAGACCTGAAATTTTACAAGAATGATAATGGAATAATTTTTGAAATTGGGTTTGAAGGGTTTTTTCTGAAAATAAATATTTTGTGAGATATTTGTGGCTGAATGCTACAGTCAGAATGGGCGAGTATGTAGAAGATAGAAGGATATTTTTGGCATGAGAATGGAAAAATGGTTCTCTCCATTTGAGATGGTGTTTTTAATAATTATAATCATGTTTTATTGATATATTTACCTTTACATTAGGAAAAAGTATCGAGTTTCACCAAGAAGGATGAGAGATCGATCTGTGGATATAGGGGTTAAAACGTGATTGGAAAATTGGATTTCTGCAACCTTTTTGAACATTAGTGCATTATCAATCAAGTGTATAGATGCACATATATTAACATGAATGAAGTGGGGGAGAGCTGACTGAGGTTGCACCATTTTTGGTATCAAAGCGAGAAGAACCTTTTTTTCACATGTTTTGCTAATGGTGAAATGTTGAATGGTACATTGTTGATCACAGTCATTGAGGTGAAGAGAATACAAGTATTTAAGGCCTATAATGGCTAAAGGAAGATAGTGTGGAAAGAAGAAAAATCCCAGGAACAAGTTAAGCTCAAGAATAAGTCAAAATTACCAAGGTGAAATAGACTTATGTAAGAGAAGATCAAAATACTAGTGTGAAAAAGACCTAGATGAGGATTAAGAATATCCATAGACAAAGGTGAAAAAGACTTGGGTGAAGATCTACAAAAATGGAGATAGAATCCATAGTGAGAATGGTGAGAGAGAAAGAAAAATAGAGAGAGAAGGCTCTTAAAAAAAATTGTAACCTCCTTAATGATAATTGTATATGGATATTGTTTCTAATATTGTAGCGAAGAATGGCTATATAGAAGCTTGCAGCTTGAGGATGAGTATATGCTTCACTTAGATTGCTGATGAATATGGAGACATAATGTTTTTCCATACTTTTCGAGCATAAGAAGAGACTAGTGAAGAGAAGTGGATGCCAGATAAGAGATCAAAGGATAGCCATAAAAGGAAATAGAAGGTAGATCAAATACCAAGAAGGTCAAGGTAACAAACACGTATTTTCAAGCTATTTATTTCTATATTGTTTAGGAACTCCATATTATAAAGTGTGTGATTGAATTAGTCATGGAGGTAGGAGCAAAGGTGTGAATTTGTTAAGTTCTTAAGCTATCAAATGGGACAAGAAAAAAAGAGAGAAAAAGAGAAAAGAGAAGAAGGTGAGAGAGGGATTATCACTTCAAAAAGAAATAGAGGAAGTGAAGAGAAATTGGAGAGAGTGACCACCATGTGGTTACAGTTGCAGGAAGAAGAGACCCATCAGAGTGGCTTAGTATTGAAGAGGAAGATAAAATGGAATGTTAGGTCATTGGTGAAAAGAGATAGAAGGCACAAGGAGGATGCCTTGAGGAAGAGAGAAGAGTTGCTAGATGAGCAACAAGAAGAGGTGAAAGAAGTTCTCATGATGGAGAACAAGAAAGGAGAAGAAGTGCCACAGGAAGCACTCAAGGAAGGAAGAGAAAGAGTGTTAAGAAGAACACTCAAGGAGACATTTTTGTCTCTAATTATGTTGTCTAATATTGTGTTTAAGAATGTGTATGCAGGTATGAAGAACCTCAGAGAGAAGATCAGAGGAAAGACCTTGAAGGTTGTAAGAAATGGGTCAAGCAAAGCACCCAGAGAAGAGTGTGAAGAGGACAGCAGAAGAGATCAAGTTATGAGATCTCATGTGGGGGAAATTTCAGACCTACCACACACTAAAGAAGACATGGAAGAAGAAAATGAATTCCATGACACTCAGGAAACCATTCCAGCAGAGAGAAGAGAGAAGACAAGTAAGAAAGAAGTTCTTGCAAGCCGAGAAATAGAATCAATGAAACAATCATGCTAAGGATCCTTGGGAAGGTAAATGAAATGATGAATGTTAAATATAATTATGAATATAAGGAAGAGATTACAGATGTGCAGGTCTATACAAAGAGGGACAGTAATGAGTATCTAAAGCTCATACCTAATCATGGGTACATAGTGTTAAAATGGCTCAAGAAGCCAACAGACAAAGAAAAAAATGCAAACCTCAAGCAAGAAGAATGCATGATGAACCATGCATGCCAAGAAGAAGGCCAAAGAGAGAGGTATAAAGATAATGCCTCAAAATAAGGAGAAGATCACAAGAAAGATAGAGAAAAAATCATATATCAGCCTAAATCCATGCAAAGTAGAGTATGGGTAGCCAAGAGCATGAAAGGATTACAATGCAAACATAATGAGCATAAGCACATAGCTGGGGCAGCAAAGGATGGAGAGAGATCACCACAACAACATAGCTCAAGAGAGCAAAGCAAGGACAGTGATGAAACACCCAAGAGGATAGAGGCAAGTCCAAAGAGAACAAGAGAGATGGAAGGTAAACAAGTGACATTGAATGTTTTGAGTAATGATGCATTTGGTTCATTTAATGAGACTATTAAAAGGAACATTGAATCATGGAATGAAATGAAGACTAACATGCAAACAAGAAGGTTCAAAAATCATGAAGAACTCCTACGCATAAAAGAGAAGATAACTAAATATGTTGATCCAAAACAAAGATTAGAAGAAGGAGAAGGGAAATCTTGTCCTAAGTTTGATGAAGCAAGCACAGACATGGATGAAGAAGCATTGCAAGCTGAGATGAGAATGTTTGAGGAACTATTTTACCCTCATAAGGAGTTGGTTACAGTAGGTACAAGTTTGGATCAGTCCATAGAACAAATGGATGAGTTATGAAGACTAGAAACTAAGAAAAAGGGGAGACATTGGTGGAGAGCAAGAAGCTCAAAGAGTGTAAGGAGTTAGGAATGAACTCCATAGAAGGTGAAAGAATTTTGAGGCGAGAAGCTACATTCAAAATGAACAAGAACACAATGAGGGCAGTCAAGAAAAAAGAAAGTAATGCAAGAATGAAAAGTAAAGAAGCAAAGGGAGTATGTTTTCTTAACAAGTTTGTTCCATGTGCAGGTGTAACAAGATAAGAATAAAATGGAGGACAAGAAAATAAAGGAGGAAATGAATCCAAAAGAACGAGACAAGAGCAGCTATGGAAAATTCAAGAAGAAGATGTAGGACAACATGACAAAGAGTTGGTGAACACAAGCTTAAGGGCAACCATAACAAGTTCTCTACAAACACAAAGAATAAAAGCAAAGGATGGACATCAAATAAATGATTCCAAACATGATGATGTAGGTACAACTGAGAAGGAATATGCAGAGGTTGCTGAGATGAAGGACATCTATGAAGAACAAGAAGATTTTGAAGATATACTAGATGATAAAGAAGAAGCATGGAGTTTTGCAAATGAGAAGGAGCTATGGAAGAGCATATACAAGATGAGAGAGAAGTAAGAAAATGAAGGAAAAAAACAAAAAGGAGACTCAAACACTCGCATTGAAAATGAAGACTTGGGATCCAGGTGTACAGTGAAGACTAGAAGATACCTCATTTGAACTGGAGTTCAAATCCTTTCTAGTGAGGAAGCTTGATGCAGGAGCATCCTCCATGATGCTTGGAGAGCATAAATAAAGTTTGAATAAGACATACAAGGCATGAATAACATGTACTTGGAATTTGAATGATTTTCTCTCCAGTTATGTTATGTTTGAATTTTGTATTATCATGTAATAAACTCTTTACTATACAAGTAAGAGTAAAAGTGGGTGTCTTAGGTGGATATGGGTTGTTTTCATAAAAGTCTACGTAGGAAGAGGGATTAGATTTATTTGAATATGTTTTTTTAGTTGTCCTAGATCATATCTAGTTGGCACAACTATGTGCAAGCCATATTCAAACCGACTCACCTATTCTAGCATGTAGTTGAGCAAATATCTCAACAAGGAAGATAAGATAAGTTCTATGTTTAAGATCATATAGATATATAGTTGTTTTGTTTGAAGTTGGTAAAGGGAGAAATAAGGGAGTATGAGGTTGAATCAAACATGGAAAGAAGATAATGGTGGATAATAAGCATGAAAAAGTGATAATCAGAGGAGGTATGCAAGAATTAAGTGGAGAACAATGTTGTATGAAAGCTCTGGGAATGAATAAGAGTTGATGATTTGAATTACTCTATGATTGGTAATGTATGATTCATGTTTCAGGTGTTAATATGTTTTATTTATTTCTAATTGGGTGTGAACAGTGGAGAAAATCCTTGTGTTAAGATGAAGACATAAAACTTGTATGCATTATAGAGAGCAAACGGTAAAAATCTGATCATGCAAACCCATGTTTAGGACAACTGTTCATAACTTTTGTATATGAGCTTGAAACAAGCTGAAATTTTAACCATAGAGGGAAAACATAATTTTTCAGATGGGTATTGAAGGGATTTATTTGGTGATCATTATTTTTTAACATATGATTCCTTTTTACCAGCAGGTTTGAGGTTACATGATACTTGTTTGACAAAATGTCGGCCATGGTAAGAGTAGTATAACTCACATGTTTTTAAGATTTAAGACCTGAAAGTTTACAAGAATGATAATGGAATAAGTTTTGAAATTTATTTTGAAGGGTTTTTGCTGAAACTAAATATTTTGTGAGATATTTGTGGTTGAATGCTACAGGGCAGCAATGGGCAGAGTATGTAGAAGATAGAAGGATATTTTTGGCATGAGAATGGAAAAATGGTTCCCTCCATTTGAGATGGTGTTTGTAATAATTATAATCAGGTTTGATTGATATATTTACCTTTACATTAGGAAAAATTATCAGTTTCAGCCAAGAAGGATGAGAGATCGATCTGTGCATAGGGGTTAAAACGTGATTGGCAAATTGGATTGTTGCAACCTTTTTGAACATTTCTGCATTATCAATCAAGTGTATAGATGCATCTAGATTAACGTGAATGAACTGAGGGAGAGCTTAGCTGAGGCTACACCGAGGGGGATGTAGTGTCCACTCCTCTTCGACACTTATTATATTTTTTATTTCGAATACGTTGATGATAGACATGGATATTATCGTATCATTTTATTTAGCATGATATTTGATGATAGAGATATTCTAACTATTGATGGTTGTGATTCATATTATTATTTTTGTGGATTCTTAGAGGCATAAAGAGACATTTTATGTTTATGATGATGATGTGTTTTTGGTATATGTATTACTGACATTCGGAATTCTCTTCATGTTGACTATGATTTAGCATTTGAACTAATCTCGTGATCTTGTTGATATTGATAAAAATGTAGAATTGAGATGTTGAAATTTTAGAAAAATGATAGCATTGTTAGTCTATATTATGAATTAATTATATGTGGATGTTTATTGATTGATGTGCATATATTTTACCTTTTATGTATTTGGTGTGGCCACAAGGCCGAAGGAGGTATTGTGTGATTTTACGGGTAATTATATCACAGAATCTAAAGGGGAATTGGAGGCCAACCACTGCAAAATACTAGATGGATACAATGAAGGTCCTTATGGCAACTCGATCCCATGGAGGGAATCACCTCCAATTGTGACTATGGGTATGTGTGCAATTATTTCCCTATATATTTTATTTATTGTAGAGTATTTGTTTTAATTGTGACATAATTTATTTAATGACTGTTGATTAATGTGCATTTATTAGGTTATTTAATCATGTTATTAAGCTAAATGGGGATGTGAAAAATTGATTCATTTATTCGAGTTTTTGATCTTTTGTACTATGTGTTTTTATTGAGTGTAAGTGACTTTGAGTGTTGTACACTCTACATGAACTTGGAATTTTGGATTTGGGTTTGAGGGCCATTTTTAGGCTTGTGGGACAAGCTAAGATTGTCCCACGCCTTTCAATTTCTTACACAAACCCTACCTATAAATTGGGGGTATAAATAGACCCCATTATGTGTTTCAGTAAGACAAAAAATGACATTTAATGCACTTTTTACATGGCTTTTAAATTTTTCCTTAAGGGGTGTGGGTTTGGATTGTGTGTGTAAGAGGTTTGTCATTCCTCTCAACCACCAATTTATTATGCATTGGGGTTGAGGTTTGACTTGTGATGTGGAGTTGAGGATAAGTGATGTGGCATCCTACATAGAGCCACCTCACCCTCCTCTTCCCTTTTCTATATATGCAAGTTTATTTGTTTGTTTGGGGTTACTTCATTTTCATTTTGTGCTCTTGTATTTTTGGAGTTGGAGAGTTTTGGAGTGCTTGTTGAATTTTTAGAGATTTTGGAGTTGGATTGAGCTTGAAGGAGCTTGGTGTGTGACTCTTTGATCAAGCTCTACCATGGAAAGGTAGGAGCTACACCCTTGTTTTATTTTATTTTCCCTTATATGTGTATATTTGTATGTTATTGAATGTTTTGGTATGCTTGTTAGGTTCTTGGGTAGAATGCCTAAGTATGGTGTAGGAGAAGGCTATGTGGATCTTATATGTAGGGACTCATAATATTTAATTTCATGTTTTGGAAGGATTTGTGTAGGGTTCCCCACCTTGGATAAGAGAACGTTTGCATTTCTTAATTGGTTCTTTTGAGGGAGACATAAGAGATTGTAGGGAGGCATAAGAGAATGTGGGAGGCATAAGAGGATCTTGAGGGAGAAATAAGAGTTGTGTAGGGGTTTTGAGATGTATTTTGGATGGTTTTAAGGTGGGCACCTAATCCCATTGGGAGGCATAAGTTATCTCCTCATAGATCCTTGCTCCATTGGCTTTGCATTTTCAAGCCTTGTATATTTTGTTAATTTCCTTCTTGTGATTTTATTTTGTGTTGATTGTGTTTTGAAATGGTTGTGAAATATTTGTATTGTGATGTGGAAGATTTGTAATAGTTTCCATGAGTTGGATCCATCCTTTATTGCATTTTGGTATTCGATCGGGGCCAATGAGGAGGATAGCTTCTTCTCTTCATCGATTATTGGTTAGGTGGAGAGTGTTGCCTCTCCCCATTTATGTTGTTGTGATCAAGTGAATAAATGGTGGATCCCTTGAGGAAGAATTAACACTTGGAGAACTTGTAGAAGACTAAAAATCATTCCTTCTAAGAGAAACTTTCTTGTAATCCTCACTTAAGGTGAAAGACTAGTAGCATTGTATTTGAAAGAAAAATTGTATTGTATATTTTGTTATTAAGTTGTAATGTATTGTGGAAAAGAAGGATCCTTGCATTGAAAGAAATGAGCTATGCTTAAAGAAAAATAAACTTCATTATTATTTTTTGAAGATGCATTGTTGTAAAATGAAAGGAAAACTAATAAGTTGTAAATCATTGAGAAAGTATTCTTAGTAAATATTAAATGTATAAGAGTTGTTTGTGCTTTCCTTGAGTAGATGGTTGTAGTAGAAATGGGAAGATGCAATGAATTATAATGAGTTATTTTGTTGGAAAATTGCATTTTGATGTGGAAAGGTAAACAAAAATACTAGGAATAGATTAAGCTTCATTTCTACTTTGGAACTTGAAAGAAATTTTGTTGGATAAAAATAAAAATGATCTTGTAGTTGTTTTCTTGTCACTATAGAAATAGAAAATCTTTAAATTTAGTAATTTTAAGCATGGAATGAATAAATGGTATAACCTTTCAACTGGAGACTTTAGGAACATAAATTCAAGCTATGGATAAACTGTAAGGCACCCTTGTAAAACTTGTTTTTGAAAAAATGTTGAATTGAAGGTTCTTTTTTCAAATAACAGATCACGCCTGTGTAGAGTGGCAATCTCTCGAATCTGCTACTCAAGAAAGGTGGTGGTTTGTGAATCGTCACCTAGGTAGGGTGGTGGTCCCAGGACCACCACCTACTGGCAAATGGTTTCATCACTGATGGTGGAAAAATAAAAATCCATGACTAGGAAATTTCAAACATGTTCTATTAAAAATTTAAGCCTGCAAATTTGTAGAGGAAACCACCAAATGCAAGCCTTTAAGGGCATAAATTCATTATTCTAAACTTGTAAATATTTAAATGGGTATTCAAAGGCATTCAATCTCATGGATTAAAAATTAAGTAGGGTTTTTTCCCAAATAGAAGACAAAAAATGGAATTTTCTTTATAACAACTCCAGATTTAGAGTTGAAACCTCTACAATCTTCAAATAAAAGAAATTACAATAATAAATCCACAACTTGAACTAAACTAAGCTTAATTTTGTGAATTTCTTCATGGTTCCTTCCCTCCTAGCTTTCATGGCTTCCACTCCTCCAACCTACAAAAATAAAGAAAGAAAAGAGACCAAATGAGGAGGCTTGGGCAAAGAAAAAGGTTTAATAAGATTTCATAAGGATATTTAGGGTTAGTATGGAATCCTAAGATCTAGTGGGAAAAATTGGTTTGATCCAAGTATCATGAATCAACCCCTACACTTGTTAGGTGGGAATATGTATTATGGGTTTTTAAATAATTTAATGTATGTGGAAATGGGTGAATGGGGCCATTTAATACCCTTGTATGTTAAGTTATTTATTTAGTTCCTAGTATGTTTTAATAATTATTTGAATGGACTTTAGGGAAAATAACTTAAGAGAATTAAGGTAACTAAGGACAAGGGTGTAATAAGTATGGGTTTGAAGGTTAATCTAAGAGGAGGAAAACATTTAACCAAGTAAATTAATTTATGGCACCCTCCTAGTTGAATGTAATTAATTTGACCTTAGAGATGAATTAAGAATATTTAATTAATAAACATAGACATTGTCTATCTTTTTTAGTGTAGTATTTTATGGTAAGAATTAATTAAACTTATTATAGGATTGGCACCTTACTGACTGTTTCAAAAATAAAAACTAAAAAAATTGCATGAACTTTTCGAGATAATTATATAAGGATTAATATGGTTTTAGAGCGTCGATTTCATGGGTGTTACGGACACCTAGTTGTGAATGATCCATTAGATTATGATTTTGAATCTTTTTCTAAGATTACGGATGATCCAGAAATGGAGAAAGTGCATCAATTTAGAAATAATGAAAGAGATGCCTTATTAGGGTCCTAATATCTAAAGGAGCAGATTGAAGTTGTGATTCCAATCCATAATATTGAAAATGAAAATCTTAATGTGGAAGAAGATGGGAAAGTTTTGAGTAGGAAAAATAAAACAACTATCTCCCTCTCGAGATCCGAGTTAAGATCCAAAGGGAATGGGTCTCAAATTTGAGATAATTTGTTGTTTTTTGTTTTATTGTTGTTAGTTTGATGTTACTTGCTAATTTGGGTGTTCTTGTTGTTGGAAGAGGCAACTCCATTTGTTCCTCGATGCTTATCTTTTTATCCACCTTTTGTGCACGGGTAGGGTCTCTTTAACTCTCTTTTACCTATGATAAAAAAATATATATATTTATATCTTATTACTTTTAAAGGATTCTCTAAAAATTCTTAAATCTAGCTTCACCCACTTCATTTGACTAGAAAAAAATCTAGATAATCACAATGCATTACCTTTGTTTTTAAACATTTCATAATTTTTAATAGTTTCATTACCTTCCTCACAAATTTATCATTAAGTGATGAAAAGAGATGTCAATGTAGTTACATTAATAAGTAAGGATGCATAAAAAAAATTGGGAGAAAAATAATGGGCTCGTAAGTCCACAATATGGTATAGAATTTAGCTCATTTGATTGACTTCTTGAAGATAATTTAAATAGAAATACTTCATATTGATGGTCAAATGTATGTCAAATTTAAGATTGTAATTATAAGTGGGGAAAAACAACTTATACTATATCCCACTATCTCCCTTTTCTTCCTCCACATATACCGCATTCCCTCCCCATTTACTATTTTAGAGTGCCTCTTGATGTGATTAATGTCCTACCCCAAATTTGACATTCATTTGAATTTTATAGACAACTTCATCCTCAAATTTTACAATATTAATGTAACAAGTCAAAAAATAAATCAACTTTAAATTCAAGATCTACTTAATTCTCAAGAAATATATAATATATATAAAAGTAAATTAAATTAGTAAATGTAGTATATATGCAAAATCATATTAAAATCATATATATATATATATATATATATATATATATACACACACACACACACACACACACACACACACGAAAGAAGATGTAAAAGTATCTTGAAGTTACAACTATTAACAATAAAAAAGGAAGAAAATTTTGTTTGTCTTTTGAATTGATAAAGGTAAAAAAAAAAAAAAATTGGAATTGTTGCTTTTGGAATGGTTAGAGACTATGTCCAATTCTTAATTTACAAATAAACATCAATTCAAATTATCTAGTGTTGACTATCTCGTTTTGTCGCATAGAGTCTTGGATGGTTATACGAGATGTTAATAATAATTTATAGAGTGGTGATTTTTATTAAACAAAAGTTATTTAAATTTAAACTATTTATTCAAATTGAAATCTATCATGATTTTGATACATCTACTAGCAATTGATAAGTTAAAAATCTACTCAAAATAAATATTATAAATTCTTTGCAATATAATAATATAATATTATTGGTGTAAAAATGTTCTCATCGAAAAAAAAATTGCATGTTAAGGAATATTTGGATTCAAATGTAGATTTGGACGGTGTGGATGAATCAATTCCACAAACACCCCTTACAGAAATTCCGATTGGAGGAAATTCAAAGAATACAAAAGATTAATCACTTGCTTGCATATAGATAACAAAATATCCCTCCTCATTTTCCTCAAGTAAAAGCACATATCTACCGATTGAAACTATTGAGGTTATCCTTCCTATCGAGGAGGTTTTTGACGGTTGGAAAACGATGCATAAAAAGAAAAAATCCACTCTTAAGAATATTGTCTCTATAACCTAGTTGTCGCTTTGCCAGACAGCTATTCTTTAGCGTCGATTCGGATGTTGTGTTGTTTTGATTTGGTTCTACACTACCAAAGTTACCACCGCTTTGCTTTTCATGTTCTATATCTAGTAGTTCTAGCTTTGGTTTATGGGGTGTGGTCCCCATTGGTCAAAAAACCATTGTTGCACTCTCATTTTTTCTATCGCTCGAGCCCTTTTGCACCACATGGTATGATCCCCTTCAAAACCATTAACCTATAATAAAAAAATTAATATTATATGAAAATATTACACTAAAAAAACTTTCAAAACAAAATTTTAAAAAACATATTAAACAAAGACATAATAACAAAATAATAATATTAATGTCCAATAATAAAGAGGCATGCCCTATTTATGGTGGCATTCATGGCTCTGTTCAATATTCTAAGGGTGATGGTGGTGGTAAGGGCTCATCACCTAAGGCTACACATTCTCTACACGGTTCTTACGCATCGATGGTAATGTCGGATCTTCGAGATATGGCCTCAACCCTCACACGGTGAAATTAAAGGAAGATATCTCATGAATTAATCTAGAATTCTCCGGGAAGGGGGTAAATAGGTCATCAAAGCGAAGTCTTCAAACCCTCACAAATCACCAAAATCTACATAGTCTCCTATATAGGATGATGGGAATGTCATGACTACTCTTGGCATGAATGGGGGATTAGTCACATGTTTCATGGGTCTGCACCATGGAGCTGGGCGGTGGCTTCCATCCTGTACCCTCCCCTGGTGGTAACAAGGCCTCCCATATTCTTCCTACACACTTGGCTATTGGTGGAGGGGAAATAATGGGCTGGTTGAGATAGATGGTCATTCATTCAAAAAATCCCTATAGGGTAAAAGTTCCATGGCCCTTGCCGCTACTACGCCTAGCATCACATTTGGAGATGAATTCCTAGAGTCTGAACTTTACTTTTAGGAGCATGCTTTAATCTATATATTTAGAGGTTTATGGCCCAACCTTCAAACCTTCCATGAATGGATCTCCAAACATTGGATCCCACTCCTTACGGGAAGGTTAGATGTGTATCCTTGTCTAAAGGAATTATTATTGTGGTATTTTCTTCGTAACTCATAAAGGCGTCATAGTGGGTAAACTTAGGGTTTATCAATTATGATACCTCATCCTAAAATCCTGGTTCTCCTCTTTCAACCCTCTCACTAAATCCTTCTCATGTAAACTTGTCTGGATAAGGTTACCCAATTTACCTCTCCAATTTTGGAGCCATGTTTGTCTTATTTCCATTGGCAATGGTCCTGGGAAATATTCTTTACATTGATTCCCAAGCCATTGATTCCCATATCACATTTGTTAGGATTCTTGTTGAGTTAGACACCTAAAAATACCTTCCTCCAAACATAGAGCTTAAAGTGCATAACAAATCATGGACCCAACCCTTCAACTACGAAGGTTTTCCTTTCAGTGCGAAGGTGTTTTTCTTTAGGTCATATTATTGCTTATTAAGGGATGGAAAAGTGTCAAAATTAGATAAACAATTGGTGGAAGGATGCCTTCCGTGAACACTTGGTTTTTTATGCCAAGTATGATTTGGTTTCAAATGTCGATTCGGATGTTGTGGCCGAATCGGTTTGAAAACTCCCTCTCGAACCTATAAGAGATTCCAGGTGGATGGTAAGAAGGGTGACTCAAATGGTTAGAATCGGATGGACGAGAATGTTGAACCATATGCTTTCATAGCAGCTAAGGAAAATATCCCACCTCCTTTTCCTTTTGAAAACAATACATATTTAATGATTGATTTGGAATTTGTTCTTCTTATTGAGGATTTTGCTAATTGTTAGAAAATGGTTCAAAACAAGAAAAAAATCTATTTGTAAGAAAGTTGGTGTTCCTACCTACTTCTCTCTTTTGTTATTGGGTAGTTGTTTCTTTTTTTTTTTCTTGGGTTGTTATTATTCTATCCGGTATTTTAGGCCTTTTGTACTGTTGGTGAATTTTTCATCCGGCTTTTGAGCCCTCTTTTTACTTCGAGGTATGGTCCCCTTCAAAATCATTTACCATTAATAAAAAAATAAAAATAAAGGGGCATGCCTAAATATGAACAAAAATGTGAATTAATTGTATTAATTAATCAAGTTATATTTACAAATACATGAATCTAAGGAATTGAAACTATATATCTTTGGTCAACACATTAATCGAGAATATCTCACATTAGTTTCCAACTATTAAATATAATTTGGATAAATATCATATATACAACTACCTAAAATATATCAAGAGATATCAATGTTGAGGATAAAACAAACATACCTAAACAATGCTAATCCGTCAGGTTTTATTATTTTTATATTGACTTTTGTAAGACAATAAAAAAAAGAGGATAGTGAAAAGGATGTCGAATTTGAAAATGAATTGTTTTGTGATGGTTAAATGACTATGAAATTTAATTTTGGCAATCAAAGTGAAGAACTCGTGCCCCTTAATAGATAGGAAAATGGAGGTTCAAAGACACAAAACTATATGACTAGCATATATGTCTTAACTACATCTATCTAACACACACACACACACACACACACACACACACACACGTATGTATATATGTATACAAACATACATACATGCATACATGTATATGTATACATACATACATATATGTATGTATATACATACACACACACATACATACATACATACATACATATATATATATATATATATATATATGTGTGTGTGTGTGTGTGTGTGTGTGATGTATGTATGTATGTATGTATGTACATTTACATACATACATACATACATACATACATACATACATATATATATATATATATATATATATATATATGGAATAAACATTTATTGTAACACCACAAAAGGGACGACGCCACGCTCACGATGCCGACGACGCGCCACAACCATGCAACCCGAAAATATGATTTTTTTATTTTTTTTTTTTTTTTGATGGGTGCGTTTGCATACAGGTTCGAACTAAAACAGTCCCGTAATGCTTGATGCGAAGATGATTCAAGTTAAGGATATTTAAATTCATCTCATTCGACGTTTCACAACACGGAAAGGAGGGTCGTCTTTCGAGTTGCTTTGTCTAATGTCTGGTGATATCGCAATAGCAGTGTTTTCAATGCTAACCTTAGAGTAAAGTATAATTTGTTATGAAATGAATAAACTATCCACTCGATTTTTATTTTTGTTTAATCATCCTTTTACATTACGTTATCTCATGAAATTAATACATTATAATATATAAATGACTACACAATAAGGTGTATATTCGGCCCTAGTTTACTTATTACCTAACATGACTATATGTACTTAAATATACGTAACACCATGTTTATGGTTAGTGTAATTGTTATGTGGCAGTTAAGTTTTGTATCCTACTACCATTATACTAGGTAGCACATGATAAATACACATCCTAGTAGCTGTCCGCGCGGGATAAGCATATAGAAGGGTGGTATGGGATACGAGTCTTGCCCAAGCATTAGCTATTCAAAACCCTGTTTAAATTTTGTTGTTGGGACGGTGGGTGGCTCAGCCGACCCCTGACATACATTAACACCCCTTCCTACTCCCTACGTGCAAGTCAAACTCCATTTAATTCACTTTGATCCTTGCGAATCAATAGATTTTCACCATCGGCCTGTCATAATTCTGTCCTGGCCGTGTAAATGCATTGGGGTGGTTGGAGGCAAAGCCACAGACCAGGGAAGAGGCGTGAAGTCCCATTTTAATCGGCCTGGCCGCGAGTACAGGGATAGGAGGTCGCAGTTGGAGCTACAGGTGAGAAGGGGGCGAACCAGTGAGCAGGTCGTTTATCTGTTCAGTTCTGAATGCATCCTCAATAAACGGTTTTCACCTTCAAGATATTTTTATCAAAATCGATTGAGAGACAGTGAAGGCGAGAGGAGAGGAATTCTCATAGTGGTAAATCTGTTTCATATCAGAATCTTCATGGGACGCAGTTGCAATAATGTCTGGAAATGCCATCTGTCAACTATGGACCTCCTTATACCAACAACTATTGCTTGTCTAATGCAACGCTCTTAAAATAGACGACCACAGGACTCGCTTTGTAAGCATTGCAGCAGTTTAAATATTCGCTGTGACAGTCAGCGCTTTGTGTATCAGGTTGTCTATCAGGCATATCTACTGAAACGTATCATCATCTTCTCTCTTTTTTTTATATTAACAGTTATTCTCTTAGACACGATTTAAGGGTGATTGAATGGTCTTGATTTTGAGACTAACTTTACATTTGTTTGGGCAGTTGCGAGGCCTGCCATGCAGCTTGATATTTGTGAAGCTAAGACCACTCGCAGTGTCCTAAACTGTAAAAAAAAATGTTTAAAACGTTTGTAAGCATTGCAACAATTTAAATGCTCTCTGTGACAGTCAGTGCTTTGTGCATCAAGTTGTCTATCAGGCATATCTGCTGAAACGTATCATCATGTTTTTTTTTTTTTAATATATTAGCAGTTATTCTCTTAGACACGATTTGTTCGTGGAGGAACAACCTATAGAGGTGGGTCTGTTACATATCAGAATATTAATGAAGCACAATTGTTTTGCAAAGGACAAGGGTAGTTTATGCGTAGGTTTGTTTAGAGATTTCATTTTCTTGTTTATTTGCAATGGATTTTACAATAAATTCATGGATGAATAAAACATAAAGGGAACTAGAACTTGAAATGCTTCTTGGCATCTTAAAAGCCATTTAAAACTTAAGACCTTCCATCAACTACACAAGAGGAGATGATGCACTATTTTTTTTTTCAATCTTTCCAACACATTACTTTCAAGTATCCAAACAAAAATTTTAATATATTTCCTTTTGTAATTTCTTTCCAATATTCCACCAAAGAATTCAACAACATTCCCAATAAATTTATAGAGTAAGAAATACTATCATTTCAATGCAACTTTTCCTTCAAAATCTTCTTACAACATGTCCTACTTCATGGGAAAACAAATTTGCAATAATGGAAGCTAAAGAAAGCAAAACAATACTACATTTTTCCTCCACTCAAGGTGGGTAAATACATGATATTTTTACATTGTCAACAACAAGGTTCTTGTGTTCCAAGATGTTCTTCATCCATGCTCCAAGTTCCAAGTAGCTCAAATCACAACCAAGATAGGGGGAGAGGCAACACTCTCCTCCCAACCAAAACTCAATGGAGAAGAGAAGCAATCTCCTCCATTGACCCCCGAGCCCCAAACACAACACAATGAAGGGTGGTCTCCAACTCAAGGCAACAATACTTGCTTCCACAATACAATTTCTTCACAACATTCAAAGTTAAAATAGAAGAAACAAAGAGACACACGAATAACACCAAACATTTCACAACAAGGCTTTCATCCAAGCCAACAAGAGAAGGAACTATGGGAAAGTTTACCTTATGCCTCCCCATTGAGATGAGATGCCCATCCAAAACCCTCCACAATAAAACTCAAGCCCCTATGACTCTTATGCCTCCCTCAAGTACCCCTTTTTCCTCCCATACTCTTATGCCTCCCTCCTCTTATGGCTCCCTCAAGAACAAGGTAAGAATGTGAACATTCTTACCCAAGATGGGCATCCCTCTCAAACTCCCTCCACAATATCCTATTCTACTCTTATGCCTCCCTCATGAGTTTTCCCATAGACCTCTCCTACACTACACATTAAGCACTCTATCCATTTTCACAATACACAAAAGTAAACATACATTATTCACAATTTTAGCATCAACAACAACATGAAAGCAACAAAAAAAAGAGAAGGTTTCCTACCTCTCCATTGGAGAAGCCTAAACCAAGAAGCTTTGCACAAGCTCCCTCCAAAACAATCCCAAGCATGCAAGTCCAAGCTCCTCTTTTCTCTTTCTCCCAATTCTTTCTCTCCCAAAATAACAAAAGAACTTTTCAAAAAAAAACCTCCAACCCCCTCAACAAGAGAGGAAGTTTCAATAAATAGACAAAAGGAAGGGGTGAGGGTGATGTGGCTCCATGTAGGATGCCACATCACACATCCTCAAACCACCTCCCAAAGTCAACTCAAATCCCAAAACACCATAAATGGGTGGTTGGGTTGAATGACAACTCTCTTCCACATCCATCCCTTCCCATGTGTCCTAAGGCACAATTAAATGCAAAAAGAAGACAAGTGCACTCCAAAGTCACATTTCCCTTCCCAAAACAATAAATAATCCCCTTTTTGGATTCCCAACCCATAGATATGGTTGGTAAGGGGTTTTGGGAAGTGTGGGACAAGTTTAACTTGTCCCACAAGTCCCCCAAAATTGCCCTCAATCTCAAATTCGAGATTCAAAGAACATGGAGTGGTCAACACTCAAAACAAGCATTCAAAACATGAGGAAACACAAGGCTCAAGGAGCCAACCATCAAAATTAATTACACCCACTAGACTTCCCTCCAAAACTTAAAAATTAAAACAAGGTGTTAAATTAATCTAAACATACTTAACAAAAGTAATTTAACAAAAGACATCACAAAAGAAATCACCTACTAAAGTAAGTTAAAAAAGTAATTAAAATTATTACCCCTTGGTCACATTAGAAAATTTCCCCCTCATGGAAATTTTCTTAACACATAAAAGAACAAAGGTAACACAATACAATTTACTAGTTGCCTTGACGACCAAATGTTGTAACCACCCGACATCTGTTGTGTTTGGTTCCCAATCCCCCTCATGGTTGTGATCATGCTGTGTTTCCTGCAAAAATACAAAATACCTCCTTCGGCCTTGCGGCCATGTCAAAATATCCAAAATAACCATATGCATGAAATTTATTAACATCTATACGTAATTCAATCAATCATTATTTCTAGGTCTAAATCACAACTTAATTATGCATTTCATCATTATCTTGGAAAATTATAGTAATGTAAATTCAACAACTACATTCTACTCATCATGGCGAAGAAATCCAATGTTAGAACACATGCAATATATCCATATAAAAATAATATCAGTATCCAATAGTCTATCCATGAGTCAGTGTAGATCATACTGAAAACAAAATCCAATCATAATCCAAATGCATCTAGTCACAAAACATCATGCTAATCAACATAAGTATAAGTCATGTCCATATCCAAAGTCTGCATAACTCAAAATGATAATCAACTAAGTGTCGTAGGGAAGTGGCATTACATCCCCTCCCCTTAGACTAGACTTCCTCCTGGAAGTCAACTTGAAATAAGTGTGGAAACTGAGCTCGCAATGATGTAGCATCCTCCCAAGTAGCTGCAGTCTCATCATACCTGTCCCATTGGACCCGAACCTGATCAATCTCTCTGCCGCGAAGGCCCAGGGTCCTGCGATCTAAAATGCGCACGGGCTCCACCATCACCTGCCCCTGATCCTGCACCTGCAATGCAGTCCAATCTAGCACATGAGAAGGATCAGAAACATATCTCCTAAGCACAGAAATGTGAAATACATCATGGACGCGCGATAAGCTAGGTGGCAATGCTAGGCGATAGGCTAAGGGGCCGAGGCGCTCCAAGATCTCAAAGGGACCCACAAACCTAGGAGCAAGCTTAGAACCTTTTCCATAACGGATAGGGCTCTTATGCGGTCTGACACGAAGAAACACCTTCGTGCCTACCTCAAAACTACGATCTGTCCTATGCTGGTCTGCATACTTCTTCTATCTATCCTGTGCCTCCTGCAATCTCTGTCTGATCAAGGTAACCTGCTGCTCCATATCCTGTAATAAAGCTGGCCCAAGGGAAACCCTGTCCTCAATCCTGTCCCAACTGAGAGGTGTCCTGCACTCTCTACCATATAATGCCTGAAAGGAGCCATGCCTATAGAACTCTGAAAACTATTATTGTAGGAAAACTCCACCAAATACAGATACTCCTCCCATCTCGACTGATGATCCATCATGTACATCCTGAGCATGTCCTCCAAAATTTGATTCACCCTCTCTATCTATCCATCTGTCTCAGGGTGATAAGCTGTGCTGAAATTAATCCTCATCCCGAGGGCATATTGCATGGTGGTCCAGAAATGGGAGGTGTACAAAGGGTCACGATCATGAAATAATCTTCCGCGGAATCCCATGTAATCTAACAATCTCATCAAGATATACTGCGTAACTTTCTTTGCACTAGCCGTATGTAGGTGGTCTTCATTTGGGAAAAATGAGCTACCTTCGTTAATTTATCCACTAGTGACCATGATAGCGTCGTGGTGGTATCTCGACGTCGGTAACCCAACAATGAAATCCATAGAAATGGTGTCCCACTTCCACTCTGGTATGGCGTGAGGATAGAGGAGGCCAGCTGGATGCTGATGCTCGGCCTTCACCCTCTGGCACTCTAAACAATGGGATACAAATGAAGCTATGTCTCTCCGAAGTCCTCTCCAAAAGTACAACTGTCTCAAGGTGGCGTGCATCTTCTTCACCCCGGGATGGGCTGAGTAAGGTGCACGATGGGCCTCTATCAAAATATCATGTCTCAAGCCTCCATCTCTAGGAACATAAATCTGACCTCTGTGTCTGAGAAGACCATCTGCCTCTAATGAAAATCCATCAAATCTCCCCTCAAGGGGTCTCTGAGACTCAATCTCTGCTCTGGCTGCAAGGTAGAAACTATCCTGAGGAAGCTGCTGCAAGATCCTACTCCGCAAATCTGTGCCCACTGAGGTGGCCATAGCCACATGTCTCCGCCTACTCAAGGCATCTGCAACCACATTCTCCTTCCCTTTCACATGCTCTATCTCCATGTCATACTCACAGAGTAACTCCATCCAACGCCGCTGACGAGCGTTGAGATTGGGCTGCGTGAAGAGGTGGCGAAGACTCAAGTGATCAGTCCTGAGTGTAAATCTCCGGCCGAGAAGAAAATGTCTCCACCGCACTAAGGCATGTACCACTGCTGCAAGCTCAAGGTCATGGGTCGGATAATTGAGCTCATAATCTTTGAGTTTGCGAGACTCAAAGGCAACTACTCTACCCTCCTGCATTAGCACTCCTCCAAGTCCTACCAAGGAAGCATCTGTGCACACGAAAAACTCTCCATGAGGATCAGCATGCGAGAATAGGTGCTCTCGTAAGGCATTCCTTGATGTACTTCAAGGCCTGCTCACATCTATCGACCATAAAAACTTCTTCCCTTTCTGCTGAAGAGAAGTGATGGGGTGCGCAATCCGGGAAAAATCTGAAACAAACCTCTAGTATCTGCTTTAGACCCATGAAACTACGCACCTCGGTCACACTAGTGGGTGCTGGCCAATCCATGATGGCTCGAATCTTGGAAGGATCGACTGCGATACCTTCCCCAGAAATAACGTGGCCCAAATACTACACCTCAGTGAAAGAACGCACACTTCTCCAAGTTCCCGTAAAGGCGTTGCTCGCGAAGACACTGAAGAACCTGGCGAAGGTGCTCCTCGTGCTCCTCACGTGTGCGTGAGTAAATCAGAATGTCATCAAGGAAGATGAGCATGAAGCGATCAAGGAAGGTCCTGAATACCCCATTCATCAAACTCATAAACACTGCGGGGGCATTCGTCAAACCGAAAGGTACCACTGTGAACTCGTAGTGGCCATATCTCGTGCGGAAAGTTGTCTTGTGAATATCCGTCTCCATGAATCCCGAGCTGATGGTATCGACTTAAGATCTATCTTAGAGAAAACTGTAGCCCCCTTCATCTGATCAAATAAATCATCAATGCGTGGAAGGGGGTAACGATTCTTGATCGTTACTTTATTCAGCTGACGGTAGTCAATACACAACCGAAGAGATCCATCTTTCTTCTTCACGAAGATAACAGTGCACCCCAAGGGGATACACTAGGGGCCGGATTAGGCCTTTCTCCGAGAAGGCCCTCAGCTGCTGACTTGAGCTCACATAACTTAGGAGTAGTCATCCGATAAGGTGCTCGTGAGATAGGCTCTGCGCTTTGAAACTAGATCTATATGGAAATCGATCTCACGTGGGGGAGGTAATCCCGGTAACTCCCATGGGAACACATCAAAAAACTCGACGATAAGATGGGATGATCATCGAGGGAAGGTCCTCTCGACTCATCCTCTGATCTGTCACTTGACCGTAATGGAAAACATCGACAACCACATGCGCACACACCGCTTAAGCTACATAGCGGAGATGGTGCGAATAGAAACGGGTCTCTTAACCCCTGATATCACTGACTCTACTCCAAGATCATCTATGCAAGCAATAGTCTTATGGTAACAATCCACTCTAGCTCTGTGAGCGGACAACCAATCCATGCCCAAAATGATGCCATAAGATCCTAATGGAAGGATCCGAAGATCAGAAGTAGTGGTGAAGGGTCCCAAATCCACTACACACTCCTTAACTAAGGAGTTACATAGAAATCTTGGCTCCAGAAGCCATCTCAACGTCCCAACTACGGCCCTGCCTAACTGCCACCAGCCTACAACACTCTACTAAAGATGGTGCAATAAAAGAATCAGAAGAACCAGAATCAAATAATATAGAGGTGGAAATACCACCAACACTACCTGTCGTCTCAATCACAGTACTCTGATGCTCAGCCTGGCGGTTCTCGACCGCTGCGTAGATCCGATGACTCCGTGCCATATCTCCAACAGTAGGCTCTGAGCTCTGTGTCTTACCCTTGGTAGGGTTATGTGGGCAATCTCTCCAAAGATGTCCAACAACACCGCAACCATAACAGCTGCCTGGTCCTCTCCAGTGGGAAGCAGCTCCAGCTGGTACTCTAGATGACTGAGATACAGATCCTGACGATCCGGCTATGGACTGCTGAGGTCTCTGCTGACGAGCTCCTACTGACTGAGCTCTCGGTGCACCCTGTGTCCTGATGGGACCCCTAGGAGGAGGCCCCATACTACGTCCTCTCTGTGCATCAAATCTCTGAGGAGGTCGGTAAGGTGGGCGGGTCTGCTGCTGCTGCTGCTGCTGTGGTGGCCTGAATGAAGCTTGCCCTGAACTCTATCCACCCCGTGGAGGAGGAACTGACCCCTTCGACCTACTATCCTGCATCTGCTGGATACGGCTCCGAACTCTGTCTCTAGCCTGCTGTGTCTTCCCCGTGTCTCCTCTGTAATATAGGCCTTCTCCACGGCCTCTGCTAATGTCTGTGGGCAGTGAATGCGCACTGCGCCACCTAAATCCAAATTCAGGCCCCGGATGAACCTGTGAATCCATACTGCTCATCCGCATATAGTCGACGCGTCTTTGGAGTAGGTCCAGAAATCGACTCTCATACTCAAATACTTATCATCGATGCACGACGGAGGTCATGAAACTCGTCATCTGCGCTCTTATATAAATCTCCGGTAAATACACTGCTCCCGAAACGCTCCTCAAACAGCTCCTGGGTAATCGTCTCGAGTCGACATGGAGCTTCGCTCCTCGATCCTCCACTGACTCCTGCTCCATCCTTCGAAGATGGATCGCAACACGAGCTTTCGTGTTCTTGCTACTACTGAGGCAGAGCTTGAAGCATCCGCTCAAGCTCACCAACCAGGCCTCTGCCTGAAAACCACCTGTATCACCCGAATAGTGAGATGGTCGTAGCTTCAGGATCTCCCTGATATGGTCTGCAGCTGACGTATGACGAATCCTAGGTCTCTCTGTATGCTCCTCCCTCTGTCTAGGGCTCTGAGACCTGTCCCTATGTCCTGAGATCCTGTCCCCATGTCCTCTCTGTGGTGACTCTGCCTAGCCCAACTCACGTGCATCTTTAAAAATTCTCTCGCTAAACTGTGCTCCTCGTTGTGTCGAGGGGATGCCTGGGCATCTACTGATGGCTCCAAACTATGTCTAGCAAGTCATCCTCCCAAGGGCTCTCCGCGTATAATTGCGCATTGACATCTGGGTGTCTGCAAATCGAGGCGGAAGGGTCAGCTGCGGCTCATCACGCTATCGGCGGTGGTATGTCTAGGTCTATGTGAAGAGACCCCTCGCCCAATCCGTGCCTCCTGCACAGATCAAGGCGAGAGTTAGTTCATCGTTCTAGGTCTTGTGCTAGTTTTCTAAATTTGTTGTTTACTATAATTATCAACATTATGGTTTTATATTTTAAAAGAATAATGTTCTGCACTAAGTTAAGTGTTCCTTTCACGTTTTCTGCGTGTGCCCAAGGGTCCCAGCTTCGAACCCCTAGCTCTGATACCAAAATGTAACACCACAAAAGGGACGACGCCACGCTCACGATGCCGACGACGCACCACAACCATGCAACCCGAAAATATGATTTTTTTTTTTTGATGGGTGCGTTTGCATATGAGTTCGAACTAAAACAGTCCGTAATGCTTGATGCGAAAAGATGATTCAAGTTAAGGATATTTAAATTCATCTCATTCGACGTTTCACAACATGGAAAGGAGGGTGTCGTCTTTCGACTTGCTTTGTCTAATGTCTGGTGATATCGCAATAATAGTGTTTTCAATGCTAACCTTAGAGTAAAGTATAATTTGTTATGAAATGAATAAACTATCCACTCGATTTTTATTTTTGTTTAATTATCCTTTTACATTACGTTATCTCATGAAATTAATACATTATAATATATAAATGACTACACAATAAGGTGTATATTCGGCCCTAGTTTACTTATTACCTAACATGACTATATGTACTTAAATATACGTAACACCATGTTTATGGTTAGTGTAATTGTTATGTGGCAGTTAAGTTTTGTATCCTACTCCCATTATACTAGGTAGCACATGATAAATACACATCCTAGTAGTTGTCATTTCTATTGATAAGCATATAGAAGGGTTATGGGATACGAGTCTTGCCCAAGCATTAGGCTATTCAAAACCTGTTTAAATTTTGTTGTTGGGACGGTGGGTGGCTCACCGACCCACGACATACATTAACACCCCTTCCTACTCCTAAACATGGATACGTAGTCAAACTCCATTTAATTCACTTTGATCCTTGCGAATCAATAGATTTTCACCATCGACTGTATGATTATTTTTTATTTTATCCCATGTAAATTTTTATTGGGGTGGTTGGAAATTTTGGCAAAGCCACATGATTTATATGTAGAGAAGAGGCATTCAAGTCCCATTTTAATCAGCAATGGATTTTACACATGAATGAATAAAGAAACATAGGAGGTCGCTAGAACTTGGAGCTTCTTTGGCATCTTAAAAGCCATTTTAAACTTAAGACCTTCCATCAACTACACAAGAGAAGATGATGCACTATTTTTTTCAATCTTTACAACACATTACTTTCAAGTATCCAAACAAAATCTTAATATATTTCCTTTGTAATTTCTTCCCAATATTCCACAAGAAATCAACAACATTTCCAATAAATTTATAGAGTAAGAAATACTATCATTTCAATGCAAATTTTCCTTCAAATCTTCTTTACAACATAAGAGTCCTACTTCATGTGGAAAACAAATTTGCAATAATGGAAGCTAAAGAAAACAAAACAATACTACATTTTTTTTTTTTCCACTCAAGGTGGGTAAATACATGATGTTTTTACATTGTCAACAACAAGGTTCTTGTGTTCCAAGATGTTCTTCATCCATGCTCCAAGTTCCAAGTAGCTCAAATCACAACCAAGATAGGGGAGAGGCAACACTCTCCTCCCAACCAAAACTCAATGGAGAAGAGAAGCAATCTCCTCCATTGACCCCGAGCCCCAAACACAACACAATGAAGGGTGGTCTCCAACTCAAGGCAACAATACTTGCTTCCACAATACAATTTTCTTCACAACATTCAAAGTTAAAATAGAAGAAACAAAGAGACACACGAAATAACACCAAACATTTCACAACAAGGGCTTTCATCCAAGCCAACAAGAGAAGGAACTATGGGAAAGTTTTCCTTATGCCTCCCCATTGAGATGAGATGCCCATCCAAACCCTCCACAATAAAACTCAAGCCCTATGACTCTTATGCCTCCCTCAAGTACCCCTTTTTCCTCCCATACTCTTATGCCTCCCTCCTCTTATGGCTCCCTCAAGAACAAGGTAAGAATGTGAACATTCTTACCCAAGATGGGCATCCCTCTCAAACTCCCTCCACAATATCCTATTCTACTCTTATGCCTCCCTCATGAGTTTTCCCATAGACCTCTCCTACACTACACATTAAGCACTCTATCCATTTTCACAATACACAAAAGTAACATACATTATTCACAATTTTAGCATAGAAGCAATAACAATAAGAAAGCAAAAAAGGGAGAAGGTCTCCTACCTCTCCATTGGAGAAGCCTAAACCAAGAAGCTTTGCACAAGCTCCCTCCAAAATCAATCCCAAGCATGCAAGTCCAAGCTCCTTCTTTTCTTTTTCTCCCAATTCTTTTCTCTCCCAAAATAACAAAAAAAACTTTCAAAAAAAAACCTCCAACCCCCTCAACAAGAGAGGAAGTTTCCATAAATAGACAAAAGGAAGAGTGAGGGTGATGTGGCTCCTTGTTGGATGCCACATCACACATCCTCAAACCACCTTTAGTCAACTCAAATCCCAAAACACCATAAATGGGTGGTTGGGTTGAATGACAACTCTCTTCCACATCCATCCCTTCCCATGTGTCCTAAGGCACAATTAAATGCAAAAGGAAGACAAGTGCACTCCAAAGTCACATTTCCCTTCCCAAAACAATAAATAATCCCCTTTTTGGATTCCCAACCCATAGATATGGTTGGTAAGGGGTTTTGGGAAGTGTGGGACAAGTTTAACTTGTCCCACAAGTCCCCCAAAATTGCCCTCAATCTCAAATTCGAGATTCAAAGAACATGGAGTGGTCAACACTCAAAACAAGCATTCAAAACAAGAGGAAAGCACAAGGCTCAAGGAGCCAACCATCAAAATTAATTACACCCACTAGACTTCCCTCCAAAACTTAAAATTAAAACAAGGTGTTAAATTAATCTAAACATACTTAACAAAAGTAATTTAACAAAAGACATCACAAATGAAATCACCTACTAAAGTAAGTTAAAACAAGTAATTAAAATTCTTACCCCCTTGGTCACATTAGAAAATTTCCCCCTCATGGAAATTTTTCTTAACACATAAAGAACAAAGGTAACACAATACAATTTACTAGTTGCCTTGACGACCAAAATTGTAACCACCCGACATCCTGTTGTGTTTGGTTCCCAATCCCCTCATGGTTGTGATCATGCTTTGTGTTTCTGCAAAATACAAAATACCTCCTTCGGCCTTGCGGCCATGTCAAAATATCCAAAATAACCATATGCATGAAATTTATTAACATCTATATGTAATTCAATCAATCATTATTTCTAGGTCTAAATCACAACTTAATTATGCATTTCATCATTATCCAAAATTATAGTAATGTAAATTCAACAACTACATTCTACTCATCATGGCGAAGAAATCCAATGTTAGAACACATGCAATATATCCATATAAAAATAATATTGGTATCCAATAGTCTCATCCATGAGTCGAGTGTAGATCATACGAAAACAAAATCCAATCATAATCCAAATGCATCTAGTCACAAAACATCATGCTAATCAACATAAGTATAAGTCATGTCCATATCCAAAGTCTGCATAACTCAAAATGATAATCAACTAAGTGTCGTAGGGAAGTGGGCAGAAACGTCTCTCAATATATTTATGTAAATGGTGCATAACACATTAACAAGGAATTCCAATTTGATTGGAAATATTTGGAAGTTGATGTTAACATTATGTTTTGTACTCGTTGAATCATACGCCCATGAACTCTTTCAACAATATTGTAACTATGGAGGAAACATCATCCTAATATAAGCCTTATTTTTATCATCTATTTAGAATAAATAATTGAAATAATTTAATTAACTATTATATGAATAATCAAAATGAATTTGCTAACTATCATATGAATAAAACAGCTTAATCATTCTAATATTACTCGTATTACATGGAAAGTAACATGACATCAAAATTAGGTTGGAATTCATGTGCACCAAAGTGTGGTTAAAAGGAGCATTGAGAATTATAAATTATTATGGGAATATATCCAAGATCTAGAAAACATCTTTTGTATAACCAAATTTTTAGCTCAAGTGACCTTAAGCACCCAAGCATGCATTAAAAAAATTCCGAGTTTAAATCATAAATAGTCCAAATAAAATACCATGTATAATAATACTCTTGAGAAAATAGCACGTATAATAATACTCTTGAGTTTTGGAAGATGAGATCAATTTCTTAAACATATACATGAAATTCCGAAAATGGAAATAAAAAATTTAGACCTTCATACTAAAGTATAATGGTTGAAAAAGAACATAGAACTTATCATTCTTGGTACCACAAATATGAGAGTTAGGTGGATACATCATATACCAATGGTGCTATATGCTGTGTTGGTTTTTACAATCATCACGTAACAATCATGATTCTCTTGTCACAATGTTGTCAATTGTTCCCAAATTCATGCAAATAATTCCGAAATTTCAAATAATCCATATTAGTCTACAAAATAATCATTAACCCTAGCCACAAACTGCAACATTCTCTCCATTGGAATGTTGGATGATGACACTTTTTTTTCTATTTGTTTTAGTTTTTAAACTTATTGTGAACAGGTTTAATTCAATCTCATTTCTTTAATATAAAAAGTTATATTTTAATGAATGGTGTAAGGAACACATCTCATCGTCAATATTTTAATGAATGGTATAAGGAATACATTTTATTGTCATCCATACCAATTATATTACAGTTACTTTCATAAAGAAGAAAAAGAAAAGGACATTCCATTTTGATTAAGGACATAAAGATGTGCTCGAATTCTTTTCCATAAAAAAATAAATAATCAGATGCTTTAAGTCTTTTCTAAGGTATAGCCACTTTGATCCGTAGAAAAAGTTATTGTTTGCTTTTTTAGGTACACTTAGCTTCACCTAACCAGTAAATAGGATCTTGATTATTATTCTTTATGTGCATGTATACGGCTCGTCTCTTAAAGCTGCAGAGACGTAACATATACTATATATAGACCTGTTCTTTTTTAATTTAATTGGACTGTCACAGAGTCCTCCCTGTATTCTGAATTTGGGTAGTTTCTTTTGCTTTAAAATTCTTTGAGTCAAATGTTTATAAGTCAGATACATCGATCCATCCGCAAATATGATTCTGCCAGGACCTTATGAGATCTAAATATTTGTTGTAGACCCCAAGGTCCTGACAGATTACTAAATTTGTGTGGCTTGTTTCTGTTTTATTTTTGTAGATTGTTTGTTTTTTTTTTTTATGTCGTTTTCTTTCAATATGTTCATGTTCGATTTTTTGGAAATTAATACTTGACAGTGGGATTATTTTAATGTGGGCGTGAGGGCCACTGTTTTTGCATGCCAGTGGGATACACATATATGTCTTCTTCTTTTGTGTATTATATTATCTGTACATGGATAGATACTATTGTAAGTATGTCTTTTTTTTTTTTAATTAAGCTAATTCAGATTAGCTAACCTAATAAGTAATTGTTTGGTATGCTAAAATCAGAATACATCTCACTTTCGAGACATAAAAGCCTGCACATAAACTATGATTTCAATTAAAGAATATTTCTTCTAATGATAGCTTGGATTTTAGATTTTAATTTGGTTTTCATTTTCTGTTGGATTGAAGGTGGGAATGAATAATGACGTTCTTTTATTGGTATATGATGACTGGATAATTAAAGTACAACTAACAAAATAATTGATTTTTTTATATGTTATTATTCATTAATTTTTCATATATTAATATTTAAGTATTTACTAAATATTGGAAAAATTATAATTATTCTTGCTTTTATCTCAGTTTTTATAAATAAATATAATTGAATATTTTCAGATCTACTTGAAAAGAGTTTTTATTTAAATTTTAAATGGTATTTGAAATAAGGATAAAACTATTACTATTTACCGACGGAAAACATGTGAACAAAAATTAATATCATATTACCTTGTTGGCTTAGTTGATAATAACATCTAAACCTAAATAAATCATTGTCTTTAATACTATACGGGGGTGTAGTCATAATGGTAGTGGCCCTCTTATTAACATAATAGTTTATTTGTTGCACAATAAGTATCTTATCTTTCTCATCCTTCTCATATGTTCCTTTATGACTTCAAAATCATGAGAGGTGTCTTGGGTGTGACTCCACAATGAAGTGGCCCTTTTAATTACATAATGGATATGAGATGAGCATGTCTGCTAAAAATTTATAATGGTTGGTTCAATACTTGACCTTCCCAACTCCTCATCTATAGCTTCATAAACCCAACAAAATATCACATAAATGTTTTTTTTCTAAATACATGTCTTACTACACCCATTTAGATATGCATCTTCAATCCATCTTTGGAATTTCTTGTAAAAATCCAAAAATCTTCATTGAATTGAAAACTTAATCCTATATTGGTTGGTTAAATTTTTAATTTGTATTAGTATATAAACCATAATATATCATGATTTGTATGCCAATAGGGGTAACGCCGCAATCGAAGTGGACCTCTTACTAACACAACGATTAATTGGTTGTGGGATGAGTTTGTTTTCTTACTCGTCCTTTCCATATATTACTTTTTGCCTTCATAATCCCCTTAGATATTTATCTCTGTGCATCTTGGAGTTTCTTTCATGACTCTAAAAACCTCATGTAATCATAACTTCATTCCATAATTGTTAGTTTGCTTCGTTTGTGATAACATATTAAACCCAAAATATCATGTGATCATTATACCAACAAGGGTAATGACATAATGGAAGTGGACCTCTTCTTGACATGAAGTTTTTGGGATGAGTACATTTAATATCTTAGATATATTTCTTAGGCACGTCCTAGAATTTCTTCTATAACTCTACTTTGATTGGTTCACTTGTTCTACAATAACATATAAACCCCAACATATCATGATCTTTATGCAAATAAAGGTCATGTCAACATGGGGACATAGGCCCCTTGCTAAAATCATGAGCTCTTACTAACATAATCATTTAATAGTTTTCGAGATGACTTCTTTTATTCATCCTTTTTATCTCCGCCTTTTTCAATTCATTATCCCAAAATAATATCATGTATGATTGTTTGTAAATACATGTTTAAATTCCATAAGTTATATATGTATCAATAGTGCTTATTGTATTTACATCTTCAACTCTAAATTTAAGCATTGAATAAAAATATAATCCTACATTGGCTAGATACCTTAGTCCAAAATATTATATAAATCTCAATATATCATGATCCTTACGCAAATATTGATAATGCCACAATGGAAGTGGATCTCTCACTAACACAACAATTATTGGATTTTGGAGGAGTATATTTGCTTCCTTGTCCTTCACATCTCCTCCACCATGGGTTCGTAATCCCCAAAACAAATATTATGTACAATTGCATCTAAATGCATGCCTTAATATCCCAAGTTTGATATGTCTCTTGATGCATATTGAAATTGCTTCGACTCAAAAAATACTCATTGAATAATAAGCATAATCTCATTGGTTGGTTGTCTTCTTCCATAATAACATATAAACCACAATATATCATGATCCTCATGCCAACAGGTGAGATGCCAAAGTGGATTTGACCCTTTTACTAACATAATGGGGAGACAACAAGTATAATTTTCCCACTTACTAAAATAATGGTTAATTTTCTATGAGATGAATATGTTTTCTCTCTTGTCCTTTCCATATCCTCCTTGGAAACTTCATAATTCCAAAAAAGTGTCATGTACAATTCCCTTTAAACATGTCTTGCCACACCAATTTAGAGATGTCTCTTTAGTACATCATCAAATTGGTTCTATGACTCTAAAAATTCTCATACAAACTCTATTAAGAAACTTATTAAATTTCCATTTTATAGAATCATTACATTTGTGGGGATCTACAAGTTTGTACTCATTATATATGTTTATTTTTTAATTGATATTTTAATTTGTTTATTAATTAAAATTAGAAGATAAGATAATATATAGTTTAGTTTTTCATTCCTTATATATATATATATATATATATATATATATATATATATATATATATATATATATATATTTGAAATAAGTTTATATGAAACAAATTGAGATATCAATTTCAATGTATTTATTTTGGATTCCCATGATATATTAAATAATTGTCTCTTGTTTTCTCCATAACTTTGTTATTTGTTGTTATAAGTGTTCTTAATTTACTTGAATCTAGCTCCACCCATTGTGTCTTAGTAGAGAAAACATTTCAAGATAAAAACGAATATATCAATCTATATAAACTATTTTTATTATAAAATTTTCATAAATATTTATAACTTTATTGCTTTCTTCAAAAAATTCTTGCTAAATAATTATAAATAAAATCAATATAGTCGCATAAATATAAGGCTCCATAAAATATTTTTTGAGAAATACAATAAATTCCAAAATCCATCTTATAATATAAATATTAGTTTGTTTAGTTAACATTTCAAAGATAAAAATAAAAATACTTCTTAATAATAATCAAATAAACATCAAGCTTAAAATTATAAGCTATAAATGAACACATTCAGTTACACTATATCCCACTACCACCCTCTACTTTCCACCTCGTGTGATTATTGTCCTACCTATTGTAAACTACAAATTTGAATTAAATGCAGGAAACAATTCAAATTATATTTCCCTAGCCCGCACACCAATATGAAAATAATCCGTTGTGAGTCTGCAAATGTCAGATATCATGACGTAATTAAATAGAAACGACATAAGGAAAAACAAACATTCTGCAATAGTAAAGCAGATATGGACGACATAAATTTATGAAGCCGTCACGCACTTGGGGCCACTAATATTTAAATCTAATGGTCCTCATAAAATCACATGGAAAATGAATAGAAATATCTGTATAACAAAATAATTGTAAAAGCAAAACAAACCATCCATATTGGCGATACATTGACAACGACAGATCGACTGTAATAAAAAAATTGTTCTGCAGACACAGGTTACGTGCCTGATTCATAACAATGAGTTGGCAAATTAGGTACAAATGGTATATATGCACATAAAGTTACGATCATTTGTAGTGTTTAAAGAAGTTACGTATACCTGTAAAGACAAAAACAAAAAACCTAAAATAAAACAACAATTTTTATGTTCTCACTCAAAATGGATGTAACTTGGACATGATTTTGGTGGAATGAATGATCTTGTTTTCAAGCAAACAATACTGTTTAGTTGGGGGATACGCTAAAAATTATATATATGCATATAAAGGATATTAACACTTCTCAATGATAATAATTTAATTGTTTTATGAGGGAAACAATAATATCCTAGTATCAATAAATGGATGTAATCTCATGGAATATGTATTTCATTCTTATCAAGATGAAAATAAAATAAAATGGGAATGATGAAAAGAGAAAAAAAAGGTGGGAGTGATGAAGAGTGGAATCTAGAAGGGAATCAAAAATAAATAAAGAAATAAAATGGACCAAAAACATTGAACCATTACAATCTATTATATTAAATAAGCATATGTATGAGTTTATATTATTAAATAATTATAATATTATATTTAATCATTATTCTAATTGAAATATTTAACTAAATATTTTATTACAAGATTATAATATAGTAAATCAATAAATATTTATATCATAAATTATATTTCGATCAAATAAAGTAAATTGGACTAGCATAGATAAATTAACTAGGTTTATAGGGGTGTAATTGATCTCCAATTGAGATGTGATGAAAGTGATCAAATAATGTGCAAGAAGGATTTACATGATGTCGTCAAGCCAACCTAAATATATGGGAGTGTAAATATTCTACAAACAAGATGAAGTCATGTGTCTTAGAAAAGTCACTCACCGAGTTTGCCATTTATGTATGGTTTTTTCCTTTACATATATATGGTCTAGATATTTCTTTTCAAACAATTTTTATTTGTGTCTTTAGCTTCATCTTATGTGATTAAACCTTTTTGTATTGTAGTTATGCAACAAATTATGATTTTTTTAATCTTCTTTTCTTACAAACATAAAATTGTTTAGCACTTTTGATTTGTTTGGCACCCACCACAATTACATAGCACTACTTTGAAGAGGTGGCATGCCCATGTAGTTCTTCCCCACGATGAATATGTGAAAGATGTATATTGCAATGTGTTTTAACAAATAAATTCATATTATGACCTTTGCCACTCGGTAATGATCTTTGGCATGTAATTTAACTTTATAAATGATTTGTTGTAGTTTTTATAATGTGTAAACTTAGAGCTAGATAAATATGCTTGAGAGATCGATTTAGAAATTTTGTAATTTTTTTATGTCCTAGATATCGCAAATATGTGGGGTGTGAGGCCCTTATAATAGGCTAAAAATACAAGGTTGACTAAGTTATCTTGTGGATTTGAAAATGTGATTGTTTGGATCTTTTGGATGATTTTGTTAGCTCTCAAAAAATCATCAAGAAAACTTTATTTTGACATGGTTGACTTACTTAAGAAGTAGTGCATAGGAAATTATTAATTAGGGATGACAACTAGGTTTCTAAAGATGTGTTATATATTTTGAGAATGAGTAATTGATCTGCTAAATGATGGATAATGGGTGTGAAATATTGACCAGTTGATTTGAAAATGGTACTTAATTTTTTTACGTACTTAGAAAATTTTCAGATGATCAAATTTAATAGACTCAACATTGATCATGAGTTCAATTTATCCAATTTTGGGTGTCTTGAAGCCCAATTTTTAAACTCTTCCAAAATGATCAATTAATCGATTTTTCCAACTTAAGTGATTTAACTAAATCTATTACAAATCCATTAAAATAATTCACAAGTTGAATTCAATTATGCACTCAAACTGAATTTTCAATTCACAAATCTAAAAGTGCATTCATTTCTTGATTGTTATATAGAAATCTCATTTCAACCTAGAAACGTCTCCAAAACATTTGATAGTCATATTTACGAAGTGGGTTTCCAGATGCTTTAGAATATAGTTTTTTGGGAGAAATCGTTTGCCTATGAATGAAACCTCTAGAAACCACCTCGTACTTCATGCCTATGGATCCCGAGAAGAACACGTTGACCCTATATACCTCTTTTTATGTGGAGAATAGATTAGTACATTATTTCTTACTCATTTCCTTTGAAAAAAGATAGTGCACCCATTACGGTTATTGGAGAGAAACAATTGATTGCTTTCAACCGGCTCTAGAAATTTGTTTAGGTGTATGCCTTAGTGATCGGAGTTTAGATTATGTTGGCAAGAAAATTTATCGATAGATAAATTGGTGATTATCTTGTCAATGTTCTAGGAATATAAGTCCCTTTACTTGAATGGTACATCTCCATATTATTATACATGTGTTAAATTTAACTCAAAGGTGGCCTCGTAGTTGGGGATCCAACAAGGGCACTCTAGTGACCTGCGCACAAAAAGCTTGCAATTTCTTGCAAGAGAGTGTTTTCCTAGGAGAGAAGGAAAGGAAGCAAGAAAAAGAGAGGGGGTTAATGTTGCAAGTATAAAATCGATTCCTACAACTATTAACCAAAATATTTTAACAAACATAGATTAGAAGAAACACAATTTTACAAATGACAACAAGAAAAGTTAATTTTTACAACTAAAAGTATCAAAAATATCCTTATCAAAAATGCAACAAAATCCTTTCTTCATTGATGCTTTATAAATATTGTACGTAGTGAGAGTGGGAAGAACATATAGATTAGAAATATAGGAAATGCTATCTTTTTGCGTCTTCATAAGTGATAATATCTCATGAACACACAAAATTAACAACCCTTTGGAATGAGGGTCACATTACAATTTATAGAACTAGAGGAGACTCTTTTCCTACCCCCACATTGCCTTTCATATGCCTTACATTACTTATGACTTTTTCATATTCTTAGGAGAGAATTAAGTCCCCTTTTATGATTTAAGGGTGAATTGTTCCATTATAAGTATAAAGTCACTTTTTAAATAAATAAGACATAATGAAAAAACTCATAAACACCAATGAAGAAATAAAACATAGAGGAGAGAGAAAATGAGGGGAAGAGAAGAGAGAGAGAGAGAGAACTAAGACGATGAAAAATTCAATCCTTCCGATTTCTCCTTACTTACCGAATGATCTTTTCTAAGCTCCACCGGGAAATTTCAACTCCTTGAACTCTTTATTAAAGTGGGATGTTGCGAGATAAAACCTTATCTCTTGAGGGATGCGTACACAACTTAGGGACTTTGTCCAACCATCTGAGACATCATTGATATCCTTACATTTTGCAAACCACAATTATGTTTTTCTACGGTGAATGAAATAGTGTCTCGGATCCCGGATAGAGAATCGGTAGTATCTTCATTGAAGGAAAGTGAATCCCCAGCCTCTTTCTTGACATACTCCTCAAATGGTCTTAACAACTCATTTACAGTAGTGTTTTCTTCCATGATGGGTAGTCCAAGTCTCTCGAATCTTGTTGTTGACACGGTCATGCATCTTGTAGGCCTATTCCTCATTTTATTCAAATTCACTGATAGCCCAATTTATCATTTCATATATGGGAACAAGATTCCTCACCCACACACGTGACAAGTCCTCAAATGGATCACTGAATATTTTCATGCTTATCAATACCTAAGAATGATTATCTCCCATTTCAACCACTACTTTATGAATCAGGTCCCAATGCTCCTTTTCCTTTTCTAATCCTTCCTAATCATCTCGAACATTGTCTACATTTACACACATATATCGAATAATTGTAATGTTTTTCCTTTTATAATGATCGTGTTTCTCCATTTTTATTTTTCTCTTCCTTGCATAGTGAACTTTGCATTCTTCATTTGGACTCCAAATCAATGCTACTTATTGGAGAAACTTCTTCAATTGGGATTGATGAATCATTGGGGTCCACCAAGTGTTGCACGTATGAGGAGAGAGTCTTTACCGATCCTCCAACCGATAAATATTTTCTTTTTATTCTCGATTCCTCACAAGGAGGTGAATGGAAGACTCCTTGAACATGTGTTCATCACCCTCATGAGTGGATGGGCCTAATATAATGGTGTTCATTTCATAGTCATCTTTTGTCATCTCTTCCACTAGCTTAATCACTTTTTCTTGACCACTTTTATATATTGATTGCCTGTAAAACCACTGAAGAAGAGAGAGTCCTCTTGAGAAAATTTCTTTTTCTTCCCTTTATCAAATAATGTTATCACTGAAATATCCAATACTATTACTTTTTAGATGGTACAAGCCTCTTTTTAATCATTTCCTTCATCTAAGGAAATATCTCATCTATCTATCTAGGGCTATAAAACTGGTATGCCTATCATCTCTTACTTAGGAAAAGAATTTGCATCATGTGCGGGGAGAAGGAATGACAGATCGGGGTGAGATCTTCTAAGTTTGTTCGGGAGTTGTATTATTCTCTTCAACTTGCACTACCACCATGAAATCCTCTATTTTGATTTTCTTGTGTGATCTCTCATAGTAGGGCTTCCAACTCCATAACTTTATGCTATGAAATCCATTTAGAGTGATCTGAGCCTAAAGTGACCTCCACAACCTTTGATGATGAATGATGTGATGCTTATTTATAGATTTTGGGGAAGCTTCTTGATGTGATGGAGGCAATTTTTTCTTCTCAACCATTCCCATGTTCTTTTGATCACAACCTCTATCACGTAAAATTATGTCTCCCAACTCACGAGACACTCCAAGTCACCAATGGAAAAGGAGAAAAATTCACTACTTTTTACTCTTAAGCATACATTTCTTTACCATCTTCCGACATACCTTCGTCATACCATTGGAAGTGGTAGTTCCTCATTTATCTTATTTTCATAATCATCTAATATATTTCTCTTATGTTGAAGTCATCTATCTGAATTTTCCTAATAAACTTCAACTGCATGGGACGTGATGTAGCTCGGGAAATGGAAGGTATCTGGATTAAATTAAATGTCAAAATAATTCCTTGGAGTATATGAATGCAATCTCAAGTGTGTGAAGGATCCTTCCAAGTATGATGCATAGTTGATACTTTTCTATGCGAATATTTCTAATGAGATGGTGGAAGAGATAGTCTTCTTTTTCTACTTTATGAGACTATTGTGCACATGCACAAGTTGTTTGCATACCTCAATCTTATTTTTCTACTTTCTAAGACTATTGTGCATATGCACAAGTTGTTTGCATACCTCAAAAAAAATTATCTTATTACTAAGGTACCTAGGTAGTCTTAGTTTGGAGTAATCATGACCAAAACTCATATGTATGAAAAAGTAGAAAATTGGGTGAAGAATGAGTCCTATTTCTTGATCAAAGAAGTTGTTTGTGGTGACATTCTTAAGTGAAGGTCTCCCTCCAATGTCATAATGATGAACATAGTGAAGGCATCATTCACTCGGGTGAAGTGATGATTATTTTAATTCAACACAAACTTTGGATATATCTCAAATTTTAGAGCTTTGAAATAGATGTTTTGTGAAAGTACTATCCTGTTGAATGGCCTCAACATCGTGATGAAATACACTAAATAAGAAGTAATGAAGAACAGTTTATTTAAAATTGGGACATGGATCAACCGGCGATGTAGGTTATCACTTATGATTTGGCCCCAATCAATATTTTACTTCCCTTTAATGATTATCAATATGAACACTGTCATCCAATCTTGAAATCTCTCGTGTTTGCTTCTCCCATCACCCGACTGAGAAGGGTGATTGCATATGAAAATCCTTCATGGAATTCACTTCATGAGAGAGACTTTAGCACTCGAGAGGAATTTCTTCTTAACTTGATCCATGATCCTAAGGCAAGACCCTACATGTAAGAATCTATTTTATTCCATTTATTCACTGCCATTTCCTTTGAGATAACATCCATATTGCTCCAAGTGGGGATTTACATGGAATAGGAAATGGCCTTAGGATCGATCATTTCCATAATTGAGTCATCATCTACCCGATGATGTGATTTCCTCGCCTCATCATGTGAACATGCCAATACCAAATTGATATTGTACATAGAAACTAGGTGACCACCCACTTCATACAATCCACTCAAGAACACCTTGTCTTCAATCGGTTCCATTGGGTCACCGAAAATGCATACTTTGATATTTTCAAGGTCTATGTAGGTAACATTGATTTCCCCCACTTCTACATACTCGGGGGAAATGAAATGAAATGAAAAAAAATTAATGTCCACGAGGCCAAAAATATCCTATGAGACAAGAAAACCATTTTCTTTAAATTTCATCAATTATGATCTTCTTTTGTTAATCTTGATAATGAAGTCCCCATTTTAGCTATCACCTCCTCATCAAAAAAATCCTATAATGACAAAGTTGTGAAATTTATTGCATAGCTCCAAAAATGTCATTATAAGCATTGCATTCTATAATAAAGTGTTTTTTTTTATTTCACTACCCCATCCGAAAGAGCATTGACTAGTTTGACACCTGCAAATTTGAATTTCATGGCTTCTGAGACACTTTCCTATACCTAAAAAGGGGGTTTACTATTTTTATAAAATGGAAATTTTCCACCCTTTTCATCTCAATCATTATGTTTGTCCTTATGGATGATCCATGTGCCTTGCCTTTGTCCAAATTTCTCTTTGTGGAGACTTACTAAAAATAGCAAGTGCCTATGTAGGAGGCTTACTATTTTTATAAACTATCTTTCTGGACCTCAAATTTTGATGAAATCTATTTTTTTTGATATGGGTTTTTTGTTTTTATTGCACCTCTGAAGTTTCAGCTCAACCTAATCTTTAGAATGGAAGATATTAAATTTCAAAAATTGTTGCGGGAAACAAGGGTTTCTTTACTATAAAAATTTGGGTCGTGCATGAAAAATATTTTACTTGGATCCTCAATGTTCCTAGTAAATTGGATGAATGCAAAAAAACCCATATTAATTCATGCAATGGCTTGTAAGATATGAACAATTTTCCTCACGGATTACAAAGTTTAGTAGGAGAGAACTTGTTTGGAGTATTCAAAAATCCATTTTTATTTTATTTTTTACTTTTTTAGATCATGGTAACATAAAGCTAATGGATCTAGATTGAAAATAATGAAGTAAGAATTCTAGAAAAGAAAAATCCAAAGTTCTAGGTGCAAATGCAAAAATGTGGGGAATGAGCGAAAAAATGACCAAGTGTTATATTTATATGTATTGAAACCTTGAGGCTATGGGGAAAATTTTTATCCACGTTGTCCTTTGGAAGGGCACAATGGGGGAACAAAAATTCACCTTATCCCAAAGGTGATATTTGGCATTCATGCATCACCCGAGAGAAATGGAGGGGGGATGGAAATAAGCTCTTGAGGCTAAATTTTAGTCGTATGTGGAACCTAAAGCGAAACCAAGATGGGGAATGAATTTTTTCCCCATTATCTCCTTAGAACATCACAATGGATGCACAAAATGGATCTTTATCCCCATATTAACACTTGGCACAGATGCAAAAGTAGGTGAGGGAGCTATTCAAACTGGTCAAAGGTTCTAAATGGAGTCATCTTGGTCACATGGAGTGACCAACATGCCTAACGGGGGAGGGGCATAATTTATTTCCCTCATTTACACATGTAAAAGGACAATGAGGACTTAAAATTGTGCCTTAATCTTATGCTACCAAGTGGCACCCAATAAATTTAGCTAAGTATCGAACATTTACTTTGGGAAGTAACTTGAAATAAACGTAACTTGAGTTCCCAAATGACTTTTTCACACTTATTTATATGAATTTACATGAAAAATAAATAATTAGAAGGATGGGATGGGTTCCATGCCTTCATTATTCTTCCAACACCCTTAAAATACTCCTTTTTCTCAGGATCACCAGTTGTTCTTGGAAATAATGACTTTCCTAGAAGAAATCTTGGGGTTTAAGATGAATTTGATTTTACCACCATGTGGGGACTGAAAATTATGTCCATTTATGTTTTTTTGGCTTGAAAATCATTAAAAATATCCTATAATAATCTCTTTAAGATTAGGTACTCTTTCACAATGTAAGCTCCTTTAGCCTCAAAAACCCGTTTTTTATGAACTGGATCCTAAAGCTCTGGATATTTCCATAATCTTCCTAAATTAATTGCACTATGATCTTGGATCTTGAATACACTTTCGTGATGAAATTGGGCCTTTGATATAGCTCTTGAGATCATGCACTTTTCTTATAAATCCTAATGATATCCCTTTCTAAGATTTCTTGAAAATTCACTATTAGAGATATTTCTCTAAAATACTTGAATGATATTTTTCTTCCTAAATAACCTACAAGGAAGGATTAAACACACATATGGACCATTATAAAGACATAATATGTCCGATAAGGGGAATAGTCTAACCTAGGAGGGTGTCTAAAAAGGTATACCATATAATTTTTTTGAGACTGAGGGTATGGTTGTCTTGTTTTCAAGTGAATTTTTCCCATGCAAAAAAATAGGACAATAGCTAGATCTATTTTGGGGACATGTTGTGGAGTGAGCACAACAAGGACATGACATAAGATATTCCATAATCTCGGTTTTCAAATAGGATCACTTCCTTATCCATTGGGCTTCACTGAGTCATTTACAACAGATAGCTAATAAGGATTACACACACACACACAAAAAAGGAAACACACAACACACACAAAATAAGTGGCACACACAACATTAAAGGGAAAAAAATACCTAAATCATCTATGGTATAATGTTGGGGATAACCCGCTTTCATTGTTTGTATAATTCTAGGTATTTCCCATTGCAAGGAAACTCCAATGGCGTTCCATCTAGATATGATAGATAGAAATAATTTTCTCCATAGGTTTCATGAATTTGGAATGGCCCAAGCCACAATGATTCATACTTCCCATTACTACCTTTTGGCTCTATTCGTTTGTCCTAGAGTAGAATAAGATCTCCAACTTTGAATTCTCAATCCTTTTCCTTCTTATCAAACAATCTCTTCACCTTCAACTAATGAGATTTAATTCTAATCACTAGTTTTCATCTATTATCTTCAATATTTTCAAGAAATAAGATCCTTTTATCAATAGCATCATGGTACTACCCATAATCTATCATTTGAAGCAACATGGTTGTCGACATCTCCACTATAACTCGGAATCTCTACCTCTATACCATAGAGTAATTGAAATGGATACATACCAACGTCCTTATTTAGCATTATCTTATCTTCCCACAACGCATCATAGATATTTTTGTTCCATTCCCTTTTATTCTCATCTACTAACTTAAACTATGATCACTATGTTCTTCATGTTGGATTACTGCTTGACCATTTCCATACGGGTATTAGCTAGATGCATGTGATAGATCAATTTCATATCCATATAATAACTTGGTTTGATCTTGGAAGATAAATATGTAGCAGTATACGGAAATAAATGATGATGTTCTCCTTCATGAAATTGCACATTGTTTAGGTATTGACTTGCTTTGTTGAGATGGCCTCTAGCCATTTTGTGAAATAATTTTTCACGGTGAGTACATAGGTGTGATGTGCACTTGAGTGATTATTCAAGACTCCAACAAATTCTAGAACCCATTGTTATCATAGTTCCTTAATCTCCCCTAGCTTGAGAGGAAGCGCAGGTGAGTTGTGGTCTCTCAAAGAACTGCTGACATGCTTCACACTTGGATACCCATTCTTGTGCATTTGTGAACAAATTTAACTAGTAGTACCAACCATGGAGGATCTTATGAGCTGTTATCATCTTCGAGAAATTTCCTCCACACATTTGGTCATGGTAATATCTTAATAACTTCTCTTGTTCTCTTTTCCAAACACTTTAGAACTCAACCATCAAATCCACTCTTGTAGAGTGCATGATTCCATTTGACAAACTTAGTTTCTTTCAACTTGATATTTCTTTGATATTTATGGTCAAGGTGGGGAGGGTAATCACTGTAGGTCAATAAATAAGTAATGTCATTGTACCATTCATCTATTGTGCTTACTAAAAGTATTGAAGGCAAGTCCTTGGTGAAACATTCATACAAAAACATTCCTTGACTAGATTGGAAGGCCTGATTTCCAAATCATAATCCTAGATTCTATCTATCCAGTTGCCTCTTTTTTATCATGTATCTTGTTGAGTGAGAATGGACTTGATCGATCCTAGTACCATGACTATGGTGTGGAAGTTGAGGCTATAGAACCAAAAATTCTTCACCTCCTTTACTACCGCATAAGCATGCTTCTCTAACTATTTGTACTTCAATTCCATATTCTTTAATGGTAAGATCATGAAGGTAATAGGGGCTTCTATACCTTCTTGATTCTTCTACACTAAGATGGTTGATATCATGTGTTTTGAAGCATAGCAATATAATATGAAATCTTGATCGAATTCTTATCGTACTAGAGTGGAAGCCTTCACTATTTCTTCCTTTATCACCTCTAACACCATATCTCCTTATTTATTCCATTTAAAATTATCTTGTGGATTCATCATGATGGTTATGTGCTTGGTTAATTCAACCAATTCTAGCACAAAGTAGTGAAGGAAATTAACCTTTCCAAAGAAGGAATATACTCCTTTTTTGCTTGTTAGAAATGATAGCTCCTAGATTTCCTTTATTATTTCTAGATCAATCTTTTCTCCTTCCTTTTTCACTATATGCCCAAGGAGTTTACCTTTAGTGACCCCAAAGATACACTTTTTATTATTCGGGAATATGTCATGTTTCCTGCACCTTATGAGCACCTAATCCCGATGATGAATATGGTCTCCTCGGTTTTTTGAGAAGACTATGAGGTCATCTAGATAGATCACAATACAATTATTAATATATTTGAATGAAAGGGCCATTGTACTTTAAAAATGTTTCTCCCACATTAATTAAACCAAAAGGCATCTTGATGTATGTGAAATTCCCCAAGCATGTAATGAATTTCTTCATGGTTTTATCTTCCTCTCTGACGAATTCAATTTGATTGTAACCGAGAAGACATTAAATAACGAGATCATTTTGGACCACGTGATCACTTAAAATATTTTATCTATGATTGGGAGCTTGGTTTAGATAATTATCCTAAGGAGAGGCTTGATTCAGGTTACAAAAATCCACACATATACTTTTTCCCCATTCTTCTTGCACATTGAAATGATGTTTTGTCCTCCGGGAGGCTTGGTTTAGATTACAAAATTTGCTACCCGTGTGGAATAGTGGATAGGGAATATCAATCTCATGTTTAGCATATTTAGTACCTCCTCTTTGATGGTGTATTGTACCTTTGGGTTATAGGGCCTTTTATTTTTCCCAAAAGGTTTTGCATCTATATTTGGGGGGATGGAGTGATGCATTTCTTTCAGGTTGGAAAGGCTTCAACTTCTCGTAGGAATAAGCCAAGACATCAGAGTATTTCTTCAATAGTGAGATGAATCTTCTTTTCTCCTTAGGAGAACAAAATTTTCCAATATTTACCATTCTAGGCTGCTCCAAAGTGCTAATATTTTCTTTCTCAAACTCATTTATGCATCATGATGACACTTTATCTCTATCCTTGATGAATCAGTCATGCTTATCAAATAGATGTTCAAATGAAATTAGGCCTTTCAAGATCTTGTTCCCTTTAAGTTTGATTAATCCCTTCTCAACGAACCCTTCGATTACTTATTTATCTCCTTCGGTGATTGAATCCCTATGTGGATTCTCAATTCCTTCGTAAATGAGACTACTAAAATTATATTTCTACTCCAAGAAGGTGAGGAGTTGATTATCGTCGTTAAAAGACATGCGAGTGGTTCACATTGTCTAGTATGCTTGGTCTAAAAACCATATCCATAATCACCTTATCTTATCAAATGATGTGTGAATCTCCAGGAGGATGACACCACAAGATAATTTCCCATCCATTTTGATCTCAAGGAATGGATTAGATGGATAAATCATCAAAGGAATCAATCCATTTCTACACCCCTTTTATGTAAAATCTAAGTTTTAGATTCTTAACCTTTTATTGGTCTATTACTTATTCAACTATTAATTCCACATTTCTAAGACACTTGAGCTTCTTGATTCCCATAGACTCAAAAACATCCATCCCGAGGAGGAGAGCCTCATATTCTATAGTGTTATTGGTATTTTCGAATTATAGCTTATACACAAGTGGAAAAAATCACCTAAATGGAGAATTCAATACAATTCTAGATCTCGGCCCTGTACTTGAGTGACTTCCATTACATTCCATGGTTCATAGTTCATCTTCTTCCTCTTTGATGAGAAAAGGAATATTTTCATCCCTTTCAGATGTGAGGAAATAATTCCCATCTTGCTATCTTGGAACAAGATATTTTCCCTTGGTCATCCGTCTTTTGAGTTGTATACTTCATCCTACACACGATAAATAGTTTATTCATCTCTCCCTTCACTAGAATGGTTGTGGAAGACCAATCCATTCAAAATTTTCCACCTAGAACCCTAAAAAGATTCTAAGTAATAGTATACTAAAGGATGTTGGGATGTTTACTACCAAAATTATGAGCAATAACTTTTCTATGGAAAATAAACCAAGGCCACATAGTTCATCTTTGATTCTACCCACCAATGGTACTTCTTTAGATTTCATAGAATAACAAGATCAATTTGTGTGATTCATGGTAATTCATAAGGCATTGGCTACTTGGATGGGCATAACATTGACATAGGCTCCAAAGTCTATTATGTAATTATTAAGTTGGTAGCCTTTGACTAGAAGGGATAGGTAGAAGATATCTACCATATTAGTCTTAGATGTTCTAAGTCTCATCATGTTCTATGAGGGGAGGTGTAGGTGGTGTGGGTAGTATACCTTTAGTATTAGGATTTATAGCATCAGGATTTGGGATACCACCCTGAATGGAATCAACAAACCTCTTGAACTGATCTGGGTGTCTTTACAAATATTCCATCTCCATGATTTGAACTTTTGTCTTACTCACATGTTAAACATAATCAAATGGGAAAAATGTGAGTGGATTGAATGTTCCAAGGATGATAGAAGTTTTACATTGTGGGGATAATGCTACCTTGGGATCTTGAGTATCTTTGGTGGGTTGGCGAACGGGTTTAGAAGGAGAGGGAGAAGTATACTTTTTTTTGAGCCTTAGAGGATTTTGTGGGACTAGCATTAGGTGAAGGATTGGCCTTAGAAGTATATTTTGAACTAGGGGAGATATAAGAGGACTTACTTTCCATAGTGAAAGGATTCTTGCTTACTAGTGGATCTGCTTTCTCCTTAGTCGAATCCATCAATGGTGGTAGTGGAGATCCCCTACTAATGATTTTGTTTTGTGGAACTTCAAAAGAGGATCCTCTTTTTTTTACTATAAATACCGAGAAGGAGTTCCCTTTTTAGACCGAGAGCGGATGAACACTTGTGATGAGAAGCTTGGATCATCTTCATCATACTCATCTTCACTCACCGAATGGTATTCAATGAGACCATTTTTGCATCACCTTCAACATTATCTATTTCAAGAACATTTCCATCATATTTTTCCTCTTATTCTTCCATATCTTCCACTTCTTCTTCCTCCTTTGGTTCTTCACTATCACATCTTGTATTGACTAGTGGTGTTCTGAGGAATTCTTGAGGAGGTGGAGTTATCTTTGGCATGCTTGGAAGATTAATTGTCTTTGGTACATTTTCTCATAGTGATTTTGGAGATTTTATTTTTTCATATAAATCGTATCATTGGCCATTTTTGAATCATTGGATTAGTGGGAGTCGAACCATAATGTTGACCCTTTTTTTTGCCATTGGTGTTTTACACTTTACTAGAAAAATCATACCATCCTCCATTTTGATGGCATAAGCTTGAGTTTATTTCAAATTTTTGGGATGAGGTATCTTGAGAATAAACCCAAATTAACGTAGCTAAGCACTTATGAAGAATATTTTCAAATTATTGTTTGATCGTATGGCATCAATTAATAGGAATAATCTTGAGCACTCTATAGTATTTCAATATGAAATCTCTCATGCCTTGGTTAGGTTCTTTCTTCATATGTACTAGTTGTACCAAGTGGTCTTGACAGTCCTCAGTAGACTTGAATCTATCTTCAAAGCATGTTTTTATATCGTCCCAACAAGTGATAGACCTTTCTAGTAGAAGATAAAACCATTCATCCACTTTATCTTGTAAATATTCCACTAACTAATATGACATAAATGTCTTCATGTTCAACACCAACCACACCACAGTAGCGATAAATTCCGTTATATGTTCTTCAAGGAATTAGGAACCATCTCCTCTTCATTTGGGAAATTTTTTCCTTGATCCTCATGGAAACTCATGGAGAGGTTATGGTAAGTGCAAGTGGGTTGGTGTTCTACCACGTGGTATAATCGGTTAAGGTATTTCATCATCTTCCATTACGTCTTCTTCTTCTTCTTCAATCCTTGCTCTATTTTTAGCTCGGGTTGTGGATCTTTCTTCTATTCTTTCTTGAACTCTTTCTATTTTTCTAATTGCATTCCTTTCTTCATCTCTTGAGATCTTGCTTCATCTTCCACCTTTTCTTTAGATTCTTCTTCGCTCTATGTCGTTAGTGAAGTCTTCAATTTTTTGTTTATATATGTAAAATATATTTCTAATGGATTAACAACACTTGGATTACCAGTGAGAGTAGTTTTCAGACAAAGGGGTGGCCTTGAAATACTAAATATTTCCTTCCTTCGCTAAATTTCTTTAAAAATTGGATCAATATTTCATGATTGTCTTTGTGACTATGTATACTTTCTATCCACTTGCTTGGAGATTTAGGCTCTCCTTTGTGGTGCTTGAATTTTTATTTCTCTTTCCAATTCAGCAACACACTCTTCTTCAATATCCAACACTCTCGTAGCTATGAAATATTATGTAAAACTCTCTCTATTATTCGAGATAGCTTTTCTCAAATTTGAAGCGATGTCTTCTTGAATGTGAAACAAAAACTTAAGTATTTGCATAAGAGGATTACCCAAAATAGTCATGGATATGAGACATAGGACTCTTGTGAATCTTCAACTTTCAAAATAATTTTTAAAATTTTAGGATATTTAATTTTTTTGTCTTTTCCTCGATCATACTTTGAGCGTAGATTGCTGCAAAGTCTACCCCACAGTGGGTGGCAAAACTATTAGCAAGAAAAAATATTCGGGTAGACAAATTGGTGGGTATCTTTTCAACACTCTGGGAATATAATTCCCTCTACTTGAATGGTGCATCTCTATATTAATATGTGTGTGTCAAATTTAACTCTATGGTGTCCATGTGGGTGAGGATCCAATAGGGGCACTCCACCAAACCTACGTAAAAAATATTACAATTTCTTACAAGAGAGGATTTTTCTAGGAGAGAAGGAAAGGGATCAAGAAAAGATGGGGATTAACGTTATAGGTAAAAATCAAATTCATAGAACCATTTACCATAATATTTCAACATACATACATTATAAGAAACACAATTTTGCAAATGGAAAAAGACAAGTTAAGATTGAGAACACAAAGTCTCAAAAATATCCTTATCAAAAAGAGAAAAAAAAACTCCTTTCTTCATAAGATGATTTAACAAGATTGTACATAGTGAGAGTGGGAAGAACATAGAAATTCAAAATAGATGAAATGTTATATTTTTTATTTATCAAGTGATAATATCTCATGAACACACAATATTGGAAACCATTTTGAGTGAGGGTTACATTACAATTTATAGAACTAGAGGAGACTCTTCGCCTACCCCCACATGACCTTTCATATGCCTTACACAACTTATGAATTTTCATATTCTTAGGAGAGAATTAAGTCCCCTTTTATGAATTAAGGGTAACTTATTACATTATAAACATAAAGTCACTTTTTAAATAAATAATACGTAATGAGAAATTAACCCCCAATAAAGAAATAGAATTTGGAGGAGAAATAAAAGGGGGGGGAATATAAGAGAGAGAACTAAGTTGATGAATAATCTACTCTTACCAATTTTTCTTCACTTCCCGAATAATCTCTACCGAGCTCCACTAGAGAAATTTTAACTTCTTTGAACTCTTTATTAAACTGAGCTACTATAGATACAACCTTATCCACTTGAAAATTTCACACACAACTTATGGACATTGTCCAACCATATGAGATATCATTGATATCCTTACATTTTGTGAACCAAAATTGATGTTTTTCTACAATGAATGAAATAGTGGCTTAGATCCCAGATAGAGAATCCAAAATATATTCATTGAAAGAAAGTGGGTCCCAAACTTATTTCTTGACATACTCCTCAAATGGCCTTAACAACTCACTTAGAGTAGTGTTTTCTTGGATTACGGGAAGTATAAGTCTCTAAATCTTATTGTTGACATGGCATTGCATCTTGTAGGCCCATTCCTCATTTGATTCCAATTCATTGATATCCCAATTTATCATTTCATATCTGGTCACAAGCGTCCTCACCCACACACATGAAATCTCCTCAAATGGAGCACTTTCTTATCAATATTTGAGAATAAGTATCTCCCATTTCAAACACTAATAGATGAATTGGGTCCCAATGCTCCTTTTTCTTTTCTAATCCTTTCACTATCATGTGACTCTTTTTAATTAAAGCATTACACACATATATCACGAACAATGAGATTGCCTCTAGAAGTAATGTTTTCCTTTTCCAATGATCGTTCTTCACCATTTGTTGTTTTCTCATCCCTACAAAGTAAACTCTTGTGTTCTTTGGATGGACTCCAAATCGATGCTACTTATTAGAGAAACTTATTCAATTGGGATTGATGAAGAATTGGGGTCCAACAAGTGTTGCACGTTTGAGGAAATATTCTTCACCTGATGCTCTAACTAATCAATATTTTCTTTCTATTCTTGATTCCTTGTAAGGATGTGATTTGAATACTCCTTGAACATGTGTTCATCTCCCTCATGAGTGGTTGGGCCAAATGGAATGGTGCTCATTTCATATTCATTTGGTGTCATATCTTCCACTGGCTTAATCACTTTTAGTCCGACCACTTCTACATATTGATCACATGTAGCACCACTAAAGAAGAAAGAGACCACTTGAGATAATTTATTTTTCTTCCCTTTATAAAATGATGTTATCATTGAAAGATCCAGGACTATGAATTTTTGGATCGTATGAGCCTCTTTTGTATTCATTTCCTTCATCTAAGGAAACATCTCATTTGGCTCAATATCTATAACTAGCATTTCTATCATCTCTTTCTTAGGAGCATTTGCATCATGTGCAAGGGGAGCGGGAGTGATACAAGGGTAAAATTTTCTAAAAAAAATTAGGAGCTAGATCATTCTCTTTAACTTGCACTTCCACCATGGTATCTTATGTTCTGATTTTATTTTGTGATCACTCATAGTAGAGGATGCTTCCAAATCTATAGATTTACGCTTTGAAATCCCTCTCCAGAGTGATCTAATCTGGATTGACCTCCACAACCTTTGATGATGAGTAATGCGATGCTTATTTCTAGATTTTGGGGAAACTTCTTGATGTGATGGTGGAATTTGAAACCATTCTCAAGTTGTTTAGATTAAAACCTTTGTCCTATCAATTATGTCTCTCGACTCAAAGATGCTCCAAGTCACCGATCGCATAGGAGAAACATTCACCGCTTTGTACTCTAAATCATACAACTCTTTACCATCATCCTGAATACCTTCTTCATACCATTGGAACTAGTAATTACTCATTTCTCTAATTTTCATCCTCATGTAATCTCTTTCTCTTACGTTGAAGTCATCTACATAATTTTCCCAAGAATCTTCAAACTACGGGACATGATGTATCTCTAGGAGATGGAAAATGTCCAATTAACTCAAATGTCAAAATCAATCTTTAGATTATATGATTGAAATTTCATGGGTGCAAAGGTCACTTCCAAGTATGATTTATATTTGATACTTTTGAATGTGAATATTCCCAATGAGATGGTAGAAGATATAGTCTTCTTTTTCTATTTTCTGAGCCTACCATGCACATGCACAAGTTTTTTTCATAGCTCAAATAGTATTATCTTGTCGGTAAGGTATTGAGGTATTCTTAGTTGGGCTAGGTCACAACCAAAAACTTGGATGTATGAGAAATTAGAAAAATTGATGAAGAATGAGTTGTATCTCTTTATCAAGGAAGTCGTTTGTGGTGACATCCTTAAGTTAAGGTTTCCCTTCGGTGTCTTGATGATGAAAATAGTGAAGGCATCATTCACTCCAAGTGAAGTAATGATTGCTTTCCTTCAACACCAACTATGGATATATCTGAAATTTTAGATCTTTGAAATAGATTTTTGTGCAAGTAATAGCCCCTTGAATGACCTCGAGATCATGAGATCATACATGAGATAAGAATTCATAAATAAAATATTTAAAATTGGGACATGGAGCAATTGGTGGTGTAGTTTATCACTTAAGATCTAGCCCCATCAATATTTTGATTCCCTTCAATGATTTTCAATATGAACAGTGCAATCCAATCCTAGAAGTCTCTCGTGTTTTATTCTCCCATCACCTTACTAAGAAGGGTGATTACATATGAAAATCCTTCATGGAATTACTTTGCAAGAGAGACTTTGGCACTCAAGATGGATTTCTTCTTGACTTCATCCATGATCCTAAGGCAAGACCCTGCATGTAAGAATTTATTTTAGTCAATTCATTCACTGCCAGTTCCTTTGAGATGACATCCATATTGCTCCAAGTGGGGATTTGCATGGAATATGAAATGGCCTTATGAGTGATCATTTCCATAACTTAGCCATCATCTTCCTGGATATACTTTCCTTAGGTTCATAGTGGTGTTGACATCGAAATACAAACTTGATACTCTACACGAAACAAGGTGACCACCCACTTCATACAATCCACTCAAGACGACCTTGTCTTCAATTGGTTCCCTTAGCTCACTAAGCATGCATACTTTGAGATTGTCAAAGTCTATATGGGTGACATTGATGTCCCCAACTTCTACATACTCGGAGGAAATAAAATGACAGAAACATTTTTAACGTCCGTGAGTGTAAAAATAGCCTTTGAGACAAAAACCAGTTTCTTTTAATTTCATCAATTTTGATCTTCTTTTGTTATAATTGATGATGAAGTACCCTATTTTAGCTATCACCTCCTCATTGAAATAATCATGTAATGAAAAATTTGTGAAATTGATTACATATCTCAAATGAATTTCATTATAAGAATTTCATTCTATAATAAAGTGGTTTTTCTTATTCCATTACCCTATCCGAAAGAGAATTAACTAGTTTAACACTTGCAAATTTAAATTTCATGGCTTCGAGATACTTTCCCGTACCTGAAAATGGGATTTACTATTTTTTATAAAATGAAAATTTCCCACCCTTTCAATATAAATCACTTTTTTGTCCTTATGAATGATCCATGTGCCCACCTTTGCTTTTTCCAGGATTTCTCTTTATGGAGACTTACTACAAATAGCAAGTCTTGATGTAGGAGGCTTACTATTTTTAGAAACTATATTTTTGGACCTCAAATTTAAATGAATTCATTTTATTTGATATGGGTTTTTCATTGTTATTGCACCTCTCGAAGTTTTGGCTCAACCTAATCTTGAGAATAGAAGATATTAAATTTCAAAAAATTATTGTCGGGAAGTCTAGGGTTTCTTTACTGCAAACAATATGGGTTGTCCATGAAAAATATTTGACTTATATCCTCATGGTTCCTGGGAATATTTATGAATGTAAAAACCTCGTTTTGATTCATGCAATAGTTTTTAAGATATGAATAAATTCTCTTTGCGGGTTACTGGAGTTCATCGGAGAGAAAATTTGTTTGGAGTCTTCAAAAATATTTATTTTTTGATGTTTTTCACTTTTTTAGATCATGGGAACATGAAGGAAATGGATGGAGATTGAAAACAATGAAGGAGGGATTCTTGAAAAAATCACCGAGTTTCGTGTAAATTGAAGAACGTGGGGAATGAGTGAAAAAAATGACCAAGTGTTATATTTATATGTATCGAAAACCTTGAGGAGATTGGGTGCATTTTTTCTCCCCATTGTACCTTTGGAAGGGAAAAATGGGGGAACAAAATGCACCTTATCCCCAAGGTGATACTTTTCATTCATGCATAGGCCGAGAGAAATGGAGGGAGGCTAGAAATAAGCTCCTAAAGGCTAACTTTTGGTCGTAGAGGAACCTACGAGAAAAAAAGAGGGGGAATGAATTTATTTTCCCTTTTTCCACTTGTAACATCACAATGGGTGCAAAAAGTGGAGCCTTAATCCCATATATACACTTGGCACACTTGCGAGAGTAGGTGAGGGGGCTAGTCAAATTGGTCAAAGGTGCTAAAAGGAGTCGTTGAGGTCACATGGAGTGACCAACATGATTAATGGTTGAGGGAAAAAAATTGTCCCTCTTATACCCATGGAAAGAGAAAATGAGGACAAAAACATTTTCCTCATCCGTCATGCTACCATATGGCACCCAATAAATTTAGCTAGGTATCGAACATGTACTTTAAGCGGTAACTTAAAACAGATGTAACTTGAGCTCCCGAATGACTTTTTCACACTTATTTATATGAATTTACATGGAAAATAAATTATGAGAAGGATGGGATGGTCCGATGCCTTAATTATGCTTCCAACACCCTAAAAACCCTCCTTTTTCTTAGGATCACTAATTGTGCTTTGAAATAATGACTTTCTAGAAGAAATCTTAGGGTTTAGGATGGATTTGATTTTACCACCATGTAAGGGACTTAAAATTATTTCCATTTATATTTTTTGGCTCAAAAATAATTCAAGATATCCTACAATCATCTCTTGAAGTTTAGGTTCTCTTTCATGATGCAAGATCCTTCAGCCTCAAAAACCTATTTTTGATGAACTCGATCCTAAACCTTCAGATCTTTCCAAAATATGCCTAAATTAGTTGTATTATGATCCTAGCTCTTGAATACATTTCGTTGATGAATTTGGTCCTTCAATACAATTTAGAGATTATGCACTTGTCTTAGAAATGTCATTGATATCACTTTCTAAGCTTTCTTGAAAATCCACTTTTATAAATATTGATCCTAAAGTACTTGAATGATATTTTTCTTCATAAATCACCTACAGGGAAGGATGAAACACACATATGGACCATTTGAAATATATAATATGAATTATACATGGAATAGGTGAACATAGGAGAGTTTCTATAAAGGTATACAATGGATATATTTCAACACTAGGGTATGGTTGTCATGTTTTCAAGTGAATTTTTCCCATGTCAAAACATAGGAAAACAACTAGCTCTATCTTGGAGACATGTTGTGGATTGAGTATAGAAAGTACATGACATGAGAAATCCCATAATATTAGTTTTAAATTAGGGTAAGTACCTTATCCATTAGGCTTCACAGAGTTTTTATAACAGTATAACTAAGGAGTACACACACACAACAAAGGAGACATGCAACATACGAAAAGGAAAAGACACACACAACATGAAAGGGAAACACACACCTAAATAACCTATGGTATAATGTGGGGGACAACCCACTTTCATTTTTTGTACAATTTTAGATATTTCCCATTGCAAGGAAACTCTAATGGTGTTTCATCTAGATATGATAGATAGAAAGATTTTTCTCCACAGGTTTTACGAAACTGGAATGGGTCGAGACAGAATGAGTCAAACTTCTCGTGAATACCCTTTGGCTCTCTTCATTTTTCCTAGAGTAGAACAATATCTCTAACTTTTAATTCTCTATCCTTTTCCCTCTTATGAAATAATCTCTTCACCTTCAAATGACGAGCTTTAATTCTAGTCACTACTTTGCATCTATCTTCTTAAAGATTTTTAAGAAATAAGATAATTTTATCAATAGCATCGCCATACTTCCCATCATCTACCACTTGAAGCAGCTTGATTTTTGACATCACTATTGTAACTTGAATCTCTACCTCTATACCATAGAATAATTGAAATGGACACATAAAATGGCCTTCTTTATTGTTATCTTGTTTTCCCAAAACGCATCATAGGGATTTTTGCATTAGTCCCTTTGATTCTCATCTATGAAATTGTGTACTATGAGCACTTTGTGTTCTTTTTGTTGGATTTCTCTTTACCATTACCCTATGGGTAATATTCGAGATGCGTGTGATAGAGAGATTTCATATCCATAGCAGAACTAGGTTACATCCTTTGAAGAGAAATATGTGGCGTTATCCACCATGACTTTATAAGGTATATATAAACAAACGATGATGTTCTCCTTGATGAAATTACACATTATTTTTGTATTGAATTGCTTCATTGGGATAGCCTCTACCCTTTTTGTTAAATAATTTATCTCCATGGGTATGTAAGTGTGACGTGCACTTGAGTCGAGTATTCAAGAATCCAACAAATTCTAGACTCCACGGTTAGAATGGTTCTTCAATCACCACTAGCTTGAGAATAATTTCATTGATTTGTGGTCTCTCAAAGAAATGTTGACATGCCTCACACTTGTATACCCATTCTTTTGTATCTGCAAACAACGTTGGCTGGTCATACCGACCATGGAGGATATTATGAACTATTATCATCTTTTAGAAATGTCCTCCACATGTCTGGTCACGGTAAGCTTTCAGTAGCTGCTTTTACTGTTATTTTTCTACATAATTTAGAAAGTAACCATTGAATCCACTCTTGTAGAGTGCATGATTCCATATGAAAAACTTGGCCACTTTCAACTTAAGACTTTTTCATTTTTATGGTCAAGGTGGGGTGGGCACTCATCATAGGTTGAGAAATAAGCAATGTGAGTGTACCATTGATATGTTGTTCTTACTAAAATTATTTGAGGCAAGCCCTTGCTAACACATTCACAAAGACATACATTCCCTAAATATATTGGAATGCCTTAGTTCCAAATCATACTCCTATATTCTTTCTACCCATTTTCCTTTTTAATCCTTGATCTTGTTATGTAATAATGGATTTGATAGATGATCCTAGTACCATGACTATGATGTACAAGTTGAGGATACTGAGAAAAAAATTATTCAAGTCTTTAACTACCCCATAAGTATATTTATCCTACTTCTTATACTTAAATTCATGATTCTTTAGTGGTAAGCTCATGAATGTAATAGGGGCTTCTAGACCTTCTTCATTCTTTTGCACCAAGATGGTCGATATCATGTGTTCTAAAGCATAATAATATAATATGAAATATTTATCAAATTTTGGTCATATTAAAGTGGGATCCTTTTTAATTACTTCCTTTATCACCTCAAACACCATCTTTCCTTCTTCATTCCATTTGAAATTATCTTGTGGATTCATCATGACGGTTATGTTCTTGGTTAATTCAAGAATTCTAGCATAAAGTACTCAAGTAAATTAACCTTTCCAAAGAAGTCCATGTACTCCTTTTTTGCTTGTTGGAAATGATAGCTACTAGATTTCCTTTATTCTTTATAGATCAATATATTCTCCTTTTTCACTATGTTCCCAACGAGTTTACCTTCAATGATCCTAAAGATATGATTTTTAGGATTATGGTATATGCCATGCTTCTTGCACCTTATGAGTACCTACTCCGGATAATGAATATGGTATCCTCGCTTATTTTAGAATACGGTGAGGTCTTCTAGAGAGATCACGATACAATTCTTAAGATATTTGAATGAAAGGTTCATCATCCTTTGAAATGTTTATCCCGCATTAATTAGACAAAAAGGCATCTTTATGTACGTGAAAGTATCCAAGCGTGTAGTGAAAGTTGTCATGGTTCTATATTTGTCTACTAATTCAATTTGATTGTACCCTAAGAAGCCATCAAGTAACGAGAGCATTTCAGACCCCATGATCACTTGCAAGATATGATCTATGATTGGGATCGAGATAATTATCCTTTAGGGAGGGTTGATTCATGTTATCAAAATCCACACATATCCTTATTTATCCATTCATCTTTCACACTTTGAAATGATGTTAGCTACCCATGTGGAATAGTGGATAGGGAATATCATTCTCATGGTGAGAATATTTATTACCTCCTCTTTGATGGTATATTATATCTTTGGGTAATAGGTCCTCTTCTTTTCCTAAAATGTTTGGCATCTGGATTTAGGGGATGGATTGATGCATTTATTTTAGTTGGAAAGGATTCAGGTCCTCATAGGAATAAGCCAAGACATCAGAGTATTTCTTTAATAGTGATATGAATCTTCTTTTCTCCTTATGAGAGAAACATTTTCCAATGTTCACCATTCTAGGTTTCTCTCGGTATGTCAATATTTTATTTCTTGAACTCGATTATGCACCTTGACGACACTTTTTCTCTATCCTTGATGAATCGGTCATGTTTTTCAAATAGATCTTCAAATGACACTATGCCTTTCAAGTTCTTATTCCCTTTAAGTTTGATTACTCCCTTCTCATTGAATCCTTCAATTTCTTATTTATATCCTACTTCGTGTCTAAATCCCTATGTGGATTCTCACCTCCTTTGTAAAAGAGAATGAAAAAAATTTCTTTCTACTCTAAGAAGGTGAGTTGATTATCATTGTTAATGACATGTGAGTAGTTCATATTGTCTGCATTACGATTGTTCTAAAAACCATCTCCACGGTCACCTTATCTTATCAAAGGATGGATGTGTCATCACCAAGGATGCTAACACCACAAGAGAGTTAGCCCTTCCATTCTGCTCTCGAGGAATGGATTGGATGGATAAAGCATTGAAGGACTTAATGCAATTCTATACCCCTTTTTGTAATGTCCGAGTCTTGGATTCTTAACTTTGTATTGGTCTATTACTCATTTAACTATTACTTCCACATATCTCGATACACTTGATATTCCTAATGCCCATAGACTCATAAGCATCCATCGCAAGGAGGAGAGCCTCATATTTTTAGTGTTATTATTACTTTCAAATTACAACTATATGAAAGTGGAAAAATTCACCTGAGGGAGAATTCAAGACAATGTCATCTCTAGACCTTGCACTTGAGTGACTTCCATTGAATTCTATGGTGCACAAAGTTATCTAATTTCTCTTCGGTGAGAAAAGGCATATTTTCATCCCTTTCATATGTGAGGAAATAATTCCCCATCCCGATATTTTCCTTGGGGCATCCATATTTTGAATTGTACACTTCATCCTACACATGAGCAATATTTTATTCATTTCTCCCTTCACTAGAATGGTTGTGCAATACTATTCCATTAAAAAATTTCCACCTAGATCCTGTAAAATATTCTACTTGAATAGCATACCAAAGTATGTTGGGATGTCTACCATAAAAAGTGTGCGTAATACATTTTTATCTACAAAATAAACCAAGGCCACTTGTGCATATTTGATTCTACCCACCAACGGTACTTCTTTAGATTTCATAGAATACCAAGATCCATTTTTATGAAGCAAAATAATTCATAAGGAATTGGCTAATTTGATGGGCATAACATTGTAATAATCTCCATTCTATAATGTAATTATTAAGTTGGTAGTCTGTGGTAGAAGGGATAGGTAGAAGGGTTCTACCTTATTAGTCTTAGATTCTTTAAGTGCCAACATGTTCAGATTGGGGGTGTTGGTGGTGTGGGTAGTATACCTTTAGTATTGGGCTTTATAGCATCGGGTTTTCAAAGCTACCACCCTTAACGGAATCAAGAAACCTCCTTAAATGAGTTGGGTTTCTTTACAACTATTCCATTTCGTGATTTAAAATTTTCTCTTACTCACATGTTCAACATAATCAAATGGGAAAAATCTTAGTGGAATCGATGTTCCACAAATGATAGAAGTTGTAAATTATGTGGATGATGCTACCTTGGGAGCTTCAAAGATCTTTGGTGGATGAGGCAACAAGGTTAGAAGGAGAGGGATAAGTATAATTTTTTTCACCCTTAGAGGATTTTTTGGGACTAACATTAGGTGAGGGATTGGCCTTAGAAGTAGATTTTAAACTAGGGGAGGTACTAGAGGACTTACTTTCCACTGTGAAATGATTATAGCTTACTAGTGGATCTGGTTTCTCCTTAGCTAAATCCATCGATGTTGGTAGTAAATATCCCATGCTAATGATTTTGTTCTATGGAACTTCAACAAGAGGATCCTCCTTATTTTTCATGTTAACTACAAGAGAAGGATTTCCTTTTTATACTAAGAGTGGGTGAACACCCCGCATGAGAAGTTTGGATCATCTTCATCATCCTCATCTTCACTTGTTGAATGGTATTCACCGAGACCATTTTATGCATCACCTTCAACCTCCTCTATTTCAAGAAAATTTCCATCATAATTTTCCTCTTATTCTTCTAGATATTCCACTTCTTCTTTCTCCATTGGTTCTTTAGTATCACATGTTACGTTGATGGTGGTGTTTCAATGGAAATCATGTGAGGAGATGGATTTTTCCTTATCTTGTTTGGAGGATTAACCTTCTTTGGTAAATTTTCATGGCTTAATCTTGAGTTTCTTTCAAATTTTTGGGCTGAGGTATCCCGAGAATAAACCAAAATTTAGGTAGCTAAGAACTTATTAAGAATCATTTCAAATTATTTTTGATGGCATGGCATCAATAGTAATAATCTTGAGCACTCTATAGTATTTTTCTATGAAATCTCTCATGCCTTGGTTAGGTTCTTTCTTCATATGTACTAGTTTTACCAAGAGGTATTAACAAATTTCGATAGACTTGAATTAATCTTCAAAGCATGTTCTTATATCGTCCCAACAAGTGAATTCCTCCACATGCTTGGTCATGGTAAGATTTTAGTAACTACACTTGCTCCCGGATTCTTTCTACCCGAGTTGCCTCTTTTTGATCATCAATCTTGTTGAGTGATAATGGACTTGATAAATGATCCTGGTACCATGACTATGGTGTGGGAGTTGAGGATATAGAACCAAAAATTATTCACCTATTTGACTACTATATAAGTATTCTTCTCCTATTGCTTATACTTAAATTCATGATTCTTTAGTGGTGAGCTCATGAAGGCAATAGGGGATTCTAGACCTTCTTCATTATTTTGCACCAAGATGGCCAATATAATGTGTTCTAAAGCATAGCAATATAATATGAAATATTTATCAAAGTCCGGTCATAATAGATTCTCGAACCTTTGCTATTGCTTCCTTTATCGCCTCAAACACCATCTTTCCTTCTTTGTTCCATTTGAAATTAGCTTGTGGCTTCATCATGATGGTTATGTTATTGGTTAATTCAATAGCTACGCATAAAGTACTAAAGGAAATTAAGCTTGACAAAGAAGTAATGTACTCCTTTTTTTCTTGTTGGAAATGATAGCTCCTATATTTCCTTTATTCTTTCTGGATCAATATTTTTCCTTATTTCACTATGTTCCCAACGAGTTTACCTTCAAAGACCCTAAATATATGATTTTTAGGATTTTGGGATATGTCATGCTTCTTGCACCTTATGAGTACCTACTCCAGATGATGAATATGGTCTCCTCACTTCTTTGAGAATACTGTGAGGTCTTCTAGATAGATCACGATACAATTCTTAAGATATTTGAATGAAAGGTCCATCATCCTTTGAAATGTTTCTCCCGCATTAATTATACCAAAATCCATCTTGATGTACGTGAAAGTATCCAAGCATGTATTGAATAACATCATGGTTCTATCTTTGTCTATTAATTCAATTTGATTGTACCTCAAGAAGCCATCAAGTAACAAGAGCATTTCAGACCCCATGATCACTTTTAATATATGATCTATGATTGGGATCGAGATAATTATCCTTCGTAGGTTTGATTCAAGTTACCAAAATCCACACATATCCTTATTTCCCCATTCATCATTCACACTTTGAACGATGTTCACTACCCATGGGGAATAATGGATAGGGAATATCATACTCATGATGAGCATATTTATTACCTCCTCTTTTATTTTATATTCTATCTTTGGGTAATAGGTCCTTTTCGTTTTCCTAAAAGGTTTGGCATCCAAATTTAGGGGGATGGATTGATGCATTTGTTTCATTGGAAATGCTTCATCTCCTTGTAGGAATAAGCCAAGACATCGAGTATTTCTTCAATAGTGATATGAATCTTCTTTTCTCCTTATGAGAGCAACATTTTTCAATGTTCACCATTCTAGGCTGCTCCAGGGTGCCAATATGTTCTTTCTTGAACTCATTTATGTACTTTGATGACACTTTTTCTCTATCCTTGATGAATCGGTCATGCTTATCAAATAGATCTTTAAATGACACTAATCATTTCAAGTTCTTGTTCCCTTTAAGTTGTATTAAACCCTTCTCATTGAATACTTCAATTCCTTATTTATCTACTTCTGTGAATAACTCATTGTGTGGATTCTCACTTCCTTTGTAAAAGAGATTACAAATATTATCTTTCTACTCCAAGAAGGTAAGGAGTTTATTGTCGCTTATTAATGACATGTGAGTAGTTCACATTTTCGATTACGCTTGGTCTAAATAACCATCTCCACAGTCACCTTATCTTATCAAAGGATGGATGTGTTGTCACCAAGGAGGCTAATACCATAAGAGATTTGTCCCTTCCATTCTAATCTAGAGTAATGGATTGGATGGATAAAGCATTGAAGGATTTAATGCACTTCTATACACCTTTTTGTAATGTTTTAGTCTTGTATTCTTAACTTGGTACCATTCTATTACACATTTAATTATTACTTCCACATCTCTGATACACTTGAGCTTCTTGATGCCCATATACTCATAATCATCCATCCCGAGGAGCAGAGCCTCATATTTTGTAGTGTTATTAGTACTTTCAAATTACAAACTTATATGAAAGTGGAAAAACTTCACCCGAGGGAGAATTCAAGACAATGTCATCTTTGTACCTTGCACTTGAGTGACTTCCATTGAATTCCATGGTGCACAAGTTATATTCTTTCTCTTCAATGAGAAAAGGCATATTTTCATCCCTTTCAGATGTAAGGAAATAATTCCCCATCTCGATATTTTCCTTGGGTCATCCATCTTTTTGCACACTAGCAATATTTTCTTCATTTTTCCCATCACTAGAATGGTTGCAGAAGACTATTCCATTCAAATTTTTCCACCTAGATCCTCGTAAAAGCTTCTACTTAACAACATACCAAAGGATGTTGGGATGTCTACTATAAAAATTGTCGGTAATATCTTTTTCTCTAGGAAATCAACCAAGCCCACATGTGCATATTTGATTCTACCCACCAATGGTACTTCTTTGGATTCCATAGAATATCAAGATCCATTTGCACGAGTAAGGATAAGTCATAAGGCATTGACTAATTGGATTGGCATAACATTTTCATAATCTCTAGTCTATAATGTAATTATTAATTTGGTCTCCTTTGACTATGAGGGATATGTATAAGGGTTCCACCTTATTAGTCTTAGATTCTCTAAGTGCCAACATGTTCGATAGAGGGTGTAGGTGGTGTGGGTAGTATACTTTTAGCATTGGGATACCACCCTGAATGACATCAACAAACCTCCTTAAATGAGTTGGGTGTCTTTACAACTATTCCATTTCCACAATTTGAAATTTTCTTTTACTCGCATGTTCAATAGAATCAAATGGGAAAATTTTGAGTGGACTCGATGTTCCAGGGATGATAAAATTTGTACATTATGTGGATGATGCTACCAAGGGAGCTTCATTATCTTTGGTGGATGAGGCATCGGGTTTAGAAGGAGAGGGAGAAGTATAATGTTTTTGACCCTTAGAGGATTTTTTTGGACTAATATTAGGTGAGGGACTAGTTTTAGAAGTAGATTTTAAACTAAGGGGGTACTAGAGGAATTACTTTCCACCGTGGAATAATTCTAGCTTACTATTTTATTTGGTTTCTCCTTAGCCAAATCCATCAATGGTGGTAGTGGATATCCCATGCTAATGATTTTTTTCTATGGAACTTCAACAAAAGGATCCTCTTTATTTTTCACTATAACTACTGGAGAAGGATTTCCTTTTTAGGCGAGAGAGCAGATGAATTCCGCATGAGAATCTTTGATCATCTTCATCATCCTCAACTTCACTTGTTAAATGGTATTTAATGAGACCATTTTGTGCATCACCTTCAACCTCCTCGATTTCAAGAACATTCCTATGATCATTTTCCTCTTATTCTTCCGCATCTTCCACTTCGTCTTTCTTCTTTGATTCTTCAAGATCACATGTTGCATTGAATGGTGGTGTTTCAAGTGAAATCCTATGAGGAGGTGGAGTTATATTTTTCCTTTTGGAGGATTAACCTTCTTTGGTACATTTTGATGGCTTAATATTTAGTTTCTTTCAAATTTTCGGGATGAGGTATACGAGAATAAACCCAAATTTAGGTAGTTGAGAACTTATGAAATATATTTTTAAATTATTCTTTGATGGCATGGCATCAATAGGAATAATCTTGATCACTCTATATTATTTTTATATGAAATCTCTCATGCCTTGGTTAGGTTTTTTCATATGTACTAGTTTTACCAAGAGGTCTTAACAAATCCTCGGAGACTTGAATATATATTCAAAGCATGTTCTTATATCATCCCAACAAGAGATAGACCTTGATGCTAGAAGATACTAATATTCAACCACTTTATCCTACAAATATTCCACAAACAATGTAACAGACATGTATTAATGTTAAACACCCAACACACCAATGGAAGTGATAATATCTCATTGCATGTTCTATTTGGAGTTAGGAACCATCTCCTCTTAATTTGGAAAATCTTTTCCTTGATCCTCATGGAAAATCAAGGAGATGTTGTGGAAGTTCAAGTGGGATGGAAAAAGAATATTTAATATTTAGAACACAAAGTCTCAAACATATCCTTTTCAAAAAAGGGAAAAAAAAAACTCCTTTCTTCATTGATGATTTAGTAATATTGTAAAAAGTGAGAGTGGGAAGAACATAGAGATGAGAAATAGAGGAAATGTTATCTTTTTTCTTCTTCACAAGTGATAATCTCTCATGAACACACAAAATTGAAACCCTTTGGAATGAGGGTGTCATTACAATTTATATAACTAAAGGTGAATTTTCACTTACCCCCCCCCACATGATCTTTCATATGCCTTACACAACTTATGAATTTTCGTATTATTAGGAGAGAATTAAGTCCCCTTTTATAAATTAAGGGTGACTTATTACATTATAAAAATAAAGTCACTTTTTAAATAAATAATACATAATGAAAAAGTGCAACCCCCAATGAAGAAATAGAACATGGGGGAGAGAGAAAATGGGAAGAAGAGAAGAGAGAGAACTAGGATGAAGAAGAATCTTCTCTTTCCAATTTCACCTCACTTCCCGATTGATCTCTATCGATCTCCACTGGGAAATCGTAACTCCTTTGAATTCATTATTGAATGAGTTTCTGCAGATACAACCTTATCCACTTGAGGGATGTGTACACAACTTATGGACATTGTCTAACCATATGATACATCATCTATATCCTTACATTTTCTTATCCATGACTAAATTTTTCCGTATTGAATGAAATATTGGCTTGTATCCCGATAGAGACTCCACTTTGTATATTCATTGAAGGAAAGTGGATCCCCATCCTCTTTCCCCGAAATACTTCTCAAATGGTCTTAACAACTAATCTACATTAGTGTTTTCTTTGATGACGAGAACTCCAAGTATCTAAATCCTACTGTGTACATGGTCTTTCATCTTGTAGGTTTGATTCAAATTCACCGATAGCGCAATTTTTCATTTCATATCTGGTCACAAAAGTTTTTGCCCGCACATGTGACAAGTCATCGATGGAGTACTAAATATTTTCTTGCTTATAAATACCTGATAATGATTATATCACATTTCCACCATCAATGGATGAATCGGGTTCCAATGCTCTTTTAACTTTTCTAATCATTCCCGATAATTTGAGCCTTTTTGTAGATACACACATATATCCAATGTGTGAGATTTCCTCTAGAAGAAATTATCTTTCTTTTCAATGATCATGTTTGTTCATTTGTTTTTTACTCGTTCTGCATAGTGAACTCCTATATTCTTTAGATGGAATCTGAATCGATGCTACTTATTAGAGTAACTTATTTAATTGGGATTGATGAAGCATTGTAGTCCACCTAGTGTTACACATATGAAGAAAGAGTATGTCCCCGATCCTTCAACCGATCAATGTTTTCTTTTTATTCTTTATTCCTTACAAGGAGGTGAGTTGGAGACTCATTTAACATGTGTTCATCTCCCTTGTGAGGGTCCTGGGCCCAAGGAATGGTGATCATTTTGTAGTCATCTAGTGTCATCTCTTCTACTAGATTGATCACTTTTCGTCTAAACACTTTTGTTTATTGATCTCTGTAACACCACCGAAGAAGCAGGAGGTTGCTTGGGAAAATTTATTTTTCTTCCCTTTAGCCAATGATTTTATCACTAAAATATTTGGGACTATGAATTTTTGGACTATACGATCCTATTTTGTAATCATTTCCTTAATCTAAGGAAACATCTCATCTATCTTGATATCTACAATGTGCATGTCTATCATCTCTTTCTCGGGAGGAGGAGGTGCATCATGTGTAAGGAGAGAATGAGTGACACCAATGGATTAATCAGGTTCCAATTCTCTTTTAAATTTTCTAATCCTTCCCTGATCATTTGAGCCTTGTCTGTAGTTACACACATATATCCGAACAATCAGATTTCCTCGGGAAGAAATTTCTTTTCTTTTCAATTATAATGCTTCTTCATTTTTGTTTCTTGTTCTTGCATAGTGAACTCCTATGTTCTTCGAGATGGAATCAATCGAATTACTTATTAGAGTAACTTCTTCAATTGGGATTGATGAAGCATTGGGGTCCACCAAATGTTGCACGTCTACAAAGAGAGAGTATGTACATGATCCTCCAACTGATCAATATTTTATTTTTATTCTCTATTCCTTGCAAGGAGGTGAGTGGAAGACTCTTTGAACATGTGTTCATCTCCTTGTGAGTGGCTGGGCCCAAGGGAATGGTGATCATTTTTAGTCATCCATTGTCATCTCTTCTATGGGATTGATCAATTTTTGTCTAAACACTTCTACATATTGATCACCTATAGCACCATTGAAGAAGCGGGAGGCCGCTTGAGAAAATTATTTGTATTCCCTATAGCCAATGATGTTATCACTAAAATATTGGAGACTGTGACTTTTTTTATTGTATACGAGCCTCTTTTTAATCATTTCCTTGATCTAAGGAAAAATCTCATCTATCTAGGGATCTACAATGTGCATGTCTATAATCTCTTTCTTGGAAGGAGGAGGTGCATCATGTCCAAGGAGAGAATGAGTGACATCGGGGGTGAAGTTTTCTCGAGGCTATTAAGAGCTAGGAGATTAACTCGATCATTCTCTCCAACTTTCAATTCCACCATAGGATCTTCTATTATTATTTTGTTATGTGATCTCTCATAGTAAGATGTTTATTAATGGATTTTCTTGAATCTCCCTCCATAATGACTGGGCCTAAAGTGAGCTCCAAAACCTTTGATGATGAGTGATCTAATACCTATTTCTAAAGTGTGGGGAAACTTCTTCATGTGATGGCGAAGCCTTCTTCTTCTTAAATTGTTCTCTTGTTCTTTTAATCACACCCTTTGTCCACTCAGTTATGTCTCCTAACTCACAATTTCTCTAATTCATTGGTGGAAAAGAAGAATATTTCACCGCTTTGTATTGTGGATCATATAGCTTTATACCATCATCCTAAATACCTTATTTATACCATTAGAACTGGCACTTCCTCATTTCTCCTATTTTCATCTTCATGTAATCTCTTTCTCTCGATGTTGAAGTCATCTACAAAATTTACCCAATAATATTCATCGTATGGGACATGATGTTACTCGGGGATGGAAGGTGTTTGGATCAACTCGGATGTCAAAATCAGTCCTTGGAGTATATGAATGCAAGCTCAAGGGTGTGAAGGCCACTTCCAAGTGTGATGCATTGTTGATACTTTTGTAGGTGAAGATTCCCAATGAGATGGGGAAAGATATAGTCTTATTTTTCCATTTATTGATCCTATTGTGCACATGCATAAGTTGTTTGCATAGCTCAAATAATTTTTTTCTTATCACTAAGGTACTGAGGTAGTCTTAGTGGGGGTGATTGTAACTTAAAATTAGATATATGAAAAGGTAGAAAATTGGATAAAGAATGAGTTGTATCTCTTGATCAAAGAAATCACCTGTGCTGATATGCCTAAGTTAACATCTCCCTCCAGTGTCCTAATGATGAACATAGTGAAGGCATCATTCACTTGGGTGAAGTGTTGATTTCTTTCCTTCAACACCAATTATGGATATCTCTCAAATGTTAGAGCTTTTTAAGAGATGCTTTGTGCAAGTGTTATCCCCTTGAATTTCCTCAATCTCGTGAGAACATACACTAGATAAGAATTCATGAAGAACTTATTTGAAACTGGGACATGGAACAACTAGGGTGTAGGTTATCACTTATGATCTAGCCCCAATAAATATTTTTCTTCCCTTTAATGATTGTCAATATGAACAGTGCCATCCAATCATGTAAGTCTCCCATTTTTATTCTCCTAACACCCAACCGAGAAGGGTGATTTCATCTTTAAAAATTTTGTGGAATTCACTTCATGACAGTAGACTTTGGAACTCAAGAGGGATTTCTTCTGGACTTCTGGACTTCATCCATGATCCTAAGGAAAGACTCTGCAAGTAAGAATATGTGTTGCTCAATTCATTCACCACCATTTTCTTTGAGATAAAATCTATATTTCTTAAAGTGGAGATTTGCATGCAATATGAAATGGCTTAAGAGCTATCATTGTTATAACGAGCCATCATCTCCCATATAGTTATTGTCTCAAGTTTGTAGTGGTGAAAACATGCCAATACCAACTCAATACTCTACATAGATATTGGGTGACCACCCACTGCATACAATCCACTCAAGAACACCTTGTCTTCAATTAGTTCTCTTAGCTCACCCGAATGCATACTTTGATATTGTCAAGGTCCATCTGGGTGACATTATTATCCCCCACTTCTACATATTCGGGGAAAGAGTATTGAATGGTCCGACACCTACACATTTGAATTTTGTGGCCCATAAGACACTTTTTTTTGTACCTAAAAAGGGGATTTACTATTTTAATTAAATGGAAATCTTCCACCCTTTTATATCTCCATCACCCTTTGTTTATGCTGTCAGATGATCTTTGTGAGTCTTACTAAAAATAACAAGTACCCGTTATCCAAAATTCACCCCTCAAGGTAATTTTGATAACATGCATCAAATTCTTTTGTCCCAAGCAATTATATTGAGTCCAGGAAAAGGTCATGTTTCTAAGGTCCCCTCATATTTTTCTAACTCCCCTGTCCAAGTAGAAGAGAGCAAGTTTTGAGAAAATGTAAAAAATTACATAAAAAACAAGCTCGGGCCAGGAAAAATCACGAAAAATGGCTAAGTCTTAGTCCAGGCAGTCCTTGGGACAGTTGGGACAAAAGGGCGCGAACCGGCCGAAATGCCTCCAAGCGAATGCAAGCACATTTGGGACAAATGGGACAAAGGGACGCGCGGGACGCTTGAAGTCCGAATCGGCCGAAAAGTTGGAAAAATTGACTAACTGTTGAAACAGCGCTTTGGGACAAGCGGGCCAAAAATACCCGAACCGCCGAACGGCGAAAAGGGGCCGATACCCAAAGCAAAATGGGACAAGCGGGCCCAAAAGGCGCGAACCGCCGGATCGGCGAAATTGTCCCAAAGGGTCCAAAGGCAAATGGGAAGTTTGGGACAAATGGACGCGAAATGCCCGAACCGCCGAAAAGGAGAACTTTCGCACTAATCGCTATGGGACAAATGGGACAGAATGCCCGAACCGACCAACCTAGGCGAAATGGGAACAAGCGATCCAAACAAATCGGGACATTTGGGACAAATGGACGCGAACCGGCCGGTTCGCCCGAAATCAACACAAGGAGCACCGTGCCATCCGGGACAAAGGGACGCGTGGGGCGCAAAAAATCCGGGCGAAAGGTAGAGAAGAAAAGTCAACGCTTGACCCGTGGAACTTCAAACGCCATAACTTTTGACTCCGAGCTCCGATTTTCACAAAATTGGACTTTCTCGGAGCGAGCGACGCGTCCTCTACGCCACGTAAAACTGGATTTCTTATTTTTAATGAGGGTAGATATATTTAATTAAGAGAAACATATTCGGCTCCGGTCGATTAATGTTCATTCCCGTCAAATGAAAAAACGCCCGGACCCAAAATAGCTGCCCGCACTCGTAAGGCCATAACTTTTGCATTTCTCAACAAAATCGCACAAAATTGGTACCGTTGGAATCGTGGTTCCGAGCCCAATGCATAGAAATCAAGAAATGCCAGATTTGATCAGAAATTGATTGAGTTTTTTAAGAAAACGTGGCCGGGTTCAGAACAGTGTTTTATTTGGTAGCCGGAGTGCAATTAAGAGGCATGGTCATCATTCTTTCTCTCATTGGAGCACATGGGACAAGATGGGGAGCCTTTTGCAAGCAATGTATAACCATTCCACTCAATTTAATGCTTCTTACAATGGTTGAAGGACAGATTTCGGGATTTCCATTTTCCCTCCTCTTCTCCTTCTCATTTTTTCTATAAATTGGAGTGTTGGGCTCATTGTAAAAAAGGAGAGTTTTTGGGTAACAAAGCTCTGCCAAAATTGCTTTGTGAATCCAGTGTGTTGCAAGCCCTTGTAGTGGACTCCTTGCATGGTGATCCAGGCCCTTTTCTTGTAATAGATTGAACTGTGCATACCATGAAGCAATAAAATACAAGTTTGTGGATGTATCTTCCCCTGCTGTGTTTTCTTGCATTCTTCTTGCCCCTTTAATCTTTCTACAAGGATATTGTGTCTATTATTATGTTCTTGCAGGGATCCATTATCATTGTGCATGTTTGAAATATTGTTGTGAATGCATTCTGCTAGATTGTGGAGAATCAAGTATCACCTCTTCTAGTGTGCACTTTGCCTCGGTATTTCACACATTTGGAGACTACTCTCCCACCCTCCTTTTCTCGGTGTATCACCGCTTTAGTGTAGGCTTTCATTTTATGTATTCTCTCTCCCTTTTCCCTTTGAAATTTAGATTAGAACAGATTAGCTTATCCCGCATTAGAGTAGATTGTGGCGGTGTAGTTTATGAGCAAGAACCACTTTCTTCTGGAGGTCTATCTCAAGTAGCAAGTCCTGAACTTGAGATAGTACCCATGTTATCCAATCACACCGGATGCTTAGAGTGATCAAACTAGAAATCGATCGCATCCAGGGTGCCGTGATTCGGTGATAATAATCATGGCACGCCCGGGGGGAGCATAGAGGTCTTCACTTTCATTGCAACAAGATTGATGTGCACTTGTTGTAAGTTCCAGCTTTGAAGGAGCTTTAAAATTGCACATCCTGCGACTCCAAAGAGGCATAATCTGCTGGTTTCGCAGTCCCAAGCCTGGCAAATTTATGAGAAGAATACGTAGACTGGATCAAGAACTAGAGAGGAAGGATTTTTGTTTATCTGCATCTATCTCCGTGCAGAGAAAGAAGGGGAAGAAGAGCTCAAAGATCTGCGTCTCCACCTAATAGAACTTTGGCTACACCTCCACCTCGGTAGACCTTTTCTCGCATCAACAAGGGTTCTCGGGCCAATCGAATGGCACAACCAAAGAAATCCCTTTGTCAATTTCACTGGCAAGCAGCACCCACTTTCCCTCAATGCACAAAATCCGAGCCCAATTGCAGCACTAAAGAACATTCCATTCTTCACCGGAGAAAATCATACCTCTCCCGTGATCATGTCAAAGACATTGCTAACATCTCACGCAATCCATGAGGTAAATGAAATGGATGTGGTCACAAATTGATGGCGTCTTCATTCAAGGGGAAAGCATTGCAATGGTTTAGGAGCCTTGAAGCCGCTTCTATCACGAATCGGAATCGCTTGTGTATTGCACTTCACGATCAATTTGGAGAGAAGGGAGACAACTTGTCTCTTTTGGCAGCCGACAACCATCAAGAGAGCCCCAACGAGCAAATGACCGACTTCAACTTCAGATTTCAAAGGTCTTGGGATAGGATTCCAGTGGTAGTCAAGCCAACAGAGCGAAGGTGCTTTTCTATACTACCTTAAAGCTTTGAATTCCGATATTTCTATGTTAATTCAATCTATGGGAGGCACAACCTTACCTGCTGCTTATAGCATTGCCATTAGGGCTGAAAACTGTCTTATTCAAGCTGGTAAGCTAGCTCCTAGGCCTCCCATGCCCTTGTATCCAAACCTAGAAAATCCAAGCACTAGTCAAGCACCCACTTTGGCTCCTATTCCCACCCCTAGAAATCAAAGTTCAAATGAGACTTCTACTTCATCATCTAGTGCTTCAAATGAACTCCAAGAGGTCATGAAACAATTGCAAAATTTGGGAAATGAGTTGGTTACTATCAAAAGACAAAGAAGCTCAAAGTGCTAGGCCATATCATCAATCGCCTCAATCGTAGGCCCCCAACCAAAAAGGCCATCAACTCAAAGCTGCGAATCAAAATCGAATCAAGCAAGGCCTCCCGCCAATGCACCATTTCAGCCCTATAATCCCAATGTTGCATCCACTTCTAAAGCTTTGGTGCCAGTCCAAAATAACATGGCCCAAGAATATGATTGGTGTTTCCCGTGCAGTCAGCCACATAACCAATCAATGTGCTTTAACGGTGCATTAAATCAGGCCCTGATGGTGCAAACCATTGGTGGGTCGCAAGAGTCCAGCCACGAAGGAGATCAGCAACAGGAAGCATCTCAGCAAGGAACATCTCCGAACGAAACTACTCTTGTCAATTGGCAGGCTGAAGATTTCTGTGGTATGAATCAAATACCCTCTCAAAGTGTTGCAGCCAACACAAGGTCAAAGAGGAGAAATTTGGGTGAAGAACAGCCATTGGCTTCAAGTAATCCACAACCTTCTACCACTCCACAAGCCGCTGGCAAACAAACTGTAGATCCAAACATGCAAGGAGCATCCATACCAGCTCCTAAACCAACTCAGATGCCAGCTGCTGCCGCTCATTTGCAAGGAATGAACATGCAGGCCAAGGGAAAGCAGAGGGATACTTCATCTCCTTTCAAGATTCATTGATCGATGAAGAAGGCAAATATAAACATATCCATGTGGGAATCACTATCTATCCCGTGACGTAGAGATTTGCTACAAGCTGCCATGAAGGACTGGTCGCCTTCAAATCAACAGGTCCAAATGCAAGAGAGGATACTCACAAATGCTGCCCAACCTAAAGGAGATCATGGTGGACAACAAGGTAAAATGTTGAAGCCCCCTCCATTTTATGTTTCATTGATCGTAGGAGATAAGTTGGTGCATAATTGCATGATTGATTCGGGAGCAAGCAGCTCAGTCATGCCAAAGCAGATAGCTGATCAGCTAGGACTCCAATATGAAACCATCTCCAAGGGTGTAGTGCAATTAGACGGGACAGCAGTGACAACGGTTGGAATAATCAAAGGTTTGAGCCTCACACTGCACGCATGTCCTAACGTAATAGTGCTACAAGATGTGTCAGTCGTAGACCTGCCACCACTCTTTGCATTATGCTTGTCAAGAGACTTCACTGCTAAAATTGGAGGCTATCTTTCAAATGCGGATTGGTCGCACATGTTGTTCGAAACAAGATATGGAACAAAAGCCACAATCGTGTCCGAGCCTATTGCAAATTTTCACATTGAGCCCTACACTCCAAGCCAAATCAATGCCAACTGCTCAAAGATTTGATCAAGAGGATTATCCAAGCACTGATGAAGGTGACACCAAGGTTGGAAGCATCCCGTTTGACCCTTGATGAATGGGCAAGCAAGGTGCATTCTTTTGATCCTTACCAAGAAATAGAAGAATGAAATGAGTCTATTGTTTACATGAAGAGAATCAACCTCTCCCTAGCATCACCAAGCCGGATCATAAAGACATGAATGAAGTATGGCAATTGTTCTTTCATGGGTCAAGGAGTAGACAAGGTGCGGGGAGGAGGAGCTATGCTCATTTCACCACAAGGTATAAGGTACTACTCACCTTCCGTTTCCGGTTTTCTGTTCAAACAACACACCGAGTATGAGGCTTTGATTCATGGACTACACTAGGCAAAGAAGAAAGGCATCGAGAATTTACAAGTACTCGGTGATAGTGATCTGATTGTAAACCAAGTCGAGGAAAAATGCTGCCAAAAATGATCTCATTGAAGAACTACAAAAATCGGGTATGGGATCTTATTGAATATTTTGAAGCTTTTAGCATCATTTCCATCCCAAGAAAAATAATGAAGCCGCCGATAGGTCGGGCAGCAATTGGGACTGCGTTTGATGTCGTAGAAAGTATCAAAAGTGAGAAAACTCAGCCTCATATCAAAGTGGTTGTGAGACCGCTTGTTCCAGATAACAATACAAGTTGGCAAGTCTTCGAGAATGATCAAAAAATAGTTAATTTCCTACAAGAAGAAGCTGAGTTCTCCATGAGAAATCAAGACAAGCCGGAGCAGCAAGATGGTGACCAAGTGGTGTAGCCGAGGACTAACAAATTGCCAAAAGGCCTCATAACCTTGGAGTCTATCTTCAATCCGAATGATCGGGCCTAAGGAGAAGGCGAACATTCAAGTAAAGGGTGAAGATTCGAACCTATCTTAGTAGAAGAAGGAAAGACATTGCAAATCCGCAAAGTAAGTACTCCACAAGAGAAATCTGATTTTGTTCAACTTTGTCAAGAATTCCCGGATGTTTTTGCTTGACTTACAAAGATTTAAGAGGTTTCAACCCAAAATTGGCACAACATACTATTGAGTTGGATCCGGAATCCAAGCTTGTCAGGCAAAAGCAAAGGCCAGTAAATCCTCATATCGAGCCTCTCATGAGAAAAGAGTTAAGCAAGCTCATTGAGGCTAGTATCATCTTTCCCATCAAACACTCAAGTTGGGTTGCAAACTTGGTGCCGGTAAGAAAGAGAAACGGAGAAATAAGATTGTGTGTGGACTTTCGCGATCTAAATAGAGCATCACTCAAAGATCATTATCATCTCCCATCAATGGAACAAATTTTGCAGATTGTAGCTGGTTCGGAAAGGTTTTCATTGCTAGATGGATATTCAGGCTATAATCAGATATTGGTGAAAGAAGAAGATCAATTCAAAACGGCCTTCACTACAAAATGGGGCACGTATGCTTACAAGAAGATGCCATTTGGACTGTCAAATGCTGGAGTGACATTTCAGCGAGCTATGGATATGGCGTTCAAAGGCTTAATCAACAATATAGTGCTGGTATACCTAGATGATATCACTGTCTTCTCAAAGAATGCAGCAGACCATCTCTTTCACCTCAAGCAAGTATTTCAGAGGTGTAGAAGGTTTGGAGTGTCATTGAATCCAAAGAAGTGTGTATTCTTGGCACACGAAAGAAAATTGTTGGGCCACATTGTCTCTAGGGAAGGGCTAACAATTGATCCTGAAAGGGTTGAAGCCATCCGAACGCTTCCATTGCCACACCACAAGAAATCTCTCCAAAGCTTCTTAGGAAGGATAAACTTTGTCCGCAGATTTGTGCCTAATTTTGCCACTCTTGTGAAGCCTCTAACTATGATGTTGAAAAAGAGTCTGGCATTCAAATGGACAGCAGAAGGCAAAGAGATTTTTGAAAACATCAAGCATGCAATATCACAAGCTCCAACTCTTATCAACCCAGATTTCTCAAAGGACTTCATGTTGTATGCGTTTGGAGGATCAGATACAATCTCAACTATCTTGACACAAATAAATGGAGAAGGTTCGAACAGCCCATAGCATTCTTCATCCAAACCTTGGAAGATTACTTAAATAAAGTATTCTTTCATCGAAAAGCATGTCCTTCTTTGTCATCGGGAGCTTGAAGAAGTTCGGACATTTGGTCTCAAACAATAAGATTCAACCGATGGTGTCTCATGCTCAAAGTCAAGGACTTTCTCCTAAACAAGGATTTAAATGAGAAGAGAGCAGGTTGGATCACTCGGGTGATGGAATATGATATTGAAATCAAAGTGACCAAGCTAGTTCGTGGCAAAGGCTTGTGTGAGCAGCTCGCTTCCAAACAACCAGACGAGTCAAAAAGTGAAGAGGATGCCGTCCTACTACTACAGCATGATCAAGAACAACCAGCTGATGATGCACCCATTCCATGTTGGACTCAAGACTTGGTGCATTACCTCCAGACAGGCCTATGCCCTCCAGAAGTGAGCAAAGCAAAGAGGAGACACTTCATATTACAAGCCATTCCATATGTGCTTGTTGACGGAGTTTTGTTCAAGAAGGACATCAATGGTGTTCTATTGAGATGCATTGGAACAGGTCAAGTTGAGAAGATCTTACACGAGTTCCATGATGGGGAAGCAGGAGGCCACTTTGCTCCGCGAGTGACAGCTCTCAAAATCATGAAGGCTGGTTACTATTGGCCCACCGTGTTCGGTGATCGCTACTCATGGGTCAAGAAGTGCAAGAGATGTGCATTCTTTACAGGAAAAGAAAGGTTAGCAGCGCTGCCCTTCGTCCAATTTCAAAGGTGGATCAGCCATTCATGCAATGGGGACTGGATTTCATTGGGGTTATCAATCCCACCCGAGTCAAGGTCACAAGTGGATTCTAACAAAGAATGCACTATTTCACCAAGTGGACCGAGGCAAAGGGCACTCAAGGAGGCAAATGAATCTAATATCTTAGATTTCTATGAAGGGATAGTCACGAGGTTTGGTGCCCCTGCCACTATCATATCAGATAATGCATTGGCATTCCTTGGCACAAAGATCACTGAATGGGCTGTCAAGAATTGTGTGTATCTCAGCACTTCATCGAACTATTACCCTCAAGGTAATGGCCAAGCCGAGTCTACAAACAAGAACCTACTAAGAATCATCAGGAGGACTCTTGATGAGAATCAGAGGACTTGGCACGCAAAGCTCAAATCAGCCCTATGGGCTGATAGGATCACGCCCAAGAGATCTACAGGAAGCTCTCCATACAAGCTTGTGTACGGGAAGGAAGCAGTTCTACCCATATCACTCGAGTTGCCAGCATTGGAACTCATGAAACAGTTGGAACTAGCTGAGTTTGAACCTATGGAAATCAGGTATGCAGAGCTGATGGAATTAGAAGAGACAAGAGAGCATGCAGCCCAAGCAATAGAGAAGGATCAAGCCCTGATCAAGAAGACTTTTGATAAGAAAGCCAAGGCTAGAACTTTGCAAACTGGAGATTTGGTACTGAAGTGGGATGCTGATCGTGCAAAACCAGGAAAGCACTCTAAATTTGATGCCATTTGGAGTGGCCCATACATGATCATCGAATGCAAAGGTAGAATGCTTTCCAACTGGCTAAGTTGGATGGTGGAGAATTACGGATCCCGGTCAATGGGATCTATCTCAAACGCCGCTACTAGAAAGATAGATTTTCACTCTTGTAAATATTAATTTAGAATTTTCATTCCTCTAAGTGCTTATGCACATTGTACTCTGTCAGAGTAGTTTTTATTTCCCTAAGTGCTTGTGCACATGTCCTATTGCTTCTAGTATGTGCATGTTTGCAGTTCATCAAGCTCCTGAGAAATAATTTGCAGCCATAAGAAAACCAGCTCAACGAATGATTCAATGGCTCAAGAACACAGGTTTTCAAATTTCAGATCAGCTGAGAGGTTATCAAATAGACTCCATGCCCAATGGATTGCTACAAGCAAAATGCCGTTCTTCATCCTGCAAGCGAGATGACCCACTGAAGTTGCCAAAATTGTTATCCAAAATTCACCCCTCAAGGTAATTTTGATAACATGCATCAAATTCTTTTGTCCCAAGCAATTATATTGAGTCCAAGCAAAAGGTCATGTTTCTAAGGTCCCCTCATATTTTCTAACTCCCTGTCTCAGTAGAAGAGAGCAAGTTTTGAGAAAATGTAAAAATTACATAAAAAACAAGCTCGGGCCAGGAAAATCACGAAAAATGGCTAAGTCTTAGTCCAGTGCGGTTCCTTGGGGCAGCTTGGGACAAATGGGCGCGAACCGCCGAAATGCCTCAAGCGGTGCGCAACGCATTTGGGACAAATGGAACAAAGGGACGCGCGGGACGCGGAAGTCCGAACTGGCCGAAAAGTTGGAAAAATTGACTAACTGTTGAAACAGGCAGTTTGGGACAAGCGGGCCAAAAATACCCGAACCGGCCGAAACGGGCGAAAAGGGGCCAGACAGTCCAAAGCAAAATGGGACAAGCGGGCCCAAAAGGCGCGAACCGGCCGGATCGGCCGAAATTGTCCCAAAGGGTCCAAAGGCAAATGGGACGTCTGGGACAAATGGACGCGAAATGCCCGAACCGGCCGAAAAGGAGAACTTTCGCACTAACTGCTATGGGACAAATGGGACAGAAATGCCCGAACCGACCGAACCGGGCGAAATGGGAACAAGATCCATTAAACAAATCGGGACATTTGGGCCAAATGGACGCGAACCGCCGTTCGCCTGAAATCAGCACAAGGAGCACTGTGCCATCCGGGACAAAGGGACGCGTGGGACGCAAAAATCCGAAGCGGCCGAAGGTAGAGAAGAAAAGTCAACGTTTGACCCGTGGAACTTCAAACGGCCATAACTTTTGACTCCGAGCTCCGATTTTCACAAAATTGGACTTTCTGGAACGAGCACGACGTCCTCTACGCCACAGAAACTGGATTTCTTATTTTTAATGAGGGTAGATATATTTAATTAAGAGAAACATATTCGGCTCCAGTCAGTTAATGTTCATTCCCGTCAAATGACAGAAAACGCCTGCCAGACCCAAAATAGCTGCCCGCACTCAGAAGGCCATAACTTTTGCATTTCTCAACAAAATCGCACAAAATTGGTACCGTTGGAATCGTGGTTCCGAGCCCAATGCATAGAAATCAAGAAATTCCAGATTTGATCAGAAATTGATTGAGTTTTTAAGAAAACGTGGCCGGGTTCAGAATAGTGTTTTATTTGGTAGCTGGGAGTGCAATTAAGAGGCATGGTCATCATTCTTTCTCTGCTGGAGCACATGGGACAGTATGGGGAGCCTTTTGCAAGCAATGTATAACCATTCCACTCAATTTAATGCTTCTTACAGGTGGTTGAAGGACAGATTTCGGGATTTCCATTTTCCCTCCTCTTCTCCTTCTCATTTTTTCTATAAATTGGAGTGTTGGGCTCATTGTAAAAGGAGAGTTTTGGGTAACAAAGCTCTGTCAAAATTGCTTTGTGAAGCCAGTGTGTTGCAGGCCCTTGTAGTGGACTCCTTGCATGGTGATCCAGGCCCTTTTCTTGTAATAGATTGAACTGTGCATACCATGAAGCAATAAAATACAAGTTTGTGGATGTATCTTCCCCTGCTGTGTTTTCTTGCATTCTTCTTGCCCCTTTAATCTTTCTACAAAGATATTGTGTCTATTATTATGTTCTTGCAGGGATCCATTATCATTGTGCATGTTTGAAATATTGTTGTGAATGCATTCTGCTAGATTGTGGAGAACTGTTATCACCTCTTCTAGTGTGCACTTTGCCTCGGTATTTCACACATTTGGAGACTACTCTCCCACCCTCCTTTTCTGGTGTATCACCGCTTTAGTGTAGGCTTTCATTTTATGTATTCTCTCTCCCTTTTCCCTTGGAAATTTAGATTAGAACAGTTAGCTTATCCTGCATTAGAGTAGATTGTGGCAGGTAGTTTATGAGCAAGAACCAGCTTTCTCTGGAGGTCTATCTCAAGTAGCAAGTCCCACAACTTGGAGATAGTACCCATGTTATCCAATCACACTGGATGCTTAGAGTGATCAAACTAGAAATCTGATCAATATCCAGGGGTGCTGTGATTCGGTGATAACAGTACCTATGTAGGAGGATTACTATTTTTAGAATATTTTTGGACCTCAAATTTTGATGAAATCGGTTTTTTTGAAATGGGTTTTATGTTGTTATTTCACCTCTCGAATTTTTATCTCAACGTGATCTCCAAAATGGAAGATATTAAATTTCAAAAAAAAATTGTGGGGAATCTTGGGTTTATTTTTTGCAAAAATTAAGAACTGTGCATGCAAAATATTCAACTTGGATCCTCAAGGTTCCTAGTAATGTGGGTGAATGCAAAAAAAACGTGTTTATTCGTGCAATGGTTTTTAAGATGTAAACAATTTTTCTCGCAGTTACTGAGTTCATCGATGAGAAAACTTATCCGAAGTCTTCAAAATCCATTTTTTTTATGTTTTTCAATTTTTTATATCATGTGAACATGAAGGAAATGGATGGAGATTGAAAAATTTTGAGGGTGAATTCTAGAAACACTTCGCTGTAATTCAGGTTGTAAATGGAAGAATGTGGGAGAATGAGCGAAAAACTGACCAAGTGTTATGTTTATATGTATTAGAAACCTTGAGGGGATGGGGTGGTTTTTTGTTTCATTTTCCCTCTTGAAGGGGACAATGGGGGCATAAAATGCACCTTATCCCCAAGGTGATACTTTGTGTTCATGCATTTGTCGAGAGAAATAGAGGGGGTTGGCTAGAGGCTAACTTTTGGTCGTATGTGGAATATAAGGGAAACTAAGAGGTTGGTACACTTTTTTTCCCCATTTCCCCCTTGTAATTGTATAATGGGTGAAAAAATGAATTCTTAGCCCCAACTTGACACTTGGCACACATGTAGGAGTAGGTGAGGGGGCTAGTCAAACTAGTCAAAGGTGTTAAATGGAGTCATCAAGGTCACATGGAGTGACTTACATGCTTAAGGGGTGATGGGCACACTTTTTTGTCCCTCTTTTCCCCATGGAAATGTAAAATTAGAACACAAAATTTTTCCTTAGTCTCATGTTTCCACATGGCATTAAAGAAATTTTGCTAAGTATTGAACATGTACCTTGGGCAGCAACTTGAAATGGACATAACTTGATCTTCCAAATGAATTTTTCACACTTATTTATATGAATTTACATATATAAGTAAAATTATAAGGATGGTATGGGTCCCATTCCTTTATTATGCTTGCAACACCCTCAAAAACCTCCTTTTTCATGGGATCATCAGTTGTGCTTGGAAAGAATGACTTTCCTAGAATAAATCTCGGTGTTTATGATAACTTTAATTTTACCACCATGTAGGGGACTATAAATTATGTCTATTGATATTTTTTTGTATCTCAACTCATTCCGAAGATCCAAGAATCATCTCTTGAAGTTCGAAACTCTTTCGTGATGCAAGTTCCTTCACAAGCGTCAAAAACTTGTATCTAATGAACTGCTCCTAAACCTCTAGATCTTTCTAGAATCTTCCTAAATTAGTTGCACTATGATCTTGGCTCTTTAATACACCTCCTTGAATAATTTTGACCTTCTATATAGCTCCAAATATTATGCACTTGTCTTAGAAAGGTTGATGATATCCCTTCTTAAGCTTGCTTGAAAATCCACTTTTAGAGATACTGCTCTTGAAGTACTTGAATGATATTTTTCTTCCTAAATCACCTACAAGGAAGGATGACACACACATATGGATAATTTGAAGGAAAATATAGGACTGATACAAGGAATAGGATGACCCGGGAGAGTGTCCGGAAGGTATGCCATAGATGTTTTTGACACTAGGGTATGGTTCTTATTTTCAAGTGAATTTTTTCCACGCAAAAACACAGGGACAAGAGATTCCATCAGTTGATTTTGATTATTTTTATATTATAGAATATATTATATCACTTATACATCCCACTTGGGGGTCCTGTGCTATTTTTTAGCCCTATTCCACATGTACCGCTTGGGATAATTTACACATCATCACACCAAAGGCCCATGAAATCTCATTGACTCTCTAAGGTTCATTCGATTCATAAAAATTATGTGATTTTTCGAAATATGTATGATGATTAGAAATACACGGTTTGGTATACTTAAATAAGAGGTTTAATGGACAGTGACAATCGTGTGATTTGGCACCTTTACCTAGACTTTTGTAGTGACAAAAAAAGATGAAAACTACATTAGAATTCTTAGATCTTGATTTTATATTAAAAATATTTTAAAACTTGAATGTTATGAATCACATATTGTTATGTTGTCTCTCACCCTCTTTGATTATGGAAATAGTTTGGTTTACTTGTGTAAAATAAAAGAGTGTCTTCTCTATCTAATCTCTCTCCAAATCCTTCAAAAATTTCTTGAATTAAATAAGCATGGAAAATGAATATTAGTTCTCTCTAAATCAAAATTGATTTGGAAATTTTTAGAATCATTTTATATGGGAGGAGATTGTCCATGCCAACATTTTCACCGACACGTGATTACATGGTTTTCTAAGTCAGGTAGTAGCATGGGGGTATGAAGTGGTTGATAAAAAAATAATCTTAATAATGTACATGGTCTTCTAACATAATGTTCTACAAACGTTTAAAAATAGAATATTTTCATATTTAGATTTACTTTTTCATGTTGGTAAAGTGAAATAAGTTGACATAATTGTATATTCAATGGAGAACCGAAGTATGTGATATTTTATAGATAGTCTATGAATGTTTATAGAAAAATGCATTTGTAAAAATTTTCTTAAATGTTTATAATTTTTGTATTATTGAAGGAATAAATTTACATTTTATCATGTATGTGTGTGTAATTAGTGATTTGATAAAATATCACATTGTGCCTTATAGTTAAATCACATTGAAGAATGTGTACTAAGTTAACTACGGAAAATTCTTATAATTGTACAAAATTGTATAATAGTGAACTTAAACTAAAACTTGTGTCACAAGCTTGGAAAAGTAATCGTGTTGATTTTGATAGTATGTCTTGTGCCAACCCATTAATCCTTTCACCTTTCTCCATCTTATCTTATGGAACTTTTATATTCTCATGTATTGTTTTTAGTTCATCTAGCATCTTGCTTAGTACTCATAATGATAATTAGTGAATGGGAGGGTGGTTATTTAAATGGGATGTATGTTTTAATACCATTAGAAATGTAATTTGTATATAGTTATATTCAATTTAATTTAAAAATTATTTCCATGACCCAATGGCTTTGGAAAAAACCTTTAACCTATATAGAATTAAGTTCGTATGACATATGTGTAGGTAGGTGTCGGGTAGTATCTCCACTTTTTGGTGAACCTTAGTGGAATCATCCATTCGATAATATTCTTTGGTATTATTCCTATTCTTTGGTATAAATCAACTTGAATATCTAACTTGATGACTTAATAGATAATGTCGTGCAATGGTAAATAATGGTATAATTGTGGTTTAGGATTGGAACTCTAAGATTATTAGAGATAGGAAATCCTCCTTACTCGTAATGTCATGATAGCTCTAATGGTGTATCTTAATGGTTTAGTGGAATCCCCAAACCACAAATAATTATAATCATCACTCATATTCCACATGTACATAGTACTATTAGACCACGACATGTATCTTGTACATTGTATAGTGGATCTTACAACCTATTCTACAATGTGGTCCTAATATGGAAGTTATGTTCTTGAAGATAGCTAAATTGTAGAAATCATTACAAGGATTCTTGTTATTATGTTGACTATGGTACCTAATCCCATTCGTAGAAAAACGTATAGTAATTAACAATGATGGTACCATTTTTGATCGCTCTCGTAACAAGTAGAAATAGGGTGGAACACTTTGGCTATGACATAAATACAACCTTCCACTATGATGTAAATGTCAATTCCTCTTAAATATAATTAGAATCGGGATGGTTTTATGTGAAAGGAATTATTAAGTCATTGTAAGAGAAAAATTTAAAGAAACCATGAAAAAACTTATAGAAAGTGTAGTGAATCTTGCTAAAGTAAGATTTATTTGGATAGTGAGTCTTACAAAAATGTATATCATGACTATAGTGAAAATGAAAAAATAATTACAAAAATGGTTACAAATGTAAAGGCAAATCTTACCTAATTTTTCTATTTTAACAAATATTTTGGTGAATTTCAATTTTTTTCTTTAGGTTAGATTTCATTTGTCTATTTTATTGATGGTATTAAGTGATGTAAATGCATTCTTTACTTAACCAAAAACATTATTACGTTATGAAATTTGGACCCAATTTCCCAAATATTTCCCAAGATCAAACCTTGACCGTTGATCCAATGGCTAATGTCATCATTTCATGGAATTTCAGAAGAACCATAATATCTCAAGCCTTGCTTGCAAATCCTACCAGAATCAATCCCATATTTTGATCTCTTGCAATGTGCCAATATCCTATGTTATATGGTTCTAGAGTCTACTACCTTAGTCTTTATTTACTTTTAAAATTTTCAAAGCTTTTCCAAAATGTTTCCTAAGAAGCCTCTCCTCCACTATACTAAGATATATGTTTTCTATATATACACATATTCTCTTCAATATTTGGGAAATGTGGGATAATTCCCAAAGGAAAAATTACAATGTCATCCATTGTTAAGGATCTTAATGACCATTAGTTGAAGCAATTCAAACCATGATGCAAAAATACCTTTTATGGCTTAAATGGTTCTAGGAATTCCCTAATTAAATAATATCACATAGAATAAAATCTCTATTCCTATTTTAAGCATAGATAATCCTTTAATTGAATAGATGGTTACCATGGAAAATTTTAGTGGAGAATATTCGTTAATTCACAAATATTCAAGTTTTTAAATTTGAAATTTTTGAATTTTCGTGGTGGGAATTAGGAACGGGTCACCAAAATTTTTGAGTAAAATTAATTTTAGGTACCAATTTTCCATTCTCCGAGAAACAAAAATTTGTGATATTTTCCTTAATGTTGTCGTCTGTAGCATTTTTTTATACCTACTGCTAACAACACAAAATATGTTGTTGGTCGAGAACATAAATTATGTTATTGGCGAGTAGTAGCATAATTTTTGCTACTAGTTAGTAGCATAAAAATGCTATCGGTCTATAGCATAAATTTATACTATCGATCTGGTAGCATAAATAATGCTACTGCCAGTAGCAAAAATAAATATGGTATTTTTTTCTTGCATCATATTTTGGGAGGACAGATTTCTCATTGAGATGATCATTTTAACTACTAACATAAAAATAAAATTCCAATACAAAATTAGCGAAATCTATAATTTTTTTCACAAAAAATCACTTTTTTATTTTTTGTTTATGCCATATTTTTTTAGGATAGATTTCTCGTCGAGTCGGTCATTTTAACTACTATTGTCAAAAATGATTTTTCAAAAAATTACATATATTTTTGGCCAACATCATATACTATCATCCGACAACATAATATATGTTTTCGGTCGGTAGCATAACAAGTGTTATTGGCCAATAGTATATTTACATTTTCTTCATATTCATCATCCCCGTGAAATTCAATTTTCCCAAATTCACCAACCAATTTCTACGATTTTTTTTTTTTTTTTTGGGGGCTTGAAGTTTTCCCCGATGTTTACTTGATTTTATGCCATTAATATATTTTATCATATCAACATACACACACATACATATACTTACGTATATATATAAGTGACAAATTTAATAAAATTGTAATTTTTACTTCTAAAATGTTGGCAATTGTGATCCAAAGGACCATATAATTCATGGCAATCCAAACATGTTTTAAAAGTGTGGCTCACAATTTAAAGGCAGTCCATTAAAAAATATTGATACTAGAAATCATTTGGATATGTGAGAAGTGAATAATGACATTTTTATTATTTTTGGTGAATATTTGGCCGAATATGGTGTCTAAATAGCCAAATGAGACTTTCAAAATCTTTAGAAATATCCAAATTACAAATATTAGCCACTAAAATTTCCTTGGGCATGGTTTTTATCACCAAAATACTATTGCAATATATTTAAGTTATTTCTCATCCTTCCCAATAGGAAGGGGGCAAATAAGATAGATCTCATTATGGTTCAACCTTATCCTAAGATGATGACACTATAAGTAGGTACTTTGAAGAGAGTTGATCTCTCATGCTTTTAAATCGTGGCAATAACTTCTTGGGAGTTATCCCGAGAATAATGTTGCTACATCTTTTTATCAAGTGAAACCCAATTCCTATATTAGTATGTGATTATTTTCCTTTTCCTTTTTGTGTCATTAGATGACCTAGAATAATGTGTGAATTATAACTTGAGCCACCTCTTAAACTTAGTGTTGATCCATCGTTATGTAATAAAATAGGACTAATGGTCCCATGGATGTATTATTAACCATTTTTGGTTAATAATCTAGAAGGGTATATCTGAAACTTTCAGTTGCTTAGGTTCGATGGAAAGTTGGGTAAGTGCACAAGCTACTAACAACAAGGGATTTGTATTCAATATGTTTATTCCTCATATAAGTTACCTTTCAAGTTTTCACCTTTTCCAGGATTGTGCATAATCCTTTTCGATCATTGTAGGGTCATGACGAGATGGTAAGGGCATCGAATATCGAAAAGAACACACTTGGACAACAAGCATTCGAATGCACATTCGTAAGTATCAAAGTATAATGTGCAGAGGTGATAATTTTTTTCTTATCAATTTTAGATCAAGAAAAGGTACAATTAATTAATTTTATTCCTTTATGATTAATTCATTTTGCATTAGTTTTTTTACTTATTTAGGCTTATTTCATATCATGTTATGAAGAAAAATCGAAAGAGACATAAATAACTCATCACATAAGGAAAATTTTCATTTATTCATAAGGAAAGAGTACATTTTTCTCACATAAGACATGATAAATGACTAAAATAAATAATGTGTATGGCTAAAAATTGAGAATGGAAGGGAGAAGGGACCTATCATTGCTTGGGTGACGTGACCCCCTCTTGTCCATGATGTTACTTCAACTTGTTGTTCCAGCTTCATAGTGGTGTCCCATGTACCTTAAAATAAGCAAAGAATGATTCATTTAGAGCTCATGGTTCCTTCTTCGTTATATTCTCATCCTTAAATGTATATAAATTCATGAATCGGGTTGCATAAGTAAAATAGTGTCATAAATATCAAAATGCAGAGTAGGATCAGCATTTTTATACAAAGAAAGTACTGATGCAATGATGCATATTTCAAGAAATAGAATGGTTGAGTACATATTTTTAGAGTCATGAATCTTCAAAGGAGAAAGTAAAAATGGTTTTTTAAAATAACCTTCATGCTACACTAGAGTTGCAAGATTTTGACAAAACCAAGGTTTTAATCAATTTTCTTACCAGAGACAGAGTTCCGAATGTGATGAGGTTAAGAGATTTCAGTCATGCATTCGACGTAAAAAGACAAAGATTAAAATAGATTTCTAAGTATTGGTAATATCTCCAATATTGGCACAAAGACAAATAGAATTATTTTTTATTGTAAGAATGTACAACTCAAGATGTGGACTTAAAAGCTACCAACAAACAACCACGAGATTGAACATGAGGAAAGAATTATTTAAGAAGCACCCCGATTTAATGAGTATGTTATTTCAAAGTGCAAGGATATTACTTAGCTACATTTGATAAATCCATTTTTACCATCACCTGGGAACCCCATTCTCTTAATTTTTTGTTGTTATTAGATAGGCATCAAATCATTTTCTAATTTGGGGAACTACACATAATTTCAAGATGGAGGCACATATCTTAGTTATGTATTACTCATTTCTTATTAAATGCTCTTACTTGGGATGAAGTGGGTCTTACTTTTAAGAAAATATTTGAACCATCACATTGAAATCCAAGCTAATGATTAAGATGGTAAATCTAGGTAAGTATTAGCATGAGTTGAGGCTTGAAAAGTGAGCTCAAGACAACGATATAAAGTATCTGAAAATTAATAATAACGGCCCAATTTTATTAAATATTAAATAAAACAGTACGAGAAATGGATGGAAACTACATTTTAAAACATAGTGGTCCAGCTATTTGGGGTAAACACCCAATTAACATTAGCCAAATTTGTACCAAACTCATTGAGTCCATAATAACAATGGCAAGTTAATAGTAAATTATAAAACAAAGCACTTCTTACCTTCAACCGAAATGAGTTAAGCACAAAAGGATTGAGTTGGGTCATGTGACCACCAAGAAAAATTGAAACTCGCTCTAAGCCTAGAAAAATTATGCAATGAAATGGTCAACACAAGTATATATGAGATCAAGAAACTATGAAAGGGTCAACCAAGCTACATAAACAGCTCGCCACACATGTAGGGCTCTAATCGAGCCACAAAGATGAACGCCGATCTCCCATCAACTCAAAAACTCAAACCATAGTCACATCTAGCTATCTAATTTAGATGTATTCAAATACAAATGCATTCAACCTAGATCTATGTAGTTTAATGAAAAACAACCCAACATTACAAAGTACAAAGTGAAGATACTTACCATCGAAGTATTTGAGAGGGTTTGAGTTGCTCATTTGAATGCAACTAAAACCATGCGAATCAACATAGCATCAAGCAAGAATGATTGACCCGCTCAATGCACAAAATTTAGTAAGTCTACCAAAAACTTGAGCATTTTGAATAGTAAAACCCCTAAAGTAATATCCTAGCATATAAATGGCGATGTCATGGCGGTCATTAAAAATGAAGATTTCGAGTAAGGTAGGGTTGAGGATTAAACCTCACAAGTTGAGCATTAAACCGTGGGACAAAGATATCCAATGAGCTCAAACTAGGTTGATGTTGCGAGTTAAGAGGACACAAATACCATTCATGGCCGCTTAAAAGGGGCAAAACAAAAGATTCTAATATACAAACTCGTAAAAATGAGCCATCCAACTAGTAGAGCCACCCATTAGAACCACGTCTCGAGGTTTTTATAACACGACCGAGGCATGTAATTCGATTTGTACATGAAAAGGGTCTTCTAATGAAAATCTATGTAAATGACATCACCTAATTTTGGGAAAATACAACACATAACTCGCCAAGCACTAAAAAAACTTGCCTATAATGTAATTGTTATCACCGAATCACAAGCACCCCCGTGCATATACAAGTGCATATACTTGAACTTACGGTGTGATTGGGTAACATGGGTACTATCTCCAAGTTGTGGGACTTGCTACTTGAGATAGACCTCCGAGAAAGTTGGTTCTTGCTCCTAAACTACCCGCCACAATCTACTCTAATGCAAGGGGAAACTAACTATTCTAATCTAACTTTCCAAGTGACCAAAGAGAGAGAATGCATAAAATGAAATCCTACACTAAAGCGGTGATACACCGGAAAAGAGGGTGTGAGAGTAGTCTCCAAATGTGTGAAATACAAAGGTAAAGTACACACTAGAAGAGGTGATGACAGTTCACCATAATCTAGCAAAATGCATTCACAACCATATTCCAAGCATACACAATAATAATGAATTCCTAAAAGAACATAATAAATAGACACAATATTCTTATAGAAAGATTAAAGGGGCAAGAGAATGTAAGAAAACACAAGGGGAAGATACATCCACAAACTGGTATTTTATTGCTTCATGATGTGCACAGTTCAATCTATTACAAGATAAGGGCCTGGATCACCATGCAAGGAGTCCACTACAAGGGCCTGCAACACACTGGCTTCACAAAGCAATTTTGGCAGAGCTTTGCTACCCAAAAACTCTCTCCTTTACAATGAGCCCAACACTCCAATTTATAGAAAAATGAGAAGGAGAAGAGAAGGGAAAATGGAAATCCCAAAATCTGTCCTTCAACCACCTGTAAGAAGCATTAAATTGAGTGAAATGATTGTCTATTACTTGCAAAAGGCTCCCATACTGTCCCATGTGCAAAGCAGAGAAAGAATGATGACCATGCCTCTTAATTGCACTCCCAGCTACCAAATAAAACACTGTTCTGAACCCGACCACGTTTTGTTAAAAAACTCGATCAATCTCTCATAAAATCTAGAATTTCTTGATTTTTGTGCGTCGGGCTCAGAGCCGTGATTCCAACGGTACTAATTTTGTGTGATTTTGTTGAGAAATGCAAAAGTTATGGCCTTCGAGTGCGGCAACTATTTTGGGTCCTAGCAGGCGTTTTCTGTCATTTGTGGACGGAATGAACATTAATCGACTGGAGCTGAATATGTTTCTCTTAATTAAATATATCTACCCTCATTAAAAATCGTAGCTCGGAGTCTGGCAGGCATTTGCATAGAGGACGCCGTGTGCTCGTTCCAGAAAGTCTAATTTTGTGAAAATCGGAGCTCGGAGTCAAAAGTTATGGCCGTTTGAAGTTTCGCAGGTCAAACATTGACTTTTCCTCTTCTGTCTTCGGCCATTTCATGCTTTTGCGTCCCACGCATCCCTCGCATACTTTTTTCCCGGCTGTCCCAGACGAACCTTTGCCATTTCGCGCTTTCGCGTCCCTCGCGTACTTTTGTCCCGGCTGTCCCGGATGAAAAACTCTTCCTTCGGCCGATCCGCGCTTTCGCGTCCCACGCGTCCCTCGCGTACTTTTGTCCCGGCTGTCCCGGACGAAAAACTCTTCCTTCGGCCGATCCGCGCTTTCGCGTCCCTCGCGTACTTTTGTCCCGGCTGTCCCGGAGACCAAGACTTAGCCATTTTTCATGATTTCTTCTCCCCGAGCTTGTTTTTGCAATTTTTTCACATTTTCTCGTAAACTTGCTCTCTTCTTCTTGGATAGGGAGTTAGAAAAAATATGAGGGGACCCTAGAAACATGACTTTTCCCGACTCAATATAATTGCTTGGGCCTAAATAATTTGATGTATGTTATCAAAATTACCTTGAGGGGTGAATTTTGGATAACAAAGAATATCTGAGTTCCAAAATATTAATGGCCATACAAGAAAAATTTCTAGGGTTTTCCCATCCTTCTAGAAACCTCTATAAAGTGCAAAATGTGAAATAAACAACTTTGTGGTTTCTACCCTAAGTGAAAGGGATTAACCTAAGTTTAGTTTACCTTGGTTGAGTTTTCAATTAATTTTGCAAAGCCTCTAGTGGGATGAATTTTTTCATTGTTTAATCCTTGTGATAATGTTGCATGGTGGGGAGGAATAAACCTTAGCCAAGTCATAAACCAAAATCAATTCATAAGCATGCATATGTATTCAAAAATTGGAATAATTTCTAAAATAGCCTTTAGCAAATGAGACAATGTGATGTTTACCTTTAAAATGCAAAAAAAAATGTAAAACTCGCTAAAGTGACCGTACACATGGCTTTATGCTTGCATAGAGAGATATTGAATAATCGTGCATATAGTCAAAAGTAGATAAGCCAAAAATAAACTTTTGGAAGATAAGTTGATTTTTACCTTAATATTTCCAAAATACCTTAATCCCTCCAAACAGTCCATACAATGACCTTATTCCATGAAAAAGGCAAGTTTGACTAAGGATGAGTTGGAGATCATGGAGGATATTTTTAGCCTTTTCATTATTGAAATTTTAAAATTGTACATGTAAGGCTTAAATTGGATTTATTTCCAATTTAATAACTAGGAAAATTTTATAAGAATCTATTTTTGGAGAGTTTGGGTATGATTTTATATTTATATCGTGTTTGTGCACAGGTTTAGGGGGCTCATTATTTTGGTCATGTGCTTAGGCCATGCCAATTTTGTATTAGTATCACTTATTTGATGAATAAAGACTGATTTCCTCCACTTGCATCTTTTTGAAGTGTGTCATAGTAGTGTGTTTGGTATGTTTCAGTGAATATTTATTTCCTTTGCATGTTTTTTAATTGTTACAACACCTTCTTTAAGTTATTATGAAGCTTTTACAGTCATATTAAGTGCAGATTTAGTGTATCAATCAGCTTGGAAGTGGAAATACACCCTCCCATGCTTGACTGAGAGCTTGTGCATGCCTTTTGTGAGTGTCAAAGTTAATAAAACCACAATTTAAATGAACATTACAAGTCTTTACAAGTCAATTAGTGTACCTTGTGTAGATTTGAGTTCCCAAAACATATGTGTATCACCGTATTTTCCCACTTCCATTCAGCTTTATGTTATTTTCTATCCTACAACCCCACCGAATAGTAGTTTTATGTGTTCCTTAAATTTAACCATCCCACTCTAGAGGTTCTCCTCATTCCAATACACCCATGACTTGAATGAGATCCCATTGTACCTATCGAATTTATAGTCGATAGAATTTATAATACAAAGGTGTACTTAGTTCCGATAACACTTTTTGGAATGCTCGGTGGGACCTCAAATTCATATTTTTTCCAGGTTTTATTTGTGCTTGGTAAATTTTCAACCTTTTGGAGGTATTTTTCAAAGCATAACTGTTTGTTTTCTAATCAAAATAGCCTATTTTTATTTACAGTATACTTGGTTTCCCATTTTTACCCATTTTTATGAGGTCATGAAATCATGACATCCATTGCTCGTGGAATTTATGTCCCCAAGAGTTGTATCACCAAATCCACACCCTTTATAGCCATATCCTCCTCCAGGATCATAATCATAACCCTTACCACAATGAGTATGCCCATGATCCAAACTTTATAAATCAGTATGGTCATCATTACAATCCTTATGTTATTCATGATCAAGGTTATGTAGGATATCCAAAACAAATATGTGTAGGTTATGAAATCAATTGCCAATCGAAAGAATATTTTGAGAGCGGTGTTCAAAAAATTGGAGCAGATATGGCAATTCCAATGAGAAAATATAGATTGTGCAAGTTAAACATCCTAGTGCAAAACATCTCTACTAGTGGGGAGGTCCTCTACCTAGTTGGCTTAGCCCACAATAGAGAATTGAGGTAATAGAAAACTCTCTCCCTTAATTGGTTGATTGTATTACGTATTTGCAAGCATTAGAGGATGATAGGCATCATGTTGAGGAACCTTGTCAATGGGATTTTCCCACTTACCTTCCTTATTAGAATCCAATGCCTATTCCTTGTCAACCAATTCAGCCTACTTATCAAATTCCAAGTTTTCTAAATGCTGCAATTGTTTCCCCCTCTCCTCCAAAATCAGATTTTGAGCCCTTACCCATTTTTCGAACATTTCCAAATCAAGTTGAGACCCAACCCACCCCTCCTCTCTCATTCCCAAGCCCAATTTGGGAAGGGGAAAAGCATAAAATCAGTCAAGGAGGGCAGCCTACTGAAGAAACCAATAGAGATGGATATATGGAAAGTTTGAATAATTGGGTTTCCAAGTTTGGGTTTAATCGGATCCCATAGTCGAAGAAAGAGTGCAAGAAAGAAGCATAGGTTGTGGAGTAGCGGCAAGATTCAAATCAGAAAATAAATGTTAGACAATATCTTCATCTTTCTCTTGAGCTAAAAGGTACAATTAATGTTTTGAATGAGCATGCAAAAGATTCGAGTTTCAAACCAACTTTTTTGAGGTTGTACCATCTTCTAGTTTAGAAAATGATCCAATTACGATTTTGATTTACATGTTGTTGATTTAGAGGATAAATATGTTCTAACCATATGTGAAAAGTTGTCCATAAGTGATTATGAATCATATTTGAATGGAGAGTAATTTCAAATCTAATCTGAGGAAGGATTAACAAATTTAGAGTTGCCTCTTAACAAGGGACAAGATAATTTTATCATCGTACCTATTTGTTACTTGAGGATAATGGTAAGCTTGAAGAATCCAAAGAAAATTCAACTTATATCATCTTTTATACAGCCAATTTGAGGATGCCATAAAAGAGGATCATGTTTCCCATGAAAAGCGAGAAGATGATTTTTATCTTTCAAACCTCATGGCGAATCGGGATAAAGAAAAATAGGTTGGTATCCTTTAAAAATAAATCATGGTGGATGAGATAAAGCACTAAAAGAATTATATCATATTTTAAGTTATCTTCTCGAGCATGTTCTAACATGAAGAGAAAGGAAAGGAAACAATGCATATCAGAAATATTAGTTTACCAAATTGTTAAAAGGCCATGCCCAATCAGATACTTGGCTGATTTGGGACTAAGACCAGTTGTACTAATAGTTGTGCATGATTTAGAGCACAAACAAGAGCTTCACATTCTAAAAATTTGGCCCCAATACCTTCCAAAAATATAACAATTCTAATAGAGGTGTTTTTCTTTTTTACACTAATATTTTGAGCAAGTTAAAGGTACAGATCATGTTTTTTAATATTTCCATGTAATTTGATTTTCAAGTTGAGCTCATGGTAAAAAAAAATTAGGAAAGGAAGTTATTTCTCTCATCGCGTATCAAGATTTTTTTAGCTTCTCATTTTTATATGGTTAGATAAGTTTCGATACGTTTATTTTCTGTGAAATAAGTGCTTCGCACACTCCGCATGCTTCACCTTAGAGCATGTATGATTTCTTAGTTTTGTAGTTGTTTTTGCCTTCCTCCAAGTGTAGTTAAACACATGTATTTGTTGTTTTTCAATTTTTTTGGAGAAATTTTAGTCTTTATCAACATTATGTATCCTTTGGCAAGCATAATCAAGCTTGGTATAAGTTATAGATTACCTTCATGGCTTAAAAATATTGTTTTAAGGGGTTCTAGATAGTTAGCGAGAAACCAACTCAAAAACATTGCCAAATATGTTGACCATTTTTTGTCAATCATCCAAAAGGGTTATACAAAAATTTCAGGTTGCTTAGGTTTGATGGAAAATTAGGCAAGTGCACAGGATACTAATATTTAGGGATGTTGATCTAGGATGCTTATTCCTCTCATAACATGTCTTTCCAATGTTCACCTTTGTCGAGATCATGCATCAACCTTTTCAAACTGCTACAAAGTAATGACTAAGATGGGAAGGGCATTGAATATCATAAAAGAACACACTGGGACAACAAGTAATCGGGTTACACATTCAAAATTATCAAAGGAATGTATAATTTTCAAAGGTGATAACTTATTGTCATTTATCGCTTTCATATCAAGGAAAGGTATGATTAATTAATTTTATTCCTTTATTATTAAGTGATTTTTCATTAGTGTATTGAGTTGTTTAGGTTTATTCTGTATCATATTACTGAAGAAAAATAAAAAGATACATAAACAGTTCATCACATAAGGCAAAATTTCATTTATTCATATGGAAAGAGTAATTTTTCTCACACAAGCCATGAGAAATGACTGAAAGAAAAAATGTGTATAAATAAAAATGGAGAATGTAAGGGATAAGGGACTTTTCATTTCCTAGTAGATGTAATCCTCTCATCCATAATGTTACTTTGTCTTGTTGTTCTAGCTTCATAGTGTTGCCCAGCGCACTGAAAATAAGGAAAACATGGTATAATTAGAGCTCAGGGTTCCTTGATTGTGATATTCACATCTTTCAATGTATATACATTAATTAATCAGGTTGTATAAGTAAAAGAGTGTCATAAATATCGAAAGGTATAGTAGGATCATCATGTTTACATAAAATAAGTACATATGTAATTATGCATATTTCAAGAAATCGAATGCTTGAGTACATTTTTTTAGAGAAATAAATCTTTAAAGGAGAAAGTACAAAATGGTTTTGTTACAAATGCATATCATTTTTCATAACAGTTATATTTGCAAAAGGATGTTACAAATTTTCATTATGAGTTTGACCAAACATATTTCATTTTTAAAAAAATTCGAGAACGATAGAGTTACAGATTATTAAATTCATCCTTAGCTTCAAAGCGAGCTCTCTAATAAAATGCAATGAAAAACAAGCTACTTGTTGGTAATAATTTTCCATTTATGTTTGTTAAACTTTATGCAAGATTTTCCTTACAAGATACATTTACGAATGTGCAAATAGAGAATGAATTTAAGAGTTGCAGGTTGTTTTAAAAGGAAAATATGAAGTTATAGTGAAGCTATAGACACCGCTTTTGGTATCGTTCCTCCCCTTCACCCCGCATTCACTCTCCCTCATCAATTTTACCCATTTGAATCCATTTTCCCTTCAAATTAAATAAATCTTATTTCCCATCAAAAATACATGTTCCATTAAGCAATCTTAATTGTTTAATTGATTCACTTTTAAATAATTAATCCTCGTTATCTAAATATTCCAAATTTAGTCCTATCATTCAAAAATTATTTAAATCATGAGTCCCACTACTCCTTTATCCTCATCCAACCCTTTAAATCATCTACTCCTTTATTTAAATCATGAGTCCCACTCATAATTTAAATCATACGAGAAATCCGTATCACATCCACTATTTCACCCACTAATTCAAATCATGAGCCCCGCTCAATCAAATCATATCCATATCAAACCTAATCACTCAAATCATGTCCCTTAACCAGGGTTACTTTGTCCAACCCTAATTACTTAATAACCCCCAATCTAACCCCATCTCTAGGATATAAATATAGGCCTTCCCCTCTTTTGAACAAGGAAAGAGTGATAGAAAATATTTGACATTGTAGCCTCTTGTTTGTCATAACATCCTCATAGTGCCCTTATAATGCCACTAGAATCCCCACAGTACCCTTCTCATGCTTTGTTGGTTCACTTATCTTGGTTCACATTGCATTTTCTTGGATCAGATCAGTAGCTCATCTACATATCGACATTTTTAGGTTTTTTTGTTTATCAGTTTGCACGTTATCTGTTTATCTTGCATTTCTATTATTTTTATTTATCACATGGGGGTTGACAGCCACCAGGAAGTGAACGCTTCTTGGGTCCGCTTCATTGGGAAACCCCGCATAAATTATCTAATTAGTTTTCTTTAGTGTCTTTGAGTTGTAAGTTTATCAAGATCGCAGTAAGGAGCTCATCATCCACTTTGCGCCCATATCAGTCATCATCATCTCCCAAGGTACTAAGCCCTTGCATATTTGAGGTTGTTGGGTGCTCCTTGATTCCTAGCTCACTAATGTCTGGAATGAAGGAGAAACCCAATCAACATTTTGGCACGCATGGTGTGACTAGACCCAAGATCTAGTTATTTTGTTTGTTACTTTTCTCATCTTGTCTAGGTGTTATAAGTATACCGATTACCCAGTCTCATAGTTTTCATCAATTTACATATATTGTGAATATTTCATTGTTCAAGCTTACTTTTTTATAGGTTTTAGTATTGTCTCCACCAGCTTTGGTATGGTCATTCATTTATGTCATCTTCAAGGTAAGTGGTTTTGTTGTTTTGAAAGGTTTTTTTATTGAATTGTTTGTAATTGGCATACAATTTTATTGTTGCTTATAAATCAATGAATTAATACAATATATAATTAAATAAATAAATAAAACAAAAATTAAATAAATATATTATTATCCTAAACTACCCATCTCTCTAGCTATCACCTCTCAACTCTATTAATCATGTCCTAACCAAATCCCTATCCAACTTACCCTTCCCTCTACCACTTATCTCCCTCTTCTCGACCCCATATCCTTTCCACTCCACTCGTTCTAGCCACCTCACCTCAAAATCCCCTCACCTCTCCATCTAACTCAACCAAACCTTACCTCCTTACCCACCCTCCAATCTAACCCCAACTCGATTCCCTCACCAAGTTCCCACATTCCTTACTTGAACCACTTGGCTCCACATTCAACTCTCTACACCCCGGATCGAAGCTAAAATTACCTTTCACCGATCTCCTTCTCCCAAATCAACGATTAATTCCCAACTCCATTCCCCTATCCCAAGCCATCCTCACTTCAACTATGTTATCATTCCAATAACCTAAGTTATCCCCACTCTCACCCGACCACCCCATCTACCTATTCCCAACTCGCCACTTCCCATGTCCCTCTCCACCGAGTTATCTCCCACGCACCCAAAGACAACCACTTCCTCCTCACGTTATCAACTCCTAACTCCAATTTTGTTTCACTCATCTCCCCACTTCTCAACTCTGCATTGACCCATATGCATAAAGGAATATCCACATAGACTCACAAGATTTTTATGTTAGATCCTTTCGGTTGTTTCAAGATCGGCTTCAAATTCACGCAAATCTTTTTGGGTTATGATTGTACAGTCTATTTGCCAACATATTGATAATTTTGAAAGCTTTCTTGGAATATCGATCAATTACATTAGGATTAAACCAAGTCGTGATGCTCTAATAGTCAAGGGATAGTGTCAATAGATCATTTACCTTGAGATATATCAGCTTGCCATCCAGGTAGCTCTTCATAAACAACCTCCACTTTCACTAGACTTTCAAGGTCTGCATGAAAAGACGGCAATATATTTCCCTCAAGCCCTTTGTAAGCTATCTCAAGCCTAATTTTGGAATACCCGGATGACACATCAAGCTTAGTCAGATTAAGAGATGAGAACTCATTCATTCTCGTAATAATATTGGAGTGCCTACCACAACGATGAAGGCAACCAGTTTCTACCCCTTCTGTGAAGTCTTTACAATTTCTTGTGCCATTTATTGTTTTCTTGTATCACCAAATATGTGATTTCCCGATCCACCCTACAATTTTTTTCCTTCCTAACTCACCCCCTCGCCGAGTAGAGCCATTTCCATTCACCACCACCTCACGTTGAATGTGGGGTCAAACTCCACTTTATATCATTTCACTAACAAATATAAGCATCTTATTTCAAAACACAAACAAACTTATCATTTCAAACAACGTAGAGCATTTTATAGTAATCTTGTTTATATTTTATTTTGTCTATAGGTAATATTATTTATAGTTCACTAAAAAAATAAACACAACGTACATATTCACATTTTTCGATAACGTAGTTCCAATCGATAGTCGATTGTTTTATAGATTTTTTGTATTTTTATTTTTTTGTCATTTTATAGTTCATGTCGTAGTTTATCATTTCAAATTAATTACCACATTGTGTATGTTGTCGTTATAGTTAAATTCATAGTCCTTCATTTCAACTTGAAATTTGATATTTATTTCATCATTTATTTCATAGTTTAGTTTATCTTCTAGTTGATTAGTTTTCATATCTTGTTTATTATAATTACATATGAATTTCAAACTAATTTTTAACCCGTGTCTACTAATTGTCTTATTTTCTTATTTATTCTTGCAGGTAAAGTATATGAACTTGCGGCCACTAAATTACGTTGTCAAAGATCACTTGCTCAACCAAAACACATCGCAAGTCTCTTTTCACCAACCCCATATTTGATCGTGAATAGTACAATTTTAGGGTCCTCGAACATTCCTATTCACCGATTACCACCTTCAAACACCACTCACCCAAATAAGAATAAAATTGCTTTCCAAGGTTTCTTGGAGCCTACACTTTTCTTGCTTCAATTTGTTGTCAAATAAAAGGAAAAGCACTATATAGGTATTCCTCATTTTCTCTATTTTCTCCTTTTACATCGTAACTCCCTTTTCCTGTGTGAGTGTCCTCATCGAACGATAACATTTGGATTTGGGTTAACAAAGAACTTTCATTTCTCATCCTGATTTCTCATATAGTTTAAATAGGAGGTTTAATCTTCTGCATCACACATTTTTCCACACACTTCCTGAAACTTCACAAATCAATTAACACATCAAAACATCCCTTTCACCTGGTTCATTGATTGGGATTTGATCACCCAACAAGAAACCATTTCAGACATTTCCAAGCCACAACTTACCTGAAACCAAACATATTTTTCCTTCTTCTAGGTCCTCTTATAGCCATCTTCTTTTTCTTTTCACACGTTTTCTTAATCTAAAAAAATCCTAACTTGCTTGGCTTAGTTAGCATAAAATTGGTTTTTTGTTTTATGCCCGTAATCATTGTTATCTCTCAAAAGTGCACCCTGGTTGAGAGATGATAGCAAGGGTTATAATCTTTCTTTGATCTCTCACTTTCATAGATACAATGGAAACACCTCAGGTATGTGGGTATACTTATTGTCGAGGTGAGTCTCTGATATCAAGGTCAGTTGCTTATTTATGTATCCTAAAATAATTTTTTGGGGGTTTTGAGGGTAAAGAGATGACTGTAACTAAAATTGAAAAGGGTGATACACCAAAATTATTGAGGACTTTGACTAAGTACATGCACAATAAAATTGAGGATGAATTTTGGATGCATGAACCAGTGGTTTTTAGTAGAATATTAAGGCAAAACACTTATGTATTGAGGGATAAATCACAACAACATAACAAGATAAACATGCACACTAAGATTATGTAGAAAATACCAAATTTATAGCAAGGTAAGATGATTAATTAGGGAATTGACATTCACAAGAATTAATAAAGAGATACACACCACTACAAATAATTAGAAAGGAAAAAATCAGTTCTCATTCAAGGCAAAATTGGCAGAAAATTGCTTTAGCACTACGTGTCCAAAATTCCTCCTCTGTGCTTTGTCATGCACACAATATATAACAAAATTATTCACCCAACCCATCCTAAAAATAGGCTAAAATTTATACTCGCCCATGCATGTTAATTTTACCCCTTTATCATGAATAAATAAAGGAATAAAAATAGACATGTTGATTACAATGAGGCATTAATAGCCTTAGTTACAAAAATAAATTCCAGTCAAAGTGCAGTTGACTGATCTATTTTTAATAAACTTGGATGAATAATTTAGCTAATAATAGCTCTTTTTTATTGTTCAAGTCTTCTCCAATGTGCATGCAATCTTTGTCTTCTTCTGTTTGATGTGACACTTGCAATGATAAATTTTTCACTTTTACAATTCTTCCCCTTGGATGCACATGTAAAAATAATATCCCTATGTGAGAAAAATTAATGATTTTATCCTTAATACTTGGCAAACATTCACCCTTTTGTGTGGGGACCACATTTGATGTGCTCTTGTTCAATTTTTATCTTTCCTCTTCTTTTTCCTCTAGTGGATGACATGAAACATACTCCAAAGTATTAGTACAATACCCCACTCCACCGTGGGGACCACTATGGGCATATGTGCAAAAATAACAAGTCTATATTTTTTTCTTTATTTTCCTTCTTTGACTTGGTACAAGGTTTACCATAGCATATAATATTCTTCTATTATTTGGCCCCCTTTCACAAATCACATGGCGAGATATAATTTCCCTAAATTCAAAACAATATCATTCTTTAATAATCATCCTTTTGAATAAACCTATGATTCCAACATGGTCAATGATGTAGTCATAGGCCCCTTTGATTACTTGATCATACACATTATAATGTTTTCGATCTTTTGATAAATCATGGCATATAGTCACTTTGACTAAGACCTTAGAAAAGTTGAGAAAATTATTTAAAATCATTAAGGTTTGGTCCCCTTCTCGACGATGACTCAACCCTTTGTGATCCTTTGTTGGTGGTCTAACTCAACCCTAATTAGGGTTTCATCATTGTTTGACACGTGCATGTTTTTTACTAAACCATGGTTAAGTTGGGGTTTGGATTAAGAACCGTTTGATCTATACCTTTTGATCTCGAATGTCAAATTAAACTCATCACTGATGAGTTAGAGGTTAAAAATGTGAAATCCTAGATCATTTATCATTTTCATGAGCTCTGTGGAGAGCTAGGAAAAACTCTACCAAAAAAAAATTTGCGGCCATGGTAGATGAAACCGGAAGCTCTTGTTTACACTTTTCACTAATAAAGACACGTATTTCCTAGTATTTTGTACTTAAGATGCCAATTTTGGAAGCTTTAGTGCTCGTTTGGGACTCCTGGTTCTCCATTTTGGATATTTCTCGGTGCTCGATTGAAAATTTCTATGGAGTCTTGAGATTTTTTTGTCCCTCTTAAATTGCTCTATGAAGGATCTCTATGAATGCACTTTATCTTTCCCATGGGCATCGTCATTACAATTTAAGCATTTGGCTATGAGGTATCATGCCTGCAGTGGTCTCTATGTATTGATGATTGAGGAGGCTCGCTTTTGTATCGGCCATGGTTTGAGATTTGGAAGAAGGGTTCAAGATGTTTTTAACTCACCATTTCAAGCTCTGTCATTACATGAATCTAGGCTCATTGGCTTTATTTCGGGTTTCTCATTTGTCCTTTGATCTTGCTCCTAATTTTTCATTTTTGTTTACTTTATGAATTTATTAGAACTCTCTATATTTTTCTCACCTATTCTCTCTCGTTCATACTTATGGAGCTATGTGCATGGATTTTCAATCAGAAGCCTTGACACCATTATTCTTTTGGGAGGTCTGTTTTGAAGTGGGGAAATTTTGAACTCTCTAGTAAGTTCATTTCTGTATTCTCCTTCTTCTATCTCTGTTTAGGAACCTAGCTTCAAAATATTACCCTATTACTATCTTTCTTTCTAGGTATTTGCAAAATTATTTCCTTACACAATGGTTTCACTGTTTTTGAAAAAATATGCAATGGCTTGTCATTTCTCATCATGGTCACCTTAGCTTTGACATTTTTGGCCTTTTCTCTCGTGATTTCATTTTTCTCGAATTTTGGTACTCATATTTTTCCATTTTTGTTGTTGTTGATGAAGTTTTATTTGATTTTTCTTTCTTGATTTTCTATGCAAGGCTCGATATGATGCATCCGAGATTTTTTTTCTCTAGCGTTCATTGAGGGTTTTCTCTACTTAACTCTGATTTGTATTGTTTGAGCTTGAGGGTTTCAGTTCTGTTTTTATCTGTAAGGGGATATGAACCTTTATATTTTCACACCATATCAAACCCCAAATCTGGATCTGAGTTGTGTGTATAATAGGCATTGTGTTCTTCAATTTTTCCTTCATTCTGCATGACTACAATTTGATTATCTATATAGCATGGTGATTCTTGTAAATGGGGAACTCTGTTAAAAGCATTTATACTAGTATTAAGAATTGATGGATTTTGCAACCAATATGTTGTTCGAAACATGTATTTATCTTTCATTTATCCATTCCTAAGCCTTCTGAAACTATGTTACTTTTTGATATTGAATATTCACTATTAGAAACTGCTCACCTTTAGTATTCAAAACTTGAACTTGTTTGAAGGTTCTTTAGAAAGTGGATTATGCATCGAAATTTTATTCTTTCCATACTGAGATAGCTCTGTATTTTCATGAATCTGGGTAATTGCTTACAAGCTAGTTGTTGTGCTCTTTGGTCTACTCATGATCTGGATTCTTGGTTACAAACCTTTTGAGATGATGGAGCTTCTCCCTTGCTGATGAATGTTTCCTAGTTGTATCAACTCAATCGGGAATATATATATATATATATATATATATATGTTGAAATGCCATTCTCTGATATATGTATTCTATTTTGATAGCTCGAATGTTAACCTATATATGAAAAGAAAAGGTACCCCACTTTGTGTTGGCAATTATGATGTAAGAATTTTATGTTTTCTCCATGGTTTCTAAGAATATAATCTATTGTAGCTGGAATTTATGATGTTGTGTACCTTGAAGATTCTATCATGATCTGAAAACTATATTTCTCTTCAAAATTATGACTATTAAGATGCATGAGAAATGTCCTAGATTCGCTTCACACCTGTATAATCCATATTTGAAGAGAAATAACTTGTATATCTAATCTTATTTTTACAATCAATTTCTAAAAGTTATCTAGATCTAGGAGCTTCCTTTGTTATTCTAACCTGTATGATGAACTCAACATCTGACTCTTTTGTTGATGAAGTGATTTGATTCAATCTTCAACAATTATATGAGATTGTTGGGTTTCTTTTCAAGTCTAATACAATTCTTACAATTGTTGTTGCTTGACTAACTGCTTCATGATTGTTGTGACTCATTTTTATTGAGCATTCTCAGAAGCACTAACTTATTCATCATTGATAACTATTCTCTGACAAAAAAATTCTTTCACTTGATAGCATTATGATTATGTTCTTGAAAAGAACTTGATACTTGCAAGTTATTCTGATTAATTGAAATTGAAACTAAAGTTTAATGATTCTTTCTAAAACTACAACATTTATTTCCTGAAGAAAATCAAAGTACTTCATTTACTATCTTGATTTCTGTATGTGAAAAAATGGATATGATGCATTTATACTTCTCAAGCAGCTGTATTATTAAATTTTGCTACCAGTTTTGAATTCTGAAAATATTCTCTTTTGTAAACTTCATTATCACATGAAGCTGACCCTATAATGAATGCATTATTCGTGATGAAACCTATTTTGACTAATGTAATTTCTTTTCCTATCATGGTGTTAAGAATCATACTTTTTTCTTCAACTTCCTTCACATTCTTGACTTCAATTTCATTTATTTGAAATTTCATCTACTTAAAGTTGTGAATACAACAAGATTGAAATCTGAGCTCTAACATAACTTTTCCTCTTTCAAGTACAATAGCAACAACTAGTGAAGATGGTGGAGAGGAGCAACGAGGACAACAACTCAACCCAAACTGATGGAAATCCAGAAATGATGGATTCCATTCTTTCTTTGTTCACAACTTTACGTATATGTAATTTCATTTATGTACTTGTTTTCAAAGTTATTCCCACGACTTGTGTGGGTTTACTGTAATTTTATTCCTCATGAATAAATGAACTATTTTCATGTAATGAGATGTATGTCTTTCTTTTCTATACTTTCCTCATTTGTATTGATAATAATGAACTTGTACAACTCAATACACTTAAATAATTCACTTAATCAGGGAAATAAATTAAAATTAAATGTACCTTTTGTATGTTCATTGGATGACCAATGCTTGTAAAACTACCTTTCCCATGCTTGAAACCTCAGAACTTGTTTGCAACTTCAAAACATTATGTCTGATACATGCTGCCCTTCCCGCCTTCCTCGGGGCATTGCAGAATGGTCTTTTACAAACTTTACATAGTACTGATAAGGGTAACAAATGGAATGGATGAATTTATGAGGAATAACATTTTGTAACTGCACCCAATTTGTAGTTTTGATGCAAATGTGACTTCCAAGACTATCCAAAACCAAATAATAAAATTTTATACCTTTCCGAGATGACTCGCCCAAAACATAGACAAACTTGTAACTCTACCAATCTGAGAAACTTAAAAGTTTTGAGTTGACCTTTTCACACGAGGTGCAACAAATTTCAACAATTACTCAATCATCCGCTAATAAAATGGAACACAACCTCATTTCAACTAGTTATTCATCCCAACGTACATCCACCTCAACAACTAAATCATTTGTACCCTTTACTACCTCTTTTATGGACACCCATCCATTCATCAACATTTCTCACCAAGTACCCTTTGGTCACACTTCAATTTTAGACCATCATTCTATCCCATCTAGGCCAGCCACCCCACCCTCTATCAAATCGGAGCCTTTTGGTCCTCTTATCATCCCTCTTGGTGATCTATAATTCCAACAACTTCTTGATGCCAATCTAGTGGCTCTTCAAGACTATCTTCTTAGGAAATCCATACAGATTCCTCTAGATGGCCCACCACTTCAGCAGATTTACCCTTACTAGACCAATTCTGAAACCATTCCATTCACATAAAATTAAATTTTTATATCCCAACATGATCTTGCTTCATCTTCTACCAATCCACCATCCCACCAAAATACTCAGTTAGTCACACCCATTCCTCCCAATCTCCCCCAAATCAACAAAACTATTATAACTATTGTTCCCATCACCTCTTTAACCATAATTATCATTAGTGCTCCCATCCAACCTCCCCATGTATCACATCCCCTATCCGAATAGCAGGTTTCTCTCACATCACATGTGTATGCCATTACTTCTCAACCCCCTTTTTTTGAATCCTTTGTATTATTTAGTGTTTTTCCCATTCCATCAACCTATCTATGCCCACATCCCCACTCAACAATTTCCACAACAACCTGCCCAATCCCAACAATCGTATCATGTCCCCATTTCTCAAACAACAAGTATTTTATCAACCTCCACTCCAATCACACCCATGATTTACACTCACCCCTATCAAGTTCCTCAAACACCCACACATCTACAAGCTCATCAGCAAACTTATCCAACTGCTTCTTACACACAACCACCACCTCTCATTCCTCAAAAACTATTCCCAATGATCCCATGAAGCCTTAGTGAATCGATTATCCAACCTAGAGGCTACCACTTTGGGATCTAAAGTCTCATTGTCATATGAGCAAATATGAAATGAACCCATCCATCCATCTGTACCAATTAAACCATATCCTCCACATTGGGAATTTCCCAAATTCATGAAATTTAATAGCAAGGAGGATCCTCATAAGCATATATGTGTGTTCAAACATGCATGTTACGTTATCGCACATGACCAAGACTTGATGCTTCACACCTTTCCCATGTCTTTTTCTAGTCCTTCCCTAGATTAGCACAATAATATACCTCAATACTCTATATTTTCTTTCTCTCATGTTGCATGAATTGTCTCTATAACACTACTCAATTAATATTGTATGCAAAGTAACCATCAATGATTTGTATACCATCGACAATTTTAATAAAATCCATTACAAAATTCATTACATGATGGCGTAATATCATAAATCATTTATATTTTCCTTTTCCTCAAACTAATCTAATCAAACTCTTCACACCCTCCTGTGCGAAGCATATTTCCTCTACTTTAATTCAATCATTTCAAAATTTTGAGGAAGCCTTTACCATGGCTCACAATCTTGAGACACGTGCCCTCGAACAAGGCCATTTAAAATTGAAATCAAATAATCCCAAATAGGAATTCACTAGACTGCTTATATCAAATGATAAGTCAAAAATAGCAGCCAACATTGTCATTGTTAAATCATCCCCGCGTCTACATCTACTACATTGGCTCAACAATGATTCACATGACCAATTCCCAACTATACTCCTCTCGGAGATTCATACAACATGATATTTGACAAATTAATGGTAGTGAACTTGATCACACTATGTCACCTATCCGACTAGTTGACGAGTCTAGGCCAAAACCCACATGGTATCGTGAGGACCATTACTGCAAGTACCACCAAGTCTGAGGACATGACATAGAGAGATGTCGACTTTCAAGGATTTGATCCAAAGACTCATTGATCAGGGAGATCTTTAGGTAGATAATCCAAATGCTTCACCTAATAAACCATTGACATCTTTAAACAACCATTTCCAAATCATGCACCAACATCAACAAGTCAAACCACCACTTCTTCTACATCCCAAACTCCTAATGCTCATACCATAAATACTCTACACACTGTTGATGAAGATCCTATTTCATCCACAGATTTACCCTCTTCATCAACCATCATATCCACCTCCCTAGACATTCTTCCTACATCCATAAGCTCATCAACTTCATCCCCATACCAGCATCAATCATATCTACATCCATCTCGGCATCTCTTCTCACACCCACACCCATTTCCATACCTGTCACACTTTCCCCATTTACAAATATTACTCATGTTTCATCACTTATCACACCCACTTCGTAGATTTAAATTACCTTATCTACAATCATCCCGTTTTTACCCATTTTCCCATCCTCAACATCACTCCCAAATCCGTCTTTATGCACTTTACTCACACTCACTACATCCACTATCATAAACACATCTACGTCACCTTCTTCTTCTACAACACTTTCATCACTTGAAGACTTTTGGCAAGCACTTCAACTTGCAATGACTTCAAATTATTATCCCATCTCCTCTACACAATCAAATGCCTACACATATAATCAATATCTGCATGTGTCTACTACAATACCATCTTTAGCTCCTCCAGTAGAGATTCTTGTCATTCCTTCCAAGGGTCCCTATTCACAAACAAGATCTAGACCCCCATTTCCCCAATGTCCTCCTTCACATCCTCACAAAATTAGACCTCACTTTCCCTAATACCAATCCTCTTAAAGTTGCATCATCTTCCTCTATTTTGGGACCACACCCTTCATCATCTTCCTCCATTTTGGGAGCATCCCCTTCATCAAAACCTACACTACTAATAAAGCAACACAACAATGACCTCTTTCCAAACCACATCCCAAAACTGAGTCGAAGGCATCCACATCCTCAACCAATATCCCACATCAAACACAATCAGCTCCCCTCCCAAATATAAGATAATATCAAAGGATACCATTACACCACCACACATCTGAGCATCATCCCAAAATCCTTCACCTATAGCACCATCACCTATTCCATCAGGATATTATACTACCATGTTTTATCAGTTACTCTAGGCCTCGCAATCACCTTGCCACCAATTAAACCTTTTTGACCCAAGTGCACCGAGGCCTTCATGGTTTGACTCTAATCTTATTTGTGCATTTCACCATGTCCTAAGGACATGACACTAAACATTGTAAATCTCTTCAAACCATCATACACCACTTTATCAATGAGAATCAACTTCTTAATGAGGAAGAACCAACTCTTCCACCAACCCAATTAGCTCCCTCATCCCAACATGCATCTACCAGAACATCTAGGCCACCCCTTTCATCAAGGACTCTTGCCACCAATCCACCACCAAAAGAGGATACATCCAAGGACATCACAAAACCACCACCACCAAAAGAGGATGATTCCAGGATGGTCCCCCTCTTTTGATCAACATTGTTTGGATAACCACCCGTTCTAGACCACATAATCCTAACTCCACCACACAACCTACTCCAAAGACCTTTTTCGTTATCCCTCCTCCTAAGGAGCTTACTACATCCACACCCCCATCACAACCTAAAGTTTTCATCGCTTCTCCCACCACTCATCCCACATCAACACCTCCATCTTCCTCTAAGGCCAATGTATCTGTTTTGGCCGCTCCTAATCTTTCTTCTATCAAACAAACCATTATTAAATAACTTCATCACACCCTCGGTTAAAATTTCACTTTATGAGCTCATTCAAATCTCTCTCGCACCAAAAACAGGCTCTCATAAAAGTTCTACAATGCATCCCAATATCATTTGATGAGCCTCAACCTCTCACAACTTTAGCTGATTCTCTCACAGCATCTACCGCCATATCCTTCAAGGATTTGGAAATCCCGATATACCATAGAAAGAGCATGATCTACCTCTATTCATCACAATTCCACATCAATGATACATGTATCTGAAAAACCATGATTGATAATGGTGCTAGTATCAATATCATTTCTTCTCATACCTTCACCAGCTCAAACTACCTAACACCATGTTGTTACGAATCTCCTACCATCCTTTGTGGTTTTAACGATGTTGTAACTCCCCCATTAGGTACAGTTTTCCTTCCCATTTATGTTGGCCATAAACTCCTCCATGAGATCTTCTACATTATAGAAGGATAATTCTAGTACAATCTTCTTCTTAGATGTCCTTGGATTTGTGCCATGCACTGTGTCCCATCTACCCTCCATCGTTGTATTAAATATGAACATGAAGGGACCATTTATGCTCTCCCGCCGATGCCCCTCCTTTCAAGACATGTCGCATGATCTATAGACCTAAGGATGTGTTTGTCCCCAAATCCAACCCTTCTTCTAGCACATCCACCAGTTCTTCTATGTCTTCATCCACATTACCCCATGATGGATCCTCCGATGTTATGATGTAGTGCCTTTCCTTAGGAGAATATCAACTCCTTGCTCTTAATTCTCTTCCTTCTCCCAACCATCTCGGCCGCCCTGATAAGGCCCCTATGTATCAATAAAATGTTGGGGAAATCATCTCATTTGGCCCCTCTTTTCTCAAAACCAACCTAGTCTACAATGGCCTCGATTGACCTTCTTCTCATGCTAAAGATTTCCCTCACACCAAATGATATATTAGCGGTTTCAAGTTTCTCATAAAACCATCCTTCGCCCATACATACCTCCACCATTGTGCATGGAAGGGGTTTGTTATGGGGTATTATGAACAAGGCCCTCATGGAAATTTCTTCAAAAATACCATGAACCATGTGAAAAATTTGGCTTGGGATACAAAGATCCCTCCATCCCTCCTTCAGGCACATCCGCATCCTCTCCCATCAACCTTGATTCACCTACCTCCTCTCCATCTAAATATCTTACCAATCCAAATGAAACTTCTTCTCCATCTGACTATATTACCAATCCAGATGATATATCATCTCCATCTAACTATCTTACCAATTTAGATGATACCTTCTCTCCATCTAACTATCTTATGGTCCAGATCTAGATGACACCATCTCTATTCCCCTAACATTTTTTTAATTTCCACCATTTCCCTTGACTAGTCACTTATCAGGTTGGAAATGAAACCCAATCCTTTCCCCTTAAGCATCCAAAGATGGTAGAGAAAGATTCCCCTATCATTGACATTCTTCAATGTGACGATGATAATTCCATTCTTTCTTACATGGGGGCTTTGAGGATTCTCATATCTAGAAATCCCTTCCCCTAACACTTCCACTCTCCTAAATGAATCCACTATTGACATTAATATCGGGACTTCTCAAGAGCCCCACATCCTTAAGGTAGGTTAGTCTCTAGAACTACAAGAAATTGAAGCATTCACTTATTTATTATCCAAACACATCCAGGCCTTTGCATGGTCATACTCTGACATATCAGGTCTTGAACCCTCCATCATTTTTCATTACATTATTACCATCCCCAATGATAAATTGGTCAAGCAAAAGCTTCGCCACATGCATCCTTAAGTTGCTCTCCTTGTTAAAGAAGATTTAAAACGTCTTCTTTTTTCCAATTTCATCATCCCCTTTAACTATCCCTAATGGATTTCTAACGTCAGTACCCATCACTAAAGCGTCAGGAAAGTTTTGTATATGTATCAAATTTTGAGATCTTAATATTTCTTACCCTAAATATGACTTTCCTCTTCCTCATATCGATCAACTTGTGGATCTTACCACGGGACATGATATGCTTTCTCTAATGGATGATTTTTCCAACTACAATAAAATTCTCATCACACCATAAGATCAACATAAGATCAATATAAGACCTCTTTCATCACCCCATGGGGGAAATTTTTGATATCGTGTCATGCCCTTCGGTTTGTAGAATGTTGGGGCCACGTATCAATGATCTACTACATATATCTTTCATGACCTCATACATCAAACCATAGAAGACTATGTTGATGACCTCTTGGGAAATTCCAAACATCGATGTGATCACCTCTCTGTCCTTGAAATCCTTTTCAAGCGTCTCATTTGTTTCTTCCTTTGCCTCAATCTGAAAAGTGTGTTTTCATATTTTGTATTGAAATATCCTTGGATTCATTGTTTTATCATCGGGTGGCATTAAGGTTGACCCCATAAAAATTAAAGAAATTCTCAAAAATTCTCCTCCTAATCTCAAGAAGCTTCATAGTCTTCAAGGCCGCATTGAATTTGTTCATCGTTTCATCTCACAAATTTCCGATCGATGTCAACCCTTTTATCACCTTCTTTGAAAGGACATAAATTTTGATTGGGATCATAATTTTCAAAAGGATTTTGATGATCTTAAATGGTATCTTTTATCTCTTCCAGTACTTACACCTCCATGCAATGGGGAGCCCTTTTATTTATATATGTATGTAACTAATCATGCTCTAGGAGCCATGTTAGCACATTATGATGACCAAGGTGGCGAGCAGGTCATCTACTACATCAATCATACTCTTCACGACTATGAAACTCGGTACACTGAAGCTGAAAAGATGTGTTGCACCATTTTATTTTCTACTTTGAAACTTCGACATTATCTTCTTAATCACAAGACCTATATTGTTACTAGCTTCCAACCCCTCAAAATAATGCATTCTAAACCATATCATAACGATTGCATCACTCGGTGGCTCATGCTCATGACTAAGTTTGACCTTGAATTCATTCCTCAAAATCTATTAAGGGCCAAGCTATTGCTGACCAATTAGCATAATCCCCTCTTCCCAATATGCAACCTCCTCATGACCACTTCCCAGATGAATCCATCAATCAGCTTCATCATGATCCCCTTAAAATGACCTCTTCTTTGATGGTTCTAAATGCTAGCAAGGGGGAGGAGTAGGTGTTGTTCTCATTCCTCCCGTAGATGCTCCTATTCCCTCACATTCAAACTTGACTTTTAATGTACAAACAATATGGCAGAATATGAATCCCTTATACTAGGACTAGAAACCACTAGTTTTCTAGGTGTGCGATTCTTGACATTTATGGTGATTCTGAACTTGTAATAAAATAATTCACATGTGAGTATCAATGAAAATCAATACTCTACAACAATATCACGACATTTCTCATCTTTTTCTTAAAACTTTGATTCTTACACCATTCAAGTTGTCCCTCGGTCGACCAATCATTTTGTTGATATGATGACATCCCTCGCAGCCCTTATCCCTTGGACAATGCAAGATCCCAAGCTTTCTGTCATTATACACCATCATGACAAACCATTTCATAACATATCCCAAATCCATCTTGTTGAATCTGATTCATCAAACCTCTGGTATTCTCAGATATTTGATTATTTATCCAAATCTATCACTCCTCCTAACCTCTCTAAAAATGCTAAGAGGTCTTTCATCCAACATGCTACCTGCTATGTGATCCTTGGTGGCATTCTTTATAAACATGGATTTGATGGTGTCCTTCTTCGATGCCTTAAATCCCATGAAGCCTCTCGAGCTATCCAAGAATTCCACGATGGTATTTGTGGTGGACACTTTAGTGGCTTATTTGTTGCTAAGTGCATTCTTCATCTTGGCTATTATTGGCCTTCCCTTAATCATGATTGTTGTGAGTATGTTAAGAAGTGTGAAAAATTTCAACAACACTCTAATCTCATTTGTGTTCCTAGCCAAGATTTACAACCTACTCAGGATCTATGGCCCTTTTCACAATGGGGTCTTGATCTCATTGGTCTAATAAATCCCCATTCATCACAACAACATCATTCTATCATCACTGCTACAGAATATTTCACTAAATGGGTAGAATATATCCCACTCACCTTGACTAAATCTAGCCCAATCATTAATTTCATTTATCAGCACATCATTTGTCACTTCAATGTTCCACATAAACTTGTTATGGACAACGAGAAAGTCCTTTAAAAATAAGGATCTTAAAAAAATTGGCAATGCATTCAACATCCAACTTAGCTTTTCTTCCCCATATTATCCTCAAGATAACAGCCAAGCTAAAGCTACCAATAAAACTCTCCAAAATATCCTTTCCAATACCATTGATCAAGCAGGTTAGAACTGACATCTCTAAATTCCTTTTCCCCTATGGGCCTATCACACTAGCACTCCCACCTCCAAAAAGGCCACTCCATTTTCTCTTGTTTATGGTTTCAAGTCATCCTCCCTCTCAAATTTCAAATTCCATCCTTGTGTGTGTCTCTTTGTGACTTCATTTCTGATGAATAATATTTCCGGAGTGGTTAACGTAAATTGAGTTATTAGATGAGCATCACCTTCTCACTCTTGAACACCATCATGTTTATCAAGAGCGTATCCAGCATGCTTATAACAAACATATCAAAGAACGTGACTTTAAAATAGGTGACCTTGTTTTAAAGGAGAATCAGAACATCACTACCTTAGAAAGGAGCCAATGGGGAAATTTTTCTCCCAACTGGATTGGACCGTACATTATCATACATAAGTATGGGTCTGGGGCCTATCGTTTGGCTTCCCTTGATGGTAAACCAGAAATTGAACCTCTTAATGCATTGCACTTATGGCCATTCTATTGTTAGCACATGTACCCATGAGCAGATAATCATATCTTTATATCATTCCTCCATCATTATCCCCTTCCATCTATCATGGTAATGATATGAACTATGTGGTCTACCATCACTTCTTTGATATGACCTTAAATATGATTACCACGGCTTTGCTTGTAGCATATTCATTATGGATAGGTTCTCCCATTTGGTGAGGACTCCACAATCATTACATCCATCACCCTCTCATTCTCCTACTACAATCATGTGAAGGGTCCAGGGGTGTCTCTTGTATATTCATTATCTGCTCCTAAAGTAGTCTACTTCACTATTCCCATCTCTCCACCATGTAAATTTAAAATCCATGGATGCAAAAATAAAAATTAAATCACTCAAAAATATATTTATCCCTCGAAGGAAAGCTATTTATTAAATGCACACAATAAGTATAGACTGATCCCTCAAAGGAAAACTATCATGTATATCTTATCCCTCCATTTAAAAAAATCAAACATCCCAAAAGTAAAAAGTAGACCATACCCTCGAAGGATGACTACTATTTTATCATGGCAGCAAAGGCTTCCCACATTTATCATATTTCTATTATCATAGCATCCTAAGAAATCTTCAAACATCAATCGATTTCTCATATCCATTGCAGACTTCCCGCATTTATCGGTTTACATCTTTCACTTTCCCAAAGTTGGATCGAGTTCTAATAACAACCACCTATGGAGATCCCTCTTCCCGTACCAGCTACATCTCCAATCCCTTTGTTGTGTCGACATTAGTTGTATGAGAATATTTCATTCATATCTCCAACATGGTTTTTGGTATAACTATTTGTCATTGGTTATGTACTAACACTTGTTATTGTGTGTAATTGCAATGCCTTGATTGGTACCCTCTCTTCTTTACCTCTCATCAAGTTTGAAGCATCGTTTTATTACATTCCCCTTGCTACAATCATGTTTCATTTATATCATCAAGGTTACCTTTATAAAAAGCATATTCCTCAATATCAAATTTCAAACCATGAATTCTATATCTATGTGTCTACATTTATGGATGGCATATCTTACAATCATCCATAATTCCATCAATCCCATTAATATCTATGAATGTTCCCACTAATAAAATTTTTGGTTTGGGAATTTTACTTGATCCCCATTGTAGTTTGTGAATCCTACTTGAGGATATCTCTCAAGTAACATTCCTTATCTAGCAACTCCAAATCCCCCACCATGGTCATCATGTATTTGATCCATTCATCCTCGCTGCTAATTTCTACTAATTCATTTTCATCTTGATGATTTTACTTAATCACCCCTTTCACACGGACATCTTGGTTGAGATATATCCTCTTCCTAAGATCTTTCCGTTATAGAAGCTTCTCCACCACCACATATTTCATCAGACTACAATCACCACCTCACACATCTTTCTGCTCCACCTCTTCTCCTCATCACTTCTACCTCATCATTCTCACTATGTGGGCATCCCAATTAAGGATTCCCCTCACACTCTCCACTCTACACTTCATATATTCCTCCATCCATTCATGTCACACTCCTTTGTTTCCTTCTTTCTTTGTTATCACCCCCTCTCACCTCTTGTTCCACTCTGCATACACCACTCACTCTTTTCTCATTCTTCCTAGTATCCATCTCCTAGCTTGGTCATCTTACTTACACATGATCACATTATGGAAAATTCACTTAAGGGTTCCCTTTGATCCATCTTCCATGCCCTCTTCTTATCTCATCAATCAATTCTTCTCATCATTCTTCTTCTTCTTCACTTTAGGCGATCCTACTTAATCATCCTCGTCGCATGGAAATCTTACTTAAGAGTCCCTCTTAAGGTTGATCTATCATCCGACCTTCCCCATCTCATCATATTTCCCTCATCTTATTTCTCCCACCTCTCTTCATATTCATTTGCTCCAACCAACCATTCCACCCCTATACCCATTACACTCTTGCCTTTCACCTTTAGTATCATCACTATCGGTTTGGTGATCTTACTTAACCACTCCTGCGACATGGTGATATTACTTAAGATTCCCTCTTAAGGATGATTTGTCATCCTGCACTCACCCATCACTCCACATCATCACCATCCACATTTTCTCGTTAACCCCCATCATCACATCCTCTCACCTCCTCTTCCATTCTCACAAATGCCACCTCATGTTTTCCCACTTTTCCTCTCCATCATCCCTCACTTGGAACTCTTACTTAACCATCTCCACTTCATGACAATCTCACTTAAGGGTCCTCCTTAGGTTAAACTCATCATTTTTTACTTCTCCCTCACCTCTTTCTTCCTTCCCTCCATTGATTGTTTCTTCCTCCTGGTCTTCCTTACCAACTACATTTTCCTCCCACCATTATCCTTTCTCAACCTATCCTCTTACGGAATGCTTCTACTACCTTCCACTTGTAACCATGTTCCTTTCCCCCATTTTCTCCTTCTTGATCCATCATCATTCATACATTTTTTTGTAATATCTTATTTCTTCATCTTAACTCATCCATTGCATCCCTCCTTTTCTTCATCTTTGCAGAAATCATTATCCCTACTTTCTTTACTCTTTCAACTCAATATCCTCAAATTCTCCCACATATATACCCTCCCGTTTACCCACCATTGTTATTGTTTTTTCCACCTAACATTCTTTCATAATCATATTATATTTCCACGCTAATAATTATCAAAGGACTTCTCCTAAAATTCACTCATCCCCATTTTACACAACCATGTTCACTCTTTTTCACCTCTTCCATTTTATCTTCCTTCCTTTCCTCCCCTATGTTCACCGATCAATTTCAGGTGGACTTCTCTTAACATCCCTTCCACGGCATTACCTCTTCTATTCTTCCCTTTCTTTTTCTTCGCCACCTCTCCATCTTCCATTCTTCCTAGCCCATTTATTTATTATATTCATTATAGATCCTTTGTATATTGTCTCATAATCCTTATATCCTCATCTCATGCATCTTCTTATCTTTTCCAATTTGTATCATTCCTCCCCTTCGATTCTCTTTACATTCCTTATACTACTCACTCTTCACTTTATATATTTGTTCTTGATTCCCTTCCTTCGCATCATTTTCTATGTTTTCCTCTCCTCCTTTTGACCCTTTGTTTTCTTTCACTTCCTCTGTATCATCCTCATTTTCCTCACACTTCCTTCTTACTTCCCTATCAATAACCTAGCTCACCAGCGTTGCCCCATATTTTTATCATCTCACCCTCCACATGCATTTCCATGTGGTCTGTTTCATATTCTTTTCCTGGGTCTTCCTCCCAACACCTTGGTTCCTTCAATCTTCTCCTCTGTATCCGCTCTATCATCTCTTATTTCCCTATCATTTTCACCTTCCCACTACCAAACCTCCTTTCTTTCTCACCCCCACCTTTTCAATCATTATGTGCCAATTTCTCTTCCTTCTTCACTTTTCTCCACATCTTCTTGGTCCCTCATTGTTTCTTTCTCTTCTCTATTCTACCTCCTCTTTCGTCTTCTTTAACTTCTTCATCTTCCTCATCCCCTTTAATTTTCCATCCTTCTCTCCCTTTTTCCTGATTTTACCCCCTACTCTCATCTCATCTTCTTGTTTGTCTCTCCTATCATCCTTCTCTCATATTCTCTTCCACCTATTTTTTGTCTTCTTCACCTCTTCCTTTTCTCAGCTCTATCATCTCTTTCATGTTCCATTATTTCTCTCCCTATCACCTTTCTTCACTCCCTTCATTTTTGATCTCCTTCTCCATTTTTTCTTTGACTCTCTTCTCTGTCATTTTCTTGTCCTCTTCTTGTTTTTTCCTTCATCATTTTCTTCTTCTACCCCTATCATCCCTATCTCTTATATCCTTCTCCATCTTCCATCCTTTGTCTCCTTCACTCTTGACTTTTCTTGCTCTTCTCATAATCAACCATTCATTTTTATTATCTTTCCATTCTGAATCCCAACTTCTTCCCCCTTTCATTCATTTTGTCCTAATTTCACTTCCAATACTCTTCTCCACCTCTCCCTCCTCCACCGTAGTTTCCTTCTTTTTCTTCTCGTTTTCATCTATTTTTTCTTTATTACATTCTTATCCATCCCTCTCCATTTTTCACCATTTCTCTCCATCATCTTCTACATGTTGTCTATTTCTTGATTTCCACTACTTTCATATTGCACATCTCTCTTCCATTTTCACCCTCTACTCTATCCTCTTCTCTCTTCTCTTTCCCTTTTCCTTTTCCTTGCTCCTTCACCATCTATTCTATCATTTTCTTGTCCTCTTCTTCTTTTTCCTTCATCATTTATTTCTTCCACCATCTTCCCTCTTTATTATCTCTGTTGCTTCTTTCATATGGCACATCTCGTCCCTCTTCTCTCATCTCTCTACTCTCATTTCTTCCCTCTTCTCATCTTGTCTTCTCCTTCTTGTTCGTCCTTCCTCATCACTTTCTTCTCTTATCCTCTTTCTCTATTTTATTTTTCTCTAGGCCCATCGCGCCCTCTCTATTTCTTCTCCTCTTATCTTTTCCCACTACCTTCATATTTCCCATCTTTCTCCCTCTTCTATGCTTTCATCTATCTTCTCTCTTCTCTTATCATCCTTCTCTATTATTCTCTTCCTCTTCTTTCCATCACATTCAAGCACGGTTCACACTCCTCGTTATTGGCGGACGATGGTTTCTCCGTCCTATTACACCCCATCCTCTTCCTCCTCTTTCATTCATTTTTTCTCCTCCTCCACCATGTCCACTCTATTCCATATCCTTTTCTTATTCAATGTCCTCTTCCCCTCTCCATAAAATTTCTCTCTCCTCCTTTTGGGAGTGGTGTCATCTCTTCCATTCTTTTCAACCCTTTCAAGGAGACATCATCACATATATCCCTCATCACATCTTCCCTTGACATTTTCTTCTTGGAGGATACCATAATGGTCATCACCTATCCAATCTTTTTCTCTTCCATGAATGTTTTCTCTACTTTTGTTTCTTTGCAAAAGTATCTTGACTCCTATTTTTCGAAGAAGCGGGATTGATTTATCTTTTCCTCGTCTACTCATCTACAGTAAATAATAATGCTTTCCTATGCACCATATGTTTTACTTCATATCTACCCACTTTGGGGCATCTTATTTCATAAATCTCTCCAATCTGCTCCTAACGTCCACTTTAGTGACTATATTCCGACCATCTCAAGACATACTTTTATCCTTTTATTTTTTCTTGTGTGGTCATACTTCCCCTTTTGGGGCATAATATCTCATCATTCATCTTTTCTATCCTTTTCCTTCTTGGATTTTTCATATCCCATTAGATACTATTCCTTTTCATCCTTGTTCTAGGTGAATGCATGACCTTTTGTTAGATTCCTCATTCATGAAGGATTTACCATTCTTCTCACATATAGTTGTGCATGCTTTGATTTTTTTCCATGACCCATTGGTCATCACGGTTTGTATCCATATTGTAGTGGTCTTCACGCATTCATTGGTCTCAGTAAACGTTATCTCACGTCTCCATTGATACCCCAATTGTCCTCTACGATGTGATATTGGAGTCACCGCCATATTTTTCATTGTTATTGCGATCCTTTTTTGCCTGGGGCATCTTGCCTTTGGTCATGTTTTTACCCATCCTCTATCCACCAGCCCTTTTTGTCTACTCTTTTTCAAACGCGTCATCGATTTCATGTGACATCATCGACTCCCCATTTGAGGGGGATCTTACCATCTACTCCTTTATCCTCATCCAACCCTTTTTGTTTTTGTCTCGTGGCTTGCTATCGCAAACCACTCATCAAAAAGGGGAAAATGTAGACACCATTTTTGGTATCATTCCTCCCCTTCACCCCATGTTTTCTCTCCCTCATCAAGTTTACCCATTCGAATCCATTTTCCCTTAAAATTAAATAAATCTTGTTTCCCATTCAAAATGTATGTTCCATTAAGCAATATTAATTGTTTAATGCTTATTAAATAATTCTCTCTTCATGTTCAAGTTTTTGGTTGTTTTTGGTAGCTTATTCCACATCTTGAGTTGTACATTCTTACAATAATGAAAATTTGTGTTTCCCTTTATGCCAAGATTGGAGATATTACCAATACTCAAAAATATATTTTAATTTTGTCACTTTTTTTGTCAAATGCATGAATGAAAGCTCTTAAAATTATCACATGTCTAAACTCCTCTTGTAAGAAAATTGATTAAAACCTTGTTTTTTTCAAAATCTTGTTGACTTTAGTAAAACACTCAAGATTATTTTATTCTGCTATTTTCATTTCTTGTTGTAAAAGTATAAGAACTACTTTCCCATGCATGTTGTAAGATTTTCCCATGTATTGGTATCATTCTAATTTATGTGTAATTTGGTGTTTGTTTGTATATTCCCATGGTTTTTATATGATTCTCGTTGATTGGGTTTTCTTCTTTTTGTCGATTGGTGTGCTTTAGAAATCAAAGAACGCCAAACAACCTCAAATATGCAAGGGTTTATTACCTTGGGAGATGATGATGACTAACATGGGCATAAATTGGATGATGAGCTCCTTGCTGCAATCTTGATAAACTTGCAACTCAACCACACTAAATAAAACTGATTATATAATTTATGCGGGGTTGCTTGAAAAGAGGACCCGAGAAGTGTTCACTTCCTCGGTGGCTATCAACCCCATGTGATAAAGAAAAATAATATAAATGCAAGATAAACAGATAATGTGCAAACTGATAAACAAAAAAACCTAAAAATGTCGGTGTGTAGATGAGCTACTGATCGATCCAAGAAAATGCAACGTGAACCAAGCTAAGTGAACCACCAAAGCATGAGAAGGGTACTGTGGGGATTCCAGTGGCATTACAAGGGCACTATGAGGATGTTATGAAAAATAAGAGGCTACAATTTTAGATATTTTCTATCACTCTTTCCTTGTTCGAAAGAGGGGGGAAGGCCTATATTTATAGCCTAGAGATGGGGTTAGATTGGGGGTTATTAAGTAATCAAGGTTGGACAAAGTAACCCTAGTTAAGGGACATGATTTGAGTGATTAGGTTTGATATGGATATTATTTGATTGAGGGGGCTTAGGATTTGAATTAGTGAGTGAAATAGTGGATGTGATGTGGATTTCTCTACATGATTTAAATTATGAGTGGGACTCTTGATTTAAATAAAGTATTAAATGATTTGAAGAGTTGGATGAGGATAAAGGAGTAGTGGGATGCATGATTTAAACAATTTTTGAATGATAAGACTAAATTTCGAATATTTAGATAACAAGGATTAATTATTTAATAGTGATTCCCCTGATTTAATGAGTAGGTTCTTTCAAAGTGAAAGGATGCTACTTAGCTACATTGGAGAAATACATTTTTACCATCATTAGAGAACCCCATTCTATTTTTCTATTGTACAAGAATCAAATCATTTTCTAAGTTGGGAACTCTACATACTTTTAAGAGGGAGACACATATCCTAGTTATGCATTACTCATTTCATATCAAATGCTCTTACTTGGGATGAAGTAGGTCTTACTTTTAATCAAATGTGTGAACCATCAAAATGAAAGCCAAACTAATGATTAAGTTTCCAAATCTAGGTAAGTATTAGCATGAGTTGAGGATTGAAAATTTAGCTCAAGACATTGAGATAAAAGCTCAAAATCAATAATAATGGCCCAATTTTCATAAAGATGAAATAAAACAAAGTACAGATCAATGGATGGACACTCCATTTTAAAACACAGTGGCCGAGTTATTTAGGCTAAACACCCGGTTAAAAATTAGTCAAATCCATACCCAAACTCATTGAGTCCACAATAATAATGGAGGTTAACAGAAAATTAAATAAATAAAGCATGTTTTACCTTAAACCAAGCTGAGATGAGTAAAAATTATTGATTCGGTCATGTAACCACCAAGCCAAAGTGAAACTCATAGTAAACCTTTTTTTTTTAAATGGAATGGTCAACATGACCAATCTGAGCTCAAGTAACAATGAGAGGGTAAACCGAGCTACATAAAAATATTGCCATGCATACATGGCTCTAATCAAGCCACAAAGATGAACACTAAGCTCCCATTAACTCAGTATCTTGAACCATTATCTCATCCAACTACATTATTCATAGGTATTCACACATAAATCCATTTGACCCGGATCTATGTAGTTTAATGCAAAACAACCCAAAGACATTCACAGAGGGAAGTGAAGAGACTTACCTTCGAAGTGTTTGAGAGGGAGAAGTTCCACATTTGAATGAAACTTGAACAAGGCGAGAATCAACACGAGAATAAGCAATAATGGTCAATCCACTCAATGTGCAAACTTTAGTAAGCCTACCATGAACTCAAGCATCTGAATAGAAAAACCCTCTAAGCATATCCCAAAGACATAAATGGTGATGTCATGAAATTCATTGAAACAATAAAGATTCCTTGGTAAGGAAGGGATTGACATTAAACCTCACAAGTTGATCATTAATCCGTGGGACTAATTTATCTAATGAGCTCCAACTAGGTTGAGGTCACGAGTTAAGAAGACACAAATACCATTCATGGTGGCCGTGAAAGGGGAAAAACCAAAGGCTTCCAATATACAAATTGTTGATGTATTTTCTCGTTTGTAATGAAATTAATGATTTAACTACTAAAGAAAGTACACAACTTAGAAATGTTAGAGGGTTTATGCTACCTCGGATACAATGTGATGGATATGGCTACTAAATTGATTGATCCTCGTTCTTACAAGATGATGAACGTGTAACTCAAAGACACTAAAGAAAATTTATTAGATAAAATATGCGTGGGTTTCTGACGAAGCGGATCCAAGAATCGTTAACTTCCTTGGTGGATGTCAACCCCCATGTTTGATAAGATAAGATAAAAGTAATAACAATAAGTTGGATAATATGCAAAATCTGAGGCACACAAAAACTAAAATATGCAGAAATGTAAGGCACATAAAAATCTGATCTAAGAGATGGCTATAATGAAATAACAATACTTTAAATATTACCTATTTTGGGTCGATGGTGACCCGGACTAAGTACAGGTAGGTTGACGGCAACCTAGAAAGCTAGATCTAGGTTTTAAGTGGATATGTAGACCTGTAAGGGTCTGAGAGAAATATGGAAGGTGAAAAAGACCTATGGATGTTGTGAGTCACCTAAAGAAGATAACTAGAGGCAAATAACTCCAAAAGTAGTATAAAAATAGTAGTAGGGATGGCAAATAGTGATTCAAAACCCTAGTCAACATCGACTAGAGTGAAGCGGCAGAGAGCAGGTTAAACGACTATGACCATGATGTAGATAGGTTAGTTTGAGATAACAAAGAAGTAGGATGAAGGCTCTAAAATACCTGAATAGAGACGAGAACATAGGAAGACTCTAAAGAAATCTCTAGAGACTCGATTGGGGAGATGGTGATTGTAGTAGGATAAGGCAAGTATAAAGGTAGATTTGCTAAAAGGAAACCTGAAAATAAAACACGGATAGAATATCCTAACAATGGAATCCCGAGTGTTATTGGACCTGTAATGTTAGATTTGACAAGATAATAGAAGAAATAAGATAAGATAGTTGAAAAGAAATGTAAACTTCTCGATGTTTATGCAAATGATCGAGAAAAGCTTCCAAATGTTATAAGAAGGATTGGAGAAGTGCTCTAATTCACGAGTGGGAGGAGATCAAAAAAAAGTCACGCCTCTATGTTTTTTTGTTGTGTTTTATTCTTGGCCATGGTCTAGGAAGGGAATGAGCTTTGCTTTATACGATCGATTACGTGAGAGACTAGGATGGGTCATTCTTTGACTACGGGAAATTTTCCCAAAGGGAGGGGATTTAATTATTTAAAACAGATTTGGTATATTTAAGGGTTGGAAAAGCTACTTTAAAGCAACAAGCGGGAAGGGATATGAAAAGGATGAGTTGGGGAATAAAGATAGGTTAGGAAAATCATAAAAAGTATGGGGATATACATTTAGAATTAAAGCATCCTAAATAGAAGGTGGGTTAGGGCATGTGGATGCGGACATTAATTAATTAATTAATTAAAGGGAATTAATTAATTAATGTGAATTAATAAATATTAAATGATTAATTAATGGGGATTAATTAGTTAATTTTTAATGATGAGGATTGGATAATAACTTAATTAAACAAGGAGATAAATTAAATAAATATGCGCACGTTGGTGATTAAGGGTATAGATCTTTTGAATTTAGGTGTCTACATTTTTCCCATTTTTTTTGAGTAGTTTGGGATAACAAGACATGAGACAAAAATAATGAGAGTTGGATGAAGATTGATAAAAAAGATTTATGATTATCTCCCCCTCAAATGGGGGATCGATGACACCAAGGGAAATCAATGACATGTTTGAAAATGGTAGATGGAAAAGTTCGGGTGGGTGAAGAAAGGATGGGTAAAATGATTACCATGGCCATATGCCTCGGGAAAAAAGGATCGAAATATGAATAAAAAATATGGCGATGACTCTGATATCACATAGATAAAGGAAAATTACGGTCTCAACAGAGATGAGCTACAAAATTTTACAAAAAATTGAGTGGGTGAAAACCTTTGCATTATGGATACAGGTTGGGATGACCAATGGGTTATAAGCAAGTCATCAAAACATGAGAAACTATATGCAAAAAGGTATTTGAAATCCTTTGTACATGAGGAATTGAATGAAAAGGTATGTGTCCATAAGGAATGAGGATGAAAAATTATGGTGCCCCAAAGGGGACACAAATATGGCCAAGAAGGAAAATGGAAAAGACGAATGGTATAAAGGTGTGCCCCTAAAGGGGAAGATGTGGCCACGAAGGCAAAAAGAGGGGAAAATCCCCAAGTAGGAAAGTATGGCCACGGAGGTGGATTTAGAATGAGAATATGGTGCCCCAAGGAGGGGCATGAATATGGCCACGGACAGTGGACTTGATATGATGAATGTAATTCCTATAGGGGAAAACGAATATGGCCTCAAAGGAGGGATTTAATATTAGAGAGATTGAATAACATCAAATAAGGTGTAGGATAACATGTGACTTTAATAATAAGTAACTTATGGGTATGAAAAAATTACGTCATATCAAGAAATGTATGAGGAAAAGATGCCTCCAACCTGCATTAGAGGTCAACAAAAGGGGATCCAAGTAACACAAAGTACATGTGACCGAACCAAGATTAGAAAGTAGCCAATGATAGTTGGTCATATCAAATATCATGAGGAAAGAATAGATGGAATGATCTCATAAACCTAATTTTAACATGACAAAAGGAGTTTGAGATGTGTAAGCCTTGTATAAGGAAGATGGTTCTCCAACATTGGTGTTCCCTAAGTCTATGCCCCACTCACAGGAAGGGGAAAGAGAAAGTTGATAAATGAGGGAAGCTTTCTGAGGATGCTAATAAAATGGAAGGTTGATCAATGGATGAAACCTTCAAATGTCATATGGAGTAGTCATCCTTTGAGGGTATGGTCTACTTGATACATAATAGATATGGATAAAAGTATATGATATCCATCCTTCGACGGATTGGTCTATTTATTTTGATTAAATTTTTCTTTTGGTTTAGATTTTGATTTGCAAACTTTTTCTTTTTATCTTTATTTACATCAATATTTGTCCTTCGAGGATCGGTTTGTTTTTGATAACTTTGATTTTGATTTTAGCATATGTGATTTTTATTTTTACATGGGGAGAGCTCGGGATTAAATAAGTAGACCACATCGAGGGATAATGAATGTACAAGAAACACCCCTAGATCCTTTCCATGGTTCTAATAGGTGAATAAGAGGGTGATGTATGTGATGATCACAGATTTCTCACCAAAGGGTACAACCTATCCATAAGGAAAATGCTATGGTAAAATTCATGGTGCTCATATTTAAGGTCACATATAGGCGGTGATGGAAGACCACATAATTCCAAATCATCACAATGAGAGATGTAAGAGGCTAATATGGAGGAATGGTCTAGATATATGACTAAGAACAACTGGTAGACATGCTAACAGGATAATGGTCACAAGTGTAATGTGTTGAGAGATTACACTTCTAGTTTACCATCAAGGAAGGCAAGCTTTCCGCACAATGTTCTGATTAAAGTTTCTCTCGAGATGATGCAAGAGCTTGATAGGATGGGATATGATGAGATAGATGAGTAAAGGATTAAAAAATATGTGTTACCCTTAAAGTGAAAATATACGTATGAGATGAGACAAGTAGATGGTCCCCCAAGGGAAGGACAAATATGACAAAAAAAGGTGGATTTAGGATAATATGGGAGGGAGGAATATGACCACAATTTTGGATTTAGGATGGGAGTGAAAGATTAGATAATACTTCGCAAGACAGATAAGATGGAAACTACACGCTATCTTTTGAAATTGAGGAAAAAATAAAAAGATATGTGTCTTGGTGAGATGAAAATGGCCACAAGGGTGGGCTTATGATGAAAATATGGTTCCCAAAGAGAGGCACAAATATGGCCACAAAGGTGGACTTTGATGGCCAAGATGGAGATATGTTGCCCAAAAGGAGGCACAAGTATGGCCACAAAGATGGAATTTGATGAAAATAGAATGGTAAAATGGTGCCCCAAAGTAGGCACAAACATGGAAACAATAGTGGACTTAGGATGGGATAAAATGGTCCCTCAACCAAAGGAAAAATATGGCCACAATGGTGGAATTTGGAATGAAAACATGAAAATAGATGGTGCCCTGAAAGACACGAATATGGCCAAAAGGTGAACTTAAATGAAAATATAATGGGAAAATGGTGCCCCAAAGGAGGCACAAACATGGCCATAATGGTGGACTTAGGATGGGATGAGATGGTCCCTTAATGAAAGGAAAAATATGGCCACAACTGTGGACTTAATATGAAATTAAATGGTCCCTCAATGGAGATACGAATATGGCCACAAAATTGGAATTAAAATGAGATGAATATTTAGACGGGATTAATTTGGATTTAAGATTTGGATAGATTTGGATGAGCGATGTCAAGAGTGAAGTCACCTAGCATCAAGGGATTTTTTGGATAGGAAATGAGTTAATGTTGATTATGTGTTTAAGGAAAAGGGGAGGTTGCTCCCCGGAAAAATAGATTATATCACTATGAACAAATTAGATGTGGATGAGTTAGTGGATATCTAAAGAGTTTTAGATGATATCATCTTGAACTTGGATTGGATGGATGGTCAAGGATCACAAGGGTTATTAGCAAAACCAACAATATCAATAAACAAGGGAGGACCCTCTTCTGGAGGAATGGTAAGGGATGATGTAGATGAAGTATGAGACTTAGTAATTTTGTGAGTGGGGATGTTGAAATTAGATTTGGATTGGTTGTGGTGGATGGAGAAGAATGGTTCCCATGAATGAGGAAATCTTCTTTCTCAATAAGATTATGGAATATAGTCTAAAAGGCCTTACAATGCTTGATGTCATGACCTGAGTACGATGATAAGTGCAAGCATGATTGGGACTAAACCATGAAGGTTTGGGACTATTTAGATTAAAATATTTAATAGAGGGAAGTGTGATGGTAAATATTCGAGTTATATGTCAAAGGATATCTATGTAGGACCCAATCGAAGTGTCAAAAGGAAGATAAATCTTATGGGTTTTAACATAATGTTTTGGCTTGGATTTAGGTACAGATGTAGATTGGATGGGTAGATTAGGTTTCTTAGAAGACATATCAATTTTGGATTGTTTGAATTGGGATTTAGGTGTGGATGTAGATTGGATGGGTATATTAGGTGTCTTAGAAGACAAATCAAATTTGGTTGGAGGATTGGATTGTTTGGATTTGGATTTATCATTGTGAGATGTCCTTTCTTTAGAAGTATTAGACTTGGATTTGGATGTGGATGTTTGGGATGTTGATGTATGAGCTGATTTGGATGCTGAGGATGGGGTGGATTTCTTTGAGATTTTGGTGTTTTGGTTTTAGTTTTAGTGTTGGTTGATGATTCAGGGTCACATGGACCAGACCAAGTTGTTACTAAAATAGCTTTGATGGACAATAAATGATTATCTTTAGAAGAATCATCATTTGGAGGAACAATGGCTGCAAAATTTTTCAAAGAACAAGGGTAATTTTTCATTTAGATAGATGAATTCAAAGGTGCAAATATGGAAGTGCAAGGAAGTGATTGGTTTGGTTTGGGAAGGATATATCCTTCCTTAATGAAGTTATGAACAATGGTTTGAAGTGCTCTGTAATGTTTAATATCATGTCCAAGGGTATGATGATATGCGTAGATGAGGTTGGAATTAAACCACGATGGATTATTTCTATTTAGGTCAAAGGCCCTAATAGGTAGAAGTGTGATTATAGAAATTTGTAACAAGTCTCGGAAGACCTCCGTACACGATCCAACCAAAGCGTTAGGAGGTGTTTTTATCTTCGCAGAATATGTTGATCTTTGAAGACTAAGTGGACGTTTGAGATAATCAAGATGTTGAGGATAAATTTTGAGCATGTTGATGTCTTGATGGTCTGAATTTAGTTTTGGTATTTGTAAATGCCATAGTGTTGAATGTTTTTGGTTTTAGAGTATGAAACTTTCTTGGTGAAAGGGTTGTCGTGTTGGATTGTTTAGAGGAAGGACTATTAATTTCCTTATAGGAATGTATAAGGGATTTTGAGGTGGTGTACTAATGGTTGTAGTTTATTTATGAGGTTACATCCTTAGGAGGAACGACAAAAATTTCCACCAGAGGTGGTATTGGTATAGGCGTAGGAAGTAGAATTATTTTGATAGAATCTATAGAAAGTGAAAATTAATTCAATTGCAATGATGAGAGTAGAAGGATCATTTGAATTTTTCATAAGTTGAAGTTCTTTAAAATGTTATTCAAATGATGTATGAGGAGGGAGGATGATGTGGGTGTAGTCTCAATGATGGTGATGTGGTACATGTAGAGACCGGGATTGGATCTATGGATGGTATTATGGGTAAGGATGGAATAGATGTGGATGATAGAGTGGATGAGGTAGATATAGATGTAGAATAAATGGTAGATTTATGTGTGGATATTGAAAGATATGTTTGATGTACATTATTGATCAAATAAGGATCGAAATCATATGGTGTGGAAGGCATAAATGGATCTGGGGAAGATTTGTTCAAAGATATCCAAGAGTGGAGACTGAATTGGTTTGGGGATTGTGTAATATTGGGAAGTAGGGACATAGTAGAATGGATGATATTTTTGAGGTACATAAAGTGTCATCGATGAAGAAGGTATGTCATTAGCAAAAGGTGATAGGGATGGAGTAGGACCCTCTTGTTGACATGATTGAGAACCAGGTGTTATAGTGAAAGTATCCATAGATGGGGCTAGACAAATACAAAAACAAGATACGATCATGTTATATGTTTGAGGAGTGGCGGTAATTGATGTGATAGGAATGGGGGTTGTAGTTATGGTTTATGTGGATGTAGGATAAGTGTTGGATGGTCTTGGTTATACAAGATAAGGAGTGGATGGATAAGGATATAAGGAAGCTTGGTGTGTCAAATCTGGAGGAGATGTTTGATAGGATGTTTGAGGTTGGATTAAAATATTTGATTGTTGAGGCATACAAGGAGTGTGAATGTTGGTGGATTGGGATGATTGAATGGGCATTCCATTGGTAAAATTGATGAAAGTGGGGATAGTGTTTACAGGAGAAGATGTAGGTGGAATAGAATCCTCGATTGAGTAGGTTGATAGGTTTGAGAGATTTTAGGGGGTCTACGAAGTAGAAATTCATAGATGGGGCTAGGGGGAGCTCAGAGGCCTCTAAAAGAGTAGGAGGTAGAGGTGTTTAAGGTATGGTATTAATTGAAAATGGGTTATATTTTTTTGGTGTGGTTGGTGAGAACAAATTTGTTAGTGGTGAGTTAGGAAAGGGATCTCTAAAAATGTCAGGAGTGGTGAAGATCATATTGGTTGAGGGGGTGCATGATATTGGGAAGGAGAAACATGATAAGATGGTTGGGATTGGATGGGAAGATATGATGTATGAGGAACAGAAATGTCTATATGTTGGACATGCATGGTGATGTTAGACAAAGCAGGGACAGTCCAAGGAGGTGGGATAGAATCTATTAGTCGGTGTGACCTACAGAGTATAAGTTCATGAATGGGGATAAAAGTAGATGAGGATGAGATATTGATCATGGTAGATGTCTATGCATAATCATTCGAGGTGAAGTTTTGTTCCATTTTAAATCAAGCAAGTCATGAAAACATTGTTTTTATGTTTTTGTTTAAGAAAGTATGAAAAGGGGAAATGGACAATGAGGTGACTAGGATAAGGCAATCTATATTTGGTTTCAGTTATGTTTTGGCTTGGGAAGTCTTAGGAGGCTTCCTATTGGGTGATCAAATCCCAATTAATCTACCGGTAAGGAAATGTTTCGATATGTTAATTGATTTGAGATTTTTAAGGTTGTATGATTTGATGTGATATGTAATAAGTTAAACCCCTACTTAAACTATATGAGCAAGAAAGATGCAAAAAGAATGTTCTTTTTAAACCCAAAATAAAGTGTGATATTTGATGAGGACACAGACAGAAGGGTAAAGTATGATGGCAAAAGGAGCAAATAGGGAAAAAGAGAGAATACCTAGATATAGATTTTCCTTTTTATCTACACTTTTGAGAAATGAGTGATCCAAGCCACAAACCCAACATGAGAAAGAAATAAAGTAGAGCCTCACGTTGTAGTGTTAGTGGAAAATAGAAAAAGCAAAGACAAAAGTAATAAGTGTAAGAGATCACCTACATGGTGGTCCCATCGAGAGTGCCAGGAATGTTGTTGTATTTTCTCATTCGTAATGAAATTAATGAGTTAGCTACTACAGAAAGTACATAACTTAGAAATGTTGGAGGGTTTGTGTAACCTCATATGTGATGTGATGGATACAAGTGCTAAAGTGATTAATTCATGTTGTTATAAGATGATGAACCTAAAATTCAAAAACACTAAAGAAAAATGATTGGATAAAATATGTAGGGGTTTCCCGATGAAGCGAATCCAAGAAGCGTTAACTTCCTTGGTGGATGTCAACCCCATGTTTGATAAGATAAGATAAAAGTAGTAACAATAAGTTGGATAATATGCAGAATTTGAGGCACACAAAAACTGAAATATGTAGAAATGTAAGGCACATACAAATATGATCTAAGAGTTGGTTAGATTGAAATAACAGTAAATTAAATATTACCTAGTCTTGGTCGATGGTGACCCATACTATGTACATGAAGGTTGACGATGACCTAGAAGGTTGGATCTAGGTCAGAAGTGAATATGTAGACCCGTAAGGGTCCGAGGAAAAATGGAAGGTAACAGATACATGTTGATGTTGTGAGTCACGTAAAGAAGAGAACTAGAGGCAAAAATCTCTAGAAAGTTGTAGAAATAGTAGTAGGGATGGAAAATTAGGAGTCGGGACCCTAGTCGATGGCGACACTGGTGAAACAATGGCAACCAAGATGCATATAGGTTGGTTTGAGATAACAAAGGAGTGGGATGATGGTTTTCAAATACTAAAATAGAGACAGAGCACATAGAGAGCCTAAATAAATCTCAAGATATGGAAAACACAATTACGAGAGACGCGCGATGGCAACTCAAGTTTGGGTGATGGTGACTGTAATAGGATAAGGAAAGATCAAAGGTAGATTGGTTGAAAAGATAACCTACGAGATAGAAACACAAATAGAATAGCCTAACAATGGAATCTTGAGTGATGTTGGACTTGAAATTTTATATGTAACAAAATAATAGAATAAATAATACAAGATAGCATAAAAATAATGCAAACCTCCCGATGTTATGCGAGATGATCAAGAAAAGCTTCCAAGGGCTGTAAGAAGGATTGTTGAAGTGTTATGATTCGAAGAAGGATTCGCAGAGCGAAAGGAGATCAAAAAAATTCACGCCTCTATGTTTTTTATGTTGTGTGTTCTTTTTATCCGTGGTATGGGAAGGGAATGAACTCGGCTTTATAGGGTCAATGAAGACCAAGTTGGCTCACCACCGACTACGGGAAAGCTTCCCAAAAGGAGCAATTTTTTTGATTTGGAATGAGATTTGGTATATATAAGTGTTGGAAAATCTTCTTTAAAGCAAACAAGCATGAAGGGATATGATAAGGATGGTTTGGGGAATAAATATATGTTAGGAAAAGCTTAGAAAATCATGGGGATATATATTTAGAATTGAAGCATCCTAAATAGAAGGTTGGTTAGGGCATGTGGATGTGGACATTAATTAATTAATTAATTAAAGGGAATTAATTAATTAATGTGAATCAATAAAGATTAAATGATTGATTAGTTAATTAATGTTGATTGATGAGGATTGGATAATTATTTAATTAAATAAGGGGGATGAATTAAATAAATAGGTGCACGCGGGTGATTAAAGGTGTAGATACCGAATTTAGGTGTTTACACAAACTCGTAAAAAATGAGGCATCCAACTACTAGAGCCACCCAATACAACCATGGCTAGGATTTTTATGATAGGACCGAGCCATGTAGGTCGAGGTTGTGCATGAAAAGGATCTTCTAACGACGAGCCGTGTAAATGAAAAATCCTAGATTTCTAGGTAAATACAACACGTAACTCGCCAAGCACTAAGATACTTGAGAAAATTTCCCATAATGCAATATAGAGTTCCAAAAGATTCATGGCCACATAAGAAAATTGCAAAGGTTTTCCCTCCTAGAAACCTCTACAAAGTGTAAAATGTGAAATAAACAAATTTAGGTTTCTTCCCGAGTGAAAGGGATTAACACGATTTTATTTTACCTTGGTTGATTTTTCAATTAATCATGCAAAGCCTCACGGTGGGATGAATTTGTTCATTTTTAATCCTTTTAATAATGTTGTATGGTGGGGAAGAATAAACCATAATCCAGTCATAAACCATAAGTCATAAGCATGCACACATTTTCCAAAGTTGGAATAATTCCAAAATATCCTTTAGGAGATGAAACAAAGTAATTTTTAGCTTTAAAAAAGTAAGAAAAAAAGTACTTTAAAACCTACTAAAATGATCGTACACATGGTTTTTCCTTACAATGAGAATATTTACTAATCATGCATGTAGTCAAAAAGTAGATAAGCCAAAAATAGACTTTTTGAAGATAAGATAAGCTGATTTTTACCATAATATTCCCAAATTACCTTTATCCCTCCAAACAAATCCATACATAAGAGCCTTGTTCCATGCAAAAGGATGGTTTGACTAAGGATTAATTTGAGATCTTGGAGGATATTTTTAGCCCTCTTGTTATTGAAACTGTAAAATTGTGCATGTAAGGCTTAAATTGGATTTATCTCCAATTGACTAACTAGGCTAATTTAAGAAGAAGTTGTTTTTGGAGAGTTTGGGAATGATTTTTTAATTTATATTGTGCTTGTGCATAGGTTTGGGGCTCATTATTTTGGTCATGTGTTTATAACATGCCATTTTAGTATTATATCACCTATTTGATGAATAAAGAATGATTTCCTTTGTTTGTATCTTTTTGAAGTGTGTCACAGTAGTGTATTGGTATGTTTCAGTGAATATTTATTTCCTTTGCATGTTTGTTAGTTGTTAAATCACCTTATTTAAGTTATTGTGAAGCTTTTAGAGATTATATTAAGTGCAGATTTAGTGTATTAATTGGCTTAGAAGTGGAAATACACCCACCATGCTTGATTGAGAGCTTGTGCATGCCTTTTGTGAGTGTCAAAGTTTAATCAAACCATAGTTGAAGTGAAACTTCCAGTATTTACAAGTCAATTAGTGTGGCTTGTGTAGATTTGAGTTCCCAAAATGTTGGTGTATCACCATATTTTCCCACTTCCATTCATTTTGTTTTGTTTCATATCCTGTGCTTGTCAAAATAGTAGCTTTAGGTTATCCGTCAAGGGACCCGGCCTATTCTATACATTATCCTTAGTCTGAGGCACCCAAAACTCGGAGGATATCCCATTGTACCAGCTAAAGTCATAGTCGATAGTTTTTCCAACACAAAGGTGCACTTCGGACCGATAACAAGTATCTAACTTAGAAAGCATGGAATCTTTACTTGAAACAAGTTGTATGGGATTTATATGTGTCATAATTTTGGTGCAACTATATAATTAAGTTGTATAAGATAATTGCAATAAGTAATGACAATAAGTAAAACGAGGAACTTGGATTTTAGAAAAAAAAACATGTGTTGTGTCCATCTAAGTGGTATGGTCAATGATCTGTACCACCAAGTATCGCCCCACTACCAATAGTACGTGATGGTATGGAATCAATGTGTAAAGTGAAACTTGCTTGATAGTTTTTATTAGGTGTTCAAACTTACAATGTTTAATAATAGTAAAATGGATTTTTTCATGTTGGAACATGTATCTTGAAACATGAATTTCCTTCTCGTAATGAGTATAATGTGACTCATGTGACCTTAATTTCTGGAAAAACAACTATAATGCCTAGCATAATCATAAAATAGATGAAATTAAATGGATTATTTCCTTGGTGATGTCACCTTTAAATGAGATGATATATTTGTAACTTGAGACACAACCAAATGATTGTGCACGTAAATGTTGTTTCATAGATAATTATTGTAAAGAAATTTATATAAAATAAATAATGTTGGTGTCATGGTTTTTTTTTTTAGTATAGAGGCATGATGGTGTGAACCTTGGAGACAATCATATCTAAATTGTGTTTATTGTTATAACAATTATTATAGTAACAAAAACTACCATCATTTTAGTGTTGATTTTAGGATATGAAACCATGGGCATTATAACTTTTTTATCCACCCACCTTCTATCCATAGTGGAGAACACAATATCTTGTTAATTGCCTCATGTTCAACATTCTACTAGCTCTCTTCCCTCCGACTTACAGAAATTATCCTACTCTAATACCACATAGTACATGAGGTGGAAGATCAAGGTGACCTAACTTCATTTGTAGAGTTCACAAAGTGGAATGAAACATAAATGTTTCTTCTATTTCTCAAGCCTTTGTAGACTCTACATGCACTTACTACTTGTAGAGATATCGACTCTCTCATCAAGATTGTATAGACTTTGGTGATTCACCTAAGGACACAACCTAGAATGGTTTCCTCACTTAACTCGTTTATAATGATATACTATGACTTATCCACTCTTATGCATGATTATTGTGTTTTCTCATTCACATTAAACACCCTCTATCCACTCCTCCATGGCCTTCAACCGGATACTATCTCGGCCTCTATTTTATATCCATGTATTCATGTTTCTCTCTACTCATTTGAATTTCTCCTTTAAATGGGTTGGTATCTTCCAAACACTTCCCGATCTTCCCACTCATATTTTAATTTGAAATAATTTCATTTAATGCTTTAAGCCACCTCCCTCTAAATTTAACCTACTTATACCACTTCATTATAGTGGTTGGCATTAAATAACAATTGAGTCCATATAATCCTCCTTATTGGACACCTTTTGATTCTTTTTCACTTGTCCTCCAACTACTAACTATTTCGTGCACTCCATTATCATGTAATCCTTTGCCACACCTTTTGTCTTTTTCGTGCACTCGTATACTTTGTCGTACTTCACCTCATCCTTTCACACACATCCTCTCATATTTCTCCACAATATTTTTTCTCCTCCTTCACAATACAAGATATTGTTAAATCCCTTCCTTTCATTCTCTCGTGCCTTCTATGCACACGTTTAATCAGCTAGGTTGACCAAATCCTACTACACTACCAAGAATCCTACCCAAATCGTTACATATAGTTCTTATGCACCTAGTCTATTAAACTGTGTATGTTCTTTTCTACTATGTGCTTCATTATAACTCTCGCACACTATTGCATACCCTCTTCTATTGCACACTCTCGCACTATGTTATTTTTTTGTTTCCATTTTTCAAATTCCTTACGTACTTCACAATAATCACTACTTGAATTTTCATGTCACCTCTCTCCATTCCACACGCTCTTCATCCTCATGTGCACCCACAATTAGACAAAAATTTATAGGATTTCTCATGACCTTTGATTTTCCTACATCATTAACTACACCCTTTCATTCAAATTGAGTGCAAATAACTCTAGTTAAAAAGTGCTTCAAGCCACCTAAACATTAAATCAAAAAAATTGTATAAATTCCTTTATTAATTTATACTTTATAAATAAAATTGGATAAAAGGGACATTGCATTTTGATATTTACAATTCTATTAATTCTTTACATGATTAGTAGTCGTGTTGGGTAAGGAAACATATCACTTATGTTATTATATAGTGAAACCCAATATTCTAGAGATCTTGATTATGAGGGGATTGGGATAGTAAGGCTTATTAATTATTTTACACAAAATAGTATGTGGACTAAAATTTAATGAAATATGTCATTATAGGGTTATCATGATGTTTAACTAACTTGGAAGGAAATATTAATTGCACATCATGTGACAGATTGGGATGCCCATTTTTTCAATATTGGAGATGTCTAACAATGTGAGCCACATTTAATTCCACTGTGTATGTCATTAACTATAATATTATAGTTATTAATAACTTTTAGTCCTGCGATAAATTGATATAATATATATAATAAAAAAATTGTGTGTAAGTGAGCAAGCAAATTACAATATATAATTAGGACCATGTGTTCATATAAAATTTATATTTATATAGAAAGATAATAACCCAAGAAATAAAATCCTCTTAAATTATTATAAACTTTACTTTAAGACATTTAATAAAGAAAATACCTTACTCTACATCTATCTTATAAATATAGTGAGATTGCAAGATGAATCATACACATTGATTTTTTGCATCCAACATGATGGATTCATAATCTAAACACACTTCCACACTCATTATTGTTATATTATAAATAAGAATAAACTAATATTTATTAATAGTGTGGTGAACTAGAAAACTCAATCATTTTTAATCATGTAATGAGCCATCTTCTTATCAAAAATGAAGTAAGAGAGGTATGGAAATTATTCTTTCTCTAAAAATTATTTTAATAGATTAAGTGCTCATTTGAAGACTCGCTAATATGATTTTAGTGCCCGTGTTGTTTTTTATTAATAGAGTACAACAATCATCATCAAGTGAATAAACTCATGATTAAGGGAATGAGTGTTCCAAATTAATTATTAAGTGGTGTGAAAATGATCTTGGAATACACCTAAGGCATTTATAGGTAATCTATCACGTGTAAATTATCTCATCCTCAAGATTGCTAGTGTTCTAACTAATTATAGTCTCTTAAATAAATGGGTTTTTTAACTATGTATGTATGTATGTATGTATGTATGTATGTATGTTTATTGACTAAGCATTGTGAATTGTTAATCATGTTTTAGATCAACCATGTGTTACTAAGGAGAATACTTGATTAAGGGGGAGAAATATTATGTGGAAAAAATTTAGAGGTAATAATTTGGGAGAATATAAATTATCAAATACCCTTACTAAAGGGAGTATTATGATTTGTGACCCTTATCAAAGGGAATAATATACATTTTTTACCCTTATTAAGAGAGTACAATGTAATAACCCTTGTTAAAAGGAAGTGAATTATTTAATTGACATAATTAAATGGAAGTATAATTAATTATTCAAGAATTCATCATTAATAGGTGTGTTAGTTGTCAACTACCTTGGTGCCTTGTAAAATTTGAACAATGATTTGTAGAATCATCATCACACTTTGAAAGACATTGTTTGATATATCTATGTTTAGAAAGGTGAAAGGCGAGTGGTGGTTTTATGGAGAAGATGGAAAATAGAGTGTGACTTAATCGAGAGTACAAAAGTATAAAGCCATGTATGATTCCTAGTTAGGAAGGGTATGAAATTACGTAAGTGTTTTATTCCTCCTCTAAAGTGGCCATAGCTCAAGGTTTCTTATTCCACGCACACAAGGGATAGATGAAGTCCGATTGACATAGAAAATAAGATATGTATTCTACTCTTCTATAACAAAAAATTTGATTTTCCAATATTATGTACGTATTTAGCTAATTATATGTCTTTAAATTATTTTTGTTTTAAATCTTTGTAGTTTGAATACTCATGATATTAATAAAATTACATATTTAATTACTTAGATCTCATTGTTATTCACGCTTGAAGGTTTACATTTTGATTTTGATATACATGTGTGTAAAATATAAATGGAAACATCATGTTCATGTACCATCTGTTACAATTTACTTTCTCAATGAATACAGATGATTTCACTTATTTTTAAACAAAATTGAAAGGGTATTTGTGCACTCTACTCCAACGTATATTGTGTTATTTTTTGTCTCGTGTAATGAAATGAAGTTTTGATCTATTGGAAAAATATTAAGATTGTTTGGCATTCTACATACTCTTTTTGTTATAAACAAGGACACACACCAATTTTTAACTAATACATTTATGAAGCTTCAAAAAACCACCTACTATATTCATAGTTATTGTAGACACTAAATCACGCACTTGGGTATATTTCTAGGTCCTAATCACATACTATTATTCATATGATTCCTAAGCGAGAAAACTAGTAATTGACATCTATCTTTGGCCTCTCTTTTGTATTTATTTCTTCCTCTTTGGTATTGGAGACCCTACAACCCAGACTTGATATTCATTGTTTTATCTTTATTAACTTTGGACACCAGTACCCATCAGTGATATCAGTGCCCTCATCCCCTCTGGGCACCCCGACCTCTTTGTATCTTACTCGCCTCTTTTGGGCCTCTTGTTTTCTTATGGGTTGGCCTTTTAGTTGTCAATTACAAAATTCAAATAATGGAATCATATAAACACAAAGCTATGTGATCATAATAAGGGACAAAGCTCGAGCATATACTATCATCACCTAATTTTGCATCCAAAGGAATTCTAAGAGCATAAGGCATCCATCTAGTAATCACTCAAGGGACAAGGGACTACACTTTTTGCATACATGTGTAGGAGGGAAGTTCATTTTTCCATTCATACATCTATCTACATTGCTACATCTAAATATTGCTCATTATCAAGTGTAGCTTGCACAAGAGCTTCCTAGGGCACGATTCTACACACACGTACACAAAACTACATGGAATATGATATTTAGTGTATATCATGGTTGTAAGTTCACTATGTCACGTGATAGTTGGGTTATTTTGACTCCCCATTTGCATCTTTTTATTTTTAGGATTTGATGTGTTTTAGGGTTTTATAGGAGATCATTTGTTTTACACGATACATGAAAATTTCAGAGACATAGTGTGACATACAGAAATCAACAGCGAAGGTTAGTGACCACCTTTTGATACCATAAAAATCATATTTTGTTCATTTACACAATCGCAATTGCCTATCGAGGTCTCTAGAACCTAAGTGCCCAAGCCCCTTCCCAAGCACCCTAGTCTAGCTTATTCCAATATTTGTATAGTTTCTTGAGCATGGTGACAACATTGTGCCCTCCTATTTCATCAGCTTTCCATCCCAAAGATACTTTAGGGTCACATGTGAAATCAGCTAAGTCTCTTATTCCCTCTCTTATACTTAGGGTTTAAATTTATATTTTCTTATTGGTCGCATCGATCTCGTGCTTTAGTGTTATTATCATATGTGACTCTGAAATATCCTAAGGGTTTAATACTTTATATATTTGTTAAATTGATCAAATTTCCATCTACTCATTTCTATCCTCTTTATTGGCTTTCAAAATATCAAGGTCATCCATATTTTTATTACCATCGAATCAATAGACATAATGACAATGATCTACACCAAAAAATTGGCCATCTTCGGATTATGGTCTTATCTCATTGGCTACACAAAATAATGTTACATGTTCATCTTCAATTGTTACATCTCATTGGGTTCCTAAATCGGATTTAACTATGTTTAATGAGCATCATGCTATCACTTATAATGTTCCTTTTTATGGTCACTCAAGTAACGCTTATGTAATCCACTCAAACTAAGTAACCACCTCTCAAAAACATTCGACTCGTCTCAAATCATCTATGGCATTACCAATTCAAACTAATAAATCATCTTTCAAGCCAATTCCTCTATCACCTCATCCTACTAAGTATTCTACAACATTACGCAATAATCCACCACTTCAAAGAGATAGTATTTTTTCAAAGAAACTACTCCTTATACTGATGGCCAAGACACATTTCAAACTCTGCCACCATGGCATGGTCCCATTATTTATGCTTCTTCGTATAGCATTGTTTTTTCTCTCTTTCTTATCATGAAATAGATAATTCTCTCCCACAATGACATGGTACCTCATGTGTCCCCATATAGCTCTCCACCATCAACACACTTGGGGGGCATCTCACTTCCATCCCCCATCCTAGCATTTTCAATTTTATCTCATTTCTACCATTATTCTTTGTGTTTCACATATACTCTTTCGCATTCATCGTAAACACATTGATATACACAACTTGTATCATCATTTCCCTATGATGCATGTCTCGTGCTTACTGATTCACACTTGATCGCTGAGGGCATACTACATACATGAACCTCAAACATTGCACATTTCCCACTCTGCATTTTACGATACATCCTTCCAGTAATGTATTCTCACACCTCACACTACCCTATGATGCACTTGAGCTCCAGGGTTCATACTTGATTGTTGAGGGTCTCAATCTAAAATGAACCTTACCTCTTATATACTTTACGCTTTATGATTCATGATCTATCTTTCTAGTGCACATTATCAAACCATTTCTTGATAATGCACTCTTTTTATATGGTTTATTCTTGATTGTTAATGGGTATTTTATAAATAAACCTCACATCGGTCTCATTTACATTTATTCGAGACGTGCGTTGTTCTATCACATTCACATTGCATAATACATTCCACCTCAATAATTCATAGTGTATTGCATATCTTGGTTGCACATACTCTTGTTTTCTTATACTAGTTACATATACACTTTATTTCACATGTTAGACAGATACTCTGTAAGTCATTATCTTTATCATATACACATGTGTGTTCACTTTTCTCTAGTTTTGAATGCAGAATTTACATAGATTGTTACACGCAACATGGATTCTTGGCATTGTACCTCTTACCAAATCCCACCGAGGCTCCTAAGGGCATCTACATTTCTACTCTTACACTTTATAGGTGTTATTATTCCATTCTATACTACTTCATATTCTTAATGTAGAAGAAAAATTGTGTTAGCGAGCACAAATAAAATGATTATGAAACCAATTCAAATGCAACATGCAAACTCAACAAATCAACTACCTCAGATCAAGAAAAGATGAAAGGAAGAGGAATTATACCTACACTTACTAGTCTAGCATGTAATTCTCCTTCCTTGATGGTTGGATGTGCTTGAGGATGATTGATTGCTTCAGATTTTTGATGTGGATGCACTTGGACAGCACCTCCCCTTGATTACTTGATGAATGCTTGATGATTGATGAAGGATGATAGATTGTAGATAGATTGGATGGATGATTGAGTGGATAAAATAGCAGCAATTTGATATGAATTTCTAAGATGTCTCTCATGGAGGATGAGAGCTTGATTTATAGCTTGTGAGTGGAAAATTGAATGGTTGAGATCTTGCCATGGTGGATTGAATCCAAGGGTTGGAATTGGATGAGAGGATTGGAGGATTCTAGAATGGAAAATTCTAGATTTTGTGAGGGATTTCCATTGAATTAAAAATTCAATGGAATAGTGTAGATGCATTTGAATATTTGAAAATGGGAGGGAAGAATGGAGAAGCTTCTAGATTTAGAGGTGAGGATGTGCACATGATTAGGATTAGATTAGGTTGATTAATGATGATTAGGGATGTGATTTGATGGAAAGGCTATATGTAAGGATGTGTAAGGTAGGTTGGTAGGTTGGTGCAGGAATTTTAAATTCCTATAAATGTTAATGAAGGATTAAATAGGATAATATGATATAATAATGAAATAAAATGGATTAAGGATGAAAATGGGATATTAGATGAAATAAAAGGATTAATGATAAATGATAACTGATGAATGATGGTAAAATGGATTAATAATAATAATTAATCTTACGATTAATTATTATATGGTTGATGTATGAATAATAATGATAGATTAAAATAGATTAAAATGGATTGGTAGCGAGATAAAGCTAAAATGTGGGGCATGATTAATGTTAATTAGTCATGTAGACATTTTAGGTGTCTACACTTACTAGAACACTACTCTAGTGATATATACACATCTTGACATACATTATATCTTTCTAACATGCTAACGGGTGCTTTATGTGCAAGATTTTCTTTGCATGAACTATTTTCCACCATGGTTATCTGATACTTTTCTTGATATTATTTTCCAATGTATGCCATTGTTTACAGGATTTTCCCTATGTCTTGTTTTTTCATTTTTATATGCTTTTCACCATTTCGACCCTAATTGTCGTGTGATAGCTATGTAAAAACAGATCTCAAAACACATATATGTTTCATCTTTTATTCCTTCCTTGAATCAAATTTGAAGTTCAAAATGCCCTTCAACTATCTTTTAGCTCTTTATAGAAGGGTAATTAAAAATTTACACTTCAAAAAAATGAAATTCAAAATTGCACTTCAATACTAAAAACCAAAGATGCATGAAAGTATCATCCTCCTCAGGGCCCAAACATATGCTACCACATATCAAGAAAAGATGTGGCCTCATGTTAGTACTCCCTGAGGGAAAAATCTATGTACCTCCACGAGCATCTGGATCAAAAATATCCCTCGTATGTCAAACAAGGGTATCAGATAGCCCCTAAAGCACGTGAAGTGTATCAATTTCTACTGTCTCCTTCACTATTGGAGGGACAGCTTTCGAGATAAGGAGGATTCGTGTGGGAAATTTACCATGCTTTGAATAGGTGCACATTGATCACTTGGTCAATCATGTGTAGAGCCTTTACATGGGCCCTAGAAATCCCGAAATCAAAATAGCTCAAGATCTCATTGAGGATAAACTCATAAGAGAGTTTCCTCAAAAATTATAGTGGCACCTCGTTGTTATTGCAAGGTGGAAAATCAAACACCATCCACCATCGATACCAAAATTATTTTTAATTAAAACATTATTGCACCAGTGGATGGGAAACCATTTACATGACAATGAAATAGGAAAATTGGTTCGGGGTCCGTGAATAAGGCACATATGAGATCTTTTGCAAAAAAATTTACATCCACATATGAAATTTGTTGGAATAATAAACCCTACAACTCTCTCTATAAGATGTCCAATGATCAATTTGACTCGTTGTTGTGTCAACTTGAGCCACTAATGCCTCCAATGTGTTTATAAGAGAGGCGCGGTGGGGTTTGTAGAATGTGAATCCCTCATTATTTTAATTAAATCCTCAATTTCAATCTTGTTTTCCACTATATGGGCTGCTAATTTTCTTGACTACCTGGGATGTTGAACAACTGTAGGAGGGCTAGGATCCCAATCACAGGAATTGCAAGGTTTGGTTTTGGTTGATTGCGTTGACGTGGAGCTATAAAAATATAAAAATATGTATTCAATTAAAATTCTACTCTATAATTACCAAATTTCAATGCAATTTCGAGAAAATAATTGTGCCTGCCTCTTATCCATGGTGTCATCATCGATTCTGATCTTCACAGTGATTCTCAAATGATCATTTGAACAAGATCCAGCTAAAAAAATGAAATTTGAGGGCACTTTTTTGCTATAAAACTTGTGTTTAGGTGTAATTAAAATTAATAGAGCTCAGTCTATTTTTTTTTATAACTTAACATAATGCATACGTGTTATAGGTTCGTGAATTACCAAACCAAAGAAAATAAAATGTGATAACGTTATTACATAACGCATATGCATTTCATTCATTTTTGGGTTTTTGTCCACTTTTTGGCCCCCTAACTTGGTGCACTTACCCCTTCTATATGTCCTTTTAACTTCTTCAACTCCTATCTCGCACTTAACACATCAATTGAAATTTAAACTCGGTTATAGTGCATGATCAAAACATTTATACACATTTTCAAGAATCCCCTTGATGCAAGAGATAACAAGGTTTCATTGTTTAGGATTCTCATTTAGTCCATTTTTCACGTTTGGAGATACCCTATAAAGTTGCGATCTGAGAAAGATATATTTGTGTATTCAACTCAAGCCTTTCACCCATCAGTAGCTTCCTTCACCTTTTCAGAGATCAAATATATTTTTAAGATAGTTACAAATACTAATCATTTAATAGAGTTCACTTGAAGTTTTTCATTCCACCTTCTACACAATTGAATAAAGACATATACCACTATAGAATACACAACTTGTGCCCTTTCATGCAATGATACATGTTCAATCACCGAGAATTATTTTCAACACTCATAAATTGCCTCTAGAACGTGGTTCAATAAGGAAGATATGTTTATTTGCAATACTTGTTGTGAAACACGATGAAGTGATTGTTTTTATGTCAAACATAACTATGGAACTAAACCGATAAACCGTTCTCCTTGCATACTTGATGAATTCACTCCAAAAAAAGGTAGCGCGTTTAGGACCACAGATATTTCTACAAAATCTCTTGAATTTTGGTTAGAGGATTTAAAAGAATCAAACAAAAGTCTTCTTAGAAACCCTAGATGCAAGGTTTACTCAATTGTGACGCCTTGGGAGCCTCAGTAATTGATTTCTTCTTCAAATGTTAATAGAACTCAAAATTTGTAGATATTGTAGATATATTATGGCCTTCTCCATATTTTTTAAACACTATTCAATTCAAAGACAAGCTATGTAACTACTCCCAACCAATAAAAACCTAGTGCACAATTTAATGTCTGTTATATAAAGGGTATTCATAAGGTTATCTTGACTTTTGTGATTAGGATAACCTTATAAATTATTTTTGGGAATTCTTAAACACCGTAAGCTACATCTCATTTCTCGAGCATATCATTTCTTCAACCTTTCACATCCCAACTAGCCAAACTTGCAATAGTACGAGACATGTAATTTGTATTATGTCCAATATTTTGCTTTACTATCTCCATTTTAGTCTTCTATCAAGACAACCATCTTTGAGGACATTACAAGAAAGGGAAAAGATCACATCATACCTTTCAAATCTCTAGTAGGTATATGAGATAAGACAACTTCTTCTTCCTTAAAGATGACATTCCATGTATTTACATAGAAAAATAGAGCAAGGACAGGAATAAATCCTTGCTTCACACCGCCTATCTGATATCAAAAATATACATTCTAATTCACCTATATTAAAGGATAGGATCGTCTTCTTTTATAAGCCAAGTGCTTCAATCAATGACACTTTCAAGATCGAGTCATTAGACGTACCCAAAATTGTAGGGTACTGCACCGTCGAAAAATGTTACACATACCCCAATGATGATACAGGTCTCCTTGCAAGGTGTTCGGGATCCAGAAAAGCTTGCCAAGTATACGTTTGTATCCCGTATGCCTCACCCGGCCTCCACGTGCTTTGTTCTACCCTCTCCCCCCTTTTTCCTTGCATTTTGGTCTTAAGTGACAAGACCGCCACCCTGCCTAGGTGGCGGTCCCATGACCGCCACCCAGATAGGGTGATGGTCCAGAATCACCCGCCGCACGGCGGCGGCGGTCCTATGCGTGTTTTCCAGAAAGTTCCAACGATCACGTCAAATGTAAAATTTCAATTTCTATCCACATTTTTCAGCTACTTTGCTTTACATTTATGTTTTACTCGCCCTATGAATAGTGTTTCCACTTTGTTTAATGGTAAAACAGTTCCCTTCCAAGTTACCTTCTAGTGAATGCATTTTCTTTAAATAGCCAAACTTGTTTTCAAACAAATGGCCCCTCTCCTTCTCTGTTTAATCATTCAGTATTTTGAGTTTCTTGCTTAGAATTCTAATAGTTTCATGTTTTACATCCATTGTTAGTCTTCCTTTGTTGTTTAGAGGTCATTTGATCTTCTTGTTTCAATCTTGCTTCATTGTTGTTCCATGCAAGTCAGTTTAGAATAAGATAGTTTCATTCTTAGATTGGAATCCATTTAGAGTTGCAGGTTTTGTTTAGTCACAAAAGATAGTTTCTAGAACTCTCGGTGCATTTGTGTTGTATTCCCATGAATAAATCCCGCTAGGAATTGCATAGTCAAGCTCTATTCACTTGCACTATCTCTCTCTTACTCGCATTGTATTCGGTCTATATCCAAAGCTACCATTGTTCAAGTACCTTATTCTGTTGATGTTATCATATACACACTTTTCTGGATTCAAGAGAACACAAAGGAATGAGGAGATCACACTGAGGGGACGAAGTCACACACAACTGGATTTACCATTGTTCTGTAAACTCTAGGTTTGAGCTATCAAAGTTCTAGTTACAACGTATCAAATAGAGTAGTAAATTATTTTATTTCAGTCAAAGCTTGCTCTCAATATCACCAGGGAAGCTGTGGGGATTGATAGTTTCTGAGAAACTATGATTCATTCCTCACTTCTGAGGTAGGATCAAGAGTCTTTCAATTTAAAACAATTAGTTGCTTAGATATTTAGGATAAATTCACAATTGCATAGGCAAATAGCTACATCAGGTACTTTGTTTGTTTTAATTTTGTTACTAGATTAGTTGTCCATTTTCTAAATATATTAGAATAGTTTCTCTTTTAATTTCGTTAAAATACTTCATTGAAAATACAAAAATAAAAGAATACATGCATAGTGTAGATACATCTTTCATAATTAGTTTATTAGTTTTAGTTAAAAGTTGAATTGTTTTGCATGACAATCACGGGACCTAGAGAGCCTAGAGAATACATATTTGAACCAATAGTGCCTCAACCAAATCTCCCCACAACACTAGCTGATATAGATCAAGACCTTAGGATACAAGTCTTTCGAGCAACGGTAAACCTACAAGCAATTAGTGAACAACTGAGAGAGTTAAATATTGAAGACGACAAGGCATACACATTTTGGTCAAATCATCCTAACTATAGATTGCCTTGATAGGGCATCCGTATGACTGTACAAGGATTTGAAAGAGAACAAGTATTTGGTTGCGATCCTTTAGTTCCACAACCTAATGCAAGAGACCTCCTCATTGACATAGATACTAGCTTACGCATTCAAGTTGCTAGAACACCTGTAAGGTATTCTGAGAAAATTACACAACTTCTAGTTCTAAACATAGAGGCTGAAAAGGCGTATGATTATTGGATAATCGGAAGGAGAGATTAACTCTTCACATGACCATAGGAGGTCCGACACAACCACAAACTTACGGTTGTGATCCACAGGTCCCACAACCCAACGGGCCTACTGATCGATCAGACATTGATGCTGGTTTACGGACACTAGTATTTAGGTCCTCACCACTCCCACCAGACATCATTTCATAATTCTTCTTATTAAACGTAGCACCAATCAAGCTAAGTATTTCGTACTTAGACCAGGGAATCAACCATAAAACCCCAGAGAATCCACTACACCTCCCATCACCATTTTCATGACCTTGTCTGGAAATATACATGAAGCACCTACAGTTCACTTCCCACATATCCAACGGCCAATAGACAAGATCTCGGTAGAGCTCGACATTGATTGGAGCCTCAATGCAGCTATTTTATCTCGAACAATCCATTACACCAATTCAGGTTAGGAGGGCCTTCTTCACCTTAGATTCGCAGATTCCATTATTACGTATTGAGGACATAAGATTACCCAACTAATTTTTCTATATCCATATATATTCCACATTCACCGGGTTGTCTCAAAGACGACCTCGAAGGTCGTGTATGAGGAAGAGTTACGTGTAGATTCTTATGCTCGCATGTCATTTTTCCATCTCACGCTTCATATCTAGAAGGAACCTTATATTGATTCTCGACTTTCCTAGATAGCTTGACAACACAATATTAATGAAAACACCATTAATAGACCATATATATATTTGTATATGTTTAATCAATTGATTTGAGGAAAAATAACTAGTTTTTTTAGTTTCTAACTCGAAAGGTACTAGAGAGAGAGAAAGAAAAATAGCCAAAAAATGCTCATAACTTCCTTAAATATTATCCATTTCACTTGAAACTATTTGGAATATCTCAAGCTTAGAATCATGTAAAAAAAAATTATGATTTATCCAAAGGATCTACTATATTTTTCTTGAGTGTTAAGAATCCAGGCACCTTATTATGCAATTCCCAAAATCCTATTTTAGAAAAACTAGCACAACTTTCACATACGTTCCCGAACTTGATGAAATTTTTACTTTGGAGTGCCAAAACTTAACCTTATAAATTATCCATAAGACTATTTTTCATAATTATTCCTGTAATCTTCTATCCCATCTCATTTACCTCATCCCGCACTCACCGGTTCTCCAAGCCACTTTTTATGCACTTTTGAATTTTGACTCTAGGAGCTAAATTGCGCCTAGTTTTTATTCACACATATTTTAGATACTATTATTAGGATTCTCCCATGCTCACAAGATCATATCGTCACTTGTACCAACTTTGCACACCTTAGCAAGCACCGTAAACAATCCTAAATGGGCCAAAGATCAACTCGCAAAGATTCACTAGATGACCTGATACACCCTATGGGACATTTTTCCCCTACTTGTAGCAACAGCTTTTGACATATAGATCATTTGAAACAAGCAATCCAACATGTACTCTATCTCCAAAGTGATCAAAACTTGTTTTCCCTACTTTGGTTTGAGTGGATTCTCAGCCTAGAATGACTTGACTTGACTCAAACATTTCATGACTGGACCATGTGGACATGTTATAGACTAATTGACATCTCTCACTCACCTCATGGACTTTTTTTGACCTTCATAGCACCTTTGAGAGCCACAAACCACACATATGCACCTTTAGAGACCCTTAGATCACCTAACCAACATACCTAGATCACCTAGACCATTGTGACATCAATGAACTTGACATCAATGAAAACACAAGTGACACACACTTCCAACAGAGATAAAATAATGATGAGTATCATACTAGCATAATAAGTAAAATGTACATGTGAGAATAAGCAAGCAAGAGTATATGCAATCAAGATATGCAAATGATGTACGAGTGATGTAGTGGTATGTAATATGTGAATGTGATAGAGCATCATTCCCCCAAACAAATGTGTTTATATGAGATGAGGTTCATTTATAAAATACCCTCGACAAATCAAGAATGAACCATACATCAAGATTGCATCATTGGTAAATGGTTTGATAGCATGTGCTAAAATATAGATTAGGAATCACAGAGCCTAAAATGTATAACAAGGTGAGGTTCATTTCATATTTATACCCTCAGTAGTCGAGTATGAACCATGCAACTAGATTGTGTCATAGGGTAGTGACAATACAATTTGTGTAAGAGTGATGCTTAGAAATAAGAAGTCCAAGCACGAGAGGGAAATAAGAGACACTTGATAATGTTAGGGGGAGAATAAACGTGATGCCCCCAAGTGTGTGATATGAAGAAGAATAAAGTAACATCATCTAATAGATCATTAGTGTCATGGTCGAAGCCAAATGGAGAAGCATTAGAGACCTAGTAAGAAATAATATGGGATTGATCATATAAAGAGACAATGTGGCGTAAATTGCACATGCCCATTACATATTATTCATTAGTGAAAGGTGGTAGTGGAAAACCATGTGTATACCAGCTCAATTAATATTTTTGTATAACCAATAAATGAATCATTACTAATAGAAACATGGGAAAAAGGCATGGGAAATGTGATATTTATATTATTAGGATCTAAGTGCTACCAATGTATTCAAGCCAATAATTCCTAAGTGTAAGAGGAGAAATGCTAGAAGCGCGTCCAAGAAAAATGGGTAGATGGAAGATGTGGAGGCCGTAAGAAGTAGTGATGCAATCATATCTATGATAGAGGAGAGGAGAATGAGGTGAGGGGAGGAGATCATCCAGTGTGAATCCTAGCCGAGCCAAGCCATCGTGTGCGCAAAAACATGATATTAGAGCAAGTAGGATCAAATAGAATATGATGCCAAGAAGAGTTATTTATGAAAAGAGTGCATGTGATAAGAGGAAGCATGTGTAGAGTACACGTGGGAAGATGAAGAAGGTGGTATTCAATTTCCTACGTATGGAGAGACCCCGAGAAAAGGTACCATAGCATTAGTATAAGGAGGGGTTTCTTGAATTGATATTCACTAGGGCCAATAGCAATGAAAGTATCATTGAAGTATGACTCATCTATCTCAATAGGTGTAAAGTTAAGATTGTGTAATGTTTCATTCGTAAGATCCGTGGTATTAACCTTGTCATTAGAATCATTAGTGCTGAAATTTTCATGCTAGATAGCAGATGATCAAGGATATGGGTAGGAGTGAATCCAGATGTAGGTGTGGGAGGAATTTCGGTAGGCAAAGTTATGGTAGTGATGGGAGTAGACAAAGTGGGTGAAATGATATCAGTAGTATGAGTGGGAATGGAAGGTATGCTTGTAGAGGTGGAAGAAGATTATGGAGCACTAGATTGACCAACATCATATGTACCAATATTGCATGATATGGAATAAGTTGTGATGGAGGAATAGGAATAGCAGTCATAGGGTCTATGTGACGAACTTGAATAGATCAGTGGCAAATTGAACAATGGTATGTTCATAGCCATCATGTAAGAATTTAATGCACCGATGAATTGTATAAGGGACAATATGCATTGCGTGAATCCATGGTCTACCTAGCAAGAGATTAAACTGAAATGAGGCATCAATGATAAAGAACACCATAGGAACAATATTAGTCCCAACTTGTATAGGTAAAGTGATAGTACCTAGGCATGTGCGAGTAGTGGAATCATAGCCACGAATAAGAGTGGATTTTTAGTAATTAGATTATCAATAATACTGATTTTCTTGTGAAGAGAGTGAGCACATAGATTTATAGTAGATTCGTTATCAATGAGGACATGCTTGACACAAATGGCACCAATAATAGTGGTGATAAGCAAAGGTGTAAATGGATTGTCAAGCAGATGGAGGTATGTCCTCATCACTAAATGATATAGTGTGTGGAAAATTTTTGAGAGACTGAATAAGATGTGTGAAGGCCACCGGTGACTTATTGCTTTCAATGTGAATAGAATGAAAGGAAGCCTCTAATGTATAGATAACAAAGGAAAACAAAGGAAAACAAAGGCCTTAACCAACGCCAAGCTCCTTTGTTGTTCAACTAACAAACTATTCTAAATTATTTTCTTAATATTGTAAAACACATACCCACTAAATACCCCCTTATGATTATAATTGATTTAAACATTGATCATATACTTTAAGAAATAAATGAAATTTGGAAGCACATCATTGGGCCATGTGTCTTCACATTACTTCAAATTAGATCTACCTTTCCACATCCTAGAGCCCATAAACCGAGTTATTGCCATTGGACCACGTGTCTTGTAGCATGAGCACATAAATTGTTCATCCCCCTTACCGAACCTAATAGTTCGTAAACTTGACTACATGCTATCATTGTGACACATAAAGGCTACATGATATTGTGACACATAAAGACTACATAACTCACCTAAATGTCGATTGTGAAATGAGATTTCAGTCAAAATTAACTACGTGTATACTCTATATCTTCTCCTCCACATTCCCATACACATGTTTTCCTATATATATTCTATATAAGTGCATCTTCTAACATATGTAGAACTAAATAACATATGTATAACAAAAGTGTTAACCACTACCAAGCCCCTCAATGTAGGTCTTGTAGAAAATGTTGAAATACCTTTGTACATGATCCGACCAAAGCATTAGGAAGTGTTTTATCTTTGTGGAATATTTTGGTCTCTCAAGAAGAAGCGGATGTTTGAGATAATCTGGATGTTAAGGATAAATTTCAAGCATGTTGATGTCTTGATGGTATGGATTCAGTTTTGATATTTGTAAATTCCACAGTTGTTGAATGATTTCACTTTTATTTGATGAAAGGGTTGTCGTGTTGGATTGTTTAGAGGAAGGACTATTAATTTACTTATAGAAATGTATTAGATATTTTTGACGTGATGTATTAATAGTTTTAGAATTGATTTGTGAGATTAGGTTCTTAAGAGGAATGACAAAAATGTCCACCGAAGGATCCAAAGGTGGAATTGGTATAGGCATAGGAAGTAGCATTTGTTTGATATAATCTATGAAAAGTGAAAATTGATTCAATTACAATGATGAGGTAGAAGGATTATTTGAATTTTTTGTAAGTTGAAGTTCTTTCAAAGGTTCTTCAAATGATGTAGGAGGAAAGGACAATGTGGACATGGTCTTGATGACCGACCGATGTGGTAGGTGCAGGGGGCCGGGATTGGATCTATGGATGGTATTATGGGTAAGGATGGAATAAATGTCGATGATAGAGTGGATGAGGTAGATATAGATGTGTAATAAATGGTAGATTTATGTTTGAATATTGAAAGATGTGTTTGATGTACAATATTCATCGAATAAGGATTGAAATCGTATGGTGTGGAAGGTAGAAATGGATATGTCGATGGTGGATCTGGTAAGGTTTGTTCAAAGATATACGGGAGTTGAGACTAAATTGGTTGCGAGATTTTGTAATATTGGGAAGTAGGGTCATATTAGAATGGCTAATATTGTTGAGGTACATAAAGCATGGTAGATGAATAAGGGATGGCATTGGCATAAGGTGATAGGGATAGAGTAGGACCCTCTGGTTGACATGATTGAGAACCAAAGTTATAGTGAAAGTATTCATAGATGGGGCTATAAGGATATAAGCACGAGATATCGAGCATGTTATATGTTTGAGGAGTGGCGGTAATTGATGTGATAGGAATTGGGGTTGTAGTTATGATTTATGTGGGAATAGGATAAGTGTTGGATTGTCTTGATTGTATGCAAGATAAGGAGTGGATGGATAAGGATATAAGGAGGCTTGGTGTGTCAAATATGGAGGAGATGTTTGATAGGATGTTTGAGGTTGGATTGAAATATTTGATTGTTCAGGCATACAAGGAGTGTGAATGTTAGTGGATTGGGGTAATTGAATGGTCATTCCATTGGTAAAACTGATGGAAGTGGGGATAGTGTTTACAGGAGAAAATTTAGGTGGAATTAAATCCTCTAATTAAGTAGGTTGATAGGTTTGAGAGATTTTAGGGTGTCTATAAAGTAGAAATTCATATATGGGGTTAGGCGGAGGCTCGGAGGTAGAGGTGCTTGAGGTATGGTATCGATTGAAAATGGGTTATATTTGTTTGGTGTGGTTAGTGAGAACAAATTTGTTGGTGGTGGGTTAGGAAAGGGCTCTCTGAAAATGTCAGGGAGTGGTGAAGATTGTATTGGTTGAGGGGGTGTATGATATTGGGAAGGAGAAACATGATAAGATGGTTGGGATTGGATGGGAAGATCTGATGTATGAGGAACAGAAATGTCAATAGGATGGACATGCATGGTGATGTCGACAAAACAGGGACATTCCAAGGAGGTGGGATAGAATATATTGGTCGGTGTGACCTATGGAGTAAGAATTCATGGATGGGGCTAAAATTATACAAGGATGAGATATCGATCGTGGTAGATATTTTTGCATTACCGTTTGGGGTGAATTTTTTCCCATTTTAAATCAATTAAATCAAGAAAACAATTTTTTTATGTTTTTCGTTTAACAAAGTATGAAAAATAAAAGGGGAAATGGACAATGAGGTACCTAGGAGAAGGCAATCTATGTTTGGTTTCAGGTATATTTTGGCTTAGGAAGTCTTAGGCATATTTTTGTTGGGTAATCAAATCCCAATCAGTCTACTAGGTAAGGAAATGTTTTGATATGTCAATTGATTTTTGATTTTTAATGTTGTGTGTGATAAGATGTGATATGCAATAAGTTAAACCCCTACTTAAACTATATGAGCAAGCAAGATGAAAAAATAATGTTCCTTTTAAACCCAAAATGAAGCGTGATATTCGATGAGGACATAAACATGAAGGGGAAAGTATGATGGAAAAATGAGCAAATAGGGAAAAGGCAAGGAATACCTGGATATAGATTTTATTTTTTATCTACACTTTTGAGTGATGGGCGATCCAGGCCATGAACCCAACACGAGAAAGCAATAAAGAAAAGCCTCACGTTGTAGTGTTAGTGGAAGACAGAAAAAGCAAAGACAAAAGCAATAAATGTAAGAGATCACCTAAAGGGTGGTCCCACCGAGCATGTCGAAATGTTGACATATTTTCTCATTTGTAATAAAATTAATGAGCTAGCTACTAAATAAAGTAGACAACTCGAAAAATTTGGAGGGTTTATGTTACCTCAAATGCGATGTGATAGATATGGGTGCTAAAGTGATTAATCTGCGTTGTTATAAACTCGATGAACCTACAATTCAAATACACTAAAGAAATTTGATTAGATAAAATATGCAGGGGTTTCCCGAACAAGAAGATCCAAGAAGCATTAACTTCCTTGGTGGATGTCAATCCCCATGTTTGATAAGATAATATAAAATTAATAACAATAAGTTGGATAGTATGTAAAATTTGAGGCACACAAAAATTGAAATATGTAGAAATGTAAGGCACATACAAATCTAATCTAAGAGCTCGTTAGATTGAAATAATAGTAAATTAAATATTACCTGGTCTAGATTGATGGTGACCCAGGTCGTACAAATCAGTTATGATAACCTAGAAGGTTGGATCTAGGTTATAAGTTGAATATGTAGACCTGCAAGGGTATGAGATAAAAAGGAAGGCGACAGATACTGTTGATGTTGTGAGTCACCTAAAGAAGAGAACCAGATGTAAAATTATCTATAAATTAGTAGAAAATAGTAATAGGGATGGAAAATTGGGATTCATGACCCTATTCGACGATGACTAGGGTGAAGTGATGATGACCGGGGTGAAGTGACAAAGTGGACCGATATGCAAATAAGTTGGTTTGAGATGACAAACAAGTAGGATGTTGGCTCTAAAATACCTTGAAATAGAGACAGAGCACATGGACAAAGCTAAAGAAATATCTTGATATGGAAAACACAATTACAGAGAGAGACGATTTGATGGCAACTCAAGTTGGGTGATGGCGACCATAGTAGGATAAAGCAAGGTTGAAGGTAGATTGGTTGAAAAGGAAACCTACGAGATAGAAATACAAATATAATAGCCTAACAATGGAATCCCGAGTATTGTTGGACCTGCAATGTTATATTTAACAAGCTAATAGAAGAAATAAGAAAAGATAACATAAAAAACAATGTAAACCTCCTGATGTTATGTAGATGATCAAGAAAAGATTCAAAGGGCTACAATAAGGATTGTTGAAGTGCTCGATTTGAAGAAGGATTCGCAAAGCAAAATGAGATCGAAAGAAGTCGCGCCTCTGTGTTTTTTTATTGTGTGTTCTTCTTAGCCATGGTTTGGGAAGAGAATGAGCTTGGCTTTATAGTGTCGGCACTGACCAGGCTGAGCCACCGCCAACTATGGGGAAAGTTTCTCAAAGGGAGGAGATTTTGTGATTTGGAATGGGATTTGGTATATTTAAGGGTTGGAAAGGCTTCTTTAAAGAAAACAAGCGTAAAGGGATATGATAAGGATGAGTTGGGGAATAAATATATGTTAGGAAAAGCATAGAAAAGCATGGGGATATATATTTAGAATTAAAGCATCCTAAATAGAAGGTTGGTTAGGGCATGTGGATGTGGACATTAATTAATTAATTAAAGGGAAATAATTAATTAATGTGAATTAATAAATATTAAATGATTAATTAATTAATTAATGTTGATTGATGAGGATTGGATAATGATTTAATTAAATAAGGGGATGAATTAAATAAATATGTGCACGCAGGTGATTAAGGATGTAGATACTTTCGAATTTAGGTGTCTACACAAACTCAAAATAAGACATCAAACTAGTGGAGCTACCCATAGAACCATGGCCAATATTTTTTATGATAGAACCGAGCCATATGGGTCGAGTTGTGCATGAAAAGGAGCTTCTAATGACGATCCTTGTAAATGACAAAGCCTATATTTTTAGGTAAATACAACACAAAACTTGTCCAAACACTAAAATACCTAAGAAAACTTTCCCATAATGCAATATAGAGTTCCAAAATATTCATGGCCGCATAAGAAAAATTGTGAAGGTTTCCCCCTCCTTCCGTAAACCTCTACAAAGTGTAAAAATGTGAAATAAATGACTTTAGGGTTTTATCCCTAAGTCAAAGGGATTAACATGGTTTTATTTTTCCTTGGTTGAGTTTTAATCATGTAAAGCTTCACAATGGGATGATTTTTTCAATTTTTAATCCTTTTAATAATGTTGTATGGTGGGGAGGAATAAACCATAGTCCAGGTCATAAATCATAAGTAAGTCATAAGCATGCACATGTTTTCCAAAGTTGAAATAATTCCAAAAATAGTCTTTGGTAAATGAGACAAGGTAATTTTTACCTTTAAAAATGCAAAGAAAAGGTACTTTAAAACCTACTAAAGTGACCGTACACATAGATTTTCCTTGCAAGGATAATATTGACTAATCATGCATGTAGTAAAAAAAAAAAAAAAAGATAAGCCAAAAATAGACTTTTTGAAGATAATATAAGCTAATTTTTACCTTAATATTCCCAAATTACCTTAATCCCTCCAAATAGTTAATACAAGAGCCTTATTCCATGCAAAAGGTTGGTTTGACTAAGGATGAGTTGAGATCTTGGAGGCTATTTTTAGCCTTCTCGTTATTGAAATTGTAAAATTGTGCATGTAAGGCTTAAATTGGAGTTATCTCCAATTGAATAACTAGGCTAATTTTAGAAGAAGCTATTTTTGGAGAGTTTGGGGATGATTTTTAATTTATATTGTGCTTTTGCATAGGTTTAGGGGATCATTATTTTGGTCATATATTTATACCATGCCATTTTTGTATTATATCACCTATTTGATGAATAAAGAATGATTTTCTCTGCTTGCATCTTTTTGAAGTGTTTCACAAGAGTGTCTTGGTATGTTTCAATGAATATTTCTCTCTTTTACATGAATAGTGTATTGGTATGTTTCAATGAATATTTATTTCTTTATTTTGGTCATGTGTTTATACCATGCCATTTTTGTATTATATCACCTATTTGATGAATAAAGAATGATTTCCTCTGTTTGCATCTTTTTGAAGTGTTTCATAGTAGTGTATTGGTATGTTTCAATGAATATTTCTTTCTTTTACATGCTTGTTAGTTGTTACAACACATTCTTTAAGTTATTGTGAAGCTTTTAATGTCATATTAAGTGCAGATTTAGTATATTAATTGGCTTAGAAATGGAAATACACTCTCTCATGCTTGATTGAGAGCTTGTGCATGCCTTTGTGAGTGTCAAAGTTAAAAAAACACATTTGAAGTGAACCTTCTAGTACACCATTCAATTATTGTGCCTTGTGTAAATTTGAGTTCCCAAAATGTTGGTGTATCACCATATTTTCCCACTTTCATTCATTTTGTTTTTTTTTCTATCCCAGAACCCCACCAAAATAGTATCTTTAGATGATCCATCAAGAGAACCATCCTAGTCTATAGGTTATCCTCAATCTAAGGCACCCAAAACTCGGAGGATATCCCATCAGATCGCTTAAGTCACGATGAGATATCTTTTCTAACAAAAAGGTGCACTTCAAACCGATAACAAGTATCTAACTTGGAAAGCATGGTATCTTGACTTGAAACAAGTTGTATGGGATTTATATGTGTCATACTTTTGGTGAAACTAGATAAGTAAGTTGTATAAGATAATTGAAATAACTAATGACAATAAGTATAATGATGAACTTGGATTTTAGAAAAAATAACATGTGTTATGTCCATTTAAGTTGTATGGTCAATGATCTATACCACCAAGTATCACTCCACTATCAATGGTACCTAATGGTATGGAATTGATGCATAAAGTGAAATTTCTTTGATTATTTTTATTAGGTGTTAGAACTTACAATGTTTAATAATAGCAAATGGATTTTTTCATGTTGGAACATGTATCTTGAAACATGAATTTCCTTCTCGTAATGAGTGTAATGTGACTTATGTGACCTTAATTTCTAGAAAAACAAGTAGAATGCCTAGCATAATCATAAAATAGATGAAATTAAATGGATTTTTTCCTTGGTGATGTCACCTTTTAATGAGATGGTAGATTTTCAACTTGAGACACGACCAAATGCTTCAGTGCACGTAAATGTTGTTTTATAAATAATGATTATAAAAATATTTTTATAAAAGAGAGAATGTTGGTGTTATGGTTTTTGTTTGAGCATAGAAGCATGATGGTGTGAACCTTAGAGACAATCAAATCTAAATTTGTGTTTATTTTTATAACAATTATTATAGTAACAAAAAAATACCATCGTTTTAGTGTTGATTTTGGGATGTGAAACCATGGGCATTATAACTTTGTTATCCATCCACCTTCTCTCCATAGTGGAGAACACAATATCTTGCTAACTACCTCATATTCAACACTCTACTAGCTCTCTTCCATCTCACTTATAGGAAATTATCCTACTCTAATACCACCTAGTGCATGAGGTGGAAGATCAGTGGTGACTGACTTCATTTGTAGAGTTCACAAAGTGGAGAGAAACATAAACATTTCTTCTATTTCTCAAGCCTTTATGGACTCTACATGCACTTACTACTTGTAGAGATATCGACTCTCTCATCAAGATTTTTAGACTTTGGTGATTCATTTAAGGACACAACCTAGAATGGTTTCCTTACTTAACTCATTTCTAATGACCTATTATGACTTAGAAACTCTTATGCATGATTATTGTGTTGTCTCATTCACATTAAACACCCTCTATCCACTCCTCTATTGCCTTCAACTTGATCACATATAACCCCAAAATGGTGAACTCGACCTCTATTTTATATCCATATATTCCTTTTTCTCTCTCCTCGTTTGAATGTATCCTTTAAATGGGTTGGTATCTTCTAGACACTTCCTAATCTTGCCACTCATATTCAAATTTGAAATAATATCATTTAATTCTTTGAGCTATCTCCATCTAAATTTTACCTACTTATACCACATCATTATATTGGTTGGTATCAAATAACAATTGAGTCCATATAATCCTCCTTATTGGACACCTTTTGATTCTTTTTCACTTTTCCTCCAACTACTAACTATTTCATGCAATCCTTTATCATGTAGTCCTTTGCCACACCTTTTTCTTTTTCTTTGCACTCAAATACTTTATAATACTTCACCTCATCCTTTCACGCACTTCCTATGGTATTTATCCACAAAATTTGTGCTCCTCCTTCACAATACAAGATATTGTGGCCCTTCTTTTCATTCTCTTGTGCTTTCTACGCACTCTCTTCCATTGTGCATTATTTCTTTGTAAATATTTGCACACATTTAATCAACTAGGTTGGAACAAAATCCTACTACACTACCAAGACTCCTACCTAAAATCATTACATATTATTCTTATGCACCTAGTCTATAAAATTTTGCATGCCTTTCTCTACTATGTGCTTCACTATAACTCTCGTGTGCTATTGCATACCCTCTTCTACTTGCACACTCCCTACACTATGTTATTTTTTTGTATCCATTTTGTAAATTCCTTACATATTTCAACATAATCACTACTTGACTTTTCATGTCTCCCCTCTCCATTCCACATGCTCTTTGTCCTCATGCGCATCCACACTTAAACAAAAATTTGTACGATTTCTCATGACCTTTGATTTTCCCGCATCATTAACTACACCCTTTAATTTAAATTGAGTGAGAATAACTCTAGTTAAAAAGTGCTTCAAGTCACCTAAACATTACATCAACAAACTTATATAAATTTCTCCATTAATGTATACTTTATAAATAAAATTGTATAAAAGGGGCATTGCATTTTGATATTTACAATTCTATTAATACTTTACATGATTTGTACTTGTGTTGGGTTAGGAATGAAATCATTTACGTTATTGTATAGAGAAACCCAATATTCTAGAGATCTTGATTATCAGGGATTGGAATAGTTAGGCTTGGTAATTATTTTACACAAAATAGTATGTGAAATTAAATTTGATGAAATATGTCATTATAGAGTTATCATGATGTTTAACTAACTTGAAAGTAAATATTAATTACACATCATGTGAAATATTAGGATGCCCATTTTTTCAATATTGGATATGTCTAATAGTGAGCCACATTCAATTCCTTTTTTATGTCATTAACTATAATATTATAGTTATTAATAACTTTGAGTCCTAAAATAAATTGATATAATATCTATAATCAATATTTTGTGTGTGTGTGTGTGTAAGAAAATTATAATGTGTAATTAGGACCATGTGTTCATATAAAATTTATATTTGTATGGAAAGATAATAACCCAAGAAATAATATCCTCTTACATTATTATAAACTTGACTTTAAGACATTTAATAAAAGAAATACCATACTCTACATCTATCCTATAAATATAGTGAGATTGCAAGATGAATCATACACATTGAGTTTTTAGTTTGAATACTCATGATATTAATAAAATTACATATTTAATTACTTAGATCTCGTTGTTATTCATGTTTGAAGGTTTACATTTTGATTTTGATATACATGTGTATAAAATATAAATGGAAACATTATGTTCATGTATTATCTATTAAAATTTAATTTCTCAATGAATGTACCTTGTGATTTCACTTATTTTTAAACACAATTGAAAGGGAATTTATGCACTCTACTCCAACGTATATTGTGTTATTTTTTGTCTCGTGTAATGAAATAAAGTTTTGATCTATTGGAAAAATATTAAGACTATTTGGCATTCTACTGGACTCATTGTTGTTATAAACACGGGCACACGACTATTTTTAACTAATACATTTATGAAGCTTCAAAAAACCACCTATTATATTTATAGTTATTGTAGACACTAAAGCACGCACTTGGGTACATTTCTAGGTCCTAATCACATACTACTATTCATATGATTTCTAAGCGAGAAAACTAGTAATTGACATCTATCTTTGGGCTCTTTTATGTCTTTTTTGCTTCCTCTCTGGTATTGCACACCCTACAGCCCAGTCTGATCTTCATTGCTTTATCTTTATTAACTTTGTACACCAGTGCCCATCCAGGATATTAATACCCTTATCCCCTCAGGGCGCCCCCGACCTCTTTGTATCTTAATCACCTCCTTTGGGCCTCTTTCATCTTTTGGGAATCTTGTTTTCTTATGGGGTTGGCCTTTTATTTATCAATTATAAAATTCAAACAATGGAATCATATAAATGTAAATCTATGTGATCATAATAAGGGACAAAGCTCTAAGCATCTACTATCATCACTTAAGGTTGCATCCAAAGGCATTCTAAGAGCATAAGCCATCCATATATTAATCACTCAAGGGATAAGGGACTATACTTTCTGCATACATGCATAGGAGGGGAATTTCATTTTTCCATTCATATTTATATATATCTACATTGCTACATCTAGCTATTGTTCACTATCAAGTGCATTTTGCACAAGAGCTTCTTAGGGCGCAATTCTACACACACGTACAGAACTACATGGAGTATGAGATGTATTGTAGATATTGGTTATAAGTTCACTCACAGGGTGGCCATTGCGGTTATTTTGACTCCCCATTTGCATCAAAAAAATTTAGGATTTAATGTGTTTCGGGGTATTACAAGAGATCATTTGTTTTATAGGTTACATGAGAATTTCAGTAGACATAGTGTGACATATAGGAAATCAACATTGAAGGTTAGGGACCACCTTGCAACACCAAAAATCATATTTCATTCATTTACGCAATCGCAGCACCTAGTTCCCTAGCCCCTTCCTGCACACCTTGGTCCACCTTATTCTCGTAGTTGTATACTTTCCTAAGCATTATTATGACATTTTTCCCTCCTATTTCATCAATTTTACATCCCATCATAATTTGGGATCAAGTGTGAAATCAGCTAAGTCTCTTATTCCCTCTCTTGCACTTAGGGTTTAAATTTCTATTTTTTATTGCTTGCATCAAATCTATGCTTTAGCGTTATTATCATATGTGAATCTGAAATATCCTAAGGGTTTAATAATTTCTATATTTGTTAAATTGATCAACTTTCCATCTACTCAATTCTATCCTCCTTATTGGATTTCACAATATCAAGGTCATCCATATTGCAATTACCATCAAATCAATGGACATAATGACAATGATTGATATGCTCTATACCAAAAAATTGGCCATCTTAAGCGTTATGGTATTATCTCATTTGCTACACAAAATAATGTTACATGTTCATCTTCAATTTCTACATCTCATTGGGTTCCTAAATATAATTTAACTATGTTTAATGAGCATCATACTATCACTTACAATATTCCTTCTATGGTCACTCAAGTGTTGCCTATGTGATCCACTCAAACTAAGTAAACACCTCTCAAAATCAGTCGACTCCTCTCAAGTCATCTATGGCATTACCAATTCAAACTAAGAAATCATCTTTCAAGGTCATTCCTCCATCACCTCATCCTAATAAGTATTCTACAGCGTTATGCAATAATCCACCACTTCATTAGGCAATCATTTTTTCAAAGAAACTATTCCTTATACTGATGGTCAAGACACATTTCAAACTCCACCACCATGGCATGATCCCATTTTTTCTTCTATATACAATTATGTTGGTCTCTCTCTCTCTCTCTCTCTCTCTCTCTCTCTCTCTCTCTCTCTCTCTCTCTCTCTCTCTCTCTCTCTCTCTCTCTCTCTCTCTCTCTCTCTCTCTCTCTCTCTCTCTCTCTCTCTCTCTCTCTCTCTCTCTCTCTCTCTCTCTCTCTCTCTCTCTCTCTCTCTCTCTCTCTCTCTCTCTCTCTCTCTCTCTCTCTCTCTCTCTCTCTCTCTCTCTCTCTCTCTCTCTCTCTCTCTCTCTCTCTCTCTCTCTCTCTCTCTCTCTCTCTCTCTCTCTCTCTCTCTCTCTCTCTCTCTCTCTCTCTCTCTCTCTCTCTCTCTCTCTCTCTCTCTCTCTCTCTCTCTCTCTCTCTCTCTCTCTCTCTCTCTCTCTCTCTCTCTCTCTCTCTCTCTCTTATCATGACATAGATAATGCTCTCCCATAATGACATGGTACCTCTCATGTCCCCACATAACTCTCCACCATCAACACACTTGGGGGCATCTCACTTCTTTCCCCCTTCCTATAATTTTTAGGTATATCTCATTTTTACCATTTTGCTTTGTTTTTCACATCTATTATTTATCACTCATCGTACACACATTTGATATACAAAACTTGTATCATCATTACCCTATGATGCATGCTTGTGCTACATTTCACACTTGACTATTGATGGCATACTACATACATGAACCTCACACATTGCACATTTCCCACTCTGCATTTTATGATACATCCATCTAGTAATGTATTCTCACATGTCACACTACCCTATGATGCACTCGAGCTCCAAGGTTCATACTTGACTATTGATGGTCTCAATCTAAAATGAACCTCACCTCTTCTACACTTTATGCTTTATGCTTCATGATCTATCTTTCTAGTGCACATTATCAAACCATTTCCCGATGATGCACTATTTTTCTATGGTTCATTCTTGATTGTTAAGGGGTATTTTATAAATAAACTTCATCTCGTTCTCATTTACATTCATTCGGAGGGTGCGTTGTTCCTATCACATTCACATTGTATATCATTCCACCTCACTCATTCATAGCATATTGCATATCTTAGTTACACATACTCTTGCTTGCTTATACTAGTTACATGTACACTTTGTTTCACATGTTAGATAGATACTTCGTATGTCATTATCTTTATCATATACACATGCGCATTCACTTGTTCTCTATTTTTGAATGCATACTTTACATAGATCGTTACACACAACATGGATTCTTGGCATTATACCTCTTACTAGTCCCACCGAGGCTCCTAGGGGCATCTACATTTCTACTCTTACATTTTACGGGTGTTATTGTTCCATTTTATACCACTTCCTATTCTTACTAGCACACTACTCTATCGATATATACACAACTTGACATAATTTTTATCTTTCTAACATGCTAATGGGTGCTTCATGTGCAGCATTTTATTTGCATGAACTATTTTCCACCATGGTTTTCTGATACTTTACTTGATATTGTTTTCCAGCTTTTTCCAATGTATGCCATTGTTTACATGATTTTTCCTATTTCTTGTTTGTTCATTGTTTATATGATTTTGGCCATTTCAACCCTAATTGTCTTTTGATAGCTATGTAAAAACAAATCACAAAACACATATATTTTTCATCTTTTATTCCTTCCGTAAATCAAATTTGAAGTCGTCAATGCCCTTCAACCATCTTTTCGCTCTTCATAGAAGGGTGATTAAAAATTTACACTTCAAAAAAATTGAAATTTAAAATGACACTTCAATACTAAAAACTAGTATGCATGAAAGTATCATCCTCTTAAGGCCCCAAATATATGCTACCACATGTCAAGAAAAGATGTGGCCTCATGCTAGTACTCCTTGAGGGAATAGTTTATGTACCTCCACGAGCATCTAGATCAGAAATCTCCCTCGTATTTCAAGCAAGGGTATCAAATAGCCCCCTAAAGCACATGGAGTGTGTCAATCTCTACTATATCCTTCAAAGGCTAGAGAGGGATAGTCTAAGGATGAGGGAGATTCTATGTGGGGACTCTACCTTACTGAATAGGTGCACGTTGTGCACCTATTCGATCCTGTGCGAGATCCTTTTCCTTAGCGCTGAAATCCGAAAATCAAAATAGTTCAGGATCTCGTTGGGGATAAATTCGTAAGAGAGTTTCCTCAAAAATTATAGTGGTACCTCGTTTTTATTGCAAGGTGGAAAATCAAACACAATCCACCATCAATCCCAAAAATTATTTTTAATTAGAATTTTATTGCACCAATGGATGGGAAACCGTTTACATGACAAATAACAGGCAAATTGGCTCGGGGGTCCATGAATAAGGCACATATGAGGTATTTTGTAATTTTTTACTTTTTTACATCCACATATGACAATTTGTTGGAATCATAAACCCAACAATGATCTTTATAAGATGGTCGACGATCAATTTGACCCTTTGTTGTGTCAACTTGAGCCACTAATGCCTCAATGTGTTTGTGAGAGGTGTGCGGGGGGGTTTTAGAATGTGAATCCCTCATTTTTATTAATTCCTCAATTTTCTTGACTACCCAAGGGATGTTTAGAAAATGAAGGAGGTCTAGGAGGGATCACAAGAATTGCAAGATTCGGTTGTGATTGATTGCGTTGACGTGGAGCTATAACAATAAAAAAATATGTATTCAATTAAAATTATACTCTATAATTACCAAATTTCAATGCAATTTCAAGAAAATAATTGTTCCTACCTCTTCTCTGTGGTGCCATCATCAATTCCGATCTTTGCGGTGATTCTCAAATGATCGTTTGAGCAAGATCCAACTGAAAAATGAAACGCGAGGGCATGGTTTTGTTGTAAAACTCATGTTTGGGGGGAATTAAAATGTTTAGAGATCATTGTTTATATATATATATATATATATATATATATATATATATATAACTTAACATAACGCATACACGTTATAGGTTTGTGAATTATAGAACCAAGGAAAATATAATGTGATCGTGTTATTATAGAACGCGTATGCATTTCATTTGTTTTCATGTTTTTGTCCACTTTTTGGCCCCCCAACTTGGTGCACTTACCCCTTCCATATGCACTTAACACTTCAATTGAAATTGAAACACGCTTATAGTGCATGATCAAAATATTTATACACATTGTCAATACTCCTCTTGATGCAAGAGATAACAAGGTTTCACTTTAGGATTTTCATTCACCATTTTACACGTTTGGAGATACCTTGCACTATCAGTCTAAGAAATATCTATTTATGTATTCAACTCAAGCCTTTCACCCATTGTAGCTTCCTTCACCTTTTCGTAGAGATCAAATACACTTGCAAGATAGTTACAAAAACTAATCATTCAACAGAGTTCACTTGAAGTCTTTCATTCCACCTTCTCGCATAATTGAATAAAGACATATACCACTATAGAATACATAACTCATTACCTTTCATGTAATGATATGTGTTCAATCAATAATAATTATTTTTCAACACTCATACATTGCCTTTAGAATGTGGTTCAACAAGGAAGAGATGTTTATTTTCAATACTTGTTGTGAAATACAATAAAGTGACTATTTTTATGTCAAACATAATCAAAATCCAAATGATAAACTATTCTCCTTGCATACTTGATGAATTCACTCCAAACAATAGGTGCATAAAAGGTCCACAAATCTTTCTACAAAATCAATCAAATTTTGGTTAGAGTATTTGAGAGAATCAAACAAAAGTCTTCTTTGAAACCCTAGAGACAAGGTTTGTTCAACTGTGACCCCGAGAGCTTGTAACAATTGATTTATTATTCAAATTTTAATAGAGATCAAAAAAATTAGATGTTGTAGATAGATGATGGCCTTCTCCATCTTTTTCAAACACTATTCAATTCAAAGACAAGTTGTAACTACTCCCAACGAACAAAAAATTAGTGCACAATTTAATGTCGATATAACAATGGTATTCATAAGGTTATCTTGACTTTTGTGATTAGGAGAACCTTATAAATTATTTTTGGGAAGTCTTAAACACCGTAAGATCCTTCTCATTTCTCAAAGCATATAATTTCTTCAACCTTTCACATCCCAACCAACCAAACTTGCAATAATACAAAGACATGTAATTTGTATTATGTCCAACATTTTTCTTTACTATATCCATTTTAGTCTTCTATCAAGCACCAACATCTTTGAGAAGATTACAATCAAGGGAAGATCACATCATACCTTTCGCAATCAGTAGTAGGCATATGAGATAAGACAACTTCGTCTTCCTTAAAGATGGCATTCCATGAATTTACATAAAAATTAGAGCATGGACAAGGAGGAAAGCCTTGCTTCACACTTTTATCCGATGTCAACAAGATCGATTCTAATTCACATGTGATTAAAGGAGAGTAGCACCTTATTTTGTAAGCCAAGTGCTTCAATCAATGACACTTTTAAGATCGGGTCATCTCACAAAGGCATATCTAGAAGGAACCAAACTTGTACTAATTTTAACTTTCATAAATAGCTTGACAACACAAGGTATATGAAAACACCATTAATAGAAAACAAAGAAATTTGAATATGTTTAATCAATTGATTTGAGGAAAAACAACCATTTTTTTAGTTTCGGCTTAGAAAGGTACTCGAGAGAGAGAGAGAGAGAGAGAAAACATAACTAGAAAAATGCTCATAACTTAATTCTTATCTGTTTCACCTAAAAATTGTAATATATCAAGCTTAGAATCCTATACAAAAATACTTCTATGATTTATCCAAAGGATGCACTATATTTTTTCTTGAGTGTTAAGAAGCTAGACACCTTATTATGTAATTTCCAAAAAGCTTGTTTTAGAAAAACTAGCACAACTTTCACATACGCTCCCAGAACTTAATGAAATTTTTCCTGGAGTACCAAAACTCACCCTAATATATGATCCATAATCCTATTTTTCATAAATATTCATGTAATCTTATATGGACCATCTCATTTACCTCATCCTACACTATTGGTTCTCTAAGCCACTTTCTGTACACATTTGAATTTTGACTTCATGAGCTAAATTAAGCCTAGTTTTTACTCACACATGTTGTAGATATTGTTCTAGGTTGCACCCATGCTCACAAGACCATACCATGACCTATACCAACTTCTCACACCTCATCAAGCACCAGAAACAAGCGTGAATGGGCCAACATCAAGTGTAACTTTCACCGGATGACCAGATACACCCCGTGAAACATTTTTCCCTTGCTTGTAGAAACATTGTTGACCTATAGATCATCTAAAACTAGAAATCCAACTTGTAATGTATCTCCAAGTGATCAAAACTTACTTTCCCTTTTTGGTTTGAGTGGATTCTCAGCCTAGAATGACTTGACTTGACTCAAACATTTCATGATTGGACCATGTGGACATGTTACAGACTCATTGACATCTCTCACTCACCTCATGGACCTTGTTTTACCTTCATACCACCTTTGAGAGACACAAGCCACACATATGCACCTTTGGAGACCCCTAGATCACCTAGCCAACATACCTAGATCACCTAGACCATAGTAACATCAATGAAAACACAAGTGACACACACTTCCAATAGATAAAATAATGATGAGTATCGACTAGCATAATAAGTCAAATGTACATGTGAGTATAAGAAAGCAATAGTATATGCAACCAAGATATGCAAATGATGTATGAGTGATGTGATGGTATATAAGATGTGAATGTGATAGGAGCATCATTCCCCCTAGAGAATGTGTTTATATGAGATGAGGTTCATTTATAAAATACCCCTCGACAGTCAAGAATGAACCATAGAACAAGACTACATCATTAGGAAATGGTTTGAGAGTGCGTGCTAGAAATATAGATTGGGAAGTACAGAGCTGAAATGTAGAATGAGGTGAGGTTCATTTCAGATTTAGACCCTTAGTAGTTGAGTATGAACCATGGAACTAGATTATGTCATAGGGTAGTGACAATACAAGTTGTGTAAGAGTGATGCTTAGAAATAAGAAGTGTGAGGCACTTCGGGCAATAAGAGACGCTTGATAATGTTAGAGGGATGAATAAACATGATGCCCCCCAAGTGTGTGATATGAAGAAGAATCAAATAACATCGTCTAATAGATCATCATTATCATGGTTGAAGCCAAATGGAGAAGTGTCAGAGACCTGTAAGAAATAATATGGGAATGATCATATAAAGAGCCATTGTGGCATAAATTGTACATGCCCATTACATATTCTTCATCAGTGAAAGGTGGTATTGGACAACCATGTGCATACCAATGAGTAATATTTTGTGTATAATCGAGAAATGAATCATTGCAAATAGAAACTTGGAAAAAGGAATGGGAAATGTGATATCAATATGATTAGGATCCAAAGTGCTACCAATGTAGTCAAGCCAAGAATGCCCAAGTGTGAGTGGAGAAATGCGAGAAGTGCATGCAAGAAAGACTGATAGATGGAAGATGTGGAGGCCATAAGCAGCAATGATGCAAACATATATGTGATAGAGGTGAGGAGAATGAGGTGAGGGGAGGAGATCATCTAATGTGAATCCTAGCCAAGCCAAGCCATCGTGTGTGCAAATAGTATCGAGTAAGTAGAATCAAATGAAATATGATGCCAATAAGAGTTATTTATGAAAAGAGTGCATGTGAAAGGAGGAATTACATATGGGAAGATGAAGAAGGTGGTATTCAACGTCCTACTTATGGAGAGACCCCAAAAAGTACCATAGCATTAGTATAAGGAGGGGGTTTTTTGAATTGATATTCACCAAGGTCAATAGCAATGAAAGTATCATTGACGTAGGACTCAACTATCTCAATAGGTGTAAAGTTAAGATTGTGTAATGTGTCATCGTAAGCTCGATGGTATTAACCTCGTCATTAAAATCATTAGTGTTGGCATTTTCATGTTGGATAGCAATATCAAGGATACTGGTAGGAGTGGAGCCAGATGTAGAAGTGAGAGGACTTTTGGCGGCAAAGTGAGTGGTGGTAGTGATGGGAATAGACAAAGTGGGTGAAATGATATAAGTAGTATGAGTGGGAATGGAAGGTATGATTGCAAAGGTGGAAGAAGATTGTGGAGCACTACATTGAACAACATCATATGTACCAATATTGCAATATGGAATAGGCTGTGATGGAGGAATAGAAATAGCGATAATGGTGGTCTATGTGTGATGAACTTGAATAGATCGGGGTTAGCAACAATGGTATATCATAGACATCGTGTAAGAATTTAATGCACCAATGAATTGTAGAAGGGACAATATGCATTGTGTGAAGCCATGGTCTACCCAAAGAAGACATTAAACTGCAATGAGGCATCATTGATGAAGAACGCCATAGAACAATATTAGGCCCAACTCGTATAGGTAATGTGATAGTAGTCGGGCGTGTGTGAATAGTGGAATCATAGCCACGAGATGAGAGTGGATTTTTAGTAATTAGATTATCGTAATGCTGATTTTCTTGAGGAGAGAGTGAGCGCATAGATTTATAGTAGATTCGTTATCAATGAGGACACGCTGACACAAATGGCACCAATAATAGTGGTGATAAGCAAAGGTGTAAATGGATTGTCAATAGCAGATGGAGGTATGTTCTCATCACTAAATGATATAGCGTGTGGAAAATTTTTGAGAGAGTGAATAAGATGTGTTAAGGCCACCGGCGACTTATTGCTTTCAATGTGAATAGAACAAATGGAAGCCTCTAATGTATGGATAACAAAGGAAAACAAAGGTCTTAATCACGCCAAACACATTTGTTGTTCAACTACCAAACTATTCTCAATTATTTTCTTAATATTGTAAAACATATACCCACTAAAGACCCTCTTATGATTATAATTGATTTAAACATTGATCCCATAATTTAAAAAACAAGTGAAAGTTGCAAGCACATCATTGAGCCATGTGTCGTCACATTACTTCTAAAATTAGATCTACGTGTCCGCATCCTAGAGCTCATAAATTGAGTTATTGTCATTGGACCACTGTCTCGTAGCATGAGCACATAAATTGGTCATCCCCCTTACCGAACGTGACAGTTCATAAACTTGACTACATTATATTGTGACACGTAAAGACTACATAACTCACCTAAATGGCAATTGTGAAATGAGAGTTCAATCGTAATTAACTACATGTATACTCTATATGTTCTCCTCCACATTGTCATGCATGTGTTTTCCTATATAAAGTCTATATAAGTGCATCTTCTAACATATGTAGAACTAAAGAACATATGGATAACAAAAATGTTAACCGCTACCAAACCCCCTTATTCTTCAACTAACAAACTATTATCAATTATTTTCTTAATGTTGTGAAACACATACCCACTAAAGGCACCCTTATGATTATTATTATTTAAACATTAATCCCATAATTTGAAAAACAAGCAACATTACACTAACATTTATTCTTCATCAAAAACTATTATGTAATAGTTATGGAAAAACATATCTCAAAACACATTTTTAGTTTTTTATTCCTTCCCACCTAAAAAAATGGTTGGAAAAACAAAAATTACACTCAAAAACAACCATTGAAAAATAAGAATTCCAACATAATAACGAGTGAGATTCATCGAGTATTAGCCTATCGACCAACTTAACACCAGAAACATCGGCCGCAGACTTGGACTCCTTACAAAAACACTCGGAGACAGCTCATTTTTATCCTTTTTGGCACATACTTCAAAGCATTTACTGACCACATAGTAGAAACCACAAGTCAACGAAACATATCTCTTGAATATCCAAAGACATAATCCAAACGGATAAGACTTAACCAATTCTAAACACAACTAAATTAGCAAGATTTGGTGTACGTGTACGTGTACGTGCATGCAACGACGGAGGACAGTGTACATACGCAAATACGTTTTGTCACATCGACGCGTCAGAGTCGCTCCGAGGACGTGGGAGATGATTGTGAACGTCGATCGCTGTTATCAAACGCCACCTTGTCGTAAATTTAGCGTACTTATTAGTTGTTCTAACGGTGTTTTTGCCAAATTGTTAAGGATATGGGATCGTAACTATGAGAGAATCGAGGGGACCGCGGGAGGCATGCATGATGTGGCAGATGACTGTAATGACATTGGAAAATCCTGAAACGCCACTGTTATTGGCTACATAAGGAGGAGAGTGGGTTTCATTGTTGTATGCATTTTCAAATTCTTGTAAATTGAAATGTGGGGAGTTTGGGGTCTAGGAGCTTCTGAACTGAGCAGGTGCGATATAGAGATTGTGTATATACTGAGCGAGTGAGCTTGTCCTGACTCACATTTGGAAGATTTTTCTCAGGCTCAAAAGGAGGAGCTGTTTACATTGCAAGTAAGTCGGGTGTATTGGCTTGGATTTGATGTGTCAGAACTCAGTTTTTGCGGAGGAAACTTGCAGTAATCTTCGATTTGTGTGGTGCTGAGAATAGGCAAATTCTTCTACCTCATCTTAAGATTGTTGTGATATGCAGAGACCCACAAAAGCATGTATATGTTTTATCCCTGTTTCACCCCGTTTGAGAGATTGCTGTAATATGCTGAAACCCACACAAGCATGCATATATTTGAGAAATTGTTTTGATATACAGTAACCCACAAAAGCACTCCAGTGTTTCATCCCTTGTTATGCATAGACCTGCAAAGGATTCTAATCTTTTGTCCCTTATTGTGATATAAGAGACCTACAAAAGCTTTCATATCTTTTGCATCTGATTCATCCTGTTAGAGATATTGTTGTGATATACAGAAACCCTAAAAGGCATGCATGTGATTTAACCCAGTTTCAAACTGTTTGAGAGATTGTTGTGATATGCAGAAACCCAGAGAAACATTCAGCATTGTTAGCCCTTTTTAGTGGATGTTGTGATATACAGAGACCCACAAAAGCATTCATATGTTTTGTCCCTGCTGTGTGTATGTCTCTGTCTGTTTTGAGGACAGTGAAGGCTTGAACTTCATCCTGTTTGAGAGAGTTTTTCCAACTTTAGGTACATTGGGCTGTTTATATGTTCTTCATTTAATATGCCTTTCTTCTGCTTTCCCAGGGTCGCTAACGATCCAGCTTTGGATATAAGTGCTTGATCTTTGTGGTTCCATCTATAGTTGAAAATCACCTTGAACTTAAATTTCTCCATAATTTGATCCTTAAGGCACCCCTGTCTCCCCTCTCTGTCTCTGTCACACACCCATGTTTTTGATATTTTCTAATAATTTCCGCAACCAGTTTTGGCTGGTTTTGATAGTCATGAATCGCACGGATGATATGCATGTCTTGTCGGAAGACATTATTTTATTCATTTAACAAATTGTGTGCTTGTCCTGTTTTGTTTGTCTGGAATTTTATCTGGATGTATGACATGCAAGGTGTTGAACAATTGGTGATGTCAGCAAAGCTCCAAATTGTACTGTTTAATTTCATGGAGTATATTCTTCAAAACTTTTGAGATACATCTGCAAATCCCCTTTTTGGTTCTCGGATTCTTGTGGATATCTATGTGTGTTTGGAATTATTAACTGCCTATGTTATAAAGTCTTGTTGTGTATGACAGTGCAGCATTAAATATTGGCTTTTGGCTTTGATTTTCTCTAATAATAATTCAGATTGATATCGCAGATGGAAGGGGGTCCTGTAAAGGCTGATGCCCAACAATTTAGAACATGTTTTCGCTTGCTCCATAGAAACCCATATATACTGAAGTTAGCTTTCTCAGCAGGCATTGGGGGCCTGCTCTTTGGTTATGATACAGGTAGGAAATCGTGCCCAAAAACATGAATCAAGCTGTTAAGGATTCTGACATCGAACTCGAGAAATTTAGTTATTCAATCCAGGGCCAAAGAATGATGTTTTTTATTTTGTAACTTTCAGGAGTCATATCTGGTGCACTCTTGTACATTCGAGATGACTTCAAATCTGTGGATAGGTCTACAACATTGCAGGTATTTGATACCATTATGTAATTTTTAAACACTTCTATCATAAATTGGTATTTGAGATATTATTCTAAAATTGTCTGGTACAATTATGGATATGAGTACAGGAAATTATTGTCAGTATGGCTATAGCCGGGGCCATTATTGGTGCTGCAGTGGGAGGATGGTGTAATGACCGTTATGGAAGGAGAACAACACTTCTCATTGCAGATGTTGTGTTTTTTCTTGGAGCAATCCTCATGGCTGCTGCACCCATACCTGCAATACTTATTGTGGGTAGGGTATGTGTGGGTTTGGGTATTGGCATGGCGTCATTTACCTCACCACTTTACATTTCAGAGGCCTCCCCCTCAAAAATCAGGGGAGCCCTAGTGAGTACTAATGGTTTCCTCATCACGGGAGGACAGTTTTTATCATATATCATCAATCTGGGACTCAGTAAGGTAACTTACTCATATGGATCTTAAAACCTTTTGCTGGCTTATGTTCCCATATGTGTATGTTTTATGTTTGAATATATCAATAATCTTGTGGGAATGGGAAATTGGAAGAGGAGTGTTCTGATCAGAAACCTTGTATGGATTTTACAGGCACCTGGTACATGGAGATGGATGCTTGGAGTTGCAGGTCTTCCTGCACTTCTACAGTTTTTCTTGATGTTTTATTTACCGGAATCTCCTCGCTGGCTATACAGAAAGGTATGGAATGGCCAGTGCAGAGTGGAAATACCGGAAGAATTCTAAAAATTGCCACAAATTCAATGTTTTGTTTGGTGATATTAATATTGGAACTTTTTACATTATTTAAACAGAATGTTTGGGCCTTCAGAACTATCATCTTTTCTTTGGTGATTTATGAACTGGTAGACTGTTAGAGTTAGAAGCATGGGCTGTTAAAATTGGAAATTTTGACATCCTATACAGTATATCTGGGCTTTCCAATAATCTCATCTTTTCTTTTGTGAGCTATGCACATATGGACAGTTAAATGTTGGAACTTTGTGTTGGTTACAGAAAAGAGAAGCAGAGGCAATTGCCATCTTGAAGAGAATATACCCCCTGAAGAAGTTGAAGAGGAAATTCAAGAGCTAAAGGAAACTGTTGAACAAGAAATTCGGTTGCAAGGAGCTTCTAATAGTATTACTTATAGTCAGCTGTGGAAAGTGAAAGAAGTGAGATATGCACTTGTTGCAGGTTGTGGACTTCAAGTAAGCATTGACTAGTAACCAAAACAATTATTTGCCCCTGCCCTTATATTTCTGGACTACATAATATATCATGCTTAAAACAGTAGTCTAAAGCCTTGACAAATTAATTTTTGAACAGCTCTTTCAACAATTTGTGGGAATCAACACTGTCATGTATTACAGTCCTACCATTGTCCAACTGGCTGGCTTCGCATCAAATACAGTTGCTTTGCTGCTATCTCTAATAACTTCTGGCTTGAATGCATTTGGCTCCATTGTTAGCATTTCTCTGGTCGACAAATATGGAAGAAGGAAACTCCTAATTTTCAGTCTGGCTGGAGTCATTGGATCATTAGCCATATTAACTGCTGTATTTCATGTAACTACAGAGAGCTCTCCATTGGTAAGCAGAAAAGCAACACAAGAATTTTCAGGTTATCAGTGCCCTGATTATGCTTCGACAAGTGGAACATGGGACTGTATGAGATGCTTGAAGGCAACACATCCAGAATGTGGATTCTGTGCGTCAGCTGGAAACCAGGTATTGAGAATTAAGACAAATGTTTCCTTATAAATTTTCACTTCCCCTGTTTCTATGTTAGCGTTAGAGACCAAGTACTGAACTGCACAACTTTAGAAAACAACTTTGTAACAAGTGAACCTAGAGAAATGGTTCATTGTACATTTTGTTTCCTCTCATTTTTTAAGGTAGAAGCCACCAAAGTTTATTAGAATTAAGACAAATGTTAAATGTCACTTCCCCTGTTTCTATGTTAGTTTCTGAGTCTAAGTACTGAAGTCTGCATACAACTTTGAAAGACAACCCTGCAACAGGTGAACTAAGAGAAATATTTCATTGCTCATTTTTGTTTCTTTTCTTTCTAAGTAGAGGTCATCCCAATTTATGAGAATTAACTTTGTAAAACAACTCTGCAACAAGAAAGAAATGTTTGATTGCAAATTTTTGTCTCCTCTATTTTTAAGGTAGAGGTCATCCCAGTTTATGAGAATTAAGACTAATGTTAGCTTCCCCTGTTTCTGTGTTAGCTTTTGAGTCCAAGTACAGACTAAAGTCTGCATAAAACTTTGGAAATCATCTCTGCAACAAGTGTGAACTCTGAGAAATGTCTCATTGCACGTTTTTGTTTCCTCTCTTTTTGAGGTAGAGGTCATACAGTTTATGTTCAAGAACTGACATCTGCTTTTTGTTTTTAACAGTTGTTGCCAGGAGCTTGTGTAATCTCTAACTCAACAATGAAGCATACGTGTCAAGGCAATTCTCGTCCATGGTTCACTAGAGGATGCCCAAGCCGTTTTGGCTGGTTGGCTGTTGTTGGATTGGCACTTTATATCATTTTCTTTTCTCCTGGAATGGGAACAATCCCATGGGTAACAAACTCCGAGATATATCCTTTACAGTATAGAGGAGTCTGTGGAGGCATTGCTGCAACAGTAAACTGGATCTGTAATTTGATTGTGTCACAAACCTTTCTCACCATGACTGAAAATATAGGCACTTCCAAGACCTTCATGGTGTTTGGAATCATATCAGTGTTTGCTCTTTTCTTTGTAATACTTATTGTGCCTGAAACAAAGGGCCTTTCTCTGGAGGATGTTGAAAGCATGTTGCATGAAAGAGTAAAGAGGTTCAGTTTTCTGTTTGGGAAGACGGATGATCGTAAAACTTCTGTAACTAAAGAAATTTCAACTTGAGTGGCAGCAGTACATGGGAGCTCCTAGCTAGTTAAGGTTTTTGCAAGTGAGACATTAGACAATATGAAGTACAGAAAACAAAATAATGTAAATCCTATTTGTGAAACTAAATAGGACTGTTTTATTGTAATTGGTATTATACTGTTTTGATATGTACATCTAGGGGAAATTGGAGTGCTATACATATATGGTGACTTTTATGAATGTCACATGTACTTTACTGTGATTGATTATCTTAATGGAATAATAATGCTTTCTGTGTTTCTTTTATTGTCTACTGTCTACTGATGATTCAAATAATCAGTGATTCCTTGTGACAGCAAGAGAATAATTCTGGTTAATGTCCAAAAACATGTACTATTTAATGATTGGCCATTTGAATGACAGCACATTTTAAAAAGTGGTTGATTGAAAACTAGCTTCTGGATAAACTGTGTAAGTATTTTGATCCATGCATTTGGAATCATCATCCTCGTGATTTATCATTAGGAAAGACCATATTATGAGTCTTTTTAATGATGAATTATGGGTAATTATTCGAAACACATAGATCAAAAATACAACTCTAAGCAATATGAATTTTTTTGGTAACTACTAAGTTTTAACTATCAGAAACTGGTTATATTCGATGTACTATCAATATTGTGCAAAAATTTCCATCATTAGAAACTATTTCTGGATTGCTAAATTTGGGTGGGAGAGTCACCAAACCGGAACATGTTAACTGCCTACTCCAAATACTCCAAAACCAAACTCTTAACAAAATTACCATATGAAATAAGTAGTGTTCTTCTTATTACTGGTACATTTGGGTGCCAGATTTTACAAGGGTTCATAAAACTTGATCTTATTTGTTAACTGCTTCTGCTGAATTATGGCTCTAAGGAAAATCACCATATGAAATAGACAGTGTTCTTCTTGTTACTGGGAAATTTGGGTGCCAGATTTATTAGGGAGTCGTCAAACTTAATCTTGTTAAGTGCCTGTTGATGAATGACGGTAAAATGTGTGAATTCCAAATGTCTTATCGTCCCTGCTCTGTGTATTGCAGACAATAAATGAATTTTCTGGCCATGCTTATGTGGCAAACATAAACATAAAATTTAAGAAGTGTAGCTGTAGAAAGTGGTTTTACATATGCAAATGCACTAAACTATCAGAGTAATAATATCTAATGTTTTAAGCCAATTGAAAAGTTTTATGTTACTCATCAGCCGACCAAAGGCTGCATCTATATGGCCTATATCTCTAGATCAAAGTGAAGTCTTTGGACTCTTCAAACAAGCAAAATTGTGTCTACATTAGAGCTAAACTTTGTTCATGTAATCTGTAAATTACGATAAACTTTTCACCAATAGTTATATCTATATGGCCTTTCATATCTCCATCAAAGTGAAGTCTTTAGGATTCCTTGAACAAGCAAAAAATGTGTCTATATTAAAGCTAAACTCTGTTCATGTAATTTCCAATTTACGATAAACTTTTCACCCATACTATTTACTTGTTAAATTTTCACCTCCTTAATTATTTCATAGATCTTTTCTAATTGATATCTTGAGCTTCATTTATCAAAATATAGTGGTTTTGAGTGGATTTTGAATCTTTTCAACAATTACTTCCACTTCAATACAACATTTTAGATTGCTGCAAAAGCATCAACTTATGCGCTAAACATTTTTCAAATCTATGCCAATTTTAGATCTCACTATAATCAAATCTTACATCGCTAGAAGCCCTCTATCAATTCATTCAATAACTACAATATTTCAAACTCCTTCAATCAATTACTTTCGGTTCAAATAATTCAAATTTGTCTTATCCACTTCATTGGAAGAGGGGAAAATATCAGGGCTTTCTATTTAAGCTAGTCTTCTACAAAAACCAACACAATCAGTTATTTAATTATACAATGATCAAATCCACAAGAAAGCACAATATCAAATTTTCAAATAAAGTATAAGATTATGGAACTCTAATTTCTTTAAAAAGAAAAATTTAAGTCAATTTCATTGCATTTATTACAAATTCATAGAGAAATTTAAGAAATTACAAATTCAAATGCAATCCTATATTAAAATGAAGAGCACTTTAATGTTAATAAAAATAATACGGTGGGGCATGACAACACACTTATCTCCGTGTTGGACTTTCAACTTTTTTATTATTTGCGCTTATCAATCTTCGATTACCAAATTTACTATAGCGGGGGCATGATTATAACAACAATTGTTGTTACATTTTCAAAAAAATAGAGTGCTACTATATTACGCAGTGGGGGCATGAGTGTACTTTAATCCCTTTAGAAAATTTACACATTTGGAATTTATGGTGTGATTTTATGGGTGGATGGTTTTACTATGTGCCTAGTGACACCCATAGTACATATGGGTGTAGTGACACCCAGGGGATACCATTACTACATCTTATTACCCCTACATTGTGTTTAATGACACACAACCTCTTTAAGTTACCTCTATTTGGGAGCAATCACCCACAATGTATTTCAAATATTAATTATTCTAACTTTGACATTAATTGATCATCATAACTCCAATCCAACAAGGCTATACTATGAACTTCTCATCTCTAAAAACGCGGACACCTATGACACATTCTCCCTATCTCCATGTGATTCAACTAATGACTTGTATTGTTCACCATGCTTTTGTTGTTTTCTCCTTGATTTGAACAAATGAGGCACACTTTGACGCTTTCTCTATTCCGGAAAAGAACAAATTTCTCATATACAATCTCTTTTATCCTTTAAAGTAACACATTTCATTCACTATATTGAATGGGGGCAAATGCAAACAACTGAAATTTGCACAAAAGATTATTGCATAACACGTTTACATATTGTACATATATGCGTCTTAAAGAATGAAATGAGAATCTAGTGATGCAAGTTTGTTGGAGCTAGAAATTACACCCCTGCTTGAGTCATAGACAACTCGGGATTTTGAGGCAACATGGGACTATCTCCAAGTTGTAGAACTTGAACCGAGACATACCTCCGGAGAAGGTCGGCTCTTTTACCTAAACCTAATGCTAAAACTACTCCTAATACTGAAAGCAAATCCTCAACTAAACATGCCAAGGGACCAAGGTTAGAAGGAGATGCGAAAAAGGAAATCCTAAGCTAAAAGGGCGGTGATAGCACCGAGAAAGGGGGTTGAGCTCTCTCCATGAGGGGAAGGAAAAAGGAAAAACATGGGAGAGAGGGTAGAAAAATGCCACAATTTGGGAACCCCGCATTCTCCACTTGCCCACGCATTGACAACACAGAAAAACCACGGAACCCGCAAGCAAGAAGTGCACACAACATGTCAAAAACAAACAGAAGGAAAGGTTGCAAAATAAAATTAGCTACCTAGGGTAGACAAAAGTGTCACAAAACACACTTTATATTGCTTAAAATATGCACATTTTTTTATATTCACGGTGGAAGGCATTTGAGGTCCTGAACTCATGGGAAGTTAGCCACCATTTTCACATGGTGTCTTTGCTTACAAAGAGAGCTCCCAAAGCTCAAATTGAAAGACCCTTCAAATGGGTGAGTTTTACATATATATAGAAAATGGACTCCCACCTACCAGGCATTAATTTCCCGACAAATAGTTGAGCCACTTCGCATAATGTTCATTAATGTTTGGCCCATCGTTGTTGGTCATGTAGTCATCTGTTGCAACATTCTTTAGTGTTGACCGGTTGCAGCAACCTTTCCTTTTGATGTCGGCCGGTTGTAGCAAAATTGCTACCGGCAGATAGTAGCATTCTTTGGTATCATTCGGTTGCAGAAAACTGACCTTTTGTGCTGATACTAGTGGTAGCATCGAGCTACCGACCGGTAGCATCTGTATGATGCTAACATCGGTAGCAGCTATAGCGCCCCCACATTTTTCGAAATGCAATTGCCAGGTGTAAATTCTGACTGCATCGACTTTGGCATCATGCAACAAGCATGGAAACGACGCATCCTGAAAACTTGCCAACCCGTCATTTCCTTGCACAATAATTCAAGCACTCTATTTGGGATCCAATATTGTGGACCATGTGAAACCCAAGTTAACATTGTAAAATTTAGCAGAGATATTGGATGGTTGCAGCAAGTAAAACAAAAAAACATTCATATCTATGCTTTACACTCAATGATAAACCAGGTTTTGCACTCTCACAATTAAATAAAACATAATGTTAGAGTAGGTATTTACCTTAGCTCATGTTCACCTAGGTAATTTATTTACCTTTATTGTATTTATCCTTACTCACTTATGTGTGTGGATATTTTATTTATTTATTTATTTAGATGTTAGGGGATATTCTCTAGTTGTTAGGTATAGTTCTTTCCTTGATCTATGGTATTGACTAGATCCTTGATCTATGGTATTGACTAGATCCTTGATGTCTAGTTCACTCCTAAATCTATGGTTTTGAGTAGTTCTTTGATGACTAGTTATTTCCTTGATTTATGGCTTGATCTACAACCTTGATTGGTTCTTAGATTGTTATTCCTTGCCTATATAAGTAAGGCCCATTTTTATTGTATTTCATTTAGTTCTATAATAATATATGATATTGTTACTCATTTGTGATCTTGGTTTTTGATTAGAATATGTGTTCTTGACTTGGTACGATAGTTATCGTTCCTTTTCTCGTATCGGAGCAGGAGATTGTTGTCACCTATTGAAATCCTTAGCCCCTGGTCATATAAGGGCTTAAAGCTTGTGATTTGTACTAGTAGGTGCTTAACTCCAGCCCCCTTTCATTTTATTTGTGTGGTGAAGGCAAGAGCATTTTATTCTATTTTAGTGGCAACTAAAATAAATAGTAGAGCATAATATTGAAAAGCTTGTAACTTTTGATCGGTAACTCGGTTTTGAGTGTCGTTTTTTTGCAAAAGTGTTTGTTTTTTCATGTTCTTTCTATTGGAAATATTTATTTTGATAATTTCACTATAATTATAAAGTTTCATATTGTAACACACACTCATTATAAAGTGTCAAAATATGGGGGGGCTCTTGTTGCATTATTTGGGGGTCTTGTTGCATTGTTTGGTTCTTGCATTTCTTTTGGTGATTTTTTGAGGATGGCGTCTACTTCTGAATTAGATCATGTTGATCCATTAAAACACATAATTATCACACATGGAAACCAAGAATGGAAACAATAATTAAGCGAGAAAGGATTATGGGCTTTAACTTCTTCGAACAACCAATGTTCACTAGAAAATATGAAAATTTCAGTACCAGTGCAAATTTGATGAGTGTATGGGTTTGATAGAAAATTATGTAAGTGACAGTCTTTTGTTTCATTTGGAAAAGTGTGAATCTCCTTTCAAAATATGGGAGAAATTAGAGGATTTATTTGGTAAGTGGATCATATGAGAGCCATGTAACTTGAAATTGAGATCACCTCTCTTAATCTTAAATATTTTCCAACAATTATAGACTATCTTACCAAGTTCAAGCATTTGTTGACATAGTTGAAGGGGAGTGGAAGAGATAAGAAAGATGAAGAGTGTGTTTACTTGATTCTATCCAAGTTGAGAGGACCATTTCAAATATTTTCTTCTACCTTTTTCTCTAGCATGGATGCCTTAGGTGACACATTCAAAATTCCTAACTTAGAAACATTTTGTGAAAGAATTACTAGGGAAGAATCCAAATTGTCTCACCTTGAGTCTTCCACATCTCAAAATGCATTAGTTGCATCTAATCCTAAGGGCAAGGGAAAACCAAAAGTAAAACCAAATCCACCCCTTCTCCATCTCAAAGTGATCCTAAACCCAAAGAAAACAACTCTAAACCCAAGGAGTCTTCTAAATCCAAGAATAAGTCTAGCCTTTCATGCTCTTTTTGTGGGGGTATTGGTCATGAAGAACATAGGTGTTATAAGCAAATGCAAGCCTTAGAGGATGCAATCAAGAAACAAAAATTCTATCTCCACTCCACCTCCTTCTAATCAACATGGAAAAGCACTTAATGTTGTTGGGAGATCTCAGTCACCACTTGCAGAAATTGGGTTATAGATTCTAGTGCTTCTCATCACATGACTTCTTCCAAGGAGTCTTTTGTTTCTCTAGGTTTGAGTTCTACTTCCAAAATTGAGGTTGGAGATTCTTCCTTTCTTTTTATTGAGAGAAAAGGTGATATACAACTTGATGGTGGCAATATCAAGATGCATTATATGTTCCTAACATCACTACAAATTTGCTTTCTGTATATCAAATTTGTCATTCTAGTCAAGGGAAAACAATGTAACTTTTACACCACATGGGGTGGAAGTAAGAACTTTGTTAGAGCCTTATTCACTTATTTCTCAGGGTATTATTGATCATAGTTCTAGACTATATCACTTTGAGGGTTTTGATGACACTTCTTCTATAGGGACAGGATTGGTTTCTCATGTAGATTCAGAGAGTAAGCTTTGGCATGAAAGATTTGGACATCTTAATTACATATATTTGAAGGAGTTGAGCACTCATGGTATGGTAGATGGTCTTCCTAGAGTTTCTTGTCTTGAGGGAGTTTGCTCTGGTTGTGCATTAGGGAAACAACACCAAGATCCATTTCCTAAGAATTTTCTAAGAGAGCTTCTTCACCACTTGAGCTTGTGCATAGTGACTTGATGGTTTTTCCAACCCCCTCTTTCAATGGAGCTAAGTATGCACTTACCTTTATTGATAATTTCTTGAGGCATACTTGGGTTTATTTTCTCAAGTACAAAAGTGATATTTTTTCACACTTCAAAGTCTTCAAGGCTTTGGTCGAGAAATAATCTTCTAGTTGCATAAAGAACCTTCGTATTGATAATGGGGGAGTACTTCAACAATGAGTTTTCTAACTTTTTGGCAACTCAAGGCATTATTCACCAACATTTTGTTCCTCATACTCCACAACATAATGGCTTAGCAAAAAGGAAGAATAGAACTTTGAAGGAAATGGCTAACTGTATGATGCATTCTAGAGATATACCTCCTATCTATTGGGTAAGTAGTTAATTGTGATAACTACATTCAAAATCACACACCACACAGAGCACTTGAGAATTTGACTCCAGAGGAAGCTTGGTCCAACACTAAGCCAATGTCTCATTTTTTTCAAGTCTTTGGGAGCCATGTTTGGGCCTTTGTGCCAAATAAGAAAATGAAATATTTGGATAAGAAGAGTAAACCCTTGATCTTTGTAGGGTATTGTGAGGACATGAGAGCTTATCATCTTTTAGATCTTGATACACATGATGTTATTTTTCAAACACATGTTTAGTTTGATGAGTGCTTCACTCCTCATGATTCTTCATCTTCTTCCATGCCTCCTTCTTCTTCATCTCATCTTGAGGATCCTTTATTTGAGGAGATTGATGAGGAGGTTATAGATTTCATTGAGGATCCTATTCCCACTGATGTTGTCACTATGCCTAAGTGGGCTCGTACTATAGTTTTTGAGGTAACACCTTTCATATAAGATCTTCCACCCACTAGGCATCATCACACACATTCTACAGGTTTTGGAATTTTGTGTCAAGTAGTTTATGAGGATCCACAATATTTTTCAAAGGCTCATGGGATATAAGAGTGGGATGATGTGATGACAGCTGAGTATTCTTCTTTGATGAAGAATCATACTTGGGATTTGGTATCTCTTCCTAAAGGAAGAAAGATGGTTAGGTGTAAGTGGGTATATTGAACCAAATACGTAGCTGATGGGTCCATTGACAAGTATAAGGCTTGTCTTGTTACAAAGGGTTTTTCACAAGTTGAAGGTATTGATTACTCTGAGACTTTTGCACCCGTTGCCAAGATGGATTTTGTATGTCTTGTACTTGTTATTGCTTGCATCACAGGGGTGGCCCATATACTAGATGGACGTGAAGAGTGCCTTCTTACATGGATATCTACAAGAGGAAATATACATGGAGTAGCCAACTGGATTTGTTCAGGATTCTTCTCTTGTTTATAGGCTCTAAAGGTCTCTCTACGGTCTCAAATAAGCCCCTCGGGCTTGGTATGAGAAGATGGATTATTTTCTTCTATCTACTAGTTTTGTTCATTGCCAATTTGATCATACAATGTATCTTCAACATGTTAGTGAGGATATTTTGATACTTGTCTTGTATATTGATGATATGTTACTTACTAACATCTCTTCTTCCCACATTCAGAGTATTCAGAGGGATCTTTCTACACAGTTTGACATGACAAATCTTGGGCTATTGCATTATTTCCTTGGTTTTGATTTCTCAGATAGATTTAGGGATTCATTTGAGTCAAAAAAAGTACACCCATGATCTTCTTAGGCACTTTGATATGGTTGATTGCAAGCCAAGTCCATCTCTTTTCAATTTAGAGTTACTCTTACTTCCACATGTACCACACCACTTTGTGATCCTACATTGTATAGGCAGTTGGTTGGGAGTCTCATGTACTTGACCCATACTCACCCTGATATTTCATTTGTAGTAGGGCTTGTATCTCGGTTTGCACATTCTCCTCATAGTAGTCATTGGTAGGCTACTAAAAGGATTTTGCGCTATTTGCACAACACTTCCCACTTTGGCCTACACTACACTAGGGGTTCTACTCAGTTGGTTGGATATACATATTCAGATTGGGTAGGTTCTATTGATGACAGACGTTCCACTTCTAGCTATCTTTTTTTCTTGGTTCTTCTCCAGTTGCTTGGGTGTGCAAAAATAAACAGGCTATTGCACTTTCATCTTCAAAGGCAGAGTACAGGGCAGCGATTCTGAGTCAGTAAGTAGATTCTTTGGCTTCAACAGTTATTGATAGAGTTTGGATTCCCACAGATTCACCGACTGTACTTTGGTGTGACAACCAAAGTGTAATTCACATTTCTCACAACCCAGTTGAGCACCAGCGGACCAAGCATATTGAGATACACATCCACTTCATTCGTCAGCACATTCAGGATGAGTTCTTTGTTTAGAGTACATTCCGAATCAGTTGAGCATTGCGAGACATCTTTACGAAGCCTTTTGCATCACCTCGCTACCTTGAGTTGCGTGGAATGCTTGGGGTTTTAGAATTTGTTCTTGGGGGGTGTTCGTGAGAACATCTTCCTTCTTCTTCTTCTTCTTTCTTTTTCTTCTAGCAAGATTCTTTCCTTCTTTTGGTTTGATATTTCTTCATGGATATATTATACATGAGTACCTCATCAGACCTAGTTGTCGAGACTCATACTGTGGACATGTCACTTCTATTTTGGCCCCTAGCTTCACTTGAGGGGGTGTTAGAGTAAGTATTTACCTTATCTCATGTTCACCTAGGTACTTTATTTACCTTTATTGTATTTATCCTCACCCACTTATGTGTGTGGATATTTCTTTTTATTTATTTAGATATTAGGGGGATATTATCTAGTTGTTAGGTATAATTATTTCCTTGATCTATGGTATTGACTAGATCTTTTCTTGATCTATGGTCTTGGCTAGATCCTCTAGTTCACTCCTAAATTTATGGTCTTGACTAGTTATTTAATGACTAGTTCTTTCCTTCATTTATGGCTTGATCTACGACCTTGATTGGTTCTTAGATTGTTATTCCTTACTTATATAAGAAAGGCCCATTCTCATTGTATTTTATTGATTTCCATAATAATAAATGATATTATTGATCATTTGTTTGCAAAGGTTTATGTAAAGTTATTCTGGTGAATTACTTTCATCTTATTGATCATGGTGTTTGATTAGCATCTGTGTTCTTGGCTTGGTACGATCTAGTTATCATTCCTTTTAGTCATTTCCTTGCAAATCAATAATTCAAGAAGTCTATTTGGGATCCAATGTTGTGGACCAAGTGAAACCCAAGTTAACATTGTGAAATTTAGCAGATATTGGATGGTTGCAACAATTAAAACAAAAAAAAAAAATCATATCTATGCTTTGTACTCAATGATAAACCGGTATTCCACCTCTCACAATTAAATAAAACATAACGTTGATCAAGTAATCATGAAAAGGGAGCCCCAACTTTAGCTCCCTAAAATCTTTAACATGATGGTTAAATCAATCATGTTATGGATTAAAAATTCTTGCATGCTCATAAATATTCAACCCAATACCTCTCATTCTTTTCCATTCTGCTAAACCGATTGGTCTAAATCTAGATCTTTATTTTGTCTCAAGTGGTTTTAATTGTCTCGAGAGGAAAATGTCTTCATGTTGTTGTTTTTTGTTTGTTGTATGCAAAATGAAGAAAGAATATTGAAGCCAGGATTGGGAGGTGTTTATTTCAATAATGTCTAGCTATTAACTTTCCTTTATGCCATAATCAATGAACTTGTGCTACTTAATATGTAACCTTACACGCACTATTCCTAGCTTGTGTTTGAATGGTAGATTTGGAGCACGGTGTGAACATTCTTATTGAGCACAAAACATGAGGGAGTCTTTGTAGATTCTCTCGGAAATTAGGGAAATTTTATTTACAAGTCGATAACTTATGTGAGAAGATTGAACTTGGAATTGAAGCTAGACATAACTATGTGAAAACAATGAAGAGTACGATTTATACATGAAACTAGATCAACTAAAAATTTTTGGTTTGAAAGAAAGCATTTCATTCTTGTCTCATTGATTCATCAGATTGGGAAGACTATATATCTCCATGTGAGGATATCTTCAAATATGCAAGATGAATTGTTGGCAATTACTTACCCCATATATTATATTTCTCATTTATCAGAAGAGGACATACAACCAAGTTCAATCAATAATCAATATTGAGTTGATGAGACAATGGATGTGTTATAATCTAAAATGAAGATATTCTATTACACTTATCGAATGATTTGAGGGCTCTCTTCAAAGCCTTCCTATATTTTCCAATAAGTTGTTTGATCCAAATAAATTATTTGTAATTGAGGATTGGGTTCAATTCCAACGTTCCTTATATATCCAATGGGTTATGTCAATAATTATCTTGTGTGCATTGCAAATTCAACCTTCATATATTAGGAAGCAAGTAGAAGAGGATATCGAGGGCTTGGAGACCTTAGTGGTGGTTGGGAATCAAGCAAAATACACTAAAACCATTCGACTAGATGCCTTGTAGAGACGTGCTCTCATGGATTATGTTGGTGGCAAGATGCGCACAAAGTGGAGTTTTGCAGAGAAATGAGAAAGCCCACAAATTTTTGTCAAAATGCTTAAAGTTGTTATGGTGTCGTCGAATGTGGGGATCATGGGATTAGCGTAAAAGGTATGGATCACTCTTCCTCTCGCTTCAAACTAAACATTTCATCATTTTTTGTTTAGCATTGGATTTTAGTATGTTGTATATTAAAATAGAAATGCAAATTAGAATGAATGATATGGCTTTTACCTTTCCCAAAAATATTTTTCTTTAAAATTTTAAGCAAAATAAAATTAGGCCTTTGGAACCATGCGCATGGAGCACCATGTTGAATGGTTAATGGGAAACAAAACCTCAAACAAGATTCATGTCAACCCAAACAACCATCTAACTTGATTAGATGCCTTAACGAGGTGAGATTTGATACCCCTTTAACACTTCAGTCACTTTTGGTGACGTTTCCACCTTATGAAATTGTAATCGGTTTTGGCTTACAAATGTCATATCGACTTGGTGTAGCTAGAAAAAACCTTCACATACCTCTAACAATCCTATGTGATAATTAAAACCAACTCTCAGTTTAAAAAAAAATCATAAGTTAGAGTTTCAAGTGGATGTTGGAGCCCACCGGTGTCGTACAAGACAAGTGTTGGTTGTGTTTACAACAATTGGTCTCAAAGTCACCTTCATAAATTGAGCCCTGAATAACATATTTGAATTATGTCGAATCCAACAAGTTCTTTGTTAGTTTATTTTGGTCAATTTTTGCACACTCACAACTTAAGCTAGAAAATATTTCTGAGAATCCCATTGGTTCTATAAATTACTCGTGAACCCTTTCTTATAGCATTTCAATGTGTGTAGAGTATTATTTAATCAATTACTTTGTATGAATGGATTTTGTAATTTATAGTGTTCTCTCTCTCTCCCTCTCCCTCTTTTAAAATAAATATGAAATTTTGGTTGGTCTTGGAAACGTGAATGGATTAAAAATGTAGATGAGTTTGAAATAAAATAAAAATGGGTATGGATTGAGAAATGGTCAAAATATTGTGAATAGCAAAGAAAATGTTTTACAATTTCTCTCTCTTCCCTACTTTCTCTCTTGAAAATAAAAATGTAAATGAATGTGTGAGGAAATTATCTCTCCTCTCTCTCTTATATCTACCTCTCTCTATACTTTGTTTGAAATTACTTGAAATGATGAATGTCTTGTTTGTGCTTGAGTGTAAGGGTTTTCCATACTCAGTCCTAGGACTAACGCAACATTGGTTGTAGGTACTTTGAACAAGAGGAATTTTTTGGATGTGATATGTTGTAATTAATGAGTTGTCATTGTAAAGTTATATTCATCTTTCAATACATGTATTACCATAGAATAATGATATGTATTGTTGTTCAAAGAATTGTTCTTTGTATATTTTGAAAAGGGAATACCAATGTGGCTATATTTTATAGTGTCAAATTGGATGTGAAGTTGTACTCAATGTTGTACCTATGTTATAAAGATATTAAACTAATATTTTGCTATGTTAATTATTGGTTTATTTCCTTAACACCCAAAATGCTAGGTAGAATCTCATCTCATCAAAACTACGAAATTAAAAAGAATGAGTTATAATGCCTATTTTACTTCCTCCTCCCATTTGAGTCTTTTTATAGGGTATAAAACATGATCTTGTTAATTAAATACTCTGATCTCATTAATCATCTTCATGCTTCACACCTAAGATGTCTTATTAAGGACCATTTCCTTGATATTTTATGAGGTGGTGCATATATGTTGTGAAACCTATCATATTGGGACGAGTGAGGTGATCATGTCTAGGTGTTTTAGGTATGACCATATCATGAATAATTTTAACCCTTTGTGCATAATTTTCCTTGTACCCTAGTGGGTGGCCAAAGCCTTGCAAGATAGTTGGTGGTTATACCTACGATTGATCTCTTGTGAGATCTAAATTATGTGAATGGAGACTACATGTTTGAATTACTTGCATATTTACCCAACAATTAAAATAGGTCCTTAGGAGGCTTTTGTAATGCATAAAATTATTTGGGATATTTCTCTTTCAATATACACTTAATACTTCCATGTCCAAGAGCAATGAAATGAGTTGTCTTGTGTGAGTCATACTCCTTGTAGTCTTAAATCCCTAAGTGTTACGTAAGTGTTATAGGAATTACATTTGTTCCAAAATGATGTTAATACAAGACCAAAGTAACCACATAAATGTAGTTAGTAAAAAGGGTAAATAAGATTAAACTAAGAAATGACCGCTACAAAAATGGTACACCATTGAGAGTGATGTTAAAACCAACTAAAATGTCAAATGTGATCATAAAATGAATGTAATAAAGTAGAGCTCCATGAATAATACAACAACCTAATAAATTGAAAACCAAATATGATGCATGATCACATGCTTTGTTTGCATAAATGTGGATTAAACAACGATGCTAATGAAATAATAAAATGTAGCCTTGAGAATGGGATACCTTTGACTGTAGCCAAGGTCTTGTGAGTTAAGGAAATTGCACTCTAGTTGGACTTGTAAAAGTTAGTAGAACCCTTGGTGTAGATAGGAATATATTAAATCTAGGATCACTCAAGAAGTAGAATTTATGGTCGAAACATGTAATTAACCCATTGCTTTGAGAGTAAATCCTTAAGATGATGAAATAAAAGTAGTTTGAAATGTGAAATTTGTCACTTAAATTCAAAAAAATCTCTATAATGGGAACACAAGTGTAATGTACCCTTCCATGTGCAATATGATTGTGAAAATATGAATTCCTAATTGGAGCAATGGATTGTGAATCAAGAATGATACAACTTAATTAGTTAACCTACATAGTTGGTTGTAATAACTTGAAGATGAAAAGAGTGTATTGTTAGTATTAAACAATGCTATGAAATGAACTCGGGATAGGTTTTCTATTGATCTAGTAACCTTCCTTTTTCTTCCTATGAATTTTCCTCCTTGTAATGAGAGTATTTTTCCAAACCAAGTAAACACGACTCCTCAAAAAAATCCTTAAGTCAAATATTAGAAGACACATGTGTGTACATATGTTCCTAATCACAATCATTCTATATAAAGTTATTTCCACAAGAGAAACAAGAAAATTATAAAGGAACCACTATATGTGAAATGTTAAACAAAAACATGCAGCCTAGTTGTAAAGGAAATGAAGGGTCCCATGTTATGTGTTCTTCAGAAATTATAGTCAACTAATAAAAATAGGATTGTAATAAATATTTCACCATGAACAATGATGTGTTGTGGGAAGTTCCTATGAGTAAGTGTATATTTTCATGGGTCATGTTGTTGTACTTTGTCATTTTGGAAATGTGGCTTTGATGTGCATCATGTGTTTCATGTTATATATGTGGGTCCATGGTTACAAAAAACATCTCATGTGTTATACATTATCCTAAGTGATCCTATGTGATGTTATGTATCAAGCAATGTAAGCCAAAAAATATATATATATCATATTATTATGTGTGTTGTATTTTTGTGTGTGTAAAATGTGGGCATTACATATGGTATCAGAGTGAGGTTCATGCTCTCAAACCTCAGGATAGATTGAGTTGTGATGATCTTGTATGGTGGTGGTGGTGGAGATGGGAAGAGTAATGTGATATATGTTGTGATGTGACAATGTTGTAATTGTGATATTATGAATGCACATGTTATGCATGTCACTTAGTGTGTATTTGTTATCATGTTGATGTGTTTGTGAATGAGAGTATTCTCTCCTTTTTGGACTCAATGAGGAGTTCACATGTGATGTGCTTCACCTTGTTGTGTGTGAAAAGAATGTTATTGTGACAGGATTATGGAGTGTTGGAGTGTTTTGTTATTATGTGATATGAAGGTGTGTTGATGTGTTGCATGAAAAAATTAGTGTATAGTGAATTGGATTTTATCATGATGTCCACCATGTTGTGATGAATCATGTGTGTCACCATGTTGTATTGCAATTGATTATATGTTGTAATGTTAGTCATTGTTTTCATCATACGTATAATTCGTGTAATATGTGATGGTTCATGTCATGAATTAGGGGCATATGGTGATCATGTATGACCCCTATTGTGAGTACTTGCACCTTAGGTGCATTATGTGGAAAAGTGATGTATCATAACCATGTGAAAGTAATGATTTTGTTATACCCTATATATATATACCATGCGTAAGACGCTATGGTTAATGTGTGTGAATCACCATTGTGTTAGTGATGTAGTTATGTGTTATGTTGTGAACCTTACACTAGATGACCCTAAGGGAAGAAACCATCAAGAGTGTATGTGTGGAGAGAGGAGGCATGGACCAGGTTTTCATAATCTTGAGTTGAGTACAAGTGAGGAAGTGGAGTCTTATATAGACTAAAAACCCACTTCTATCTTTTAGTATACTTCAAGCTTTCTCAGTATATTGTGGATGTGCACCACCTTAGGCTCAACTTATGCAAACTAGCATCCCCTTCTCTTTCCTATTGGGTTTTCCATCGAAACAATCCTATGTGATTTTGACTATGTTGAGCCTTGTGGGAGTATGGAGGGATGATTCAGAAGAGATGATGACAATTACATTATTTGATATACTCATTTCTAGTTACATGTATATTTTTGTGAGATGAGGCTCGATATCCGAGTGCCAAAAAACTCGATGAGTACCCCTTTGGTGGCCATATGAGGCCACATAGTGATTGTAATGTGTTATTTCTCAATATGTATTTTATTCATAAATTGATCATTATCTCTTTTCTTATAAGAACCAACAGTTTTCTTGATTGATGTGTTCTTATATTTTGGGCATTTTATTTGGTTGTTGCACTAACATGTGGATTTTTGCACTAACTATGGCTAATTAGCCATTTGTTTTTCTTAGTTTTAAACTTTCTTTTCATGTTTAAAAGTTTTATAGCCTTGCCCAAGGCTTGGGATTTTTCCACTTGGCATTTGAGATGGATTGTTATGTTGGTTCTAATGTCGTAATGTGTTGGAATAGGGTCATGGATTCACCATGGAGTGGTTGAACCTATGGACCCACTTCATTGTATGGGGGTATGCCCCAAGGAGTTATAGATAACTAGTGGGTTGTTGAACCACGAGTTATTATGTCACTTGGGTTAGGGGTGATGGGGCTCTATGTGCCCAGGGCCATAGGGTGACCCGACCTCATTATATGGAGAAAGGAGATGGGACTCTATGGTTGAGTGACCCAATATTCTTGATGGCACTCTATGGTTGAGTGACCTGATGTTCTCGATGAAACTCTATGGTTGAGTGACCTGATATTCTCGATGACACTCTATGGTTGAGTGACCTGATATTCTTGATGGGGCTCTATGGTTGAGATGACCTGGCTTGGTTTTGGCACTATGATTCTTTCTCTTTGGGAGGTATATGGAGTTGTTTGGTGATGCTTTGGGAGGTATATGGAGTTTTTTTTTTTGTTTTGGGAGATATATGGAGATTGTTTCATGATGTTTTGTGATGTGTGGAGTTGGTGTTATGAGTTATGTGTACTCTTGTGAGTCTTGTTACACATTTTTATGATTGAGGCTTGACGCTCCCCTTGGTTGGTATATATTGATATTGTCTTGCACTATGTTGGTATAGTCATGGTTTTTTGGGTCATGTGATACCAGTTGCCTTTGTATCAATGTCATGATTCACTTGTTTTTAGTCACTTGTGTGTGTTGGATCTATGCCTATGACATAATTGTTGGAAATTATTTGCTTATGTGGACTACTTGTTGTCATTCCATGGTGGAATTAAAGTCTTGTGATGTGATACAGTCATGAAATTATGTAGCAAGATGTCTCATGGGTCATTTGTGTTGTGTTAATTTTGTGTGACATCTTGAGGCCAATTACTATTGAGCACCCACAAACATAAGACAATTGAAATTCTAAACAATGAATATTAAGAGTTTGAGATTAAGAAATATTGTAAAAAAAAGACTAATTGAGAAATAAAATAAAAGATAACTAACTACCAATCTTCACAAACATTAAAATTTAAGATATTTCCAAAATTAGTTTGTTTCCTTGTGGTCATGTTGTACTTGAAAAGTTGTTTTTAAACAACATGTGTCATTTTTTTTACCTTCTTACCTACGTATCCTTTCGAGCTTCGTGTTGTGTCACATCGAGGATGATTTTTATAAATGGGAGGGAGATGTAGTTTCTCCTTTTATCAAAACAAGTGAGAATTTTAAAATCATTTAAAATAGTTGAATCCAAAATGACAAGTCAAGTATGACTACATAAAGATAGTTTTTTGTGCACTGGGATTCATGGAAATGACACATCCTTGAAAATTTTTCAACTTTCATTTCCTTACAAATAATACAAGCACTTTATTTGGGATCCAAGTTGTAACCACATGAAACCCAAGTTAACATTGTAAAATTTAGTAGATATTGGATAGTTGTAGAAAGTAAAAAATGAAAAAATCATTCATATTTATGCTTTGCAATCAAATGATAAACTAGGGTTCTTACACTCTCTCAATTAAATAAAACATAACGTTATAAACTGCAAAAAAATGGAGCCCAACTTTAAAACATACCTAAAATCTATAATATGATGGATTAAATCAATCCATAATCATTGTTATGGATTAAAAAATTTATATGCAGAAGACAAATCTTCAACCCAAATACCTCATTTTATTTTTGATAAATTTGGTTTTATCTTTATCTAGATCTATATTTTGTCCAAGGGGTTTTAATTATCTTTGAGAGGAAAATGTTTTTGCTTCACTATTTTTTTTTTTGTATGAAAAAAAGAAGAAAGAAGATTGAGGAGGATTGGGAGGCACTTCCATTTCGGTTATAATGTCTAGCTATTGACTTTCCTTTTTGTCATTACTCTCGCATTTTATGAGTAATGTAACCTAAAATTGCACTTTACCTATTTTCTATCTAGACTTTGAAATGGTAGTTTTTATTTCCTTGGTGAATATTCATTAGAGCATAACAAAAGTTTATCATTTAGTAGAGTCTTTGTTTGCTCTTAGACAAGAAAGAATTGGTTTCTTTTGTATAAAGTTGGTTTATTTTAAATTTGAGAAGATTTTTGAAATTGAACTCTCTTTAGTCATTTCACAATGTGTGAAAATAATGAAAGTACAATTTATACATGAAACTAAAACAGATCAATTAAAATTTTCTTGGATTTTTTGAAAAGAAAATATTTTTTTTTCTTGTCTCATTGATTCATCATATTGGTATATACTATATCTCTCCATGTCATAAAGGCTATCTTGAAATATGCAAGATTTGATAAATTTAGCACTCATTTATCAAGAAGATTTTATAGTGTGTTTCAATCAATAATTTCAATGACTTTTGAGTTGATGAGACAACGATGTGTTTATTATCTAGTCAAATTATTTTGAGCAAAATTTTTTATGGCATTAAAAATTGATCAAAATGAAAAGGCCTCTCATTTAAAATGCCTTATTTGATATTTATAAAATAATTTTTTCACCCAAATAAATTCTCCGTAATTGAGAGACTAGTTTTAATTCGAGTTTTCCTTATCCATGCAATGGGTTATGCCAATAATTATCTTGTGTGCATTGCAAATTCAACCTTCATTTATTAGAGAAAGTAGTAAAGATATCATAGGGCTTGGCATATTTTTCCAGAAAATGCATAATGGTGGTCGAATCAAGGAAAATACATTAAAATTGTTCGACCAAATGCCTCATAGAGACGTGCTCTCATGGATTGTGTTGGTGGAAAGATGCGCACAAAGTGGGTGAATTTTGACAAATGAGAAAAAATTTGAGAAAATTTTTTTTCAATGAAAATTGGTCTTAAAGCAATGAATGTGGGTCTCGTCAAATGTGGGGATCATGGGATTAGTGTAAAAAGGTATGGATCACTCTTCCTCTCACTTCAAACTAAACATTTCATCATTTTTTTTAGGGTTTATCATTTTATATTTTATATTAAAAATAAAATCCTAAATTAGAATGAATGATATGGATTTTAAACTATCCCAAAAATAAAACTATTAACTTCAAAATTTTAAAAAAAAAAAAAAATTAGGCCTTTTAAAAAGTCATGTGCATGGAGCGCCATGTTGAATGGTTAATGGGAAAACAAAAACTAAAACAAGATTCATGTCCCTATGATAAGACACCATGATGTTTCTTAACCAAGATGATTTGAATTTATTAGATGCCTTAACGAGGTGAGATTTGATACCCTTTTAACACTTTAGTCAATTTTGGTGACGTTTCACCTTATGAATAAAATGATCAAGTTTGGCTTACAAATGTCGTTCAATTTGAGTGTAAAATGGAAAACCACTACTTCACATACCTCTAGACACTCCTATGTGAGAGATCAAAACCAACTCTTTATTTTCATAAAAATAATTTTTTGTAAATAATTAATTTTCAAGTGGGTTTTGGGCCCACTAGTCGTCATTGTACAAGAGTGTTCGTTGACGTTGTGTTTACATACAATTGGTCTCGAAGTCACCTTCATAAATTGAGCTCTATTGTCAAATCAAATTCCGTCAAAATCCGATGAGTTCTTTGTATATAAGAGTAGGTAGAATCATCAAATTTATGTTTGAACTTAAAACAAGTGGTTTTGGAAACCATATTGTAAGCACTTTAGTTTTTTTGGTCAATTTTTCTCAACTCACAACTTTAGCTAGAAACTATTTATGAGAATCCCATTTGACTTGTAAATTACTCGTGAACCCTTTTTATATAATTTCAAATGTGTGTAGAGTATTATTTAATCAATTATTTGTATGAATGAATTTTGAATTTATAGTGTTTCTCTCTCTCCCCCTCTTCTCTCTCTAAAATAAATATGAAATTTTTGTTGGTTTTGAAAAAGGTAAATGATTTGGGAAATGTAAATGAGTTTGAAATGAAATGATGAAAATGGTTATCAAAATGAAAATGGTTAATATATGTTGAATAACAAAATAAAATGTTTTAACTTTCTCTCTCTTCTCTCTCTCTCTCTTACCCAAAATAAAAATGTAAAAAATGTGTGAAAGCGTGATGAAATTATCTCTCTCTCTCTCTCTCTCTCTCTATACTTTGTTTTTAATTATTTTGAATGATGAATGTGTGTTGTTTATGCTTGAGTGTAAGGGATTTCCATACTCATTCCTAGGACTGATGCAACATTGGTTGCAGGTACTCCAAACAAGAGGAATTTTCTGGATGATGTGATATGTTGTAATTAATGAGTTTTCATTTTAAAGTTATATTCATCTTGCAATACATGTATTACCATAGAATAATGATATGTATTTTTTTTCAAGAATTATTCTTTGTATATTTTGAAAAGGGAATACCAATGTGGCTATATTTTATAGTGTCGAAATGGATGTGAAGTTGTACTCAATGTTGTACCTATGTTATAAAGATATTAAACTAATCTTTTTATGTTAATTATTGGTTTATTTCCTTAACACCCAAAATGCTAGGTAGAATCTCATCTCATCAAAACTAACAAAATTAAAAGAATGAGTTATAATGCCTATTGTACTTCCTCCTCCCCCATTTGAGTCTTTTTCCATAGGGTATAAACATTGATCATGTTAATAAAATACTTTGATCTCATTAATCATCTTCATGTTTCACACCTAAGATGTCTTATTAAGGACCATTTCCTTGATATTTTATGAGGTGGTGCATATATGTTGTGAAACCTATCATATTGGGACAAGTGAGGTGATCATGTCTAGGTGTTGTTAGGTATGACCATATCATGAATAAGTTTAACCCCTTTGTGCGTAATTTTCCTTGGTACCCTAGTGGGTGGCCAAAGCCTTGCAAGATAGTTGGTGGTTGTACCTATGATTGATTCTTGTGAGATCTAAATTATGTGAATGGAGACTACGTGTCGAATTACTTGTATTTACCCAACAATTGAAATAGGTCCTTAGGAGGATTTTGAAATGCATAAGATTGTTTGGGATATCTCTCTTTCAATATACACTTATACTTCCATGTCTAAGAGCATTGAAATGAGTTGTCTTGTGCGAGGTCATACTCCTTGTAGTCTTAAATCCCTAAGTGTTACGTAAGTGTTATAGGAATTACATTTGTTCCAAAATGATGTTAATACAAGACCAAAGTAACCACGTAAATGTAGTTAGTAAAAGGGTAAATAAGATTAAACTAAGAAATGAATGCTATAAAAAATGGTACACCATTGAGCGATGTCAAAACCAACTAAAATGTCAAATGTGATCATAAAATGAATGTAATAAAGTAGAGCTCCATGAATAATAAAACAACCTAATAAATTGAAAACCAAATATGATGCATGATCACATGCTTTGTTTGCATAAATATGGATTAAAAAATGATGCTAATGAAATAATAAAATGTAGCCTTGAGAATGGGATACCTTTAGGTTGTAGCCAAGGTCTTGTGAGTTAAGGAAATTTCACTCTAGTTGGACTTGTAAAAGTTAGTAGAACCCTTGGCATAGATAGGAATATATTAAATCTAGGATCACTCAGAAGTAGAATTTATGGTCGAAACATGTAATTAACCCATTGCTATTGAGAGTAAATCCTTAAGATGATGAAACAAAAGTAGTTTGAAATGTGAAATTTGTCACTTAAATTCAAGGAAAAATATCTATATAACGGAACACATGTGTAATGTACCCTTCCATGCGCAATATGATTATGAAAATATGAATTCCTAATTGGAGCAACGATTGTGAATCAAGAATGATACTAAACTTAATTAGTTAACCTACATAGTTGGTTGTAATAACTGAAGATGAAAAAAGTGTATTGTTATTATTAAACAATGCTATGAAATGAACTCGGATAGGTTTTCTATTGATCTAGTAACCTTCCTTTTTCTTCCTATGAATTTTCCTCCTTGTAATGAGAGTATTTTTCCAAACCAAGTAAACATGACTCTCTCAAAAAATCCTTAAGTCAAATATTAGAAGATGCATGTGTGTATATGTTCCTAATCACAATCATGCTATATAAAGTTATTTCCACAAGAGAAACAGAAAATTCTAAAGGAACCACTATAGGTGAAATGTTAAACAAAAACATGCAACCTAGTTGTAAAGGAATGAAGGGTCCCATGTTATGTGTTCTTTAGACAATTATAGTCAACTAATAAAAATAGGATTGTAATAAATATTTCACCATGAATAATGATGTGTTGTGGGAAGTAAGTGTATATTGTCATGGGTCATTGTTGTACCTTGTCATTTTTGGAAATGTGGCTTTGATGTGCATCATGTGTTTCATGTTATATATGTGGGTCCATGGTTACAAAAACATCTCATGTGTTATACATTATCCTAAGTGATCCTATGTGATGTTATGTATCAAGCAATGTAAGCTTAAAACAAAAAATTATCCTGTTATTATGTGTGTGTAAATTATGGGCATCACATCAAAAACATGCTATCACCGGTAAAGCATCCTTACGATGTTACCACCGGTAGTAGCAAACATGATATCGGTCGGTAGCAACAAACATGCTATTGACCAGTAACATCCGCATGATGCTACCAATGGTTGTAACCAAATTGTTGCTACCAAATGAAATTTGAGTCCTCTACCCGCCCAACCTCCATAGCATTATTTCTCCATCTTGTTTGTTAAGGCTTTATCATTCGACCCAAATCTGAATTTTTTTAAGTTAGCCAATTCACAGGGGGTGAAAAATTGGATAAAATTTTGGCGACCTCCAAGGACATCTTCCTACTAGATGATGAAGACCAGTTTCCTTGAAGCATCCATTGGGCATGGAATCAAGCCTAACCTTGAATAAACTTATCTTTTCCTTTGACAATTTGTCTCTTGAATCCGTATGAACTCAACACTGAACTGGAACCACCTTGGTTGTTCTTGAAGCTGATTTTTTTGGATTTTGGATCAAACTTGATAATTTTCCCCAAACTGAAAATTTTTACCAAGGCAAGGGCATGGAGAACTTTGGATCTAAAACTGATCTATTAGAGTTGAAAGAAGAACTTTTGAAAATTGCCCCAAAACCTGAATTTTTCTGAACCCGCAAAACTTATGTATAAAATAAAATCATGCATGACCCAAATGGAACATGTCGAGTGTGCATGAGCATTTGTTTTGCTAAAATCAAACCTACACTACCCTACCCTAACCAAATACAAGAGAAGCTAAACAAATCTGCAACATGAAGGGAGAATTAACTTCCCTTCTTTACAAAATGTGGCCATGTAATTAATTTGGAAATGGGCATGGCCTTTAATAAGAGTGAAATTTGTTTTCCACCCTTCCCAAAGTATCAACAACAAATAAAATGAATACCTCCTTTAGTTTCTCTGCATTTGGTTGGAGGTGTTGTTGACCTTTGGTGCATTGAAGATCATCCTCATACTCTGAAGTGAACATGACCGGTGGCAACTCTAATTTTGACTCCAATCTAGCAAAATACTTGACTGGGCAAGTGACCTTGGGAACCAATGGGTTTTTCCTTGTGATTTTCCCATCTCTTTGAAGCTCATCCCCTTGAATGGGAGCATCTAACAGACTTTCTTGAAGGTGACTCGCTTATAAGCTAATGTGTAATTTCTTCCTTCTACAAATAGCCCTTCCAAAGACTCTTCCTCCTCCATGATGACTTCTGATTTGGCAATGGGGTCATCTTCTTCCTCTTCCTCCATGGCAAGTTCATCAACCAAATCAGACTCAAGAAATGAAAGCAAGAATATTTCAATGATATCCTCTTCATCTAAGGCCTCTGAATCTGATCTTTTCTCCTCCATGTACTCCTCTTTAGTTGGAGCTGATTTTTCTTTCTCTTCGATTTTGCAGATCGTGAAGAATCAACAGCTTCTAAGAATATAGTGCCAACATGCACTCTACACTCTAAGCATAGAGACTTTTGGTCTTCTTCTTATTTTTTCTCCTCTACAAAATTAGCCTCCACCTTTTGTTCTGCAACCCCAATCTCTATTGAAGGATTAACCTATAAAAACATCTGATTGGACTCAAAATTTGCAGCCCAATTCTTCAAATTTTGTACAAGTTATTCCCTGCTAGTTTATTCAACCTACTACCCTCCTTGATTTATTTTCAACTTTTTTTCTTTCCAAAATGGGTTTGGGAATGCAAGAGGAGGGGTAGGTTGGGTCTTAACTATTTTTGCAAGGTTTGAGGTGGAAGGGAAGGTGTAGGATTTTCTTGTTTAGGAGATGGGGGTTTGGAAGGAAATAAGGAAAAGAATTGAAGGTGGGATGGAAGGGAGGAAGAAGGATAAGGGAAATTCTCAATAGGGGCAGCGGGCGTAAAGGTAGGAATGTGAAATTCTAGTTGAGATATTGTAGGTTGGGAGGGATAAAAGGTAGGGTTGTTTGATGGTGAAGGATTAACCCATAGATAATGTTCTTCACAGGTATGTACCTTAACCTTCCTCTTTTCAATTGATTGCAACAACACATTCAAGGTCTCAACCATTACACTTAGATTCTCAGTCAATACCTCTAGCTTCTGTTGAGGGTTGTACCAACTTGGAAGAGGTCTATCCCATTGAAAGGGTTCACTGAAACTAGGTATTTTATCCACCATGATGTTGTATGCCTCCTCCCCTTGTAGAAATGTTACCTCCATTTCTTGAACTTGCATTTGAAAATCAATATATCCTTCTCCTTGAAAAACACCATGGTTAACAGGATAACCATAAATATCAGACGGGGTTTGGATGATAAGTCTCATGATAATGCTTTAGAGGATGATTTTGAAACCGTGGGGATGGAGGGGACTGATGTTGCTGGAAATGAGAGTTCTAATAAGGAAATGAAGTCATGACAAAGATAACTTCATGAAAGAGGAAAATGAAAAGATGGAATTAAGGAAAATGGATGAAAACGAAAAGGAGGAAAATGAAAGGTCTATTCATGATATGTTGGTTTTTTTGGAATAGTGGATTCACCGGATGCAATTCAAAATGCCTCCAAAGGCTGAAATATTCACCAAGAGCACATAGAACTTGATGAAGTGAAGTGGTAAGGTGCTTTAAACCAGTCCCACCAGGCATGCCAAAATTGTTGGAGCTCAAAATTACACCCTGCCCCAAATCATAGACAACTCAGGATTTTGAGGCAACATGGGACTGTCTCCAAGTTTTGGGACTTGAACCGAGATAGACCTCCAGAGAAGGTATTCTCCTCTACCTAAAACTAATGTTAAAACTACTCCTAATGCTGAAATAAAATCCTAGACTAAACATGCAAAGGGACCAAGGGTAGAAGGAGATGCAGAAAGAGAAATCCTAAGCTAAAATGGGCGATAATAGCACCAGAAAAAGGGGAGGTTGAGCTCTCTCTATGAGGGGAAGGAAAAGGGAAAAAACATGGGAGAGAGGGCAGACAAACATGCCACAATATGGTAACCCTAGATTCTCCACTTGCCCACGCATTGAAAACACAAAAAACCCGGAACTGCAAGAAAGAAGTGCACACAACATGCCAAAAATAAACAGAAAGGCAAGGATGTAAAATAAAATTAGCTAGGGAAGACAAAAGTGCCACAAAACATACTTTATATTGCTTAAAATATGCATAATTATATTATATTCATGGTGGAAGGTGCGGAATTACATTTCAAAACCAAATCGAGGTCTATAACTCATGGGAATTCAACCACCACTTTGGCATGGTGTTCTTTACAATGAGAGCTCTCAAAGCTCGGTGAAAGACCCTTAAAATGGGTGAGTTTTACATATATATAGAAAATGGATTCCCACCTACCATGCATTATTTGCATGGTGATAGTTGAGCTACTATGAACAATGTTCATTAATGCATGGCCGGTCATTGTTGGTCATGTAGTCATCTAGTTGCAAAGCATTCTTTAGTGTCGACCAGGTTAAAGAAACTTTCCTTTTGATGCCATCCGATTGCAAAAACTTTCTACGATCGGTAGCAGCATTATTTGGTGTCATCCGGTTGTAGCAAACTAACCTTTTTGTTGATACCGGTGGTAGCATCGTCTTTACTAGCTAATAGCAAAGAAACATGCTACTAGTCGAATATACATACGACGATGTTACCACCGGTAACAACAAACATGCTACTATTTTCTAGAATCTGACAATGCCACCACCGGTAGTAGTAAACATGCTACACAAATTGGTAACATCCATACAATGTTACCACCGGATGCTACCATATGAAATTTGATTTATCTACCCGCCCAACCTCCACAACATTATTTCTCCATCCTATTCATTAAGGCTTTATCATTCGACCCAAATATGAATTTTTCAAGTTAGCCAATTTGCGAGGGGGTGCATAATTGGATTAAAAGTCCTTATTTGGTTTTTTTGTATGTCTTAATTTTTTATTTGTATTGTCTGGTTTTGGTCTCCTTCACTTTACTCTATCATCTCACAAATACCTCTAGTTTTTATGTTAAGCTGCTTTGATTGTTTTGAGTCTCTAGATGGTACCATTAGCTTTAGACAAAACCGTATAATCATATTGTCCAAAGTGGATGGTTCTACCTAGGTTTAATTTTGGTTCTTTTTAAGTGTTGGTCCTTTTTACCATTGTTTTCTTTGATATCATATTGTATGGGTCAGCCTTTGTGTGCCTTTAGGTTATAGTTTGAAAATAAGAGGCTCATGATATATACAAATTTGATATGAGGTCTAATACATATAGGCTTTATCAAAAGAACTATCTATAATATCTTAAGAACACTTCACAAGAGATTTTTGCAAGGGAATATATTATTATTTCAACATTCTACCTTTCATATAAGGGTTATAATTGATACATGATGTTAGTTAGCTTGTTATTTGTGTTGATACATGAGAATAAAGATAAGATAAGGGATCTATACTTTCATCCACTATTTTACGTGTACTAGGAGAACTACATGGAGATTGAAATTTATTGCATTGTTGAGTCCGAATCAACATGTTTTTACCATGAAGGTCGGTCAAACTTGTAATTCCCCCTCCATTTGATTCCTTGTGCCCTCACATTTTTGTTTTGATTTCCCCCTGGGAAATTAGGTAACGATAATATAAATAAACTATGTTACATTCAAAGTAAACATTTTGAATTAAAATAATAATTAAAAAATGCATGAAATCTTGGGGTTCATGTTGTCTCATGGAGTGTAACTAGAAATAATCTTGGAAACTTCATGTTTATTCTTTGGGAAGAGAATCACGTAAGTCTTTACACTTTGTTTTTTTCCAATGTCCTCATGCTCATTGGTTTTTCATTTCCCAACATGCGCCAACATGTGATATGTACTAGAATTTATTTTGAATGTAATTTTAATTGGTTTGTAGATCTGCAAAAGGTGGTTTGTTGATAAGACCTTACAAACCTTGAAGAAAAATCTTTTTGTGAGGTGCAAAACTACACTCTACACATTTTTTCATGTTTTTACTTCTCACCTAATTTTTGAAATGTGTGGCCATACTTGGTGTCTTATATAAGCTCTAAATTTTATCATTAGCATATCAACTAAACCTATGGTGGACTACATGGTTATTTTTTTCTGGACGTCTGATGGCAACGTGGACGTCTCGAGGAAAATTTTGTTTTATTTCAAGTACATGGTGGAAGTTTTAGCAAAGCATGTGGTTGTATTTTTAGAAGAATGGAGTTGTTTTTTATGTAAGGTTCTGGGAACCCTTCAAAATAGGTCGAATTTACATTCAAAATAAATTCTATTATTTTCTTCATGTGTTTTAGAGCATTTTGGTGGCGCCTTGTTTTCATTGAGGAAAAACTCTAAATTTAGCATATGATCTACCATTCAAACCTGCAGTGATGGCATGGATTGATTTTTTTGGGTGCTTGACGCTATGGTGGTTGTGTGAAAGGTGCCCTTGGTCATGTAGGATATCTTAAAGAAACTCTAAACTTTATTTTTATGCCGATTCGGACCTATATTGGTTAGGTAGATTCATTGTTTGATGTGTGGACACTAGACATTTAGCAATTGTAGTCTTAAGTGCCCTGATAGACTAATATGCAAAATGTGGAAGAATATAAAAGACACATGAATGGTTTAATAGAATGCCTCAAAGAGATATTTTCTCATGGGTAGCTATTATTGCAGCCGTGTAGATTTCATGGATGGGGTTTACACATCTTTCATTGATCATTATGTGTGCATGGTTTATCTTCTTGTTGTGTTCGTTGTCTTGAGGAAACCTTAAATTTTAAAATTAAGATGTCAATTAAACCTATGGTGGTTATGTGGAAGTGTTTCCTTGGTGCCTATAGAACACAAATGAATATAGGCTCATGAGTATGCACTGCAAAAATGTGATTTGTTTTGATTTCAAAAATTGGGGGATGATACTTATATTCATCTCTCAAACATATTTTTAGAAATGGTTACGTGAGGTAAGGTTCAAATGAAGTGGAGAACGAAAAAAAACAAATTCCACGCCCTTTTACAAGCATATTAACTACCTATGCTAAAATGGGAACTTTGGAGCAAGATATGGACCTTCGAACAACCAAGGAAGTGGATAGTTATCTATTGTACATAATGTGGAAGCACTCATGACCAATGCAAACTAGCTAACATATGGTCATGTGGTGGACTTGTTACATGTGTGTGTTCAAACCGTCTTGGGACACCTTGTACATTGCCTTGTTGATTGCATGCATGGTTTTATCTCTATTCTAACATGTCTTCACCTTTATATTTTTCCTTTTCTTTGTAGTTATAAAAATAAAATGAAGAAAAATTATAGCTTTTGTATAAAATTTGGAAATATGTTTGTTAGTGCAAAATCACATCACCCCCAAATGAATCGTCGATCTTCTTTTCTAAGGCAAAATAATTTAGTGTGACCCGCATAACATTGAACTTTCCCAAGGTGTGGGAACTTGCAAATGGAAAATATCTCCAGTTAAAAACTAGTTCCTATTCCTCTGTTTAGGTACATATGTGAGAGCTTGCAGAGGATCTATCTCTATACTTAATCTAAAATTTTCCAAAGAGATAGGGATAAAAGGGAGTGCACTCAAGGAATGATGAACACTAGTTTTGTTAATAGACACAAACCAAAAAAATACATACAATAACTAAGCACGAGATAACCAGGACTTATAATGAAAGACAATATGCGAGCAAAAGAGATGGAAAGGATCTAGAATTGATCACAAAAGTGTTTTATTTCTCAACGAGTTGATACAATGCATTACAAGATAGCCAGGAGGCAAGAAACATGCTGTAATTTTAATGGAAGGCCTAAACTCCACAAATTCCTTTTCTAGAAGGAAAGGGGAGCCTGCAAAACAAAGAATGTCCAACCCTTTACAATGAGTCCCGACCTAGTATTTATAGACTCGATCAGAAAAGAAAGAGAGAGAAGTGAGAAAATTAGGTTGAACCTAAACCACTGTTGTTAATGCCTCTAACAGAATCTGCCCCAAATTCATCTTGATTGTATTAATGTTTGGTTTGGTGCCTTAAAGGAGGAGGAAACAGCGGAGTAGATCAAATCTGATCTAGTTGTTGAGGAAAGAAGATCCTACACTAAAGGCTTGAAGATGTTTTCTCCATTTTTACCTACCAGGTCCTAAAAAATGATTTTTTATCTTTCCATGGCGTAGAGGACATCAAGATGCTTCTAACGGTGTAAGATTTGTAATATTTCAAGCCCTGAGTCGAAAGATATGCCCCTTCGAAGTTTGTATCGGGTCCATACAAATGGGCGGGAAAATAGTTTGAAAAAATGGGTCTCCTTTTTAATATGGGGCACATGGAAGCCAGATTAGGGAAAAATCAGGTTTATAGGTCCGTGATTTATCTTTTTCCCCTTTTCTGTAAAAATGCAAAACTCAGAAAACTCATGTGCCCAGACGCTCCTCCTTTGACACGTGGCACCCTTTGGTTGGTTGGGGAGATGTGCTTCAATTGTTACCTCTGTTTCTTTTAGACAAAAGGAAAATTTTCACCTTTTCCTCTGACTCCCTGCTTTGACCTTGACTCAAGCTTAAACACTGACTTTTTCCTTTGGGTGGAGTTGCGGCCCATTTTATAACTTTACACCTTTGGAATAACAAGGGGCAAAAAACCAACTTTCCTTCCAACGCCCGCTTTGAATTGGGACACACGAAGTCTAGTGCTCGTTTGGAAACCCTTTCTCTATTCAATCATTGAATCAGCACCATTTAGACAATTGGCAACCTCCGCTGGCAAGGCCCATGCATTGACTATTCAATTGAATCTTCCCCTTTTTCTAGACTGGACACATGGAGGCACCGCGCTGCTTGAAATCCCGATTCAAAATTTTCCTTTGAAGGAGTGTCAAGTTGACACTTGGCAGCCTCCACAGGTCTGTGGACTTTTCAATGGTCCCTTTTATCCTTTTTTCTTCCCGGGCTACGTGGCGAACTAGCATGAATTTGAGTCCCCTCCTTTATACTAACTCTTGGAGATGCGCCAAGATGACACTTGGCGACCTCCACTTGCACTTTATACTTAGCCAATTTTTAGACTCACCTTGGATACCTTTTGACTCACAGTTGACCATTTGACCTTGTCTCCGCTCTTGCCTAGGACACGTGGAGATGCGGTGCTTGTTTGAGACCCCCTTTATGGATTCATCTTTGGAGAAGCATCGTTAGGACACATGGTTCTCTCCACTGGCTCTTCCATACTTAGTCAATTTTGGATTCTTGCTTGAATGGTCTCAAGCCCAAAAACTCCAAAACTTCATCATTTTTTCCCCTCCTTGCTCCTAGTTCCTCTATGGCACTGCCCCTTCTTTTCTAACCCTGCTATTCCATTGTTGAGTCTACCTGTAACTTGAAAAATGGATTTAAGACATGGAAACGGCTCGACAGAGTCGTTTCTTTTACATAGGGTCATTTAATCATTCTCAGCCCCTACCACTCAATTATTGAGTCCTTCTGCGACCTTTTTACAAGATCTAAATGATTTTTCTCGAGTTCTTCTTATGTGGGGTAGTGGCTGATCCAACATTTTACCCGGGGATGAAATATGGAGAGAAATTTGACGACTCACAAGGGTATCTTCCTGTTAGACGAAAATACCAATTACCTTGTCATATCCATTGGGCAAGGAGTTGAGAACGGTGTTCTGATACTGATTCTACCTCTGATTCATGAGCTCGAGTTGTTTGCACTCTCAATTTTCATAAGAAATCTTTAAAAAGAAGGTTTTGAGAGTAGAAAATTGTTTTGACCCAGGGCTTCATCTGTCTCTCTGAATGGACTACATAAGAGCAACAAAATAGCACCACAACTATATACAAAATTTGAAATCATACATGCTCCAAATAGAACATGCAAATCGTGTGCAAAGCACTTAGGAGAAAAGCAACCTAAACTACAGCAAAATAATGTGCACAAGCACTTAGAGGAATGAGAAACTACACTAATATGTACAGGGTGAGAACTTCCCTTTTAGTAGCAGTGCTTAAGATAGATTCCATTCAGTGGAATCTGTAACTCTTCACCCTCCAATGTATACAATTGGAAATCATTGCTACTTTTACATTTTGTGACATGTAAGGGCCACTCCAATGGAATCAAACTTGGAATGCCTTCCAGGTTTTTCTTGATCTACATCCCATTTCAAGACTAGGTCTCCTTCTTGGAAGGTCTTGGTTCTTGCCTTCTTGTCGAAGAATCTCTTGATTACGGCTTGATTCTTTTCTATTGTTTGAAGAGTGTGTTCTCTGGCTTCTTCCAACTCCATCAGCTTTGCATACACTGGCCTCCATTGGTTTGAACTTAGATATCTCCAGATTGCTTCATGAGTTCTAATGCTTTGAAACTCAAGTGATACAGCAACACTTTGCCTCTTTCCCATAGACAAGTCTGAATGGAGAGCTTCTGTAGACCTCTTGGGTGTTGTCCTATCAACCCAAAGGATGATTTGAGTTTTGTGTGCCAAGATTTCTCGATTCATTAAGAGTTCTTCGATAATCTTCAACAGTTCTTGTTTGTAGACTCTGCTTGGCCATATCTCTGAGGGTAATATTTGATGAAGTGCTCGAGTAAATTTCATTCCGCAGACACCCATCCTGTGATTTTGGAATCGATGAATGCCAATGCATTGTCTGATATAATGGTGGCTTGGCACTCAAAATCTAGTCATTATCCCTTCGTAGAAGTCTAATATGCTAGACTCATTAGCTTCTTTGAGTGTCACTGCCTCGGTCCACTTGGTAAAATAGTTTGTTGCCGTCAGAATCCACTTGTGGCCTTGGCTCGAATTTGGATTGATGACCCCGATGAAATCCAACCCCCATTACATGAATGGTTGGTCAACTGAAATGGGGTGTAATGGGAGTGCTGTTAGCCTCTCTTTGCCTCTAAAGAACACACAGTTCTACATCGTTTGATCCATGCATAGTAGTCACTAAACACCCTAGGCTAATAATAACCCACCTTCATGATCTTGAGTGTTGTCACCCATGGAGAAAAATGGCCTCCAGTTGCTTCATCATGGAACTCTTGTAGCACTCTCTCAACCTGATTTGTCCCAATGCACCTTAACAGGATGCCATTGATGTCCCTTTTGAATAAGACATCGTCAATAAGTACATATGGGATGGCCTATAGTCTGAAGTGCCTCCTTTTTGTTTTATTCATTTCTAGAGGACACATGCCTATTTGAAGGAAGTGCACCATGTTCTGAGTCCAACAAGGAGTGGGCACATCCTCATTTTCTTCCTCCTGACTATCCTGTAGGACCAGAACAACTTCTTTTCCATCACTTGCTTCTTCTTATTGACTTAAGGCCAGTTTTTCACACAATCCCTTCCCACGGACCAGCTTAGTGACCTTGATCTCAATGTCATACTCCATGACATGAGTGATCCACCCTACACACTTTTCGTTCAAATCCTTGCTGAGGATGAAATATTTAACCCCTGCATGGGAGACCAACAGTTGGATTTTGTTGTTTAAAACCAAATGTTTAAACTTCTTCAATCCTCTGATCACTGCTAGGACCTACTTCTCGATGAAGGAGTATCTCACCTCATAATCTTCCAAACCCTGGCTGAAGAAAGCAATTGGTTGCTCTGTGTCTTCTTTGTTCTATTGTACTAGGATTGTAGAAATTGTGTCACTACCACCAAAGGCATATAATATGAAGTCCTTAGAAAAATCTAGATTCACAAGAGTTGGGGCTTGTGATATGGCTTCTTTGATAGCCTCAAAACTTGCTTTTCCTTTAGCTGTCCACCTAAATGCCAAACTCTTCTTTAACATCAACGTGATTGGCTTGACAAGGGCAGCAAAGTTTGGTACAAACCTACAAACAAAATTGATTTTTCCCAGGAAGCTCTGAAGAGCTTTCTTATGGCTTGCCAATGGCAATGCTCTTATTGCTTCAACTCTCTCCAAGTCAATTTCCAATCATTCCTTTGACACAATGTGGCTGCTTGTCCATATTTCACCTCATGCCAAATATTGGATTGATCACGATCCTACATAAGAGGAACCGTTGAAAATTCCACCCAGGACTGGTGGAGGTGACAAATGTCAACTCAACGTCTCTCCAAAGGAAAACTTGGGTTAGGTTTTCAAGAAAATGTGGTGTCTCCACGTGTTATATCAAAAGGGGACCCATTTTTCAAGTTGTTTTCTCGCCCTCCTAAGCAGACTCGATACAAACTTTGAAGGGGCATATCTTTCGAGTCAAGGCTCGAAATATCACAAATCGGATGTCGTTGGAAAGATCTCAGCCTCACCCATGTCATGGAGGTCTAAAAATTTAATTTTGAGGAGGTTAGGTGAAGAAAAATGGAGGAAAAATCTTCGGGCCTTGATGCAGGATCAATATGTCTTAACAACTAGATCGGATTCAATTTGTTTCCATTGTTTCCTCTTCCTTCAAGTCCGAACCAAGGATCATGCAATAAAGACATATTTGGGGGAAGATTTTTTCAAATGCATTAACAATGGTGGTTGACCTTCAACCTACTTTTTCCACTTCTCTCTCTCTCTTCCTCTGTCTAATTGAATCTATAAATACGGGGCAAGATTCATTATAAAGGTTTGGACATTCTTTGTTTTGCGGCTCCCTCCTCTAAAAAAGGATCTGTGGGGTTCGAGGCCTTCTATCAAAATTACATTATGTTTCTACCTCTTGGCTACTTTGTAATGGACTGTATCAATCCACAGAGCAATAAAACACATCTGTGATCAATTTTAGATCCTCTCTTGTCTCTTTTTCTTTCATCTGGTCTTCCATTACATATCTGGTTATATGTGCTTGTTTATTGTATGCATTTTGTTGATTTGTGTCTATTAGCAAAATAAGTGTTCATCATTTCTTTGGTGCATCACCTTGTAGTTTAGTTATTGTTTATTTCTTGTACCCCTTTCTTATCCCTATCTCCTTGGCAAGTTTTAGATTAGGTATAGAGATAAATCCTCTACAAGTTCTCACGTATGCATCTAAACAGAGGAATAAGGAACCAACCTTTAATCTGGAGAGCTTTCCCATTTTGCAAGGTCCCACACCTTGGGGAAAGTTCAATGTTATGCAATCACACCAAATGATTTTGCCATATAAAATCCAACCTGTAGAACTCATTTGGGGGTGTTGTGATTTTGCATTAATAGTGGCCTAGAATCCTACCCTCAAGGGCCAAGAATATGTATTTTTTTGGGTTCAAGGATACCCTGAATCTCCTACACCTTTAAAACACATGCCTTAGGTGGAAAAGCTGGTCTGTGGCATTTCTAGAGAACACAGTAATGTCGTCTAGGTAGATTAGTACTATTTTTTTGATCATCCCTTTGAATTCCATATCCATTTCCCTTTGGAAAGTGGCTCCAGCATTAGACAATCCAAATGGAATTTTTCGGTAGGCATAGGTGCCCCATTTGGTGGTGAAATTAGTTTTGAACTGATCATCTTCCTTTACCATGATCTGGTTGTAGCCCGAGTAGCCATCTAGGAGAGAGAATCTCTCTGATCCATACACCACTTGCAAAATTTGCTCCATTAAGGGAAGTGGATAGTGTTCCTTGAGGGACGCTCTATTCAAGTCATGAAATTAAACACACAACCTAATCTCTCCACTCTTCTTCCTAACTAGGACCAAATTTGTGACCCATCTTGAGTGTTTGATTGGAAATATGATACTTTCCTCGATCGTCTTGTTTAGCTCTTTCTTCATCAGAGGCTCAATATGTGGATTGATTGGTCTCTGCTTTTGGTGATGGCCTTAGCAACTAGGTCTAATTTGATTGTGTGTTATGTCAACATCAGATTGAATCCTTTGAGGTCCTCATAGCTCTAATAAAATACGTCTAGAAAATCTTGGCGGAGTTACACGAATTCGTACCTTTCTTACTTGGTGGCACTTTGCCAATTTGAAGCATTTTGCCTTCTCCAACCAGAAATTGGCTCTGAATCTTCTCCCTTGATTTGTATATTAGCCTTTTCTTTTTAAAACTGATCATTGGGGTTGAAGATAGACTCCAATGTCACGGACCTCTTGGAGAGATTGTTTGAAGGAAGCTAGACTACTTGGTATCCATATCGTTTCTCATGTCTACTTTGATTTCTAATTGAGAATTCAGCTTCCTCTTGCAGAAAATTGATGATCTGTTGGTCACTCTCGAACACCTACCAGCATGTGTTATTATCTGGCATTGTTGGCCTCACAACCACATGGATATGTGGTTGTTATTTTTCCCTCTTGATGCTTTCAACCACATTAAATGTTGCTCCAACTGCTGCCGAGCCTATCAACGGTTTCATTCTCCTTCCTGGGTATGGACACAATGTTGAAGGCCTCGAAATCCTCCATGAGATCCTATACCCTACTCTTGTATTTCTTGAGAAGGTTGTTCTTGACAGCATTAAGTCCTCTGACTTGATTGGAAACTAGTTCACTGTCACCAAACACTTGCAAGTTCTTGATTCCTAGCTTCCTTGCCCAATGAAGACCATGGACCAAAGCCTCATATTCAGCAGTGTTATTTGAGCAGGAAAACTAAAATCTGAAGGCTAAATAATATTTCATACCTTTGGGGGACACAATCATAGCTCCTCCTCTAGCTCCTTGTCTACTCCTCGAGCCATCAAAGAAAAATTGTCATACCTCATTGTCATCTTTATATTCTAGCTTAATTAGGTTAGGAAGAGGATGATTCTCTTCATGTAGATAGTAGACACCTAGCTCATATTCTTCCATCTCCTTATAGGGGTCAAAATCATGTCTTTTGTTGGTCCACTCATCAAGATTCAAGTCTAGGATACACCCCACCTTGGTATTTGCTTTAGAAGTGCTTAGGAGGTCCTCTTGATCAAAAGCTGAACAATTTGCATTGATTGGGCTTGGTACATAAGACTCAATGTGATAGTCTGCTATGGGCTCGGATCTGATTGTGGCCTTCACTCCATACCTTGTTCTAAAGAGCATATGTGACCAGTCAGTAGACAAGTAGCCTCCAATTTTGGTAGTGAAGTCCCTAGACAAACACAACGCAAAATGTGGTGGCAAGTCTATGACTGACACATTCTGTAATACAATCACATTAGGGCAGGCATGTAGAGTGAGACTCAGATCCTTGATGATTCCAATAGTGGTCACTATTGTCCCATCTAATTATACTACTCCTTTAGAGATGACTTCATACTGGAGACCCAGTTGATCAGCTATTTGTTTGGGCATTACAGAACTACTTGCCCCAAAATCAATCATACAATTGTGCGCTAATTTTTCTCCAATAATCAATGAAACATAAAATGGAGGAGGCTTCAGATTCTTACCTCGTTGTTCTCCATGGTTTCTCTCAGGTTGAGCCACATTGGTAAGCACTTTCTCTTGCTAGCCAAGGGGTTAATTTGAACTTGACCAATTTTACATGGTAGTCTATAATAGATCCCTCTACCCTGGAATGGCCAGTGAACTTCCATAGTGAAATGTTCACACTTGTCCTCTTCATCAACTCAATGATATTAAATGGATTGTCTTTCTACTTCCCCTTCCCTAGCACATTTTTCTCTTGTACGTGGGGTGCCATAACCGGTGCCTGAATAGGTCTGGAAGGTGGCTTGGATTGACTCTGTACATTGGGGGCTGCATTTTGAATGCCAACACCTTGCTGAGAAACGGAGGGCTAAGGATCACCTAAGCTTGGTGAATTTCCTTCTCCAATATTTCTCCTCTTAGACCACGTATTGGCAACTATAATTTGAGAAGGAGTCTGATTCATTCCATGTAAGTCTTCATCCTACCAATTGACAAGCATAGTTTCTTTTGTGGGTCCCTCTTGGTGATATCCTTGTTGTTGAATTTATTTATGGCTAGGTTTTTGTGACACACCAATGGTTTGCACCATCGAGCCTGATTTAATACACCATTGAAACACATCATTGATTACATGTGAAACACCATTCATACTCTTGTGTCGTGTTATTATGTGTTGGAACTAATGCCCTCGATGTTGAAGATGTGTTTGGGTCATATGACTAAAAGGTCTAGCAACTTGAGGTTGCCCTTGGTGTTGACTCGATTTATAGCCTAGGTGGTGGTCTATTTTTCGATACGAGGATCTGCTTGATATCTGAGCACAGAGGCTAATATGGCCAGGAACTCTAATCCTGTTGTCTTTTGATGGTCACTAGCTCATTTCCCAAGTTTTTCAAGTGTTTCATCACTTCCTGAAGCTCCTTAGAGGTGTTAGATGATGAAGTGGAGGCTTCAGCTGAGCTTTGACTCTTGGGAGTAAGTACAGGAGCTAATGTGGGAGTTTGGCTAGTTCCTAGGTTTCCTAACTTGGGGTAGAGAGGCATGGATGGCCTATGAGAGAGTTTTCCAGCCTAAATCAAATGATTCTCAGCCCCTATGGAAAGGCTATAGGGTGCAATAAGGTTGTTCCCCCATTGACTAATCATCAAAGAAATGTCGAATTCAAAGCCCTAAAAATATAAGAAGACACCTTCATTAGTGGGCTTTACTGTTGTTGGAATCTTGTCCCAGGTCCGTTGAAACTCGAGGTTGAAATCTACCAACAACTCATTTGGAGCTCTCTTGATTGGTGTTAGTTACTCTAGCAAGGATAGGTTATATCCCTTTTCTCCAAACTAGTTGTGAAGATTTGTGCATAGATGGTTCCAATTTTGAATAGAGCCTGCTTCAAGGCTCTTGAACCATTGTGAAGCTTTACCTTTGAGTGAAGAGGCTAGTAACTTGACTGCAATATCCATCTCATGGATCTCGTGGATTGTACAGACATTTGCAATATCTTGGACATGGTCACTAGGAGAAGTCTACTTTTCCCCAGTGAAATATGGGATGCTCTTTAATGTTCTTTATCGGGACTAGATTTTGTGTATTCGAGCGAGTGGGTTCTTTCTTAGTGAAATTAACATAAGGATTTGGCTGAGCCATCCTGATCGGCTTGAGAACCCCTCTTGATTGAGAGAATGACCTCTTTAGGGAGGAGGTGTCAATAATGCTCAGTTTAGTGGGGATAGAGACCTCTGGGCTCTTCTTCCTCTCCTCCCTTTTTTGGGGATAATTCTAGATAGAAAAATAATCCCTCCTCTCTGGTTCTTGACCATGTTTGTATTCTTCTCATGAACTTGCTTGGACTACTAAAACTAGTGGATTTGTTTCTTTTGGAGTTGCCAGATGTACAATTTTAAGACTTCTTAAAAGTTAGAATCACAAAGTGCACATCAACCTTACTATAATTTGATTTAGACTTCTCTGTCCCACTGTGCATGCCAAAATCATAGTGCAAAATTAGAGCACCCCTAAATGAATCGTCAAATCTACTTTTCTAAGGTAGAGTCATTTGGTGTGATCCACAAAACATTGAACTTTCCCCAATGTGTGGGACCTTGCAAATGGAAAATCTCTCCAGATTAAAGGTTGGTTCTTATTCCTCTATTTAGGTGCATACGTGAGAGCTTGCAGAGGATCTATCTCTATACTTAATCTAAAATTTACCAAGGAGACAAGGATAAAAGGGAGTATAATAAATAAGAAATGACTAAACTAGAAGGTGGTGCACCGAAGGAATGATGAACACTAGTTTTGCTTACACACAAACCAACAAAATACATATAATAACCAAGCATAGATAACCGGACTTATAATGAAATACCGAATACAAGCAAAAGAGATAGAAAGGATCTAGAATCAATCACAAAAGTTTTTATTTCTCTACGAGTTGATACAATGCATTACAAGACAGCCAGGAAAGAAACATGTTGTAATTTTAATGGAAGGCCTAAACTCCACGAATTCCTTTCTTTAGAAGGAAAGGAGAGCCTACAAATCAAAGAATGTCCAACCCTTTACAACGAGTCTCGACCCGGTATATATAGACTCTATCGAGAGAAGAAAGAGAGAGAGTGTGGAAAGTAGGTTGAAGCTAAACCCACTACTATTAATGCCTCTCGACAAAATCTACCCCAAATCGTCTTGACTATATTAATGTTTGGTTTGGCACCTTGAAAGGAGGAGGAAACGATAGAACAAATCAAATTTGATCTATTTGTTGAGGAAAGAAGATCCTGCACTAAATGCCTAAAGACATTTTCTCCATTTTTACATACTAGGGCCTGAAAAAATGATTTTTTATCTTTCCATGGTGTAGAGGACATCAAGATGCTTCCAACGGTGTAATATTTGCAATATTTTGAGCCCTAAGTCGAAAGATATGCCCCTTTGAAGTTTGTATCGGGTCCGTACAAATGGGCGGGAAAATAGTTTGAAAAATGGGTCTCCTTTTTAATATGGGGCACGTGACAGCCAGATTAGGGAAAAATCAGGTTTGCAGGTCCGTGATTTATCTTTTCCCCTTTTCCACAAAAAACACAAAACTCATAAAACTCCCGTGGCCCCAATGCTCTGCCTTTGACACGTGCCACCCTTTGGTTGGCTGGAGAGATGTGCTTCAATTGTTACCTATGTGCCTTTTGGACAAAAGGAAAATTTTGACCTTTTCCTCCTACTCCCCGCTTTGACCTTAACACGGGCTCAAATGCTAACTTTTTCCTTTGGGGAGTTGCGGCCCATTTTGCAACTTTTACACCTTTGGAATAACAAGGGGCAAAAAACCAACTTTCCTCCCGATGGCCCACTTTGAATTGGGACACGCAGCAGTCTAGCACTCGTTTGAAAACCCTTTCTATATTCAATCCTTGAATCAATGCAATTTAGACACTTGGCATCCTCCTCTGGCCTGGCCCATGCATTGACTATTCAATCGAATCGCCCCTTTTTTAGATTGGACACGTGGAGGCACCACGCTCACTTAAAATCTTGATTCAAAATTTTCCTTTGAAGGAGCGTCAAGTTAACACTTAGCAGCCTTCATAGGTCTATGGAATTTTATCCTTTTTTGGGCCTGGGCTACGTGATGAATCGGTGCAAATTTAAGTCCTCTTCTTTGGACTAACTCTTGGAGATGCGCCAAGCTGACACTTGGCGACCTCCACTTGCACTTTATACTTAGCCAATTTTTAGACCCACCTTGTCTGCCTTTTGACTCTATTGACCATTTGACCCTGCCTCCGCTCCATCCTCGGGACACATGGATATGTGGTGCTTGTTCGAGCCCCCTTTATGCATTCATCTTCAAAGAAGTGTCATTAGGACACGTGGTTCTCTCCACTAGCTCTTCCATACTTAGTCAATTTTGGACTCTTTCCTGAATGGTCTCGAGCCCAAAAACTTCAAAACTTCACCATTTTTTCCCCTTCTTGCTCTTGGTTCCTCTACGGCACTACCCCTTCTTTTCTGACCCTTTATTCCATTGTTGAGTCTACCTATAACTTGAAAATGGATTTAAGACATAGAACGGTTGGGCAGAGTCGTCTCCTTTTACATAGGGTCATTTAATCTTTCTCAACCCCTGCCACTCCATTGTTGAGTCCTTTTGTGACCTATTTACAAGATCTGAATGATTTTTCTCAGGTTCTTCCTATGCGGGGTCATGGCTGATCTAACATGTTTCCCATGGGAGAAATATGGATAAACGAATGTTATAGCTCAAAAACATTGAATCTGCATTATTACTTCACATTTAAAGGATTTATATTGAATGTTAATCTTGCTTGGTAAAACTTACTATAACAATACAAAACTTAGAGGATGGGATGGGATAACAACAACCTCCCAAATGAAAAAATTGAACTTGAGACTGTTGGAATTGACAATGACAGAGAGGGGGCGAATCGGTCCCAATAAAACCTTTCAGTCTTTATACTTCAAACATAAAATACACGTCCTCATGAAACACATACATTAATGTTTGATCATAATTAGATATAATTCACCATGAAATATACTTCACCAAAGCAAGGATTCATGTAAACATATCAATAAGAACACAAGATATACTCAAAACCTTTCTTTATTGATATTCAAATCAGATCACAACAAATGATGCCTTCAATAATACAACAACAAGATACAATCAAGTGATATCAATGCAATCAACTATGTCTCTTGAATACACAAGAGTATATTCCTCTTTTGCATAAGACTTCAGCTCATAATTAGACTTGAAAATACTTCAAATACATATAAATGACATCAATATTCTTTGAATATAACTATCAACACATGACACCATCTCTTCCTCCTTCATCAACTCATCATCAAGGAAACTTCACCATCATTTGCTTCGCTCAAATCCTCCTCATGAAAATACCACCAGATAATGACATAGAATGAAATTTTAGGGGTTTTGGGATAGGCCCAAGGGGTTTTTCTTTTGCAGGAAAAGTTTCTTCAAAATAATATAAAGGGGTTCCAAAATATTAGCATCATAAAGCACCCAAACCTTCACTTTTATAGCATCTTCTTGATTCAAATTAAAAATAGGCTGGTTTCATTGGGAATACGGATCATGGAATAGTGTTATGATTTAATAACAAACAAAATCATGCACACAGGATCCAAACAATTTTCCCACAAAATCTACAGCAGTGGAAGTATAAACTAGAATAATCCAAATCACACAAAATTACACACACATAACAAACATGTACCGTGGTTCACCCAATGTGAGCTAAGTCCACCAAAGATAGAGATCTCATATGTGTGTGTGTGTGTGTGTGTGTGTGTGTGTGTGTGTGTGTGTGTGTGTATATATATATGTATATATATATATATATATATATATATATATATATGTATATATATATATATATATATATATATATATATATATATGTATATATATATATATAACAAGAGATTACAAATCAACTCTTCTACACAAGAGTACATGTATCTCTATAAGAGTATCTCCTCCTCCTAGATCTCCAACCTGATCTACCTAAGTACACAAAATCGTGCCTCCATACCACCACTTGTGTCTTCTCCAGATCTCTAACTCGGATCTTCCTGAGTGCACTACAACCATGCCTCTCAAACATAACTAGATCTCACATACCTGAAGCTACCCTACATCTGCCACTGTGCAGCCAAGCTCTCACTATATTGTGAATCTACAAACAAGACCTCTACAATATCTAGATCTACATGGATCAACAATACAATATGATCTCATGGATCTACAATACAAGACTAGATCTACATAGATCTATAATACAAGATCTCACCAACATGTGGATCTACAAGAAGAAATGTTATGTGCTTTGTATACTATGCAAGCCATTACAATGAGACAATAAATATACAAAGGAAATACAATAGCCTATTATTTCCTTCTGTCCAACTCCTCTCCATGGAGTCTTTGTCTTCATGTAACCTATTCCTTTTTCCTCTTCTTCTTCTTCATCTTCATCCTCTCATTCTCAAAGAATCAAGGATCTAATCCGATCCTTCTCTTTTTCTTCATCTCACTTCTAAACCCTAGCTTTCATGCTTATATAGGTGTATATAAACTTAGGGCACCTTAGCCATGTAATTACATCAAATAAATCTACTTTAATGCTAAAGATAGATTTAATTCCCGAGAGTTAATTAAAACATCATCGCAGGTAATCGGCACGGTTAGCCTTAACCACGGCCGGTTCCCACTTGCTCTGACCGATGTCTATCATGTCTGACCGATGATGGGTTGCGGTTCCCACTTACTCTGACCGATGTCGGTCTTGTCGACTAATGATGGTTTGCAGTTCCCACTTTCTCTTACCGATGTTTGTCTTGTCGGATCGATGACGGGTTGTATTTTCCAACAATTTTTCATTACATACTCCAGTGAAGTTATTTAGCTCCACAACCTACAATCTCCCACTTGGAGATAAATTGTTAAACCTTTGTACCTGTACCCTGTACATCACCATCCTCTACACACCATGAAGACAATCTATTATTTCCTTCAATAATTCTCTCAAAAATTAAAACCAAGAAGATCAAACCATCTTCTCAAACCAAGAAGATAAAACCATGACTTACCAAACCTGCACGAAAAAATACAACTGATCCGTGACACCAAGCATCAAGCTCCCACTAAATCATAACACTAAGCCTCTCATGCAACCAAGCCATCATGACTAACACACCTGTAAGAGCTCCCCTCAAACTAAAGTTCTGAGCCTCAATCGCATCCGTAGCCATACCTGTAAAAACAACCATGTTCTTTATCCATCTATCCATGTCTCCATGTAACCACCAATGCAACTGACCAAGACAAGTCAAATTGAATATGTGAAAGCAAAACAAGATCCTGGGTAAAGACAACCCAAATGAGTTCTACCTACAACAGTGGGTGATCAATCCACAAACCTGCATAACTCAAAGAATCCAAACACTGCAATCTGCAAATCCAACCCTGCATAAACAACTAGCATGTCCAAGACAATCATTTGTAGATAACATCTCTCAAGGAGTAACATAGTAATCAAGAGGAAATACAAACATCCCCTACTCATGCTCAAGGCAACTAAACCGTGCTCATAGGCATCCATGTGCAAATCAAACATCTACATCATCATAGACTCACAAAACTGAATCTATCCAACATGTACAAACTCACCATGTACATCCATCCATATCACCAGCTCTCCAGAAGCTCCAAGTCTACCACCAACTAACTCCAAAGCTGAATATGAATCCTATGCTCATCAATGTCAATAACAAACATCCATGCTAAACCATGCCACTAATACCAAGTGCAAATATCAACATACATGTCATCAACATACTTGCACAAACTAACCAAGATGAAAGCAAGACAAGGGCACCATCTTAAAATGGTAAATAACCACTGTTGTCACCATGTTTACCAAACGACCACGGTTTCCTAACCGACCCTGGTCACTACCTGACCGACCATGGTTACCAGATGACCGACCATGGTTAATCCTAACTCGACACAAGTCTCTGTAACTAGCAGATTTTCTCTTTTAACCCTTAAAACTCTAAAATTTCTCTATCATCTTCACCCAGCTGAATCTAACCATCAACTGTAATCCCATAGGGATATCCAGGCACCACAAAATAAACCAGAAGTGACATCACAAAGCAATAAACTCAATATACCTGCAAATCCGTGACTGTCCTCCAAAACCAACTAGTGCCTCTGCCACTCTGAATAGTAGCAATCTCCTCTCACTCTGCATGTGCATCATGTATCCAATCTTGCAATGCCAACAACCATGGCTTGCTCCCACTAAACATGAAATCCCCTGCACTGCCTCTAACACCAAGCTCAAAAGCTAATATGTCAGTGAGAAACAAAAATGGATGAAAGAAAATATAAATTGATTCCCTTCTTATCAAAGAATGCTTCTACATCACAGAAGTTTGGACTTCTTGTGAAGTAGGTGAATCAACTTCTTTTCATCCTATGTACACAAAATATTTCGTTACTTGCAACTATGTCTAACCATGAATTTTCATTGAGGATCTCATCCTTAAGACTAGATATCCTTGTCCTCAAGATTCCACACAACCGGGAAATAAAAGTCAAACAACACCAAGAAACCATGGTGTAAATTTGTGCACACAATCCAAACATAATATCAGTTGCTCCAAACGAAAGAAATAAAACATGAACCATATAGAGATACCTGACTCAAAGTCTCAATGGACTAAACCAAGCCAACTCCGTCCTCTTTCTGATCCAAACATTGAAGTGATCAACATTGTTTCTACCTGTACACACTGTGCCAGAAACTAGATCCTCCAAAACAGGACACTGAACCAACTGCCCTCTCTTGCTGACAAAAACCCTGTATAGATAAGTTGCCACAAAGACCAACCACGGTCATCCCCTAACCAACCATGGTTAGCTAACCAGTATCGGTTCCTCTGTGACCGACCTCGGTTCTCAGACCAATGTCAATGTTGTTGGAACAAACCCAATGCCACACAATTTGGCATAGCACACCACACCAGGTGCCTACTTCGACCGAAGCCGATAGTTGAGCTGAGCCAGTCATTTCAAGAAGCATCCAAATCTTGTACAAAAAACAATACAACAAATCCATGCAATAAATTGCATCAAGATGAAATACATCACCTTACCAGCACCAAGATACTCAACCGCATCTTCAACTAAAGTACATGCTTCTCTGATGGAAGCCCCATCTTCATTTTGTGCTACTACCTCTCTACCAAAGCCCGTGCATCTAACTACACCAAAGGATGCATAAACTCCTCTATTTCATTCTCAGATCTAGATCTGCAGTCCCAAACATGCATGTGCAACCAAAATAATATAAGCACTGCAATACCAAGATAAAACCATACCTCAATAACTGGATCTGCAATTTGACCAACATGCTTGTGCCTCCAAGAACTAGGAACACCTCAACAAACAAGATACATTCTATGCATCTTTCCATTTCTTCAGATCTATGATTTTCTGTTTAAAACCAGGCTACTCGAATGGCCCACGGTCATCCTCAGAATCAACCACGATTACCCTATAACCGATCACGGTTACCCTACCAACGTCGGTTGCCACTTAACCAATGTCGGTCACTTGTGTTCTCCAACAACCTTACTCTTCCATCTCCCACTTGAGATTAAATCTCTTCCTATGATCTTCTCATCAGGAAAAACAAACATTTCTCTGATACCAGTTGTTGGGAATATGGGACTACGGAATAGTGCTATGATTTAATAACAAACAAAATCATGCACACATGATCTAAACAATTTCCCACAAAATCTACAGCAGTGGAAGTATAAACTAGAATAATCCAAATCACACAAAAGTACACACACATAACAATCATGTACCGTGGTTCACCCAATGTGGGCTACGTCCACCAAAGATAGAGATATCATATATATAATATAACAAGAGATTACAAACTAACTCTTCTGCACAAGAGTACATGTATCTCTACAAGAGTATCTCCTCCTCCCAAATCTCCAACCTGATCTACCTAAGTACACAAAACCATGCCTCCATACCACCACTTGTGTCTTCTCCAGATCTCTAACTGGATCTACCTGAGTGCACTACAACCATGCCTCTCAAACATAACCAGATCTCACATACTTGAAGCTACCCTACATCTGCCACTATGCAGCCAAGCTCTCACTGTATTATGAATATGTAAACAAGACCTCTACAATATCGAGATCTACATGGATCAAAAATACAATGTGATCGCATGGATCTAAAATACAAGACTAGTTCTACATAGATATATAATACAAGATCTCACCAACATGTAGATCTACAAGAAGAAACGTTACATGCTTTGTATACTATGCAAGCCATTACAACGAGAAATAAATATACAAAGGAAATACGTGAACTGTTATTTCCTTTTTTCCAAATCCACTCCATGGAGTCTCTATCTTCATGTAACCTGTTCCTTTTTCCTCTTCTTCTTCTTCGTCTTCATCCTCTCATTCTCAGAGAATCAAGGATCTAATCTAGTCCTTCTCTTTTTCTTCATCCCGCTTCTAAACCCTAGCTTTCATGCTTATATGGGTGTATATAAACTTAGGACACCTTAGCCATGAAATTACATAAAATAAATCTACTTTAATTCTAAAGATAGATTTAATTCCTAAGATTTAATTAAAACAACATCGCACAGGTAACCGATGCCGGTTAGCCTTAACTGCGGTCGATTCCCACTTGCTCTGATTGATGTTGTCCTATCTCGACCAATGATGGGTTGCGGCTCCCACTTTCTCTAACCGATGTCAGTCTTGTCTGACTGATGATGGGTTGTGGATCCCACTTGCTCTGACCGATGTCTTTCCTGTCAGATCAATGACGGGTTGCGTATTTTATAGCAAGTTTCCATTGCATGCTCCAGTGAAGCTATTTAGCTCCATAACCTAGCATTTTCCATCCTTTAACTTGACCATAAAAACTTAAAAACATCCCATAATAATCATTATAACATTCACAATCGACTCATATAGGTCAGTCGTGCCAAAAACCTTCATACATACACCAAAAATCCTCAAAATCCTACCAATGGAATGAGAAAAATCCCCTCATGCCAAAAAAATTTATTCAAGCTCCCAAATTCACCACACATGAGTAATATGTCATTTAAACAGCATACATGGTCACAATTAACTTGAACCAATCAAATTATTTTGTTTGATGGGCCAAATGGCTCATTTCCTTCACCAAACACTTGTTTCAACACATTGAATCTGCCTTAGGGCCTCAATACCCCTCAAGATGAACTCAACCATAGCATATCACCACTAAATGGAAATCCCATAACCTTTATAACACTCCTATGCAAGTTAGATCTCATGAAACATCCACTGGTTCAAACCACAACAACTTTTGCCTTCACCAAATCAAGCTTCCCAAAAAGTAGTTTTACAAATGATACTTATTAACACCCTTCCTAACACTTTCATGACCTCCAAATGGATTCAAATGATTCCACATTCATCCCTGTTCAATTTAAATGTGATAGAAAGTATCACCAAATCCATTTCATGCACTAACAAAATCAATCTTTCAGAAAAATCAATTTTGTCCTAAAAATCGAAACCTTCTTGCTCAAAAACTGACTGGAAAATATATCAAATCAACTCATCTTGACACAAAAATTGTACCACTAGAAATATATGTGAATTATATTTTGATTAACTAAAAATGGACTAAGTAGTATATAGATAGTTAATCTAAGCTATGAATAATTGTAAATAAAGTAAATAAATGCAGTAAAGAAGTATGTAAGTAAGATAAACAACTATGCAAAAGGAAATGCTAACCCTAATGTGCAAGAGAGAGTGAGGAAAGAACTTGGCTAATAACATATTATTGTTGGAGAGTGTCACAGAGGTAACTGGAAAAATCAAGAGCAAGAACACTGTGTAAAAGTCTCAAAAAGGATGGATCAAGAGGATCCGGTTAGACTGGGGTACTGGAGGAGGATTGGGATACTGCGAGTGCTCTAGTATGTAATATGGCTTCCCTGGTCTATGTAAAATATCTGAAACTTTTTTTTTGAGGTTGGAAGGTGGTATGAAACCCTCACTTTATGTCGCGTCAACTTCATTTTCCCGTGTTGAATGTCGATAATACTCCAAGATGAAATAAAGACCTGCAAGAGCGTAAAACAAGCATCAAACCCTAAAAAACATAATTCATATGAAGGGGTCACACTTTCCTCAGTGGCCACAATGGTGGAATTACTAACTTAGCATTGCAATACATCTCAAACCCAATGAATTTATATGTGAAAGTGTGTGTGAACATGCCCTAGGTTGCTCTTGTGCCATTCGCACTTTGTGAAGTAGCGAACAATAACTATGTGTATAAAATGTAATAGAATGTGTGCATGGAATAGAATAAAATCCCTCCCCTATGAAGTGTGATGTATATGTCCTAGCCTTGATGATGGAGCTATGTGGATGTAAGTGATCTCCAATGTAATAGATGGATGCAACTCTAGATGGAGTGATAGTAGTAAGTGATTAGGTCCCTCATTATGGTCTCATAACTTTATATTTATAGGGTTCTTTTGATCTAATTTCGTAATTAACCCCGAAAAGGCTGACCACAAGAAAAATAAAGATGTCAAACAACTAGAAAGAGCCCAAAAAGTGGCGGGAAAGTGTGAAAAGAACTAGGGCACCCCTGGTGAGAACTAGGGCACCCCGGTGGAATCGGGGCATCCACGTGCACCCAAGATCGGCCCAGTGCCCTAGCCAAGGCTAAAATGATGGGAAATGACCGAAACAGATTGGGCATGTGGCTGAAAAGGGGCGGTAATGATGAAATAAAATAAAAACAAGATGGCCAAAAGACGGGGGTTAATTAGTAATTTCTTCACTCAAGAACCTTCTAAATAGTAGTATGAAACCGAGATAAATAAATGTCTAAAGTGCATGATTTTGTGACTACATTTTTCCCCCACTTTATGTTGGTGAGCTGAAAGCTCGGTAACATAAAGTAGATAGAGATGTGTACTGATGTCCATAAAGAGTGTAGTAGAAACGTGTGAAGGACTAGACAAAGCATGGAATGATAAAAAGATGGAGGAGAGTGGAAACTAAAGATGAAAATGTGTAAATAAAAAGTGATGAGAGTGAACCTAGGGAGGAACGCATGTGTAGCTGCTATGGTGTGTAATGTACCTTCATTAGTTAGTAAGTGTTACAAAGTGTTGTTGTTGCCCCTAATTTGATTGTTTATTTCTCATACTATTGTACCTATAAGGATAAAATGATCAAGTAGTCAAATATGTATGTATGTTTTTGTAAAAACGCTATGTTAAAGATGTATATATATGTAAAATATGCAAATGTAAATGTAAATTTAAAAGTTAAATGGGACATGTGCACTTAATCCATTTTGAGAGAGTGTGTAGAAGGATATCCTGTACTACGATTTTTTTGGGTGATCTCATGCCACCTTGGCCGAAGAAGTGTAGGGAGGAAATGCCTTGTGTCCTCCAAGCTTTAACCACCGTGAAGAGATCTCTATATCATCCTGGTTTTTTGGGCGATTTAATACCACTAGTCGAAGTAGTGTAGAGAGGCACACCCACTGTAACCTCCAAGCCTATAACTGCTTCCCAGAATGCTAAGGACACCATGTCCTATAAAATCCGATGTGTATGGGGTTCGTAGACTGGTCTGAACCCACTCGCTATATATAACTAAACCAAACCGGTGTAGAATCTTTGTGTTAGTATGTAAAAACCCCCAATGGTGCCCTCCTCTTTGGGGGTGCATGTGACATTGCTAATAGGATAATGCGGCCCCAAAAGAGAACCAACCACATGTACTCTATAACTCTTCCCTACATGGGGAAGGGAATGCGCTTGGTAGAAACAAAGGTGCACACAAACAAGGATGGCTAGCCAAAACAAGTGTTAGTATGAAAACACATGCATGTAAGAAGATAATGTGTAATCTACGCAGACAATGAAAAACTACCAAGCACAGTAGTGTAAACACACAAGAAGACAAGTAAGCCACAAAAATCAGGTCACAAACATGGGACATCACTCACGATGTCACAAGACATGCAAGGCCATCATGGTCACAAACAACAAACAAGTGTGCACACTAAACATAGGGCAAGACCCGCATACAAGAAGAAAAAATGACAGAAAAGTACAAACAAGAAAAAGAAGTAGTCATGGAAACATGTAACCTTGTAAAACAAATGTTACACATGGAACACCCATTATCATATTAGAGAAATAACCAATATGTCAAATTTTGAATAACCAATTAATTTAAAGTGCTAAGTAAAAAATGAAACAATAAAGCACTGTGAGAGATTAATGTGGATGCCCCAGTGACCAAAGGTAGGAATGGTAGAAGGCGAGCATCCATGTTGCGGGTGAAATATCATGTATCTGTGATCACAACTAGAAAAAGACATGAACCCGCATGTATGGATGATATAGATAATGACATATAAGAAATCCATATAACATGTGTAGTAAAGTAATCATGTAAAACACTAGTAAATAAGAGTAAATGCCCCAAGACAATGCAATATGTTGTGGATGGATGGAATGGAATGCAAGATGGAATGATAGGAGCCGCGTGCCCCTGAGTGAATGGAAGTGTATGCATTGAGGTTAAAAAAATTTCCCCTATGCAATCAAGAATTAATCGTAAACAAGAGTGTGTCATCGGGAAATGGTCAAGTAGGGTGTGTTGTGTCTAACGTGTTGTGATGAATGTGTAGATGTAGTGGTGAGATGTGACCTACAAATGATGTATGGGTGAACCCTATAGCCAAATTTTATATCACAACTAGATGAACATCTAATTGATTATTTAGCCTAAGCATATGTCACTATAAGTCAAATGGATGAGTGATGATTTATCCCTAAGCATATATCACTATAAGATGAAGGGATGAGTGATGATTTAGCCCTAAGCGTATATCACTACAATATGAAAGGAGGGATTGGTGATATAACCTAATGTGTATACCACTACAAAATGATATAATAGGTGATGATTTAGCCTAAAGCATACGTCACTACAAGATGAGAGAATAGATTAGTGATGTAACCTAAGGTGTATACCACTAAAAATGATAGAATAGGTGATGATTTAGCATAAAGCATATGTCACTAGCCTAGGATTTTTGCATGTGTGATGAGTGTAGGGTCCATTTGATTAGTAAACCCTTGGTAGTCGAGTATGGATTGAGGAACTAAAGTGTGTCATAGGGTGGTGAGTGTAGCACGTAGAAGATGGTATAGTATATGTAATGGTGAAAAATGACCATGTGATGAGTATAATATGTAAATACGCTATGTGTAGAATGCAATGCTAGATGTGTAGAATGTATAAAATGTAATGTATAATCACATAGTGTAATACATGTAGATAGATGAGTAATGTAGCATGTAGGGATGAATGTAATTCTAGACACATATATGATGAAGACTAGCATGATGTGTAGAATGTGAGTAATGTACAATGTATGATGTATGGTATATGCCTATGTATAGGATGTGAGGCAATATGCATAAATATCCTAATAGTGTATGATGTAAAATACATAAGGTGAGGACTAGTATAATGTATGATGTATGAATGTGGAAATGGCACAATGTTGTAGATGAATGCATAGAATGTATGGTGTATGGTGTATGACACGTGATGTGTGATGAAATACAATGTGTAATGCCTATAGTGTAGTGTGTGGGGTTCAGTGTAGTAGTAATCCCTCAATAGTCAAGTGTGAACCAAAGCACAAGAGTGTGTCATCAAGTAACGACACTAAAGTGTGTAATGAGTATGTGTATGCTATGAGATTGATGTATGAGAATGCAAAAGTGAGATATGCGTAAATGTTAAGATTAGGGGGATGTGGGATGTTATGCCCCCAAGTGTATGATAACGCATGTACTATGTGATAAATGATGTATGAGGGTGATGAAGCATTATATATTTCATTTAATTGATGATGTGTAAGGAGCATTAAAGTCTCATAGATGTGTGTATGTATAGGTGGTGATGTAATGGAGGAATATGGTAATGTAAGATGAAACAAGGTTCTTTATGGTAAAATACCCCTCAATAGTCATATAAGAACCATAATAATATGAGTGTGTCATCAGGAGGGTAGAGTGACAAGATTCACCTACCAAAGACCAAGTTTTGCGCGCGGTGGGACCTTGTTGGAAAAAGTTTATAGTAGAACTATGCGGTGGTGGTGAAAGTGAGGATATATTATAAACACTAGGGGAAGGATTAGTTATTGGGATGAAATTAATCGGTTGGAGCTTAGATTTGAGAGGAGGCCAAGTTGCATGGAGTCTCAAGGGAGACTTCTTAGGTTTATTTGGTAATGCAGTAGACGACTTAATGGGAGTGGTTTGCAAACTAATTTTGGTAGATTTTTATTTTTTTGACTTGGGGATATGGTAGGTGATTGCTTAGGTGATGTTTTTCGGTCTGAAGAAGTTGTAGGAGAAACAACGGTGTGATGCTCAATAAGTGGAGAAGAAGCAACATCAAAAATAGGAGAATCATGGGATGGGACTATAGTATTTGTCTGACTAGGAGAATAAGCATTATGCACATGTGAGTGATTGTCAACGTCAAGCATGTAATGAATAAGAGAAGCATATAGAAATTCCATAGAAATATAAGAGGGAGACTCACTAGTAGCCGCATAACATGGTGTAGCATTTGTAGATGGGCATGCATTGAAGGAGATAAAACCCTGATGCTCAAGATGTTTTATCTTACATTGTATAGCATAACATTCATTGTCATTATGTCCATTGATTCTATGATAGTTGTAATATGGACGACCTTGATATTTTGTAAGCCAATAAGGAGGATAGCAATGAGTAGGTGGAAAAGTGATCAAATGATGACTAAGGAGCTGAGTAAGAATGTCATGTGGCATAGTATTGTGCTCAAACATAAGAGGCTCAAGCAATGGCATGTCTTGAGGTTTAGCTAGATGACATGTAGTGGACATAGATTACATATAAGATGTAGAAGGAGCAAAAACATGTGATTGAGAAACATCCTTAAGTTGTTGAATTTCATATCTAAGGGATGTAATTGTTGATTCCATGGCTGCAAATTTATCTTGAAATAATGTATGTAAGGCTTGAATCGATTCTAATAGTGGTTGATTAGATGGAGGATCATTAAGACTAGGGTCGAAAAATAGACAATGAAGCATAGAACTTAATTCATGTGGTGGCGTATTGTCATCAAAATACTTGGTGTCTAGGGATTTTTGTAAAACAACTTGACAATTGGGATATCTCTTAAGAAAGTTAGATAAAGAAACTTAACAACCCATGATATAATAAAAATGAGGATCCTAAGCATAAAAGTGGTTGAGTTCACCAAACTGATTAACTAAAAATGGACTAAGTAGTATATAGATAGTTAATCTAAGCTATGAAAAGCTATAAATAAAGTAAATAAATGCAGTAAAGAAGTATGTAAGCAAGCTAAACAACTATGCAAAAGGAAATGCTAACCCTAATGTGCAAAAGAGAGTGAGGAAATAACTCAGCTGATAATAGATGCCTATCGAAGAGTGTCATAGAGGTAACTGGAAAAATCAGGAGTAGGAAATATTATAAAGAAGTCCCAAAAAGGATAGATCTGGAGGATCTAGGGACTGAGGTTCCTAGAGGAGGATTGGGGCAACTGTGGGTGCTTAACCACCTTGGTTTGTGCAAAAGCTCTTAAAAGGTTTTTAAAGGGTCATAAGGTGGATTGAAGTGTCACATTAACTTCGTTTTCTGCGATGAATGACGCCAATACTCCAAGATGAAATAAAGACCTGCAAGACCCCAAAATAAGCATCAAACCCTAAAAAAATAGCATATGATGGGTTTGGACTATCCTCGCCCCACAATGGTGGACTTACTAACTGAGCGTTGCACTACATCTCAGACTCAATGTAGTTCTATGTGCAAGTGTGTGTGAACATGCCCTAGGTTTCTCTTATGTCAGTCACACTTTGTGAAGTAGCAAGAAATAACTATGTGTAGAAAATTTAATAGAATGTGTGCATGGAATATAATAGAATCCCTCCCCCTATGAAGTGTGATGTAGATGTCCTAGCCTTGATGATGGAGCTATGTGGATGCAAGTGATCTCCAATGCAATAGATGGATGCAACTCTAGATGGAGTGATAATAGTAAGTGATGCTAGGTCCCTCATTATGGTCTCATAAATTTATATTTATAGGGTTCTCTTGATCTAATTTTGTAATTAACCCCGAAAAGGCCGACCACAAAAATAAAGATGCCAAACGGCTAGAAAGAGCCCAAAAAGTGGCGGGAAAGTGCGAAAAGGACCGGGGCACCCTTGATTGGACTAGGGCACCCACGAGAACCGCATACAAGGCTAAAATTATGGGAAATGGTCGAAATAGAATGGGCATGTGGATGAAAAGGGGTGGTAATGATGAAATAAAATAAAACAAAATGGCCAAAAGATGAGGGTTAATTAGTATTTTCTTCACTCAAGAACCTTCTAAATAGTAGTATGAAACCGGGATAAATAAATGTCTAAAGTGCATGATTTTTGACTACACATATCCATAGCATATTGTAACTCCTTCCAACTCCAAGTGGAACGCCTTCAACCAAGTTGATCTCTGCAAACTACAGAAATCGCCCCAAAACTGTCATTTGACCATTCAACATAAATGAATCATATTTGACCATTTATCAGCATCCCCATTATATAAAACTATCATGGAAATCAATAAAAACTAACATAAATCATATAATGATCATTTATTATGCAACTCCTTTGGACGACCTTGTCCCAAACCGAACCTCTTGAAACCGACATGTTTGAATGGGGTCCACTCATCACCTTAAGTCATATCATATCTTTCTAGCAACCTTGATGACTCCTCTACATGATCTAATTATCATCCATTCCTAAACAATAAATTATGTCCACTTAGGACATTATCTCTCCTACCGCTTTTGAGTTAGGGTTTCAAACTCATAAAAAATTGTTTACCTTCTTAACATTCATTCATAAAAATGTGACAATGAAATGACCTCATTATTTTTGTTAAACCTTCTAGAATAAATTTAGAAAAATCCCTAAAAGCCACAAGGTCCCATGTAAAGCACACAATTTAGGGTGAGCATCGAAGACCCAATTTGAGTTGGAAATGACCTTGTTCTTGACCTTGTTTCACCAAAACTAACATATCATGCAAACTAATTGTCATGGAAATCTGAAATTTTTCCACAGCATCATAACACACCATACATACATCTCCAATCATCATCATGTCATAAATATATCTCCATATCTCATTTACATAGCTATCCCTTAGGGTTTTACACTTTGTAAAGGCTAGGGTCAACTAAAATAACCTCATAAATCATCATGGAAACACTCCAAAAGGTCCTAACATACCTGTACATCATGAATCAACTACTACATGCATCCATGAGCTCATATAGCTCCACAACTCAATCTCATGCATTCTAACAACCATACCTGGTCTAAATGAGCACTTGAAACATGATCACCAACTGTATCTACATCTTACTGAACTCATGTGAGTACTTATAAACTCCCCAAACATGTTCTCCATCATTTTCTTCTCAATTCACTAAGAATCTCCAACCATCATGCATTGTCACCTAGGCTAGCTAGGTCACCTGATAGGCTTGCAAGAACAAGTAATTCTCACTAAATCAACCTATGCAACCATGAACACCTCTGAATCATCACGTCATCATCATCCTCAGTATGATCTGACTCCACTCCATCATCCTCTTTTTCTCTAATGAGGTTTTGCATCAATGACAACACATATGCCAAAACATGCCAATAATCTCCCCCTTTGTCATTGATGGAAAACCACTTGTACTTCTCCCCATTTTTACATTAATGACTAAGGCATACCTTTACCTGTATAATATTCATCTTCCTTAGCTTCATAGGGTCACTAATTGGTTGGAAACATCAACCAAAGGTCTCATTCTAGCTCAAAACTTGAAATTTCACTCAAAATCTGATTTTTAGCCTCTTTTCAACCATGGAAAACATAATAATCCCCTTTGGTAAAGCATACCATAATTTTACATGCTTAGAAGATGGATGATGGTATTTTCTTCTAAGCATGTAAAACTTGTCATTTCACCTCAAAACTTTGTTTTTCCCTCCATGAGATCACTGTAGCATATACCTATAGAAAAATTCCAAGAACATCCCAACAATGATGTTCTTGAGCTCAAAAATGCTCCTTACCTTCATTCATGGGCTTACACCATCTTTTCAAGGCACAATCTTGGCTTGCACAACCATCTCTTGCTCTACACACTACATTTGGACTAAATTTTGTGAAATGACCATTTAGTGCATTTCATACAACTTTCTTAAGGCTCTAGAAACACAATCAACCTATCACAAACCTCCTTATGACTCTCCTTGTACTTAAACCATCCAATAATAGTAGAAAAGCACAAAACCAAGATTCTTACCTTGATATCTTCATGGATGGATGGAAAACACTTGAGCATTGTCCTAAAGCATTGTTTCAGTGATTAAGGTCTACATTTATCGATATAGAATACAAAGATCACGCAACTATATTTATAAGCCAATATACAATTAGCTTCACTTTATTAACCTTACTAGGACCACATATCCCCTAGAAAACCTTTTCATCCGGTTTATAAATGGAGAAAGGCTCCCCGACTTGATTAGTCATATTCATACATGTAGCTCCATGTTGACTTGTCATACACTATAGTAGCATCTTGACAATGAAACTAGAACTCTCCTTTACCACTATGATGGACCATAGACATTTTATGCAATGATTATGTGTGGAATTCTTGATAGTATCTTAAAACTACTTAAGAATCTGTCACATAGTCCTATGCACATGTAGCATCTTATACTCTCTCTTTCGCAATGTGCATACATGTAGCTTATTCATTTAGGAACAAAATTCACTATTTATAGTCCTTACCTTGTTAATCTTGCACAAATCCAATAAATAATTTTCCTCCTTAAATTTGATTTACTTTATTCTCTATTTGGAGTCATTGATGAAGACTTAAAACATGTCATTTAATTTTCTTTGCTAGATAAATTCACCACTTTACTCATCTTCTATCCTCTAGAGCAAGCTTTTAATAATCATTTATTTACATCTTTTGTTCTCAAAGACAAATCAATAAACATTTGACACATCCATACTAATTTTAAGACACTAAACACATATCTTTTATGCTTCATAGTTCTCTTGAAACCTTCTCAAATGCATATTACATCTACACCAACAAGGGCTCTGACCACTTGATCAATATTGTGATTCACATATTGGTGGAATTCACTTGTTTCACTGTCATTTCACACCTACGAGACTTCTGAAATAATTATCAATGATCAACAAGAGAAACCATTGTTTTAGCATATAAAAACATACATGTAGATGACATTTTATTGCCAAGAGCACATCATTTCACAAATACGGTGATCTTTCAAGCTCATTACCCCTTGAGTTGACTTGGCATTGAAATAAAATTTCATGATCTTCAATTTTGATACTTTAATTTCTTTTAGAATTTTGCACCATGATCTTCATCATATTGTCATCTCTTTTGGAAAAAAACTCTTCATGACCATACAATGTCATTCTTTGATGTTAACTGTAGCATATGATCTTACGAGAATTCAAAACGTTACCCTCTAACTAACCTTAATTTTATTCGGAGCATAGTAAATTTCTCCCCCACTACCTAAGATCCCAAATCACCATTTACAATTTATCGAGACTCCCCAAGGAGTAGGATTTCACCATTTACATTTTCAACATCAAGGAAAAATACTTTGAATATTGGCTTATAGACTTTCCATGATAACACACGTCTTGATTTCTTGACATTACATACTCGTAACAACCGTAACAACTATTAGAACATGCTTTTAACCTCAAGGATTTGATCAATATATCATGGACTTTGTAGTTATTCACTCACCATGGAACCTCTTCATTATGAGCTTCACTTTCAAGGCACAAATTACTTGAGATATAAGGTGACTACCTAATACTCCCTTTCTTCACCATTGATATCCGAGATATAAAATACCTTACCCTTGATTGTACTTATTTTTCATAGACTTAAAACAAGCTTCTCATGATGATTCACACTTAACCTCCTTGAAAGATTCATTGAAGACACTCTTCGAATACTCAAGTACAAGGAATTGTTAGCTATGATTTATGTCACATGCAAGAGCACCTTGGAAACAATACCATCTTCATAACAGACACTATAAGTCACAAAGATATCTTAGAACATCATTCCACATCATGTTAACAATATACGTACCTATATAAGTTTATTTGAAACTCTAAGCGTGATTTCCTTTTCAATATCACACCTTTCCTTCACCATGATTTGTCATCTATATGATATGGACTAAATAGCCACTTTTCCTCCATTAGGATACTAAAAACATTGTATAATCATGCGTAATCGTTGAGAATACTTGGAGGTATTCAAATAGTAACACAATAGATGACATGTAAAAAGCACCTAGTGTTATTTTTGGTAGGATATTATCGTGAGAAGGTCATATTCTTGTAGAAATCTTTGTAAATATTTTTTTTGATATTTTAATAGATCGGTCCCATTTAATGGACCGGAGACGTAGGCCCCAAGCGCCGAACTTCGTTATCACCTTTTGTGTCAAATTACTGGTGAATTTTCACTTTGTATTTCTCTTTATTTTGAACATTACTCACATATTTTAATTATTTATTAGAATTACAAAAATAACGTAATGTCAAAATTTCATTAAAAATCGTTAAAAGCAAAATTTTGAGTTGGATTGTGCAAGTTTGCTTTGGATTTTTAGATCACTGGTATCAAAGTTGGTTTTAGCTGGTTTTGGATCAGATTAATGGTTTTTGGATTACAATTTGTTTTGTTGGATGTTAACAAGGTCCCGAGTCTAAGAAGGGTGAAGGAGAGCTAGTAGAAGGGAATCCCAAAATTGGTACAAGACGATCTCGAAGTCCTACAATGGTGGATCGAGAGGAAGAAGAATTTCGTAAATCATTCCTATAGATGAAGGAAATGGTGGAAGAAATGTACCAAGATAGACAAAGGGAAAATGCAACTAGAGGAGGTAAAAAAGAAGACAGCTCTAGTTCTGATATTCCTAAAGGTGAACCTTTAAAATCTGATTTTCCTTCATTAAAGTTAGATATCAAGTTTGAATTGCCAATGTATATTAGAGAGCTAAATGTAGAGAAGTTGGATAACTGGATCAAGCATATAGAGTTATATTATAGGGTTCAAATAATTGTGGATGATGAAGCAAAGATTCATTTTTCAACTCTTCGGATGGGTGGCACAACACTCATTTGGTGGGAGAGTAAGCTTCAAGAAGTGGATGAAACCAAAGGTAATGAAATCACTTCTTGGTCTGATTTTGTTTCAAATCTTAGACAATAATTTTATCCTCTTGGTTATAAGAAACAAGCTATGATGGATTGGAAAACATTAAGGAAAACTAAGGGACAAAGTGTTCAAGACTACACACAAGAATTTAGGAAAAGGGCTCTAATTCTTGGAATTTCCCTAAACACACAAGAAACGTTGCTTAAATATATAGGTGGATTGCATAGTTACCTAAGGCATATGATTCTTGTTTTAGGTGCCACTAATATTGATGTAGTGTGTGTTCAAGAAACCCATTTGGAAGCATGAGGGAAAATTACTAAGGATTCATCCTCTTCTTTTAAACAAAAGAACAAGCAATCCGAAGGACAAGGAAAAGGTTTGAAAGAACAAGGAAAAGGAAAGGGTAAGAAAAAAACAAATTCTATTGTTAAGAAGGAAGATGAAAAACCATTTTGCAATCATTGTAAAAAGAACCATGATGAGTCTAGATGTTGGAAATTACATCCGAAACTAAGCCTAAATGGATGGTTAAGAAAGGAAAAGAGAAGAAAATGAATATTGTGGTTCATGATCTTGGGTCTGATTCGGGGATGAAACCAAGATCACGGCCATGAGTTTTCAAGGTAATCATTATTTCTCTTCTTCCAACACTAGTACTTCAAATGTTGCATCTTCTTCTAATCAACAATCTATGCATGATGAAAAGAAACGGAATGAGCTTTTCCACCTTAGAGTGATTTCAAAACATACAAAAATTGATACTCTTTTTGATAGTGGATCTCAAGCTAATCTGATTTCAGAGGAGGTTGTTAAGAAACTAGGACTCAAAACTAATCTGCATCCTAAGCCTTATCCTTTGGGTTGGGTTTGTGATGATGTGAAGTTGTAGGTAACTAAAACTTGTAGATTCTGATTTTCCATTACAGACAAGTTTATTGATGAGGTTGAATTGGATGTAGTTCCTTTGGATATTTGTGGAGTAGTTTTGGGAAGTCCTTATTTATATGATCGTAAAGCAATCTTCTATAGGGAAGAAAATAAATACTTTCTTGTGAAAGATGGAATTGAGTATATTGTTCGAGCTCATCGTGTAAAAACAAATATTTCATTGGTTACTTTGCAGGACAGATGAAAAGACTTGTTAATTCAAGCAAGAGTTTTGTACTCATGGTGATCAAATCCAAAGAGAAAGATCACGAAAAGGCTTTTGAGGATTGTGATCCTAAACATCATAATGAATTGGTAAAAATTATTTCTAACTATGATGATGTTTTTCAGGATCCACAAGGTCTACCTCCCAAAAGAGGGGTTCAACATGAGATACAGTTTCTACAGGATGCACCTCTTCCCAATATTGGTATGTATAGATTTTCCATGGTTGAAAATGAGGAAATCAAGAAACAAGTGATGGAAATTTTGGCCAAAGGTATTATTCATCCAAGTACATCTCCATGTGGTTCGCCAATTATTTTGGTGCCAAAGAAAGATGGCACATGGCGAATGTGTGTTGATTTTCGTGCTTTAAACAAGATCACGGTGAAAAATCGTTACCCTCTTCCTAGAATAGATGATTTACTGGATCAATTAAAGAATACAATTTACTTCACTAAGTTAGATTTAAGAAGCGGTTATCAGCAAGTAAGAATTGATGAATGTGATATTTGGAAATCGCTTTTAAAACAAAATAGGGATTATTTGAATGGTTAGTGATGCCTTTTGGATTGTGCAATGCACGAACAACATTCATGAGAGTTATGAATGATGTTTTTAGACCATTCATTGATTATTTCATTATTGTCTACTTAGATGATATTCTTATTTTCAGTAAGTCTTGGGATGATCATGTTATTCACATCCAAAAGTCTTAGATGCATTAAGGGGAGAAAAAAAAAATTGAAGATGTCAAAATGTGAGTTTGGAAAAACATCTTTAATTTACTTGGGTTATGTTGTGGGAAATGGTGAATTGAAAATAGATCCTACAAAAGTAGAGGTTATTGTGAAATGGCCTAGGACCCATAATGTGACAGAGGTTAGGATTTTTCTTGGTGCAGTACAGTATTGGAGGAAATTCATTTCTAACTTCTCATTTATCGCATCTCCTTTTCATGTTTTGACAAGTAGTAAACAGTCTTTCGGTGGAGAGGAAAACAACGAACACTTTTGATGCACTGAAAGAGAAAATTAGTACCGCTTCGATCTTGGCACTTTCAGATTTGCAACAATCATTTGAAATTGAGACAGATGCTAGTGACTACACAATGGGGGCGCTTTTATGCGAGAACAAACGACCAGTGTGTTACCATTCAGAAACCTTCATGAGTGCGGTAAGAAATTATCCAACTTATGATAAAGAGTTGTATGCTTTGGTGCAGAGTGTAAAGAAATGGAAGCATTACTTAATGGGCAAAGAAACAATTATACATATCGATCATCAACCCCTTCAATACTTGCAAACACAAACAAAGTTACAGCAAGTCTAGACATTTCCGTTGGATGGGATTCTTGCAGCAGTTTCATCTCGTGATCAGGTATAAAAACAAGGTTGCTGACATGTTATCTAGACCTCCAATTGTTGTTGCATCTATTCTTTTACAACATAGTTATTTGACTCATGATAGTTATAAGGAACAATATGTTTATGATGCTGATTTTAAAGAAGTGTATGAGAATTTAATGAGTGGGAAACAAGTACGAGAAAATATTATCATGTGCATGATAAACTTTTATATCGTTCTGGTAAACTTTGTATTCTAGAAAATGAGCATGTGCATATGATTAGGGAAGCTCTTACTTCTCTTATTTTTGGTCATTTTGGTGTTGGTATTAGCCTAGAATGCATGAACATGTAATCAGGTATATAAAAGGATGTGTTCTTTATGCCACGAGCAAGCCAAGTAACAAGAAATTAGGACTTTACACTCATCTTCCTATCCCTACACGGCTATGGGAAAGTATTTCCATGGATTTTTAGAGTCTTGCCCATGTCACAAAAAAGAAACACAACTATTTAAATGTGGTTGTGGATGATTTAGCAAGATGTGTGTATTGATTCCATGTACCAAAGAAATAAGTGGTGAAGGTACTACACATTTATTCTTTCAGTTTGTATCGGTTCATTTTGGTTTTCCCACTTCAATTATTTTAGATCAGAATTCTAGATTTCTTGGGGAATTTTGGTCAACTTTGTGGGTTTTAATGGACACTAAATTGAAGAAAAGCATTGCTTTCCATCCACAAACTGATGGTCAAACAAATTTTGTGAACTGTACAATGATACATTTTCTTAGGGTCTATTGTGGTAAACATCCTAAATTGTGGGTTGAACATTTATCGTATGTGCAACATGCTTATAATCGTGCCTTACATTCTTCTACTTTGAAGTCTCCATTTGAGACTTGTTATGGTTATCTTGCCTAAATATCCATTAGATTTCTCTTTTGGATAGGATATTGCTTTGTTAATGGGTTGAGTGATTCTAACAAAGCTAAAATATTTTTGAAGAGAATACAACAAGTTCATTAGTATGTTAGAGAACAATTGGAGAAAATTCAAGCTAAGTACAAAGCAAGGCATGATAAACATATAACTGATCACAAGTTTCAAGTTAGTGATTCAGTTTGGCTTCACATCAACAAGGAAAGGTTGACATGTGAAGGTAAAAATTTGAAACCTATTCATGGTCCATTCCGAATATTGGAGAAAATTGGTAATAATGCTTTCTACGGTTGGATTTACCTCCATATATGCAAATTTATTCAGTTGTAAATGTTGAGAACTTGAAATTGTATGAACCACCTATGATTATTGATCATGATGATGCTAACATTATGCCTTCCATTGATGATTTTGCACTGATTATCTCGATGAGTTGCAGGATGATATCATTTTGGACAGGAAGGTTAGAACTTTGCAAAGGGGTGATATTGAATATCTTTGTGTTGGGTTCAAAGGCATGCATCCGAACAAGGTGAAATGGATGGAAACTAAAAATTTGAGGGAGAAGTACCCTCACTTATTTACCAATTAAGTTGAATTTTGGGTCCAAAAGTTTCTCAGTGGGGAGGAATGATCCAGAGGACCCTCACTGAGAAACTTTGATCTAAAACCTTCTCAAAATCAGTTATGGGAAGTTTCATTGCATGGAGAAAAATTCAAGCTTTCCATAAATTGTTTGCGAAAATCAAAGCACGTATACAAAAGTTATGGCTCGCTGAAATTTCGGGCAACTGGTGAATTTGGGACTGCGCGTAGGTTGAATGCGTGCATGCTCACCAAGTGGGCGAATGAAAATGCGACATGTGGAAAATTTGAATGAAGGGTTAAAGTTTGTTTTTAATGTCGGTCTTGGACACTCGTTGATGGACAAGTGTGCCCCGCTATTTGTTGGCTAGGGGCCCTCAGCTAGATTCGACACACTCAATTATGGATGGGTTTCTTGGCCTTCTTCTCATATTACCATTGCGGGACTTTTGTATATATTTACTTCATTTTGTAATTTCATGATACATGTGCAACATTGAATCGTGATTTGTAAAGGGCTCGATGGATAGCCCAACTCGGCCGACCGAGTCGACCTATCCACCGAGCCACCCCCTTATCTCTCAACATTAGGTGTTTAATCTAATTATCTTCCACGATTTTATTCCAACTGCCCCATATCGTAAATACCACGTATTACACCTACTTTTCATGCCACGCTTAGCCTCATCTCTCCAAACCTTATCCCTCCAACTCCACATTTAGCTTTCCACGCAGCCACCTTGCATGCCTAAGCACCAAACATAACCATTCAACCAGCTAACCAAATAATGTGCCCAATAAAATGGCTCTTTAGCCAATCTGAAAAGCATGAACCGCCCAACATTTAAATAACCTCCTCACCCACCATGCGCCAAATGTGGGATTTAATTCCCTTAATAGGAAAAACAAGTGCGATAGAGGGGCTTGAACCTAGGTGGGCCATGTGAAAGGATATGCACTTGGTCGTTGAGCTCGTGGTGATGGAACACTATAAAATGGGGTATGTTTTATTTATACAAGCATTGTTAGAAGACTGTGTTAAATATTGAAAGGCTTATAACTTGAGCTAGGAGAGGAATTTTGAGGTGATGTAAAAAGAAACTAGTGTTATTTTTGGTAGGAGATTACTTGTGAGAAGGTCATATTCTTGTAGAAATATTTGTAAAGATTTATTTTCAAAATTTTAATAGATCAGTCCCATTCAACTAGACCCAGAGATGTAGGCCTCAAGCATCAAACTCCATTATCACGTCTCATGTCGAATTATTGGTAAATTTTCTCTCAGTATTGCGATTTGTTGTCACACCAAAAACTCAAAGTGGTGGTGGGGAGGATCTCATCGTGATAACCGGTTGTTATGCCAACACACCCCCGCACAATGGAGCCGGATGCAAACCCATGAGCTCTGGGCCCACCACATATACACCCAATTAGGTCCAACAACATTACGAGGTATCGACACCGGGACTTCCCGGAGGTTAGCCATCCCAGTACTACTCTAGGTTGGGCACACTTAATTGCCTAACTCTGATACCATGTACGATTTACCATCACACCAAAAGCTTGAATTGGTGGTGGAGAGGGATCTCATCATGTTAACCAACTACTACGCCAACATGTATTTCTCTGTATTTTGCAGATACTAACAGATTTGAATTATTTATTAGAATTACAAAAGGATCGTAATGTTGAAATTTCATTAAAATTTGATAAAAGCAAAATTTTGAGTTGGATTGTGCAAGTTTGCTTTGGATTTTTTAGATCATTTTCACTTGAATAAATCATTTTTTCTAAATGTCTTTTTCCTTTTTTGGCCTTTTTCTATTTTTAACTTATGATTAAGTTTATAATATTTTAGTATAAGTGCTTTGTAATTTTTCTTTTTTTTGCACTTTATAATAAAGTATCATAACTTAAGTCCCCCTTAATTTTATTCCTTAGCCGTTGGGAAGACAAAATGGGCTAAGGGTCTTCGACATGATCACCTTAGGAAGAGGGACATTCCAGTCATCCCTTCCCAAAATTGCTTACCCTCAAGCAACTCCAAGCTCGTGTGTCCAAGTGCCATGACTAAGAGAGAGGACATGATGTAGCACTCCCAAAGTCTTGCTCTGGTACCGGTCAAATGGGAGATCACTTGACCCTCTAGGCTCATGCTCCTTCGCATATTGGCCAAATCAAAATATTGGCCACCTTATTATTATTTTCTCTTGATTTTGCATATGCAGCAAATACGTTAGAAAAAACATGAGTCTTGAACAACACTTTTTCAGCCTCTTCATCTTGTCTCATGATCATGTCACAAATTCTTCCCCAAAGGTGGCATCCCCAAGGTTTACTTTTGTTGCTTCGTATGTTGCTTTGTAATATTTTTCTCTACTCCCAAGATGGCTAGTGACTATTTTCCTTGCATGTGCAACCCAATTCAATCATTTCACATCATAATTAACAAACCGATTTTTGATATCTATAGTTGTAATAAATTTTTTCCAATCAGTTGTTATGTGAAAGGGCATCCCACAATGTGGTACCTCAAAGTCCGCTTCAAATTTCACCCATTCCCTCTTGCCTTGAATTCTGATTTTTTTATTTTTACCATTGAATTTCAGTTTGTCAACATGGTGAATGAAAACAATTTTACCAAAAGACAGCAACCAATGTATCCAATGAATGGTCCCCACTTCAAGTAACTCAATTGTACAAAAACATTTAAGTACCTCACACCTCTTAAAGAAAATAAAGAAATAAGTTACCTTCTTTGTGCAAGGCATGTCTTTCCATGGACATAGGTCACTAATTTCTTCTATGTTGGAAATATATATGGCTGCCCCCTTATCACACTTTATTCTCTCTCCCCATATTTTCATTTCATCGTAAATGCAAGAGAAAGGGAAATCAACATTAGAACTCATACATCCATAAACTTTATCATAAGGAACTTCATACCTTTTGTTGTACCCATTGATTCCCGTCATGAGAGAAGACAACACATCTGAAATAGCATAATTGGGGTTGCTCATCATACCTTTGCAACTCATAATTTCTGATATAGGATCAACATCTTCATTCTCCTTTAATTTTTCAACCCATGCATCATCTTCTTCCTTAACATCATGCAACCATTGCATCCCAAAAAAACCTTACCTCTAGAAAACTCAACCATAATAAATACACCACATACCTCATGTCCTTTCAATATCATGGGCTGTTGCATTATTTTCTTTGCCAACATATGCTCATTAGCTGAATCAAGAGCAATGTGAAAGGAGGATGTGTTTATCCCATCTAGCATACCTTGAGACTTGATTATGAAATAGTCTTCCTCAATCATCCAAGCATGTACACATTGTCCCAAATGATAGAAACATGGCAACAACATAGGAGAACTCAACAAACTAGAAAAATGGTAACCATTCTCATACCATAGGATGCTAAAGTCATGAAAGCCCCTTAAATTCAACTCCTCTTTTTTAGCAACAAATTACACCCTAATTCTTTAAGCACTTTGAGGACCAAATTCCCCCACTAAACCTTCCAAAGGTTCCATGATGTAGCTGGTATAAAGATCAGTCATGGGATCTATTAATAAAGCCTTTTCTCCTCTCTTTCTGACTATTGTTACGAATAGTCTAGCAAGCTGAAAATGAATATAAAATATTCTCTTATCCTCTTTAGCAATCAAAAAATCAGTGTCAGTACCTTGAGAGGTACTCTCCCTTCTTGCACCGGATTCTCCAAAGAAGACACCATGCTTACCAACACTTGTAATCCCAAAATACAATTTTGAATTCCTTCTTTTCCTTATGAGATCAGTCACAAAAATTTTGAAATCAGAATTGATAACCTTGGACAAATGCAACATATTACCTGGATCCCATACCTTATAGTGCTCATGAACACTTATATCATGAGAGGTCTTCCATATTTGCTTCTTTCCACCACTATCTTGCCACACATTAGTCAAAGAATGTACCCAATTCAAGAGTGGAACACTATACCTCAGAATTCTAAAGGTAGGATCAGCAGCTGATTTCTCTTTTTTTCTTACATATTTATCATCCTTGGACTCTTTGTTGTTGATAGAGTATCCCTTAGGATGTTTCCCATCTGTAAGTGTCATATTATGAAGCATAAAACACTTGTTAAAAACACAAAATGACTCACCAATAGTTGTTGTTGTGTTTGGATCAGCAAGCTGCCTGTTATCTCCTTTCCTTTCATCATCTTGCTTCTCATGTATCTCCTCATAAAGAAGATCATCAAAAGTTTACCTTCTATTGCTGATTTAGAAACCTCCAAAACAACACCATCCCTATTGTGACTCATGATTTCAGACACAACACAAACATCAACATTCTTCACAATTTCATGTCCATCAATACCATTGCTTGGTAAATCCATCCCATGTGACAATGACTCATTGATGTGTACCTTTGGAACTAAAACATTTTCTCCAAATTTGCACCCAACAAGTAATGTTTTCTCCTCCCTAATGCAATTATTTTGCTCATTAAAGTCGTACTTTTTTCTCTAGAAGCTTCCTCTTCTTCATTTGGTTGTAGATATGATTTGTCCTTCATGGGTGTAGACTCCATGGCTTCATTTCCTTGCTTACCCTTGCCATCCTGCACATCAAATCTTTCTAGAAACTTTTGTGAGAAATCTGCAAGTGAAGCAATGGATTCAACCCCTTGGGTCTTCAACAATTGATGCCACCACTTATGTGTTGCTCCATCCATGTATCTAGGGATGAGTCTGAGGGCATCATCCTGACACATAGGCTTCCATAGAAAATATCTCTCAAACTCTTTCAACCAAGACCTAGCGGAAATTTCACTAGTACCATCAAAAAATGGAACTTGGGTCCACTTCATTTTTTTCCCTAGTTGCATTCAGATCTGATTTTTCTCACATGCTAGGAGGATACACTGCTCGATACCACTGTAATGTCCCCAAATGGACAATTTTGACCCTAAATGGATTTTAGGCCAATCCCAAACCCCAAGTGATGATTATAGACAAGATATCAAATTTTTATCATGTAGATTTTAATTTTATCTATAAATGGTGACAAGGGTTGAGTATGAAACTCATAAAAAATCAGAAGCTAAATTATGATATTTGCACCATAAATTGATTCAATGAATTTATAAAGCCAAACACAAAATTAATATCGAATTTTGGGACCCAAAAGAGGTTGAAATAATTTATTAAAATTATGCAAAACTTTCCTTTAGACACAATTGGAAATAAAATATTTTAGAGCCAAAATCCCCTCCATAAAAATTGATTTGACTCACAAAAATTATGCAAATGAAACAACAACCCAGATCTGAAAATTGGAAGCCCTAACACCTCCAAACAACCCACCATGCAAGTCACACTTCCTAGGAAAAATATGGAAACAAGGGAGAAATGCAGCCACACAATCTCTTCTCCAAACCCTTGTCCAAATCTACAAAGTACAACCCTCAAAATACTTGGAAAACCACTGGAAAATCAGCTAACTCTTTATGCACAATGGAAACCCCAAGGTGGAGAATCCTCTCAAACTAGAGGAAGGGTTTTCGTCCTTCTCTAGATCTCTTGGAGGGTTTTCGTCCTCAAGAGTGAAGATGCAAGCAAAAATGCTTAACATACAAATCTGGAATGAGAGAATAAACAAGTTCCCCTCTCCAAGCAAGTTCACTTTCTTAAATAGAAGAATAGGGCCCAAATGGCCACTCCCACATCCAATCAAATTTTCCCTTCATTTAATACTTTCTTCCACTTACTTTCTCTCCCTAGGCAAGTCACATTTTCCCTTGAGTAAATCATTTTCGCTAAATGTCTTTTTCCTTTTTTGTCTTTTTCTATTTTTAATTGATGATTAATTTTATAATATTTTATTATAAGTGATTTATTTATATATATATATATATATATTATATTGCACACTATAATAAAGTATCATAACTTAAGTCCCCCTTAAGTTTATTCCTTCGCCGTCGGGAAGACACAATGGGCTAAGGGTCTTCGACATGATCACCTTAGGAAGAGGGACATTTCACTATATGAATGATTGTTAAGAACTCAATCTTTCCTTCTTGTAGTCCTTTTACTTGTATTAGACTACGCTTGTATGAGTGATTGTGGTTGACAAGGTCACCTCATTCATGGAACAAATGTGCTCATGAGACTTGGTTATCATTATTTACCAATCGATTAGAAGAATAAAATGTTATTCATGATATAGGTGCATAGTTATGGTTGGAATACCTTATCTCCCTCTTTTTTGTGGTTACATTTATTGCCTTCACTTTAGCTCAATGAATGTATGAAATGTGTAGGTGCTAGCGAAACTTTCTCAATTGAGGAATCTAACTAATGGGTCTAATTGTGACCATAGTGGCAAATGGTTGTAGATACCTGATATGTGTACCATCCTAAAGGAATTTTTATGCCACACTTTGAGAGGGATAAAACAAGGTAAAGTTTGTAAGGTTGTGCAATGAATATTGGGTGATGATGACACCTCAAGGATTAAGGGATAGTACTTTCATACTCCTAAGTAGGGAGTTAAGCCTCCTTATCAATAGCTTGTGGAATAAATCTCCTTTAAAATTTATGTGAACCATGTTGTCGCACACCTCGAACAATTGAGACACACGCATATGTTATTACATGATTTTTCTTCGTTAATTGTGTTGTGGAATGACTTAGAATTTTATGTGAGAAAGGTAACGTAAACCAAGTTTGGTCTTACCCCGAGAGGACTTCCTATATGAATCCTTGTGGTATATAAGTGATCATCACTTCGAGCTTGGAATGTGTTTCGTGGCTTGTGTGAAGGAACTCTTATGGAGTATTGTTTTGAGTTCTTCGTGGCATTGTTGGACTTTTTCCCATTTCTTTGTAGGTACATTATGCATTCTAGGCACCATCAAATTGGATCATAAACTTGGACTTGACCCTTGTGTTGTGAATCTAATTTGACTTTCTGATTTGAAAGAGGTAACATGAACAAATTTTGGAATGTAATACATGATCAAACCTTAGAGTAAAATGAACCTCCTGTTGTGTGGTATTGAGAGCCATGATGGTTGAAATGTATTTTCTGCGAGAATGTTACTCCTAAACTAATAACATGTGATGCATACAAAAGTATGATGGTACACCTTGGGTACGTTGATTTATTGCAAAGGAAAGTGCTAGTGTTGGTTAGGTGTTTATTGATTAGTGAAAGGAACGATAACCAGATTGTACCAAGCCAAGAACACATATGCTAATCAAACACCACGATTAATAAGATGAAAGCAATTCGCTAGAATAACTTTACATAAAACCTTTGCAAACAAATGAACAACAATATCATATATTATTATGGAACTCAATGCAATACATTGAGAATGGGCTTTGTTTAAATAGGCAAGGAATAACAATCTAAGAACCAATCAAGGTCGTAAATCAAGCTATAAATCAAGGAAATAACTAGTCATCAAAGAACTAGTCAAGACCATAGATTTAGGAGAGAACCGGACATCAAGGATCTAGTCAATACCATAGATCAAGGAAAGAACTATACCTAACAACTAAATAATATCTCCTAATATCTAAATAAGATCAAAGAAATATCCACACACATAAGTGGGTGAGGATAAATACAATAAAGGTAAATAAAGTACCTAGGTGAACATGAGTTAAGATAAATACCTACTCTAACACCCCCTCAAGTGAAGCCGGGGGGCCAAAATAGAAGTGGCATGTCCATAGTATGAGTCTCGGCAACTAGGCCTGATGAGGTACTCATGTACAATAACTAGGAAAAAGGGACACCACAAGGTACCCAAAACCAGTAACAAAGTAAAGAGAGTAAAGACCCGCTCCAAGGCATCCCAAGAAGCTCGGCTCAAAAAACTCATACAATGTTGAAGAAGTTTGGTGTGCATTGTGGTCTGAATCCACTGCTCGATCACAAAACTCAAAAACAACTGACACTGGGCTCCACCAAAATAGCTCCATACAAGGAGACTGTCAATGGAGTGATGTCGAAAGTGCAAAAAAACACCAAACATAATTCGATCAACTGTTGCAAATAGGTGTGCCACAATCCAAGAACAATAACCAAAGCAACAAGGCAAGGACACAAACTCTAGAGTGTCACGATCCAAGAAAAGCCAAGGTAACAAGGCAAGGACACAAAACCCGAAGAAGCAGGATCAACACCACACCCTCCCATACTGCTGAATGGGTGGAGTGGCGCTACAAATCTATATGAGTTGTTAAAACAACTACTCGAACACTGAAAAACTAACACTGGGCTCCACCAGAATAGCTCCCCCACAAGAGAGACTGTCAACATGCCAAAAGTGTCGAAAATACAGATACAAAATCTCTCAACAAACAAGAGAGAGACACTACACCTGCTAAAAATGCTCAAAACAAGAAGCATCACAATGCAGAAGGTATAGAAAGTGGAGCAAGAGGCCGAATGATGGAGGAACCACGCCTGTAGAGTCCTCTCAATGAATTCCTATGTCACCACCATGAGTGATCAAATATCCACCCCAAATCAACACGGATGGATGAAGAAGATGCCTGCATATGACTTGGTGTAAAATGCACAATGGGTGAATGCAAAAGAACATCAGAATGTGTATCAAGTTGATCATGTCTGACAACGAAAATCTCAGATTTCTCAAGCCCGAGTGAAGGTGCAGAACTCATGTGTTGCTCATGATTCTCAGAAAGAGTCGAGCGAACAAAAAAGGAGCTCTATCAATGTGTGATCCCAATGAAGTATCTGCTTGAAAACCAATGTCATGACAAGAATTCCACTTAACATGTGGAATAGAGGAAACAATACCCAGAATGTCATCACAATGACTCTCTGTAGTGAGACCCATAGAACGGAGCATGCGAGAATGGAATGTAGTGGTATGCTTCCCAAAAAAGCCATGCAATGAAGGCGAAGTAGGATACACAACATGTGGTACTGTAATAGGCATAGATGTGGAAGAGCATGTAGTAACAAGCCTCACAAGTTTAGAAGCATCAAAAGCGGGTTCAAGCTCAAAGACTGGCAGATCAATGTCAGTGGGTACAAGAGCAACAACTGCAAGTGGACTAGGAGCATGGATATGGTTGTCCACAATATGATGGTGATGTTGTAGGCTAGCAAGTTTGTTCTATAGGGAGTGTATTATTGTATCCTTATCGTGAATGAGTGATTGTAGAAGAGAATTTCGCTTCTTGAGCGATCTATTTTCTTCCACAAATTTTACAATATCCTCTTGAAGTCCACATACTTCAGAGAAAAGCATATCATTCTCAAAATCCATGATAGGTACAAACTGTAACTCCCAAAAATTTAGGATGTCGGCTCAGCCGAAATTGCAAATTGCATCCACCATATTCTTTATTGATTGTAAGTCACACTCCTCCATATTTACTTTATAATTATAGTGTAAGTCACAAAATAAATAACTCAATGGAAAGAGCCCTCACCATACCATATGAAAAATTTTAATGAGCACTTTTGTAAAAAACGGCACTACCATGAAAAGGAATAAACTAAGTTACCAATCAAAAGATACAAGTTTTTTAATATTTTGCTTTGCAAATGAGCAACAATTTATATTTTAGGAACTTGCTACATTGAAACAAAATAAATTAACAATTGTTGCCTTCACCACACTAAATAAAATTAAAGAACTAGACATCAAGGATCTAATCAATACCATAGGGAACTATACCTAAGTTAATACTCTACTAAGATAAAAGAAATATCCACACACATAAGTGGGTGAGGAATCACACCTAGGTGAGCTTTAAGCCCTCATATGACCATACCATATGACCAAGGGGGTAAAAATAGGATTTTAATGGGTGATATATGTTGAGTGTTGAGTACAGAAACTAGGGTTTCCACCTATAGGTTCAAATGTAAGTGTCATAGAACTTATATAAAGGTATAAGAAGGTATGGCAGACATAGACAAAATGAACAATAAGAAACTATGAGCGCATAGGCAACAAGGATGTATAACTATTTTATACGACCGAATCACAAACGGTCTATTCTAGAAAAAATGGTTTAGTCTAGAGAGGAAAATAACACATGGTGATATTTTAAATGCCTTCTAATACATGAATAGAGCCTTGAATGTATTGTCTATTAGGGTGTTGGTGTAGGAAATAATGGTTTCCAACTACTAGTTTAGATGCAAGTGTCATAGAACTTCTAAAGGCATAAGTAGGTGGGGAAGACAGACAAAACAACTCATAAGAAATTAGGAACACACATGCAACAAGGACATAACTATTTTATAGGACCGAACTATCAAATGGTCCAGTCTAAAAAAATGGTTTAGTCCAAAGTGTAAAATAGCACATGGTGACATTCTAAATGCCTTTTGAGGCTTGTATAGAGCTTTGATTGGTTGGTGAAATGCCTAAATCTCTATCTAAACCATCTAAGTGAACATCCCAAATCTCTATCCGAATCAATTATTTGAACATTCGACTCCGTCTCTTTTAATAGACTAATCAAATATCTACAAATGCAGCTTTAGTTTTGAATATGTATATAAATTTATATTGTCATTACTCAATCATTCCTTCAATATTGCTAAATTAGTAAGATTGCCCCATTATTATTAATTTTAAGGCTACATCAATTTCTTTTTCAAGTTACAAGATTGAAGGGTTTTATATTTCACATTTTGGAAGTTTTGAACATTGAGTTTTAGATTTACGTTCTTTATGTTTTGAATTCTGAAATTTTCGAAATTTTCATTCAAATTATATTTTCAAACTCATCAACCTCAATGTATCCCTGTCCCTAATGCGTGATTTCCAATTAATTATGACTGGCTAAACATATTTAAAAGCAATGAGTCATATCATAAAATAAGATAGAAACCAACAAATATAATTGAATATATCTTTATAATTCCTAATCACCTTCCAAATCTCATTTTATTATTATTTAATCTTCCATTATTATCAACTTTATATACTTTTCAAACTCAATACAAAAAATTATAATCTTCATTTTCATATTATCTTCAAGAGTGAGATGTTGCAGCGTATTCCACATCCTCCTATGTACCCATGCTTTATCCGCTTCTTACAATTATTACCGATTGGACTAGGAAATTGACAGTCTATAGAATATTTTTGTGATTTTAAGTATATATGACCAGTAAAAATTGAGGTAGCTATAAACAATTACAAGCTGAAAATTTAATAAACTGTATAATTTTTAAATAGTCCCCACACACATGTTTGTGTTAGTTTTAAGTGTATGAAACTAGGTTTCCAAATGTTGATCAACAACACTGATGTAATTTTAATATGGATATATCAATTTCTTGTCACTTATTTTGTAATGGAGACAATATTCTATCATCAAAACAAGTTTAATACTTTATCGCACAGTTTTAAAATAAATAGAGGTAAAAAAATTGCTATAAATGACATGATTATCCTTCTAAACCATACTTCCATGTTGAAAACATATTATGAGAAATAAAATTACACAAATGCTTATCATAAAGAGAAGTGGCCATAGAGTTTATCATAAGGAGAAACGGCCATAGAGTTATTACCAATTGGGCTTAGAAATTGACATTCTATAGATCATTTTTGTGATTTTAACTCCATATGACCAGTAAAAATTTGAGATAGCTATAAACAATTACAAGCTGAAAATTTAATAAACCATATAATTCTTAAATAGTCCCCACACACATATATTTGTGTGTGTTAGAAATATATGCAACTAGGTTGCCAAATGTGCATCAATTACAAGGATGTAATTTTAATATGGATATATCAATTTCTTGTCACTTACCTCGAAATGGAGTCAATACTATATGAAAAGGATCAATAACACATGTAATTTTGATATGAATAAATCGATTTCTTGTCGCTTATTTTGAAATGGAGTCAATACTTTATCAAAACAAATTTAATGAACTGATTACACATTGCACAATTATAAAATAACTAGAGGTAAAAAAATGCTATAAATGGCATGATTATCCTTCCAAATCATACTTCCATATGTTGAAAACATATTAAGAGAAATAAAATTACACAGATGCTTATCACAAGAAGTGACCATAGAGTTATCATAAGGAGAAGTGCTCATTTCTCACCTTATTTCGACTCTTCTGAAACAAATCAACTTCAGCATTTATATACATAAAAGTGACTTTTCTATCAAGAAGGACCTGGCTCTGCGATGAAGACCATGTGATAAGAGTATTTTTTAATCAAAGATATCCCAATCATTTTTGGAATATACATTGTTCCTCTGCTCAACAAACATATTGTATATGCAGTACATTACCATTTAGTATTTATTTTGCTTTATAACACCCTTCACACATGACATAATTTTGGCATACATTGCATTGATATTTGGATTTATCCGTAAATATCCTCTTTGAGCATAAACTGCACCTATATGCTTCATTATAAATACCATGTTTTAATTTCAGCAGAGGATGTTCGGTATAATGTTTGGGATGTGTCATCCCATCTCTCCATCTTCTTTCCACAGCTTTCTGAAATCCTGCACTTTTTATGTCCATCAACAATTTCTCCTTGTTATCTTCATCACCGCAGCAGAGTAGCTGTACCAATTCCATTCCTCCCCCACTTATCATCTCACCATTTTCATCCACCACCACTATGCTTATTCCCATTTCATTTTCTTCACTGTTATAGTCTGCACTAGCAAGACCCAATACCATTCTTCTCACCTTGGCTATCTTCTCATCTGTTCCCATTCGATTTAAATCGTGTTGCAGATATTGAACACGCCGCCAGAATTTGAATACATCAGAGAAGGAGAGGCTTCGAATGGTGCTGCATATCTCCTTTCTTTTTAGCTCATACTCATTTTCATTTAGAGAATGAAAAGGTTGGTGACCGAGGTTGTGACCAACATACAAGAGACGGGCGTCACTTTCCAACATTGACAAAGCAGTAATCAAGGGTGCGGCGAATTCCATCATCTTCGTGGTTGAACCCACGCACAACAACATTATTTCTCCACGACTCGTCGCCTCCTCTGCCTGTCATCACAACTCAATTTTTCATAGTTTGCCATTAAATAATAATAGTATAGTTATTTGTAATGTAGCAACTTTGGTACGGAGTGTATTATATGGTGGGCATAATATATAGAAAAAAGTGTTGTCGGAAAATACAATAAATAACAATTAAAATTAATACCATCACAAAATTCGTAATATCAATTTAAACTATTGCAGTGAAACTTAAATTTAATAAAAACTAATAATAATCAATATTTCATTAACGTACATAATCATCCTCCAATTGACCATATTTGATAACCATGGTTATTTGCGATATTTTTCTCACCTTGGTTGGAAGGAGCTCTGTATTTTGAAAGATGAATTCCAAAGTGGATTGAGAATTGAATTTGAATCCCTCCCATTCTGCGTTGATGAGTTGTTCCTCACGACTTTGAGAAAATGGATACGCCTCCACCCCGAACCTTTCTATCATCGGAAGTGCGTCTTCCCTACGAACCCTTCCCTTCCCGTCCACCACCAAAACTTCTGGTGTAGAACTGTTGCGAATGAGCCTCTTTAATTGCTCGTTCATCGACCATGGATCTGGTACCATCGGCCACGGAGCATTCGCAGCCGCTCTCTCATACTCCTCCCATGTGGATCTCCAATATCTTGGAGTCCAAACAACTTCGACAAGAGACTTGTGGGTCTGTTGCATCTTGAGATACACATCTTTCAACGCTGAGGTCCACATTTCGGATGTTCCAAGGGATGCGGTGAGAAGTAATATAACTTTTCCTTGCAGATCAGCAACTTTTACCTGCAATTATCATTCCCACAAAATGATGGCCTCAAACAATACTAACTTAGCAATCTGGACAAGTTTTAAAACCAAAATTATTGTAAAAACAATACCTGTTGGGTTTTATTGAAGAGGATATAATCTGTTTTTTCAGTCACCAGTAATGTTGTCAGCAATTCAATATTGCTCTCTCTCGGAGTTCTACTGAGAAACTCCACTTCATCGCGTATATATGATATGTCTTCCCACGCTGACAGACATTTTATACCATTTGTTTCCAAACCAACAGTGCTACGAAAGATGAAGATCCCTCCATAGCGTTGAAAATGAGCAAATAATTTATGACAGAAAGACGAAGGTGTATGAACCAGGATTTTCATGGCCAACTCAGATGGTAATGCATCGAAGTCCTGCCCAATGTATATGATTTGAAACAATTTTGAGTTGCATTCCAGCTGCTCTAGTCTCTTTTCTAATAATTCCCACTCAAAGGAGAGAAATTCGTATGCATCAATGATCAAGATGAGTGGAGTGTGTGGTTGGAGGAGGGAGGATGAAGGGAAAGGGCGTTGATGATTGTCAAACAAAAGCCCAGCTTCCTCATCAAATACCTTTGATATCGCCCCTTCTAACAACAAAGCCCTGCCACTTTGTTCTGTAGCCTGCATCGTACGTACATAACAGCGATTAATGAAATAAGATTCTAAATTTCTCATTCAAATACAATTATTTGTTTCTGTTAGGAAATCACACAACTCGCAGTAATCAATAAACCAGAAAGTTGAATATCAAAATACCAGTTTGTAATAATAGAGATAATCTAAATGAACAGATATCAAGCTTTTATTAACTCAAGATGAACAGATTACATGCAAACTCGTTGTGAGCTACTTTGGCTCTCCACAAAGATAAATACACCTAATTGGCAAAGTACTGTTAGGATTCCTCCTCCTAAATATAGAGTGGAAAAACGCCATTAGGATTTTCCTTCCTAAAAATAGAATCCAGTGGAATTCGTCTTTCTAGAAAAACTATAGTAGGGGGCGTTGCCTCCCACACCTCTCTTCTCACGAAGTGGGTTACAAACTGTGCCACAAAGGGAACTAACATTTAACTTTGTTTTCAAATATCTAATTTCAACTCTAATATATACGCAAACATGTATACCTTGGCCGTGAAGTCTGTTACCACTACAAAATGCCATTTTTCTTTTTCCCTTTTCAATTCCTTGCAGCGCTGGATCATTCTTTCACTTCCTGCAATGTCTACGCGCCACAGGCTGGGGATCGCCACCACGCTGTCCATCCATTCCCCACCCAAACTCTCACATTCTGAAAGGTCTAGTTTAATCAATGATCGGAGACAACGGAAATCTTCAGAGAGCTTCTCTAAATTGGAACATCCACGTAGATTTAATGTTTCCAAGCAACCAAGTTGACCAAAACAATCAGGAAGATTGGACAAACCAAGGCATTTCGACAGTGTTAAATATTTTAGTGCTCCAAGGCAATGGAAGTCTCTGCACAATTGTTCTAGTTTAGCACATCCTGTCAAATTTAAAGTTTCAAGAGAGCTTAGTTGACCAAAACCTGGAGGTAGGCTTGACAAGCTCGTGCAACCCTCCATATACAACTCTTTTAACCCTACCAAGCAATGAAAGTCATTACACAGCTCTTGTAAGCTTTCACATCCCTGTAAGCCTAATGTTTGTAGACAAGTTAGTTCCGAGAACCTGCTGGGAAGCATCTTTAAACTAGAACAGCCCTCTAATGAAATATTTTTCAGCATTGTATATTTGCAAATTTCTTCTGGCAGCTCGCTTAAACTTGAACAATTGTTAAAAAACAAAATAGATGGTGAGAAAGATGTCAGATCTCCTATGCTGTGCGGAAGATAACTCAGATTTTTGCATCCTTGTATGTCTAAAGAAGTCAAAGATGTTAAGCTTCCCAGCCTCTCGGGAGCTGAAGCAGACTGGAGCAGTTGCTTAAGTTCAATGACTTTAATGAGGAAAGCTTTTCCAAATCACATGGAAGCTCTTGCAAACTCTTGCATCCGGACAAATCAAGGGTAGTAAGACTGCCCAACTCCCCAAACCCTGCTGGTAAGATCCTCATCTCACAGTAGCTCAAATATATCTCCTTTAAAGAACTGAGCTTGCAAAGCGACTCTGGCAATTCTGTCAGATTTGTACATGCAAACAGTTTTAACTTTTGCAGATTACGTAACTTGTAAAAAGATTGGGGGATTTCTGCACCATTGCATCCATCCAAAACCAGTTGCTTTATGTTATGAAGATGCGGAAATTCAGTGATTCCAATTATGCGGCTATCATTGCACTTCTGAAATTTGAGCACTTTTAGACTTGAGAGATTCTGCAACCATAATTAGTGATGTTAATTATATGGAAAAAGGAAAATATCTCCACTGAGAAGAAAGAAACAAACTACTTGCCTTGGACGAACTCAGAATCATGTCCTTCCCAAATGCATAATCAATGTAACTCAAATGCTTGAGATTTGATATATCCATCGGTAGATTCGGTACTCTGCCCACTTGAAAATACCTTAGCTCGTCAAATTGCTTTTTGCATTTTCCTTCCACAATTGTCAAGTTTCCCATAGCAAATACTCGTAGAGACGTGCTCATCACATCCAACTCCTCTGCTGATATATGAAACGGGCTGCCATTCTTTCTCAACCAAACTCCTTTTATTTGAGAAACAAGCTGTTGGCATTCAAACGCCTGGTCAAACTAATTTAATAAAACAATCTGTAAATGGTAATTTTTACAAAATTTCGTAATATTTGATATCCACATACCTCTTTATTGTTCATGGCGATAGACAAATCAGCTGCAGTTGTGAATCGGCTGCCTTTAGATTTATTCCGCCCAGCTGATAGAATAAGATCATGAATACTTATCCTCCCATCTTTTTTTTTGAGGAGAGCTCCATCTTGTAGACATTCCATTTCTTCTTCTCCCACGATCCATGCAACTTCTTCCCACTCCCAATTATAGAAGAATGAGCAAATGTCCAGGAATGCCTCCTGAGCATTTCGTTTAAGCCCATCGTAGGAAAAGAGAACCCTGGACTCATCAAAACTGTATTTCTTGGTGCCACTAAAATCCTCTCCACTTTCTAAAAAATTAATTACACTTTTGTAAGCGTCAACTTTGTTCTTTCGCTGATGAAGATAGGCTCCTACCACTTCCAAAAAGAGAGGACAGCAACTGCATTTTTCCGCTATCTCCTTGGCCTGAGGTCTTTCGGCAACTATAGAGCTTACGTCCCTATCTCTATCTATTTTCCTGCATAAGACTTGGAGGGCTGCATCATCAGAAAGAGCTTCCATGGGATAAAGCTCACAAGGTTTGATTCTACAGTCTTCAATTACTCCCGCCACATGTGTGTCTCTTGCTGTTACAAGCAACCGGAGTTTCTTGGCACTTGTTAGCTCCTTAGGTAGAAGCTTTTCGAGAGGTTCCATGTACAAGGCATTGTCGATGTATAAGAAGATGGATTCTTTTTCCATAATGTCCTTCAGGCTTCGTCGTCCACTCTGAAAGTCTCTTACAGTTTGTTTCATCCCTGTCAAATCCTCTAAAATCAGGGACTGCAGACCTTCTACATTGGGGTCTGTTTCTAGGTTTTGAATGAAAGTAACTTTAGAATGTCTCCATCCAAGTTGGAGTTTTTCTTTCAAAGAGGCATAAACAGCATCTGCTAATGTGGTTTTACCAGATCCGCCAAGTCCATAAACAACCACTGCCACTGTTGGCTTATCACTTACCCAATCAAGTTGTTTATTGACTTCATCAATCTTTTGCTCTATTCCAACTGCAGTCATCAAAAAGCATGAAAAGTGAGAAAATAATATGGAGTTATTTGTGTTAACAAAGCAGTGCGTCATTAGAAACAGAATGGATAAGTTACCTGCATCTTCGTTGAGGGTGGGAACAGGTGGGGAAGTAGGTACAAGGTTCCTTTGTACAACTTCTAAAGTAGAGGTGTTTATTTGTAAATTAAGCATCTTGCATGTGTCATCCACTTCCTTGCCAAGCTTTAGAAGGTCTTGCTTATCGTTTGAAGCTTTGAACACCCTGTACATCCCATTTAATAGACATAAAAAGAATGAGATTTCTTTATACCAAATGAAAAGACATAATACACTACTTTTAAACGTGCTAAGAGTTTTAGCTTTTTCCTTTGGAAGAATATATTAGATAATAAGTCAGTGATTTTTATAGATCCGCCAATAAAAAAATTCTACCAATGCTCAGCACTCACAAAGAGGTAGGGTCCACTCTCTCCACCAATCACAAATTCATACTAAAAAGAGTCAAATAAAAAAATGTGATTAGTGGAGATATGAACTCCACCACTTTGTGGATGTTGATAAGCCTCGCCCAACACCAAATCTTAGTTTACAAGTAAAACTTATATTTGATAGCCAAAATGCGAGTTAAAACTTAAAATCTTTAGGGTGTATGCAACAGCAACTAGAAGAAATATACTGTTGTATACAAGATAGAAATGCGCACACAAAATATACATGAAAATTGAATTCTATTAAAATATAATAATTCAAATGTGTCCTTGAAGTGTCTCCTAAAAGATACCTAAGAGGTGTCTCTTCAAAGATACCTTGTGAAATTGGGACTCCACTTAATGAAGGTGTCTCTTCAGATATACCTTGTGAAGTTGAGTCTCTTCAGAGATTATTTGTGAAGTTGAGTCTCTTCAGAGATACTTTGCGAAGTTGAGTCATCACTTGATGCTGCATTTCTATTTGATGGCTCATTCTCAATTGTAGGAGTCATTTATGTGAGAATTAAATTCTTTTCTATGCTTCCATCCCAAGATTCTTCTTCAATGAACTCAACATCTTTTCTAATTAAAGATTTCTTGTGATGGGAATATACAATTTATAGGTTTTTGAATGCTCATTGTAATAAACAAAAATACATATTTCATCTTTATAATCTAGTTTCTTTTTTCTTTCATTTGGAACATTAGCATAAGCCACACAAACACCAAAATCTCTTAGTTGAGAAACACTATATTTCTGTCCAATCCATGTTTCTCAAGAAACTCTTTCCTTCACACTTTTTGTGGGGGCATTGTTTCAAAATGTAAACCGTACAAGTTAATGCTTTAGCCTAGTACTCATTTGGTAAATGTTTGGACTTCAACATAATACACTTAAAATTTCTTGCTTCTCAGCTTGGTTAATTTTAATATTAATTGTGCCTTTATCCACAATTGAAACTTATTTATCACTTCCTCACTTCATTTTAGATTTAACTTAGTAATCCATGTTTGCAAACATATCTTTATATCAAGTCACGTGATTACTACATCACTTTCAAGAATCAATAAATCTTTCATACATTCTTGTGCAACATTACAAGTTAAAAATATTTTTTGGCAGAGTTCTTCATCCATAATCAATGAAATATGTTATTCATGAAAGCTATAATTCAATGTGGATTGCACCATGTTGTGAACAACTAGGTAGTCTTGCATGCCATTGGATGGTTCTTCACATCCTCGAATGAAGAATCTGGCTATATCATTAACACAAGTAACAAACACAAAGTTATGTGACATAGCTAATTTGTATAAATACAAGAGAAGAATAGATAGATAAGTATGCATATATGTGTGTAGATTTATGTATGAGAGAGTATATGTAGAATGTGTGTATGAAGTGTATACGTGTGTATTAGAGCAAAGTGGATAATGATAAGTTGGAGAATTTATATATATTCATAGGTAATTGACTACTGAACAATATATGTACTGAGATAGTTATATATGAATAAAGAGAAGATAGTTTAAGGTATTTTATATCTTTGAGTCAATTTGTATAAGTTAATATTATGTTTTTGATATTGAGTGCATAGGCCTACTCCAATTTAATTTTTGAATATCTTTTTATTTAATTAGAACTGTGTCTTCCCTATATAACATCATCACTAATAAGACCTTATTCAGACTTAGTAAATAAATAATGTAGATATTTTATGTCATTATTTGATGTCTGAGTATAAGTTATGGTCAACTAATATCTAGGGGTGGATACCCATTATCATTTTGGAATCCAGTAATAACTGAAATTGAGAATTGGTAGGATGATATTCTAAAAACTTTCTTGTAGAAGGAAGTGAGGAGGATAGAATATAATTATAGGTTACATGGATAATTTCCTTCATCTAGAATATAAGTATTTTTGTTTAACCTTTTTGACTTATTTTCGCCTTGGATCTTAAGAAAAGGAAAAACAACTAGCTATTCTAGACTAAAAAAGAGATCAAATCCAATGGGCAATATTATAACTTACTAAACCATTTGATTTGGATGAACCTTGGACCTACAATATAGACCATTTGTTTGAAACTATAGTAGATTCATTTATCATCACTATGAGATCGAAGGTCAGTCAAGTTTCGACACATATATTTGAGTTTCTTGAAGGGAAAAGGAAAAGTTCATAGAAAGAATTCCATTTTTATCAAAATTCTTTTAATTAAAAAGGGGTTGATAAGAAGTGGTAGGCAATTTATTTAGGGGAAGAGGAGTTAGTAGCATACCACAAACGGAGGAAAACCTAAAAAGTAAGACAAAGAATAGAGATGGTAGATTAAGGAGATGAAAATTGAGAAAGAGATAATTAGATTGGAAAAAGAGAGGGGATGGAGAAGAAGGGACTAGAAAGAGAAAATTGAATGAATTAATTGAGTAGAAAAAGGATGAAATGGTGGTGTCAACTAGCTTCATCCTCGTGAACATATAAATAAGGAAACGAGTGTATTGAGGTGAGAAAAACCAAACTATAATTGTACAAACAGATGACACTATAAAGTTATCTATGACTCCATCACCAAAAAAATCATGGTAAATGAGGAGTAAAGGAGATAATTACAGATAATAAGGTATTAGAATATTATGGCTAACATATATAGTATATATAACAATAGATCACATAATAGGAGAAGGAATATTAGGATCCTTGGGAGCAAAGGACCACGGGAATCAGTCACCTATAACTAGACTTAGCATTACAAATTTAAAGGAGAAATGGAGGAAGAAAGAGAAAAACATACAAAAGAGGAATGTAAGAAAGTAATGGTAGTAATGATAAGAAAGACAATAGGATTACATAAACGGAGGATTTAGTGAAAGTTGTATCCTATGAAGCAAGAGAATTAGGCGAAATTAAAATAGAAAAAGTGGAGAAAAACAAAAAGGAGAAAGTAGTTACATATATTAACTACGTGAGTTGAAGAGAATGAATAGGTTAGTTGAGGAGTTAAGAAAGCAAAAAGAAAAGGAAAAATAGACTAGAAATAATAAAGGAAGATAAAGACGACGGTGGGAAGAAATGAGATGGAGTAGGAGGAGAACGAATGGGAGATGAAGAGTATAACTATTACATAGAAGGAAAAGAGATATAAATAAATGTTATAAGTAGATTATTAGCAAGGATGCAAGTAGTAGTGAAACACGAAGCAATGTTTCACCACCAAATCATAAGATATTGTTCAAGAAGTTGAAGAAGAAAAAATGTGATCCCCGTGTTGTATGAGAAATTTAAACGAGAATATTTGAAGAGAGGTTTATAAGAGAAGAGTTTAGAGAGCTTTATAAAAAGAAAAAGAAGACAGCTTAGAGAACGGAAGAGACATGTAAATTCAACGAAGCCCTAGGGAAGAGCTATTATGAAAGAGTTGTAAAGACATAAATGTGAGATTTAGTTTGGAAAAAAGGGGAGACGGTCCATTTTTTCACCAAATATTTAAGGGTGTAGTACGGAAATTGGATGAGATACGATGGAGAAGCAAAGCATTGAGTATTTTATGTCAAGGCTATTGATGTACCTATGATCATCCACAAATGGACACCAGTTCCAAAAATTCACGGAGGTATTTGTGACGGACACATGATTAGAAGAACAACCCTCGAGAAGAGAGGGAGAAACAATAGTAAAATCAGAGTTAGAGGAATTGTAACATGAATTATCCCAATTTGTAGTGCCCAAAAAAAAACATGTGACCAAAACACAAGACCAAATAAACTAGGATATTTTTTTGCTTGCATTACTTGTTACAAGACAACACATGGGCTTACTCACAAAACTCCACATCACATGAGACTCTTGTACAAACATGGAGAACATGCAAACAATATGATGATACAAGGTGCAATCCGATGCCACACTTTCCCTAGATGAACAAATACAACTAACGACCCAACCACAAAAAGAGCTCAAGGATAGGAACAGTCCACAACACAACATCACCATGGTTACTTCTTATTTACAATTAAAATTCCAAGAGTATTTATCGCGCAAGCATAAATTCTCATTCTCAACCTACATATTCTTAATTTTATTTAAGATTTAACTTAATATAACTTCAAGTATAACTTTATTCCTAAACCAATATCTCGTTTACTCTTGTTCTCATTACACTTACATTGTTACTTTGGTCTCTTATTAGCGTTCTTTTAAACCAAATATGAGTTACAAAAATATTTGCTTAACATCTTGAAGAAATACATGATTAGAAGCATTTTTAAACTACACACGAATCACAAGTGATTCATGTTCAAGGTAAGAGCTCATGTTTCCGTATTTCATGATCCCACATGGGACATTTCTTTTATCCTTAATGTCATAAAAGGACTTAGCTAGGGGTTAAGGGACCAAGTTTTTAATTTCTCCATTTCTCTTAAGTCAACATCTTCCAAAACAAATTCGTTTGCTAAGAGTTAGTTATAATTTTCGCCCGCAAGTTAACCTCTTAATGGGCCTGGGTTTAGTTTAATTCCAAATGCCCTCATGGGCTCTACGCCCAACTATAAAACAATTTAAAGTGTTCAAACATCTTTATCCCGTAAAACCTCCATAAAAGCCCAAGGTGTTTTATTGTTACTAGCCAAGGTAACACCTTTATCTGCAAGGAATTAATGGGATCATTAACAAGAGTTTAATATGTAATAGAATTAGTACACTGACTCCACTTGCATCATCTAGATCCCACAAAGAAATCAATCGATGATGAAGTTAACCCAAACTATCTTCATAAGAATATGGTTGACCACTAGGATACCAAGGTCAAACGTGAACATTGAACTCTAACTCATCCATGAAGATGAGTAGACCTATGATACCAAGAAGTGTTAGTCCTATTTACCCTATGAATGGCAAGGTCACTCAGCCGATCTATTGCTTCGTGCAAGGACACTTAAGTTATAGAAATGGTCTTTTGGAAGAATTCTAGGTGTATGAAAGGAAGACACCCTTGTTAGCTCTAAGTCATGTCTCCAAAGACGTTAGGGGTTTTGAACTAGTCATGACACCACTAAGAGAGGAGATATGGCAGAAGGATTAAAACTTAGCTAGCTTTCGTTAGTTTAAGTGTAATGAATTTCTCTCATACATTGTGATCGTTATGAGGGGACTATGATAATTACAATGGTCAACAATTGCTTACATACAAACAAAACAACATGAGCTTCTGCATCTAGTACAACCGATTACAACTCAATAATTTATCCAAAACAAATATGATTATCATTTTATTAAGAGGACAGTAATATGTCTCATTCTTGATACAACATTGTTATTCTATAAATCTGCACCAAATAGTGCTACTATTACCAATTACATTGTATTCATTTAAGAAAGTACAAACTATCATCACAACATATTAAGCATGATTTTGAATCCTCCTATCCAAGGTACCTGCAACCACAACATGGTCAACACAAAGTTGACATGGCATCTTCCTACAATCTAGTACAATTAACGATTTCATAGTTTTCCATTCACGATGATAACAACATATAACACGCAACAAGACACAATAAGAGCCATATTAATTTCATTTCATTTTCAAAACTGGAGAGAGAGAGAGAGAGAGAGAGAGAGAGAGAGAGACCATTTTAACAAAACAAGCGTCAGAGAAAGTTTCCTACAATCATATGTTAGTGTTTACGTGGTTTCTTGATCGATGTTTTGCTTGAATAAGTTCATACAACAATTTTCTTTATTTTGTTACAAGTTTCCAAAAGACATCAAATTTAGACAAGTAGCTCAAAAATTTGCGTTCAAAAACAATCTCTCGAAACTCAAACACACAAGGAGTCAAATCCCTACCTACTCCCCTATATACAAGGAAACACTCAAGCTGACAAAACCTAAAACTAGCGAACTAGGTTCAATTGGCGCACGTCATTCTAGGGTTGTCGATCATAATTCCATCCGAATGCCCTCGTCGCTCAACGACCGGGGGCCTACAAAACCCACCTAGAAAACTAACTTGCAAGAAGATTTTCTCCGAACTAAGGGTTGGTAGTGATTGTCACGGAGAAATACTAGAGGTATGCGGAAGCCAAATTCTATTTCTCCACCCAGGGCCTAAACTGCTGGTCAAAACCAAACCGCATTTTTAACTTTCAGCAGTTGTCTAAAGCTGCGAAAAGGGTCGACAGGGCTCCTAGAGGGGGTGACAAAAATTCACAAACAGTGTTTGGAGTCATTCTAGGGTTCGATACAACACTACACATGACAAGGAACAAAGTCAAAACTTGACCTTCACATTCCGAGGTCTGGAGAGGTGTTTAGCGCATCACCGAAATAGCATTTTATTAACTTTTACAAGGTAATCACAAGGTAGTGTTTTTTTAATCTAGAAAACAAGGTCAACTCGGCATTTAAGTGGTCTTTGTTATCCAGAATTGTTATAAATGCGACCCGATCATCTAAGGAGGTAAAACATGAGCCGTGTAGGAGGGGGAAAAAGTATTTTAACGATCGGTGTTACAACTCATTAAAATTCACTGAAGCATATGCATGATTGATTTTATTTCAATAACCATAAGCAAGGAAAAACTAGGAACACGTAAATCAAGCAAGGAGGAAGATAACCATGCCTGTGAGAAACGAAGTCGGAAACGTGGCTCCGAGCAAGTAGAACATGTGCAAGCTACGTGGATGCAAGGAAGGTTGCCCAGCTCAACCAAGGTCCAACTCACATCTCCAATTACCAACATCATCATCCGAGCCCATTGATGAGTTGGGTATGTCACATAACCCGCAGTAACCAAACACGACAAGAAACAATACTAAGGTGGAGCAGCCAACCAATGGCCAAGCACAAACACAAAGGCGGTCTTTTAAAGGAAAACAAAGCACAACTGAACTAACCGAGCCAACTTATCAAAAATTGCCACCGACATTCCCACTGAAGATAAGCCAGGATGTCATCCTTTTGTTTTGCACCAAGAAAACTTAGAAGAGACCTCGAGGAGACAACACAATTTCATAATTTATCAGCAGATTCCAAACTCGAGCTCATAAGTACAAATCTACCAATCACCAATCGTTAAGCAAGGACAAAGAGTTACGTAGAGTTTGTCACCAGGTTGCAAGGAGAGTTTTGAACTGTGGCTTGTTCATCAACATTTCCATCGGAAAGATAAACAATGATATCATTCTTTGTGTATGCACTGCAGCCATGCATACAATGAGAATGCAGCTCTTTCAGGCATTTTGTCAAACAATTCACGCGCCTTGTGTGAAGTTCCACATTTTGCATACTTGTCCACCAAAGCATTTATCAACTACAACATCTGCAAATAATTTTAACAGAGAACCTGCCAAGCCAAGCGTATGCCTCCATCTTTGCATACATATTTAGTAGGGCGCTTGCAACCAACAACATTTGACATAATTTCCTCTACCCTTTATTCTTTAATGGAACGGAAAGATATGTTCCAAGTCTCCTACTTTGGCACGGACTGAGAGTATCCTGATTAAAATTTAAGGCTGTGGTGTGCGGCTTTGCCTGCTCAAAGCATTTTCTCGTAAGTTTCTAAAGCCTTCTCAGCCAATCCCATCTGTGCATATCCTGCAATAAAATTTGTCCACGAACCAAAAATGTTTGAGGCATTTTAACAAACAGTTCACATACCCTGCGCTACCTATGCCAAGCGAAAGCTCCCACGTTTAGCAAACATCTCTACCCGTGCACTAGCAACTAAACATCTGGCCTGGTCCCATCTCCATTAAAGTTTGGTGGATGTCCATACCCTGTACACAATCTCCACGCCCAGGCCGGGAGGACGCTAGCTAATGTTTTTTCAAAGCTGGCTTCTAGGAAACCGCATTTCTTCAGGGCATTTTGCCAAACAGTCTACATGCCTTGACTCCATCTTTCCACGCTGCAGCAAACAAAAAGAACAGACAATGCCAATGTCGTCCCCAGCCAATCTCACATTTTTCCAACAGTTCACATGCCAAGCGCATGCTCCCACATTTTTCTTACATGTCTTCCAGGCATTTCCAAACTACCTGCATCAGGCAAAACTTCACTACCATTTATGTTTTGAAGGATACACATACCCTGTTTCAAAGGCTCCCATTTTGGCAAGGGTGGAAGGAGGATACACATAATGTGGGAGGTTGTTAGAGCCACTTAACAATCATACCCTGTTTCAAACTGCGACCTTTTATGATTTGATGGATGTCAACACGTTTCACTAGGCGTTTTCCTTCTCCAACACGCCTTGCCTCATACTCATTACACACCCTCCATTTTCCTTCGAATTTTCCCACTCATCCACCAACCCACTACTTTTATATATATAAACTCATTTTATTTAGTTTAATTTGTGAATTTCAATACTTTCTTTTATTTTATTGATTTTTGTTTGATTAATTAATTTTTTTACTTTTAAATCTCATTATAATACATCTCATTACTTCTGTTACATCAATTTTAATCATACAAGTCTATAAAGGTAAACGCATTCCACAATTGAGACTACGGCAAGAGATCTAGAAGAAAATTTAATGTCAAAATGAAATCGCCATCAAGACCGCTACATGAATAAAATATGGTATACGGTATGTTATTGTGAAGGACATAGCAAGAAAGAATGTAGATGGCAAGAGAGTGGCCAAAATAAGAGTTCACTTGTTAGTATGACACCGCCATAATAAGAACCAATTTTAAAGGACAATGAAACAAACAAGTGAGAACATAGAGCGAGAAAAATTCGACAAAAACAAATAAATAATATTGTTATAATAAAATGTAATTAGTGAGACTCCATCGTCTAATTAGATATGAAACTAAAAGGTCCGGCATTTTCGAGAGCAATACCATGTTTCTGAGTAGATGTCTATTTCATGTATTAAATAACATCAAAAACTTTAGTAAAACCATGTTTACAACATGTATATTGGCGATAATACCCTAAAGGCAAGATTAGGTGTATCAAGTGAGGTAGAAGTAGGATTAATGGGTATGAAAAAGGTATTAGGATTTGAAGTATTGAAGTTTTTTTCAAAACACCCACAATATTTTGTATTATTAGCATCAAAGTGGTTTTCTAATTGTAATGAATTATTCAATTTAGAAGATGAAGAAGTTAGATTTAAAGGTGGTTGTATCTTAGCATATCCCATTAAAAATCATCATGAGCACAACATAAATCGATCCTGAGGTATGGTGGAACACAAATGAAGAAGAGGATTTCAATCGATTCAAGAAATATATGCTCTATGCAAGGTTTCGATGTAATAGAGATTTTAAAGCCGGAGATGATGGGGAAACCGGTGTGAAAATTAATCAATTAGATACATATATAAAAAAAATATTTCAATGCCTAGTTATAGGGTATGTTGAAAACCCAAGTAGAAAAATGTAAAAAATGGGTCAATGTCATGGATAATATAAATGACATTAAAGAGGATACGGGGGAGGAAAAATACTAATCTATGGATGAAAATGAGGCAGATGAAACCAAGAAATAAATGGCTTGTGTTGTGAAACACATGACTAAAGTCGTAGATAGATGAGATGAGAAAAGAGCTATAGAATGAGAAAATATGATCATTGAAATAATAACCATTTTGGATAGAAGTAAAAACCACTTTGGATAGGGGATCATTTGTAATTTGGCTTATATACCTTAGTCATGACTTATTCACATGTAAATAGATCTTAAGTGCATTATCTTGCTCCCTCCCGAGGATTGCAAACTCTTTCCACTATACTATTTTTCTACCCATATGGCTAAAGTATTTCTTATACTCCTTACAACCATCTTACACTCCATGTCAAGACTTAACACATATCCAAATATAGTTTTTATCCCCTTGATAGTATCATACAAGTTCAACATGACCTTTATACATTTAAGTCCATGTTCAACACTTTTGTTCTCTATGTACAAACTATCAAATCTTCTTTTGTTTGAATCTTTACTCCACCTCCTATGTTGAACTTAGTTCAAACCCATATTCCATGGAATGGCATAAATAAAAGCTATATATACTCATTTACTCACCAAACACTTGCTAGCATTCTCAAGAACTCCTCTACTAATATCTATCAAATCTCAAGAAAATTTGCCATAATATTCATTGATTTAAGAGAAGACATTATGAGAAGCCTCTAATTAGGGACTCAAGCACTCAAAACTAGGTTTAGAGAAGACCAAGAGCATTCTAAGATAAGTTAAAACACTACAACTTAAGCCAAGCTATCAATATGAGGTGTTCAAGAGACAATTTTGTAGTTGCATTCATCTAGTTACATTAACACAATTTCATTTCTAATAGGTGGAGAACTAAATGGGTTCGATGTTGCTTCAAAGTAGTGCTACATAGGTGGTGTAGGGGTCCCACAACCCAAATTGTTGACTTGTTTCTACATGTATTTCAAGATAGCTATGGTTTATAGGAAAGAGGTACAACTTCGTGGGCTTCCAAGCGTCTTTTGAGATCGTGATCAAACACAAATCTATATATTTATCTAATGCAAAAGCTTCATTAGTCAAATTTGTAGAAAGTATTAAAGGTTAGAACCATACATATTGGATATAAGTGTTATGTGCTAGTTTATGGAACTCCGCCTCTAGTGCCCCTAAGGGTTTAGACCATTTTTTTCGGAGACGAAACACTTTCACCCTTTCTCTAGCATGTTTAACCATATTCCAAATTTAGATCATCTTGTAAAGTATTAAAAAGATAAGTACACACATCTTCCTAATAATTTCTATACTTAGCATGTTTGCTAATTAAATTCAACTTCTTATAAAAAAATTGCCTTTGTCATATCCAAATGTAAATATTTAATATAAGTGTATACCATTTATATATTATAAACCTAATTATAAATTAAGATCGTTATATTAGGGTTTCAAATTTCTAAGTTAGGTTAAACCATTCGGTGAACCTATATGTTAATCTTAACAAACTTCCCTAACCCTTAGGGTTTAATCATTAGTGGCCTAAATTTTATTATATACTCAATAAAACATATTTCTTACCCTATCCCTTTTAGTTATGGTAATCAAATAGTATACACTGCTCTAAACACCCTTGTGGCATTATGATCATCACTACCAAGCCCTCTTGAGAAGAAGTTAATGAGAGTATCCCAACCAAGATCTTGAATCTAATACCTTTGATGAAATTGATGAGAATGAAGTTTCAATATTTCTTTATTTTTATCTTGATCAATTTGGATCTTTATTATACATAACAACAAATGAAGTCAAAAATATGTCCACCTCATCCCCACCTACATTTAGACCAAAAATTCATTTCCAAGTTCTTGATCCTACCTTCACTTTTCCTACATGTACCCTTGGTATTGTTAGAGTAGGTATTTACCTTAGCTCATGTTCACCTAGGTACTTTATTTACCTTTATTGTATTTATACTCACCCACTTATGTGTGTGGATATTTCTTTTATCTTATTTAGATATTAGAAGATAGTATCTAGTTGTTAGGTATAGTTCTTTCCTTGATCTATGGTATTGACTAGTTCTTTCCTTTATCTATGGTATTGACTAGATCCTTGATGTCTAGTTCTCTCCTAAATCTATGGTCTTGACTAGTTCTTTGATGACTAGTTATTTCCTTGATTTATGGCTTGATCTACGACCTTGACTAGTTCTTAGATTGTTATTCTTTGCTTATTTAAGCAAGGCCCATTCTCATTATATTTCATTGAGTTCCATAATAATATATGATATTGTTTCTCATTTGTTTGCAAAGGTTTTATGTAAAGTTATTCTGGTGAATTGCTTTCATCTTATTGATCGTGGTGTTTGATTAGCATCTGTGTTCTTGGCTTGGTATGATCTGGTTATCATTCCTTTCGTGTATCGGTGCACCTCATGTCACTTAACAAAATCACATTTCTATTACAATTGTTGTTATTACTCTTTTACCACACATTTTTTGCGGGTATGGAATCTTACATACACATCTATTGCACATTCCCTCATGTATACCGTTCATGGTCTATAGTTTAAGGAATTACAACTAGAGCAAGGTTTTTCTAGGATCTCACATGTAATGGATTCACACACTCACTTCATAATCGACTAGCACCTAATGTGGCTTTCAATCCTTTTCTTGTGGGTTTCATTTCTCCTAATCTTTGTATTTATGAAGGTAAAGTGGATCCTAAAAAATCTCCTTCCACATAGCATGTCTAGATTATGCTTACAATGATAATCTCCTTAGCAAAATATTCCAAAAAAGTATCGGATATTATACTTTATAATGTTTTCATGACTTCCCTCTTAAATCCTTTAGGAGTTCAATCCTTTGGGAAATCAATGTTTATCCCAAAAATTTTAATCAATATTGGTGAGAAAGTCTCTTATGCTAAAATCTCAAAAATCAAGAAAGAATATAATGATAATATTAGTGCCTATGTGTTTGATATAATACCATTCTTACTAAGATGAAAAATTCACTTATGGATAACGAGCTTCAAGATCTATTCACAAATAATTTAGTAACTCCTTTATAAGAATATATTGTTTTCATGGTTTTGATCTTGCGATGAGTTAATTCATACCCTTAATGAACAGGAGATCATTTTTCTAGTGTTGAACATGATTAAATATGTTCCCAATCTACAATCTATGTTTAGTACTAAGTTTGAAGGTACACAATTCTTTAAAGTCAATCTTATGGCAATCGAATGAAGTAAAGGAAAAAATCAACGTTATATCTCCACTAGCTAAACTTCAATTATAAGCAATTTACACGTGTAATTTCACACATGAATACCCCGCTCACCACATCATTTACTTAAATAATTATTTGAGTGTACCCTTGCATCCCTCCTCTCTCTCCTTCATCCTATGGAGGTTGATGTTATAAGGACTTTAATTCTAATCCATATTACTATTGATGAGGTGCTCCTTCACTTCGCTTAATTATTTATCAAACAAGGGTGGCATCCAGAGGCTATATGTTATATAGGAAATAGAATAAAATACCTTTCCAATAATTCCACTATTTAAACTTGAAGCAATAAACAAATCAAAAGATGCATCAATTCAAGAAAATAGTAATTTAGGATAACAATGATAAAGTATTGAGCCAAATGTATGATAGAAATGAATAAATCATTAACCAAGCTATCTAATCTATTAGTTATACAATTTATTCAATGAAAATAATGGGAAATAAAACTAAACTAAAAATATTTGAAATTTTCTCCTCCTTGGGTAAGGGTGGATCTTGCTCTCCCCTTAGATTCAGCTTCAAATTAATCAAGAATTACGAACACAAAGATTCAACAACTTCAATTATATTAACCAATTTGATGTTCCTTACAAAAGAGATAAAAACGAATATTTGTTTCCTTCAAGCTTACAATAAGGTATTTGTAGGAGGTGGTTGAGGTTTGAAACTTCTTACCTCATATGAATGTTGAACCTGTTTATTTCATTCAGTAGGCGGTTGAATTGAGCAAAATTCCTAATAGAACTAGCTTACGAATCCAAATTGTCGATTGACAAGTCAAGACTACTAAATGTGTATTATTCTTAAGTAAATAAGAACTTTTAAAATCTTAGAATTACATTAGGCATCTCTTCACAAAATATGGGAGAGTTTCCATTCTATCTTTCTCACTAAGTGTTGAATATATGGTTTAAGAATGTCATGATTTCACCAAACTCTTCTTTAGGATCCTCATAGACTACAAAATGTTTCCCAATCTTCACCTTTTGTGTGTCTTGGTAGATGAGTTTCTTTTTTCACTTGTATGTAGCTTGTGAGTTGGATTCCAGAATTTGTAGGTTCAAGTTTGAAGCTTTTTGTGGAAATTCAAAGCTTTTGTTCCACTATTATGAAGTAATAAAGAACATATTCCAAAGATTCCTTGTCAAAATTGTGGTTTTTTTATCATTGCATTTCTCTTTACCATTATTTTTTTCATTTTTTTCCATGGTAAACCATATATCTCATAAGAATAATTAGGAATTAGTAGACAAATTAACAACACTACTTTGAAATTTAATTTATCATATATGTATCACACTTAATCTCTAAAGCGATCAAAAATCCTTTTAAATAGGAATAATTCTAATCCAACAAGACTCAAAAATAAGGAAATAAACTTCAAAAAGATGATATTATTCTATTCTTATCAACTATCACTGTGTATTGACCATTATACGATTCAATTCTTCAAACTAAAGCATTTCATTCATGATCGTATTGATAATTAAACTATCGTATTTAACACTAATAAAGTAGAGTGTAGCCCTCAAGTCAATGAGTATGCATAACATGAAATATGCAATGACTCATTACCTAGGCTTCTAATATATTCTGAAGTAAATTAAGAGGTTCATCGTGTGTATAATGCACATCCTCCTTTAGCTTCTTCTATTACAAGCCATTATTAAAACTATCACTACTTTGCTTCACCTCTATTACCTACTATTACATTTAATGAAAGAAAAATTGTGGATAATGTTTTAGATAGCCACACACTATTTATTTTATCTCATATTAATAAACACCTATCCATAGTGTTATGTTTCACAATGGCTCAAGTGAAAATCTATGTACTAAGAATTTTATTAAGTTTTTGGCATACAATGAGAAACATTTACAACCTAGATCTTAAGATATTAATAGGCATGTGGACATCAAATTACCAATTCAAGGGGGAGATATATATACAAATTTCTTGGTTATTATAAGAATTGGGACATATGGAACATCAAATTACCAATTCAAGGGGGAAATATTATATATACAAATTTCTTGGTTATTATATATACTCATTTTATTGTAGATAAGTTTTGTTTAGAGTGGCATTACCGTCCTATATACCCAATTGGGCAAGTTGAGAAAATGAGGCCCTCTTCTTTCCTTATGCCAAGTTCTTAAGTTTTTGGGAAGTTGATGGTATGTCTCTCTCCCCATATCGGTTGAGCAAAGATGAATGGAAACCAAGTAAAAAAATTTCCAATAATTTGACAGTTCTTAATTAAGGATTGTCTTGAGGAAAAGACAAGGCTTTTAAGTCTAAGGATAATGTTGGCATGATTCTTTATGAGGATCAATCGAGAATGTGCTATTAGTGGATCCTTTGGATTACATAAAGGGTTGAGCTATGCTTTGAACTACTAGGTGGTCTTGTGTAGCATTGGATGGTTCTTCACAATGTGGAATAAAGACTTTGTATGTATCATAGACATGAATAACATATACAACCTTGTGTAGTGAAACTAATCTATAAGAGAGTAATAGATAAATAAGTGTGCATGTGTGTGTGAATGTATGTGAGAGAATACTACGCATTGAGACATGAAGTTGGAAATTTTATATGTATTTTGTAGTAATCAATAACTCGAACATTGTATTGGTTAAGATGCTTTTTATGAATAAAGAGGAGATAGTTTATCTAATTTTTAATCTCGAGTTATCTTATATAAATGAATTTTATGTTGTGGATACTAAATACATTGGGATACTTTAATTTAATTTTTGGATGTTGAGTTGATTTGATTAATAATCTATGTTCTCGTATGTAACATTAACATTTATTAAAACTTTTACGAACTTAACTTAAACTAACAACATGGCATAGTTTATGTCAATAATATTGAACCATGGTTGCCATTTTTAGACTCATTTTCTAAATTAAAAAAGTGTATTATTTGTTCATGTCACATTGCTTCTTCTTGCACTCATTTGAGTAGCGTCCATACTTTTTATAGTACTCGTAATGGACATGAGATTTGTCAAACCTCTAGTTGTGAGTGTGGTTGCGGTGGTTTCCTCTATTATTTGAACTATCGGTGTAAAAATTGTGTATTTGATCTACCTCGTTCATAAGATGTGTTGGTTTTATTGCTTCCTCTATGGAAATATATCCCCCACTTCTATTAAATCTCAATCTTCCACTTGTTATATTGTTTCCAACCAAAAGTTATAATTTGAAGGCATGTTCAAGAGATGAACCACTTATCTATTCTGTTGGAATGTAGGGCTAATAGATGTTTTTATTGATGAAAAACCACATTAATGATAAATTGAATGATGTATCATGATAATATGATGCTAACATGGTGCTTCAAATGTATGCTAGTTGGTACAATGAGATTCAATGAAGTGTGCTTGCTCTAGAAGCCTATACACATGCCTAGGTGATGTAGCTTGGTAGTATGAGCTTCTTGGTTATTTGGGAAGCATGTTTTGAAGGTTTTTGAGAACTCACAATAGTGGCATAATGCGGTATTGGTGTTTCACTTTGTTATAAGTGCTCATCAGCAAAGCAGGTTAACAACTTGGAGGTGTGATAGTGTTGTTTGAAGCCATATGAGCTCATGGAAGCATATATTCAAGTGTATCATGGCATATCAGGTATGTTTGGGTCATTTGCAGAGGTTTCTTGATCAGTTATTGCATTATTTCAGTTGACCCTAGCTTCTACAATGAGGATCTAACATGCAAACATAGGTAAGTCTTAGTGACTAGAGAGATTGAGCTATGGAATTGACATTTTGATGATTGGATATGTTAGATGGATGATTCATAGTGATCTCAAAAAAATTTAGGTTCCCATGATGTGTATTTTGTCAGATATGACTGATTTTGTGAGACAAGGTGAAAATCAAGTCAAATTCCAACTTGAAGTTCAACTTCAGATGTTCAGTTGTGAATAGTGTGATTTGCATGGGAAATTTTGGATTTCAGGAAAGCTACTATGGTGAGTTTATAAGGTTTAAAAATTCATGAGGTTGTTTTATTTTCAGGTTTTTATGAACGAATGTTAAGAAGGCAAAGTGGTCTAAAACCCTAGTTAAACCTTAGCTAGGAGCAGTTTGCAAAAAGTGAAGTATTGTGACCCATTTTTGATTAGTTCATAAAAATTAATAATTGGATGTTGTAGAGGAATATATAATATTTACATAAATTTATGGTTGAGGTCATGGTGATGAGTGGGCCCCACTTAAAAATAAAAGTTTTTGAAGAAGGTTTTAGGACAAAATGGTCCAAAGGAGTAACATGCAAAATTGATGTTGCATGATGATTGGGAGTTTTCCTTGATATAAATGGACATTTAAGGACATGTTTATGCAGGTTCATGGTGTTTTGAGGTTCAAATAGGTTGACTAGTCAAAGCGCAGTTTTGGGATCTCAAATAATAGGTCTAATAAAATGGTCATAACTTGAGCTACAAGCGGATTTTGAAGGTGATTCAAGTTGTGTTGGAAAGAGGATTCAAATATATTTATATTTATATGATGGTTTACTAATGATAAAGTTATTTTTCAGGGTTTCCATGGCATTCTTTGAAGGGAATATTTTTGGCAGTTCAAGACAACATGTGTTCTGATGGAAGTTTGATGTTATTTGAAGTATGAGATGGATTTGGTGATGCTTTATATCACCTGGAATGTGAATATAAATTAATTTTACATATAATTAATTTATTTGTAATTATTTATTGTATGTAAAAATGATTTTATGAGCTAACTTTTGGAAACAACTTTTTTGGCAGGATGATCTAGTGAAGGAAAAAGTAGTTATGGTTTGAATAGGTAGTTGTTTCATGGATTATAACTTGATTATAAGTGTTATAAAGGTTCTTAAATTTCTATAAAGTGGTTACATGGCATGGTTTTATCTTTTTAATTGATTTGGTATCCTTATGAAGTTTCTAGGGTGTTTGAAGGGTGCATGAAACAATTGTTTTGAGAATTACAAAGGAACTGGTGCTCAATAAATGAAATAATTTGATTGGTTGATATTAATTGTGAAAATTTATGAATGTTAAATGATATTTTAATCATGTGTGATGAGTTTTGGGTCATGAAAAATTATGGTACTAATGTTAGGGCAATTTTAAAATTGTGTCCATGGGGTTTTGAGTCATTTTTGGCACATGAAATGATAGTAAGTTGAAATGAAGCATATAAAAACATGTGTTTGGGTGATTTTTAGAAATAGTCATGTTTTTGCAAGGTGAGAAATCTAGGGTAAGTTTATTTGTAGGTGTATGAGTATGAATTGAAATCGGATAAAGTGTGTGACAGGTTGAGGAAGATCATAAATCATTTGTGCTAGAGTTTGAAACATTGAGAAGTGAAGAAAGAGATAGATTGTGCAAGTTGAAGACCTAGGGTTTAGAAGAACTTGGAGCTGAATATTTGGACCACTATTAGCCAGACATATTTTCAGCATTCATACTTCATCAAAATCTTGTGTGATGAGTAATATTCATGCAACTCTTTTGTTGTGTGTAATATCAACAAGGGTTTAGGGTTATTGCTCCTTGTGGGGTTGGTGCCTCACTAAAGAAATCTCTTGTGATGTGTAATATTAAATTGAGTCTTTTTTGTGTGTAATATCATCAAATTTTTCAGTGGGTTTTCTTCCCCTTGAGGGTTTCCCACTTATATCTTGTGTTATGGTGTTACTTATCTTGCTCTTGGTTTATTAAATGAATTTTGTATGATGTTGTGCACACATTAATGGATGGATAAATGGTTAATGGTTTATGTGAGTGGTTTTAAATTGAAGGTTAATTGATTCACCCCCTCTCATTCCATTGCGCTTCTAACATATTCAACCTTTTTCATGGCATATAACAAGCATCACAATAACTTGCATACAAAAATGGCTTAAATATTTTGACTCTTCTTTTCGCAACAACCGTTGAGTGAAATTTACTAGGTAATATTCTAATTATTTTCTCTATAATTATTTGATCAACTAATGTCTCACCACGAGACCTAATTTGATTAGTACCCAATATTGTATGTGTGCTAAATAACTTTATTGAATCATAGTTCCTTCATACAAATATTTTTGAAATCTATCACATGCACCGAGGTTCAACAATTTTTGAGTAGCTCCTACATGCCCCGAGAGCAATATAATTGGTCTTCTTTTTATGCTCCAAACATTGTAATTATTTCTAGTGAATACAAAAATTTAAGGCTATGTAAGGTTTCTACCACTCACACCTACCATTTTTAGATGAAAAATCATGTACCTATTCTCTAATACTAATTTATAATATTAAAAGAGAACCCTTTAAAGTGTATGCAACAACAAATAAAAGATATATATTGTTAAATATGAGAGATAATTACACAATATCTGCCTAAAATTGGACTTCTATTAAAAACAATCAACATATTTCACATTTTTAAATGAGACTACTCACATGTATAGAGTTTTCTGATTTTTAAAAAATTCCTAATCTAATAATAAAATATTATATATTCTACAGAATTCCTAGTTGCTTTAACATACCAAACTCGAGTGAAATGTTGGTGAGATTTACATAAATGTACTCATAGGAAAGAGAAGAGATTGGTAATTAATAAAAAATATTTTCATGGAAATGGGAGGAGGATGCCATGAAAGACACTAGAAATGTGAGGTATATCCCTACAAGTAACTTTGAAATCCCTTACACCAACTAGCACTTCCCAAGTAATGTCCTACAAAGTACCCCTTTAACACAATCAAAGTTGTCCTAGCCCAAAGAAGATAGATAGTTGTTGTCCTCATCAAGAAAGTAGTAGTTGAGAAGATAGATGTAGGGTCAACAATTCACCTTAGAGAAATGTCATCCATACAGAAAATATATTTAGAAAACATTTTGTAGGATAGCACATACAGAGATAAGATGAAGAGCTGCGTCATTTTAGAAGAAGAAATAGAGAAGGTGATTGAGGATATTTCTAAGGTTAGACTACAATATGAAACGTATATCACTTGGCCTACAAAATGAAGGTTGGAGGATACAACATCCTCCAACAAATTTTCTTTCCCATACAACATCCAACTCCATGAGAGATCAACAAATTCACGAGGAGGTGATTGAAATTTATAATACATCAGAGATGATCATTATCAATAAAGATAACGTCCAACAGAGAATAAAGTTAAAATCACAAGTGAGAGAGATAAGGATACCTTTGGTAAACATGGAAACATAATTTGAGTATTTTCTTGGTTAACTGGATATAATAAACGCATAAGAGAAAGAACTTGATATAAATGAAGATGAACTAAACCAATCCTCGACTACATATGACATGAAAATGGATGTCACGAGAGCATTGGGGAAAAACTTATAGACCTTACAGATAAATACCAATAAAATTATTATTTTTAGCCAAAATAATCAATTCAACATGGATGCATATGGTATTTTAGTGAACTAATACGTGGGAAAATTAGAGAAAGTAGCCGTGGAAATAGAAATATATATCCTTAACATATAAAGAAAATTGATTCCTTTAGAGATCTTGGAACTCATTGGGGAGAATGTTACTATGTTGTAAATGGAAAAAAACCACACTAGAAAAAGTGGAAGAGATTTGAAGAACCTCTAACTACTCAGTTTTCCAAATACCTACCTAAGGGGATGAGTTAGTAAGAAACAATTTTATTGTATATAAGTTTAGTTTAGAGTGGCATTAGTTCAAACACACAAATGTATTACCAATAGAATTATTGTATTAGGATGCATTACAATAATTCTAAGGAAATTGAGAAATAGAATGCAAAGGAGACGCAAGAATTTATCCTAGAGAAAATGAAGGTGGGAAAAAATTCAGTGGGTAAGCAAATTACTTCCCCCTCTCACTATGTAATTCTCCAAAAATACAAAGTACTGCCAACAATTGGCCTTCAAGAAGGATTCACACTCCTAATTGTATTTTCTTGCCCAAAACTTCTCAACAATAGAAAACTCACTCTTAATGAACAAAAAAAAAGAACTCCAACTCCTCTTTTCTCACACTTGAATTCACTTAAAATCACTTGCTAGAATGAAGAATTGAACTTGTATTTATAGTTTCTCTACCCATAGATGGAGGGAAATGTGAAACAAATCGATTTGGCTAGTCCAATAGTTTGCAACCACTCGAATTCCCATTTTGGCATTGTCGGGACAAGATCGTCGATCTGAACCAGCGGTTGTGTAATCTGCGAGGTTGTTTCACAACCGCCACTCTATAAAGAGCGAAGGTTACGTAACCATCACCTAGAAAACTTCCCAAACATAACAACAATGGCCTTTTGATTTCATTTGAAGGTGTCTAGATCACCCTCAACCTGACTAGACCATCTTCTATAGAAATAATATGCTAAGAATCTACACTACAAGCATTAAATATGCGGAATACATAGAATTGGGTATTTTCCATGTCCTTTTTGGATCATTCCTCCTCAATTTAAGGCTTTTAAGTCCCTAAAAGCTTCAAGGATTGATGATGTGGGAAATTTCTTCCCCACATCTTCTTTGAATACCACTTGGCCTTGGTAAACTGGCCTTTCAACCCAATCAACCACCCGTCTTGCACTCCTCTTTGTGTCATCCTCTCTTTCTATTGCAAAACCACATCTTCCTCTAATTCAAGTTGATTTTCTATAGCAAGATCCTCAATAAATGGTAAAGAACACCCCCTCTTCTTCTTCATCCAACATGGAGGGCTCAAAGAGACACAAATTTTCAACATTCATAACTAAGTAGATCCTCATATAAGGAGGAAAATCCAAGTGAAATGCATTCTTACCCACTTGTTCTAGAATATAAAATGGGCCATACTAAAGAGGCTTGAGTTTCTTAGATTTTTCTTGTAGCCTATCTCTACTCGAAAGTACAACCATACCTTGTCTCCAACAAGTAATGAATGTTCATCATGTGTTTATCATGTTGCGCTTTGTATTTGGCCTCGACTTTACCAACCTCTCATATGTACCGAAGGTGTATCTACTGAATTTTCTCAATGAACTTCTCATCTTTTTGGACCTCCAGCCCAATTTTCTGTTGTCTTTGCATGGTAATCTCAAAGTACTCTTAGGAAAATAACCAAAACATGTTTCAAAAGGAGTCTTACTAGTCAAAGCATGAACTACCATGTTATAAGAATGTTGGATATATACCAAGTTCTCATCCCAAGTCCTTGGATGTTTCCTATTGTACCCTCTCAAGAGCTAGACCAAGGTATAATTTACCACTTTTGTTTTTCCATCTTTCTCGGATGAAAAGCGGTAGATATCTTCATAGTCATATCCATTTTCTCTCACAAAGTAGACCAAAATTTCCTATAAACCGTGAGTCCCTATCTGACACAATAGAATTAGGAAAACCAAAGTGAACCCACACATTAGAAAAAAATAACTCAACTGCATCACTGGCCTTAATGGTCTTCTTGTAAGGAATTAGAATACACATTTTGCTAAATCGGTATACTACCACAAAAAGTAATCATGACATTTATTGGAAGTAGGTAAACTTACCACAAAATCCATAGATATGCATGCCCATGGTCGGGAAGGAACTAGAAATGACATATATAACCCCAACTTCCTATTATTAGGCTTGCTTGTACTTGCACAAAACACAACCCCGATGAATTTAGCAAATTTTTCTTGCATGTTTGGTCAATAAACATACCTCGTGCGCTACAGTATTTGTCACACTAAATTGACCAACTACCCTAGAAATGTGTGCTTCTCTCATCAATTGAAATCTTTCCCCCTTATGCACACAAAGTTTCTTGTTCTTGTAGAGAAAACCATCCTGAAGTAGTATTCTCCTCTAGGTGAAAATCCCTCACTTGGAAGTTTCTGCTGAAAAATTTATGCAAAATCCATATCTTGCTCATAACCTTCCTAATATGCTTTACACAAAAAGGCTCAAGAAGAGTTAATGTGCCCATAGCTGAAAGCAAAGGAGGTCTAGATAACATATCAGCTAACTTGTTAGTCACACCTTTCTTATATTTGATAATCAAATGAAATTACTGTAAAAAAAACTATCCATTTATAGTGTCTAGCATGTTGAAGTTTGTTATGAGACTACAAATATTGGAGAGGTTGGTAATCCATGTAAATGATAGTTTCTTTACCCATCAGATAATGTTTCCATTTCTTGACCACTTGCACAAGAGAATACAATTCCTTATCATATGTACAATAATTCAGAACTACACCATAAAACAATTCAGAGTGATAACATACGGGCCTACCTCCCTAAAGTAGGACAACCCCCATAACATAGTCATTGGCATCGATTTCCACTTCAAAAGACAGTTATAAGTTAGGTAATGCCAAAATTGGAGCATGACTAATCTTATATTTAAATGAATAAAAATCAATTTGTTGTTTCTTACCCCAATCAAAATTCTTACCATATGTAGTGGCACTACTATAGATGAGAAGTTCTTAATGAACTTCCTTAAATATTGAACTGCACCAACAAAGCTCCTGGTCTCTTTCAAAATTGATGGTGTAGGGAAATCGGAATGGCTTCTATCTTATCTCGGATCAATCCTCAACTCTCCACTTCTAACCACATATCCCAAAAAGATAGCGATTGCGATAAAACTCGCACTTCTTCTCATTCAACACTAGCTAGTTCTCCTTAAGAACTTACAAAACTTAATGCAAATGGTCAATATGATCTTCAAAAGTTCTGCTAAAAACCAAAATGTCATCCAAGTACATAATAACAAAGGAATCAATAAATGGCCTCATTACCTCATTCATCAACCTCATGAAGGTAGTTGGTGCATTGCATAGCCCAAACGGTAATACCAACCATTCATATAACCCTTGTCTAGTCTTGAACATTGTTTTCTAGATGTCCTCTTCCTTGATCCGCACTTGGTGATACCCATATTTCAAATCAAGCTTAGTAAAATATTTAGCATGTTGTAACTAATCCAACAAATCATCAATGCGAGGAAGAGGGTACCTATTCTTGATGGTTATTGTCTTAAAATATCTATAATCAACCCACATGAACCATTTTTCTTAAGTACTCAAACAATAGGAGAACCACATGGACAAGTGCTAGGACAGATTATACCGGTGTTTAATGAAAGAATGCAATCTGTTGTTTTACCTCATTGACATATTTCAAAGACTATTTTTACAATCCCAAGTTTGGAAGCGGACTATCGGGGAACAAGTGTATCTCATGCTCAATTGACTTTATCGAAGGCATCCCCACGAGGCTCTTGGAAAAATTCTTTGAACTGTTGAGCCAACTCTTTTATTTGTGTATGCTCTTTGTTATAAAACATGCTACAAGTGGTTTTAGATGCAAAAATCTCATCTTTTAACATATCCCTTAAAAGAAGCAATGTAAATTTACCACCGACACACCAAAGAGATCTTTGTGTCTCCTAAAAAGGTTGAAATGATGTAGCTCTTATCATCCTTCACCAATTGGTACTGGTTTGATCTCCTCATGAAGATAACATCCCTGATATACAAATACGGTCTGCCAAACACTACACCACACACATCAAGGGGAACACCATCTACAATAACTTCATTAGTAAATTTCTTATTAATGCCAAAAGTGATTTTACATTACTTGGTAACCTTGATGTTTACATGTTTTTATTTACCCAAATTGATGAATATGGGCTTGGGTGATTGCAAGTTTCCAAATTTATCCTGTCCACTAACTCTTTACTAATCAAATTAGTTTGAGAAAATATATCAAAAAGAGCATCCAACTTAGTTTTTTTCACTTGAATTTTTATATAAAAAAGCTTAGTTCCTTTTCCTAAACAACATTGTTACTACTCAAACATACTTCTTTAAGGACAGAGGTACAACACATAGTCTCATCCACCTCTTCGCTGCAAAATACTTCCTCTCCCTGGAGAGCAGTCATGGCCTTCTTCTTATTTGTGAAGGGATGTTATTCCGGGTGGAGCTTCCAACATTTTTCCTCAAAATGAGTGTCAACGTCACAATTTCCACGATGAACTTTAGTATTATTCTTAAAAATGGAAGTAATATTTTTCTTACATTTCCCTTTTCCTTTACCCTTATGCTTGGTGTCGCATTGTTTTCTTGAAGCACTGGAAATTGAGAAATATAATGCAAAGGATACACAAGAATTTATCTTGGAGAAACCCAAGGTGAGAAAAACTCCAATGGGTAAGCAAATTGCTTCCCTCTCACTATGTAATTCTCCAAAAATACAAAGTATTGCCAACAATTGGCCTTCAAGAAGGATTCACACTCCTAATTGTATTTGCTTGCTCACAACTTCTCAACAGAAAAATCACTCTCAATGAACAAAATAAGAAAGAACTCCAACTCCTCTTTTCTCACACTTGAATTCACTCAAAATCACTTGCTAGAATGAAGAATTGAACTTGTATTTATAGTTGCTCTGCCCATAGATGGAGGGAAAGGTGAAACAAACCGATCTGGGCAGTCCAAACGTTTGCGAACTCGCTCAAATTTTCATTTTGGTGTCGTGGGGGACATGACCGCTAGTAAAGACATCTTGGCGGTTGCAGAATCGCTACTCTACAAAGAGCAAAGCGCTACGTAATTTTCGGGCGGTTGCATAACCTTCACCTAGAAAACTTCTTAAACATAACAACAATGACCTTTTGATGTCATTTGAAGGTGTCCAGATCACCCTCAACTTGACTAGACCATCTCTTGCGAAAAAAATATGTTGAGAATCATGCACTTTGCAAGTATCAAATTTAGGGAATACATAGAATTGGGTATTTTCCATATCCATTTTTAGATCAACATTTTTTTACTAGCTCCTATACATCCTATACATCCTAAGTGCAAGTATAATTGGTCTTTTTTTATACTCCAAACATTTTAATTCTTTCCATTAAAGATGGAAATCTAAGGGTATGCAAGGTTTTTGCCACTCACACCTACCATTGTTTCAAGGAAAAATCTTGTACCTAGATACTTGTGATACCAATTTACAAGGTTAAAACAAAACCCTTTAAGGTGTATGCAACAACAAATAGAAGATATGTACTTTGATATATGAGATAGAATTACACATAAAATATGCCTTAAAAGTGGACTTCTATTAAAAATGCTAAACATATTTCTTAAATGAGACTACTTGTATGTATAGAGTTTTCCGTTGTTTAGAAAATTCCTAATCTAATAATAAAATATTACATATTCTTAAGAATTCCTAGTTGCTTCAACAAGCCGGTGGAATGCTAATGAGATTTACATAAGTGTATTCACATGAAAGAGAGGAGATTGGTAATTAATGAAAAAATATTCTCTAAATATCCATTGTTGAAAAAGGTGTCACATCAAATTCCAGTTAGTCAAGATTAGACATTTCACCATTAAATGACCTTGTGAAAGAATAAATAAGCAAAGGAAAATCAATTTAGAGGGGAAGAGTTACAAGAGTTGTACCTTGAAAGCTTTCCCCTTTTCTTTTGGGAACAACACAGGATCGCCCCCTCCACTATTAAATGTATAGAATCCTTCATTTTGGCTTGCATCTCCTCGTTTAAACAAGGAAGAGGCTGAAGTCGCATTATTACTTTCGCCAGATCATTCATAGAGTTGAGAAGCCTGAGGCGCTCCATCTTGTTATGTCTAAGGGTGTCCATCATCTCTATAACTGCAGCTACTAGAAGGAAATCCACTCCAATCCAGTGAACATTTCCAACAGCTTTCAACACATCTATGCTTGTTTGGTGTTTATCTCCAGAATATTCAGATATCTACGTAAACCCATGGCAATAAAAAAATTGCAGCCAAAAACAAACACCTAAAAAAATGCACACTCTGGAATTCATCAAAATTTATTTATCAAAAGGGCAAGTCAATTACATACACCCGTATAAAATTTCCCTTCAAGACTCGTTTTCTCAAAAATCTTCCACTCAAACTCTTCAACAATACAATAGGCGAAAAACATTTAGAGTTATATGATATTATTTTGAATTCCATCTAGACCAGGATAAGAGATTAGGAGCACTCTAAACAATAATTGGAGTAGATGTCCTTCTCACAATTTCAATCAAGAATTTTTCCTAATCAAGAAAAAAATAAAAAATTACTTAAATTCTTGTATTTTAAAATTTACATCAAGCTCATATTAAATCAAAAATTTAGATAAATTACTATACAATTTTATTTTTTTAAATTATTGTAAAAAAGGAGAAATGTTTCATAAATGGAGAGAATTAATCCTAGGAAATGCTCAAAATGCAACATACACAATTTTTATACAAAGTTTCTTGCAAATATGATTTACCAAACGCATTAATTTTTAAAGCAATAAAAATGTTTATATAGCTCCCATGATTTTGTGAAGAGTTGTATTTGGACCAAACCTACCAATTCCTCCATAAAAATAATAGATATTTCCTATGCAAAAATTAGGAATATAAAATAAAATACTAGTTTTGTTCAATTGTACTCTACTACTAGCATGATATAGTGTTACATCAAGCACCCAAATTCATATAAACTTAAAAATATGTCATATTTGATTTTGCTTGCAAAAATATTATAATTATATATGTGAAATTTATATTGCTATTTAATAATATCAATAAATAGGAAATTTTTAGATTTAAACACTACCTAAGTGTTAGTGCTCTATATAATCGTCGAATTTGCTTAGGACTTAATCCCCTTTTGAGCCTACCTTACATAGTATGGATTGTACACTGGTGACAATTATTTTGACATTTTCATATACGCCTTCGAGAATTTAGAAGCGTTTGATGCGAGAGAGCATGCCGGTTGCCGCCGAATCAACCTTCTCACGGGTGTGACTGCTTTTACCGCTTTGCCAAACAAGAATTTCAAAAACACCAAAGACAATAAGCATTGAATCCCAAAGATCTGAAGTCATAGAAAATGAAAATGGATGGTGTTGATACACGTAGGTTGTTGTAGTGATGGAGAAGATCACAATTGTGGCCACCAATTGTTGTAGATCAAATCCAGTGCGTTCTCGTCGGTATTCACAATTTGATCGATAAGTCGAGCGAGACGTAAGAGAAGATAAGGTTGGTGGGGAAGACATATTGAATCTGTTTGAAACTACGGATGTAGGACACCGGAACAATGAATTGCAGTCCTCGTGCGAGTAGTTGCACCTCCTCCAAACACGGAAATATAAATAAAATGGAAATGATACAGGGTTAATGTTTTATGGCAAACAGAGCATAACCTAAGTCGAAGGAAAGATTAGTTAGTTGGGACAGTCTTTGGTGGAATCTACGGAGAAAGAGGCCAAGGCGAAAGTAAACGTCCCAATAAAAAAACGCGAGGGAATGACCGTCGTGGCACCTCACAAATGTCCGGTCGGTAGGAATGTTGTGTACGGGGCCTTGAACAGCTTATAGCGGAAAATTGTTGGAATAACAAGGAAAGAAGGCACCAAGAACTTTGTGACGGTCTTTGGTGGAATCTCCTACGAAAAGAGCCGAAGCAGAAGAAAACATCAAACCACTAGAAAAGGTGAAGGAATGGTCATATTGTCGACTTACCAATGTCTAATGATAAGGAAGTTCATATGGAGGGGTCTCTTTTGAAGGAGAGTTGTTAACATGAGTAAGGGTGTAAGACTATGGTTTCATGGAGGGGGCTCTATATATATATCTCGGAGTGTTGTTGAGAAAATTAGGAGCATTTTAGCGCTTTTAAGATTTCATGTTTTGTATTACTTTCAAACACCAACAATTATTGGTGGGAATGTCTCATATGATCCAGGGGACAAAAATCAACCTAAACTATAGGGGAAACGCCAACCCCCAATCCCCCAACCACCTCTTAAGTTCAAGGGCAAAAATTGGAGCTCCTATTTTTTAAGCCTAGGTTCTATTAATTCTTGTAGCTGGCTTTAAAAAGAATTATGGAACCTTCCGCTACAAGAAAATAGGAGTTGAAGCCCCTCCATGAGACCATGCTAATAGTGGGGAGCGCAAATGGAGATTATAACATGCACCCCTTTCTTCATTGGCCATCAATATCTCCAAACTTGTACATGGTAAAGGTTTATTCAATCTTATCATTAAAATTTTATCCAAACTCTAATCAAGAAGAGGAAAGTTCAATTGAAAATTTCCCTCCACTATTTTTCCTAAGTAATACGATGAATGGTTTAACAACATTGCATATTTCCTCACTTATGGGGAATCCCCGATCATCTATATCCCAAATAAAAGGAATGTTAAACTTTGTTCATCTAGATATGTGCTTAGGGGAATTCCCTTTTCAAAAATTGCATTGATGATATATTCGAGGAAAAAGTTCAATAGAAGACGTTTCTTGAGTCTTTTCGTAATGAAGCTTGTGGTGGCCTATTATTAACCACGATCACTATGCATAAAGCATACCCTATGTTAGGTATTATTGGCCTATACTCTTCCAATATTCACAAGAGTGGGTATCTAAATGTGAAACATGTCAGTAATTTTTCGGAAGGACTGAGATTGTGTCACTACCTCTAAGACACATAGTCATTAAAGAGTTATTTTAGTAGTGGGGTCTAGATTTCATTGGTATCCTCAATCCTTATTTCATTTATGTTCACTCCTATGTGTCGATATTATATATTACTTCACGAAGTGGGGGGAGGTCATCCCGGTCAAGAAATAAACATCTAAGGTAGTGTATAACTTCATTGAGGAGAACATTATTGTGATTTTTAGAGTACCAGTAAGATAGTGACAAAGAATTCCTAATTCACATAAGAAAGTGTAATGTAGATGAGGATAACAAAGTGTACGAAAGACTTTTCGTTTGTATGAATTCATATCCCTAATTGGGCACAAAAAGTGTAGCACAAGTACAAACATGGGGAATATATGAAAGAGGGAGAAGTATGGTCGAGTAGTGAAATAATCTTGTAGGTGGCAAGGTAAGCGTTGAATGCATCCGGGTAAGTGCACCAAGTTGATGGACAAATATAGGGTCATCCGTGGACGTCATATTGCAAAAACAAAGAAATCTCAACTTGTAGGGATTATTAGCTATACATGCACTCTAAATTAGAAAAATTTATATAAATATGAATCGTAGCATTCGAATCTAGTTTCTAAAATACTAATTTTTTAAAAAACGGACAAGTTTAGCTATATTAAACACTTAAAATTATATGACTTACTTTTTTTTTTTTCGAAAAAACTTATAAGATTGTAGTCCGTTTGCCCGCATTTTGGATGACCAAATCTTGTTATTTTTTTTTTTCCTTTGGTGAAAAGTTAGATGTAGTTGTCTATCTTGGGATGGATTTTATTTTGTATTTTTTTTAGCAATATTTTTTTTTTTATGATTTTTTCCGTGAAAGTGGTCTGAAAATATTTAGAAAATGGAGCGCTTTCCGTTTGCCCGCCATAACTATATCAAAAAATATCGAAATCAATTTTTATTTTTTTTTAAGGTGCATAGAATTTGTCCACGCTTGGGATGGTATAATTTTTATCATATTTTGATAAGCGAAACAAAAGTTACAGTCTTAAACGTAGACATGAACATTCACGGGAAAAAATGTCTTAAGGACCTATTGTTAGTAATAAATTATAAAATGATATTTATCTTATTCTATTCACTTTAAAAACAATATTTTTACAAAGCTAAGAGTCTACCCTACGTGATGGCACCATTTTTGTGAAATGTTTTCAGTTTTTTAGCATGGTTCAAGTCTTTGGAAGAGCAGATTTGAGGTTTTTTGACCTTTTGCACTTCATAATGACCTTCCATAGCTTTGGTTGGGGAAAAACAAAGATTTTCCGAGGCTAAGGTTCGGAAAATAGCTCCGCGATCGCGGTTTTTTGTAAAAATACCGCGAACGCGGTTTATAAAGCGCGCTCGCGGTTTATAAAGCGCGCTCGCGCTTTATAAATCATATTTACACACATCCCAATGTCCGAATTACCATGTGATTTTTACTCTCTGACCTTACCGTACGAATTACTGCGAAATTCTGTCTTTTTCCAGGCACGTTTTTTTATCACCGAAAGCAAAACATCATGGGAGACAAAAAACGAAGTCAAAAAAGGAAGTCATTAAGTAAAAAAACACCAAACGAATTAGAGGCCAACAAAATTGAAAATGCTGAGCGGATGCGGAAACTTCGTGAATCTAGAAGAGGTTCATCTTCAATCCCAACTACTGTAAGCAATGAAGAACTAGGTAATGTTTCTACTGTCAATGTTGAAGTTGAATTGAATACTCGTGATGAAGAAGTTTTTACTGTCAATGTTGAAGAAGAATTAAATACTCATGATGTAGCAAATGTTGAAATTGAAGGAGAAAATGAAAATGTGAATAAGGAAATTCATGTTGAAACTGTAGACAAACAAAATTTGACAAAAACACCTCCTAGGATTTTACATAAGAAACCTAATTTTTTGATTGAAATTGATGAAAACATTTTGAAACCAATGTCTGACAAACTTTCTGAACGACAAATCAGAAGAAAAGCTAGTGAAATTTGGGATAATCATTTTGAAATTTTAAATGATTCCCAAAGATGTCAGTTGTTGGTTAGTTTGATGAAATTGATTAAAATGAGACCTACATTAAACACCTTAGGATTGACAACATCTAACATACGTGGTCAAACCTCTACAATTGTTGAAAACCTTCATGATGCATATCACACTGTTGGTGTAAAGAGACGCACTAGGGATAGTAATATTGTGCGTCGTGTACTTGCTACTAGTGTTGTAAGTGAATCAATAAAAAAACAACGTTTGATTACGCAAACAAGTCGAATGTTGCAAGTTAATCGAAAAACTCTAATGAAAGCAATTGAAAGACGTAATATCCTTCAGTCACTCAATAATGTCGATTTTTGGGCATTTTCTGCTAGAGCACCGCGTAAGGACAAAAATAATTCTAATGCTATAAGAGAAGTTGTTATTAAATTTTGGCATGATAACACTAGAGTTTCACCTAATACAAGAGATGTTATAAAACGGAGAGTTGGTTCTACTAATCGTGAACCACATCCAAAGCATTTCTTAGATATGACTCAAACTCAATTTTTTCGTAAGTTTGAACAAGAGAATCTGAAATTAAAATTAGTCAACGTTTTTTTGAAATGTTGAAACCATTCTATGTGAAAATCAACCATGCTCGCACCACTTGTTGTTGTAGGCAACATGTTGAATTTGCAATGCATTATGCTAAATTTTTACGTATTCGTTCCATTTTTCATTCTGAAACTATGTTATCTGAATGTGGTGTTCAAGTTCCACCAATATCTTCTAGGGATTTCATTCCTACTATATTTTGTGAAAAAGAAGTTGGACAATTTTTTTATAGTCAGGATTGTTTAGATGAAAGTTGTAGTACATGCGGCGGATTACCTAAATTGGAAAGTTGCATCCATGAGCAAATGGAAGGTACAATAGGACATAATTTAGTTGAATTTGATAAATATAAATCAGTTGCATACCAGTTGAAAGATGGAAAAGAATCGAAACGGTGTGAGCTAGTTACAGAACAAATGCCCATTTTTCAATTTATGAGAAAATTTAAGGATGAACTTGTTTATGAGTATGCGAGGCATACACATAGAGCTCGATGGTTGGATGAACAATTCCAGCTATGCAAAGACACATTTCCTATTGGTACTATTGTTTCAAAGGGTCGATTTTGCGAGAGAATTACACATTGCAACCACAAATGGAGGTTCAATCGCAATATTACAACTCAGTACAAGTTGCCATTTTTGTGCATATAGCATTTCTACATTCTCCTGATAGTACAGAGAATGATCGAAAAATTTTAAGAGAGTACCACTTTTATATCAGTGATGATCGTACTCATTCTACTGAATTTGTGCAAGGGTGTTTCCAGTTATTTTATGAAAACTTGTCTGATAGGGACATCCACTTCAAACAACATTATATATGGTCAGATAATTGCACGTCTCAGTTTAAGAATGCACGAATGTTTTATTGGATGAGCAGAATGCATGTCAAGATGGGTGTGCAACATATTTGGAGTTTCACTGAGGCTGGACATGGAAAAGGAGAGCATGACGGTGCAGGGGCATGTGTGAAAAGAGCTCTTGCAAGAGAAGAGTTGAAGTACAAAGATGGTGCTAAATTAAAAGATGCAAAGAGCATAGTGGAATGGTGTATTGACAACATGACCCGAGGTTCTCAAGAAAATTCCACAGTTGCAGAGATATTTTTGGTTGATAGAGGAAAAACATATTGCTAACTACGAGGATTGTATGACACTCACTGGGTCCAGTGATATGCACTCATTTTGTAGCTCAGACGCTACTTCGTGGGCCGTATGGACAAGAAAGTTGACATGTTTTTGTGCATCTTGTATCGAATTTGTCACTGCTGAGTGTGATTCACAAGAATGGGTGGAAGGATGGATTTGTAGGCCTCTAACTCCGCTTCCTAGTTATCAACCTCCACAAGCACTACAACTTGTTTCTGCAGATGAAGTTACAACATCCAAGGACTTTGACGAAATTTCAATTTTGGTGCGACAAGGTATTTATCCAGTTATTTATTTAATTTTTGTATTGAGTTATGTCCATTGAAATTTTAATATGTAATTTAAATTTGAGTTTTTCAACCTTGGTTATTTTTTTGTAGGACATGTGTTTGCAGTAATTGCGACAGAAGACAATGAAGAAGGAACAGACTATTTCTTATGTCGTTGCATCGAGGAAAGAAAGAAGTTGACTTCTCCTATTATAGATGGCGAAGAGATTGAGTATCCTACAGGGTCAGTGGTAGTTACTGGAACTTGGCTTCGACGGTATCCATTAAAAAACTCCTCTGTTTGGGTGTTTGAAGACTTTGAGACACACAGGAAAATACTCTTATATTCACATCTAGTTCTAGCGACAAATATTCAGTTGTATAGATATCGAGGAAGACCTAATAACAAGATTCTTTGGAAGGTTCGAGAGTCAGATCATGAAGCAATCTTGTCTGCTATTCAGAGTAGATCCGATCCTGATGGTTCATTGGAATGAATTTACAATGCTCACATGTCTGGTATATATTTAATTTCAAGTTTCAATTTATATAGCGTATATATATATATATTATTTTTTTAGTTTAAAGATCTAGTATATGGTTTTGATTTGAAACTTAAATTTCTTTGACTAACAATTTTATGTTTAGGTTAGTGGTGCCAGAAAAGCTTCCACCTTCACGTGGTTGGTATCGTTAGTAGAGAATTTTAAATTCTCGAAGCTAAGAGAAGCTTGAACATTGTTTGAAAAATTTGTAAATTTTGAAAAGTCAAGTTTGTAAATTTTGAAAATGTTGTAAATTTTGAAAAAGTTGCAAATTTTGAAAAAGTTGTAAATTTTGAAAATGTTGTAAATTTTGAAAAAGTTGTAAATTTTGAAAAAGTTGTAAATTTTGAAAAAGTTGTAAATTTTGAAAACGACTCCTCTAGGTGCCACGGAGTCCGAGTAGTCACCCGTCGAATTTGAACGATATTTTGGTCTCAGGGCTCTTAAGGGACGTATTTTGCTCGCGCGCCCGAAAGTTCGGTCAACGCCCACGCCACCCACCGCTTCTAGCAAAATACAAATGGCGTTTGAAAATACCTTAAACTGGCTCCAACTGCACTATTGTAGAGGGTTCGTATGCCGAGGTGTCGGATCAGACGAGGCCTCTCTAGGTGCCACGGAGTCTCTAGAGTGCCACACCCGTCCGAGTAAGCACCCGAAATTTGAACGATATTTTGGTCTCGGGGCTCTTAAGGGACTAAGCCCGAACGAAGTAGCCGGAATCAACGACCCTTTCGCTTCGCGCACCGAAACACCGCCTTGAAACACCGCCTCCTCTAGTGTTCACTGCCACCCGGACGTGCGGCGTAGCGGTTCGGTGCCACGGCCCACCGTTTGCAAAATACAACGTTTGACAACCTTACACTGGCTCCAACTGCACTATTTCACGCGTTTGCAAACATTAGGACAGCGAGAGCACCGAAATGAGAAGGAAAAAAATGAGAGAGGCTATTGTAGAGGGTCCGTATGCCGAGGTGTCGGATCAGACGAGGCCTCTCTAGGTGCCACGGAGTCCGAGTAGTCACCCGACGAATTTCAACGATATTTTGGTCTCAGGGCTCTTAAGGGACTAAGCCCGAACGAAGTAGCCCGGAATCAACGACCCTTTCGCGCACCGAAACACCACCTCCTCTAGCGTTCACCTGGCCACCCGGACGTGCCGGCGCAGTGGTTCGGTGCCACGGCCCACCGTTTGCAAAATACAGCGTTTGGCAACCTTACACTGGCTCCAACTGCACTATTTCGCGCGTTTGCAAACATTAGGACAGCGAGAGCACCGAAATGAGAAGGAAAAAAATGAGAGAGGCTATTGTAGAGGGTCCGTATGCCGAGGTGTCGGATCAGACGAGGCCTCTCTAGGTGCCACGGAGTCCGAGTAGTCACCCGACGAATTTGAACGATATTTTGGTCTCAGGGCTCTTAAGGGACTAAGCCCGAACGAAGTAGCCCGGAATCAACGACCCTTTCGCGCACCAAACACCGCCTCCTCTAGCGTTCACCTGCCACCCGGACGTGCGCACAGCGCGGTTTTTGGTGCCACGGCCCACCGTTTGCAAAATACGGCGTTTGCTGACCTTACACTGCTCCAACCGCACTATTTCGCGCTTTGCAAACATTAGGACAACGAGAGCACCGAAATGAGAAGGAAAAAAATGAGAGAGGCTATTGTAGAGGGTCCGTATGCCGAGGTGTCGGATCAGACGAGGCCTCTCTAGGTGCCACGGAGTCCGAGTAGTCACCCGACGAATTTCAACGATATTTTGGTCTCAGGGCTCTTAAGGGACTAAGCCAAGTAACGAATCAGCCCGGAATCAACGACCCTTTCGCGCGCACGCCGAAACACGCCCACCGCGTTGCCTCCTCTAGCGTTCACTCCAATCGCACTGCCACATTAGACGTGCACGTGCGAGAGGCTATTGTAGAGGGTCCGTATGCCGAGGTGTCGGGTGCCACGCCCGACTCGCTTGCAAAATACAACGCGACCCTTGCGCACCGAAACCTTCTACACCCGGACGTGCCGCTCCAATCCCACCGTTTGCAAAATACACTATTTCGCGTGTTTGCAAAACATTAGGACAGCGAGAGCACCGAAATGAGAAGGAAAAAAATGAGAGAGGCTATTGTAGAGGGTTCCGTATGCCGAGGTGTCGGATCAGACGAGGCCTCTCTAGGTGCCACGGAGTCCGAGTAGTCACCCGACGAATTTCAACGATATTTTGGTCTCAGGGCTCTTAAGGGACTAAGCCCGAACGAAGTAGCCCGGAATCAACGACCCTTTCGCGCACCGAAACACCGCCTCCTCTAGCGTTCACCTGGCCACCCGGACGTGCCGGCGCAGGCGGTTCGGTGCCACGGCCCACCGTTTGCAAAATACAGCGTTTGGCAACCTTACACTGGCTCCAACTGCACTATTTCGCGCGTTTGCAAACATTAGGACAGCGAGAGCACCGAAATGAGAAGGAAAAAAATGAGAGAGGCTATTGTAGAGGGTCCGTATGCCGAGGTGTCGGATCAGACGAGGCCTCTCTAGGTGCCACGGAGTCCGAGTAGTCACCCGACGAATTTCAACGATATTTTGGTCTCGGGCTCTTAAGGGACTAAGCCCGCAAGAGCTCAAGCCGAACAAGTAGCCCACCGCTTTGCAAAATACAGAATCAACGACTATTTCGCTTTTCGCGCACCGAAACACCTATTGCCTCCTCTAGCGTTCACCTGGCCATTCGGACATGCCGCGCGACTAAGCCCGAGCGGTTCGGTGCCACGGCCCACCGTTTGCAAAATACGGCCAAAAATACAAGCGTTTGTGAACCTTACACTGCTCCAACCGCACTATTTCGCGCGTTTGCAAACATTAGGACAGCGAGAGCACCTCAAATGAGAAGGAAAAAAATGAGAGAGGCTATTGTAGAGGGTCCGTATGCCGAGGTGTTGGATCAGACGAGGCCTCTCTAGGTGCCACGGAGTCCGAGTAGTCACCCGACGAATTTCAACGATATTTTGGTCTCCCGACGAATACTTCCTATGTTGATCAACTAAAGTTATATCATATTGATAACAATACAATTTACAAGCTCAAAGGATGATCTAATGTCATATTTTATCGAATGTGACAAATGACTCATATAAATTGTCACATTTAAGGAAATAATTACGTAAGAATAAAAATAGAGTACAATAAGGTCCATCATCCATTATAGATTGCAAAGGAAGTAGATTGTATTAAAAGGGGCGACATTCCAACTTATAATCAAAGCTAAATGATCAAAGTACAAACTAAGATATCTGTCAAGACTAATGAAATAAAATTGAAAGCATATGTTTAAAATTTTAGCTCTAAGAACTTGTCAAGCTTCAAAGATTAAAAAATTTATAAGAAAAGTTTTCCAGTGATATTTCAATATGATTAAGTCTAAAAATTTGCAAAATATTGCAAGAAGGAGATAGAATAAGCTTTGAAAAAGTAGAAAGAACATAAACAAACTTCAATAGAATAAAATACATTGCATCCATAAGGTTATAATTTATTAAATGTAAGGAAAATTTCTATACAAAGAGTGTATCATATGCAGCACTTGTATGATAATCATGGTTAAATGAGTAAGATGCAAAGCAAGTTAGAAAAACACTAAAGAGGAGAACCAATTTCCATGATTTTTTGAAGTCATGAAGAATAAGTACACAATATATGAGAAGAAATTTGTGAAGAGGCCTTTAAAGGTCTGAATTAAAAATTAAATACAACAAGGAATGAATCTCAGAAAATATAGATTACAAGTGTACAATAGGTACAAAAATTATCTAAATACCATAGCTCTTACAAGGAAATCACAGATTGAGAGAAAGATGAAATAGTTATGCATGTACAAAAAGAGTTCATGTTGCTAGAGATATAGTTTCTTAAATGAAATAAAATCATTAAGAAAAACCTCTTATTCATAATAGTCAAGAAACTCAAAACTACTTAGAAGATGACAAAGTGTGCATATAGAATCATAATCTACATGTATTCAAGAAGACAGTTCACAGATCCACATCATCATTGAAGGTAGAAGATACATAATTTAAGAATACAACTTATTCCAGATTAGTTTAAAGTTTTAAATGGCTAAGTATAGTTTTGAGTTTTCCAAAAAATTAACTTATTTAAACAAAATAAAAAACTAGAGAAAAATAATGAGAAAAATAAAAAGTAATCAACCTACAAAAAATATCCATCTTTCTCACTCCCAAATTCTAAGTCCGCCATTTCATTACTTTCTCCACTAAATCCATAACTAGAAGTAATACACTAAATCCACCGAACAAAGATCAAAACCCACTTTCTCAGAGTTAGCAATAATACCAAAATAACCAAATTTATAGCCTTATTTAACCAACACACATGGATATATATATATAAGAATCAAATAAAGTGTGCTCCAGACGCGCACGTCTCTGAAAATATATATGTACATGTATAAGTTCATAATGTATGTATACAGATCTCGAACTAAGCACGTGCCATAATGTACATATGGGACCACATGCGGTCGCAAAAGGCTAGATATATATACAATGGACTGTGAATAGATGTACTCATGACCACATATATGTGGCATCCAAGTGGACTATAAATCTACTCATGAAACATCTTCCCTCTCTTCGCCCTGCTAGAAGTAGCACGTCCACGACCTGGGGATGTAGTGGAGGGAGATGCCACTACGGATTTCATCCGTGTGGTCCTAGGTGTCTCCAAGCATGCCTGCAACCTAACCTGCACATTCATAAACAACAAGTTTTTAACACCCAAAATTTTAAAATACCTTCAAAATTTAGAAACTTGTACAATTTAGTTAAAATGCATGTGCAATCTTACCGCAATGTCATGATCCCTATCGATTTGTTGTTGACGCTTCGCAGGGACAACAATAGACTCACGAGGGGTAAGCTACATACAAATAATTAATTTTCAAATTAAATATTTCACACTCATATATATACCTACAAAATTTGATATTGTAGATTTAAGTTTAATAAGAAATAATGAACCTCCAAAATTTAACAAATTTAAAAAATTGTGTACCTCGGTTAGTGGATTTGCAGATGCTATGGCGGTATCTACAGCAGCCTCCACAGTCTGCATATGTGGAGGAGTCTCTGTAGCAGTCATAAGCTATACAAAAAACATGTACAAATCAATTTATTAAAATCTACTTAAGAGCTATACAAAAAACATGTACAAATCAATATTTAGTTACTCAAGAAAGAATAAAAATACATTATTAAATTTTATCTTCTATTTAGGCTAAATACATAGGATCTATAAATGTTAGCACGGAGGCCATCTATCTTCATATGTATTTGTGTCCAAAGGTTGGGATGGAGAATACTCGTTATCTAGTAGAAGCGAAGTGGATATAGAGTGAGACATTGGTCACATTGGGAGCTTTTTGTACAGGAATAACAACTTCAAAATCTGTGATCGACTGATATGTGTTGCTTGAACAAGGAGAATGAGGAGGAACATTCTCCTTTGCCGCTACATGCGGTTTTGATTTAGTGTTTCCGGTCCTCTATGTTTCACCCACGGATAACCCCTTGTTTACATGATCTGTGATCTCTCTCAAAGGGGTTGCTAGGAAAGATTTGACCATGTCTTCCTCCTTAGTGTTTGAATTAGGGATTTACTTAGATTTAAATACGATATGTTTAGGGAGGGCATTTATCCACCAATTATTATTCTCTTTTTTAATGTTTTACCATCTCACAATCAGGAGCAGAATGCCCCAAAAAAATACATCTCCTACATCTGAAACCTGTAGGCCCTTATAGTCCAGAGGATGAGTGCAAGTTTGATTTTGCACTTTAAGATTAAGGTGGGTTGGAAGATTCTTTGAAGTATCAATCTCAACTAGGATTCTTGCATATACATTGTATGTGTGAAATCATAGGTTTGGGATTCGACGTTAATGATGTTTCCCAAGGTATTTCCTATGGATATCAGACAACTATGGTCCTAAAATTATAGGGGTAAGTGGGGTAATTTGATCTAGATTGGTTTGTGTGATAAAGATTCAGTGAGAGGGTTGAATGATGTGAACCATGGTTTTAAGATAAGGTACCTTTGTTGGAAAACCCAAAGTTGTTTAGAAATTTTGTCCTTGTCAGCTATAGAGGGGAAAAAATAATAAAAATTCCCTTAGCATAGGGGTAGAGGTCTAACTTACCCGCTAGAAGCGGGAACCAATTCTTGGAGATCTAATCATGGAGGATAGGGAGGCTAGGCTAAAGATGAGTGAATCTACAGATCAAGGCATGATCTTGGTAAAATGAATATATTTCGAGGACTTCATCGCCAAAGGTTACACTTGGGTTTCTCTTAGTAGGCCTCATGGTTTTGATCTATGTCTTCTTTTACAAAACCTCATTAAATGAGTGATTGACTAAAGCTTTAGTTGTAGCAGGAGTTTCCAAGCTATCAACAAGGAGAAAACCCTAGTGTTTGCACCCCTAACAAAGATGTTAGGATTCACTCAACCTCCCAATGGGTTATTAGTGTCCCCAACAAAGATAACAGGATTTTCCATTCCTCCTTGCAAGTTCTTGGCAACATTGGTGCCAGTAGTGTCAGATCCAACCCCAACAATGGCTCCATTGCCACCTGCAGTTTGAGCAACTGAAGCCCCACACCCAGTGCCCAAGAATATTTCTAGAAACAAACCCTTAGGGGTCTACATGTTCTGCAGAGGGGGATGTAGTTTCTAAAATGAAAGGACACCTCCATCACGTAATTTCACACAACCCTACGTGTGCACATATATATGTCCGCCGCCTCCAAATCTATTAGGGTTCATATGAGTGGTGGAGTTAGGGTTCGCAGGAGTTGTCATAAATTGGAGGAGTTGTCTATTAAGGGTACAATGATGTTGTAAATTCTTAAATCTCAGTACACCAATCCATATAAAACTTATAATCATATGGAAAGGACGCATAGATTTTTTTAGATAAAGGGTACGAGAGGATTTAACCTTTTTTACATTTCTTCATCACTCTTATCATTCATTAAAGAGATTTGTAACTAACCTGCGTAAAACTCACGGGAGGCATGCCAGTAGCTTCAGTTCCCTGAGCAGATGATGACCCGCCAGGCTCCTGTGTATAAAAGAGAAAAATATTAATACATGTGCAACATACACGTGAAACAAATTATAATAATAATCTAGTGCAATTAAATGATTTATTAAAAATGTAAGTTTGTACAACTTGAAACTTACGTTTGAAACACGCCCAACCGCAGTAGCTAGCATGTCAACACCGGATGTTTCCTTCACCGGCTCTTGCTATTTAAAATAAAATAAAAAATTAGTTTTTTACATGTATGTACATGAAGTACAATCATATATATATTAATATCTCAAACATGTGAATTAAACTATTGTACATATATATATTATTTAAATTTATTTAAAATTTACCTGTGAAAGACCAATATCGTGGCTCCAGCCCAAAAACATTCCCAAAGATCTCATCTATAGAAAAAAAATCCTGTGAACCAGCAAATGATGTCTCGCCTGCAGTGCATACGGCACCACATGATCCACAGTGGTGTGGTGCACTAGAACTGGCACCTCCACCAACATCACCGGATGCAACTGGGTGCTATCTTTGGTGAGAGTGTCGATGAGCTCCTCAATGCATGCAATGTATCAATCTCCACAACCTCCTTCACCGTAGGAGGGATAATCAAGGCAATGGGGTTTTGGGGCATGGGGATCCTAGGGCGACCTACGCGTGCACCAGTGTGTCCGCTCTGCATGCAGAGCCACCTCCTCGACCAAAAAAAAGTCCTGAAAAGTCAAAATAATTCGGGACCTCATTGAGCACAAACTCACAATATAATTTCTTCAAAAAATAAAGAGGAACCTCATTGTTGTTGCATGGTGGATAATCAAAAACCATCCACCATCGGTCCCAAAAATTGTTTTTGATTCTATCATCATGGCACCAATGGATTGGGAACCGTTTGCAAGTAACTGCAGGGGGGCATTGGTTCTAGGGTCGGTAAATAATGCACAAATGAGGTCTTTTCCAATTTTTTTGTCTTTGACGGCCGCATGAGATAGTTTATCCGCATACCACCGCCTACAGTCACTTCTAAAGGTGTTCCATCTATGTATTTGGTTGGTTGCAGACTCGACTTCGCCAATCAATGTTTGCAATGTATTGGCTAAAGTCATGCGGGATGGATTTGTAGCATGGTTTTGTCTTATAGTTTGAATTAGGTTCTCAATGACAATTTTATTTTCTTGGATTCTTCCAATGATATTATCTTGCGTTCCTGTTGGCTCAGTGGGGACAGAAGGAGCCACAGGGGGCGGATCTATGTTTGGAGGAGGGTTTTGAGGAATGTTCGGAGGGTTTTGAGGAATGTTCGGTGGGTTTTGAGGAATGTTTTGACGGTTTGCACGAGCCCGAGCTTGCCGACCAACTGATAAAACAATAAAATTGTATACATAAACAAACAATTCACAAAACCCATGAAAATGCCAAAAAAAACCTAAAATGCAAAAAAAACAACCTAAAATGCAAAAAAATGATTACAATCGGGGACTTACCTCCTCGTCTTGGCGGCATGGTTGAATCTATCGCTATCCAGAAGTCCGATGAGCAATTTTGAGATAGTATTGAAAGTGCGAGTGAAAAACGTTTAGGAAAAGTCGCGGTTTGAATTGAAAATTAAGAAAATAACGAGTCGCGGGACTGTTAAATTTTGTCTCAGAGTTCCGCGATCGCGGTTTATAACCGCGCTCGCGGTTATAAACCGCGATCGCGGAACTAGGTTCGGTAATTACCGAACCTAGAATTCAATAACCGCGATCGCGGTTTTAGGACCGCGCTCGCGGTTTTAAAACCGCGATCGCGGTACCTTTATTTCGGGTTTTTATGTCCACGGAATTGTCCACCAACTTCGTGCACTTACCCATCTCTTATGTAATTCTCATTACGACAATATAGTATTGATTGTATCCCAATTTATGGAGGAATTTTTACAATCCATCAAGTCATAGATATGTGTCATCAACCCTTTACATAAGGCTCGGTACAAAATGGAAATTATTATTGACAATTTACGAGAGGAAATAGAGTTTTTGATGTTATAATGCCTCGAAATGTCATAACATGCATCAAAAACATAAATAAATAGATATTTCATAATCGTAAAAGAAGAGCTAAGCGTCGTGGGTGAAGCCATCCTTAGTAACAATCCTAAGCATGAATGAGTGTAGAAGCTCACTAGAATCAATTGCCTCTTCATGAGGGCCAATAACGCTATAATTAGAAGTTGTGTCGGATATAATAATCAATGGGAGGTCACCATGAGTAGTTTCCATACTACCTATAGAGAAAAAAATTCCCCGATCAATAAACAACTTTGAAAGAAAGCTACAAAATTAGTAATAGTTTTCCACTAATAATAACTTGCCACAAATTTATTTCACCTTAATAAACTATGAGTCTAGAAACAATAAAAATACATCATGTTTTGATAGATAAGAAAAATAAGAACACAAAACATTAGAAAATGACATGGTATAATTTATCACCTGAATCCCTCTTCTAAGTTTAAATTGACCATTGTTATTAAATAGGGTTAAAGGAAATGATTTCTACCGAAAATTGGCGATAAATTGATTTTGTGTTTGCATTACATATAGTGTAAGATGCAACCCTACTATGTAAGCACTTTTATCCATAGTGATGTAATGTTGCATACGCTCTATAATATGTGGGAGAGAAATCAATAAATACATACAATAAGTACCTTTAAAAATTGTTCGAATTGTATACAAATAGTAACTCTAGAGTAGAATAAATATAACAACAAACATGCAATATCTAGATAACATTAATATATAAGTTCAATAATGACCAAATAGATCGTAATTCTTGGCGCACAAATGTTTTTTTACTTCTAATTTTTTAAGTTTCAAATTATTTTTCCCCTAGTTTATGATGTTTCAATCACTAACACTTGTTCGAACATGCTAAATTCTTAATGAAACAAAAGCTAAAATCAATAGCCAAATTTTGTACATTGTTTAGTCACATGCACATGGCTATAACTTTTACATTCATTGCAGCCCTAAATATCTATATTATTTTTCACATTTATATAACGTATTATCGACTTCAACCTCATAAACTCTTGTGTTTGTTAAATAGTTGTTTTGTATAAATGTAAACCAATTATTTTGCCAAGACGAATGAGAAATGGAAAATGTAGTGTTTATTGTTGAGTTGTGAAGGATCAAAATTCTCCATTGAGAAGGTTTTTTTGATTCATGTAGGACATGCTAAATATGTTGTCAGAAGGGGAAGCTCTTTACAACTTATTATGGAACCCTCTTCTTTGCATGTGTTAATATTTTTGTGAATATCATTCTTTAGTAACACTCAAAGGTAAAAGAATACAAAATGTGTAGGTCAGCAAGTGACCGAGAGAAATCTCGATATTTCAGTAAATTTTAGTCCTTGACAATCAATGTTGCCAATGTCTATTGCTTCCATGTCAAGTGTCATACCTTATGCCTTATGGATGGTGATCCCCATGACATTTTAACGATGATTTTTACGTGAGATAGGAGGTAGTGGAAAATTTGTTACATGGAGGATGTCTTGCGAAACCACATTATTTTTAAATTTGATCATAACAAAGGATGACAAGTTAAGGGGTTGTGATTCGGATTGTAGGCAATCTCCACCACTTGCTCAAGAGCCCCATTAACTAGTTCGATTCGAGCCATAAATTAGATTTCAACATAACCTCTTGTCCTTTGCACAAGAGCATTGTAGGATCCAATTGTGTGTCATTGAGGTTTGATAGCACTACATGTCCGCTTTTCTCAACTTTACTTGTTAGAACTAGAAGGTGCAATGATTTTAGCATTCTCTTATTGTACAAGGCTACTAATTCCTTCATTATGTAGCGATAATCTACACCTATAAAGGTTTTCCCACTCTAATGGATACATGAAATATTTTATATGTGACATGAGAAGATTCTAGCCCTCTATTGTTGGGTGTACATTTTTCATTTTGTTTAATAAATATATAAATTCTATTGTTTGTGGGTTGTAGCCTTATAAACTAAATTTTGTATCCAAGGAAACGATCGTGTCAACAATTTTCCAAAGTGTGTGACCAAATAATTTGTTTATGTATAGTGGTATATCGTTAACATGGGGAAGGTGCCCCAAGTTTCCCACCAATATAGTCGAGTGGCCTCAAAAATTGTTGTTGTTGTGATGAGGAATGCCTCATGCAACTTGCGGTTTACATTGTTCAACATTTTTGCCATATAAACCTCATTTCATCTATGAGAATGTATTTTATGACCCTTATATGCTCTTAAATAACACTAGCACCTCTCCTTAAGATCCCTTATTTCTTGAATGGGTATTTGAAGCCCAAAATATATAGTAGATGTATTTATGTTGAATGTAGCATTACCTATTGGAGCTAGTAGGAGAAGGGAGGAGTTCTTGTTTTACATTGGTTGTTTTCCATGCTCTTTTTATGCAACAAATCAAATAGTAATTTTATATATCGGATGTACCTTGAATGATCTTCTTTAAAGGTGGAAGTTATATGTTCTGCTTATATGTGTAACAATTACGTAGACAAGTAGTTGTTTTGATGATAGAAGCAATGAAATTAGTTGGTTGGATGAAGCAACAAACTAGAAGTTGGTTCTTGATCTCGGGATAATTTATGAATTTAGGTGTTCCATTATGTAAATCGGTAAGAACACCATGATTTGAAAAATTATGGCTTCTATCAAAGTCTCTAAGTCCTAACATATCCAATTCATCAATCATTACATTGTTAGATGGTTGTAGGATATATGCTCCAACTCTTGTAGTTCCATTTCAACAGGACATTCTCCCTATGAGTCACTATCATTGTTGTTTGCTCTAGTGATTTTTTTATCTTGAATGTTGGACCTCTTTAAATGTAAAGGTTAGTAGGAGTTATCGATTTCTTCCCAATATGTAGTTATCTATCATGTGGCAACACCAATGTCGATCTGTATCTATTAGAATAATGTTCAAAGTAAAATCTTCAACCAACAAAAAGTTTCATAGGAAACAACATTAACTATAGGCACATCATAGTAACAAGGAAATACATGAATGATTACATGGGTTTTCCTTTAGTTCCACTGATATCCTATCCTTTGATTGTTGAAAAACCATGTGCATGCCTCCTCAAAGTGGGGACATACTCTAGGTGTAGTGGATGCTTCATGTAGGCATATATGAAGGAAGGCATCTAGGATGTTATTTTCATGTCCATAAGGATGTTCCCGAATACATGTTTACCAATAGAGAGGGAAATGAATGTATGGATACTCACCAAGAGAGGATTTTTTTAGTATGTGGTATGTCTCATTCGAACATAGTTTTAGACATGAAATTACTATATGTAATATTTTTCAATATTTAAATGCCACCAACATTCAATATTTGTGTCAACATGTGGTGGTATTTCTCTTATTTTCTCTCTCTAACACATACTTTGTTATGTAATATAAAGCTACATGGTGGGACACAACAGATGGTAGTTGAAATTGGCTCACCATAGTGTTAGCTTTTCTAAGTTGTGTATTTTTATTCATGTATCAATACATTTTGACATGTAGATTTTATTCCCTATGTCATATATAACTAGATTTAAATTGTCCTAAAGTGGCCACGTGGATTTATATCTACACTAAAGAGTAACACCCTTCCTTCACAAACATGTGGCCTTGCTACATTTGGTGTTTCATTACACTTGGTTCACTAGTTCTTCATAATTTGCTAAATAATTGGATGCAAGTATCCCCTACATGTCTAACAAACATGGAATTTTTAGGCTTGAGTGGTGTAAGACACTAATTTAACAAAATCTGAAAATTAAATCTAAATTGCAGAGTCACAAATGATTAAAAAATGCTACAATAAAAGTATATAATCTAATGAAATATAAACCCTAAGTGCAATAAAGAAAAAAGAATGACATAGGTGATATTCGCTAAATCTTAATGTGTCTAATGCTTTGGAAAATGGGTGCACATATATGGCAGATTGTCACAACGCCGCACAAAAATTGTAGAGATGTTGAATGTTATTGGACTAGGGCGCCCATTTGGGGTACTAGGGTGCCTAGGCACTAGAACCCCTATTTGGGCACTAGTGTCTACGTAGAACCTCATGAACTGATTTTTCACAAGGTCACGAGGTTATCGTTGATGGTTGCTTCTTATCACTAGTATATCACACAACTCCCTCGGATGTCACATGTAACTTGCAAGACAATATCTACCTGTAAAAACCCCAAATGCATCAAATTCTAAAAAATAAATAATGCAAATGGGGAGTCAGACTGACCCCAATGGTCACCTAACAGAGTGAACTTACGGCAGAGCATTGCACTACATCTCAGACTCCATGTAGTTCTATGTGATTGTGTGTACAATAATTTCCTTAGTTTTCCCTTGCACTAATGACACCAAGATAGTAGGCTATGGCTAGATAGAATGCAAAATGTGTGGATAGAACAAAAAAACCCTCCTATGTAGTGTATGCAGAATAAGAAGCCCAAAGAATGCATTCCCTTTATATGTAGATAGTCCTTGATAGTTGTTAGTCCCTAATAATGGTATGTATGATGTGTATATATAAGGATATCTTGTTTAAATTTTGACACTAGTAACACGACATGTTGACTAGGACCTCGGATAAGGGTAAGATAACCAAAAATACCGACCACAAATGTCAAGATAAAAATAATAAATAAGTAGGACATGAGCACCCGAGATCCGGACATAAGAACTTGTGTGCTAGTGTCATGGTACAGGTGCTTTAGTGTCCTAGAGAAAATGACAAAAAAAGTGAAAATACTGACAAATAGGGATCCTTGTGACCTGACTAGAAATAAGTGTGGGAGTGACAGATATAGAAGGAGTGACATATATAACAAAGCAATACCAAAAAAGAAAAATGAAAAAAAAGGGGAAGGGAATGGGAATGTGGTACTAGTGAATATTTTTCTTGCTCAAGATCCATATATATAACATCATACTTTGTTGACATAGTAATGTAGTAGTAAGTGCATGATTTTATGTCTACATTTTCCCCTCTTTTATGTTATTTGAATGAAATTCAAGTATTCGGAGAGGGTAAGGAACATACCAAGTGAGAAATATGGAGAATCCATGTTGCGAAGAATGTGCAAAATAATACGTAGCGTGGTGAACCATGGATCGAAGTGTCGATCTATGTGGTGTAAATAGAGATAGCAAGTCTTGATAAGGAGCACTATGGAGAGAATTGACGATTTGGTTTGGAGAATTTGAAGATGTCAATTTTTTTATGAATTAGAGATTTGAATTGGGAAGGGAGTGATCAGTTCCCAAACCAATTTTGTATGTTGTTTGAATAACTGAAGGATTTGGGCATTCTTTCGCCGGAGGAAGAGTGTTAGGAAGAGATTTCTATTTTCACTCTTCAATTATGACTACATCCTCAAAAAATCCAACCGTTGCGAGATGGTAAAAAGACCCATTTTAGCTCCATTCAATCCATGTGTAGTTTGAATGGCTTCCAAGTTAGGTCATCCTAAGTGATAATAATGTTCAATTCCCAAGTTAGGTCATCTGGGAGGAATAATAGAGTAATGCACTCCCATGTTAGGTCATTTGGGAGAAATGATATAATGTGCTTATTGTACCAATTAATGATATAAAATTCATTGATTAATTAGTTTGATTGAAATAGAATAATCATAGAGAGATTTTTCACTTTTGTTACCCCCAGATTAGGTCATTAGGGGGAATGAACTTGGTGTGATTAGGAGAGAATAGTCATATAAAGTCATGCTTGTTGCCCCAACTTAGGTCATTAAGGGGAATGATTTTGATGGGATAGAATGTATTTGAATGATGATTCAATTGAATTATTCGTTTGTTTGAATAGAATCGAGCAATAATTATCGTGGTGATATTCGAAGATTATCTATTGATTACGTAGAAATTGGAGAGGGATCGTGAAGTGATCTCGATTGTATTCCCCCTTTCGGTGAAAGCGTGAAGGGGCTCGATGATGAGCACTAAGTTGAAAGTAAAGATGAAAATATGAAAAGGTGATCCAATGATAATATATAAAAAAATTGTAATATTGTGCGAATGTCGGTGAAAATTGTGTGAGAGTAGTATACAGTGTTATGAAATGTGTTCGATTCAAAAATAGGAGAAATTAAATTGATTTCCATGAAAGGGGACAAAAATGGAGTAATGAGTCTTAAAATATGAGTGAAATTTTATGTCGTGTATTAGTTCAAGAGGTATGCACAAATAGGAACCATAGTTATTGAAAAATTGAAAGTTACTATACATAGTAGGAGTAAAAGTGAATAGTCGCTTAATTTGAATCATGAACGAGTTGAAAATTGAGCTCTGGACTTGTAAAGATGCCGCAAATTAGAGAAGCGAGGATGAATAGGTTTGAGAGGGTGGCATTGGCCATGACAACACATGACGATTTGTCGAGTTGGTAAGTATGAGTATTTTGGAAAAAATGTGCCTAATTTTTCAAATTTTGGCAAATTTTTGGTTTTTGAATTTTTAAGTGTTTCGAGACTAGGGTAGTAGAGGTCGGGGCACGACATCCTTTAAGACACTAGTGCCCAGCTTCTATGCGCTAAGGTCCTACCCCCATATATCGAGTCCTGCTCCTAAGCGTAGTCGCGGAAGAGTGGATTGCATATGTAATGCATAGTTTTGTTTTTTTGTGAATGTACGTAGTGTTTGTGATTGGTTTTTGACCTATATGAGGTATTAATGTCAAGATTTTGGTTGTATTTGTGTTGTACAGAGAGATATTCATTCGAGGGTGTTCCATGGAGGTCAACACTTGAGTACGCTACTAAATTTAGGTTTTTCGATGTCAATTGGGATGTTCTAGACCGTGTTGGGGCTGTGGAACATATTGATATTGGGGAGGTGCTTGATGCGAATGAAATTCGACATGCAACCTTCGATCCGTACTTGATTCCCGAGGTCGTTCAGAGTAGCCGATGTGGAAAGTGGATGGCTATTGTGTAGTGGAATATAATAGTGGGCAAAAAGTATGTGGAAATGGTAGGCGAAGGTGGTCAAGGAAATACAATGTTTTTGACTCGCAATCGTGGAATCTACTCATCAAGCGCAACGAAAGCCTCTTTAACTCGAGTGGCTAGAATGGAGAAGTCGAGAGAGGATGGAAACGTGAAGGCTACGATCAATTGTGGAACATGTAGGAAACTGAATGAGGCCTCGTTAATCTGTCCAGACAAGGTCATGGAACAAGCAAAAGTGAGAGGTGTGATTTTGTTGAGCTCTATGGATAATTAGTAGGTTCTGTCCAAAACGAGAGGGCCTGCTGTGCTTGCTCGTCTAGGACGTATAACTACCTAATGATGTCTAGGTGGAAGTGGCGATGATCTAAATATTAATGCTCTTAATCCAAGACCTATGTTTGATTGGATTTTGATTCCATTCGGTTGAGGAACCATAGGATCACAACCGTAAACTCTCTCTGGTCATGGTCCTGTTATGGTCATGTAGTGTGTTTTTAGGTTCTAATCCCAACAATGATCAGGTACTCTACGTATGGGATCGTTCTAATAGTCGTAAGCATTTTCTGCTTCAATGTTTAACGCTAGAAGTTGTTCAACCTTTTGTGAATATAGTACGGGAGATCTAGCTACAAGTATGCATAATCCCGTGTCTATGTCTATGGTAAGATCGTTTGCATTTGGTTGAGGAATTATTGGGTCAATTGCATGATGGTCATACAAATACTCGGTTGATCGGTAGTTCAGTTGTCTTGACCAATATTCAAATGCCTTATCGTCCTCTATGTTTAGTGTGTCCAACTATCTATTGATACTATTCACGTCCCTAGTTGATTTGAAAACATTATACCTAAGTCCCTGATCTATGTCTGCAAGAGGAACTACTAGGTTCAGTTGTGGAATTATTGGCTCAAAACAAAAATCTCTTACTTTTCTAGGTTTCTTTAATTGTCATGAAAATTTGAAAGCATCTAACTAAGTAAATTGACAAAAGAAATTGAAACTAAGCTATGTTTTGTATTTCTCGATTTATAAATAAGAAAAACAACTAATCTAATAAATGAAATATTTTTGGTGTTTTTTAGTTTCTAAGAACAAGCTTCTAACCTAATAAAATGAATCTAAACAAGAAATTACCTGGATGTAGACAATCACTTGTGTAATTTGTATGAGATTAACCTAGAACAATTAACTAAATGAATTCTTTCCACAACTCTAAATCCTACCTCAGAGGTAGAGAATAGTCACTATTTCAGAGAAACTACTATCCTCTACAACTTCCCTGACAATATTTAAAGAACAAATTTCTAAATTGATCTACTCTATTGATTGTTTAATAATTGAAATGATTGAAATATTTAGCTACTCTATTTGATATGAGTATGAAACAATGAATTCTAACTTGACAATTTGAATAAAGAAAGCAACAATCCAACCTAGATATACATGTACTTTGTGGTAAATCTGGTTGAAATTATCCCCTCAGTTTTCCTTTCAATTTTCGTGTTCACGTGAGTCCAGTTGATGGGAATGCAACAACAACAAGAAGAATAAAGATGTGGGAGAACTTAGCAGCTTGAATTGATTGATTGGGCAGCGATACGACTAGAAGAAGGCAAACTCAATTGATCAATGACTAGGCTTTGGAAATTTCCAACAAGAAGGCAACAACTTCAACAATGGCAAGAATACAAATTTTACTCCAGGTTTTGCTTGCATACAAGCATGGTATTTATGGGAATTTAGTTGGGCAATGGTTGAAGCCATTTGGCAGCCAAAGGAGGACATAAAAAAGTGAAGAGGGAGTTTAAACTATTAACAACCATCAATCACAAATAGAAGTGCAAGAATAGATTGCCACAAGGAAGTTGGGCCTTAGAATCATCTAAAACGGGAAAACAATGCATCTAAAAACGTAAGTTAAGTGAGAGAATTCCACATCAAAATGTGAGTGAACTCTCTGGAAAATTTGTGCAGGACCACCGCCCTGTGCAAGGTGGCACTTTCAGGACCGCCACCCTATCGTGGCGGTGGTTTGCAAACCATCGCCCTACCTAGGCGCGATCACAAAATTGTCACGAAGTAGGGCGATGATTTTGACACTAAAGGTCAAAACTACTCTAAAATGTAGCGGGAAGCTAGGAAAAGTGTGTGAGGACTGTAACACCCACAAATTTACCCGCACGAAACCCAAGGAAACCTAGGTCAAACTAGAAAAATTATGGAATAATTTTTTTGTAAAACCTACTCGCAACACTAGGTTAAAATTTATGGTCACACTTTCTCGTTTAAAATTACATTAAATTAATATTATTAATTTCCCCTTAGATCCCCTTTAAATAAAATAATAAAATCTCTCAATACCATTTAATAAATTAGTTAGTCTAAAGCAAGACTTAGGCTCCCCTATCTTTTGTTTTAGAACAATTAAATTCAACCTTAATTAAACTTTCTCAAATTAATACAAGGGTATTGTGGTCTAGTCATTTAAATAATAAAGTTCTATTATACCCACAAAGGGGTCAAATCTTGCATTAAATAAAAATATCTCTAATAAGACACTTGGGTTAGAAAATAATAACACCCCCTACACATACTAGAGTGGCCCCAAAATAAAGTCTACCCATGCATTTTAAATTTGAAATTTCTCTCACCCACTTCCCACCTACTTTTTGTAGGGATGAATCTCATCCATTGGATGGATTCATTTAGAGCCCTTAGATTTAGGGATCCATCTAACCCTAAACATGCTTATGAAAAGCTCTTTTCTCTTTTGTTTTGACTTATTGTTTCTTCCTTTTGTTTTGCAGATTTGTGGAGGAGGAGGTGGAAGCCATGAGAGGCAAGCTCAAGCTCATGGAAGGATGCACATTCTTCCTTTCATTTCTAGTTCTATTTACACCCTCTCCTAGGGTTGTATGTATTTATTTTTTTGTTTATCTTATTATTTTGTGTATTTTCCCAAATGGGAAAATGGGTATTTACCCTATTTTAGAGGAAATAGGTAGAGATGAAGTATATATACCCAACTTATAGGGACATATATATATATAGACACACACACACACACACACACACACACACACACACACACACACACACACACACACACACACACACACACACACACACGCATATTTATATACCCATATTTATATTATATATATAAATACGAGATATATATATGGGTGTAACAGATGTATTTTGAAAAGAGTTTGGCCCACACAAAATACCCAAAATCATGCCACATAGTGAAAAATGCAAACGAATGCATGTGTCATGGCAAATGTTATACGGGAGTTTGTTGCATAGTGGAGGATTAATGTTTATTGGGGGGAGGTCACCGACCCCACCCCCGATCCCACAGTATATGGGGTGGGGGGTGGGGTTGGCGACCACCCCTCCCACCATTTCCTTCTATTTAAAGTGTGTGCACGAGCCGCATGACCCAATGCTATAAGGTAAAATGAATTTCTATAAAGTTTTTTTGTTTTTCTTTTAAAAATATATTTAATACTTTATATATATATATATATATATATATATATATATATATAAAATTACAACCATTATTATTTTAATATTATTATTTATTAATAGTAATAATAATAATGTTAAAAGCATTAATAGTGTCAAATTAATCCATAACCCTTCCATTTAAAATTCTTCTTACAACTTGATAGTAATATTATAAGATGTTATGGGTTAATTCTATTTCCACTTATTTTTACATTATGTAATATTCTATTCATGTATAAATTTATAATAACTTAATAATAAATTTATATAATCCAATGGAACTATGGTCTAATTTGTAACCATGCATTTTCCTTTACTCTACTAGATAAAAGGGAAATCAATCCATTTGAGGACAAGATAATTAACCAAGAAAAATTTTAAGACTTTTTCCATCAACACTTTTAAAGTTTAAAAATGGGAAACTTTAGGAACTTTCTTTCAACAATAAAAAACAACACAACTTATAGTTTAATTTACTACCATATGCCTTTCAAGTAATACAATAGGAATAAATATTTCTTTCTTTTACAAAATACAAGTTTCAACCATTCCCACAAGCAACTTATAACAAGATTTCCCATAGTTTTAAAATAAGAACAACACACCTATTGAAGACAATAAATCAACTAAAATGAGAACAAGGTTGTTTCCTTTTCAATCACATTTCAATGAACTTGATTCAATTTAACAATCTTATAGTCCCTCATTCCAACAAGTAATGAAATGATTTTCAAACTTTTTCTTTCATTTACAATATCAACTAAGATTACATTTTGATAATAAAACAACTAAAAACTTCTCTTTAAACAAATACAAGTTTACAAGCCCTCCATACACAATGGAGACAACATGGTAAATATTTGCAAGAGAGTCCATTATTCTTTTCTCCAAATGCACAAGAAGCCTTCATCATCTAAACTCCACCTTCTTCCAAGATCAACACACAACCAAAAATGGGGAGTAGGCAACACTCTCCACCCAACCATTACTCCAATGAGGAAGTGAAGCCTACTTCCTCATTGGCCCCCGAGCCCCAACAATGAGACAATATGGAATATTTGACAACCATGGCAACAAAAGAAAAGGCTTCCACATTTACTTTCAAGCAACATTCACACAAGAAAATAACCACAAAACATTCATTTTAAACACAAAAAATTTCCCAAAACAATGGCTCTAAAACAAGCCAAGTAGAGAAAGGAATATGGGGATACCCTTGTGCCTCCCAAGGGTTTGGATTCCCACCTCAAAAACACAATCAACCCCAAAATCTCTTATGCCTCCCTACAAATATATCTCTTATGCCTCCCTCACTCTTATGCCTCCCTCTCTCTTATGTCTCCCACAATGAACAAAATAACAAGATGAGAAACAAGGTGGGGCATCCAACCCACTCCCTCCTAAATACCTAAAATAAACTCTTATGCCTCCCAAAAAATTTCATCCCCATTTCACTATCTCATACACATCCTAAGGACATTTCACTACCCAACAACATCAAGCAAGAAAACACATTCATTCAACACATAAACATACAAGGAAAGAGAAGAAAATAAGGGTGGAGACCCTACCTTGCCATAGCAAGAATCCACTCCACAAGAAAGTCCCAAAATCCTCCAAGCTCAAGAAATTCCAAGCAATCTTCAACTCCAACAAGCACTCCAAAAATCAAGCATTCCCAAAATGAGAGACCCAAAACCAAGCAAGTAACCCCCAAAACTTCACAAAAATTCTAATAAATAGAAAAGAGGGAGAGGGAGATGATGTGGCTCCATGTAGGATGCCACATCATTTCTTCTCCATCCCACATCACCAAGGTCAAACCCATACCCCAAAGCATAATAAATTGGTGGTTGGGAGAAGACCACCCTCTTACACACTCAACCCAACCCACACCCCTTAAGGACAAAATTAATTACCCATGTAAGAAAAGTGCACTTAATTTCCCTTTTCCTTCATTAAAACACAAAATAGGACCTAAAATAAGTCCCTCACATCATAGGCTAGGTGGGTGGGTGGCTTTAAGAGGTGTGGACAAGCTTAGCTTGTCCCACAAGTCTCTAAAATAGCCTAGAAGGTCAAAATCCGAATTTCACAAGGAATATTGAGTACACACTACCCCAAAACAAATTAAATTCATTCCAAGCCAACACACATTAAGGCTACCAACTCACATTTATTTCCCCCTTTTTCACATCCTAATTAGCACTAGATAAACACTTTTAAATTAACTTAAGAGGGGTGCTAAACACAATTAATAAAAGTGACTCCACATGCAAATAAAAATACAATAACTCACAATTAAATAAAATCAACAAGACAAAATTACAAACATTCCCAAGGTCACTTTTGAGGTCACCCCCCAATGGGGACCTCCTAACAAACTACAACAACAAACAACATACGAATACACGTGTTGTCATGGTGACCTGTTGCCAATACTCCATATTCTCTCATTGTTGGTCTCCTATCCCCCTTTGGTTTATTGTGTTGCAAACACCTGCAAAAGTCAAGACAATACCTTTTTGGCCTCGTGGCCATATTAACAACATCGAAATAATAAAATACATGCATATACATATAATCAATTATTGCAACTTAAACCAAGACAAGTAATTTGTCATCGTTCACAATTCCAATTATTTCAATTTCATTACTTTATCAACTAGCAATAAGATCACGACATCAAATACATCATCTAGCATCATATAATTATTGAAATAAATGCATTAGTCCAATATAAGCTCAAAATAAACAATTCGATATATCCAAATATGCATATAATCCATCCTATAAATCATGTCATAAGTCTAACATCCACACTGTCTATAAATTAACTAATCAAAATAACAATGTCCATCTGTCAATATCTAAACTGTGATAGAAAAGTCCATAACTCTAGTCTATACTAAGCAACATCATAATCATATAAATTTCAAAGAGGAGTGGGCACTACAAGGGCTAAGTAAGGAAGTCTAGGCTACAAATATGTACCGAAAATAGGTTTTTGGAGCTCGAACACCTTACAAAAGGATATGAATCATCATTAGGGATCTTGTAACCATTTTTCGACAATGTCGCACATGTAATTTTGGGTGCATACATATTGCCCCCTCAAAGAAGCGTCTTAGCCATGAATAGGCATAAAATGTGGGATCCAAGTATGGCGTTCCCGAAATGGGGAGTTAGAGATTATACTCGACATGTCCATGTGCCAAAATTTTGCAATCTAAAATCCCACTACCTGCGCAAAATGAAAAGAAGACTCAAGTGTAGATAGATAAAATGTCGAAAAGAAATGCTAAACTAAAATTACAAGAGGGCTTACTATTTGCACGGGATATAGAAATGTACACAGGCCGATACTCTCGACTCATGAACCATGCACTCAAAATAAAGTTAATAACAACATATATATATCAAAATAAACTTGTTTCCTATTCATTTGCACATATTGACTTGGTGATTTTGGAGCTTTGGACCCATGGTGACCATTTTTGACGAGAGGATAGTCAAAACGCTCATTGTGGGATAGTGATAATGCCTCCATGACCGGAGATTGACCGTGCGGTCTAAGGTTAGTTTTTCTCACTTGTTTATTTTGAAACCCAAAATGTTAGAAGTTGAAAATATTTGTTTAAGAGGGGTTATTTTCAAAATTCCTTGTGTTAAAATAGTCTCTAGGGGGGCACCCATAGGGTAGTCATTTATTTTGCAAAAATGGTGTATTTTTGTGTTTTTGAGCATTTTTCAGTAAATAAACCTTTGCAGCGATTTTATACGAAATCGACGCCCGAGTAGGGCGGAAAATACAAGATTGCCACCTTGGCGGTGAGGCGCTTGGTAAATTTCCGCCCTAACAAGGCTATGATCACAAAACGCCACCACCTTGCAGGCGGGCAACGATTTCTAACAGAATGTAAAATCACTTGCTTAAGGCCAATTTTTTTGAATTTTTAGTGTTTTGTCATGTTTTTTATGAGCTTGTCTATTGGAATATGTCACTAACTTGCTATTTTTCTATGTTTTGGATGTAGAAGAAGGAATATTACATACGTTGGAGTCGTGAGAGGGAATGTGACTAAATCCTAGAGATTTTAGGTCAACTGACTCAGGACGAGACTAACACTCAGAGAGCAAGAATATGGAGGATTGCACGGTGCCCCTCATTACTCCTACTAGTCACATTCTGTGAGACCTCTTTTCTTATTGGGATACGACTGTAATACCTTCTAGTTACTGGTATTAGGGGTGAGTGGACGATCACCCTAGAGGATGTGTACCGTATTCATGGGGTTCGATCTTTGGGCGGCTCACAATTGACTTTGGAGAAAATAGGGTCCAGAGCCATAATGACTTTGTGGGCTACTTATATGGGTGATTTCGTGGTGTCATTTGGTTCAAAGAAAGGAATGAAGGTCTGATAGATTACCGCTGCTCCTATCCCCACTATCCGTAAGGCCATCATGGGTATTTTGGCTTCACGGTTGATAGGGGATAAGGAGGAGACACATTGTTATATTGTTAGGCTCCCATCATTACACAAATTGAGGCTCATGGTTATATTTATGATTGTAGAGCCAACATTCTTGGGAACACTTATCATGATTTATACTGGATTTTCAAGTTGTAAGGACATTCTTTGAGCCACCCTACATTGGTTATGAGCTAGGTGTAAGAGAATATCATCACAGGACCCAGGGGCCATCATGGCCACTAGATGGATGAAAATGTCAGTTCTCAGAGGGCTTAACTAGCCAAAGTGGCTTCACCGACTCTCGACGACCTAATTTCTACTCCTTATCTTGATATGGTAGGAGTGTGGGGATAGGATGGGACCACATTTACCGCTTGTACCACTATTGGCTAGTTAGTTAACATGACGAGGAAGGTGGAGATTCATCCATTCGGTCGAGTTCCTCGGAGTTATTCCTTCCATATATTGACATGCTTCCTACAATGGCACTCGTATATAAGAGTTTCAAGGAGGCTCGACACAGTCCTAGGGGCGAACCCGAATGGACAGAGTGACTCCAAGGGTGTCAATCATAGTTAGGTGTGTTGTTTTTGCCCATCGAGAAGCCGTCGCCGCTCATGAACCTCATTACAGATTGAGGCCAGTCTCACCCACAGTAGGGAAGATGAGGTTCCTATTGATATTGACTCTAACTCTGAGGAGTATACAAGTGATGAGACTGGAGAGGAGTCGGGAGATGAGGAGGCTGAAAGTGAGACTGGGGATGAGTCCAAAGATGAGGGGATGGGTGGTGGGACTAGTTAGGGAGCCGACATGGAGGAGGATAGCGACCTAGAGTGGCATGAAACCCTAGAGAGATATGAGGTAGAGAGAGAGGAGGTAGACGCAGAGATGGAGACACTTGTCTCTAAGGGACCACTTCCTCATGATGGAGAGGGAGATGATGAGTATGTGATGGGACAATGTATCGTCTCCGGACTTGGATATGCCCAAATTCTATTAGTAGAAATAGCAACAACCACTGACCCTACATGGATTCCTAGAGATCCAAGTATGTTGACACCCTTCTCTTGACTTTGTTAGCTGGAAATGTTAGTTGGTATTTCTTTTTTATTTTCACAGTTTTCTAACTCGTCGTTATTTCATTGTCTACAAAAACTTCTTAGGGACGATAAGATATTATTTATTGGGTACGCATGGACACCTTGTTGATCCCTTTAGGGAAGACATGAGTTGAGATGACCTAGGACACCTTGGCAACCATTATCACCGGTAGACACACTAATGTGTTTGCATTTGTCAGAGGGCGAGGAGATCATGACTTCTCTCCTCACTCGGGTTCTGCATATGAGACAACCAAGAGACTAACGATATGGATCCATTCTTGTAGAGAGACCACATCCAATGGCCACCATCATGAACATTCCCACCATTCAATAAATTCTTGACGCCGCAGCCACAATAGGATTCCTAGATGTGTCATGCACCGTCTCAAGGATTCCACAGGGAATGACAAGCCATTGGGCCTTTTGTGTCTTAGTTTCCATTTTTAGGGCATTTATATGATTTTTTTATTTTTGGGATCATTACGAGCATTTTGACCAGGCCTAGTGTGTGATGGCATTGTAAAAACTTTGACTTACTATGATATATATACAGATACCTCTTTTTGGTTTGGTTATTCTTTGTGTAGAGTTGAATTCCATTTATGGTTTGATCCACATGTGTACTCTAGATGTTTAGAATTTCCTCTTTTTATGCTTTTCATAATGTATACAATGGATGACAAATGCTAATAAAATTACTAATTTTAAATGCGTTTTTGAAATGTTGATATATGATTATGTAGACACATTACAATGTTCAAACTTTAGATTTTCAAGTAAACTTTGGTACTTCATTTTATATTTTTAGTACGTGAAAAATGATGGTATGATAACAAAATGAACTCACTCTGCCTCAAACTCCACACAACTAGTTATATGTGAGGGCTCAACACCGAGAGTCAGAATAAATGTGAGTTATATGAGTTTGTTGAATAAGCATGATGCGAGTAAGACAGAGTTTTTATAACAACCTAATTTAGAACCTACACCCTATTTCTACACAAGTTTGCTACATAGTTCAAAGTTTAATTATTTTTCAGTTTATCTAGACTTAGATCCATAGATGGCCACTTGATTGAAAAAATCTAGTTTAAGGCTTAAAACTCTTGAAACTTTAGACATCTAATTCACTTTGCTGGGATTTATGATTTCAAAGCACCTTTTATTGAATGAACTACTTTTAATTTATTAATTTATTTGTAGAGACCCCCTACACCTTGCCCCATGCTATGAGTAGGAAGCATGGGCTCATCACCAAGGACAAGGCATAGGCGAGTAAGGGCACTCCCCTCCTTTCCTAACCTCACGCCACCAGTAAGAAGCGTGGGTTTCCACTGAGGATTGGTAGGGAAAGGAAGTGTGTAAATGAAAATTTTGTATTTGATTTTGACTTGACATATATACTCTTTTTTAAAAAAATTAAGTTGTGCTTTTGGGAGGGATAGTTTTCCCCTAGCCTCAACCCCATGCAACCAGTAGGATATGAGGGCTCCACATCGAGGGTTGAGATAGGAGAAAAAACATATCCGGGTAAAAATTTTAGAGTGTTTTGTTTCCAAAGAGATGTGTATGGGATAGATGTGACACCAAGAAGCTTCTAGAAGAGACTATAGGAAAAAACTTCTAAGCTAGAAGAAAACTAAGAGCAAAACCAAGTATGTAGGCCTTGGTAGGGTCAAGGTCAAAACTTTGTCTTAACTTTTCAAAATGATGAAATGATAAGTATTAATGAGAGCATTGCAAGTGTTTGTAGAGTCATGATTTGAAAGATTGACAATGTTTTAAAGAATTTTTGAGAGTTACTTGAAAAAACTTATCTTAACTACAATCTTTACATAATGAGTTTACAAATGGTAATGCAATGCAAATGCAATGGGAAACAAATGAGAATTTTGGTGGGCTATGCATAATATCTCTTCGATGAAGAGAATTGATGATTCTCTGAATTCTTCACCCTCTAAAGTACACAAATGATATGCCCCATTTTTGTAGTCCTCTATGACTTGGTATGGGCCCAACCACTTGGGCCTAAATTTTCTGCCTTCACCAGTTTTCTTGTCTATCTAACTATCAAGCCTCAAGACCAAGTCTCCTTCACAAATTTCATGCTCATGAACTTGTTTATTGTATTTTAGAGCCATTCACCAACATATGCTCTATGTCGATCTTCATCATGAAGTCGTGCTTCATCAAGACTATCTAAACTTAAGATTCATATTGCTCAAGATTCTTCTTTTCCTAAAATGCCTTGTAAAGAAATACCGAGACTAGGCAACTTGACTTCGAGCGGTAAAACCACTTATGAGCCAAATATCAAAGAAAATAGAGTTGTCCCCATTGGTGTTCTCGATCGAAGTTCGATAAGCCCATAAAGTTGGAAACAACTTTAGGTGTCAATCTATTTTATTTTCCTTGACGGTTTTGATGAGAATGGACTTTAATGTCTTGTTCACGGCCTCAGCCTATCCATTGGCGTGGGGATAATATAGGGAAGCCATGTGATGATTTATCTTGAATTTATCACACAATTCATGTACTTCCTCGTTCTTGAAAGACGTCTCATTATCGAGATAATGACTTATGGGACATCGTACCTACAAATGATCTAGTTCAAGATAAACTTTGCGATAACGGAACCCAGTATGGTGGTAAGAGGCAAGGCCTCCACCCATTTTGTGAAATACCTGTGGTCGTGATTATAAAATTGTGGCCATCAGTCGATGAGGGAGAAAACTTCCCTATCAAGTATAGAACCCACGTGGAAAAGGGCCATGGTGTTGCAATCGGTTGTAGAGCCTGTGTGATCATGGTAGAATGATGATAGTAAAATGATGTATGACTAAACGTGGATTGAAAATAATGTACGGAATCATGCATACATGTGATGAAGAGGGGGAACAAGAGATATTTCCCCAAGTGCATGTGTAAGAAAAGAGAATGAGGTTCATTTATATAAGACCCCTCGACAATCAAGAATGAACCATAGAACAAGAGTGTGTCATTGGGAAATGGTTTGATAGTGTATGTGAGAAAGATAGAACATGAAGTGCAACACATAGATAGTGAGTGATGTGAGGTTATTTTTGTATATATCCCTCAATAGTCATGTAAGAACCTTGAGAACATGAGTGCGTCATTGAGAAATGAGGTGATTTCACAGATATCACCTACCAAAGATTGAGAGGCCTACCAGGAATGGTAGAAGCATGTGAAATGATAGCAGCATGAGCATAAGAACCAAACTGAATATCCGGTGAAGTAACAAAAATGAATGGAGATGTGGTAGAAGGCAATGGAGATGCTGATGGCTTAGGAAACCAATGAGAAGAAGTAGCATTGTGTGATGGATGAGATGGTGCAACAATGAAAAGAACTAGGTGGAGGATGCGAATGAAGAATGACCTTAGGTGGTGAATGAGTATCGACCTTATAAGTAGGTGATGGAGACAAGTGAAGTGAAGCATGCCTATGTGGAATAGGAGAAAATATCACTCACGAGAGTGAGAGCCAAAGGAAATAGCACCTTGATCTTTGAGTTGTTGTAATTTATCATGTAGAGCACAACAATCATTGTCTCGATGGCCATTGATGTGGTGAAAGTTGCAATATAGAGGATCACGTTGGCGATGCAAGAGATGAGGAGGATGGTGCTAATTATATGGTAAGTGAATTAAGAACTTATCGAGTAAAGTACGTAGCACATCATGAGGTTTGGTGGTATGTGAAAATTCTAATCGTTCTCAAGTAGAAACTAGAAGGGATTTTGTTGGAGACCTATGCGGTGGAGGAGACGGAGGATGTTGACACGGGAGATGAGATGGAACACGCTTGTGAGGTGGAGGAGATGGATACCTAGGAGGACACTCAACCAATGGAAGAGGAGAGGAAGCCTTAGAAACAGAAGTAGAAGCAATAGAGGGAGGATCTATAACACGTGCAATAATCAAGTCTTGTTCTAGATTGATAACTCTATAGCATAAAAGTGTAAATGATTCACATGTATCATATTGCAATTGTTCTTTAAATGCAAGAATCAAGCCACAACAAAAGATAAATTACTTTTCTAAATCAACTGGCTGAAATAATAATTGATGCATGCAAGAATTGAAGTGTAAGATATAGTCTAATATAGGTTTAGTCTTTCCTTGATGCAAGGTAGGAAAGCGATCATGAGTGATTCTAGGACCATTGTTAAGCATGAATCTCCTAAGAAAATCATCTTCCATGTCATAATATGTGCTAATAGACCCAAAAGGTAAATGTGTATACCATTGAGAGCATCATCAACAAGACTATGGTGAAAGTATTTGAGTAATAATCGATCGTTAGAATAGGAAGCCATAACTAGATGATAATGCTTGAGATGTAAGTAAGGATTTTCAGTTCCATCGAAGCAAGTGAAAGTAGGCATGACAAAATCCTTAGGAAAGTTGAATTATGAATTTTCTTAGGAATAGGATTTCCATGAAGAGAATTGTTATCAATAGACACATAATAGGATTTGATTTCTAGAGTGAGAGATTGGACCTGAGATTGTAATTGGCCAACAACATGCATGAGTGATAATATATCATGTGATGGAATGGTAGGTGAAAGAAGAGGCACATTGAGTGGTTGAACCTTTCCATTGTGAGTTATCATTGGAACTTGTGAAGGAATAGTTAAAGTAGGAGGTATATAAGATAGATACTCAATAGGAACGTATGACGGAACTTGGTGATATTATGACATGTGCTTGATAGAAGGAATAGAAATAGGGAGTGAAGAAGAAGGCTCGATAACAACACTAGATGTGGATTCAAGAGTGATAATGAGAGGAGGAGAATCATCATGCATGACATTGGAAGCAATCTCGAAGTAGAAGAAAGTGGGGTAGAAAATTCACACTCAATAGTATGGAAAGAAGGAACATCTTGACTAGTATGCTCATGATCGAAATGGAATCTATGTCACTATCAACCAAATTTTTACAAGAAATCAATTCTTCTAAACTATCATCAACATATAAATAATTAGAAGAGATAACATGAGATACATCATTGCAATCACTAGAAACATTATGAGATAAAGCATTAAATTCATCTTGACTATGAGTAGAAACAATATCATGTACATGTGTATTTACATTTTTAGAAATAGAATCATTTACATCTATAGGAGTAAACATATCACCAAGAACAAAATCTATAACATTAGCATTTATGTCAACAACTAGAGAAGAATCTACAACATCATGAGATCCTATGGAATAGCAAGGAGAGCATTGCATGAATTTTTTTCAGTGTAACTATGCGAAGACCATATTCATTAGGAGTAGTAGTAGGAATGCAATCTTGGTGAGAAATGATATCACTTTGAACTTCGTAATCAAGCTGAGAATAGCAATAAATAGTAATAATCTTAGCCTTAACAACCTCATCATCAAGGATAGGGTTCACACTTTCATGAGACATAGCTTTCCTAGGAGAAGAAGATTGATTCTTAGCCATGGGGACCCTAGGGCAATGAGTTTGACTATGGACAGGTTCACCAAATGATTTAACAAAATCTAAATATTAAATTTAAATTGCAATGTCACAAATGATTAAAAATGCTACAATACAAGTATATAATCTAATGAAATAGAAACCTTAAGTGCAATAAAGAAGTAAGAATGACTTAGCTGATATTTGTTAAATCCTAAAGTGTCTGATGATGGAAAATGGGTAAACAAAGATGGAATAGTTTTGTAACACCACACGAAAAATTGCAGAGATTTCAATGTGACTTGACCATGGTGTCTAGGTTGGTACTGGGGTTCCCGGGTGCTAGAATCCCTATCTAGGTGTCGGGTCTACGAAAAAACTCAGGAACTGATTTTTTATAGGGTCACGAGGATTTTGTTGATCTTCGCTTCTTGTCGATAGTGTGTCACACAACTCCTGCAGATGTCATCTCAGAATTGTAAGACAATATCCACCTGTAAAAACCCCAAAACACATCAAATCCTAAAAATAAATATTACAAATGGGGAGTGGAATGACCCAGTGTGGTAACCTAATAGAGTGAACTTATGTCCAAGCGTTGCACTATATCTCGTGACTCCATGTATTTTTATGTGATTATGTGTGTAATAGTTCCCTTAGTTTTCCCTCATGCCAATGACTCCAAGATAGTGGGCTACAAATAGATAGAGTGAAAAATGTGTGGATAGAACGAAGAAACCCCTCCTATGAAGTGTATGCGAATAAAAAACCCAAAGAATGCAATCCCTTTGTATGTAGATATCCCTTGATAGTTTTCAGCCCCTAATAATGGTATGTATGATGTGTATATATAGGGATCTCTTGTTTAAATTTTGACACTAGTAACACAACATGCCAACTAGGACCTCAGGATAAGGGTAAGATAACTGAAAAAGACCAACCATAAATTTCAAGATAAAAATAAGAAATAAGAATGATATGAGCACCCATATCCAGACACAAGCACACAGGCACTAATATCTTGGTTGGGCTCTAGTGTCCGGAGAAAATGACAACAAAATTAAAAAGACTAAAACCGAAAGAAGTGTGGGAGTGACAGATGCAGGAGTGACAGATACAAAAGAGCAATACCAAAGAAGACAAATGAAAACAAAGGGGACAAGCAAGGGGGATGTGTTACTATTGAATACTTTTCACGCTCAAGATCCATATATATAACATCATACTTGTTGACATATTAATGTAGTAGTAAGTGTGTGATTTTGTGTCTATAGACACATATTTTATTTTATGGGCCCCTTGAAATCCAAGTTGTTACTATTTTGTTCAATAAATAATTCGATGTATTCAATTGATTTGGAAACACTTAGTCTAGAAAATCCATGTCCGACACATTTGAAACACATAAAAATACACAGATATGAGCAGAGCCTCTATGTTTCCATTCGTAATTGTGTTATAAATGAAGGACATGTAGTTGGTTTAAATGTAGAAGTATTGGGGCTAAGGAAAGATAAGTGTGAGTGACCTCACTTGTACCAATAATATTTGTAACGTAGATTTTTTAAAATCATTTCCTTGTAAAATATTTTTGATCTCTTTTCCATATAGGTAGATACTGATATGGAGATGCACAATCAAGTTTCGATTTCTCCACTTGTGTCATGTTGTCTAAAATTGCACCCGCATGCAATTTTGAACAACTCATCCAAGTTGCACTTATGCATTTTTGTCTCGTAAAATCAATGGAACATTAAGTTAGTCTTCTATAGGATACATGAACGTAGTATTTTGCAGGTTCTCCTAACCCATGGAACAAAGCAATTGGAGCTCAAGACATAGGCATATTTTTGATGGAGATAGTACTTCATAGAGGTTTGAGTTAGATGTTATACCTTCATGGAATTGGTAAAGGAGTTAGTCTTTTGTGGAATGAATAAATCAATAAGTCGGTGTTCCGCAAAGAGCATAAAATTATTTAGTGCTTTGTAGATATAAAGTTACAATGTTAAGCATACACAAATAATTTAGTTTCAAGGAGTTGATCAATTTCACGAAACATAGGTTATAGTCTCTAAGGAGAAACCAAAATATAGGCAAAAGTGTCACAAGACACTGTAAGGCAAAGGAAATCAAGTTTAAATGTGTCTAAGGTTTGAATTTTTAGAACAAAAACTATGTGTTTTGTACGTTCTCAAGTGGAGTGTTCTCAGAGATTTCAGACATTGCATAACAAAGGGACATTGTCGTAGGTCTAGAAGCCGTGATACAAAGAAATGGAACACTATGTCATGTTAATAAGGAATGTCGGAGTAAAAGCCACACAAGCTAAAAAATCATGATAAATCCTGTAGATCACAATGAATGTCATGAAATGGATAACAAAGTGTCCATGGGTTGTATAATGTAATGCGGAATTGAGTGTTTCTCATGGATCTTGGTGGAGGTAAAAAAATCCATGCAAGAAGGAATAGCCAGAAGGGAACATGAAAGAGGCCATAGAGCATGAAAATCTACTAAGCAAAAATAAATCCATAGATAAAAGAAAATCATCTAAAATCCATGACGCATGAAAAACAATGCCCGATTTAAACTAGACTATCAACCACCTCAATGACCAGAATTTAATGAAGTATGGGAATCTTCCTCCTAGACTAGAGATATGATGGCGTGCAATCGGATCAATGTCGTGCTTCTTCTCTCCTTCCTTCTCCTTCGCTTTACTCTATTCTACAAAGGGGAAACTCATTGATTTAGAAAAAGATCATCTTTTAATTGTAACGACCCCATGTCAAAATGGTGGTCAACTTCCCATAAGTTTTAGACCTCAAATTTAAGTGTTTGTGGTACATCCAACACCTTCTGAGTATTTTTATTGATCTGCATATTCATAACAATGATTTAATGAATATTGTGGCTCGTTTATGCCCTTCTCCTTACATTGTTGTCTTCTTGCCTCTCCTTTCATGTGTTTTATGTTGTGTATGGATTCTACCCATGGATTCTTCATTTATGTGTATTAATAATATGTGGAATGGAAGGGTCAACATGGTGTTGGTTTGTTGCACGTGTCTTCCCTCTCCTCTATGTGTTCCCTTTTATTACTACCCTTATAGAAATTGATCCCATTATTCCTCGTGTTATCACCTCCTTCCTTAACTTAGGTTCCATTTCTTTCTCTCTCTAACCCTAATCCCTTGCGTGCTTAGATTAGGACTAGTTAGTTATATGCTTAGTTTAGGAGTGTTAGTGGTAGGATAGATATGTAGATAAAGTCAACCTTCTTTTGAGGTTGGTCTCATATATTCAATTCCCACATTGAGAGATCATCTCATGTTTCACTGAGGTGTTGAACCTAGTTTCATAGGGTGTAACTTCGTGCGTTAAAAATTTGCACACTGGTGGGACCAGTTTAATGATATTTACATCATTTCACCATGTTTGATATATTTTTGGTGATATTCCAGCCTTTGAAGGATTAAATCAACACCTCTAAGCAACTCCACTGATTCAACAAACCCACTTTATTGGTTCTAGACCATTTCCTCCATCCTTTCAATCATTTTGATTTTTAAATCTCTCATGGCTCTCCAAGGAGCTTCCCCTTTCCCTCATTTCAGTTTTACTCCATTCCATTTGCAGCGAAGGATGATATCCCTAAGATATCCCTGAAAAATTTCCCCCTCTTTTATGGGAATGAAAATCTCAACCTTATTGATCATATCTAAGATGTATCCAACTATAGTGCCAACCGTGAACAAGGAAAAGTTGCAAAAGCTATGAAAATGGGGTAAGAACACTTAAGAAACCCCAAAAGCTTTAAAAAACAAATCAATGGACCATCATGATAAGAAATAAGCAAGGATTCATTACTTTTCATGCATTAATCTTCAAGTAAACAAGCAAACCTAACATGTCTAGTCATCCTCTATTCTTGAAAGCTTTATAAATGAACCTAATAAAGATCCTAAGCAATCAATTTGTGATTATGAGAATGGGAGCTCACCATTAATGGCTACAAAGCCATATGGTTCTTCCCATTTACTCAAATCTTGAGTGTGTAGTGAAATGACAAAGCAAATAACTCAATAAACAAATGAAAAGAAGCTCTAAATCCTAAACAAAATACTATAGTTTATGCTAGAAAGGAGGAAGTGTTCTTAGAAAAGTGAGGGGGGTCTAGTTCTATTTATAGGTTTCCATTTCCAAGAATGGAAAGGTTTCGGTGCATGTGGGACAAAATGATAGTCTAAAAGTCACTTTATGGTTTAGAAGAGGTTAAACCTGCCTTAGGCTAGTTAATCTAGGTTTAGGCTAATTAATCCTAATTAGTGAGGAATTAGGACCCTAAGAGAGCTTTGAGAGGTCTACTCAATCCAATGAAATGGATTGATAGTCTAGGAAGCTAGTAGAAGTGGTCTAGAAGGGGATAAGAAGAGGGTTTAGCCAATAAGAGGCTATATTAGCCTGTTTAATTGATTACAAGAGGAATACGACCAAAAGGATGTCGTAAAAGGAGATTAGATAGGCCTAATTGATAAGGTATCATCAATTTGTGAGGAGTACATAGTTAGTGCACTATTCGAACAATATTGCTTTGATCAAACTACAGGTGTCTACATTTTCCCCTCTTTGGGGTGGCGTAAGCTATGCCACTTCAAAGAAAGTAGACAAACACAAATGACTACATTTTTTTTGAAGGAGTGGGAGAAAAATTAGTAGGGTGAATGATGCCCCCTCGAGTGTTGATAAGGCGATGAAAGAGATCGATTGAAGACCAAAAAGAAGAGAAAAAAGGAAATAGAAGAATGAGGAGGGAGAGAATGATTTGACGTGAAATGGAAGAATAAGGAAGAAACGAGAAGAGGAATGGGCAGGTTTACTTAGCGTAAGGTTTGCCTTTGTTAACAAATCCTATGAGAAATGTTATAAGAGTGGGTGTTTGAAGAGTGAGATGTATAATGCTCCAGATTGCATTTTCTCATCCTCCATGTCATACTAAATAAAGAATTTGATGAGGGGTTGCTCCTTTCAAATGGCGTTGTACCAAACCTTTTATATTTATATTGAGAGGAGTGTACATAAATTTGGAGGAAGAATGACGAAGTTGAGTGTGATGGAGAGAGAAGAAAATTTGATGGAAAGAAGGGGAATTGAGAAGAAAATAATGAGAAAAGGATATTGAGCTATGTGCAATCCAATCGTGTAAGATGATATTCATTTCATCATATTGCTAAGAATATTCATCATCGGTCCTTATTTAAAATATAAGCATACGATAAAAGTGTAGAATGACATGAAAAGCCACAATACAACCATTTATCCATTGCTAAAATTGTCAACTCTATGCAAAACACAAAACACAATGTAATACGAGAAGTAAACAAGCTCATCTAATAAGAAATAAGTACAAACACACACACTCAAACCAATAATGTTTAAGATAGTTGCACAAATATTTTGATATCGAGCTTTAGTCCCCAAATGTTTGTGATAAATGAAATGGTTTAAAAATGACACCCCAAGAAAATTGTACATGCAAGGAGAAGAACGGAGGACACTTGGGTCCTGATGAAAAAGTAGTGTGCACCACAAAACATTACCAGGAAACTCATTGTGCCCCAGTGTATAGATGCAGTAAGCAACATACATTTTGTAAATGATTGTAGATTCAAATGACCCATAGGTCGTTGTTTCAAAACATGTGAAAAATCCAACAAGATATGAGATGAGTGCCATATGAGAGACACAAATTTCAGCTACGTATGAGCTATTTACCAATTTTTGTTAAATTTTGAATTTTTACAATTTTTTTGAATTTTTGAAAATTTTATAAGTTTCTTAGAAGAGTATGATTTTTACAATTTTTAAATATTTTTTTGATCGGTCAGAAGAATTTAGAAAATGGAAGATCACCCAAAAGCACGCAGAGTGCCCCATGGCAAAGAAGCGGGCATTGGGTAGCAAAACATGCTCCATCGAGAAGAAAACGAGTCAAAAAATAATTATTGAAATAAAAATAATTATCATGATGATTAACTAGAAGAAGGTAGAATGAAAATATCACCTAGAAAATTTTTAAAAATGTCCCAAGGAGAAGGAACAAACGTTAGGTGGCAAGTAATGCCCCAGCGTAGTGAAAAAATAGTTAAAAATAATTATTTAATAAAAAGAATTATCTCATGGGTAGAAGAAGGTGTGAGAATGACCACGGTAGTCAAAACATGCCCCAGAGGCATCCTGACAAGTGAGAGGCTATCACGATGGGTTAAAAAAACCCTATATACCCCTCCCAGGGGGGGAATCATCACGGTTAGTTCATTTGTTGAGGAGCACTTGAAAATTTTTACCGCAAGTGACTTGTGAGCTGCAAGAGAGATGGCGAGAGTATAGATGCAGACTAGACATGCACACCGGTTCGAGAGTACCTATGGGACGAGGACGATGGCTCCTACCCGAGTGCCCTATCCCTTCCGGTCAAAGTTTACATTTAATATCAATTTTTTAGCTTTTTAGGGTAATTTTAACACTTGCAGACGTCGTTGCACATGTACATGCATGTCGAAATATGTGTACACACCCACATATGCGTTGGAAAAATGGGTACACTCTTGCATGGGGCACATATGCTTCCATGGGGACTTAGTGGATGTGCATGCGTGCACAAACTATGCACACATGTGTCATTCTAGACGTGTATGCACTAGGGAGGGGTTATCTTAGGTGTGGAAATGGTTAGGGGCATGCACGTCAATATGGGGGCGTATGCATCGGGAGGGAAGTGCATGTGTCTTAGGCACGTAGATGCCAATATGGGCACGTAGGTGTCTATAGGGGCACACATGTGATAGAAGAAAGACTTAGCCAATTTTTGAGAAAAATAGGATAAGTATAGAAGAATGTGGTCTAGAATTTTGTAGAAGAAAGTAGAAAGTAGTACTTAGAAGAATGAAATAGAAGAATATAGATAGAATTAAATCATAACAAGTGTATTGTTATTTTTGCAGAAACAATTACCCATCCTACGTACTAGAGAGCAAAGATGGCCACCGGCTTCTATAGAGGTGAGTTTCGACAAGGAGGACACGGAGATAGTGGACATCCTATTATATGTCACTGGATTAGATCACGTGGCCCGTATGCCACATATTACGTTGGATCATGGTCTCCTTATAGCCTTAGCTGAGAGGTGGCATAGTGAGAGCCAGTGTTTTCGGCTCCTAACCGGTGAGATCACTATCACACTGGAGGATGTATGGAGGATTTTACGCTTTCATTTCCAGTGTCCAAGTTAATTAAATACACGAGTCGCTAGACCGATATCACAAAGGTGTCCATTTGAGCTATTCGAGGTTAAGGCTATAAATTTCGAGGTATGGTTGTTCGAGTGCATCGGTGTATAGCAGACTTGGAGTTAGATCGGGTGGTGGTTTACTTGATGGCCTTTTTCAGTGGCATTCTACTCACTAACAAGACCAATGCTACATTTCGTTTGGTCTCATTGAGCAATTTGTGGATTGGTTGACGGTGAGAGGTATTGTTGGGGCCAGTGTATATTGGCACATTTGTATTGGGATCTTCACCTTATCACCTACTACCATTAGAAGACGGTAGGCCCAACTAGATTATTATAGATATGGGCCTGGGACCATATAGCCATTGGCCATCCCACATGTTTTTTATGAGTTCATGCCCTGCAGAGAGCCATCCGGGATGGGATGGGTTCGACCGAGATGATGTTCGACCAAACATGGGAGATACTTATCATTATCGTTGAGAGTTTGATGATCCGTAGTAGGGCCAGATTATGCGGAGGCCTTATAAACATTTTTAGTGGCTGAGGACGGTGTAGAGCTCACTGTGGCCATGGTTGATTTTATGTTTGGGAGCCAATGTTATATTAGAGATTTCTATAGAGTGCACAGATGTCGTGAGCAATTTGGTATTTTTCAAGATGTTCCACGGCATGACATGTGTTATGCACATAGAGCCCGGTAGGTATTTCATGTGGGGCACAGATTCGATGGATAGGTCAGGGCCAACTATTATCGATGGTGTCAATAACATGGGTACCATAGAGACAAAGTTAGAGATCCAGGGGTGACAGCAGTATGCTCTGTGGTATCATGCAATGATACCTCATCTGACCATTCCACGAGAAGCTTGGGATGTAGGGGTTAGGCCACCTCCAAAGGGGCCATCCGACAATGATGACAAGGATGATGATAGAGATGATGATGATCCTTTTGATGGTCAACATCATAATGGGGGTGGGGGACAGGGTCGTCCACCTTGTCAGTCACATGGACAACGACCTATGTCGAGATGGAGACAGATACCTATGGCTTCACATATGCAGTTGTCTCCAGTTGGTATACTAGTTAGAGTCCATATTCCTTTACAGCATGTGCCAACACAAATACATTAGGGTCCTCCTCCTCATGCCCCTAGGAATCATATGGTTAGGTAACATGTTCTTCCTCCTAGTCCGTCACATAGTCTAGGGGTTGGTGGAGGAAACGATGGACAGATAGCTATGTATGTTACAAGAACAATTACAGCGAGGCTATAGTTGTTTAGATTCAGGTGGCCACCGAGAGATATCGAGTTATAACTCGGTACATGTTCTTACGACATAGTGAGATGAGGCCGATCACAAGCCAATTAGGGAGGTGGTGGAGATGGTGCCACCTGGTTCCAACAGATCTAGTAGATGGCTGCTCAAAGTTCACAGATTGTGATTTTATTACAAGAGGTAGGCACAGAATAGGTGCATGCCATTACACACACAAGCGAGATCAAGCACAGCCTAGGAGCAAAGCTATGACTATAGCTAGAGACTAGTTGTATGTTGCATTGACATAGGCTCAGGTGGACTTAGCATGAGTTATAGGAGATCGATATGCTCTACAAGAAGCATCTATGGCATGTGGGATGAGCCATATTTTTTCATCCATTATGACGGATAACAAAGAGGCCTCTTATTACAAGGCCACATATTACGAGGTAGTTCCCGAGGAGTTAAGAGTGACACCGTTTGATCAGTTATATGTGAACAAGTCTATATCCATGTCCTAGAGGACCTCTTGATTAGCAAGATTAGTGCAACATCCCACCGTACAATAGAGTTTTGTAGCCTCGGCTAGACCATCTCATCATCGAGTAGTAGCGTCCTCCTCTCGAGCCAAAGGCCGACATCTAGGAGATGACGAGAGTCGTGGATGACTCTTTTTATCTATTGATACTTGATAGATGTATGTGACCTTAATGTAAACCTCTTTATGAAGGCTCGATTTTGATTGATGATGTAGGCTTTTGATTCTTGATGAAGGTCTATTTTGATTCATTTCTTTGGAGGCAGATTTTGTATCGATGATGTATATATTTTTGAGACATACATTATATACATGTATATGGACATTCGATGTTTATACTTGCCATGCATTTATATGTTTGATGATGGTTTATAGATTTATTTATGATGTGTTTTGATTATATCAAGATGTTGTATGATTTTAATTCTCTTGTATGTGTCATGATGGATATATTACATGTTTGATTTTGTATGATATATTAGTAGATGATATCATTTTTTTGCTCATGAGATGTTTTGAGATTAGTATACAAGATGATATTTATGATATTGGTGTGGGGGGGATAGATTTTTTATCATGTGCGATACCTCTTTCCCCATTGTGGATACAATGTGTGATGATTAGCTTAAGCATACATGTTTGATGTAAAACTTAGCATTTTTATTGATATATGATTTATAAATGATGTTAGATGTGATGATATGATAGATGATAGATGTGATAGATGTTATGATGCTATGATGACAAAAATTGTACAATCAATTTACAAGCACAACCTAATCAAAATGAACACAAGACAAAATATTCACAAGTATGCAAAATGGATTCAATGCAATAGTTAAGTAAAACTCAACTTAAGTAAGCAATTGAACTCAATTTTAAACATACAACACAATGTAATGGAAACAAAACTTAATGAACACACTACAATTATAAACAAGTATGCAAGATAAAATGAACTAAATGCAACAGTTAAGTAACACTCAACCTAAGCAAATGAATTCAATCTAATGCATACAACATGAAAATAAAATGCAATCAACACTCTACAAACCGACAACTAAAAGTAATCAAACTACTACTCTATTTTTCCGGGACAACATTGATATATTTTCTATATTTTTTGGTGTTATCTCAAAAGATAAGTTTTTAAGGATATTGTTCACATTGTTTTAGGGTTTTCCTCAAGATAATGTTATTTTTGTTTATGTGGTGTCATCCTTAAGAAGGGAGTTTTGAATGTTTAGGTATTTGCAACATGTTGTGAATTTTTTTGTGATTTTCTAAGGTCCTTTTGGAAGCAATGTACAAAGACAAATAAGCATGGATTCCCTCAACGAGATGGGATTTATAATCATAGGATGCCACACGCATATGTTCCGAAGGTTATATGTGGTTGTTCCCCAGCGTTAGATGGGAATATACAAAGGTGATTCCTTCACGTGGATACAAGAACAGATGAGCCAGATCACGATTTTTGTAAGATAGATTCCATAGGACTCCTAGACCTGAGAGAAGAACTAACCCTAGATAGAATTAAGAGTTACCCATCTAGATATGAGAGTAGATTATGAACATTGAATCCTCCTTAAGTGTTGAAAACCAGTTTTCACCCAAGGTGCCACAATTGTGTGGTTTTCACACTTGGACGACCTATTTTCTTTTTACTGTTTTCTTGATTTTTATTATTTTTTTCTTGTTTTTTCTTTCTTTTCTAAGGAACTTATTATTCAAGCATAGAATTGCTTGAGATGCATTACATTCATTGGTTCCTTTAATTCCTCACCATCTGAGTGAGCCAACTTGTATGCCCCTGAACCATACTTAGCAACCACAACATATGGCCCTAACCAGTTGGCTTCAAACTTTCCTTTCTTTTCTCTATCTTTAACAATGTTTTTCTAGTTCTCTTTCAACATGAGATCACCTACGTCAAACTCATGAGGAATGATCCATTTATTATATCCCCATGATACCCAATTTTTATAAACCTTCAGGTGATTGAGCGATCTCATACGTTTTTCATCTAGTATCTCTAATTATGTCAGGCGGGAAACCCTATAGTCTTCGTCTTTATCTAGATAATCCCAAAGAGATATTCTCAGGGAGGGAAGCTCAATTTCCAAGGGTATGATGGCTTCAGTGCCATAGACTAATGAATATGGAGTAACACTAGTAGGGGTGTGAATGGAGGTTTGATAGGCCCAGAGGGCAGGATGAATCTAGAGGTGCCAATTACGGTTTGTTTTACTAACCATTTTCTCCATGATTCAAAAAGGGGTTTAATTTGTGGCTTATGCTTTTCCATTACCTTGAGGGTAATAGGGGTGGACCACTTGAGTTTGATTTGGAATCATTTGCATAACGCTTTAACTATCTTATTCTTGAAGGATTTACCATTATCTCGTGACACTTTGGTGGAGGGATTTTGTAACGATAGACGAGATAATTCATTATGAATTTTGAAATCTACACATTGGTTACATAAGTGATGGGTACAACCTCTACCCATTTAGTGAAGTACTCGGTGGCGGTGATAATGTGGGTATGGCCATTTGAGGAAGTAGGAGTGAGATTCCCTATGAGATCAAGTCCCCATTTAGAAAATGGCCAAGGAGTCATGATAGGTTGTAAAGCCTAAGTTAGTGCATGTATCAAGTTGCCATATTTTTGACACAGTTCACACTTCTTGATGAAGTTACAAAACATTACTTCCATGGTAGGCCAATAATAGCCTACTCTTAAGAGTTTCTTAGCTAGGGCCATGCCGCTAGTATGTGCTCTGTAAATACCACCATGCACTTCTTTAATAGTGTGGACTGACTCAGTAACATCCAAACAATGTAGCAGATTCATGTCATAGCCATGATGATAAAGGGTGCCTCCTAGGAGGTTATAACGGATATACAACAAATAAGGGATTTTTTCTCGGTATGGTTTATGTTGGGGGAAATGTGCCATATTGTAGATAATTAAATATAGAATCATACCAAGGTGAGAAAGGACCAACAAATTCACATGCCAAACAAGATTCTGGCATGTCATATGTGGGCACTTGTAAGTGCTCCACAAAGAATGGAATTTTAATTTCCGAGGCATAATGTGTAACAAATATCCAATAGTAGACATAGCATCCACGGATTGGTTGTGTGATCTTGGCCTTTGCTCAAAGACAATCTGCACAAATTATTCCTTCAAGGTCTCCACCATTTTCTTGTATGGAACAAGTTTTTCATATTTGACCTTATATTCATCATTAACTTGTTTAATGATTAGTTGGGAGTCACCAATGACTCATAACTATCAAATATTCCAAGTAATAGCTAACTTAAGGCTAGAGATGAGTACCTCATACTTTGCAATGTTTTTTATACAAGGGAATCCCAAACGGAATGTTTGTGGAATAATTTTTCCTGTGGGAGTGATGAGCACCACTCCGGCTCCTAACCCATGAAATGTAAATGACCCATCAAAGTGGACTTACCATACAATGGATTCCTTGATATACATCACAAATGCATCTGGTAGATCCACAAACAATGGTTTCATTCATGGTAGAGGAGATTCAAATAACCCGACATGCCAATACCTGTCCTTTCGAAATTTTTGGTTAACGAACTTAATGTTAAATTCACTAAAGAGAATGATCTAATTATTCATTCGTCCTCTCTAAGGGTGGGTTTGATAAGAGATACTTCGAGGTTCAACCTTGGATATTAACTTGGTTTTGTTTTTAAGGAGGTAATGGCGAAGTTTCTTGAAAGTAAAGACCACTACTAGTCGTGATTTTTCAATTTGCGATAATTCAACTCATAGGAAATTAAGGTGTGACTGAGGTAATAAACCGTCATTTGTTTTTGGTCAATGTCATATTGAGAAAGTAGTGCACCAATAACAAAATAAGTGGCTGAAATATACAAAGAGGAGAGGTTCACTTGGGGTAGGTGGCATGAGAACAGGTGTATTGATTAGATATTTGTTAAGCAATCCAAACGCCTTTTGATACCGTCCCTAGTTAAAGATAACATCTTTTTCAATAGATGTGTAAAAGGATGGCACTTATCTGCAAGCTATGAAATAAATCGGTGGATTGCCTAAATTTTTCCTTGTAGACTTCTTAGCTATTTAAGGTTTGTATGTGGAGGCATATCTGTGATAGTTGTAACCTTAGATGGATCTACCTCTATCCCTCTCTATGAAACAATGAAACCCAAGAGCTTTCTTGGTATGTCGAAGACACACTTTCTAGGATTTAGATGAATTTTATAATCTTAGAGATGCTATAAGATACGTCTCAATACTTTAGGGTGCTCTCCTTTGGTTTTAGACTTTTCTAAGATATCCTTGACGTAATCTTCCATTATTTCATTCATCATGTCATGGAAGATGACCGCCATTGGACATTGATATGTAGCCCTGACATTCTTGAGTCCGAAAGGCATGACCTTAGAGAAAAATTTCCCAAGGGGTGATGAAAGTAGTCTTTTGTTGATCTTCCCGTATAACTCGATTTGGTTATATCCTAAAAAATCCATCCATTAAGGATAACATTTCATAACCGGTAATTGAGTCGATGATCATGTTGATGTTAGGAAAAGGGAAGTCATCTTTGGGACATGCTTTATTGATGATGTGAAATTTGGTGCATATTCTGATACCGACTTGCTTCTTTTGAATTGGGACTATATTCGATATCCAATTTGAATAGTCAATGGGTTTGATAAAATCTTCTGCTAATAGCTTTTCCAGTTCTTCTTTAACAAGTAGTGTAATCTTTGGATGCATCTTTCTTAAATTCGCTTGATGGGTTTGGCGTATGGGTGCACAACAAGGCTGTGTACGAAAAATTCTGAGTCCAAACCGGCCATATATTCATATGACCATGAAAATATGTTTGCATATTCTTGTAATAATGTTACAAAACTTTATGTTCTTTTGTTGGGAGTGAAGCTCCCAACTTTATCATTATAGGATCTTCTTCTGAACCAATATTAACACTAATTATTTCTTCAATGAGCATCTTAGACGCATCTTCCATCCGTGTAGGATCAATGGTAAGAGTAAGATCAACCTTCATAGGTGGTTCCAAGGGATAATTATCTTTGAATGGATATTCCACCTTTTCCATGGTTTCTTCAGTTTGTTTTTCCACTAGCACCTCAAAGAGGTTTTCACTATGGGACTTATGCTTGTTTTTTCTGCAAGGCTTTTTAGAAGTACTTTTTCCCTTGCTTGCAATATTTTTATTCAAGCAACCAAACATCTCTACTTCTTCCCGTAGTATGCGTAGGTATCCAGTTTGATAGAGAAACCTTTCTTGTGATCCCTATTTGGAATAGTATCCCCGAGTCCCATGAATTCTACAAATGCCTCATCATTCTCAAAGAAATCGATTGGCACATGAAGTTGTTGATCCCAATCTATGAGTTTGGGATATACTAGGGTAACTTGATAATTGGCTTGGGAATCGGATCTAGATAAGGTGAAGATAGCTGAATTTGGAAATAGGTTAGTGGAGGCAAGATCCTCATATAGGCTACACTGGGAATCGCATCACTGTCTGAATGAGACGAGCTATCCTCACATTTAGAAGAGGTAATGTCTATCTCGTGTTGGGTCATCATGAGGCCCGATACCAATGTTTTGCTTGTTTGAATTGAATAAAGGAATAGGAATGGGTTCTAAACTTTCTTATGTATTGATGTCACATGAAATCCATTATAACCCATGACATACATCATGCGATGGACTTTGACATATTATGGAGCTTGATGACACGAAGTCGTGGTTCCTTCATGTATCGAGCTGGTGGGTGTATCTAAAATCTTCTCCTCTGATAAGAGACCACTAGGAATAAATATCTCAAATGGTTCAGGGCACCTATTTCGAGTGCTCTTGAACTAAAAATATGGTTTTCCACGTGTCCTGGGTGATACTGAGAAGTCTGATCTATTAACAAGGCCTGTTGAAGAGTGAATTGCTCATCTAGACCATACTTTGCAGATGTTTCCTCCCATGATGTGAAGGGGTTAACCAACGTAGGAAAGTTCTGATTACATGGAGTGAGTGTATCTCAGTATTGATGTGTGTTCTTTTATAGATTTTGAAGGACATTCATATGATGCACGATAGAAACTGTGAAAGTGATCTATAGTGGGTGAATGGTTTTGGATCTCCTAAGATGGTGATTGTTTATCCTTCATGGTATAATTTAATGCATTGATGAAATGTAGAGGGAATAGCCTGCATGACACGAATCCATGCGCGCCCTAAGATCATGTTGTAGGGAAGATCCAAGTCAAGGACATGGAATGTTGTATCATGATATGTCGGTCCTACTTCCATCGGAATCATTATAGTTCCTTCTGATTCTCGCTCTTCATTATCATAGGTTGTAATGGTAATAGTTTTAGCACCCATATCTATTTCTGAAATGCCTAGTTGTTTAACCAGCTTTCAATGTGCAAATATTTAGACCAAACCTATCATCCACAAGCACTCTCTTGATTTTATGATGAGTAACAACCACCTCTATATATAAGGGTAAGTTGTGTTCATGGATTATTTCGTGGGATTGCATTTCGATCAAAGGAGATATGATCGTTAGAATCAAGGTGTGTAACCATCACTTGAAGGTGTGTGGGATCTACATCTATGGAGACCCCTGAACTTTGAAGCATTTTATACAATATATTCTTATGAGTGTGGAAATCTTAAGGAGATCTAGGATTGAAATTCTAGCTAGGATTTTCTCCAATTGTTCTATCAAATTGTACTAGCCTTCCTGAGGAATAGGTAGAGGATCTGGTATCACCAAACAAGCACATCATGTGCCTATAACACAATTGTTTCCTAAGATCCTAATGGTGTTCACTTGCTCATCAAATGAACATAAACAACCTATAAGGGATTCAAATGGATTATCGTTTGTTGGATAAATGTTGTTAGTATTTCTATATTCATTAGAGGCCTTCCCGTGACCTAGATTCTTGTTCTTATCATCCTCGTTCTTGGGAAAGGGTTATTTTAATATATTCATCTTCTCATTAGGACCTTGTCCTGAGTTAGATGGTGAATCTACTACAATTTTACCTTCTTCGATGAGGTCTTGTATAAAATGTTGCAATCTTAGGCATCTATCAGTCTTGTGTCCTTTGACATAATGAAAATCACAGTATTCATGCTCTTTAAACCAACCTAGTTTAGGTGCATCGCTACGTATGGTACCATCATGGTTGGGTTTTACACCATATTTACAACATCCAACTGTTTAAGTATAGCAGATAATTACTCGAGCTTAGATGTGTAAATTTACGTTTCGAGGGTGCCTTTAGGCAAGTTCCTTGCAAAATATTTAATACTTGGACCACTCTATACAGCTTTGGACTCTCTTAAAGTCTCGTGATGCCGTAGACAATGACATTTTTGTTCTTATTAAAGAACTTTAGTTTATCTATGGGTTTTGGCTCGTGTTTTTCCTTCGTAATAGATTTGAGTGTCTCCTTTACAATGAGATCCTTCTCAATACAACTACCTTTATCTATAACTTCTTCAAGTTAGTGTCCCAAAGCATTTTTAATGGAATGTTATTTCGGGTTCAAGAAGGGGATGAATATTCTTACCATATACTTTTCTGGAAGGACACAAGGGAAACAACTTGCCAATCCATGACATTATTACAAGAAGCCCATGAAGGTCTCATTGGGTTTTTGTTTAGCATTGCATAGTTCGTTCATGGTAGTGTAATTCTCCATATTGAAAGAGAAATGGTGCAAAACTTTTCGTATAGCAAGGGCCATGTGGTGATTGATCCTTTAGGTATACTGAAAAACCATTCTAACGCATGTGCTCCTAGGCTATGAGGAAACAAATGTATCAAAAGGATTGCTATAAGAGACTTCTTGACAAGCCATGTAGAAGTCTTTGACATGATCACAAGGATCACCTTTTCTTTTGTATTTGTCAAATTTAGGGATATCAAAGTGTTTTGGGAATGGTTGTCGTAACATGTCTTTATCAAAGGGGTAGGGACATAGCTCTTCATATAGATATTTTCTGATTGTGTCCTACATTACTCTCTTGTAGAGTGGTAAGTGTGTTTTTCATTGATTGCAACTCTTGTTGATGAGTTGTTCTTTTGTGGGGATAATGGTCTATTCACTTTAGCAACTTTGAATGTTGTATCATCATATGGGTCAATGTGAAATTCACCTGATTTAGTCTTGAGTCTATCCTTATGTGTATTCCTGCTTGAGGAACCTAAGGTTACTAGTTTTTTACTAAGTTTTAATATTTTTCATTGAATGATCTCCTCTTCAATTAGGGGATCATCTTCGTCATCAAATCTAGGAGGAGGTGAGTCTTTGCGATCATGTTCAATTTTGACTTTACGTGAAGCCTTAAAGTAAGGTCTTCTCAAACCATTTGTTGGTTTTGGTGGTTCACTTTCAATGTTTTTGTTATGTGCACCCAAAGTGGAAGCATACCCTGCATCAAAAGGATGTTCATGTCGATGTGGGATAGTTGTAGTGGATTTTTTACTTTCTCATTGGTGGTTTTAATTGTTGCTTCATGCTCTTGTGGTATTTTAGCTCCTAATTTGAGGACTCTTGTGAGTACTTGGTCTTTATTGTAGTATAGGAGCTCATCAAAGCAAGCTAGATCTAGTTTGTGTTGGTCTTTAGATGAATTAGAATCCTCTCCACTATGGTCAACCAATATCTTAATGTCTTTAACCTCTAAAAAGTGGGATTCTAAGTTATAACCACTTTGAATGGGTATGTTGAACTAAAAGGATTTACCTTTAAGTCATGTTCACCTTGTTTAGACACCATTTTTGTGATTCTTGGCATCACTTAGTCTATGTGACACTAGGTTTCATCTAAGTTTTATCCAAGTTGTAATAAACCTAGGTGTACATGGTCTACTTTTTTAGAGTATCTTCTATCTCAAATTGTCCTAAGTACAAAACTATGCAACTACATTTATACTAGGAACAAACATGTAAACCTTTTTAGTAAATCATTCAATCACTCAAATTGTTTATAGAACACTATACCCTAAGTTATAGTTCCAAAGATAGGTGCAAAAAAATAGATAGTGACAATACCCTATTACTACCTAGGTCGAGTTCAAATACAAATAATACCTAAGCACTAAAGTTGTATTGACACGATCTCTCCACAAGATATACTACGACTATTTTAGATGCAAAAAAATCTAAGTTTTTGACAATGGAAGTTACAAATGTGAATAACGTAACAACACTACCTTGACACATTAACCAAGCTTGAAACAAGCGAGGTATTAGTATCAAGATGATGTTATTGTGATACAAACAATGCAATATCAACACTCTCAAAAGCTTAAAAATGTTAGAATCAAAACTAAGTACAAGTATAGCAAGAAGTTATTAATCATGTGAGTAGTGTAACGATACAATAATGAACCTTATACCAAGTTCTCAAAAAATGAAAACAAGATGTAAGTGTCATAATTATATGGTTAGAATGTGGGAAAAATAACAACTCAAAGGGGAAATAATGATGAAACCAAACCTAGCTATGAAGACGATCTTGAAATCAAGATCAAGTGGCTATCAAAGATGTAAGAATGTACCCACACACTTTAGACGTTTAACAACTTAGCCACAAACATGGATGAGCGTAAATGGATAAAAAAGTGGTGAACACAATCTATGATAACACTCATGAGAGATGTCTTCCCTTGTCCTAAATGGGAAACAAGAATGCAAAGGTATAGATAAAATGGGGTGGAAATGAACTAAGTGTTACTTGGGAAGAGTTTCACCTCATCCTAAGGTGAAAGAAACTAAGCTAAGTAATACATCGTAAATCTCATGATGAGTGACACTTAGTTTCAACTTAAGTGGACTCTTTTCCTTGTTTGAAAAATAAGGTTTAGAGTTCAAGTAAGTTGTCACTTTGTGAGATCTTGACAAGACATGATGGTTTGACTAGAAAAGTGGGCTCCAAGAAGATATGGCTTCCTAGTAGTTCACTCAACTAGGTGTCACAATTTTGTCTAATGTAAGCTTGATTTGCCAAGGTTTCCTAAGGAGTATCTTGGCTTTACTTTACCCCCTCTAATACAATAAGAAACTAGTGCATTCAGTTGTATTATCATTAGAGTCGCAATACAGACAACTTTGACTCTAACTCAAAAATATATTACTACTCAAGTAGGTAAGTGGATCGCTTCCCATTTCATCCATGAGGTTTCTTAGTGGTAGAATAATTTGAGGCTCCTAGAAGCACCCCCATTTTTATAGCTTAAGGTGTTATGCCAAAGGGGTTACGTTCTAGTTAAGCAGATAAGGACGTACCCTTTTTCGAAAGCCGATATACAATGTGATGAATGTGGTGTGTTTTTTATCTTTTTAAGATTAGTGTGGTTTTGTGTAGCACACCTTTTGACAACCTTTAATCACACGTGTATTAGTAGTTTTAGTATTTCGAATCTCCTTTCTTTGACAAGTGATTTTGGTCCTACACCAAGATTAGTAATTTTCCAATAACATCATATAAAGAGGATAAGATGTTGCTTTTGATTTCCTAGATCATCCTAAGACGCAAGGAAAGAGCATACACAACAAGCTATCCCACTCAAATGTGGTAAGAAATGGAAAAATACTTAAGTAATTGTGAAAAAGAGTTCCTTTTAGCCAACTTTGAAAGTTAATCCTTTATAAAACTTAAATTGAAGTGTTTGGAAAAGCAAAGAGAAGGTTTTTGAAACGTTTTTGGTTCCCAAGATCACCTAGAAGGTGCAAGGGAAGAGCATACGCACTTCAAAATACCCCTACAAACTAAAAATGCAAACACTTAACTAAGTTAGGCTAAAAATAATATCAAAATAACTTTCAAACCATTGTTAGAAACCTACAAATTGTTAGAAAAATCCATAAATTTGACTATGTAATTGGCAAAAACTTATTTTTGATAGTGACACTTGCGCACCTAGAATGATGGATACGCTCACCTATTAATGAGTACGTGCTCTAAATGGTGGATATGCATGGCTATAGAAATAGACAAAGGTGGGCTTTACGCATGTGTAAGAAGAATGGCATGTGTATGTGGTTTTTAACGAATAGGTGCCTCAAAAGGTAGGTACATGTGCAAGGTAAAATATGAGGTCAACATGGTATTTGAATGACACTTACGCATCCCAAGAGGTGGGTGCATGTGCAATTTGATGCCTACACATGGATAATGATGGGTACATGTGCCTTTATAAAATGGTTTGATAGTCAAAATGCAAGAAAATGGGTACGCGGCTAGAATGATGGGTGCATACCCATGTTGATAGATATGCATTGGTTTAGGATGCCTAAGCGTACCCCTGTAAAACCACATAAAACCACGAAATGAAAATTTCAAAAAAGAAAACAGTTAGTTTTCCACCATTAAAACCTATTTCTAGCTTTAACCCATTAAACATTCATGCAAAAGGGAGATTTAGTCCATTTAAAATTTGGAATCTATTAGAAACAAGCTATTTAACCCTAAAAAGCATGAAAAATGGTTAGATATGGAAATGAAAAGCTCAAAAATGAATTCTAAAGGACTATGGAGTAAGTCCCACTAGGCGTGCCAAATGTGAATAAGGAAAAGTTGCAAAAACTATGAAAATGGGGTAAGAACACTTAAGAAATCCCAAAATATTTAAACAAACAAATCAATGGACCATCATGATAAGAAATAAGAAAGGATTCATTACTTTGCATGCATTAATCTTGAAGTAAACAAGCAAACCTAACATGTCTAGTTATCCTCTATTCTTGAAAGCTTTGTAAATGAACCTAATAAATATCCTAAGCAATCAGTTTGTGATTATGAGAATGGGAGCTCACCATTAATGGCTACAAATCCATATGGTTCTTCCCATTTACTCAAATCTTGAGTGTGTAGTGCAATAGCAAAGAAAATAGCTCAATAAACAAATGAAAAGAAGCTCTAAATCCTAACAAAATACTATAGTTTATGCTAGAAAGGAGGAAGTGTTCTTAGAAAAGTGAGGGGGGTCTAGTTCTATTTATAGGTCTCCATTTCCAAGAATGGAAAGGTTTGGGTGCATGTGGGACAAAATGATAGTCCAAAATTCGCTTTATGGTTTAGAAGAGGTTAAACATGCCTTAGGATAGTTAATCTAGGTTTAGTCTAATTAATCCTAATTAGTAAGGAATTAGGAGCCTGAGAGGATTGTGAGAGGTCTACTCAATCCAATAAAATGGATTGATAGTCTAGGAAGCTAGTAGAAGTGGTCTAGAAGGGGATAAGAAGAGGGTTTAGCCAATAAGAGACTATATTATCCTGTTTAATTGATTACAAGAGGAATACGACCAAAAGGATGTCATAAAAGGAGAATTAGATAGGCCTAATTGATGAGATAACATCAATTTGTGAGGAGTAGAATAGTTAGTGCAATATTAAGATCAATATTGTTTTGATAAAACTACGGGTGTCTACACCAACCATAACATCATAGAATAAAATGTTTGCCTCATACTTCTTATTTCTTCATTCAAAGGAAAAGCAAAATATTGGTACTTGAGTTTGGCTCCACAATCCATTTCCACATGAGATCATCTAGGAAAATAGTTAAATAACCAATTCAAGGAGAATGCAGATATCATATCTCTCGTGGAACATATTAGCACAATACATTGAGCTTTAATGGAGTATTTTTCAGACTTCAATGTCAAATTCACAAAGATTTGGCATATCATTCCTCAAGTATTCATACCTCAACCACGTATGGTATTATTGTATTGTTTAAGGGCCTTTGATCCTAATTTTTTTGTGTTAATCCAAAAATGGGAGGCAACTCACTTCCTTGGGATTTTAGCATTACTATGCAAGTTGAGAAGTGTCTCATTTAGGATGGATAGAGGAAACCCTTCCCCATGGTTCCCATTATTCCCTCACCTTGTCAAGTTCTCCAAACCCCTCATGCAAGTATGGAAAATCCTAAGGATCCACATCAAATCTGGTAAACCTCTCGCTTCCTAATCCTCCATTTGTTGCTCAAAAAGCTCATCATGCCCAAAACATTTCTTATGCTCTATAGAATTCCCTCCCACCTCCACCCAAGGCATTACACAACCCTCCAAAGTCTTGTCATCAAACTATGAAGAATTTTGCTATTTCACATGTTGTCCCAAGCCTCTATCCAACTTTCAATAAACTAAGTTATCCTATAATTTTAGTAGAGTGATTTTTTTGTTACCTTCATGGAGAGGAGAAACTCGCAGGGATCAAAACATGTTTTTGAGGATCATTTGGATATTTCAAATGGTCACGTCGAATTATTAAGCCTAAATCATCTATGTATAAGAATATAATTAATTGAAAACCCTTTGCTAATGTATCATCTCAAACCAATTTCACCAAGTATGACAACTTCATAGTAGTTGGGGATTGATGTGGTTCTAATTAGGAGGGTGAGAATATAAAAATGTGTAAAAGGAGGCATCTAACATCAAAACATATTAAGCAGGTCCAAATGAAAATCAATTTAGACTTGGGGATGAAGAGAAAGTGTTTTTCAACACTAATGGCATCCGCAGGTTTAAGGAAGAAGGTTTTTAAAGTGAGAAAGGTGTTACAATTGAATGCAATGATCCTCATTTCTCTGTATGTTTATAACTTGTTGCACTTTTGGAGAATTACAATGATACACCAAGAACATATTTATTTATTGCACTTAGTAAAATGGAGCTTCATGGAAATGAGGAAGAAGAAAATGAGAATCCAAGAGTGGAAATATAGTTGTTTGCATAAGAAGAAGCATAACATATTTCATATCAACTTGCAAACATCCACCATGAAGAGGAAAGTGTCTCTAGTAGCTCCATTCATGGATTTGAATGCAAAGAAGATGGGTAAATTCAAAGGATCCATTCATTGGATCAAAGAGATATTTTCCCAATCAAACACTTGCTAGTCGAGAGCCAAAAACAGAGTTTCCATCACCATGCTCACTTTAGAGCATGAGACTTCAAAATTCCAAATATCAGCCCTAATGCCTCCACAAAACAAATTTATATTATACAAGGTATATATTATTTTCTTGGTTGATATTTTGGGAAAAAAGGGAGTGCGCGGACATGTATTCACTTCCATCATTTAATCTAGTTGTCAAATTCGATTTATGACTCGCATTTTTAATAAAGGGAAGCTACTTTTCCTAGCATGTGTCAAGTTTTGTTTAGCTTCATTTCCTTTTTGTTAAAGTAGGATTAGTGTAGGTCTATTTATTGAAAACAAGTTCTTGTGCACACTCGCATGTTCCACTTAGAACATGTATGATTTTCATGCCTCAGTATATAGTTTTGTGCCCTTTTGTGGCTTTCATAGTCCAATTCAAGAATTCATGTAGATTTAGGGGTGAGTTTCAAAAGATTAACATCAATCTTCAAAGTATATTCTTGACTCCATGACCAATGGATGTTTCAAGGCTCGCTAGTCTTCATCATCTAGTAGGAAAATGTCCCTTGAGGTCACTAAAATTTTGTCTAAATTTGCACCCATGTGCAATTTTAAACAACACATCCAAGTTGGGACTTAGGCACTTTTTTCTTAGGAAATTTGTGGAACACTAAGTTAGTCTTCCGTAAGATGCATGAATGTAGTGTTATGCGATTCACCTAACCCACGAAACAAAGTAATTGAAGCTCAAGACTTAGGCATATTTTTTATGGAGTTTGTACTTCATGAGGTCAAGTTATATGTTAGACCTTCTCGACATTAAAAAATATTTATTCTTCCATGGAATGAAGAAATCAAGAAATTAGTTTTCCAAGGCAAGCTAAAAATATTTAGTGTTTCACATATATGAAGTTACAATGTTAAGCAAACACGAAAAAAATGGAGTTTCAAGGAGTTGGTCAATTCTGCAAAATAGGGTTTATAGTCCACTAAGGAAAAGCCACGATGTAGGGAAAGTGTCGCAAGACACCATAAGGCAAAGGAAAACTAGTTCAAATGTAACTAAGGCTAGAATCTACGAAACTAGGGTTATGTATTCCGTGGGTTGTCAAGTATAGTGTTCCGCAGATTTCAAACATCAGCATAACAAAGTGACATTTTTACAGTGGCTAGAAGTTGTGATGCAAAGAAATGGGACATTATGACATGTAAATAAGGAATGTAAATGTGGAGTAAAATACACACAATTTCAAAATTCGTGATAAATCCCATGGATCACATTGAATGCCACAAAATGGAGAATAAAATGGTCACAAACAAAGATAATGTATTGTGGAATTGAGTGTTGCTCGTGGATCTTAGTGAAGGTTAGAAACACATATGTGCAACAAGGAATATTCACGGGGACACCACGAGAGGATGTGAAGCATGAAAATCTACTAAACGAAAAATAAATATTTGAGTCAAAGAAAAATATGCGAGGTGTGAAAAATTTGCACATGTTTTGAACTTGACACTCAACCGCTTCAACGACCAAAATTTAATGAAGTATGGGTGTCGTTCTCCTACACTCGCCGATATGATGGCATAAAATTGGATCAATTTTGTATGTTTCTTCTCTCCTCCTATCTCCTTCTCTCTCATAATTTCTATAAAGGGAAAAATCGCTCATTTGGAAAAGGATCCTCTTTTGATTGTAATGACACCATGTCAAAATGGTGTCTGACTTCCCACGAGTTTCAAATCTCGATTCGAGTGTTCAGTGGTGTATCAAATGCCTTCGAGCATTTGTAATGGTTTTTGTATATTAATATCAAGGATTTAATAAATATTGTGGCTCGCTTTTGCCCTTGTCCATGCATTTTGGTCTTTTTACCTCTCCTTTCATGTGTTTTATGTTTTATATGGATTATACACGCAAATTATTCATTTATGTGTGTCTATAATGTGTGGAATGCAAGGCTTGATGCAGGTTGGTTTGTGGTATGTGTCTACCCTCTCCTCTCTCGTGTTCCCTTCTATTTTTTCCTCGTGGAGAGTGATCCCCTTATTTCTAGTGATATCACCTCCTTTCTTAGCTTGGGTTCCATTTCTTTCTCTCTCTAACCATGGTCCCTCGATGGTTAGATCAGGTTTAGTTAGTTATAGGCTTAGTTTAGGAGTAGTGGTAGTGGTAGGGTAGATAGGTAGAGGAATATGACCTTCTTTGAGGGTGATCTCATACAGTCAAGTTCCACATTGAGAGATCATCCCATGTTTCATTGAGGTATTGAACCTAGTTTCAACAAGGTAGAACTTCTAGCATTAACATATCCATTTACAATTATTATTAGATGTGATTCTCGACATTACTCTATCTATAAATGTCCATTTATTGTTTGTAGTGCCATCCAAACAATACCAAAATAATAATAAAAAGGAGAATGTGTGTGTGGCAGGTGGGAAAGTGGAGATGGTCCTTTGGTGGCGTCCAGGATTAGGAAGGAGACCACTAAATTTAATATTGAATTCTTTAATCCCAACCACCGAACCTTCCATTTCTTTATTGTTTTTAATGGAACATGTGTGGCGTGAGGGATAAGTTTTTTCCTTGTTTATTAATGCTTTTGCTGGCAAGTGGGTGTGTGGGGATGCCGCCACCCGCCTCTTTTTTTGCTTTGATTATTCCATGTTTGGCTCACATTTTTTTGAGTAGGAAACGCCAAATGGGGAGTTGGTTGCCCGCATTTTAATTTTTTTTTTGTATTGGAAAATCTGATTTGGCTTTTGTTGATGACATGCATATACCACACTAACTACGTGAGCATTATGGAGGATATGTAGTTTAGGTTTTGCTGAATAAACTTTGAAACTTCTTACAAATATGTTAGCATATGGATTTGCATGCATGCAAATGACATGCAATAGTGTGGGAATGAAGTCCCTCCTCAATGAAGGTGAGGTTGCCTTTATTGAAAACCAAAATTGTATTTACATATGTACATTCAAAATTGTATGTGGGGGGTGTTTTGGAACATCAATGGAAATAAAAGTGAATGAGGGAGGTGGAATGGAATGAAGGAACGAAATGGAAAGGAATGAATGGAAGGAACATGCAAGAGTTAGATAAAAGCAGAGCCTAATATCGCATGGAGAAGAACAATAAATAACTAACACAAATAAAATAGAGTTTGCATCAATTAAACGAGAATGAGTAAAGGGAACACACATGAGCAAGTAAATAGCAAAGCTTGATCATTGTGAACAAGAAAACTTAATAACGTTGACAATAAAATCAAAGACAATATTTGTATGCAAGATTTAAACATATAACATCTAATAAACATAAGAACATAAAACGTTACTAGAGACAATGAATGAGACACACAACAGTATTTCATTAACTCCAAAATGTCTTCACAAAATAACACAAAGTTTCTTCCTGAAACAAAGCTTTCACACAAAAGTATTTTCTTCTCCTCTCTCAAAGTCACCCTTTACAACTGAGCCCCTCACTTCTTTTTATAACCCAAAATTTGGGTACAAAGTAATTAGGGTTTTACATGAACATTAAATAAGGCACTTAAGTGACCTTTGAATTTTTCAACCAACTTTATTAAAATCAACTAAAAATAGAAATCACTTAAGTTATCCACAGTTTTCCAAAAGCAACCTAAATAACAACATTCATTTCTTAAAATCCCATTTTTTAAAAACATACAATAATAACCAGTGCCTTATCCATTGAAATGGGGTCCGCCTATCTCAAACGTATGAGAAATGGACTCTCCCACTTCGTTAGATACCAAGAAAACTATCTCCTTGAACCATCGGTGAAATTAGGATCTACCGCTTTTGCCAATTGAAAGGATCTAAACCTTCCCAATGTTTCAAACATCTTTTCTTCTTCTGGAGGTTCATTTGGTCAAAGAATAGCCTCACAAAATACCTGCAATTCTAGAATCCTACTTGGCATATCATTTAAATTAACCATCTTTGATTGAGTATTCTCAAACAAGTTCTTTAATTTGATGTAACGCCCATTGAGGCCGACGAGAAAATTATTGGTGGGAGTGTACATGTCCTTAAACAATTGTGAAAAATGCTCTTCCACATGTTCCGATGAACACCTTTGATTATGCTCATTTATGAGGTTGCAAGGGATTTCAACTATGAATTCTTGAATCAAGGCGAGTGAAGTGAAGGCTTGATTGCATATTCTCTCATAATGGATCATAAAATCCTCAAGAAGTGTCTTCCTTGATTTGAGATACAAACACCAAAGAAAATGTGTCCCTCGATGTTCAAATTCGAGAATTCCTTCAATGGCTAAAACTAAGGATTCCATACTCATCATCTCCTAGTAAATTGGGCAATATCTCATCCAAATTTGATATGTTAGAAACAAAAGTTTCCTTGAAAGAAAGAACTGGATCAAGATACACACTGAAATCTTCATGGAGTTTAATCGTTGTTTTGATCGTCTCTTGGCCTAAAACGAGAATCTCTGAAAGCCAAGTTTTAGTGACATGGCCCAATGTGTTTATTTCTTTTGATAAATTGAGAGTTTCTTCATCAGGGGCAGCCACTACATCTGGTACTGGGAAAGTGGATGATATGGGATTTATTAGATGCTGAACATATTCCACCAATTGATTCTTTTCAGCCTTGAGCTGAGAGTTCTAAGACTTATATTTCTCAAGTATCTTAAGCATGATATCAATTGAATCTTGAGCCATCACCATGTCACTTTCTAATGTGGACCTCCCAAGTCCTAGTCTATAAAATTTATAATTAGTAGATGTCATGGCATCACGCTCCTTATCAACTTGTGGGATGGTAAGATCCGTAAATATGTTCCCGTCACTATCCACCATTATTCGAGAAAGTACTTTAGGCTTCTTGGGAATGATGTCATTTGAAAGTTTGAAAAGGGCATCAAAATCAATGTCAATTTCCTTGAAAACCCTCTTCCTTTTCTTGACCTCGCAATCAACCCAGAAAGGAGTATCATTCACTATTTTTGCATACAAAATCCCAAACTCAAAGAAACATTCTCATTGTTCTCGACATCATGAGATTCTGTAAGAATCCTTTCCATGACCTTGATTTCAGGAGAAATAACCTCGATATCCACCTCCTGATCATTTAGGAGATTTTGGGAAATCTCTTCATGAACTATAGGCTCAAGTGTTCGATATTTGGACTACCTACACTTGAGTGGATGCTTGTGCAAGGCATGGCTGAGGATCATTTGTCACTAGCTTTTGAGAACTATTAACAATGTGAGTAGAAGAATCTCTACTTGAAGTAGAAAATCCTGATACACACTCTCTTCCCTCACTGGGGCTAGGACCCTTAGGTTTTTCTCCTCGTGACACATTATTCGGCGAAGGGGATTTTGGCAACCACTCCTTTCTTGTTGATTGCGTATGATTGGATGGCACGGAGGTTGATTGAGAAGGGGATTTGGTTGAATGAAGACCTCCTCGAGTTGGAAATTTTTACAATCCTGAAGTATGATCTCAAGTGACCGTAATTTGAAAAGTTCTCTTTCGTACCAAGATATGCTTCTTTCAAGAATCGGTTGATTCTTGCTATCAAGAGAAAATTCATCTCTTTTGGTCTAGTCTATTTGAGACAATGGGGTAAAATCAACTGCATCATATGAAGGATCAATAAAATCTTCATCATCATTTACGAATGAATCTAGAGGGCTCTTGATGCGAAAGGCCTTGATCTGAGCAAGGGTTAGGTGAGAAAACTCTCGTCTTCTTACTTCATGCTCGTCTGAACAGGAAGCCTAGAAATCTTCCATGGTAGGGTTATGTTGATACTTTTCTCTAAGAATATTTTGCATATATCCATTGATATCAAACTGGGCTCTCTTCACATATGGATGAATTGTGATGAGGGAAAACTCTTTTTCCATGAGTTGTGCACTGAAGAGATTTGGAAATTGGTATTCCCCGATTTGGATTGGGAAATGAATTCCTGAGCGATGATTATCACTAAGAAGACAGTGAACTTGGAATAGTTTCCACACAATCTCCATCAATGCCCATTTGTCACTGACGTGCTTAGGAAATTTCCATGGAGTACCCACAAAGCCACTTACACGAATGTAGGAAAAAATGAGAATTGAATAAACCAAATTCCCCATTAGGAAATGACATCCATGACTTCTTTAGAAAATCTTTCCTCTGTATTTTGATTCAGGTTCCAAGTCACGAAGAAGGTAAATGCATCGTTGACCCTTCTAAAATGGTGAGAGCTATTTTTGAAACTTAGTTATGGGTAATAATGGAAGACACTATTTTATGGACCCATGAATCCTCTTGTTTCGAGTCCAGAAAATAGATTTCTTCTTGCCACTGCATAAGTCAGATATGATGTCATGTAGAAACATCTAGTCATATTTACTTCAATCAACTATTTGTGAAGGGTATCGCTGATGATGGTGGCCCAATCCACAAACTCTCTCTTGGCAAGGATGATACAGATAAACTAATATATCCATTGGTGGAAAATATCGCAGAGGGTAAACCGAAAACTCGACTTAGGAGAGTAATCATGTCCCCAATTTCTTCCACGAACTCAACATGGTACAATTCTTTAGGAAGCCGGTCAATTTGAGGCCTCTTGGTCACTAACCAGTTGTGATTAACCATCTTGCTCCACCTAAGGGGTTCTTCATCCCAAAATTCTTGTGTTGACTGTCGAGTGATATTCACATTCTCGTGAAATCGTATGTTTGAGCAATTCCTCAATGTGCTCCGTGTGATTAAGAGAAAAGGATCACAATTATCTTTAAAAATTCATCATCTCTAGGGATAATAATGCTCTGGCAAGTGATAACCAGCTTTGGACACTTTGCACCGAGACAAGAAATGTTATTGCTTGGGGTAAACCACTATGGTAAAGCCTATCCGAGAATATCGCTTTTGCCTTCATTTTTCACTCGTTTGCGGAAATTGTTGCACATTGATGTGACCCGATTAGTATTAGTGATATTGTTATAGGCGACTTAATGGGACCGGGAGGATGATTCCTCGAATTCATACTTGAGTGTAAAAATTTTCGATTTCTCCACCGGCTTCCTCAATCTTCCCGCAAATTTATTAGATTTTTCGGCCATTATGAATTTTATAGAATAATGACTCGTGCATGCAAAACAATGCAAAGGGGGTCGGGTCTCACTCTCCGAAACCCCTGTTAATGAAATAATAATATGGCTTGTTTAATTATTATTATTATTATTATTTTAAAAATAACAATAATAATAATAACAGCCATCCCAAATTTTTATTTTTTATTTTTTATTTTTAACACATCATACCGAGACTAGGCTCAAATTTTGACTCTGCATGACAACGATTTTTTTTTTTTAAATAAACAAAATCACCCGATTTTTATATCCCAATTTTTTTAATTTGTCAAGCAAATTTTCCTTGGTATGCATGAAAATCACCTAATTTTAATGACCGCATAATTTGAGATTTACTTCTTCCTTGCGATCTTCTGATCGATGTGTGACTATACTTGCTTGATTTACTCTTGAACTGTATTCCTTTCCTTCAATGCGTGAATTGCAATTTTCTTGGGAAACAAGAAAAAAGAAAATATTTTTGGCTTTTATCCTTGACAACTACATGGAAATGTGTTCTTCTCTACAAATTTTATTGCCTGCTTTATTTCCTGGACAACTCCACCTTCTCCTTGGCACGTGGTATCCCTATGCATGCATTTTGGACTGTGTTTAACTCTTCCCAGGCGTTGAAAATTGTTTTCTCCTCCCTATTGTGTGACCTTTGCTTGAATGAATGCATGGAGAAACTCTAATGTTCCTTTGTGGAGATGCTTTGACCTATGTAGTGGAATTTCTTCTAAAACTGTGCATGGAAACTTTTTCTATTTATCTCCCTCTCCCACATGGATGCTCCTCTTGGTTTTAGCGTGGAAAATTTTGTTTTATTCTTTATCTCTTGACCTACGAGGAAACTTGTGGGTTGTGTGGAATGCTTTTGTTGCTCTGTGTGGCATGTTTCTTTATTTTGTTTATCTTACTCTCCTTGGCATGTGCATGGAAATTCAATTGTTGTTGTTTTATGCCTGCTTTTGGACTGTTTCTATATTCTATGCAATGAACACTTGTCCCTTGGCTTGCATTTGCCTTTCTCCCATGAGGTAATTTCTTTACCCAACTGAAAATTATTTGCCTTGGCCTGTGTGGAGGAGTAATTTTAATTGTTTTGTGTGAATGCATGATGATCTTCAGCTGTTCCTTGGGCGTGAAAACTTTGGACTATTATGTGCTTTCTTTGCTCTAGCTCCCTAAGTGCGTTGAAACCTGTTTTGGGAATTTCTTTTATGCATAAACCAATGTGTGGATATACTTTCCTACACCTGATGTCTTCTTCCTTTGTTTCCTTATTTCTTTCAAAACATGTGATGAATACACCCAGAGGAAATAATAAGGAGTTTGGAAAAACTAAAAATCCTCCAAGCTTCTTATTTACTTCGCACGACTTTTCCAAGGAGTTTGACGGATGAGGATTTAAGAAGCTTCCTCACAACCGTTTCTTATTCGTCCCGTTAAAACAACTTCCCTCTTTCCCGGGTAGTGGCATTAATTTCCAGGGGGAAGTGGGGAAATAAACAACCAATCACAGTAAATGGCAAGGCAGGTTGACAATCCCCATTTTATTTCCCCATGTGGGAAATCGAGATTTTTTTCCGTTTTCCAATTCATTAATTTGGCAATCGGGGGAAGAAATCCCACAAGCAGAAATTAAAACAAATTTTCCAGGAAAGGGGAAATTCGGGTCCGGGAAGCCAATTTGGCATCCCCGGAAGAATGGGAAGCGAGGCTTATTTTTCCCCCGACAATTAAAATAAATCTTGTCAAATGAATTTTAATTAATATTTATTTAATTAAAAACTCCATAGTTATTAAAAATTAATTTTATCAAACAAAGAGTAATTAATTATTTAAATATTAATTAATTAATATTTAACGCAGTTTGAGACCTGGCGGGAGGAGTTCTTGCTCAAAAGGATGAAACGAAGACCGGAATGATCACAAAAATGAGACGATCGCGATGAGAGTGATAGATCATGCAAAGTAACACTTTTGAAAAATTTCAAAATTTCCATTTTTATTAATTTTACGAAGTCAAAATTGGTTGATAACAAAAACAACTTGCGTGATGGTGCGAGCCATCTCCCTATGGCTATTATTGCTTCCTCCCACCTTTATGCTATTCAAGGGAGTCTCAGAATAAATCCAAAAATGGAGATTTTGCCATGGGTTGCTGTTACATGAGCCTCAGTGGACACATTTTCGAGTTGGGAATCATTTTACAGCATGTTAAGCACTACCCACTTTAACATTTTCTAGTTTTAACAAATCTCTTGAAACAAAATGCTCTCATTTTCTAAAATGGTATTCTACATGGATCTCCACCATTTTCTCTTTTGCATTCATAAGTAGCAATTATTATTATACAAATTAGTATTCGTGGATTTGGAATTGTAGACATTCGAATGCATGGTTTCATGCATCTTTCCCTGATTTTTCATTTGAAATACTTGTGTGCTTTCGAAAGGGGTGTTTACATTATAACTATGAGGTTGAATGGTATTGGGTTATTGTCCTATTTTTCTTGAATGTATTGAAATATATAGGTTACCTTAACCTGTTACTTAAACTATGGAATATAAAAAAAAGAAACGGGGAGGATTTAAGTTTCAAGTTCTTCTTCTTGTTTTCACTGGAGTATGTATTCGACGTAATCAAAATTGTAATAGTATTTACGAGAAGGAAACACATGGATTTAGGGTGCTCATAAATGTGTTACCCTAGAAAAAAATTAGTATGACTTGATCTTATGAACCAAAGTCGATAATTAGATTCGACTTGGATATAGTCTATGGTTGCGAAGGTTGGAACGAAATTGGGGGTATTTTCCTTTTGGGGCTATGAAATGTGTATTGACTTCTGGTCATGCGAATAACCAAATTTATTACCTTGTTGCTCGTTATATCTCTTCACCGTTCTTCTCTTCCAGGTACTAATGGTTTTCTGAGATGTTAAACGGGTATTTTGTGCTAGGCACTAAATTGAAATGGGTCAGTTTCAAATCTAATTATAAGGTAAATAAGAGTTCGCATATGGAACATGGGTTGTAGTTTTTAAAGATGTACTTATACATAAATATTCTATAGTTATTATTATTCTCTAGGACCTATGCCTAAACTGTTACCCGGTCTTGTCGGGTTCATAAAAAAAAACTAAGTAGAGTTTTCTCGTTAATCAAGTCCATTCATGGTATGGACATTGCGAGTTAATGAATTTTTTTTTAAAGATTTAGGGAAGGGACCCTGACTACCGTAGGTAACATTCTTTCCTAGGGAGGTATAAGTGTGGCATACAATTATTTGGTCCTTACCATATATTCCTTGTTAGCTTTATACTTTGAAGATAATCTTTAGTATCTTCATTTTAACATTGGTTTTTATCTATACTATATGTTGAATTATAGAAAATTGATGCATAAATCGATATGGTTAAAGAAAGTTTTTAATCTCTAAGGTATTGATACTAACTATGGTCTAATGGTGAAACATACCTCCCTCGGTTTGGGAGTGGAAGAACATGGCCGGTAGTAATGCTCGGTTAGATTATAAACAATGTCTTGAAGGGCTAAAGAATACTGTGTATAATGTTGCTTGATTTTATAGTAATATTGAAGGTTAAATGAAATTTCCTAAGTACTCTAGCAAAAAAATTTGCATTTCCCAGCTTTTTTTGGAAAAGTATTCTAGGATCTATTTCCATTGGATGTATAATGTTAAGCATCCACGAGGTTAACAACACTCGATTTAATGAAATTATACTCTTGTCCAGCCATTGACCACATCTTTAAGATGACTAGGGGATAAATAATATATTCTAGAATGAAAATTTTGTTTTTATTATTTAATTACTGAATGATCCATGTATATACATGTTGTTAAGTTTGTTAATGACATTTGGTGGAATATGTAATTATACCTCTTTGATTTATGATGGAAATTGTTGTTAAGATAGTTATGGCATTGATGGTACCTATAAATGTATATATAAGAGTGGCATTGAGTGTGGTAACGATGGTTACCTTAAAAGAACTTGTGATGAGAAAGTGGCGATCTATTCTTTTTATAAACCGAAATTATAAATTAAATAAGGAGGATTATGAATCTAAAGTACTATGAAACTTGGATGGATGTTTAGAATACTAACTTGCATGAAGGACTTGGGTAGTTTTGAGTCTTGTCGTTGTTTTATACTTGGTTATGTCAAGTAACTTGGCTTCTAGGCAATGCCTATTTCGGATATTTTTGTTAGCCTTCATTTCTCTTGTTTATCATTATTAATTGTGGGTCATAAGGAAATTTTGGTGGATGGTTGGAGTATTATATTTCAATCATATAATCTATATGATTACATGATTGAAATCCTAATGCACTCGACAACCCATGTTTGACTTAAGGCCAATGGCCCCTTTCTTGAATGATTGTTAAACTATTTTCATCTTAGAGACAATGATCGTAACTCGGTATATATGGCTTCTCTAAGAAAATAAAGATTGATGGTTTGAGTATTGATTTCAATCATATAATCTATAGGATTACATGATTGAAATTCCAATACACTCGACATTTTGTTTCTAACTTATAAGGTCTTTTTTCCTACTTGATTGGTTGTTAACTTTTGTTGTTTAATAGACATTGTTCATAACTGAAGCATATGACTTCCTTCTTAGTGGCATGGAGGAAACTTTGTGTTGTTTTAAGAATTTGTTTTGTGGTTAGCCTTTTGATCCATTTCTTGAAATAGAAGATTTCCTTTCATGATATTGTTAATAGTAGCATAATGTTTTATTGTGTAGTCCTTAACATGCTCAGTTCTCATGAACTGACTCAACCTAATAAATGTGCAAATGGCTTTTGTGAGTAGAAAAAGGAAAGGCTTGTAGAGAGTTGCATCAATTTTTCTTATGAAGTTATTTTGTTCGAATACTTAATGTGTTGTAATATTCTGGAATGGTGTTTGTGGAGTAAGGTTGTCATAACCAGCTGAAACTAAAACTTGTAAATATTTTGTGAATGATATAATCTGATCACAACATTGTTATGAGTATTTTATTGTATTTTAGCAACTTTGAAAGATATCTTAACTTTGTTTTGACCAATATTGGTTACCTTTTTGTTTCCAAGTCAAAGTCCATTAGAATATTTTGTCACCTTTGGTTTGTGTGTTGTGTTGATAGAAATGATGTAACCATGTATAGTTTTCATAAAAGGGTAATGGTAAACTTTTTGAGTTATAGATTTGTGTAGTAAACCTTTCTATGTTATGACAATTTTGTAATTCTAGGCATAACAAAATGGTGTGTTAACCCTTATAAAATTTATAAAAAAATTAAAAATAAAAATAATTTGAGGTTGTGATCTTATAGATGAAGTCAAGAGTCTTTAAGTGAAAAAAGAAAGAAAGAAACTATCTACTTGTGTTAAAAAAAATAATATACCTTACTATCCCTAAGCTATACTTGATAAACTTTATCCTTAATGTTGATGGGGCGTAAAATGATTTTAAAATGTAAACAATGTTTAGATTTTGGGAGGATAACAAGGTTATAACAAGTAAGGGAAATTGATCAAGAAATCATTAAATCTAACTTATCTATTTAAAAACCTGATTGTACTCATTTGGCAAACTAAATCAAGAGATCTAGATGAGGCTCTTACCCAATCCAGATTAATTTATAAGTCTCATTAAACGACTGGTTAATGACTAATGAGATCATGAAGATGAATTCAAATTGACCTTCTTACCTCTAACTCTTGTGAAGGGACATTGTAATCCTTTCTTAAGTGATGTTAAATGTTTTGATCCTGCACAAAGGAAGTTTTAGTTCCAAACCTAAACGGTACTCCACCTCAATTGGAGCTTGCGCTCATCTCCTTATGCAATGGAGGTTTGAAACAAGAATTAGTAGCTTGAGTATGGATAAATAGCCTTGTGAGAAATTGAAAACCTCCTTTATTAATCAAACGAATTAAGTAAGTTGTTGACATTTTAGAGATGACCCTCTTTCCGGAAATTTGATCTTAAGCTAATTACCCATTAGTATAAAAGGAAGAAATCTAGCTTCATAAGAAGAATTGTGTGAATCATTACATGAATCTTCTAGAACGTAAGTTAAGAATTAAAAGATGTTTTAGTAAATAAGAAACCTTAAAATACTTCACCGTGGGATGCCCCTAACCGTAAGTGTGTTTTGTGGTTGGACTAGTATGTGATGCCTTGTTGAAATGGGAAGTGAACAGTTTCATGTTGGGTGTCGTAGATTCCCTTGTACCTTGGTGGTCAATGTTGTGTCAAGCCTATAGAGAGTTGGTGGTAGCCATTGTGATCTCTTGTTGTGTCGTGTAAAATCCAAGCATTCAAAAAAAATTATCCGAGTTTCTCTGTGTTGTATTTGTGTGTGTAATAGTGGGTGTTACGCTTTCTTTTACACTCAAAGTAAAGACAAGTGTGAGGAAATGTAACTTCGTGATCATATCTAAGATTTCATGTCTCGCATCTACACCAAAATGATATTTTCCCTTTAGGATGGAGCCAAACCTCATTAGTTGGTTTACGATATGGGTTTCAAGAAATATTGTTACATGTTGGTGAAAAATAGAGTCTTTCATTGCTAAGTTGTCCCTAATGATTTTTGGCAAAAATTACGATGTTATTTGGCTCCTACAAAGGCATCATAATGTTTAAACCGAAGTATCGTAAACGTGGCTTGCTATTGAATATTGTATCATACTACCTCAAAAATGTAAAGCATATTCATGATTGTGAACACATTTAATGTGTGATTGTTGGAAAAATGAAACCCCTATTGGTAACAAAGGTGAGAAATCTATGGAAAATAAACCCTTGATGCTATTTTCATTAATAGGAGATGAGCTCATAGTTGGTTAGTCAAGAACATGTGTTGAGTATGAGTTGTGAGCTATATTTTAGTTGACCTCTCTATTTGTTGGTGGGAATAAGGTCACAAAATATAAAGGTTGGCATTTGTGTGCACTTGGTGGAGCACCTTTTATTGGTGCTATTTAAAATTCAACATCATCTAAGTCATTAATGTTGGAAGTGAAATGGCGTATAGAAGTAGAAATTTTAATACTTTTATATGGAAGGGCATGGAGTGTTTCAAAGTTAGTATGAACATCTTTGTAGTAAGGGTCACAAGATATCTTAAATTTGAATGTAGAAAAAACATGAGATATGTTAATGAAACACTCAATATACTTTTTGTAGAACCAATTCTCCTAATAGCTAAGATGTTCAAGTCCACAACTTGGCAAGGTAGGTGTATGGCTATGAAAGAAACATCCTATGTGAAGCTTATGGTGTAGTCACTACATTTATATTAACCACCAATTGTATGCATTAACCGCAAAATTTTATTTGCTCTTGTTATGATAATTTCCTCTACCCGAGGAATTACAAATAGTACTATGGTTTGAAGCTTTGGGTCCATGTTATTCTAATTTGAGAAGAGATGACCATCGAATGCGCTTATGGTAAGCATATAAATCAATGTAAACCCTTGTTTGTATTCCAGGATATAACTCATTACATATAAAACATTTGTGTGGAGAGGAGAGGAGATTGGTTTTGTATGGAACTTTTCCCACGCGTCTTAAAGAGTAAAGTATGAAATAGGGTATGTGTTTGAGAGCGCCTTCATATTGGTTCGATGATGTGGCCTAATTTTGGAATTTGATGCTAGTTATACAATGATGACACTCATTTATTGTGTTTTTTTGTTATTGTAATGGAATTGGATACCTACATTTATGTCCGAATATGTCATGTTTGTTTTTAGCAAGGGAGTTTGATACAAAATGTAGATATATGAGAAAGAGAAAATATCTAAATGAAATACAAATGCAAGATATTTGCATAAGTTTGTGTAGTAAAACTAGGGGTACACAATGCAAGTAGCGAAATGTAGTAAATGTGTGTAACAAATATATTAAAGCAAGTAATATATGTACATAAAAATTATTAGATTGAGTGCAAAAAAATAGGTAAAATTACACAAAAGGGTATACGTGAAACATGGAAAGATTCCATAGGTTGAACTTAGTATCTAGGGATAAATACAATGTGCATATATGGAGGCATATTCTCTAAGTATATTCTAGTGATGGAAATATATGTAAATTAGAAAAATATTTGAAGTCAAATTACATATCTATGACAATGTAGTGACTACATCTAATATGGATGCATTATCAAAAGAGGTAAAATCTTTGTCATAAGTGAGAACATTCCATTATACCTATTATCTCTCATTGTATACCTTTAACATTGTGGATATTGTGAAATGGTACTTGTGGGAATGAATTGAATTAACAATGGGCCAAAGTTTTTGGGTGTTTCCTTAAGTAGATGAAATTCCTATGTTGTTACACCCATGATCAATGTTTAATGAAAAGGTTCCCAAAAGAAAATTATAATAAGCTTAAGTGGAATAAGATAGGACCATGCAAGTTCAAGAGGTACTTTGTACATAACTCATATGAGATTGAATTTATCAAGGCATTGATATTTGTAACATCGTTAATGTTTTGGATCTCTATCCATGCCAAGTAGTCTAAATTAGAAAATAGCATACTATATTGGAGGAAACACATGCCAAATAAGGAGCATGATGAAATATAAGTGATAATGGATTTCTAAACCTAGAAGACACGTAATAAGGAGTATACTAAATATTTGGTCAATTAGAAAGGAAATAAGGTTGAATAGGTGACTTGAATAAGTATTACATGTCTACCACGTAATGTGGTATACCTATTCCTCGAGAATAAGTTCAATTTGTTAAAATTACCTCGAGGTACATGACACAAGATCACTCACGCTCATATGAAATATTTTGTCAACCAAAAATAATCACACATTGGATTAAAAATTTACATTTGATAGATAACATGTTATGTTTCTTGGGATGGGTAATGAAGAAATACATTTATGAAAAGTCATGAGGCCTTGTGTTGCATTATGTGGAATGTGAAATAATTTTACACAATGTTTATAGAGTGTGAATTTCTTATGTGCAATGTCTAGTATATCGCATGATCCTCTAGTGTGTAATCATTTTTCATGCAATCGTGTTTGACCCACAAACTTGCAATAATTGATCAATCGAAGGGATAAGTTACGAGAAAGGCTAACTAGTTATGTTTGGATATATTACTTGGTTTTTTTATCCTTTCATTTGAATTCCATATAATTAGGATTTTTAGGAGGTGACATGAATGGATGTATAAGTAGATCCAATTATCTTAGTATAGTAGTTCAATTTTGGGTAAGGATCTTAAAGCTTAAGAGTAGAGTGGGATGTGATTTGAAGGCTCACTGTAAATAGAAATAATGAAGAAACTATGATAGGAGAGTGTAGTGCCCACTTCTTTCTATCCTTATTTCATTTACTAGACTATGTACATTGATTTGGCACTATTTTGATACTATGTGATCTCATTATGGATTTTTTGGTGACACGTGTTGTTTAGGGCATGTGGTGCCAAACTAGCATTATGATCATTATCTTAGTTTCTTTGTTGAGTCAGTGAAGCTTAATTACTTCATTATTAGCATGCAATTGGAATTTGCTAGAAAATACAATAATCGGCATTAGTTAAGGACTCACAAAGATCGGTCGGCGCATGCGACCGATAAAGCCGTGTATGACCAAAGATCGGCCAAGAAAGTTAGGAACCGACATCGGCCAGCGTAACCCGCCGCTTACCTGCGCAACGAATTTTAATTAACTCTCAGAATTATATCTATTTTTAGCATTAAAATAGATTTATTGATTGTAATTGCATGGCTAAGTGCCCTAAGTCTATAAACGACTATATAAGCATAAAAGCTAGGGTTTAGAAGTGTGAGAATTAAAGTGAATGGATCATAATTACAAGATAATTATGTGAGAGAGAATTCTTGGTGAAGAAGAAAAAGCTTGATGGAAAGAAATTACTGAACATCTGAGAGGTGTGGAAGATTGTAAATCTTCATTGTATATCTTGTCAAAGCTTTGGATAATAGATTGGATTGTTTCTTGGTGGACGTAACCCACACTGGGTGAACCACGTTAAATCTGGTGTTGATTTATGTCTCTTGTTTTGTATATTTCTTCTGGTAGAATATCCGCTTTTATTTGCATGTATGCTTAGATTTGATATATTGTCTGTAAAACCGTGTGCTAACCCCAACATTCTTACATTATATGGTTTTGGATACCAGCAGGATGTGATATAGTTATTTTATCTGATATATGATGGATGGATGTTAATGTTGTTATATACTTTGATATCATTGGTTTATAATGGAAAATTGGATGTTATCATGCTATAACTTAGATGGATCTTATATCTTGTTTTACTATGGATGCATGTTGTTAGAATATAGTCATCTCATTTTGATATCAATTATTGCATAGTTAGAATGAATATCCATGATTGATTTGGTTGTCGTTATATTGTTATTATTCTTTGATTTATTGTATCAAACATGTATGTTTAATGTGTGAATTGAGTGTGCAGATTACAGGTCACACAGAGAATGTGGGTTTTAGAGTTGCACCTCAAGTTACACAAGTGGATGACTGGGTCAAGTCCTTTAGCCATGCATGACCCTTGTTTGAACTTGTTTTTATGTGGCGTATTCATGTTTGGACACCATTGGTGATTCCTAATTTACCTATGTTAATTTTAATTTGTTATACCTTGTACTAAACTTGTTTATGGACCTAATGGTACCCACATGCATTAGTGATGTTATTATGTTAGTAATATTGTTATTAATGGTTTGGGACCACCTAATCATCATTTGGGTGGGCCCCACCACCTCTTCTTTTGAGCCACTTTACCCAATCTCGAATTTAGGCTAAATGTGGCATTTGTAAGGGTCTCTTTTCACATTGGGGTCTCCCTTACACTGAAATGGACCCCTTGGACCCTACCTATGGGTAAGGGGGTCTCTTTTCAAGGTAAAATGGGATTTTCCCTCCCATTTGACCCCTCTCTTGTCACCATCTTGTAAGTATGGTTGATTTTTGTGATTTCTTAAAAGTTGAAGTGTGTTGGCTTATTGGATTTTTAGGAAATTTGGGAGATTACTTCCTAAATGTGTTTTGTTTTATGTCTATTGGGATTTTGGAATATTTTGGTTGGAGAATGAGATGGGTGACACATGTCACCCTCTCATTTGTGAGGATTGGAATTTTATTCTTCTTTTTATACCTCCTCATGGAGAGGGGTATGGACTTTTGCTTCTCATTTTTATTTTTGGAGTTGGAGAGAGATTGGAGCTAGGATATTGAGCTTGGGAGATCTTGGTTTGTTCTTGAAGTTGGATAACTAATTTTGAGGTAGGTCTTCATACCTCTTGTTTTTGTTTCTATGGTATAATGTGCAAAAGAAAAATGGTTGTTTGGATTCTTGAATGCTTGCATGTTGTTGTGGGTGTCTTTGTAAATCTTGTTTATTTTCATTTTCTCCATCCATCCTATTTTGTGGTGGATTTTGGAATTTTAGGGAAGAGGGAGGAAACCCCCTCTTACACCACATGGCTTGATGGGAAAGCCATGATGGTATTTCTATTATTTTCCTCCCCTCATATGGTTTGATGTGGAAGGAGTGTTCATATGGTTTGAACCTCCTCTTCCATCCTTTTTAAGGAAACCTTTCTTGGTTTGAAAATCCTTACAAGGAGGAGGCTTGGTGTTTGGGATAGAGTGATAAGGATTTTTGGGATATGGATATGCTTTTCGTGTTCATATGGTTAGATCACAATATGGCTTATAATGGGATCTTTGCCACTCTTCCCCTTTGAGGAAAACATGGAGTTCTCCTCTTGTGATTTTTGTGTTCTTATGGTTGTTTTGTTTTATAATTATGTGTGTTTGTCACCCTTTGTCTTCCCCTTACTTGTGTAATCTTGAGGCATGCATTCTCTCTCTCTCTCTCTCATGGGATTGGAGGGAGGCTAGCATGTCCTCCATTTTTGGAGATGACATGTGATGATGTCATTTGGTTGGGAGGAAATCGGGCCTCTTTCTCTTGTGCATTGAAGACTTTCATATGGAGTGGAAGCTTAAATTTTGGTTTGGAGCAAGAAGGAGAAAAGTTCAAAATTTGGCCATGTTGTTCCCCATTTTTTGGAGGCTTGTCCTCTTGTATTTTAAGTGTTGTTTTGTTATGGTTATGGATATGTTGGCCTTTCATCTTCTCTCTTAGGAATAAGAATTGTAAGATTGTAAACTTGTCCCCACACTTTTTGGAAGGCCTATGTTCTAGTTGTTTTGTTATTTTGTATCCTCTTAGTGGAAAACTTGTCACACTTTTACATCTTGTAATAAGGTGTTGGAAATATTTTTTTAGAGGTTGAGAAAGTATCATTTATCTTTGTATAAGTAATAATGGTTTTGAGAAATGAGGATTGTGTTTTGTTGTAGTTCATATAAATGAAATGTTGTTTCCTTCTTTATAAACTTTGGAAAATAAAAGAGAAATGTATATACTCATTTTGTTACCTTTTGAGTTGAAATGCATTACATGCAAGTATATTTGTAAGGGAAAATAAATCTTGTAATTTTTGGCCTTTCTTAATAATGAAATGTGTATACCCTTTGTAGAAAATTTATGGTGGATAAGAAACGAAAATGACTTATTTGATTTGAACTAGTTGTGGTTTTCAAGTAAATGTATTAAAATACATTTGAAAAGAAGTCTTTTAAAATATGAGTTTAAAGTTAAGTTAGAAACCAAAGATTTTGGCTCTTCATCCTTAGTAGCTTGGTAAAATAAGTTAAATCATAATTACTATATGTCATTATATATATATATATATATATGTGTGTGTGTGTGTGTGTGTGTGTGTGTGTGTACATACATACATACATACATATATATACATTTTTATGTGTGAAGAGAAAATGTTTTAAAATATGGAATCTATGTAATAAAGTTTACCCCTTTTTTTTTTTAAACTTATATATGTGCATATATAGATGTGTGTGTGTAAAAATTTATATAACAATTTGATAGGGGTGTACGTATAAACTTTAATGAAATAAATATAAATCAAATAGCGATTTTTTTATTTTTCCTTTTATAATTAAAAGAAAGTTTAGAGGGGAGACAGTCACGGCTCCGCCCTCCCCCCTCCCCTTACCACTGGTGGTGCGGCCATGACCACACCACACCCCCACATTCTATACTCGCACCCCACGCCACCCCGTATTCACCGTCCACCACACCCTTCCCCTTTTTGTGACTCCTTTTCCCCGCCATGACCCCTTAACCCCTTCCGTGACCATACACAAGCTCTAGTTATATTAATCCTCCTTTGTTAAATAAAATGTTTTGATATATATATATATATATATATATATATATATATATATATATATATATATACGCAAAACTAGAAACCCCGGTTAAATGAAAACACAAAAATAACGGAGCTTAAAACCCTAGATAGGGAAAAATAAACCCAAAATAATAAGAGGGAAATTTCTTCCCTTCGATGCATCTGGAAAAATGAAATGGAAATCTTCTCCATGAACTCCCTCTTGCCTCCATCTTCTCCATGTTTCAACCTCGTGCAAATAATAAGCCAACAAAATAAAACAAAAGTATAAAGGGAATCATAAAGTAGATTTAGGGTTGCAAAGAATACCTAAGATCTAGGGTAGAAAATAAAAGAATCTTATGGTTCAGATTTAACCCTCATAACTTAATTTGTGGGAAAGATGTTGTTAATGGGTTCGGTGAAAATTAATAAGTTGGGGAAACTAATAAGTGGGAAACCTAGGTGACTTTTCAAATGACCATGGTGGGTATAATTTAAAAATGTGGCATCTAGGGAATTGGTTAAGAAAACAAGTATTTATCATAGGTCCATTTGGATTATTTAAAGGCCAAGGAGGGAATAAATTTATAAAAGGAAAACTTAAGAAGATATTTAATTAAATAAATTGGTTCGGGTTAGTATGGTTAGTTTTTAGTAACCCTTTAAAAAATAAATTAATATGGACAAAGGGGGTATCCAACCCCGCAAATAATTATGGGAAGATTACAAAGTATTAGTTAACTATCGGTAGTAGTCTTACCCTACTTAAACATTAATAAAGTAATATATTAAAAAAATCCAAGATTTTTAGGTGTTTGAGTTTAGATCGAGTTCCAAAATATAGGGCACTACAGAGAGGAGATAAAAGATACCTAAAATATGATTATAGAAATGGTGTAAAATTAAATGTTCTTAAGAGTAAAGTTCCAATCATTGGTGATTAGTATGATGTTTCTAGTTTTCTATATTTGGATATCTCAATAATTTGTTTCATTTAAATGTGTTAATTTGATCTTTCTATCAATGCATGTTTTTAGGCTAAGTATTGTTTTGTGAACATTCTAAGCTATGTGAGATTTGAGGCCATCCTTCACTACACTCCCACACACCATCTATGTCAAGTACCAATAGTATCGTTGTCGAATAAAAATGATGAATGTATAATGTGTATATATACTAGGGCAATAACATCACAATCGTGTACAAGTTTCACAAAATAATTTTTGAAGATTGATATGAAGCTCGTGGATATCCCTAGATATGCATAAGGTAATACAAATGAATGGAAGACATAATTCAAAACAAAAGGACTTTATGAATGGTTGGTTATGCCATTTGGGTTGAAAAATACACCAAATAAATGTATGAATTTGATAAATGAAGTGATAGAACCATGTCTAGGTAAATGTGTGATTATTTATTTAGATGATATTTTAATGTTTAGTAAGTCAAGATAATAATTTTTTCAAGATTTGTGTAAAGGGTTGATGAGATTGTGAGATGAAAATTAATTCATAAAATTAAATATATTTGGCTTTTATAAGTAATAATTTGTATATTTGGGGTTTTTTGATTTTGCAACATGTTCTGAAGATGGATCCTAAAAAGCTAAGTGTAGTAGGTAATTGGATGCAAATTAGGAGTACTTTTAAATTAAAAAAATATTTCATGACATAGTAAGTTTTTAAAGAAAGTTTATCAATAATTTTAGTGGAGTATGCACAACAATTAGAGATGTAATGTGTCCTGATAGGAAAGAATTTATTTGGAGAGGAAAAGTAGAAAATAGTTTATAGCAATAGAAGTGCAAAGTGATTGAGAAACTATTGTTTGATTTGATAGACTTTAAATTTTTTATTAAATATATTTAAATGCAAGTGACATAATAATAGGTGTAGTTTTGGGTCAAGAAGAAAGACTTATATTACTTGTTTAGTGAAAATCTCAATAAAGAAGTGCAAGTATTCTATGTATGATCAATAATGTTATCCAATAGCACAATAATTAAATAAATGGAGATTATTTTCTACACAAGGAGTTAGTTTTTAAATATATCATCAAACATTATATTTCATCAATAATAAGGTTAAGTTGAACCATAGGCATATGAAATAAGTGGACTCCTATAAAGGATTTTATTTTTGTTGTGGCTTAGAAGTAGAAAATCATACTAGGTCATAGACACTTTGGGAAGAAGAATTTTACTATTGAATGAGTTGAGAGTTGAGACCGTAGATATGATCTTATAAAGGAGCAATATGATGAAGATAAATAATTTAAATATGAATGGAAACTATGTGCATAACCATTGAGTAAAGATATTTTACCTTGATTATATTATTTTGATCATGATGTATAATTGTTTCATAAATTGCGCTTATGTATATCTATAAGTTTAATGCATGAAAAATTGGTTAAGAAGAAACATAGTGGTGAAAACACATGACATTTTACTATGAAAATTGTACCAACCATTAGTGGAATGGTACTTTGGGCCCTCATAAGTTTAAATGTGCCTAATTTATTTTTGGAGTGTAGAGTTTGTCAATTATATAAGTGGAAGCTATAACTTGGGGCTATATCAAGCATTTACTATTCTAGAAAAGTCATGGGAAGATATTAGTATGAATTTTGTTTTAGATTTACATAATAAACTCGGGGATAATTATTATATATTTGTAGTTATTTACATATTTTTGAAGATAACATATTTTATGGTTTGTAAGAAAATTAGTGATGGGACTAACATTGAAAACTTGTTCTTTATGGAGATTATATTTATGGTGAACATTATGGAAAATTTTGAACACAAATTTTTAGTTCACTTTTGTACATATCATTTATAAATAGATGGAAAGAAAGAGGTTATCAATAGGATGTAAGGATTTATTTTGAGATTTGGAATTGAATATAAGTTTGGAATATGGGATAATATTTTAACACAATATTACTTTTCATACAATAATATATTTTAGAGGACCACAATAAAGACATCATTCTATATTATGTATGGATGGTGTCTTGTAGAGTTGAAAAGCATGAGAAGTGAAGAAATAAAAAGTGTAGATGCAAAATATTCGTTGAACACATGAGATATGTGAATGAGAATGTTCCTAGATAAGTGGAGAAGAATATGAAAAAGTAAAATAAACACATAGATAGAATATGAAGAGGCATTGAATATCAAGTTTGAGACATGGGATCAATACTTTTTAGAAGGATATGTTTACAAAATGAACCTATTAAAAGTTTAATTTATAGAATATTAGATTGTGTAAAGTATTGAGGATGTTTCTAAATAATACATATGAGGTAAAGTCATAAAAAGGAGTTGAAACTACACCTATATTCAATGTGTAATATGTGTACCCACGTCATGGAACACAATATAAAAGAGAAGAAAATTAATATTTGTCTTACTCTATATGATCTCCACCCACCCCTTCTACCTAGTCACTCCACATGGCGTCTCTTTACCCCCATGCTCATTCATACTCTAAATTTCTCTACCAACACCTCGTCCACCGCATTGTGAAACTTGATTCCCACCACTTGGGGGACTTCCACCCACACCGAATTATCACACAATTTGTAATGATCCTATCCACCCCATGGTACCACACCACCCCTATCCACCGCATTTCAAATTTCCCACATTTGAAAAATTCAATGGCACCAAGGACCCCCAACACCACTTTCATATATTCCACTATGTATGTCACCTCATTCAACATGACGACACACTCCTCATCTACACCTTCCCACTTTCACTCATTGGCCAAGCACTTGACTTGTATTTTTGCCTCCCATAACATAGCATTTACACATCTCACAACTTGTTGACACATTCTTATTCAACTTTCTCATCCATATTGCACCCAAAGAAACACTAATTGACCTTCACATGCTTTTGAAATCCCATAACAAGTCTATTATTGACTTTGTTGCACTTTGGTGTGCACTCATTCACCACCTCTCATTTCCACTCCCACAATCTAAGCTCATTGACCTCTTTTCCAAAATTTGTGTCCCCCACATCTCACACCACTTACAAATTCATCCTCTACACACTTTTGATGATGTTGTGCACATAACATAACACCTTGAGGATATCCATCTTGGTCATCATCCTTCCTTTCCACACTTTTCATTTTCTCCCCACCTAATAAATCATCAAACTCCTATGTTTGCAATGTCATACAACTGGATCCTCCTCACCTTCTACACACATATCTTCACATTTTTCATATTCTACTAGGGCTCATCACTTCTTCTAACCCAACTTCTTCTAACCCAATTATAAATTCACTCCTTTTATTGAATCCATTTCTTCTATTCTTCGCAATTTTTTTGCACACATCTCGTCACTCTCCCTCTAGTACCAACTCCTCCATTGTAGTGTGCATCCCATGAAACATGTTCCTATCATCATACTGAAGGTCATTCCACTGACTCATGTACCCAACTCTACAACATCATTCAGATCTTCTTGACAAGGGTGACATTTCTGTTAATCCTCCATATCCCCCTACTCTACCTACTAAAATCCATCCCATCACTTCTCACACTACTACTATTCCCACTTCTTCTCCATGTGTCATGTCCCCATCATTTGACTCATCATTTCCCACTACCTCCCAATCATCATGTGTACCTATTTTATTCTCATCTAACTCAAACATTTCCCAATCCATATAATCATATATTTCCACCTTGACTCCCTACCATCATGCTTATGTAATGTCTCGTCATCTACATCACCCCCTTCTCCATCTCCACCATCATGTGCTTCTAATTTGGACGTGGTCTCATCCTCTTCCTTTCTGAAGTCCTCCACATTGTTACCACATCTATCTACATTTCCATTATCTATATCATCATGTGATTCTATTTTGACCACCATATCATCTAATTCATCACTTGATTTGATCATATATACCTCACTACGCATATAATTCATTACCACACCTATATTGTGTTCTTCATCACCTCTTAATCTACTCATCACTTTATCTATGTTAGGGCCCTCTTCTATGGACTCTTATTTCCTTCATCATCCCTCGTTTAGGCACCCTTCTTGATATCAGCACCACCATTACATCCTATACCATCTATTGTGTTCATTCACACTCCTCTTGCATATATTCCCATCATTTGTGTCCATTTGTTCCTCCATATATTCCTTGTAAGTCATCTCCACTTGCTCTGATTGCTTCACCACTTTTGGATTATTCTTCCATATGCCTCTTCTCACCTCCATCACCACTCATTCATGTTGTAGTCTTGTTGTTAAATAATTTTTAGATAGGAATGTTGGCACTCCATCTAGACAAGGTTTGAATGCTCACCCAAAGCACGCACAACCACCATGTCCCTCCTTTGTTCACTCAAAAGATGTGGTTATAGAATACATGTTCATCATATCCATTACAACACCATAGGAAAGTAGATACAACATCATAAATTGACAACACATATAATAAGGAATTTAATCAACATATATAATCATTAACAACACTCGAATTCCCAAAATACGATGCTTAGATGTAGTAACTCTTACAACCATACACAATTATCCATTACAGACTTAATTGATTACATAACAAATAAGATGATTACATCAATAATTACATTACATCCATGCACTAGACCATGCACACATAAAAATCTCACCTACAGGCTTTACCATCAACTCACATCAAAATAACTAAAATTTTACATCATAATTCCCATCAATGGCATATCAACAAAGGTCATCTAATACAAGGAGTAATACACCTATTTATACATGGAGGGGATTTTACCTTCACCGATTACATGCAATTTTCCTAATAATAAATGTGTTATTCTTAACCTGCATGTTTTTTACAACCTTTCTTAACTATAGATCGAGTTATAAATAACTCGCTTTAACATACTTTAATCCTATATTTAGATTGTCTACATGGACCATCTTTATCCTTGTCAACATGTGATTTCTTATTTATAGACCTTTCTTGTGCATCATGTCATCTGCACTTTCCTATTTTTATCCCTTTCTCGGAATTCCACTAAGTCTTGAATCTATGTATGTGCATGAACTCCTCAAGCGGGTTGAATTGTTCCTCTAGCCGCATGAACCTTTGCGCATTATTTTGTCTTTAACCAATTCTCTATGTGCCCACTCCCACGCACCCTTTTATGCGTTGTCTCCAAATTTCACGCATGGATAAAAATTAGTCATTTCCTCTGACCAACATTACCCCACACTAGGATTATTTTTGTCCTCGACAATATCAAGACCAAAGAATTCCTTCTCCAAAAATGACTAAAAGAATCAATAATTTGAAGAATAAAGAATAGGGGCCTTCACCCAACGAATCAAATAATATGAGGTTATTATCTAAGAATGCATTAAGAACTCAAGCCTTTGGTGGTGAGAAGAGCTCTAGAAACTCCCTATTGATCACAAATTCTAATCCTTCCAGCTTTTAAGCCCCTCAAGACTCTGTTTGGAGTTGCTTCCACTATATCTGTCACTTTCTATGAGGTAAGATCTTCTAAATTTTCCTTTAATTCCTTCACCACCACCTCTAATTCTGTAGTCACACCCTCTAATGCATCCATATTGCACAATACCTCTAGGTGGATCTCCTTGATTCTTTCCGTAAGAGTGTCTTTTAAGGCCTTTATCAATTCCCTCTTCATTGCAACCTCTGCCATGACCTCCTCACACTTTGCCTTGTTATTCTTCATAGTGTCCTGGATTTACTTCGCCACCTCTTCCTTACTATTATGCACGCTAATAATAGGATCAAAATCTTAGCAGTAGTTGAATGTGTGCTCTGCCTTCTTCATGACCTCCTTGACCTCCGCAATAAAAGCTCTATACTCTGCTATTATTTTTCACCTAATCTTTATTCTTTCTTTTTCTTTCTACCAACTCGTTAGCTATTATCCCTATTCCAATCTTCCTCTCTACTATTCATGTAGAGATCCTTCACATTCCATTCATTCTTCATAGACTTTTGTTTTTGAGGTCTTCTTGACTAGGTTATAATAGCTAAAATTTGCAAAAGTGGACTCTCAAGCACATATTTGTTCCATAACCACTATAATCTAATGGAACAACTTTCTCACAAGCACTTATAACTATCTAAATGATCTAAGACCTTGAAGAACTACATTTGCCTTGTTTTACCTCCATTTTCACTCTCTTACTTCTTGGTGTTTGGCTTCAAGTAGGTGGAATTGAGACCTTTGCATTCAATAACCCTTTCTTACCTCTTACCCCTACTCCACAATCTCATTCCATTCATAAATGGTCATCAAGTTAGTTAGCACATGAGAATTTTAGCAATTTCCTTTAATTTCCTTCTAAAATTGTCATTAGTGTTCTCAATGCAAGTCCTTTGATGAGTTCATAGTTCGGATGATCCCTTCCTACCCGAAGAAGGTAAAACCTTTTCAAACACCCTTTACCCCACAAATGGTTTGTCTCAAATTTGGAGACCTAATTCTTCATCCTCTTCCTTTTATCACCCTTCCCTTCTTGGTCTTCACTAGCTCAATTGTACCCCTAGTTTTAGGTATTGTCAACCATAACTTGTCTTGCAGATGGTTCTTAAACAAAACTATACATTTTCAGCACCCATTTTTTTCTTCTCTTTATACCCAAGGGTTCAAGATTCAACTCCATCTCTAAACCCCAACTTTTTTGTTATGGGGTCTTCCCAAATAGTTCTAAAACTATGTGAACTGCCCTCACCACTAGAATGTCACAAAAATCACTGATTTTAACCCTTAGTTATTTGAATTTCTTGCAAAATCCTCTACTCCAATCCATTACAGTCCTTACTACCAAATTTCAAGGAAAAAATTGAAGGAGAAAGGCTTTAACTAGAAATCCCTAGTTGTCCTACTCTAAATAACCCAAGAAGGGTAATTTCTCTACAAAATACATTTTTGGATTCTAAGGCTTAAGATTGGGTCTAGGGTTGTTTCCTTATACTCCAAATTTCTACATCAATAGTAAGATCTCCTTCCATGCAAATTAGAGTCCTCATGTGTTTTTATATATCGACTATACTAAGGCAATTCAGGGTTTGAGTAAGTATGCTCACATTATTCTACTAATGACAACATACAACTTATGAAATAACCTCTTCTCCATTTTCTCAAGTTCCTAGACACACAAAATTTCTTCCTCGAGCCTCTATAACTCCTACCTCATCCTACTCATGCATGGCTATCACAGAGGTTACCAAATCAAGATGATTAACTGAGACTTGTGTTCCATTTAACTATTAACATTCTACATGAAACTATTTATCAATAAGGGACTCCTTGCTTGCCTAAATGTCATGATCAACTCTCAAACATGTAAAGTTCTCATACACCAATATTATGTCCACAACACATAACTTTTTAAGAAAACATAGTCCATGATTAACAAAACAGAGTATACCTAATCCACTTGTATTGTACTTCTAAGTTCAAGTCATTCAACCTATACTACATAAATCTGACCAAACAAACCAAATAGATTTCACACAATTTTTTTAATCTCGATCTCACTGTGCACACACGCTTCAAACCAAGCTCACTTCATTGAAAACAAGAGCTCTATTCAACCTTGATCATTCTTCCTACAAGATCCCAATCATATTTTCTCAGTATGCAAATAAGGAAACAAATTCCTTCTATTGAGTCATAGAATCCACACAAAACAAGTTATAAAGAAAATCAAAAGCATTACACACACACACACATATATATATTGTGTTTCATTACAAAATTGTAGTTTCCTCCTCATATCCTTTTCTCTGCTCTCCTCCTTCACAAGGAATGGGATTCTAACCGACTCCTATCCACTATACATTCAAATTCTCCTATGACATGTGACTCCTCTTACAATGTAACTACCTTCTAGGATGCATGATGAATCATTATGCCCTTACTAGAAAAATTAGGTTGTTTTGCAAAATTTGTACACATGTAGGGATTCTTGTTCCTCCTACTTGACCTATGACACCACACACACACACACCCTAACCTATAAAACAACCTTACAATACCTTATCAAGTCATAATCCTTTATTTTCACCCTTAAGACATTTGAACACAAACATGGAGGGAAAGATATGAATTTGAAAATTTAAATTTTGAGACTCCCTCTCTAACCTCCTAACTCATCCCCTTGACCTCATAACAAGGAAAATTGAACTTTTGTAGTCTTTTACTGATGTCGTTGAATCAACTATCATCATGCACACTAGGTCTTCAAAATAATCTAACTCCATGGAATACACATCTTGGGATTGATCCATTAATTCATGACATGCGCTCGTGATGCTTTTTATTATATCTCTTGCTTTATCATAAACATCCATGGTCCACTTCTTCTCATATCTCAAGGCATCTATGAGATTATGTGTCTCTTTCTCTTTTTCTCCTTATCCCCCTACATCACTCTAATTATAGCTCCTTTATCTATATTTCGTGCACAACTTCGGATGTCATTTTATTAAGGGTATTGTAGGCTTTCTCATCAGATAGCTCTGTAGGATCAATGGTAGTGAGGATTGTACTTGGATCCTTTTCAGCCGCATCTTGGAGTATGATTATTTATTTACTTTGAAATTTTGCTCCTTCATATGCGCCTACATATTCCATGACAACATCTTCTTAGTTTGCAAGAGATCCCTAGCTTGATTGATCAAATCCCATCTGAAGAGGTCCTTAGTTGCACTGTTCTCTGAAATCTTTCCCTTAGCACCTTGGAGGGATCATCGATATAACTCATTTGGGGTGCTTTTAGAGGTTCCCATTTCTTTCTTCTATTGCCTCACTTTTCCTTGGGCATCTCTTATGCAATATTGAGTTGTGTGACACTTATGTCACCTCCTAAAAGGCCTAAGTTCTCCTGAGTAGGTTATTCTTCGTCACTTTTTCCTTCTCTTCATCTCCCTTGAGCTCTTCCTTATGCGTCGTGCATATCCTCATCATCCCGTATGGTCTCGTCCTCCTATGTTGGCCCTTCAATGCACATTGGTTTATATTATTGTAGTTGTTCATTCTCATGTGTAACCTCCTCCATCGTATTCTCTTCTAAGTCCTCACCATCTTATTAAATATGGATCACCCAAGGTTTCTTCCTTTTTGGGTTGGGATTTACTAAACTTGACATAATTTTATTGATCAAGGAGACTTCTTGAAACCTCTTAGGTACTCATGCTCTTGCTTTCTTCTCTACATTGCATTTGCATTTGATTCCTTCATCTTTGGTCTAAGGAAATCTCTTCTTCTTCTTATGCTTCATCTTCTTCTTCTTCTACCTCTTCTTTAGGTTTTTCTTCGTGCCTTCTCTTTGTAATTCCCATTGTATGCTTCTTCTATGGGGGTTCTAGAAGATGAAGGTCTCATGCGTTGATATACTTCCCATCATTCAGCTTGGGCCTGAGATAAAAATATACCTTAAATGCATGCTTACCCACAATGACAATTGTGAGGCTCAATTCTAAGTTTTCAAACTCTATTGTTTCTACATATGTTAACCTTCTTGGGTACAAAAAGGTATGGTGCAAGGTATGGTAGTCTAAATCAATGTTGTCTACATTTTAATTTAAGTTATGTGTGGCCATTGTCCTATCCATTGTAGCTTGAAATTATTTTTCCATGAAGGCAAATGGCAACTTACACCAAGGGCCCATCTCTCCATTGTTAAGTATGAACCGTCTAAGGCAAAAATATTGGCGCACTACAAACTCTGCCTATCCATTTAGTAGTGAAGGCATCTCTCTTGGTATGCGCCATTCATTTTCAAATGCTTCACGCATTCACCTATACCACTTCTCCATGAGTGTTTTATATGGGCACATTATTTCCCATCACAGTGAGCTCTACAAACCTTTGTGTTGGAGACCTATTTTCAATAAGATATACCCATATCATGTCCTATGGGCCATCAGGAACCCCCATATCCCAAAACATAATCAAAAGAAGAATCATTCCCAAGTTATCTTCTCTCCTTTACTCACATATACCTTCATTTCCTCGATTATCCCTTTAGCAATATAAAGCATGATATTATAGAGGGTATTATGTGCCATCTTGTGTGTGACATGCAACCACTTCTTGTTCACCTTAGTATAACATTTAGACATGCCCAATTTTTAACTCACAAGGCATGTTTCGCCTTGTTCCTGAATTGGTTATGCATGTGATTGTGAATGTGCACTTCCCTCATTGATAGTTAAGCGGTGTTTCATTGGCTTCTTACCGACACGTCATATTTCAAATCCAACCCAATCTCAACTCGGGTTGTGCAATCCATTCACCCTTCCAATTAATTGTGCAATTATGTACATCCTCCTTCCTACGAAGTAGAAGAAGTATTTGTGTACCCTTGACACTAACCATTGATATAAGCTCTCCGGCTTCCCAAAGTATGCCACTCATATAGTGCAGAACTCCTAAGCTATCTATGTCTTTCTTTACTTTGTCATCAATGACCAATTTCCCTTCCTCTGTCCTCTAAGTCGGTTATTTCATGACATATTTCCTTACTTCCCTTCATGGGCCTCTAAGCGATGATTGTAATCACTTATTTTTTATTTTGTCAAGTTTGAGACCCACGACTTTTTACTACCACTCAAATGGGTACTGCATTTCGAATACCAATCTTTAGGTGCTTCCTCCACATTCTTGTTCTTGTTCTTGGGTGACTTATTGACCATAGGATCCCTCTTTGGTGCCATTATTTAAATTCTCAAAGGCTCATCCTTTGAATTTTTAGATAATTTATGCCCTAGGTGCTAAATGAACTTACTTTCTTAATCCTTATGCCTACAAGGTCAACTTCTAATCCTCTTACTCAACCCTAACTATTATCTATTTCGGTTTCATGATCTTGTTCTAAAATTTTCATGCCCTAGCTCTGTGAATCCAAGATCAACTCTGCAAGCCCTAATTCTTTGTTCCTACTTGTGAACCCTAGCTCATTCTTACTTCCATGCCTTCTTCCCTAGTTTCCTCTTCCACTTGAGGAGATCTCAGATCCAAGGCCTTGTAAAATTTCTTGTGCAGATCTCGGTCTTCTTCAATTCTCTCGGTTTATTTTTTCACACTAGTTCTTTACACTCGATTCACAATTTCACTCTTTTAATTGCACAAGTTCATCAAAGTCAAGGTAAGAATGAATTCGATCGTGCATTATTTATTGTTTTTATAATTTTATCCACATTTATTGCTCCTCACCTACCACCACTTTTTGCTTTAAAATAAATTTTTGCTTGTTCTCATGATTATCTCTTGGTCTTGTGGCGGTCGTAACCTTTAGGCATGTTACTACTTCCTGAGGCTACATCCTCCTTACGTGTATCTCCCTGCATCACACCCAATCTTCCTCTATGCCACTTGTAAATTAGTATATCTTTTTGTTGCCTCCCTCATGTTTCACTTCATGGCTCACCATTCAAGTGGTTTCCAAACTGAGAAATTTCCATCAAGTACCAACATCCTTAAGCATCATTGCACCATATAAAACCATTCATAACACCATATTTTGTGCACCAATATATTTCTTCACTATGCATCATCATTTCACACCTTTATTAAGCACACCAAAAAAATTTATGACTCACACTTGTCCTTTTTCCCACTTTCTTGTCTCATATTATCGTGTGCTTTCCCAACATCTTCTTAAGGGGTACCAACATCACATTTTCTCTTACACGCACTTACATATGCTTCACCCTTACTAAATATACATGGTCCTCTATGCATAAATCTCCATAGAGTAATCATCTTTTGTGCACGAACACGCTTATTACAACAAAACAAAGCAAAACAAAATAGAAAGGAAAATCTAATCTAAGATGGAAATATTTCCTTAGTACAAACACAAAGGAGGATTATTTATAGTAGGGATTCATCCTACTATGATTGAAGTAATTGGGAAACATGGTTCCATCTAACACCTGCAATTGACATGCACCTGATTCCAATATCTTAATTACTACAAATGGTCCCAACCAATATACTTTTATTTTTTTAGGAAGGCACGCAAACTTAGAATCATCCGTAAGCACCATTCCTCCAACTAAAAATACTTTCTCTTAATGTGTCTATCATGCTAAGATTTCTGTCACACTTTTTTTGTCTTATGAATCCAACGTATAATGATAGCGCATCACTCGTCCAACTACATGAGTTTATCAATGTCCTCTTATATTTATTTTTCATCATCCAATCCTCTTGCATGCGCAATGTGCAAGTGAGGGTAACATAAATTCCACATGTAAAATTTCCTCTTCTCCAAACACTAGCCGAAAGGGTGTGGCCTTATTCAACCTCTTATAAGTTGTTTTATATTCCCATAACACAATTGATACCATATCATTTGAATATTTCCTTCTAACATCACATATCTTTGTCAAGCTTTGTCCAATAATCTTATTGAAGGCCTCACCAGTTCCATTGGCTCATGGGTGATAGGGTGTAGTCTTAAGGTGTGCCACCATAAACTATGCTAGTAGAATTATGATAGTCTCATTCAGAAAATTATTCCCTTTATCACTTATAAGGCTCAATGGAAATTTGTACCTTCTTATGATGTTTTCCCATAGAAATATAGTTGTTGTTTCTACATTCCAATCCTTTGTAGGCATAGCCTCACCCACCTAGTTAAGTAATTTATGCATGTGATGATATATCATGCGCATGTCATCCCCGCATATGGTGTAATGGGGCCTAAAAAGTCAATTACCCATTTCTCAAATGTCCATGTGCTTGCTTATAGGGCATAGTGGCATGTCATACATGTTCCTAGGCTTACCTATCCTTTGAAAATGGTCACAAGCCTTGAAAAATTCCTTAGTATCCTTATACAATGTTTCCCACCATAAACCATTCAATAATATCTTATGCATTGTTGCTTCTCATGCATAGTGTCCTCCATCTATTCCCTCATGTGCTTCCTCTATGATAGCTTTGCATTAATGCTCCAACACACATTTGTGCAAGACTTGATCTCTAAAATTTTTATACAAGTCTCCTCCAATGAGCCGATAGGGCGTAGTGTGAATAGCAGTTACTTCTTCTCCAAGGTCTTCATTCCTGTAGGTGCAAGTCAAGTGTGCAAGAACACTACAATATCTTCTAAATGATTTGGTGTGCGGTTCAATCTGAACAATCGGGAGATGGGCATAGTATCTTATATGCTTTGCATGTATTCACATGAGTTAGTCCTTAACAAATGATCAGGTCCCAAGTTTCTTTTACCAGGCTTCACTATAACTGAGAAGTCAAACTCTTGGAAATTCACTCCGCAAAACTAGTTTATTGACAAAGTACTTTAATTTCATATCATCTCTATATAATATAAATGGCATGGCCAACAAGTAATTCCTAAACTTATGAAGCATGTATATCATTAACAAGGCTTCACGCTCTATAGTTTTATAGTTCTTCTCGGTTGGTGTCGATTCTGCTTTCGTAAATAAGATGGGATGATCAACTTTACCTTCTCATGGTTACACCAACATTGCTCCAATGTCCTGTACTTTGTAAGTATCTACATGCACATGAGAAGGATTTTTCCAAGAAGGAAAGTGTAAGATAGGTGCGGTGGTTGGCTTCTCCTTCAGGGTCTCAAAATCTTGTTGTTGTGCTTCACTTCGATAAAACTTTCCTTTGGCTTTCAACAACTCTTCAAGGGGCACGAAAATCTTGGCATACCCTTTAATAAACTTCCTATAATAACCAAAGTGATCCCCAATAACCTCGCACACTTTTCTCTCGGTTGTAAGGTTCATCTAATCCCAAAATAACTGCAACCTTAGTTGGATCCACTAACAAACCTTCCTTACAAATGATATGTCATATGTCCAAGTAAAGTACCAAAAGGAGTTGCAAAAATGCACTTCTTGATGTTTAGAAAGATGATAAGCTATTTGCATATTTCAAACATCAATCTCAAGCAATCACAATGATCTTTCACTAGCCCATAAATATTCCAATAATCCAAGTATACCTACAAAAACTTGTGAATAAAATCTTGGAATGCTTGAACAACTATGTGTGAGAACACTACTGGCACATTCTTCAGTCCAAAGGGCATGATTGTGTAAATAAAACTTCCCCATTTAGTTGTAAAGTGGTCTTCTCCGATATTTGTGTGCAATCCTCACCGATTGTATCCTTAAAATCCATCAATAAAGGAGTAGATTTTACACCCTACTACTCCATCCAAGATTTCTTCAGAGTGAATGGCATGGGAAAAGGATCTATAACACATGATGCATTAAGAAATCACTAGTCAACAGAGATCATTATCCTTCCATCCTTCTTAATGTTGATCACCATGGGGCTTATCCAATAGGCTCAATAATTCCTGACTTAAGCATATTATCAATTTCATCTTTCACTTTGACATGCAAGTTAGGATTCATGTGATAAGGCCTCTTCCAAGCCAATCACACTCCCTCTTTAAGATTAATCTTTATTTCCCCAATGATGGATGTACGTGCTTTAATTCATGATACCCCTAAGAAAGAGGTCTTGAAAGTCATGCAGTAATTCAATTATCTTTGTAACCTCTGGTTCAGACCAGTAATCACCAATAATATCCTCTTTAGATGCATCCTCAGTCCCTAATATTCACTTTCTTAGTTTTCAAAGGCACATGGTATGCACACACCTGCTCATCTCATGCGATTCCAACACATCACACGCACCTTTGTGTACTTTATATCCAAATTTTCAACTTCCTCATCATCTATGAGGTAGACAAGCTTTCCCTTCTCTTTTTCCTTCCAAGTGTACCCCAACTGTATCTCTTTTATTTCTACTAGTTCCTCACGCACCTCAGTATCAACATCACCATATAGTAGAACCATAAGCTCCTCGATTTCATGTTATCCCCTAACGTGATGTGCCTCATAATCTACAAGGCTTCATAAACTGGTGGCTTAGTAGAAAAATAATCAAAAGTATGAACAATACCTTCAGATTAGTTTGCGCTAACTCGATGTCTCATGATACAACTTAGCATGTACATACCAAGCATGCGTGCGCAACCGCATAAAGTAGAGTAAAACTTGTGTACCTATAGAGATGGTGGAAAATCATCTTTCCTTGAATAAAATTCCTTTCACAACAAAGTGAACATGTACCAAAGGAGGGGTTTTCCCATCATAATCTTGTACTATTGAAGGAAGAGTTCTCTTTACAAACCTTGTCAAAAAGGATATTTTGATCTCGCTCCAACCCAATAAACTATCTATGTGTGTCACCTACCAACGCATTGTAGACTGCGCAATGTAAATATCATCATGTTTCTCCTATCTCCCTCATTGTGCCACTATTCTTCTATCAAGTGCAAAAATGACTCGGGCTTATCCTCTCCAAGATACTTTGGAAAGTTGGTTTTACCCAACCTCCTAATTTTGTGTGACCTTATCATCCTCGGTAACTTATCCACGTAACTCATGACCAACCATTTCGTAAGTACCATGGGCCCAATTTTCACAAGACACATCAATTATATCACCGATGGACTACATATCTTCCCAGTGAAGCATGCCCTCATTTGATTGCTCCATGCTCTTAGGGTCACACACCATATGTACATAGATTATGTTGAGATCTTCTTCATTGGTATGCCCTATATAAGGTGCAACCTTTGTATCATCCAAAGGAATCCAAAGGAATCCTTTTTCTCAAAATTAATATATCTCTTGTTAAAGAGAAAGTCTACATTATTATCATAACATGAAGGTCATCCAAGAAGTGCTGGAAAATTATCTACTTCCTCTAGCTCCAATACCTCAAAATCACCTCTCGAATTTAGCTCCTGAATAGTGATAGTGGTATCCTTCAATACCTTGTTGGGCATGAATCTTGTCTTGTTATCCATATATAGCACATTTGAAGATGGCTGCAATGGTGGCCTTCCCATTTGGTTCCAAGCATCAAGGGTGAGAACATTAACTTTTGAGCTTGTGTCAATCATAATGTTACTTACTAGCCACCCATTAATTACTACATTTAGTGTGATCTCCTTATCATACTCATGGTCTTGAGGTGGAAATTTAACATGGAGGATATAGCATTCCCTTTTCATACTTAAGTGCGGTATATTTTCTCAAAATCCTTCTCCCAACAAAGGTATAATGTTCTCATGTCTCGAGCATTCTGTACACATCTCTAGGATCATCAACATCATTTTATCATTGTTCGGTGTTCCTTACGCATTCCCTCTCATGCACTTGAGTCTCACCTTCCCCGCTCATGCATGTGTGCTACCTCCGTGCGTATAGTGATAAATAAAGGTTGAAGTTCGTGCTCAACCATATTCTTACCATATTCTTAGGTTCCCACTTCTCCTACTTAACACACTCTACTTTAATCACAAATTGTACCCTTATCCTTTTTATTGTTCTTACACCTACGGGCATACAAATTTGGATAATCCTCAACCTTATGTGTCTTTCCACGATACGTGCGTACCTAATTCTTCAAACACTTACGCTAATAATGATCAGGTGATCCACATGTATAACATGTCCATTGCACAAACCTTCCATAGACACCATGACCTCTTCTCCTAATCCACCTCTAAAACCTTCATTATCGTTGTTGCATGCTTCATTGTTCTATACCTCTTGCGCTTAAGGGTTGCTTACAGAGTGGTCTGGCACAACCCTATTTCACATGCCTCATGAATATGATCAATCAAATAGCAGTTGGTTATGTCATGGATATGTGCATCATAGATTTTACAATACATACGAGACATTTTTATGTGTTAAGTGTTGTAAAAGTGGATAATTATGGACATCATGATTCTTATGACAGATCTCATAGATGTCAACAATACACGCACGAATCCTACGTGGGAATCTATCCTTAGATTTTCCTTCCATTTCGCAATTTGTGCACCATAATTTTGTACGTGTCTCAAGTAATCTTGAATTGGAAAAAAATTCTCCAATTGAGTGGAAATTTCAGCTTCCAAGAATGGACTTTCCCAATGTCCACACTTCTAACTCGCCTTGAGACGTAGTATTTATTCTATGGCCTCACGCGGATCGGAAAGGTGTTGCGTAAAAGTGCTTTACAAAAAGGTGTTAACAAACCACTAGGCATGCTAGCTCTAGTGAATATCATATGATAGTTTAGACAACAAGGTCTTTAATCGTGCATCATATTCCCTAACACTCTCAAAAAGACCTTGTTTAATATCCTTTAGCACGTTGATACTCTATTAATCAAACTCATGTATGTGAAACTTAGCCAAGTAGGCGGTGCAAAATACATCATAATCCACCATTGTTTACCTGTGGATCATATTTTCTATACCAACTATGTGTGTACCCTTGAAGTGTGGTTGCAAATTGACTTGCCTTCGATCTGGAGCCATTATGCCCTTGGCTCTCCACAATAACTCGCCACGTGTTCATTTGCATCTTCCAAACCTATATACTTTTGTAATTGAAGAGTGATTAAGAAAATATTTAAATAAATAGATGCCTAATACTAATTATATAACATCCTTGAATATAAACAAAAAGGTACATATTTGATACATATAAATTAGCAATCTAAATTTGAAACCCTAGTTGAGAATGAAGGGGAAAAAGTACTTAGATGATTCGTAATTAATTTTGGACTCTACCAAAGTGACGAACCGATGAACAAAGAGGGGAATTTTCACACTGAAACCCAAAAAAATGTAGATTTTCAGAAATCCCATGACCATGGTACCTATGGAAGGTCGGGGGTGACTGGGGCACGAGAGACCTATTCAGGTGCCCATGACTAATGGAGCTCAAAAACTAGTTTCACAGGGTCACAAGATTTTCATGTCCTTCTCCTTTGATCACCTGTATGTCACTGCACTTCGTTGTTATTCACATGAAACCTACAATCAAAAATAAGCACTTGAAAAACCCTCAAACCACATCAAATCCTAAAAATAAAAATAATGCAAATGATGGAATTCGGTCGACTGTCTCGGCTATCAAAAAAGTGAACTTACGACCGAGCCTTGCACTACATCTCAGACCCAATATAGTTTTATGTGTGTGTGTTGAAATCATGCCCTAGGTGGCTCCTATGCACATCGAACTCGATAGCGAGCAATAGCTACATGTAAAAATTAAAATAGATGTGTACATGAAAGAATGAATTTTTCCTCCTATGAAGTGTATGCGGAAAAATGTAGTCCCTTGTCCCTTGAGTGAAGATATATGGATGTTTTGATGCTTTTAGATACTTTGTGGATTGAATCTTAGGTGGTAATAGTAGATGATTAGAACTTGGTACTTTAATTTGATCTCATAACATTGTATTTATATGATTACCTTGCTTGAATTTCCTAATTGATCACTAAAAGGCTGATCCCTGAGAGATAAGGATGCCTAAACAGCTAGAAAGGACCTTAAAAAGTGAGTAAGATACAAAGATGTCTAGGGCACCCAAAGGGGACAAGGGCATCTGGGCACTAGTGTCCAGATCGAAAAAAGATTAAGTGTCGAAGGTTAGACTAGGAAGTAGGGTGTGCTAGGCCAAGAAGGAGATCATAAAGGAACCTAAGAAGCCAAATATAATGATCAATTAGTATTTTTCTCCCTTAGGAAACATATGAATCTAATGCATGTGATTAGGACCTAGAAATGTACCCAAGTGCATGATTTAGTGTCTACAAAGATACATCTCAAAGAAGATATGAGGGCATGCTAATGTGGTTATTGGGGTTGTTGTAATGGTTGTTGTGGTCCTTGTTTTGAAGTGGGACCAAATGCTAAACTTGATCCTCCACTAGGATTTCATCCTCACAGTCACTGACTTGAACCTCCTAAGCCTCCCGCCGTGACTTGGGAACCTATTGAAGAATTATTTTGCATCACCATGGTAGTGTTAAAATACACACCAACTGTTTGTCCTGGAACTCTACCAATAGTACTACTTCAAACATTTAGCCCACCACTACTTTGTCTAGATGATGCCCTACAAAATTGGTTCCAAACAAACTTTTTTCAAACACGAGTTCCTATTGTGTTGCCATATGCACCTCCTTAATCTGTTATACCTCTTGCGTCGATACCAAACGTTGCCTACCTTTATCTCATACCTAATAATGAGACCAAAATATGTCTCATTATATCACTAAATAGCACTCTTATTCTCTCTCTTAAAATAAAGCTTTCAAGTGAATTTAGATGTAGTTCTAATAACAAATAACATATTTAAGGTAAAATATAGTATTTATCTTATCATCTCTTTAGAAATCGATTCGCATTCTAATTGTTGTTATTTCCTAATATTTCTTCTAAAGTTAGAATGCAATAGTGTGTAGAAAACAGGTCATAAGCAACTCTACTCCAATTTCATAGGTTAGAGCTACCGAAAGTATTCACGTAGCTACGAAATGCTCAGCTACTAAAAGTCTTCACGCAGCTATGGAAATTCCTAGCTACGGAAATTCTTCACGCAGCTACGGAAACACCCAACTAGTGAAAGTATTTTGGTTTGTTCCAAAATAATGTAAAGGAGCACCGAACTATTTAGCCCACTCTTTGCTTCCACATCATCAACCAAGAATATAGATCCAAACATGTGGCAATCCAAATTCATGCATGCATGTGGCATTCCAAGAAGAATTCAAAGTCATAGACTTAACACTCCTCCATTTTCTCTCCATGTTTCAAGGATGAGAAAATAGTGGAATAGTATTAGGAATGTTGAATAAGTACTCTCCCACTTTGTGTTCCTAGATTAAAGGGATGAGTTGTAGAAATATTCTCCACGATAAGTGGGTTGTTGTAGTCAAGTTTGTTTAGGATTTATTTCTTTAAATAAATCCACCTAAAAATAGGTAGCTAGTTCTTGGAGTGTGGACCGGGTAAACTAGGAGTAATGGCTATAAAACCTCTTCCATATATTTGGAAAGGGGGTATATTTTGTAAATCAGTTTTGAATTAATACAAGTGCAGTTTTAAAAGTTAATTGTAGTTGCTCCAAATCTAAAGGGAAGAGAATGGCCAAAATCTGCTCTTCCCCAAGGAGGAGGATTTTTTTGTTATTTATTAGCATAGTTTATTTCTTCATTAATTTATTTCAAGAATTTAGTTGTGCGTTTATTTTTCATGCATGTTTAATTTCTGTATGTTTTCTTAGGAAGAAGTATTGTTGAATAAGATTTTTCTTTCTCCTTTTGCATACAACTTTAGACACCACCTTGGTTATAATGACACCAACTTGTCTATGAGTTGGTTAAATGACTGTAATATAACTCGTCATTTTTAGTGTCGTTGCTTTGGGGATTATGGTGTTATTAGGAGACTTATATTTTTCTAAAAGAGTATTCTAGTGACAGTAGAATACCTCTTAGAAAGATTTGTGACAGGAGATTCTTATTCAATAGCTTCTTTAGAATTTCTTTTCCTACAATTTATTTTCTAGCAATTTCTTTTTCTGTAATTTATTTTCCTGCAATTTTATTTCTGCAAATAGATTAAATTTTATTTCTGCAATTAGATTTAGAAACTTGATGGAGATTGCCAAAAGAAACCCCCTCAATAAAATGGAAACATCATTTCATATTAGTCCATCAAACATGTGTTTATGCAATTATTTATTCTGTTAAGAAATATTTCTATTATATTCATATTGATCATTTCAATATGATATTGTAGATTGTTGATAAGATTGACTACCTTAATCAACATATGGATGAAAATTCATAATAGAAATATGTATTGTCATCAAATAAAACCCATATCTAGTTCCATTTCCTATATACACAACAATTACAGTGGCTAGTTACCCATGTATTTTGGTGTGATGGAATGGATACAATAGGAATCTGATGATAAGTTTTCTTAATCTTTATAAAAATTGTAAAATAATATGTTTATATAGGGTTTAAATTGATTTGTGTTTCCTATTCTAAAATATTTCTTGTTTGCATGTATTAGATTAAAAACCAGTTCATGCATGCAAGAAATGTAAAAAAACTAACTTTGTGCAGGTTAACAAAGAAAAATTTTGTGGATTATTTATGTAAGCATATTGGGAGGAAAAATGCAAAAAGAAACGGGGCATTGTAGAGGAGGTCAAAGAAAAGATTCAACTGATTTAAGGAGTTTTATGTGAAAATAGTAGCATTTTCTAGATGAAAACTGATCACACTCATGAATAAGTAGCTCAAATGATTTCTGGTTCTTATTCTACACGATCTGATATTTCTAGATCATTTTGAATTACTCATTTTCATTGAGAAACGACAAAGATATCACAGTTTTACTGCACTGCTAAAAAAATGTTGAAGACTGTTTTGATAGCAATGTTTTCTAATGCAAACCGCTCGCAACTCATTTAGAAATAGCTCAAAAAATTCTAGGTTTTGTTCTACATGATATGAGCTTTCCATATCATTTTGAATCACTCATTTTTATTAAGAAATGACCAAGATATCGCATTTTGAGTGCACGTTGCTAAAAAATAACATGCTGAAGACTTTTTATTTGTATTTATTTTAAAAAAATCTTATGATGCATGCATATATTCTTCTCATACTCCTCATTTTCAGTACCTGATTCATTCCATGTTACCCTCTGTCTCAGTTTTTGTTGAGTTTTTCTAAAACTCATTTTCCCAACTTCTGGAACCACCAAAAATTCCTCCAATATGCAATAGTCAATGTTAATCCTTCTCATGAGAGAAAAATATTGCTCAACCAAGATATATAGCAATTGAAATTCCAACATACCATTTGTCTTCAAGAATCATACCCACAACCTCTCATAATAAACCATCCATTCCCAATAAATGAAGAAGTCCTTGAACCATCTCATTTCCCAGAATAGTTTACCATTGTTTCTCAACTTCTTTGTCATGTACACCTGACTCTTCAAAGAAACAATTATAGCGAAATTTTTCTCCTATGCCAAACCATACCTCAGAAAAATGAAGTTTTTGATATTTTTGTTATCTAATACATTAATATTTGTATTTCATTTGCTCACAATTTGGTGACATAACATAAGCTTCTAAGCAGTTTCTTTGTTCAAAGCAAGTTCATCACTTCATGGAGCACTCATCATATGAGGATTCCAAGGGTTGATTGATTCTCTACAAAAGAAGACATTTGTTTCAATGGTTGTATATTGTTCTCAGATCACAAAGGTTACATTTTGAAGGAGAAGTTGAAGACTGTAATCAGCTTTCTAAGTTGGTTGGATGCTATAGAAACTCTGGAAGATTGCTTCCTGATTTTCCATCATGTTGACATTTCTCAAAAGGATAGTGATTGGTTAGAAAACTAGTTTACTGGCTAGCCAATTACTAAAAAAGAAAGAAAAAATTTTAAAAAAATTACACTTCAAAGTCTTTCTTGGAATCATATGATTGATTTTCTTATGCCGATTTGGTTGATGAAATCATTTTCTATTGCAGAGGCCTTGAATTCATATCTATTTTTTTCAGCTACGAGATGGAATTCACGGTTATATAACATGATGAAAGTAAGGATAACTACTGAGTATGGTATGGTGACTTCTATTTTTCTATTCTTAAATATTGTTATTTGTTGTTTTAATTACAAATAGATTCACTTCTTGAAAGCTTAAAAATAAATAAATAAATAAAAAGAGAGAAATTTGTCAAGATCTACAAGTGATGATCAAGTCAAGTAACACAGAAAATGATGCAAATGGCATCTTTCTAGTTTACAACAATTGTGATCTATCAACTGCTGATTAAAAAAAAAATTGCATGAGGTCATGCACAAAGCTAAGTGTGGGGGAGACTCACTCTCTTCCAAATCTTTTGAAGAATGCATGAAAAAAGAGAGCTAAGTGTGGGGAAAAATATCTCTACATTATCTACGAAAAACCTCATGAGAGCACAAATAAGAAATAAGTAAAAATTTTACTTCTAGAATCTCAATTTTCTACTATCATGAAAAGGGAAAAGACAATTTGAAAGATGCGGAAGTATTGAAAAAAACAGTTCTACTGAAAGATCGGTAGTTTCATGAGGGCATGCAAGAAGTTAAGTGTGGGGGAAATGATGAGACCAAAATATGTCTCATTATATCACCAAATAGCACTCTTATTCTCTCTCTTAAAATAAAGCTTTCAAGTGAATTTAGATGTAGTTTTAATAACATATAGCATATTTAAGGTAGAATATAGGATTTATCTTATCATCTCTTTAGAAATCTATTTATAATCTAATTGTTGTTATTTCCTAATATTTCTTCTAAAGTTGGAATGTAATAGTGTGTAGAAAACAGGTCATAAGCAACTCTACTCCAAGTTCATAGATTATAGCTACCAAAAGTCTTCACGCAGATACAAAAATACCCAAATTTCACAAAAATTCTTCACACAGCTACGGAAATGCCTAGCTAGTGAAAGTATTTTGGTTTGTTCCAAAATAATGTAAAGGAACACCGAACTATTTAGCCCACTCTTTACTTCCACATCATCAACCAAGAATATAGATACAAACATGTGGCAATCTAAATTCATGCATGCATGTGGCGTTCCAAGAAGAATTCAAAGTCATAGACTTAACACTCCTCTATTTTATCTCCATGTTTCAAGGATGAGAAAATAGTGGAATAGTATTAGGAATGTTGAATAAGTACTCTCCCACTTTGTGTTCCTAGATTAAAGGGATGAGTTGTAGAAATATTCTCCACGATAAGTGGGTTGTTATAGTCAAGTTTTTTTAGTATTTATTGCTTTGAATAAATCCATCTAAGAATATGTAGTTAGTTCTTAGAGTGTGGACCAAGTAAACTAGGAGTAATGTCTATAAATACGTCTTCCATATATTTGGAAAGGGGCATATTTTGTAAATCAATACAAGTGTAGTTTTAAAATTTAATTGTAGTTGCTCCAAATCCAAAGGGTAGAGAATGGCCAAAATTTACTCTTCCCCAAGGAGGAGTATTTTTTTATTATTTATTAGCATAGTTTATTTACTGTATATTTATTTTAGTAGTTTAGTTTTTGTGTGTTTCTTTTTCATGCATGTTTAATTTTTGTATGTTTTCTTAGGAAGAAGTATTGTTGAATAATATTTTTCTTTCTCCTTTTACATACATCTTTAGACACTTCCTTGGTTATAATGACACCAACTTGTCTATGAGTTGGTTAAATGACTAATAATACAACAACCTGTCACCCAATGTGGTGATGTTTTATTTCCTTCATGCTCACTCGCACTATGATGGTATTCTAGAACAACTTCCGATTCAAAGTACCTTACACAAGGGCTAGTGACCAGGTTGGGTCAGATGCACACCTGTGGTTCTCATTTTTACCTCAAACTTGCTCTCATCTAATGCTAAAGGGATCCTTCTACTGCGCTTTCCCAATACCGATAAGACATGATCATGCAGTCCCTCACCTTCTACAGGGTTCTCATCACTTTTGTCAGTCATCATTCCCCTTAGTCTCAACGCATTTTTTAACTACCATCTCTCATGCATAATTATACTTAAGTTGTCTCTCTTCACTCTCTATATTTCTCTTGGACCGAAGCCATCCTTCCCGATCCTATCTCCCGTCCCTACACGTGGTGGGGTTTTAGCTTTGTCATTGGTAAGTTCTCCATTCCCATTTCAATCATCAAGATCTTGATAGTTAAAGGTGTCGCACATAAATATGATCCCCTTGGCTCACGTAAAAACCAAAACTCTACTTCCTCAATGCACGAGTATGTAAAAATTACGTACTCCAAGGTATAACAACACAACACACATTCCCACCAACAATCTACATCTCTATTCCACAAAGTGCATCCAAATAAGAAATTACTTGATAGTCATCATGGCTCCACACTTGATTTCTTCCAATTTTGCTACCCTACATTACGCATGTAAACCGCTAGACACTAGTATAATTCTATTGGAAAGAAGCTGAAGAATGCCTCATACAAGCAATCAAAAAGGCTATCTTCTACCCACTTACATGCATTAAAGTCGGTTCCAATGTTGTATCTTTGAGAAAACACATCCTAGTCATCATGCACCTAAAGCTCAATATTCTCTAAAGATAAATTAAACGTACGTACTCCACATCCTGCTAAGCGAGAATGAAAAGAGGTCTCGAAATAGAACCAAAATGTAGTCGTGTTAACCAATTATTAGCTAGGTGTGTTAGCACTTCATTTAAACAAGGTATGAATGTTCACCCAAAGCCTACGCAGCCACTAGTTCCCTCCTTTGTTCACTCACAATATGTGGTTAGAGCATACATGTTCATCATATCCATTACAACAACATAGGAAAGCAGATACAACATCATAAATTGACAACACATATAATAAGGAAGTTAATCAACATATATAATCATTAACAACACTTGAATTCCCAAAATACCATACTCAAATGTAGTAACTCTTGCAACCCATACACAATTATCCATTGCAAACACAATTGATTACATATAAAAATTTGATTCCATTCATGTGTTGGAGCATGCACACATATAAAACTCACCTACGGGATTCAACATCAACACACATCAAAATAACTAAAAGCTTAGATCATAACTCCCATCAATGGAGTATCAACAAAGGTTATATAATATAAGGAGTAATACGCCTATTTATAAATGGAGGGGACTTTCCCATCACCACTTACATTCACTTTTCCTAATAATAGATGTGTTATTCTTAACCTACATGCTTTTTACAACTTTCCTTAACTATAGATAGAGCTATAAATAACTCTTCTTTAACATGCTTTAATCATATAATTAAGGTTATCTCCATGCACCATATTTATCCTTATATGCATGTGTTTTGTTATTTATAGTCCTTGATTGTGCATCACTTCATCTACACTTTCCTATTTTTATCCCTTTCTCCTAAATCGGCTAAGTTCGAATCAATGTATTCAGTGTGTGAACCCCCTTACACATTGAACTATTCCTCTAGGCTTGCATACCTGTGTGCACTATTTTTTTTCTTTAACCAATTCTCTATACATGCACTCCCACACACCCTTCATGTGTGGTCTCTAACTTCCATGCATGGCTAACACTTAGTCATTTCCTCTAACCAACATAGGCAACCTCCTTCATTTGCATCATCTATCATGACCACACAACAATTTGTTCTTACACATTTACCTCAAAATCCTCCACCTTCAATTACCGTTTCATATCATTTCAATTTTCTCCCACATTCTCATTTGTATTACATCCACTCTTAAATACCCCTTCCCATTCCATATAATCTTTCTCTTATCACACACATTCATCACAAGACCACACCCTTAGCTCTCATATTTCCTTCAAACATCAATATGTTATCCACTCCTCGTCCACCTGACATCATCACTAGCACCATGCTTCATATCACTTTATCTTCTACCATTGATCCATTTTCATGTCCTCGTCTACCCAAATTTATCACACATTCACCACATGTGACATATTCCTTATTTGATTCATCCCGCACTCACATCATCCACTCACCACCATCTTATGGTTTTTATTTTTCATAATTGTTTCACTCATCATCCACATCCTCCAATCCAATCCCCTTATCTACCTCACCTATCACTTACTCCTCTACATCATGTCTCTTATTCATCTAGTCCCTACACAGACTAAGGGGACTCTAATTTATCTTCACTACCACATTCTACATGCTCCATACATTATGCATCTTTTCATCCGCCTAGATTCGAAACACGTCATGATTCTCCACACATTTTGTTCTATCACCATTGACACAAACACAAATACACACAAAATCCAAAAAAACTAAACATATTTCAAAATAAATAAATAAATCTATATATCCTAAAAAATTGTAATAAATAGTGTTTGCTTGTGGATGTTCTTCCATATTTTCTCCATTCATTCATATGTCATTCCAATTCTTGGTTCACTAATACATACTTCATTTATAGTTCATTCACATTCCACATCTTGGTTTGCTTCACATATTTTGGTGAACTCTTGATTATCTTGTTGTCATGTTTTGTGAGCTAATAGTCTCTACTATAGTTGTTTGAACTTGGTCTCTCCTTACTTAGTGAATTAAGAACGATTGTCCTCTTAGAGATCCACACACTCTTACAAACTTAATAACTTGTCTTGAAGGCCCTATGGAATTATTTGTTGATACTTTCCAATGTCATATCCATAATCACTTCCACTCCCTCCAACTTTGTTGGAACATAATGATTAAGTGGTCCGCCAACCCTTAATGTATATGGGTTCATCACTAATATATAGGTTAATATTTAATAATATGAAATATTTCTATTTCTATTATTAAATATGTTAATCTAGGTATATATTTTATGTTAAATATTTAATATCATGAAATGATTATATTTCTAATATTAAATATTATAAACCTAGATGTATGTGTCAACCATTTTAGGTTTAAAAGGTGGGTCGGAGACATACCGACCACTTTATATGAAAAGGACTTGATGTCCTCATTTGATATTTTGGGAAATATATCAAAGGTGTGCAAATCAAATGATTTGGTTTTACCCTTAGTAAATAGGGTTTCAAAGGAGGAAGTGATCTTCTTGGATGTAAAATAAGTTCTCTAAAGTAAAAGGTTATTTTTAAAGTGGTTTTTACTCTATAGGGGTTTTTCACTATAAATATTGTGTTGCTGTGTTATTTATTTATCAGTAAGTATTTATTTATTTATTGTAAGTATTTATTTATTTATGTATGCTATGATGTAATCTTTATTTAAATATTTATTATAACATTATGTAATATGTAAGTTGATTAAATTTGTATTTATTAGAATCCTCAAATTCTAACATGGTATCAGAGTAAGATAAATTAAATAAATTAAGATCAAATGTTGTGTATTTTATTTATTTAATTTGTACGGATTTTTTCAACCAACTCGAAAGGGTATTTAAAAGTATCTGGTCCCCTTCTTTTTCCCCAATTTATTTTGGCACTACATTTTTGCAATTAAACTCTCGGTAAAAATTTTAGGGTTTTTCAATTTTAAATCCCTAATTTTTTTATAGGAGATTTAATATGATATGATTCTTACTTTCATTTACATTTTGTAAATTATATGGAATTAATATTTTTTTTAGATTATGTGTGCACGGATGAAAGGGGCTTCAAATATTTACATGCATGAAAATCACATACAAAAAGAAATGATTTATTACTATATGAAATAATTTTCAAGTTTTCTTCAGTAATTTCAAATATTTGTATTAAATAATTCGAGAAAGTAAATAAATTCATAACCATGTTCTTCGGACCCCTCTAAAAGATTTTTATTTGAAAAACTATAGTTTATAGTTAATCTATAACTATATTTTTAAAATTAAAAAAATATATAGAATAAAGTTTATATAATAACTTATATAAACATCATATTAAAATTGATATAGTTTTGAAAAAAAAACTATATATTAAAAGCCTTAAACCATATTAAAATTACATGGGATTGAGGGAAGAGTCAACAGACCATATTCTAAGCCTAAGTTTAAATCATATTTAAACTTAACTTATAAATCTAGGCATATATAGTTTAAAAAAGAAGAAACAAACCTAAGTTTGAATCATATTTTATATATATGGTTAGTCTAAACCGCTTAAAATATAAATTTTATTAGATTTGGTCTATATATGTTTTAAAAAAACCTAAGTGCTTATTTTTTTGGGGAAGGGAGTCTCGTGTTTATTGTTTGGCCATGAAAGGATTACTTCTTAAATCTTAATACTTATTAAATAAAACCTAACATGTGTCCCTAACCATTTATATTATCCATGTAAGGGGATGGCCCCATTCATTTATATCTTATAGTTTATAAAAACTATATAAATAAACTTATTTAAAGGTTTTCTTTTATATAAGAGTGGGAGTGGAGAATAAAATGAGATAATATCTCAGGTATAAATGGAGATTTTAAAAAAATTAGTTTATTGGTGGCCCACGTGAAGTGTGGTAAATATTTATTAAAATATTGGTAGTTATAGCCACATAAAAGTTTTAAAGTTTTTAGCTTACAAGAATTATATAAAATATTTTACAATCTTTCCATAGTTTTAAATGTGTGCGGGGTAAAATTAAGAGTAAATGAAGGGAGGAGACAAGGTTCATGAAAATAGGAATTTCAATTTATTTCATTGGTTGGGTGAAATTACTTGTCCCCTCTGTAAAATATGTAGGTTAATCTATACTCTTATAAATCTACTTGCACTTGGTAAAATTCTTTTAACTTGGTCTATGTCCTTTAAACCCCTTTAATAAGGGTTATGTGTTTTTTATAAAAAAATATACTATAGTTTATAATTTTTATGAACTATATGTTGTTTTTTTCATTCTATAAACTATATGCATTTTTTTAATAAAAAAATGTATATGTTTTTACATTATAAATTATAATAGGTTATTATAATGTGTTAAAATATAACCTCCCTAATATTATACAGAAGAAGAAATTCTGGAATTTCACATTCTAGAAATACACAACAAGTTTTGGCTTCATTAAATTTGACGATCAAATGGTTGTCACTTTAAACCAAACATAAGACAAAATAAAGGTCATTTAGATGTCAAATTTAAGCTCGTAGGTAATCCAGAAATTTTCACTATCTTAAAATTGACGGTCAAATGACCGTCATGACAGACCAAAACAAAAAGTCATTATGACGGTCATTTAGACGTCAAATTTAGGCTGGACCGTATTTTTGTCTACATTAATTTTTTTCAAAATTTGAAGTTGTTATGCATTCTTAGGGGGCATGTTATTCACTTCTATATGGTCGAAATATTTTTTATATACATTTGGGGTATAATGCATAGCCCTTTATATTGCGGGTTATTATTTTGATCATGGGAGGTTAATTAGTATGCATTGTAATGACAGAATTAGTTATGATCAAATAGTTTCTTTAGATTTATAAAATTTAGATTTGATTCTATTAAAAGTATTGTTTTTATTATCGATAAATATGTATCTAACTATGTGGTACATTGTATATTATAATGGGGTGTGTTTTACAAGTTTAGGAAAATAATGGCGTCCAACTATTTCTGTCTTAACAAAACTCGGATCCTGAATGAAACCAACTACAACATTTGGGTCAAAACATAATTTATGGCGAGGAAAATATGGACGATTGTTTCTTGATCCGAGGTTGTCTTCTTCTCTTGAAGTTACTTCATTAAATATTTTTAAATGATGGTTTTAATTCGATTTAGTAAATGGTCATGATGATGTTTTAATGTTATAGATGTTTATGAAACTCTTATCTTCCTAGATAAGAAATTAAATTGGGCTCAATATATGTTAGAAAGTTCAAATCCTATTAACCTTAGGAAAATGACCGAAGCCATCATATATAACATGCATTAATTACCTTGTATGAACTTTGAGTCGTGAATTATTATAGGGTCTAGGTGGATATACAAAGTAAAATATAATGTTGATGGTAGTATTAATAAATATAAAGCTAGACTTGTTACTAGAGGTTTCACTCAAAAACATGGTATTGATTATGTTGAGACATTTTCTTTTGTAGCTAAAATGAGTACTATTAGAACCTTATTTGCAATTTCTACTCAATTTGTGTGAAAAATTCACCAAATGGATAAAAATATTTTTTGAATTATGATTTAAAAGAAGAACTTTACATGTTTTAACCTAAAGGATTTGAAGAAAATGGTAAAGAAAACTATGTTTGTAAATTGAGAAATCCTTGTATGGTTTAAAACAAGCTCTTGGAGAGCTTGGTATACGAAAATTGTTTCCTTCTTTAAACTCTGTTAGGTTTTGTTAATTGTTCTTATAACAATGATATATTCATTAAGTAATAAGGCTTGCATATTATCATTATATGTATATATGTTTATGATTTTCTTATGTCAGTAACAATTCTGATTTAATTCACAAGATTAAAAAGAAATAGAAGCGATGACTTTGAAATGAATGAGTTAGGCCTCTCACGTCATGTTATTTTTATGATCAGTATTGCATTCTATTGTTATTTTTCAAAACACAATATGCAACCATTGTATTAAAAAAATTTCTTATGATTGATTGTAAACCATTTTCTACTTGAATGGAAGTTGGAATAAATATTGATCCTAAATCTACATATGAAAAAGGTTGATCATATTTCATATATGTTGTTAGTTGATAGTTTGATTCATCTAACTATAACTAGATCAAATATTTCCTATATAGTAGGAATTACTTCAAGGTTTATGCAAGAAATTTTTTTAGAGATCATTAGAATCTTGCAAAAATAATTTTTAGATATTTGAAAGGAACAATCAATTATGGGTTGCATTATAATAAGAATGAAAATGGTATCTTATATGGATTTTATGATTCTAAACATACCGATGTTGTGTTATAAAATATACCGTATATGTGTTCACATTTTTGGTGTAGGAACCATTACTTAGAACAACAAACACAATTAACAATCTTCATTTATTCTACTTTGAGGAAAAGAAGTACAATGGAAGAAGTAAAGAAGTCATGTGACTCGCAATGGTGTTTGGTAGAGATAGACATGGAAGCTAAGGAATTATTTATCTTCTATGTGGTGGTCGAGTTGTATTACTCTTGATTAAGAATCTAGTTCAACATCAGAGGATGAAAAATATTGAGATACATATATGTTTCACCCGTGAGAAGGTGCAAAGTGATGAGATAAATCTCAAGTTCATGTTGATGAAGAGAAGATTACTAACATCTTCACAAAGTCCTTGAGTGTTGCAAAGTTTTGTCACTTTCGTGAAAATCTTGGATTTTCAGATTTGCCATTGAGGGGAGTGTGCATCATGATGTCACCACCTAATAGAACTTAGTTTTTGTAAAAAGACTGCGGGCATTTGTAAAAACCTTCGGCAAGGGTAAAAAAAGACCTTCGAGAAAGTGTAAAAAGACCTTCGGGCATGTATACCTCCTTGGATTCTTTTTTAAAAAGAAATGTAGAAAGATCTTAAAGGTATTCTTCAGTAAAATCTTTAGTGCTACATCGAGTTTATTGGTAAACATCTAGTACAAGCATATATTGTTAAGGAGGTCCTTGGTTGTAAAAAAGGCTCCTATATGCTTGGGTTCAATAACCTTTTATGAGAACATGTAAAACTCACAAATCATACTTAGCCACTAATCATGGGATGATCTTTGGGATTCTAAATCCTTTTGTACCAAAAGGTAAATTGAGTATGATGAAGGTGTTATAATTTTTCAACCGATATGCTAGCCTAAAACTTTTATGGTTTAAGGATTGTAAATCCTGTAGTGTACCACGGGCATGTAATCTTTTGGTGTATGTTATGTTATCCCACTTAACATTAAGGAGGAGTGTTGGAACATAATGATTAAGTGGTCTGGCCAACCCTTAATGTATATGGATCTATCACTAATATATAGGTTAATATTTAATAATATGAAATATTTCTATTTCTATTATTAAATATGCTAACCTAGGTATATACTTTAGGTTAAATATTTAATATCATGAAATGATTATATTTCTAATATTAAATATTATAAACCTAGGTGTATGTGTCAACCATTTTAGGTTGAAAAGGTAGGTCGGGAGACATACCCGATCACCTTATATAAACGGGACTTGATGTCCTCATTTGATATTTTCAGGAAATATATCAAAGGTGTGCAAATCAAGTGATTTGGTTTTACCCTTGGTAAATAGGGTTTCAAAGGAGGACGTGATCTTACTAGATGTAAAATAAGTTCTCTAAAGTAAAAGGTTATTTTTAAAGTGGTTTTTACCCTATTGGAGTTTTCCACTATAAATATTGTGTCACTTGTTTTATTTATTTATGTTATGATGTAATCTTTATTTAAATATTTATTGTAACATTATGTAATATGTAAGTTGATTAAATCTGTATTTGTTAGAATCCTCAAATTCTAACACTAACAAGCCACTAGTGGTTTTAAACCCCTTGGAAAAATGAGAGAGTTGAATATCGTGTCAAAAAAATCAAACAAATCAAAAGTAAAAGTCACAATTCAAAAATGAAAAATAAAAAAGAGAAATATTAAACACTCTCTCTTGGGGTTTTTCCAAAGATTCTGTCTGGGATTATGGACACCAAGTTTACAGTAGATAAATTTTGTGACTAGAATCAAATGTATCTTCGTTGTGGATATAGATGTCCTGGATGGAAGTATATAAATACCACGACTTACAATTTCCTTCCATTCCATTTATCGCCAATAACATGTTTCAATCACACCTACACATTGGCTTGTTTTTTCACTCATTGTATTATAGGTCTTCACTTTGAGTAACAATTAACCTTCACATGCACACATCGATCTCAACAAAACACGGGGATAATACGTCTCCTTGTGATGTTTAGACATTTTCAAGCCCTCTTTTGATCGCATGCCTTCCAGATCATCATGCATTCACCAACGCTTTTGTTAGAAACCATGTTCATACACTTACACACCTCTTACACTCCATTATTACAACCATGTCACTTTCATACTTACATTCCACCTCATTTGGAATGAACATTCATGGGCATTCATTGCCTTCTACACACTTTTGCATAACCACCACTTTTCATGTCATTTACCTTGCAATCATTTCTCATCACTTTAGGATGGGGCAATATTGCTCTCATGCTCTCTAACTTACATCCATTCTTGTACAAATATATCATCACATTTTCACCTCCACATAGCTTGGGAAATATTGTCCTCTCATTAACTCATCATGCCTTTGTCTAGGTTCATTTTCTATCATTATCAATTGTCACTTTTAGTCCTGCATTATGTTAGGGAAACCTACGGCTCCAAAAATTATCACTTGAGGGGGTATCATATAAAACCTTTCTTGTAAATATTATGAAACCCAATCATCAAAACACCTTAGTCAATTGAATCAATAGTATTTTCCTTGTGAAATCAACATATCGATCCCTTCATAAACTTTAGCTAAAATGACCCATCGATCACACTTCCGATTCCTATCTATCTAGTCAACCATCTAAGCTGCAACTATAGAAACCATTATCATAGGGTTAGATGACCCCATCTCATCTTCATTTTTTACGTTGCATCCTACCTACTGCAACACACAGCCCAAAAGGGGGAAAATGTAGACACTAAAAAACACACCTTGCACATAAGATCTTCTATTCAAAAATACCAAAAACATCATAAAACACAATAATCCCCAAAAAATAAAATAATCCCACAAAAATAACTAAAAATATTAAATCCCACAAAATGGTGATAAAAGACACCTCATCACTCATTTACTAACCCTCACCCACTCACATTTAATTATGTCCATCCCACCTACCCATTTACATGCCCAATGCACTATGGACCCTTATCATCTCACCCATATATGCACATTGCACCCATATCTATCACAATATTCTATGCACTCAAAAACTATAAAACACCACTCACCCCATCATTTCACTCTCTTAGTCCCCCTTAAATCTTTATGCACTTGAGCCCATACTTGAGTTTTTACTTCTTTTCTCGCATATTTTGGTATTACAGGTTTTGGAGAGGTGAAATTAGACCACAAAAGACTAGTAAAACTCATAAGACCGTTGTTTTGGTCAAATTTCAACACAAGTACCAATCGCGTCTACCTACAATCTCCATGTTATTTGCAATGAATCATACCCGCAACTTGCTTGTGATCAAGTTAGGTATACCATTCATTTTCATGCTTTGTTTTGTCATTTTTATTAAATAAAAAGACTTTAATCTCCTTAAATGGTTATGGATCTGATCAAGGCAGGTCCCTAATCACCAAAAATAACTAACATTTTTCTAAGTGATTTTGTGTATGCAGTTATAGATTCGGATCTGAAATTTTACCAACTTTATTCATTGAAAGAACCCATGATTCTCCTTCTCTTTTCAATGGAAATGTAATCCCATTTATTTATTAGCATTGATTTGGATTATATGTGATCCAAATCTAGGCATATAATTACCTATAATAAAGTAGAGTATAGCTAAGTTTGTGCACCTTCTTGAGGAACCACTTTTTTGACCTTTGAAGAACTGCGCACGATACGAGTCTAAATGTTAACAGACTCCACCACTAACCAATCTACAGGAGAGATGGGTGTGAAGTGACTGGTCTCCAGGTATCCTAGTTCGAACAACTAACCACCATCATCTTCAATGTCCTTCATGGCCTATTTAAGATGGAAGTATTTCATTTGTTATATTGTCATTACGGAGAAGTCTCTTTGGCGTACTTCAATCTCGTCGACACAATTTTCCCAATAGTCCTCCATTTTGATTTGATGGGAAATGTCGAGATACTTTTTTTTCAATTTCCATATACTATTTACTATCATATGACCTCTTGGCATAGTAGGTATACAGTTGAATGACCCAAGAGAAGCTTCTATGTTACTTGCATCTCCCGAATTCCTACAAGAGTATATACCCAGTTGAATCGGGAAAGTCACCCCTTTCTTATTTCTCTCATGGCACTAAGATTAATAAAAACCAAACAGCTTACTTGAGTACTTTGCATAAGATTCATTGGATCATTATCAAATCCTTTAATATGGATGTAGGAGAATGTTTTAATCTGCATGAAGTAGCATTTGTACTTCTTGATCATTGTGCAAGCTTCTACTGATAACTTGCGATTGATATCTCCTTTGACTTTCCTAATCAAAGGATTTATAAAAACATCATTAACTCTAGAGAAATTCCTCTTATATTCCTTCAAGGTGATTTATGGGTAGACTTCATATACGGTGTACCCTTGGGAGATTTCTTTACGGACATATCCCGTGCCACTTCTACAAAGTTACGATGGAATATATCAAATAATAATTCATGGAAAACTTCTTTGTCTTCTCAAGGTTGACCTACTACAAATGTAGGTTATCACGATGATTTGCATTCAATCAATCCTTTGAGTCCACTCTGTGGTGATCAAAGTTCCATGAGTGAAATTCCTTGATTGATGCCTCTCCCATGATTCTTGAGCGAGCAAGACAATGTAATCAAATATTTCTTTGATGAATTCAAAGAAAGAGAGTCTTTAGAATGTGGGAAACCTTGCAAGTTATCTTGATCTAGTTGCATATTGTCACCCCTTACAAACAAGAATCATTTTTTCCCCATTTGAGCAATGCATTCTCCTTTTTTAGGATCACCAAGTTCTTGGGCCTCGAGATGCAAATACATTTTAAGATCCCTTCAGAGATAGTATGACAATAATTAAACTATTGTCAGTAGTGATAGTTTGATTTTTGCTTCATAATTCTTGGCACGAGATGATGAAAAAATCAATGTCTTAGATTTCTAATGGTAATCCGATGGCTCAAGAGAGTCCTCCATGAAATATTTTTCAACTAGGATGGTGTGGGTTCCTTCTTCCACCCTCCATTTCAAGTCATTAGAATCCATGTGTTCAACATTGTTGTCTCTAATATCCATATATTCGAGACTAGGATTGTGATGGACCCATATCCGAGAAAAATGGAATTTCATCTTACAAATATAAGGTATCCAAATACTTGAGAATGTTGGTGGAGTTTGAAGAGACAAACGTAAAGAGATTCTCGAGTCGGTTTGTAGGAATTTGGATTTTTTAATTTTTTTATAGGCTGAAATCTTGTTTAGTCCATTGTGGGAGAAAACATATACAAATTTGGACAAGAATTGATTTTTCTAAAAGGTATTTCTAAAACAAAGGGATTATCTAATTTTTGTGATGATACCTTGTCGAAAATGACATGAAATGACGAAACAATCTATGGTTTCACAAAGAGCTTGGAAAATGGGTTATCAAGAAAAAATGGTTGAATCACATGGAATAAGTTTCTCCTCTATTTAAAATGTATGGACCAAAATGAGGGCATTTTGGATGAGATTTCATGGACAAATTTTTGCAAGGTTTGATCTTGAGGTTTACAAGTTATGTTTGTTTGAAGTTTTAGAGGAAAACATGTGAAATAAGGGTTTTTGTGACAAAAATCTTCAAGTGAATGTAAAAAATAAACTACTCCATAACACCCATTTCTACTTATATCATCTTGAAGGCATCTCTAAGGGAAATGTTTAGAATTTTTACCATGAAATCATGAGATATGAACAAAACAATGTGTGGTAAAACTATGGTACACCGCTAGTTTGGTGGTGATGAAAGGATAAAATAAGTTTTTAAATGGATTTAGGAGATGCACCTTATCTATTTTTAGTTGATATTTTGGGAGTAAATTTTTTATTTGAAAAAGAACTTGAATGAAGGAGGGGTTTTGGTTATGTTGGTGCAAAGAGAAAAAGATGCCTACTTTACTCCCTTCCTAATCCAAATGCACTCCAATCATGATTAGGTGCACTTTCGAGGTGTAAATGACACACCAAACTATTCCAATAATTTAGAGCCTTCAAAAATGCACCCTTTGTTGACATAGGGGGCGTACAACACAACAAACATGTTCCTTTTTCTATTTCCTTATTAATTTTTTACTTTTCCCATCAACCAATAGGAGGGAACTCTTTTGTTAGAGAAATTTCAAATAAAACTTGGAAAACTTGTTTTGCACTTCCAAAATTCCACCAAGCTCTCAAAGTGTGCCAAGTACACTTGAGTTGCTAACATCGGCAACTTAACGGAGAATTAGAACGTGTGATGCACTTTTTTCCCGATACCAAAACTTAACCTTTTCAGGGCGTATAATATATGAATTTGATTAGAAATGGTCAAAAAAATCCAAGGGTAGCATTTATAAACCCTTAAAATGAGTTCTTATTGAGTTTTGAGTCAACTCAACATTTTTGCCTATGGAAGTGTGACGGTGAGAAAATTTTCTACATAGTCTTGAGATGGGTATGAACAATCTTAACATGTGGGTTATGGAGGGTACTCATTTTGACTCAATTTTATCTTTTGTTAGGCTCTTAACTCCTCCTAATATTCCTTAAACCTTTAGTGTAAGCTCTCTCTTCCAAAATTCCTTAGTGCTTTAGTGTCTACAAGGTTTGTACTTCCGATGGTCACAAAACTTTATCTTGAATATTACATTATGTGTTAGACCTTGAGATATTTCTATTGAATATGATTTGAGCTTTTGAAACCACACAGAGGCTCCCCGAAACCCTCCGCACAAGTTGATCTTACTTTGATGAATGAAAGCACCTTTTCCTAAATAGCACCAGAGGTGAATGTGTTCCCAAGACTATTGTAAAGCTCCAAAAACATTTCCTAAATCAAAATTTCATGAAGTAGACTCAAATACCACTCCTTTGCCTATAATCTGGGCTTCTAAAACCACACAAGGTTCTTAAAACCTTCTACACAAGTTGATCTTTGAAAATAGACAATTTGATAATTTTGACCCACTTGACCAAAAAGTGACAAAAAAATTCATAGGGTTGTCAAGTAAAATGCGAGACATTTTACATGCCAATAGTTCCATAGAGCCCCACCTCAAATAACTAACTAGATTACACTAAATGAAACTAAAGAAATAAGATGCATGGATTGATCCAGGAATGAATGGTTTTGGAAATCGATTAAATAGTCTAAACGGGTTATCAAAGATGCATTAAAGGTTCATAAGGAAATTATCACTAAGGTTTAGATCTTGAGGAATAGTTTGGATAAGTATCGACTAATAAAAATTTGTAGAGCTAATATCTACCCAAGCTTTAGTATTTCACATGGGTAAGAATTGATACTATTGTTGAAGAAGGCATGTTCAATAAGAAGTAGAGAGGGGATCAAACTAAACTCATAGAGCTACAAGGTTCAAGATCCAAATCTTGGAGAATATGTAGAAAGATTAAGATAATCCAAGAATGACAGGATCAATGCTACATATGATGTAGAGGAAATAGTAGAAAATACCCCATGTACATTTAATGATGATCAAGGCAACCCTCATATTGTTGCATTAATCATCAAAAATTCAAGCAACCAGATCACCAAAGACTTGGCTCTTGGAAGTTCCTTCGATTTTGACTCCAAAAATGATACATTAAGTACTAAAATAGTTTTGGAAAGTTGGTTGAGAAAATTAAGATACTCCGTCGATCTCAAGATGTATGACCGATCTGAGATGGAATGTCATGTAAATGACATGTACACAAGAGAGCCGAATGAGCATCGATTCAAGGTGGTCTTTGAGAAATTTAATAAAAATTGTAAACAATTATAGCTATCTAAAGAAAAAGTGGTCAATGTGGAAGAATATCTTGGGAAATGACTACACAAGAAAATATTATCTTTGCAATGGTAAAATCTAGGGGATTGAGAAGCTCAAATATCATGTATTTCTCTGAATCATAAAATTACACTTTTCTTTTGATTTGTTAGTCGAGTTTTTCAAATTTGTAACTTTCGAGTTGTAAATCAATTTTGTAAAATTGCACATTGACTTTCTCAATTGGTAGAGTCCTTGGTAAAATTGACTTGTTTAATTCATCGAGTCATAGGAAAATTTGTATTTATATTTCTACATGTCCAAATAGACTCGATCTGATATGGATTACTACTATTAGAAAATTAGAATTATTCTTCCATGCATGTAGCTAGAAAATAAGAAGTTTTTCCTATAAATGTCTATAACTAAGACATGTAAGTGGAATTTTTAGATAAGGAAAAAAATGGGAGAAAAGGATGGTGGAAGATTTGTATTTAATGCCCTTTTGAGAAAGAGAAAAAATAGAGAGATATTTTTACATCTTTGTCTTTTAAATTATTATTTATTCTTATATTCAAATGGTATGATTATTTTTGTAATTCCATTATATTGAAATAATAGATCATCATACAATCATATCTCAAACTGCTTCTCAATGCACTTTAAATTTTTCTGCTCTGTTCATTTTTTGAATTTCTGTGCGGGCTTTCCATGTCGATCCTTCGGTCTAGCCTCTAACCCCCCTCGACGAATGGTGATGCCTCTTCATGAGTACCTCTTGGTTCGTGGAAAGAAGTATTCGTCGGGTCTCCTAAGGAGATACAATTTGTTAAAGTGCAGCCCAAGTTACAGGGATGGGATGCTCTCTCTGAAAATTCCCTCATAAATCACATATGTTACTCTACCATCGAGAGACCTGTCATTGATTGGAAAACTAATGGGCCCTAGCCCCTTCCGAAATATATCAAAAAAATGGACGTGCATCAAGTGGGCCCCCTATGGGCGCTTGAGATCACGGCTATGCCAAATGGTTTCATCCTCTTTACCTTTGGCCATAAAGAGGAATTTTTGCTAGAGTATTACTTGGGGGTCCTTGGTTCTTTGGAAGGCATGGCTTCTATCTTAGGAAATGGACCCCTGGTTTCAACCCTTATACAGAAACAATGACACGAGCACTAATTTAAGTGTACTGCCTATCAAGCATCCCACCGGATTTTGGGATACTATGATTAGTGAAGGTATTACTCTATCCTTAGGCTCTCTTATTGCTATTGACCAAACTACGAAAGTGAAATCTAGGCTTATTCATGCTCGATTTTGTGTGAATGCTAATGTCGGTAACCAATTGCTTAAATCCATTGACCTCCTCTTAGATTTTGATTTTTGGACTCAACCTATTGAATATGAATATGTTCCATAGACTTTTTCCATTTGTAAGAGCATCGGTCACAGGGCCCCTATTTGTCCCTCAAAGCCAACACCAAAATAGAAAGACCCTATGCTCACTCCAAATTTGAAGGGTAAATTTATTCCTAAAATCATTCTAGAGGTGGACACCTCCAGCTTTATTTATCTTATGGAAGAAGGTGAGATCCCATCCTTATAGGTTCCCCTATCCAACCAAATATTGAGTCTCGGGTGGACCCCCTACTCCTCCCTCTTCCCCCTCACTTTGTGATCTTTCCGAACTCTTGCCTAATGTTGATCCACATTTTCTTCTTCCTCAACCCTCTCGAGAAGGATATCTCTTCTAATCATGCTTCCCCTTCACCCATTCTATATTTAGAATAAAAATCTTATTTTCCCTCTCCTTCATCCTTGGTGATTGAAGAATGTATCACATCCAAAATTACAGAAGCAATTGTAAAACAAATTGGGACCTAGGCATTAACAAAAAGAATGGAAGGCCCACCAAACAGGTCAAGCTTCAGCTAGAGATTTCTAAAAATATTACACAAGGAACTTAAGGTACTCTCTCCATAGAGGGTGGAGGGAAATCCAAACCCAAGAAATGAATATTCTCTCTTGGAACATTAGGGGGATAAATGATCTCCAGAAAAGAAGAGTTCTCAAATAAATAAAGTTAAAACATTCTCCAGATATTCATTTCTTGGGTTTGAATAGGTACTCTCTCCATAGATAAACTCATAGAGGATTCATGGAAAGTGGAAATACATGGTTTAGTTATGTACAGATTCACAAAGAAACTGATTTTCATCAAGAAACAGCTTAAATTTTGAAAAATTAAGACCTTTGGCGACATAAGAGAGAGGAAACATCAACTTTCCTTGAAGATAGTTGAAGTCTCAGCCAATATTGAATTAGCTAGAAAACCTCCTAATTTTCATCAACAAGAATTGTCACTTCTGAGTGACTTTCATAATACTCTTGTTAAATAAGATCTATTGGCGGAAAAGACCCGGGGCTCTTTGGCTTCAACGGGGATATTGTAACACCAATTTTTTCATGCTACTACCAACAAATATAAGATCATAGATAAGATGAAGGATATCTTAACTACAAATGGGAAGCATTTGAATTCCAAGGATGACATTTTGGTGGAATTACTTAATTTCTATTCCAACCTTCTCAAGGAGGAGGGTCCCGCTAATGAAGAGGATATTTTAGAAATGTTGTAACACATCCCGAAGTTGATTACGGATGAAATTAATGAAAAGCTAACTAAACTTTTTTGTTGAATAAGTTCATAAAGCTTTGTTTGCTATGAAAGGGGACAAATCTCCAAGTCCCGACGGCTTTCCAATAGCCTTCATTCAAACCTTCTAGAATATTATAAAAACAGACCTTTTGGAGGCGGTAAATGAGTTTCAAGATAATGACTCCCTTCTAAAATAATAGAATAATACTTTTTTGGTGTTGGCTCTTAAATCTTTAGGATCCAAGTTTGTTTCTAATTTTCTGTCCTATTAGCCTTTGAAATACTTCTTACAAAATCATCACTAAGATGTTGGCTATTAGGTTGAAACCTTTTATGGATAGTCTAATTTCTTAGCACCAGAGTGGCTTTATTGGGGGACATATGATCCAAGGAGGGGATATCTCTATACATGAAGCTATTCACATAGATCATCACTCTAAATCAGTAAGGATGATAATTAAGTTAGATATGCAAAAATCTTTCGATAGTTAGTTGTACCTTTCTTCTCAAAGTGCTTTAAAATTTTAGTTTTTGTGATAAATGGTGCAAATGGATCCATAGCTGCATCTCATCCCCCACTTATCTATTTTGGTGAATGATATTCCTACTAGTTACTTCACTAACATCAAGGGTACTAGACAAGGGAACCCTCTCTCACCCTTTCTCTTCCTACTTATGGATGATACACTAAGTAGGGTCTTGGGGTTGCCAAAAATGTTGTCATCTCGAGTTTAAAAATCACTTCTAGGGTTTTGGTGGCTACACATAGTCAATTTACATATGATACTCTCCTCATGGGTGTAGCCTTGGTTGTTGAAGTAAGAACTTTAAAGAAGATTCTCGATTGTTACCAATCATCCTCGCAGCAACTTATTAATTTTTCCAAAAGCATTGTTGCCTTCATTAATACCCCCATAGTAGGAAAAGAAATGTTGCAGCTATTTTTGGTTACAAACATCACTAATTTCCCTTACTCCTACTTGGGACTCCCTCTCTTCAAAGGCAGACACCTACAAAACCTCTAAGCTCGGTGATTGAAATATTTCGGAAGAAGCTATCGGGTAATAAGTGCTCTCTTCTCGGTCAAGTAGGTAAGTTGTAGTTTGTCAAATCAACTCTTCGAATTCTCCCACTCTACTTCATGTCACTTCTTAAGATGCCTTCAGCGTTATTTCTCATATAGAAGAAATTAAAAGCATTTTCTCTAGTCAGTTACAAGAGTTTAAAAGAATACACTGGTTTCTGGAATGTAGCTCAGTAAACCTCTCATTTTGAGGGGGCTTGGGATAAGAAGGAAAAGGAGATTAATGAGGCCATGTTGTATAAGTGGGTTGGGAAGTTTCTACAAAAGAGTGCACTCCACAGGTGCAGCTACTTATCTCCAAATATATTCCTTCTTTGGATGACTTTCTATCTTCGAGATATCTTGGGGGCTCTACCATCTGGAATTTTATTACTGCGGTCGTGATTATTAAAGCGAGTACTAAATGGTGCTTGGGAAATGGTTTAATCATTGAATTTTGGAATGATAGGTGGATTGGTGATAAGCCTTGAGAAAAATATTCATTATGGGATCTGATTTGCCCCTCTCTTCTCGGCCTTATGTGGAAAGATAGTCGGTGGATACATTGACATGATGGTGATAGGCACGATTGGAACATCCCTTCCTAGGAAGGATGTAATTTGATCCAGATGTAGTGTATTGATAGACTCAATATTTTAATTTCCTTTCAATATATCAAAATTTCCCCATCTTTAGATATGCGTATCATCGCCAAGTTCTCCCTCAAGTTATTTCTCGGTTAAAATTGCTTATCTTTCGATGCCATACCCTCCTTGTGGCCCATTGCTTCATCAAATGTGGATCCATCAAGTTACTTTAAAAATTGGTTTCTTTTCTTGTCTCTCCTTTCAGGATGTTATTCTTTTAGGAGAAAACCTTAAATGAAGGGGTTTTTCTCTCCCTAGTCGTTGCGTCCTCTATTTTAAAGATTTGGAAATCTCTTTTTACCTACTTCTCCATGGTCCCTTCTCTTATTCTCTTTGGTGTCTCCTTTTGGATATATTTGGGATTGTATGGGTGTTTCCCTATTCTTTGTCTAAAAAAATTTCTCAATGGAGGTCCCCATTTCAAGACTCGGTTGCTTCGTTTGCATGGAACATGCTTCTTCCCCATGTTCTTCGGGGCATTTGGAAAGAAATAAATAGGTGTATATTCAAGGAACAAACTTGAGATTTTTGATAGGTGTTCAACGGGTGGTCTCTGGATGGCAAGAGAATTTTGATTGTTGTACCTAGAGGAAACATAAACATAAATTTATTTTAAGTCCTACATAACCTTGGCTAAGACAACTCCTCGTCCCCCCGAAAATGTGTCCTAAATTTTCAACACGTGCTAACACATCTTGGTCCCCCTCTAATAGGTTGGATGAAGCTTAAAAATGATGGCATGGCTAAAGGTAGCCCAGGTGCCTCTGGAGGAGGAGTTATTCTTAGGGATGAATCTAGTAACCCACTTTGGCTACCTCTGCCCGATTTGCTTGGAATCGGTACAAACTAGATAGCTAAAGATTTGGCTATCCTTAAAGGTATTGAGTTGGCCCTCAATATTGGATCTAATAGTCTTATTGTTTAAATTGATTCACTTAACTTTGGTAAGAATCCTCAATTTAAATGAACCTTCTCGATGGACTATACGCAACATATGGTTGTTTTCTTGTATAGTCACAAGAATTGGATAGGATAATTTTTGGAGGACCTCCTCACCCTTATTGCTAATGATCTTCTTCTCAAAATATAGTTTCTTTTGGTTGTTGATATTTATCTCCAATATTTTTGCCATGGCTTCACCCCTTTGATACATCATATCTAAGATGACCTCCTCTATTTTGGTGGCAATAGAGTTAATGATAATACTTGTGTGGCATTTAATGCCATTTATAGGCTTGATAAATCGTGCTCGTGTGATGAATGGGTTTGTTCAATGATGTTACATAGGAATAGCATATTTATTAAAAAGGATAGATTTTAATTCAAATATCCAATGACACATGTGAGAGACTGGATCGAAGGGGCTTACCATTTCTATTTAAACAATGTCTACATCGGAACTTTTGCAAAACCTATCACTTTCTCTTTGTTCGCTATGGGTGGTCCTATCAAAATCTTTGGAACCTTCTTCCTATGAAGAGGTTAAGGATGACCTCGAGTTTTGGAATATCTTACGGGGTAGAGGATTACATCATTCATAGAAAGGTTGGTGGTAACTCTGTTAGAGTGACCAGCAATGTGTTGGTGACATGGAAAAAAGGGAGAGTTAAAGTAGACAAAACTAAATTTGTTATTTCTCCAAAGTCAATTTTGGGTGTTGCGGGGCTGCTGCGAGAGGAATACATTTACTTCAATGCTCACGAGGGTAGACACTGGATGATTGCTTATGCCAAGGTGAAAATTTGAAGAAATATCAATCGAAATTCAAAAGAGATTCTCTTCCACGCCGTGGGATAGTGTTGTAGAGTATTTGATTAGATACTTCACGTTGGAGGAGATATAAATTAATCCATGGACCTCGGCTTTTTCTTCTTGCTCATCTTTGCACAACAGATAGGTAAACTTTGTGTCCTTTCTTTTTAGTCACTTGAACAGTCACTCGGACTTGCTTTAGAGAAGAGGAAGGCCCTTTCTTTCATTAGGTCCTTTTATACACTGCTCTTTAAATTTTCGTCTTACCAAAAATATCATTTGTGCTTCCCCTAAGCTTGGAAAGCGGTGTCATATCACCCATGTGCCTTCCCATCCTTTGCCCTCAATTCCCCCTACTTTTGCTTGCTCCTTTCCACCTCCTTTATCGTAGTCTTTGTCTCCCTTCGACTCATATTCGAGATATTTTGATCATCGATTGGAATGGTATGGTTGTTTCCTCCACTTGTCTCTGCTCATGTCTCTCCCACGTTCTCTTTGTGGGATTTCATCACCCTCTGAGCCCTCAAAGCATTCTCCCATTGCCAGCGATCTGCTTTGAGTTATGGCTTCCCATTCTTCTCCAAATCTTGTCGATGTTACTTTGGTTTCTCCTCTAGTCTCCCCATATGTCACAATGGCTCCACTTGAATCTGCACTCGATATTATACGTACCCAATTTTACACGTGTTATATTTTTGGAAATGGTTCAAGTCCCCTATGATGACCACTATCTTTTCCAATGGTATTCGAGTCTTATTTCCTATTTGCGGTGTATATTTTTGGCTTAATGTGCTTTTTTAGTCATTTCCATGTTTTTCTTGCCTTAGTTATCATTCCGCAATGTTTATCCTTAGCACTTGACTTTAAGTTATGGAATTGTCACGGCGGTTACAAAGCTGCAGTCTATCCATTCCACATCGGTTGTCTCGACATGACCTCGAGAGGTCGGGTCCACCTAAATGTCATGGGTTTATAATTAGTCATATAAATTGGTGAACCCGATGTGAATAACTAGTTCCTTCTTAATTCCTTTTCTTTTATTGTTATTACCACACATTTCCATTTCTTCTCCTATCTTGGAAGGTAGTTTATACTTCCTAAAATATGTCTTGTAGAGAGTTGGGTGGGCCATTTGGCTTTGATATATATTAAACCAACGTTCAACCACAAAAATCCCCTTCCTTTTCCGAATGGTCTGAAAACTACACAAACAACGTACAAACCTCCCCTAGCTATGCCTCAAACCCCATTAGTTATGAGAGAATAGAGGAGCTTGATCAACCTTTGAACATGTGATACATTCATCCCAATGCAAATAACGTGGTTATTATAAATGGAACTCAATCTTCTCCTAATGATGTCGTTTCTACCTTAGTGGGAAGGATTAGAGAGCTAGAAAGTGTTTAACCATCGCAACTAACTCATGTAGTAGGGTAGAACATGGGGTATCTAGTTGATAACAAGGGATACATCCTAACCAATGAACAACCAATGTAACATCCTATACAACAAGGTTATCTAGTTCAACTAAATCTGAGTGATCTTCTCACCGGATCTAACACACTAGGGATGGATCCTCATCCTTCTCAAGCTTACCCTATGCAAGGGCTAGCAGGAAGTGCATTCTTGAATACCACTCCTTCAGGAAATGTGGTGTTCCTGGTTTCACACCCACTAGTCCATATCCTGGTATCATCCCACCCTACTTGCATATGTATTCAAAGTCCCCCCAGATGGACCCGTATACCTTCCCTACTCCTTATATGTTGTATCAAGGAGCTTCATATGTCTTATTCAATGCCTACAATGCATATTATCTAACTCCTTCTCCGGCTCCTCATCAAGGGTCTTCAATGGTGAAATATTACGCAATGGGTACTTACGCTAAGTATTTAAAATAACCCCTTGAATTTACCATACGTGGTGTCATGCTTCCACGCCCATTGCCTGATCTTCCCAAATTTAAGGGGGAGGGAGATCCAAATTCTCATATCAAGGCCTACGCTATGGCTATTAAGGAGTTGCTTCCTTGGGATGTTGTGGTGGCTAATATATTTCTAAAAACCCTTGAGGGAATTGCTTTAGATTGGTACTATCCAATTCCAAAAGCTTCTATACATTCCTTTATACAACTTTTCTCTGATTTCATTAGAGCATTTGACATGATCAAGTTCCTCTAAATGGGAATTATGGAGTTTTTGCACATTAGACAGGAGAAAAACGAATCTACCACTCATTTCATTCAAATATGGCATCAAGTTATTTATTCCTCTACAAGTGAACCCAACATGGACCAGATGGAACTCTACGATCTCTTCCTTCACTCTCTCAATCAAGAGACCAAGGAAGAAGTTCAAAAATTTCCTTTCCACAGTTACGAAGAAGTGTTGGAAGGTGCACTTGAATCGACCAAGCCGTTGTTGATAGGGGCATAAGATTTACGGTCTCAATGGGAAATTGGTATCCTCTAATCAAAAAAATACAAGTAATCAAAGAAATAGATCCAACAACCAAGGACCTAAGGATTTGAATTGTAATCATGGTGTTACCATGAATGGTGTTATTGATCAAGAAAAGAACACTAGTTTTATGAACAATAGTAACACTAACAACCACAATAACAACAACATGGGAAATCAAAGAGGCCCTAACATTGTTTCCTCGGTCAACACAGGTTGATGTGAACCATCCCCCTCCTTGAAAAATCAAACCCAAGGCCCAAACCAGTACCAAAACTCCTACCAAGGGGCAACGAATCATGGGTGTAACAATCAATTTCAAAACTATGATCGAGGTTATAATTAACAACAACAAGACACTTATCAAAGACCAAGAAATTACGATCCTAACCTATATTGTAGTTTCCATCGTGTCGTCGGTCATGACACTAGGACTTGTAGAGATTGTAACAAGTTCCTACAAAGACTCCCAAAAACCAAAGGTAGCTATTTGTGGACATGTTCTTAGTAAATCCTGAAACATGGTCATACATGACCTTTCGCACATCGAATGCCAACTGAGCATCTTTGAAGATCTATTCCTAAATGTCTTGAGGATGTTAAGGAAGATCCTCAAAATATAAATAAGGGTATTTCCATAGGGAATAATGACCATGAGGCCTCAACTTCTGATAACTCTAGAATTGCTCCCAACCTTGGCTTAAATAACAATAAAAAAATTTTGGGATTAGTTGAGCTAGAGGTTGAACCAAAAATTAATGCAATAACTCAAAGAAGGAAATATGTTTCTGACCCCTCCCATATCATTCCTTCTCACATGATGGCGTTCCTACAATCTCAAAACCAGTGGGAGATAATGATTTGATATCAAATTTGAACAAAATATTTTCTCACATATCCTTCTTAGATTTGTTGAATAATTCCCTTGCACATCGTTCGACATTGCTTGATGCATTAGGTCTTCATCATCTCATCCATGTTATGCCTCCTCCTGAAGCTCAAATAAATCATATTGACTTTGACATAGATCCTCAGGATAGAGTGATAGGGATAATGGGTTTGTTTTCGATATAGACAAGATGTCATCTTACGCTGAAATAGCTCAAAGAGGTGATCTTGTGTTATATCTGTAGGTCTGGGTTTATAACAATTACATCAAGAGAGACATGGTCGATGATGGGGCTACTATAAATGTGGTTCCCTTCTCTTTCTTGTAGAAAGTAGGATATCAAGAGACTAATTGCTCCTCTACAAGAAACATTTTGCAAGGGTATGACAGTCTTAAGGCTACCTCAATCAGAACCATATTTCTTCATGTCTCCCTTGGGCCAAAAACCATCTTAAAAAAATTTACTTCATCGACAGGGAAACAAATTATAACATGGTCCTTGGTAGACCTTGGATTCATCGAATGAATGCCATCCCTTCTACTTTGTTCCAAGAAGTTAGATTCCTCCATTTGGGAAAAGTCTTCATCACTCAAGGGGATCCTAAGCCCTTTGATATACACTTGGAGAACCTCAAGAAGAAAAGAGGAGTCCATTTGGAGTATGAGCTCCCTATGAACCAATTAAACAAACCACCTCCATCAAAATAATTTGTCACGACCACCTCGAGTGTTCCAAAGGATGAAGTCATTAACCCAAAAATGTTTGAGGTGGAAAAAATAGATAAAGGTAAGTCAGTATCTATGGAATTCGTGTCCACTAAAACTATAGTGGAGATCATGAAACTCTTAGAGAGTGATGAACCGATCTTCCTCCCATTTGAACCACAAGGAGTGGGTGACCTCCTTGGTATATCCTCTCTTCCTGTCGATGACCTCGGTCTAGGCATAAACATGGTAGAAATAATGAAGGAAGGAGAGGATTTTTAGAACAAATTGATACCCATCAAATCCATATCTAGGGCTTCTTCCTTTCTAAAACTTGGTCTAAACACCAATATGTCGAAAACCAAGCTCATTTTGTCCATAAGACATAATCCCATAGCGCGAAAAATGTCAAATGAAACCACTACTCCCTATGTAGGGGACAAATTTGAGTAGTGTAGTCATGCTCACATGAATATGATATGTCAAAAAACGCAACAAAGAGGTTCACAAAGACCTCTTTCAAATGGACAGATTCATGCCAATGTTATATGATCATATATATATATATATATATATATATATATATATATATATATAATTGTAGGTAAGGGTTATAAGTTTAAACCCAAGATAGTAGGCCCTTGTCAAGAGAATGGAAATTTTAAAGATCATGTGGATCATTTGTGTACCTTGGGAGGTGAGGAGTTTGACATTCGTTAGTTGGCATCACCCTACAAGCTTTCATACATAGTTCATTTTCATCTCCACATCTACATTATTGCATTCACACCGCATATCATTTTCATAATCATATTGTAAAATTGTATTCAATAAATTTTTTTTTTCAAACAAAACTTCTAAATATTGGAAAAATCAATCAATCATGCTTCTTCAAGTATCCACCATATTATCATTAACAATTCTAATCATTTCATCATTTCAGCAAATCAAGACAGAATTTTGACATTTATCCTACCAATGCTTGCATACTTGGTTTTTCCCATGGTTTTCTTCTAGCATAGATGTATTTGGCCACAGTCTATTCTAAAATCTTCCTGATGTCACATCTTTCCCAAGAAACCTCTTTGGTAGCGAAAGAACTCTAAACACTTTACCCAAACCACTTATTTTCCTATCTTAGCCTTCGGTGATGAGCCATCACATCTTACTAGTTGTATGGGGTTGAGGTTAGGGGCAAGCTCTCCCTCCCAAAGGTACAACTCAAATTTTAAAAATATGATATAAGTTAATCAATAAACACAAAAACCTTTCATTCACAAATAAAACTACACTTCCTTTCCCTACCAATCTTTGGTGATGATCCCACGCCTCTTATTGGTGGCGTGAGGTTGGGAAATGAGGGAAGTGCCCTTACTCACCTATATCTTGTCCTCGGTGATGAGCCCATGCTTCTTACTAGTAGCATGGGGAAAGATGTAGGGGGTCTCTTCATAATAAGTCAATAAGGTATACGTAATTTATCAAGCCAAAAGTGCTTTAAAACTTCAAATCCTAAGAAAGTGAATTAGATGTATATGTTCCAAGAGAGTCAAAACCTTAAAACCAAATTTTGTCAATCAAGAGGCCATCTATGGATCTAAGTCTAGATAAACTTGTAAGTAAATCACATTCTAGACTATATAGTAAACTATGTGTAGAGTTAGGTTGCAGGTTCCCAATTGGATTTTTGTCAAAATCTTGTCTTCCTTTCATCATTTCCATTCATCAAAACCATATAACTCATGTCCCTTCTCTCTTGGTGTTGAGCCCTCACATCTTACTAGTTGTGTGGAGTTAGAAGAGGAGTGGGTTCATTCTCTTATTTTATCACATTCATCACATTTTGCCAACAAAACAAGAAGTACTAAATATTGTTTGAAAACCAAAGTTTCAAGTTACATTGTGTTCATGTAAGAATCATATAAAGCAAAACAACAAAAAATAAATCGTTCTATTAGCACATCATCATTCATAGCATGCATTCAAAAGCATATAAAACATTAGAAATTCTGAGCATCTAAGAGTACACAAGTGAAGCAAACCATCAATGAGATAAACTCTTACATGAAGATAACCAAATCAAAAATATGTATGTATATATTTCCATAATAATTGAAGTTTGTATACAATGCCATCACACTAACGAGTGAGGTCAAAATGCTCGCAATGAGAAAAAAATCCAAAAAAAATGATATATGTGTTTCTCGAAAAGTAATAAATATCTACGGCCTATCCCTCCCATGCGGGATCCGGATGAAGGAGCATGATGAGGACTCCTTCTATGGCTCCTATGATGTGAATGGGAGCCTCCATGACTAGAACGATGAGAGTGTCTATGAGATGGAATTGGTGATCTATCGGTAGTGGTCTTGCTCCAAGAGTGGCCTTGACGTTATCTCCTCTCAACTAACTAGAATGTGGTGATCGTGGTCCTCATCTTAGATAGAATCTTTACGGCCCACCAAACTAGTGTGAATACATCGATCGACGTCGGCCATCTGTGGTTGCCCCACATCCGCATGAGAATATCCCCGCGTGTCTTCCCCATAGGGATAAGAAATGTATCAACTAGGATCTTCCGGATAAGATCTCTCCATCCCTTAGTAGTGGGCTACAAAACACAAGTGAAAACAATGGCAAGTTAGAAAACTATTAAAAACTCAAAAAGAAAGACAATGTGTAATTCACTAGCAATTCTAAGTAATAGAGTCAAGGGAAGAGTATCTACATACTCGGATCTCCCGGTATCTAGAAAGGTACGGCCGGTCCTGGTGGTGGTGGTGGAGTTGCTTTACACGTACTCCTCGGCGTAGCCTCACCTAAGGCATCTTGTTGTCCCATAATAGACTTCTCATCACCACCTCTCTCGCAGGAAATAGGATCCTCATAATAGAGAGTCTCCTTCTCCGCCTCTACCTCTACTCTCTCTGCAAGCTCTCCAAGAAATCTCCACTCATTTTCACTATCTCCTCCTCCATCTTAGACCTCCTTACAATCCTCCTCTTAAATCTCCTCTCTGGTCTCTCCCTTGGTCTCTTTCTCCATCTTTGTCCTAGTCTCCACCTCCTCCTCCTTATGTGCGGGAGCAGCCTCGATCTATAGTATAACTCCTGGCTGGCGGGATCTAGAGTAACCCTCTTTGTAGTAATAGGAACTCTGGGAGTCATGACTATCCGACCAAGTTGGCCCCTAGGTCGTCTTGAACCTCTCTAACCTGCGATGATAGACCAGGACTAATGGGAAGTGTGTCAACATACGTCAACCCAAATTTTTGTGGAACTTTGTCTATAGGATGAAACTCAACTCTGGTTATCCAATCAAATAACTAGGTAGTAATACTACATGTAATCAATGTAACTCTGTCATCACCCCATAGTCTGACCATATCCTAGTATGGTTGTGTGACCATATCATCGGTAGTAAGCATGGCTATATGCTAATGTTGCATCCCGAGAGGAGCCAAGACTGTCCACCTCCTTACCTGATGGCCCTTGGATTATCTATCCTAACTCCCCTCTAGTAGGGGATCATCCTCTCATACACCCAACACATGACCAAGGTGGGATGGATCAGGGACTTTCCCTGAAGTCTAACAAATCAATACAAATCATGATAAGTAGCCCCCAATATATCAATGCCCCAGGCACAAATTTGACCTTACTACTCAATGATCTAGATAATGGGAGCCCAACAGTAAAGGAGCTTTTCCCGCCCTTGTCCCTCTTGTTGGTCGTCGGATAGGACTTTACGAAGAAAGCAGTCGGGGGACAAGAAGTCCCTCCTCTTTAATGGGAGAGGTTCCCTTATTCGAAAACGAACCTATTTACAAATGTACAAGACATGATTTGTTGGTTAAACTTGGATATTACGAAAGCGTTTTCTATGAAGATCATCAATTACAAAAGGACTGAGGAAATGAGAGTACGGGAAAGAGCAGAAAGGCAACATGCAAAATTATAGATATCAGAGTAATTCTTTATGTATGCGAAGTCACAGTGAATTGAAACAAGATCATTTGTATCGGATAAATAAGATGGAATTCAAAGACACAAAGTTACGTAAATAACATATGCTTTAGAACACAAAGTTTCTTAACATAACATAGATTCATTAATCAAGGACACAAAGTTCCTTCTTGGTTATACAAGATCACCATGCTTGCAAAGTTGAAGAGTATGCAATCGGCAAGACTAACAAACTTGAGACAAATGATCTTCACAAAGAAAATAAATGAAAGCTTAGGAATAACGAGAGATCGGATAGACAAAGAATAGAAATTCCTTACGTATTGATTTCTTTATGATCTATTTACACTTTTGGAAAATAAGCCAAGTTCTTCCTTCTTGAAAATGGCGTGGAAAGGTCATTATATAGCTTACAAAATCGGTTACTCTTTGTAACTACTTCTTTTAACTAAAGATTAGTTAAGGATTGCCAATCGCATACCTCAACTTATTACAATGAATCCGAGAAAAGAATTAGAAAAGAAGAGAAGAATAAGGAGAAGAAGACAGGTGGTTATGGTCGAGAGGGGCCCACCGACTTCAAAATTCGCTGCTGAATCGCTTGATGCCTCGGTATGTCTCGCCACGAGGAGCGCGTGTTGGCTGTAGGTGACCCCAAAATCGAGACACTTCTCCATTTCTTTATCAAACTCGATATGAGTATGATAATCTTTATTTGCTTCTTCAATGGCAGATTGAAGAGAGCAGACCTCCTTCATTTTCTCTTTAGAGATGGAGCTTTCCTTGAATAGATTATCTTTGACATAAGCTCTGAATTGAGCTTTGATTTCTTGCAAGGAAAGGGACACACCAGAAGTTTCATCTTGAAGATGACAATGAATATCCTTGAAAGCTGATATAACCAGCGTCTTGAAAGCTTCTCCCTTCTGCCAGCTATTCTTTAGCTCTCCCAAAGCTTCCTCCAAAACTTTGATCTTCCATTCCACACTGTAAACCCAGGACTTCGACAGATTATCCTTTGCATCATCAAAAACCTTATTTGCCAACAAAATGTTCTCATCTGTCTGTCCTATGAGACGGAGGTCTACTATCTGCTTGCTCCGAGTTTGAGCTCTTTATCAATGACCTCGATGGTGGAGGATAACCACATTGCAAATTGCTCACCTTCCCGTGGAGTTTGAAAGCTTCATCGATGAAGTTCAATCCTGCAACAAGCATATCTTCTACCATGGCCTCCATAGCTCTGCCATAGACAGAATACTTGTGCATGTCTTTGATACTCTGCACTTCATCTTGGCTCAAAACTACAGGTGGTGGAAGAGTAGTCAATGGGGTAGGGTCCAAAACTTTGTCCTTAGACAAAAGAGATTTGATGAAACCTGTGAGAATCTGGGCTTGTTCCTCCAACTGTTCAATAGTTTTCTGCCCTTTCTCTACCCTCCCAATGACTCTTGTGACTGTTTCCTGAAGGTTGTGGATCTCACCTTCAGGAGTAGACTCCCCCATTGGAATTCTTGAGAGCTCCAAGTCAGATGCCAGCAAGTCTGATTCTGATTTGTCTACTGTAGGCTTAGCAATCTCCAGGAATTGCTGACCTTGAGCATCAGACACTATTCTGGAGGTGACCTTGGCTTTCTTGGCACGAGAAGGAGTAGTGCCCAACATGGCTGCCACAGCATCAAAATTTGGCCCTGAGCTCTGAGAGGAAGATTTCCTCTTTCTACTGTCAACAAAAGGTTGAACCCACGCAAAAGAGGAAGAGGAAGCAGCAGGAGGGGCAAGAGGACCAAGAGACATAGAGCTCATGACACTCAAGGTTTGCGCAGCTGTTGTCTCAAGTTGAGATGTGAGTGGGGCGCTAGAGACAGTCACTGCAGAAGAAACAATGGCACTTGGAAGCACAGTGCTCTGGACCTCCTTATCTTCATCTGTTGGATCTTCAGGAGCATTTGCTGGGGCTGGTACTTCACTCTCTTCACTTTCACTGAGAACAATGATGTTCTCTGGTCCCAAAGGCACTTCCACCTGCTTCCTCGGAGAATCCTTCTCCATAGGCTCCTTCTTAACTTCTTTGAGTTTCTTCTGATATACTTGAGTGGATGAAGAAGGAGTGGAAGCTGCAGGTCCTTGCGTTGATGAGGCAGGAGGGGTTTGCACAGGTGTGTCTGATATGGGAGTCGATGCTTCCCTCCGTGGTGTTGAAACATCCTTGGAAGAGGATTCTCCTGAGTGCCTTCTGAGCTCTCGAACCTTCCTGTCAAACCAGACCTTGGTCCTGACTAAGACTGGAGCAAGGATCTCAGCCAGATCATCTTTTTCCTTCCTGTTCCAATCCAAGTCCTCCAAGGGAGTGTGCTTAATCACATTATCATACTCATATGAGTATAGGTCAGAATTGTCATCCTGGAGTCCTTCAGGAACCTGGTGCAAGCCGAGTTCTTGGATTAATTGCAGAGAGAACCTACCATAGTGCCTCCTTCGAGCTTCAAAATCATCTGCACAGTCAGCCCAATAGTCTTCTGTATCTGCTGTGATGATAGATTATCTTGATGTTCTGCTCAATGAACTTCTTCAAGTCGAAGCAAGTTCTTGGTTTGAAGAAATGGACAGTGATAGGAACCAGGGCTCTTTCTATGTTCTGTGCATCCAGGGTTGTTTTACAAGTGTAGTTTCCCAAAGAGATGGGAAAGTGCAAACCAGAAATCTTCTTGTCTCTGCAGGTTCTGTGCAATTTGTCTAACTGCCTGCATACTTCTATCAAGGCCATCTTATCATTGCAGAACATGGGAAGCCTCAAAGGGGTGCTCTCATGCGCAGTGGCTTTGATCTAAGAAAACTTCCTGAATTGGATGAAATAAGCACCGTAGTGCGATATCAGGTTCATGGCTTCATCTGAAAACCTTCTAGCAGTGTCACCTTCGAGCAACCTGACCACGTACATGGTGAAAGCATCATTTACCCTTCTGAAATTGTGATTGCTGGTCTCTAGGGTGAACTGCGGGCAGTAGGCATATACAGGATCATCTTTGTGGGCATCAATGTAAGAAAAACCAAACCATTGTCTTGATGCTGCCAGAGTATACATTAGGTACGAGGTCATGTAGAACTTCTTCTTTTGCTGCACATTGGACAGCTGCTCTGTCAAATTCATGCTGATGATTTCCACCCAATTGATATTTTGAGTTCCCTCGCACACCATGCTGATGAGCGGGCACATCCAGAAATGGAACTCATTAGTAGAAGGTAAGCCCATAACCCGAGCCAACAAGATTATGAAGTCTGACAACTCTTCATTGAAATCTACTCGGAAGAGAGTCTTGGATAGACGAGATGCTCCCTTCCTAGGGTTTTTAAGCCATGACTTTGCCACCCGCGCCTTGAATTTGTCACTTGTCTTGATTAAACAGGGCCTGTGCTTGATCCTGGGAAACAACAATGGCATTATCCATCTCTGGGATCTTGATGCAAGATCTTGTGGCGGCGACATCTATCTTGCAATAAGTTCCCAGTGTCGTTGGTTAATTCACTTGAATCAAGGTCGAAGTGAACTCCGCATGAAAGCACCGTATCGACACCGCACCGAGATTGGAAAACCTCCAAAGAAAAGCCAAACCACTATCGTGAATCATCTGCGCCATTGGTGTAGGGTTTGCGTCCGCCATTCTTGCCCAAAAATCACTTTGAAATCGAGATGACGAGCTTGTGTCCCCAATATTGTGAGCAGCGCGGACTCAGTGGCGAAATTTGTTCCTGTCCCCGAAACTTGATCTTCATATTGATAAAGAACTAGGAGGACGAGACCGCAAACCCAGACTCGGAAAGGAATTACGAGGGAGGGGACACACGCACGGTTTTCAAATTGCAAGGGTTCGAGCAAAAGATAGCATGGAAGTAGTGCAAAAATGCAAAGGGGGAATGCTCGTTATATAGCCGATTAGGAGAGAGAGAGACAATGAATGTGCATTTAATACATACCTACCAATTTGAATAAGCATGATATTCGGGTAGAGCGGGAAAAATAAGCACGAATGGCACTTGGTTCATTTGGGACATGTGAGACGCGAATGCGTGAAACACGCGGTTCGGGTGATTCGGGCGAAACGGGAAAAGATGCACAAATCCCTTTTGGGACATTTGGGACAAAAGGGCGCGAAACACGCGACTCGGCCGGTTCGGGCGAAAAGGTGACAATGAGTCCGGAAAAGTTTGGGACATTTGGAGCGCAAGGACCACGAAGTCACGCGTTCGGGCGTTTCGTAGAAAATGGAACAACTTGCACAATTCCATTTGGGACACTTGGGACGAAAAGTTCCGGGCCCGAAAATAGAACAACTTCGGGGATTTCAGCCGATCGGGGAACAGAGCGCACTTTTGAACTTGGGACAGTTGGGACAAAATTGTCCGACAGGCCCGAAAAACACACAAAAAGACCCAAAATGCATACTTTTCTCAATTTCACGACTTCGGTACATTAGAGAAGACACTTAAACTCAAAATTTTAAAATTTTTTTACTTTCATAAGAGCAGGGAATTTTGAGTGGACAACACCTACCAAGCGTGAATCCAAGATACCAATAATGGTCTTGCACTGAGGCGGGGATAGGTGGAGAGGAAACAAAAAGAGGTATCACACTTTCTTGGGGCCTACATTGTGTGCCTGACCATCCCCCATGTAGGTAGCCCACTGACATGATCTCTCCACTGACCCCGCACTATCAAGAGTCAACCTCATGCTTTTCACAAGAACACCCAAAATATTATGCAAGTCCTCCAGGTAATGGTCCACTCTCCTCGAACCTCGGGCATCCGAAAAGTATTCGATCTGCGTCCCAATTGCTTAGAAGGTCACACAATAAGTGACTAGTTGGCACTACTAGCGTCATCTCGAGATAATCTCCATAACCACCTCTGTGTAATAAGTCCTTGTCTGCCTGGGAAAACTTCTCTAGGATGCCTAGAAGCCAATCACACTCTTTGGCTTGGCTCCATTGGACATAGGAAATCTTCTGCATCCACCAAAATAAGAAAAAAGAGCAAGTTAGAAACATCTCATACATAGCAAGATCATCAAAAACATTATAAAATGACATGAAAACCAAAAAAATCATCACACTTGGTCCAACTTAGCTTCTACCTCAACAATTAAAAAATCATGCCTTTGTGCGAGTGGTGGTTGTGTAATTGTCGTGGCGGTTGCCACCACCGCTCTAGGGCGATCGTGTCAAAAAGGGCATGTGATGTACCACAGGGCCCAAAAACTTCAAAAATGACAAAAATACATCATTGTTTTGCAAAATAAAAGGCATACACATCTAGGCGCCCCCTTAGGAACATTTTAACTATAGAATTATTTAAAATGACCCCCCTAGGTTGATATTTTCCAATTTTTCATATTATGGATTTAAAATAAATAAGTGCATATTACTCACCTTTTTCTTGGACGTTGCTCTTCTCACTTTGGTGGGGGCCATCATCGCATCGAATGCTCTTGAATCATTTGTAGTCTCACACAAAATCATCATAGGTAATCCAGAGCTCCAAATTCTCTAAGCGGGTGAGTGAAAATGATTTATGAAAATAGCAATTTTGGTTATATATAGCATGTTTTAAACTCTATTTTTGAGTGTGTGCTTTACGGGGCTAGAGCATTGGCACGGTATGTTTCTATCCCCATGGATATGGTAAGTCCTCTTGTCATTTTGGTTTTAGTATGTTTTGTCGATTTCATATCTATCTGCACTTGATTCTCGTTTGTTTCTTACAAGTAGCGGGAGTTTGGATTGTCGTCACTTCGACACACAGATGTGTCAGCTATAACTTCTAACTCCCCATTTTGGGAACACCATACTCGAACTTTGTGTTCTACACCTCTTCATGGCTAGAACGCTTCTCTGAGGTGGAAATACGAATGCACCCAATTTTGCACATTCTACATTGTTAGAAATGTTTCAAAGTCCCCTATGATGATTACTATCTTTTCCAATAGTGTTCGAGTCCTATTTCCTGTTTGTAGTGTATATTTGTGGCTTAGTATGCTTTCCTTAGTCATTTCCATGTTTTTCCTGCCTTACGTTATCATTTTGCAGTATTTTTCCTTAGCACTTGACTTTAAGTTACTGAAGCGCCACGGCGATTACAAAACCACTGCAGTGGTTACGTAACCGATCTGCCCCTCCTCACCGATGGTTGCATAATTGCCATTATGCGCAAATTGGCGGTCCTATGTGTTTTGATCGAGACTTCTCATGAGTGATTTGGATGCATGTTAACTTCTTCCAACTCACCTTTTGTGCACATTTATTGGTCAAATTGGATGTTTGTAGGCTTGATAGATGCATACCAACTTCATCTTCCTATTCTATTTTTAATTGAGATTTAACTACCCCACCTTATTATGATATGGTACCACATGGTTGCCAAATGTCTTAGACCATTTCCCCACCATTTTTCTATAAGAACCAGGCTTCTTCCCAAAGCATTGGTTAGATATTTTTGTTGTGAATTACACCATTATGTTGTCGTGATCTTGTTATAAATTACACAACCAAGCATTGTTCTCTTGCATTGTTATTCTTCTACTTGCATTGCTACCAGATTTCCAGTAAGCCACCATTGCTCCAACACCTTCTTCTTTTCTTCTTCTGTATTACCAACACATCTCCATGGAATCACATGAACATTGAAGTTGGAAAAGAAACTGAGGGGACACAAGAGTAAACCACAACCGACTTTGCCACAGTACTACAAATTCTAGGTTGGGGATGTACTTGGATTTCTGAAGCTTTCTTGAATTCTTTATTTAATCTGTATGCACATTATTGACTAGAGTAGAAAACCATTTTAATTTAAATCATTGCAATAGTTAGATCATTATTGTAGCTTCCATTTCTTCTGTAAAGCCACGGTGATAGATAGATTCATGTATATCCATGTGGGTTTATAAGGGAATATTCTTTGGAGGAAAAATTCTGCATTTTTTTAGGTAATTACAATCCATTTCAAGTTGTAGTCTCCATTAAATCCTTCTTTACTTCTACTGGGGAAGTTGTAGGGGAAGAAAATATTCTGAGAAGTTTTGATTTCTTCATGTTCCTCTGAGGTAGAACAAACGATTTACATCCACAATTACATTTTTAAAAAGCTTTACTTAATTAGAATAGCTTAGATTTGTTTATGCATAGATAAATAATCACATCTAGTTATTTATTTGTTTAGGTTTTGTTAATTAAATTGTAGAAGCAATTTCTTCATTTCTTTTGTTTCTTCTATTATTTTCCAAAAAGTATAAAATCCAAAAAGATTAGTTTAATTAAATTAGATTGTTGTTTATTGTTGTATTTCCTTTATATAATTGAAAAATCACAAAAACATAGATTAGATTTCCTTTATTTAATTAGTTTACTTTCTTGCATTAGCTTAATTGAATACACATCCCATATGACCATTTAGGGACCACAACAACCAAGAGACAAAGTATACGATCCCCGAGTCCCATAGCCAAACGCAACTTACTTGGAGACAACTATGGATCAAACCTTTGGATTATGGTCTTTTGATCCTCACCACTTCCACATGCTACCATTGCACAATTACACGTCCTTAATGAAAAATCGACAAAGTCTACGAATTTTGGTGGAACCAACTGAGCGTAAATAGTGCCCATAGCCCACTCACTTGTCTTATTCATTTGTTTTCTCTAGCATTTCCATGACCTTGTCTTGAAAATTCTATTAAAGCGAACGAAGGACAATTCCCATGAAGTCCACAACTAGTTGAGAGATTTTTGCACACAAATATTAATAGACTCTTACGTGTGCATATCCTTCTTGATCATACAATCACACTCATTCAGGTTAGAGAGTATTTTATTGTCCTAAATGAGCGAGATCCCTTTAGTGCTGTAGAGGACATTAGATTTCCCTGATAACATGTTGACCATACTCACCCATATTTGAGTATTTCATTCCACATAGCCATCTATCCATTCCACATCGGTTCTCCCGGCATGACCTCGGGAGTTCGAGTGCGCCTAAAGGTCATGTGTTGATTTTTATTCGTATAAGTACGTCGAAGGTCCCGAGGTTATCCCCCACTCTGCTCTGAATACTCCTAAAGTTCTATTGGGTCTCTCTTCGAATCACCCCGACTCCCCTCATTGTTGGGAATTCGGAGATCGGAATAGTGCTATGATTTAATAACAAACAAAATCATGCACACAGGATCTAAACAATTCCTCAAAATCTACAGCAATGAAAGTATAAACTAGAATAATCCAAATCAAAACAAAGTACACACACATAACACAACATGTACTGTGATTCACCCAATGTGGGCTACATCCACCAAAGATAGAGATCTCATATATATATATATATTACAACAAGAGTACAAACCAACTCTTGATACAAGAGTATAATGCATCTCTCCAGAGTATCTCCTCTCCTCCGAGATCTCTAAACAAATCTCCATTTTGAGGAAACTTAACGGGGCCTTTTGGAAAATATACTCGGCATTTTGAGGAAACTTAACGGGGCCTTCTCTGCCATAAAAAAGTGGAAGAACTACATTGACTAGACTTGGAAAAACATCAACAAAGATTATCTAGAGTTCATTAAGTTAGTGGATGGGATGGTTGATAGAAATGCTACTACGGTAACTAAAGAAGAAGCTAATACTCTCAATAAAATTCATATTATGTAATGTCCCTTACTAGATGTTGTTCTTTTGAATTTTTGTTTTTTTCCTACGGGCATGTTCTCTTCTTGCTTCACTACTATATCTTTCCTTGAGGGCCTTTTTTACAAGGATGAGGGTCCTTTCAAAACCCCCACTTTTACCCTATTTCTAAAAAATAATGGATTATCATCCTCATTAACACTTGTGTGATTAAATAAGGATTTGCATTTTCCTATCATAAAGCATGAGTAATCTTTTTCCCTTTCGTTTCCTACATTCACATTTTGAAATTCCTTCCTACACTTCTTTCCATCTATATTTCCATTCCAAGATATAACATCTTTAGGATGAAATCCCAATCCCCTAGAAATTAAGAATAGTATAAATAATATTCATTTTCCCTTTTCGTGCATTTTTATCTAGTTAATAAAGGTTCAATCCCCTTTATAATAGAGGAGAGACTTTGTCTCATTCATAATGTTGTCAAAACCCATCACATTTCTTAAATACAAAATATTTTGCCAACGAGCTTCAAAAATGGTATATAGATTAACACAATTTATCACTAAAGAATGATAAATCTATAGAAAATTTAATAAAATTATTAATCAATCAAGTATTAAAAATATATAAGGGATTCAATATCTATATTACATTAATAGATGTATTTAATATATCTAGAGTAGTAATTTTACATTGAAATTCATTTTCCAAATCGAGAGCGATTTAATTTTGAAATTTTTCAAAGACATTAACAAAGGGTGATATGCATGTTCATTGATGTACTTATGTCGACCATATCCGTTCACGTGGATTTTCACAATACCCTTCACTCATGTCGTTGTAAGCATGATCACCATATCGCAAATGAGGTTAATCCCTGCTAATGCATTCCTCCATTGCCATTTCATTTCCAAATTTATCCCTTTCCCTATGCATTACGATTCACATTTCTACAAGTTTTATAACAAAAATACTAACATGGGGCTCTATCTCATTAATTGGTTGATAAGAAAATGCATTTTAACATACACTCATGGAGAACTCCGGAGAAGAAAAATAAAAATTGCAGCACAATTGTTTTTACATTTTGAGAAATATGATTGTAATCATAAATTTGTATTTATATGGAACAAGATCCATGTTAATGTTTTGAACAAGACTTCCAAATTAACAGGGCATGAAGAGAAATCTAGTGTCGGAGATGATCAACAGGGGAGAAATATGGTCATTGCCTCTAAGGGAAACAAAATGTGGATGTCAGGGGCTACAACTTGAGGTGTGTCATCAAGTTTACTCTGAGAAGGATCTATGCCTTTTCACCATCCAATTTAGGGTAGCTAAAGTGCTACATCATTTCTTTGTCTTAAATATATTCTTTACAAGATCACTTTGGTTAATGGGATTTTGAAGTTGGGCTCTATTGTAATATGTTTTGGCATTGATTTGAAAATTCTTTGGCCCTACTCTTCATAATATCAGTTATGATTTCTCACGTATCAACTAACCCTTCATAAATGAGTTCAACCTTAGAATTAGGATTTCATCATGTGTTGGAATGTAATGTCTCAACTCTATCATGATGCCCACATATTTGGAAGTCTTAAATGCCTCCTTACTAAGTTAGTTTGGTATTTTTCGATGTCGCCTTTGCATCTTAGCATGGATTTTGGCTTATCTCTGAGCTCTTTACATGTTAGGTTCCCTTCTAAACTGACATGTTCATTTTTATTAATTGCTTCACGAGCTTAAAGTAACCATTTTTAATAATTACAACCTCCTCCTTTTTAAGGCTTAATTCATTTGTGATGGCGGTGGACATTTATGGTCAAGGGAAAAATATATCCACATGTCCTCTTTTAATAGACTCATATAGTTCCATTTGCATGTTGGGGGAATGGGCAAAGTTGTATCATTCATAAAGGTCCTCACTTATACAAAGTCATCCATATTGTCTTAAAATTCTAATTGCTTCATAGAGGTGGAAATTTGGAATTTACATATCCATTACCAATTTATCTTGGTTGGGATGGGAAATGTTAAGACAATTAATAAAATATTAAATTTGAGCTTATTGGGTCTTATTAAAAATCCGATGAATGGATTAATTTTGAAAAATCATTTAATTAATCTTGCTCCGATAAAAATAATCACTTATATGTGGCGAAAATCATACATTTGGGAACTTTCAAAATATTTATGTCGGTGGGTGTTTCCAAATTATAAGCATGATGCTTCATACTAACAATGACATAGATCTTGACAAGGCCAAAAATTTTAAGGAATTTTTGACGTATAACTTTTCAAGAACATCCACATGGAACCTCATCACTTGTATTAATTATTTTTTTATTTGTCAATGAAAATTGGAAGTGACAACAATGTGAGGATCACAATGATCCCAGTGTCATTTGCAAAGTCCAACACGGTGGAATGAAACACAAATGTTTCTTTATATTTCTTAGTAGCCTTTATAACATCTACAAAGTAGTTGCTCTCAAATGGAGCTTACAATCAATTACACGAAGCTTTAAAAGCTTTTGGTGTATTTCCTAAGGACTTAACCTAGACTAGTTATGCTCTAACTTGGCCATGTTTCTCCTTTTAGCTTAAAAGGCCTTTCTTAAAAATCCTCAAATGGTGAGCTCAAACATTTTTTATAGTTGCGGACCCTACTTCTTTTCCCACTTCTCTCTCCTCATTTTAATTTGTTTGGGTGGGCTAGCTCTTTCTATATGTTTCCTCTCTTTCCCCCTCAATCTCAAATTTGAATTTGAGTGTATTTTCTTGTGCCTTTTCATCTAGCCATTGGGCCCCATTAAGCTGTTGAATCCAGTCAATATCGATGTCAAACGCCTTATGACATCTTATTTTGTCCACCAACTACCCTCTTTCCACACACTCTTTTCTTGTACTCATTTCCCATGCTTGATTCTCTTTTGTTGTGTACTCTCCTACTTGAGTTTCACTTCTTCCTTTTCTTTAGTGTAATTATTTCGGGCTTCCGCACCTCCTTTAAAACTTTTGTACACTTCGTTGATACCTCTTCATTGTCAAGTCTCTCCACTTCTCCATATTATTCATCCTTCATAATTTCCTCCCTTACAGAAAACATTTACGCATTCTTTCTACAAATCTAGTTATCCATCTTGTGCCAAAATATCTATGTGCACTCCTACGCACCCTTCTTTTATGCATCATCCTCTCTACTTCTCCACAACTTCTTGCATGCCCAAATTCCTCTTAGTGCCTCATCAATCCTTCTACACACATTCTTTTCCTCCTTATTGCACACCACCTTTTTGCAATTTCATGCAACCAAATCCTCTTTTCAAAGCATTCTTCATCTTCCTTATTTATGTGCCTACATACTTGTACACACCAAATCTTAGGAAAATTTGAGAAATATTGCCTTCAACATGGGATGCTCTTGGACAAACACCTAAGGTACTTAAAACTTGAGTTTCGCCTCAAGTAAAATTAGTGAGTGGTCAAACCACCCTTTGGACTATATGAGTAGATAGTCCCGACTTCTTCATCTAATAAGCTTGGTTATGACCTTTGTGCTTCTTTTGGTGTCTCTTCCATTATTTTTTCACCTCTTTGTGACTTCTCTATGTTATCTTATTCACACCTTTGAGCTTCTATCCATTATATCTTGACCTCTTCTTCCCAATAGTCCTCTCTCCTTGACCCTTTATGAGTATCGGTTTGCTTCTATATTTATCCCATGAAAGTATTTACTTGCCTCTAGTCATCCTCCTCCTCCTAAGGCTACTCCAGTGAGCCTTCTACTCTGTGAGCCTACGAACTTTATCCTATGCAAGTCTGCACTAACTTTTGTTTTCCACCTCCACCTAAAGCCTTTATGCATTTGTTTCTCTCTGGCCACTTTATTTTTGGGCTCCCATATTTTTCACATCTAGCCTTTGTGCATTTATTTCCTCGTTTTATTCCCTTCTTGATATTCTCGTGTCACTTCTTTTCCACAAATTTTCTCCTCTATACTCCTCTACCCTATGCACTTCATCCTTTCCACATTCTTTCACTTATTCTCTCTATATATAAGGAAAACTGAAGCAAATGAAATAAAATAACAATAACAATGTAATGAAAACCTTCCATCTAGTTCTCTTGCAACCTCAAATGAGATAGTTGAAGTGTGGAATGGTGCACCACACTTGTTGGATCTTTGTGGATGATGTGGATGTGGATGCTCCAAACTTGGTTTCAAATGGAAGATGGATGCTACGAGAAATGGATAATCAAGTGGATTGTCTTTCAATGTGCAAATTCTAGTGGCAATTTAGCGAATATTGATGCAAATGTGTAAACCTTCCAAGGATGAATTGTGAAGGATTGAGCCTCATATTTATAGTTGAAGGATAAGTCATGGATTATGGATCAAGGTTTGAATGAGTTGCAGGTAAATGAATGCATTTTCCTAAATTAGCAAGTTGATTTGGTCTATGCAATTGGATGGTTTGAATATTCATTTAAGGGGCAATGAATATTTAGTTGGATTTTGATTTTATTCAAAAAGGTGGTTGTACGTGAATATTTTGCTTCCACCTTTATAGGGTTATAAAACTTGAGTGGAGTGAGCTAGTTCAACTTGAGTGAGTTGGATGGTGAAGTGGAGATGAGTGGAGGGTGAGTGGATAATTAGATATTTATTTATTTAAATAACTAATTAAATTATCCAAGGGGTGTGAGTGTATGCTTTATGCATGATAGAATTAATTAAATTAATTCTAAAGGGATGTGGGTGAATTCTAATGGAATGTGAGAGGGTAGTGGTCTAGAATGCATTCTAGAACTGATTTGGCACATTGTGTAGGTGATAGGGATGACTAGGAATAGGTATGTATTTTTGGGTGTCTACATTTGCCCCTCTTTAAAGTGTTATTATAAAGTAATAAATTTTTAAAGATAGTAGACACGTGTAGATCAATGAGCAGATGATATGGAAACATGGTGGGTCTATTTAATTTTCCCTAGTGAATCATTTGGATGCCCCAGTGAGTATGTATTATGCTAAGGGAGTTCCCCCTCAAGTGGATGGGTGATGTAGCAAAGTGGTGGACAACCACTTTGGATATGAGGAAGGAAAAGGTGGATGATTCAAGAGGCAATAGAAGGATGGTGGGAGGGTTTTTTCTTGTAGGTGAGCTTCCATTTGGATATTAAATTTTAGATTAACCTTATTTTTTATGTTTCACAATAGATTTGGCACCATTTTTATTAAAGAATCATGATTGTTAACTCATTATGTGCGAGAAATAAACACACACACATCAAACAAAAAGATAAAACGTATAAAAAAACTAATATACATAGTAAATGTATGCACCATGGCTATAAATGAACCAAGATGATAACAAAATACTTGTAATTGGTCCAAGGAAAACAAAAGATAAAAAGTAAAGCAAACCCAATATTCATAGTAAAAGTATGCATCATGGCTATAAATGAACCAAGATGATAACAAAATACATGTAATTGGTCTAAAAAGAATAGTAACAATGTAAAACATCTGCAAATAAATAATATTAAGTATGCATTGACTATGATCCACGGTGATAATTAAGCGATTTGGATGCCCCCAAACAAGGATTCATGGAAGGGGGTTGGATCAGATTGAAATAGTGGGGTCAAGTGACACTCTTTGTTGGATCCACATTGAAGATTAATCTGAGAGTGAATAGGTCATTTCCCCCAAGCAAAGATCCATGTAGGGGTGAAAATAAGATTCAAAATTTCCCTAGGTGAGGATATACGTAAGGGATAGTATTTATTTGACTTTCCCCCAAGCTAGGATTCATGTGAGGGGTAAGATGATTTGTTTTTTAGAGTTGTATGATAATTGGAATGATCGGTAGGTTTTAAAATTTTAATTTTATTGAGTTGTGTTGATTTTTGTGGGATTTTTTTGTTTTGTAAATGTTTAGGATTTTTTTGAGTATTTGAATTTTTGTGATTTTTCTTTTTGATTTTTGGTTGTATTTTATGAATGTATTTGTAATTTTTAATCTAATTGTAAAAACCACCGATATTTTAGTGAGGTGAACTAGGACCCACCCAAACGTACACAAGAACATAAAGGATTATGAATACCAAGGGATGGATGTGAGTGAAAATGAATAAGAGGAAAGATGGTACACATCCTAACTATAAGGAATAAGCAACATAAACTAGGTTGAAATGAAATGGTAAGATGGATAGGATGGAGGAACTATATAAGTGAATGTGTTAAAATTCCCCTAACACAATAGGTATGTATGTATGGATCAGGAATAAAATATCTTCAAATGAATCAAATTCATGGGTTCTTTAAGATATTCCCCATCTTGATTGGATAACTTATATGTACCTAATCCAAATTTTGCAGTGATAAGGTAAGGACCCAACCAATGTCGTTCAAATTTTTATTTCTTGTATGGATCTTTGGTTGAATTATTTTGATATTATTTTAGAAAAAGGTTTTCGACCTTGAACTATCATGTTTTGATCTTCTTATTATAGTTGCGAAGAAGTCGATTCTGATACACTTTGAGATGGTCTAAAGTATTGAGCCACTTTTCATCTAAGAGATCAAGCTCAACAAGGTGATCATGTCAATAGTCATCTTCGTTGATTAGATGTTGAAGGGATACATAGAGTGATGGGATATCAACCTCTATAGGTAATATAGCTTCATATCCATATACAAGTGAGAATGGAGTGGCTCTGTGGAGTACGAAGGATCTATGATAGCCCTAGAAGGTGGGATATACTTGGGTATGCCAATTTTGACCATACTTGTCAATAATTTTTTCCATGATGGATTTTAATGTCTTGTTGGAAGCTTCAGCTTGGCCATTACATTGGGGATAGTAAGGGGTGGACCAATGAAGGTGAATGTTGAAGCATTTGGCTAAGGCTTTAACAATTTTATTTTTGAATGACTTATTATCTATAACAAGAGAGGATGGAATGTTGAAGCGACAAATAAGGTGATTAAATATGAATTTGGAAATATTACTACCAGTAACATAGGTGAGAGGCATTTCCTCTACCCATTTGGTAAAATACTCCATGGCAGTGATAATGAACTTATGGCCATTAGATGAGGTGGGGTTGATTTTTCCTATAAGGTCAAGCCCCCATCGGGAAAAAGGCCAAGGTGTAGTGATTGGTTGTAAGGCTTGAGAAGGTGCATGAATGAGATTCCCATGTGTTTGGCAAGCTACACACTTCTTAAAAAATTTACATGCATCGTATCCATGGTAGGACAATAGTAAATGATGCATAAGACCTTCTTTGTTAAAACCATGTCGCTTATATGTGCTCCATAAATACCAGCATGTACCTCTTTAGGGTTTAGAGGACTTCATCTTGGTTGAGACATATTTATAGAGTCTCATCATAGCCTCTGCAATAAATGGTATTGACAAGTATGGTATAGTGCAAAGCACGTCGTACTAAGGCTCGTTTGTTATGAGAGTTCATGTTTTTGGGATAAGTGTGATCACAAATGAAATTATAAATGTCATGATACCAAGGGTTGTTAGGACCAACTATCTCATAGACCATGGTTAACTCAGGTAAATCGTAGGCCAAAACCAGAATATGTTCAACAAGAAACTCGGTATGTGTTTGATGGTGTTGAAATCAAGAGATCCATAGTCATCATAACATTTGTTGATTTATTTTGAAGGCGAGGAACTTTTTCAAATGTGATCAACTGAAAGTAACCTCTGAGGCTATCCACGTGAGTTTTTAAGGAATGAGCTTGTCATCTTTACTTGGTATTCATTTGTGACTTGTTTGATGATTAGAAGTGAATCACCAAACACTGCCAACTCTTTGAGATTTCCAATTTCAATCCAGCTATGAGGGCTTTGTATTCTGCAATATTGTTTGTGCGAGGAAGGCCAAGTGGAAAGATTTTGGAATAACATTTCCATCTGGTGTGATAAGAAAAATACCAGCTCTTGATCCATGGACATTACAAGATCCATCAAAAAATAGGGTCCAAGAAGGCAATTGTATCAACATATAAAATTTCTTCATCCAAAAATTCAAAATAAATTGGTTCCAATCTGGTAGATGGGTCGCAACAAGTTGATCTACAAGATCTTGTCCTTTGATTGCCTTTTGACTAACAAACTTGATATCAAACTCACTAAGTAGAATGACCCAACTTGACATTCTGCTGTGAGAATGGGTCTTGATAGTATATATTTGAGAGGATCTACTTTTTCAATGAGTTTGGTTGTGTGATTGAGAAAATAGTGTTGTAGTTTGTGAAATGTGAAATCATCTTCCAAACACACTTTATCAACCTTGTTGGAAGCATAGAGACTCGAGAGGGGGTGAATCGGTCTTACAAAAAAATTCCTTTAACAACCTTAGCTTGAATACATCATTCATTGCATTCATTTAATCATACATCATTAATGTGATCTTATTAGATGTGTATTAACCATTCACAAGATCATAAGATAAGAGAGAACACAAGTACACAAGATGTAATGTGGGAAACCCTCAAGGGGAAGAAAACCCACTAAAACCTCTGTTAATATTACTCATAACAAAGGACTTGCAAGAATATTACACATCAAGCAAGATTTATTTAGTGAAGCACCCACTTCACAAGGAGCACCCACCCCTATTTAGTATAACACCCACTATACAAGGAGGCTACTACCCCTAAGGTGATCAAGCACCCACTCAACCACCTGAAAGTGAAGATCACATAAGTATTGTTGCTTCCACAATTGATTGTGATCAAATATTCAGCTCACTCTTCTCAAAACCTTCTCAAATCCTCCCTCTCTCTTCTTCTTGACTCAAACATGCACCCATAAGTGATGATTAGGTGTAATGACCTTGTTTCCCTTCTTCTCTGCCATGTTCACTCCTAATACATCTTCCTTTCTTTGTTATTATGGTTTAGGAGCATCACTCCCAAGTCCAATCTAGACATGCCATGACAAAATTTTGGCTTTTTATCTAGGTTAAGAGTCCTTATAAGTCCCTAAGAGTCATTTCATGTTGTTTTATTATGCTCAAGAGGTCAAAATTTCAACTTTTGTATTTTCCCTCCTTTTTGAGTAATTTGAATTTTTGAATTATTTGAGCCAATTTTGGATTTCTTGCATGGTGTAGGATTCTAAGGGGTGTTTAAAAGCATGTGTAGTGGTGTTAGGATCGGTGTGGTATCTTAAGGATCCTTTTCATGTTATTTAGTTAGTCATGTAGCTTATAAAGTTCATTTAAGATCCTTTCTTACAAGATGTAACCTCCATATGACCTTGTCTTGTGACCATAGTTGATAGTTATAGGGAAATTTTGAGCAAGGGAGATATAAAACATTATTTGTAATTGTTTACATTATTATCATTCAAATGAAAAGCGAGGAGCTCTAAGAAGTTGTCGAAGAAGATGTTTGTTTACGAAACATGTAGAGGATAGTTTTCAAGTTTGTGTAAGAGAAAATTGTGTTTATTAACCTTAAGAATTTGATTTAAAGGTTATTAATCCTAGTAATAAACCCTTGTATTATTATTTTTATAGATTCTTGTAATGATTTCATTTATCTTTAGTGAGTTAGGGCACGGATAGTCTCGGGAATCATGCTTAGTGATTTGAGGGTTATAGCTTAGTCAGAGATAGTCAAGTGAGGGAAAGAATTAGACCAAACAAATATTATTGAAGGCACAATTAAGTTAATAAACATTATTATACTTAATTTCAATCCTCAAATAGTTTAAGACACAAGTGGAGACAACATTTTGGTTTGATATTCCTTTAGAAAACATAAATACCCTATTTTGGAGGGCAGAGTTGTTGGATTTTCAATCATTTTCATAGTTGGATGATGCAAGGAACCTCATTATCATTGTGTTGTTATTTTGAATGTTTATAAAGACCCATAGTAGAATTTTTAAGCTTTAGAGATAATTCCAATTGGTTATATGACCATTTTCCTCCACCCGGGCACTGTGTAAAACCCTCTTAGGGTTTAGCTTGAAAATGAGATTTAGTACTTTTAAGGTAGTATCATGACATCCTAAAATCATATATTTGTAACATTTAATAGTTTGAAACCATCTTTAAAATCCAAAGTTTACATTATAAGGTCCGTAGACCTATAGAAAACACCAAGACCTAATGGGAAGCTTGGAATAGTGAGTTTGGGAGACTTTTTGTGAAACAAGGTACCCTACAAATTTGTACAGAGATCATTGGCCCAAAGGGGTATTAAGAAAGGTCAAAAAAATTGTTGATTCATTCATTCAAAATTTATTCCAAAAATTAACCTTGGACAGGGCTACTAGAGATGAGTTAAGCCTAAAAGAGAGATAGTGGAGAAAAGGCACTTACATTGAGAGTTGAGCCAAAATATTTAACACACACCTCAAGGAGCATATTGGGTGCTCAAAAATAATTTGAGTTAGTTCTAGGTGCCTATAGATTGCTCTAACCAATAAATCACCTTAGGCATTAACATATTTAAAGAATTTCACAAGCTAATTTGGGAGTTAGGGCTAAAAAATTATATGTTGTAAGGATTTTTAGTCTTGAGAAAAGAGCCATTTTGCAAGCTTAAAAGGACTAATTTTATTTGTTTTGATCATACTAACTTGTTTGAATGGTTGTATGAGTGATAAGATTTACATCATTTTAGTATCGAGTAGAGGATAAAGAGATAAATTAACAAGAAAGAAGACAGAGAAGAGAAATAAGCGGTGAAAATGGGATTTGCAAGAAGAATAAAATATCATTAGAATGCCACCTAGAAGAGTGATCAAAGGAGGTTAGAGAGAGCAGCCTAGGGATAATGAATGTGTTGCTATTTTGATAAATATACGGGATGGGTTAGGTTCATTAGAAGTTGCTCAGAGAAGAGGTAAGGTTTTTGATGAAGAAAGTGACAAGGAAAAGAAAGAAAAAGAGGTGGTAGCAAAAACAAGTACCGAGGAAGGAGTAGAGGTGAAAATCCTAAAACCCATAATGGGAGCAGTACTAAGCCTAAGATGAAGGTACCAGAGTATGGTGGAATCTTGCATCCAGAAGAGTTGATAGATTGGATTGCTAAAATGGACAAATATTTTTATTTTGAGGGCATAGTTGAGGATAAGAAGGTGAAGTTTGCTTATACTAAACTAACAGGGCTTGCGATTATTTAGCGGGATTTTTCACAAGAAGATGGAGTGAGAAGAGGAAAGGAAAAAAATTAGTTCATGGGACAGAATGGTTGCTAAACTTAGAGGTAAGTTTATTCCTTCAAATTATCAAATTAGTTTGTTTAAGAAATTACAAAATTTAAGGAAAAGGGAAATGAGTGTAGCTGATTATACTGATGATTTTTATAAGCTAGAAATGAGATCAGTTCATATAGAAGGGGATGTTGAAGAGGTAGCTAGATATGTGAATGGATTAAGGCTTAACATACATGATGAAATCAGTTTTTTTACCTTGATAACAATGGAGGAAGCATACCAAAAACTTTGAAAGAAAAAGAGAAGTTGGTTAGAAAAAAACAAAATATTTCGAGAGGTAGAGGACAAAATTCAAACAAAGGAATACAAAAAAAAACTCATGAGGAAGAGGCAAGTAGTTCACAAACACAAAGTACACCTAGAGGTGGATATGATATAGGTGGTTATTCATATAGAGGAAGAGGTGTTTTGGAAGAGGAAGAGGTGAGTTTACATGTAGGTGTTTCAAATGCAAAAAGTTTTCTATTCATAGGTATTACGAGTGTCCAGAAAAAATCCTCGACCAAGCGGTGGTAAAGTGAGTGCAGCTAGAAATTAGATTATAAATGATGATGAAGAAGAAAGTGTGGCATCACCATCACTTGTGGAAGAACCAGAGATGGGAAAATCCTTGATGATGAGGAGAGTATTGATGAATGCAAGAAAGAAAAGTGAAGAACCAGCCCAAAGAAGAACATTATTCAGGACAATCTGCAAAACAAAAGGTAAGTGTTGCAAACTTATAATTAAAAACGGTAGTACAAATAATATAGTGTCTTCAGAAATGGTTGAAAAGATAAAATTGAGAAGAATGAAGCATCCTAAGCCATACAAGGTCTATTGGGTTCAAAGAAACCATCAAGTGTTGGCTAGTGAGCAATGTTTAGTTAATTTTCATATTGGTAGATATCAGGATGAATTTCTCTGTGATGTGTTGCATATGGATGTTTGTCATCTCTTGCTAGGAATACCATGGTAGTTTGATAGGAAAGTTATTCATGATAGATCGACTAACACATACACTTTCTTGAAGGATGGAGTCAAACACACATTGAACCCACTTGAAAGATAGTCAAGCATGGCATGAAACTATCCTAGAGTGATGTTAATGGGCATGAAAACATACTTTCAGCGAGAGGAGTGAAGGTGATCATGAAACTATAAGAGTACAGTTGATAAAGAAGATGGAATGATGGAAAGTACAATAGGTACAACGAAAGTTGTGGAATTGGTTAAGTGGTGAAGAAGAGTATCGAAAACTTAAAAAGGAGAGTGAGAAAAGAGGATGAAGTACGTGGATCTACAAACCACCTTGGGAAGGAAGACTAAGATGAACTCTTAGGAGTACAAAAACTAAACAAGAGTGACAATGACTCGGATCATGATGAAGTCATGGAGCAATCAGACTTTGAAGGAGATAAAAAAAGTCATGAAAGATGTATCAAAATAGCTCAAGAAGATAAGAGGTTGCAAGACCAAAAAGGAAGGAAGCATGAGAAGGAAGTGGTGAATAAGAAGGATGATGTGACTCATATTTTTCAATCTAATCTTTCTCTAAGTGTTGTTTATGCATGTTTGACAGATAAAGTGGAGGTGAAGAAGTCAAATAAAGATGAACATTTCAATAAAAGGAATTTACATTCAGATTTCAAGAGCATAAAGACTCGAGGAGGACAAAAAGATGATGAAAAAGACACTTTAGAAATCATGAGTGATGAAAATTCATCCTATATGAACATGAATCGGGTGTGTACTCTCGAGACACAAGGTGGAGAAGACAACATATAGTCCTAGAACATTCATCTTACTCAAGACTACGAGTTATTTCAAAGGCTATAAATCTTATGAAGAGTATGGTACAGCTAATAAAGACAAATCAAGCATGGTACTCAGTCAAATTCCACCTTCAGAAGCTCATTTTCAACTGGAAGCAAAGGAAGAAGGAGAAGATAAGCTTACAAGCAAATAAGTTCATGGGGAAGCATTCTCTTTCCCTTGGGAGTATGATATAGGAGCATCACTCCTAAGTACAATCTAGGCATGTCATGACAAATTTTTGGCTTGCTTTAGGTAGTTTAAGATACCTTATAAGTCCCTAGGAGTCATTTCATGTTGTTTTATTATGCTCAAGAGGTCATAAATTCAAATTTTGCATTTTCCCTCATTTTTGAGAAATTTGATTTTTTGAATTATTTGAGGCAATTTTGGCTTTCTTGCATAATGTGGGAGTCTAAGGGGTGTTTACAATCATGTTTAGTAGTGTTAAGATTAATGTGGTCTCTTAAGGAGCCTTTTTCATGTTTTTTTATTAGTCGTTTAGCTTATAAAGTTCATTTAAGCTCATTTCCTACAAGATGTAACCTCCATATGACCTTGTCTTGTGACCATAGTTGATAGTTATAGGGAAATTTTGAGCAAGGGAGATATAAACACATGATTTTAAATTATTTTCATTATTATCATTCAAATGACAAACTAAGGAGGAGCTCTGAGAAGATTTTTGTTTACAAACCATGTAGAGGACATTTTTGAAGTCTGTAAGAGAAAAGCTGTATTCATTAACCTTATTTGATTTAAAGGTGATTAAGCCTAGTAAGAAACCATTTGATGATTATTTTTATAGATTCTTGTAAGCATTTCATTGATCTTTTGTGAATTATGGCATGGATAGTCTTAGGAATCTTATAACAATGATTTGAGGGTTATAACTCAATCAAGATAGTCAAGTGAGAACCCATAATGCTCTAACATAGTCAGTGAGAACCTACAGGCACCATTGTGCTCTAACCATAACTCACCATAGGCATTGCCATTGAGAAGCTACGAAGGTAGTTTTAGCAAAAGGAAGACAATTTGATCATTTATTAGGGATATCACCTAATCTAATGATTGTTTTGGAATGATAAGATGTCGAGATAACATATTTCAAGCATTGCACAAGCTAATTTGGGAGTTAGGGCTAAAAATTACATGTTTGAAGGATTTCTAGTCTTGAGAAAAGAGCCATTTTGCAAGCTTAAAGGACTGATTTGAGTTGTTTTGATCATACTAACTTGTTTGAATGGTTGTATGAGTGATAATATATGTATCATCTTGACCCCTCATAGCATCCTCATACTCTCCTCTAGCTCACTCAATCCCATGCACACAAACTAGGTCTTTTTCTCAACTAGGTCATGTATGGATGACCTTCTTCAACTTGCCATTATCATTTCATCATGATAGAAGCATACTTCATCAATTTCAAGGCATCTTCCTCCTCATATTTTTCCTCATAACCTGCCCTATTATCCTTCCAAAATTTTCTCCAAGCCCATGACACTCACAACTACAAATGGGCCCTCTAAAACTTATTTATATAAATGACCAAGTTTCTCAAACCAAATAGGTCAACCTTCATAGATAAAATATCATCAAAACATGATAAAAACATAATGGGGACATCATAAAAATCACCACATAGGTCGGTCATATCAACAACTTGCTCAAAACACTCCATTTGGACCCAAGCTCAAAATCTCTCCAAGAGGCCTACTCGCCAAAACCGAATGAGAAATACCAAGCATGAATCACACTTAAACATGTTTTCTAAGACCCCAAAAACCTCCAGAAAACATGAAACAACTCAAAACAATCATCTCTCCTCAAGAAGCCACTCAAGAGTGTGCACAACCAAGCACCCTCAAAGTTGACCTTTAAAAAACATGTCATAACTTGTTCATACCTTAGAAAAAACTCAATTTTGATATATCATTGGAAAGGTATTTGAATATAGTTTCTATAATAACTCACTTTGTCCTCAAAATCATAGTGCAAGACCTCCAAAAAATCCAATATCTTAAAGCTGCTCAAAATTTCCAAATAGGACTCAAAAACTAGTCTTGAGGAATCTAACTCAAAACACCTCTAAGGACACTTCCAAGCTAAAAAAGTATGGAACACATCAAGGTAAACCTATAAAACACATTCAAGAACTAACATGCATAGCTCATGTGGAGAAATATGATCCAACACACATGTTCCTTCAAGCCTTCTTGAGAGACCTAATAGGGCTAATTAGGCCACTAGGATTTTAATATGAAACCACATCATTTTATCAAAACAAATGCCCCAACACATCATTATAGTCCTCTATCAACTATCCATGACCAAAAACAATTGCTACTGAGCATGCAAAATGGCTCATTTCAACTCAAATATTTATGACTAGCTTTTAGCCCTTAAGGCCAAAATCGGTAGGTTGATTTTGGAGACTGTATCTTCCATTTTATTAACTGAATCTACCTAAAAAAATTCATGGTCTTGTATCACATCTCCTAAGGATTCTAGAACAGTTCACTTTTCATCTTGAAGCTTCCATCTTAGCCCTAAAACTGTAAATTTCCACAAAACTAGGGTTTTCTCTCACTTCCTGAAATAGTTGGAACACCAAACCACCACCAAAATGAGCTCGAGGAATACTATCCAACCCTTATGGATAAATTGTGCTTTCTAACCTTGTTTGGATATTATATAATGCAAATATTCTTAGTCACTCTAGAAGGAAGGTTTCGCTAGGGTTTAAAAGCAACTTGACTTCTTAACGATTGTTCATAAAAGTATGATGATCAAATCAATTCATTATTTTTGAAAAACCTTCAAGACTTCATTCAAAAACATCCCCCAAAGCCACAAGGTACCATGCATAGTGTGTGTGAGTAAAACAAGATCCCATATCGAGTTGGATTTCCCTTCTCTAGAACTTAGTTTTACTAAAAACATCATATATTAAGCAAATCTCTTCACTTTGACCTAAAACTTGACTGAACCACCATAGCTACCTCCTCTAACTGGCTCAAGTCTCATCCATGCTCAAATATTCCTAAAACTCTCTAGCCACTAAGACTTACATGTGCTTTCTTGACTAGTCTCCACCTTCTTACTCCATAATGACCATGAAACATCATGAAACAACTGAGATATGACCTAAAACACCTCATACTCATGTTATGCAACATATCAATACTCTACACATGCTTCACTGAGAATGCCCTACTCCATTTATCATGTTACTCCATCATGCACCATGCTCTAGGACTAGGAATAAGCCTAAAATGACCTGACTCAACCCATATAACTCATGAACTGACCATGATTATTCATTGCAAACACTTGGACACCATTAACATATCATACTAACCTTTCTTGCCTCATGACAACCTTGGCAACCACTAGAGAGTCCATACTATGACCATGCCTACTATACCATGCTCCAAGACACCATGACAAGACAACATGATTGGACACTACCAATCAACCTTCATGCTTCAGACAATGAATGACACCTAAACTCCCTTTTCCATCAATGACCTTTGACATCAATGACAACGATACACAATGATAGCCAACAAACCCGTGAATATTTTAGCTCATGATCAATAAGTGTTCTACTAATATAGTAGACTACTTTCTCTTGTCCTTGATTGTTATGTTGTGCTAGAAATGATCCTATTACATATTTTATGTAAGATGTGTAGAGAAGCATTGGTTTATCTGATATGGGTGGCATGAGAACTAGTGGAATTGATAGATACTCTTTTAACTTAGAAAAAGAATCTTGACATTCTTGGTTCCACCAAAACTATACATCTTTTTCAATAATTGATTGAAGTGGTGACACTTATCTGCTAGTTGTGAAATGAACCTTTTAATTGACTGAATATTTATTTTAAGACCCCTGAGTTGCCTAATATTTTGGGAGGAGTAATTTCCATGATAGCCTTGACCTTTACGGGGTCTACTTCTATGCCTCTCCATGAAACAATAAATCCTAGTAATTTTCCTAATGTTACGCCAAACACACATTTCTTGATTAAGTATGAATTTGTATTCTCATAATCTTTCAAAGATATGCTTTGTAATAATTTTGGATGATCCACTCATGTTTTAGAATTTTCTAGGATGTCATCTACATAGTCCTCCATGATATCATGTAGCATGTCATGAAATATGATTGTCATCACTCTTTGATAGGTAGCACATGTATTTTTAAGGCCAAAAGGAATGACCTTATAGAAGAACATGCCTGTGATGTAGTGAGCATTTTTATGACGATCTTCTTCTACAATCTGAATTTGATTGTAGCTAGAAAATCCATCCATTAAGGAAAGCATTTCATGACTTGTTTGATCCATAATCATATCGATGTTTGGTAAAGGAAATTCATCTTTTGGACAAGCCTTATTGATGTCACAAAAATCTATACATATTTTGATACCCAAATTTTTCTTTGCTACATGTACGATGTTTGAAATCCATGCAAAATAATCTATTGGTTGAATGAATCATGCTTCCAAAAAATTTTGAAGTTCAACTTTGATAAGCAATGCAACTTTGGGATGCATCTTTCTTAATTTTTGCTTGACAGGTTTTGCATCTGGATGTACCACAAGGTGGTGTACCACAAGAGATGGATCTAATCGACATATCTTTGTAAGTCCATGTGAAAATATATTGAAATTCCACAAGGAGTGTTGTGAACTTTGTTCTTTCTTGATCTAATAGACTTGTACTAAGTTGTAAAATATTTGGTTGCTCATGTGTGTCAATGTTAATTTCTATTATTTCTTCAACCAACATTTTAGATGTCTCTTTCGAGAAAAGGATGTCATTGGTTGATGTAAATCTTCAGTTGATGATGAATGAGAGTCCCCTCTCTCTAGTGCCTTAGAAAGGTTTTCACTAGGAGATATATCCCTTTTCTTTTTACTATTTTTCATTTTTTTGCTTTTGTGTTTCTCCAATAGCGCCTCAGTGAGGTTTTCACTATGGGAGATGTGATTTTCATTTTTTTGATTTAAATTTCACTTTTTCTACAAACTAGGGTGCTCGATTCCTCACCAAAGTATGCATGTGCATTAAGGTCAATATTGAATCCCTTCCTATGATCAGAAAGGGGGATGGGATCCCGTCCCGAGAAACTCTTCAATGGCCTCATTATTTTGAAAGAGGTCCATGGAGACATGATTTAGTTGGTCCTGACTTATTAGGGTAGGATATACAAGGTTGAATTTGATGGTATTGATGGAGAGGTTTTCAATAAATAGGTTTGTTTTGGCAAGGTTATGTGTGGAACCTATCTCGTCATTGGAGTTAATGTCCTCACCACTAGTCGAGACATCAAGCGATGCTCAATGAATTTTAAATTAATGATAACCAAGACCATACCGATAAATATTTTCTATACGATAGATCGGATTTATAAATCCTTGTTCATTTTTCCTAAGTCATTTACCTTTCCACTACATAGTTTAAATGATTTGTATGAAGAAGCATATCCATCATTAAATAGCCAAGATTTTGCGAGAACTTGGAATGTGTTCCTCATCTAGGTATCCAAACCTTTGCCATACGAGACTTACCAAGATTATAGATAGGATCAATTTTTATATGGGAGCATTCGATCGGCCGTAATCGTGAGGGGATAATGGTAGGTTTCTAATGTGAAGGGAATTCTAGAGTTCATACTCTCCAAGACCTTTGTCTATGATTTTCAATGTAGATGGGGTGGAGGAAGTGGACGGTTGAAATTTCAGCAAAACCTCAGGGTCTATGCGGGTTTCATCTGTGAATGGGATAAGACAAGGAGATGAGGATTTATTCGCGAAGGGAAATAGTTTGTATGTGTATGTTGTCCCTCTATAAGTTTGCAATACTCAAAGGGTTTAACATTTGCACGTAACGTGAATTATTTTCCTTCATAGGGAACTTGATGCACTGATGGTATGTAGAAGGAATGACTTGCATGACATGAATCCATGGGCGGCCTAGGAGGATATTATAGGATGTTTCCACATCCATAACATGGGAAAATGTGTCTAGATTTTGGGGTCCAAATTTGATCTGTAAAGAGATATTACCCATGGATTTCCTTTCACTATTATCATAACCATGAATGGTAATGATGTTAGTGCCTAGACTTTCCTCAGTATAACCTAGACATCGCAACAATTTCATGGAGCATATATTCAATGCAGATCCATTTTCTATGAGCATGCATTTTATTTTATGATGGGTGATGAATGCTTCTACATATAAGGAATTATTATTGGTAATGTTAGGGTTCAAGAGGTCATGAGGACCAAATGACAAAATGGGATTATTGGATGATAAATTTGTAATGAGGGCCTAAAATTGTTGGGAGTTAATATCCTTAGGAACACGTGCCTCATAGAGTGTACAAGTAAGGATAATTTTAAGTGCAAGAGATGTCTTGAGCAATTCCATGAGATAAATTTGCACATTGGTCTTCTCTAATTGTTTGATTATATCATAGGAATCAAATAAAGACTTTACATTTGAGGATTGTGCATTTGTAGTGGACTTAAGATAAGACCCTTTTTACGGCATTGTGGACGTGGAAGGTTGTTTAGTAGTGGGTACCCAAACATGTTTATGTCATCTTATTATGGTGCAAGTATGAGTGTTAGATTTGATAATGGCTACCATGTTTGGCATATGATCTAACAATAAAATAATAAAATCAAACTCGACATTGTTTGATGATTGACCTTTGTCTTTTGCATCATTGTTTGTTCCATGCTTAGGTAATGGGTCTTGAAAGAGATATAATTTCTCATGTGGTGTCTTGATATTATATTGTCCTTCTATTGTGATGTCCCCATTATCAATTAAGTCTTGTATATAGTGACAAAGTCTTACACAATGATCCATTGGATGACAAAGTATACGATGGTAGTCACAGTATTCATTCTCTTTATACCATTCGGGTTTAGGTTGGCCTTCTTTAAAAGGGCGTGTAGCTGATGTACAACGCCATTTTATCACTTGTGAATTGATGGAGGACACTTGAAAGGCTTTCTCCAAGAGGCATAAATTGTCATCTTTTTACCTCGCGTGGAGCAATTTCTTTACTAGAAAGGACTAGAGGTTGTTTAGATTTTTCAATTTTACCAGATTGTTGATGAATTGGATTTTGTACATTTTGGATACGACGAGAATCAATGATTCCATCGTTTACAACATTTCAATTTCGATTGATAAATTTAGATTTATCGTGATTTTGATTGTGATTGTTGTTGTGATTATTGGGTTGATCTTTTGAAGGTGTCTTGATTAGGCCCTTTGTAATAAGAGCCCTCTCAATTTGTTGTCCTTTTCGATTACTTCTTCGAAGTTAGTCAAATAATGCATTTGTATTTGAAAATATATATTTAAATTTAGATTTATTGTGATTTGGAATGAATATTCTAACTAATTCTTTTCGGGTATAAAGCGAGGAATCGACTTACGATTCCTCGCCATCGTTGGAGAAATAACACAAAAGTTTCATTATTCCTTTGCTTTTTGTTGCAAAGGTCCATCATTGTAATTTCATAATCGAGATTGAATGAGAAATGTTTGATGAATTTCTCTGAGAGATCTGTGAATGTGGTGATCGATCCCTTTAGAAGGTGTAAGAACCAATCCAAAGCTTTCCCTCCTAAAATTTTAGGGAAGAGGCATAAGAGAAAGATATCATTGTATGCCACTTCTTGACATGCCATGAAAAATTCTTTGATATGCTCTCTTGGATCATGTTTTCCCTTGTATTTATCAAATTTGGGCATTTCAAAGGATTTAGGAAAAGGTACACTTAACATGTCCTATCGAATGGGTAAGGACATAGTTCATCGAAATTGAATTGTTTTATACGCTTTTGAAGTCCCATTAATTTTTCTTTCATACTCCTCCATTCTTGTGTGAATGGGGATTTTGTTTGAGGAATGTCCATGGTGACATCATTGTCATGTGTTGATTTGTGTTCTTCCTCTTTTCTAGGATTTTCATTATTTTTGAGTTGGCGTTGTAACTCCTCGATTTTGGATATGAACTCTTCTTTTGATGAATCAAACGTAGTAGTTGATTTTGAATGTTTTGTACTAGACTCAGGTTTGTCTATTAAGTATTTTAAGTGTTCATGCATGAAGTCGAGGGTAGCTTTTCCCCCATTTTAAAGAGGCAAAGTAGATATTGGTTTTGTTTTGCATTATGACGTGATCAATAGCTTCTTTCTCCCTATTGATAGTTCGGGTTGTTCTCCAATGTCTTCATCTACAAAAGGGCCATGACCAAAAGGGTTGAATATTTCATACTCATCATGGACATGAGTACTTTTACTACATGTAAACACCATTGTTTATAGGTAAATACCTAAGTGAATAGTGTTTTTGAGATTTTGTAGAAATTGTGACAAGGTTTGAGCTAAGAAGATAGATAAGAGTGATTGTTTTAGCTTTGTTTGAGAGAATCAAAATGTAAGTTTAAGATTGAAAATTATTTTAGATTGAATTAGATTGAGTTTTACTTAATACGTGAACAAAGTGAATGTTCAACGTATAAATTTTAGATGTTGGTTTGATTTGCTTAATACATGAATAATGTGAATATTCAACGTATAAGGCTTGGATGTGATTCATGATCTGATTATTTATGAATTGCCTATAATTGAATAAAGTGAATATTCAATATATAGGGCTCTTGATTGGATTTGATTTGATGTGGTTTAATACATGAATAAAGTGAATATTCAGCATATAAAGGATTTGATTTGATTGGATGTGCTTAAACAATGGATAAAGTGAATATCCAATGAAAAAGGCTTAAATCGTGATGTGATTGGATTTTGCTTAAGTCTAGGATTTTTGTAAAATCAAAGACTAAGACTAAGAATGATTTGGATTTGATTGGTAAGTTTATGGAACAAGAATGGAATCGGTAGACCACGATTTGTTAAGTTTCTGGAAGTTAGGAAAAAATACCTTTTTCATGAGACAAATGTGTTGTCATTGATGTCAAGCTAAATCAGTTGATGTCAAGTACTACTGATGGAAAAATAGGCAAATTGGTAAGGTGAGCATGCAAGCAAGATGAAGGTTGATTGGTAGTGTCAACCCTAGAGGATTTGAGATGATCAAGGACAAGTCCTAATGGACTTAGACAACATTTTAGCAAGCCGTGGATGTAAGAGTTAGTTTCTAAGTCTTGAAGTAGTCGCTCAAGTATATAGAGAGTCGTGAAGTAAAGAAGCTCAAAGAAGGAACCATGGATTAAAGGAAAGCTCCGAGAAGAAGCCGCGGAAGGCAAGTAAGTGCTGCAAAGTGAAGAAGTTCGAAGGTAAAGGCTGTGGGTATGAAGATTTAGAGAAAGCCGCATATAAAGGGAAAAGATGCAAAAGCACAGATAAGCAGAAAAGCCACTAAGTATAGAATATTTTCATAAAAAAAAGGAAAGCCGCGAAGAACTAGAAAAGGAGAAAAATCGTGGAAGGTACCAAACAAGGTGGAAGGCCTGAGGAGTTGAAAAATCTGCACAATGCATACAGATGTACGAAGAACTAAAAAGATGCATAAAGAAGGGAAAATCTGAAGAACAAAAGGAGAAGCCGCAATATGAAGGAAAAGATCAAAGACACAAAAAGAAGTCATGAAACAATAAAAGTGAACTAGAGTGGATTAAGGACAATCCGTTAGAGTTCAAATTGAAAGAGTGAACATTTGCATTTAGATTTCAAAGGAGATTTGATTGACAGAGAATTGTAGCAGAAATCGAAGTAAATTAGAACTTTGCACAAACCAAAGAAATTCTTTATTTCAAATCTACCAACATTTAATGTATGTTTACTACAAGGCAATTTGGTTATAAGCTCGATGGAAATTCCCAATTTCAAGGTGAATTAAAATAATGCAAAGAAGATGGGTCTCTATTTTAATTTCACGATGCAAATTCTAAACAATGCAAGTTTTCTATTTTTGGAAGTCGGCCATTAAATTCGTTTGTAAGAAGCGTGGAAGAAGGATGAATGGCCTCAGAACAAGCAAAGAATAAAATCGGACTCATTTGAAACATTTAATGATCTGGATTCATTGGTGACATATTAGGAAGAGTACACGATGCAAATCTTGAAGTAAGCATTAGAGTCATTTTGTGCAATAAAAGAAGAACTCCAAGTTATTTGATGTTGTTGTTCATGAGAGAGAACTAAGACATTAGAGCCAAGAGAGCGATAGAGGCAGAGAGAAGAAAATACGATGCAATTAAGCTAAGAAGAGCTACAATGGTGAAGAAGAAGAGAGAAGGGTGAGATTGGGAAAGTGAAGAAGTAATTGATCGGATAAACAGAGACCATCATAGCGAGAAGACCGAATGAGAAAGAGAGAGAAGAACGAATGAGTAGAAGAAAGTGACAGAGAAAGAACACAAGTCAAGCTGGAAAAGATATCATAATCTATTGTACAAAGAAATTTGTAACTAGATGATCAAACTATGATTGTAAAAGAAGTCTAAGTTGTAGCTTAGCAATTTAGGGAGTTGTAGCTTCCTTATAGGTGGGTACTTGCAGAAAAATATCTTGTGATGTGTAATATTCACTTGAGTATGTTGTTGTGCTTAATATCAACATTAGGTGTAGGGGTTGGTGCTCCTTGTGGGATTGGTGTCTCACTAAACAAATCTTGTAAGATGTGTTATATTCTTACGAGTCCTTGTTTTTTGTAATATAAGCAATGGTTTTGGTGGGATTTTCTCCCGAAATGGTTTCCCACGGTAAATCTTTGTGTTCTATGTTTATGTCTTTGATGAATGTTTAACTAAATATATGCTACTCATAAATATACATTGATAAGGAATATATTTATCTAGAATCAAAGAGTAAAATTTTTAATTAACACTGATTCACCGCCCCCTCTCTCAGTGTTTGTGATATGTAACACAAAATGCTTGAACAAGTATTCATGATAGAAAATTACTTAGATGAAGTTATTAATCTGAAAATGAAAGATGATGAGAGTATAACGGCCTACATGTAGAGAATAGATGAAGTTATTAATATGATAAGAGGTCTAGGCGAGGCACTAGAAGATTCAGTGTTAGTCCAAAAGATCTTGAGATTCCTGAACAACAAGTATGATGCAAAGGTTTCAGCCATAGAGGAATTAAAGGACATGAATACTCTTACAATGGATGATCTACATATCACCCTTATTGCATATGAGATGAGAATTGTTAGAACCAAGACCACCAAGAAAGAAGTGGATTTCAAAGTCAAGAAAGAAACAAAGTCCAGTCAAGAAGAATAAGAAGAATCAGTCTCAGGAGATGAATTGGATGATGAGAATATTGAGGCCATGTTTGTGAGAAGACTGAAAAGAGGCTCTCCGTAAGTACTGAATGAAAACTCCCATTTAAATGTTTTTCATGTGGTCAAGTAGGACATTTTTCTAAACTACATGAAATGTCCAAACAAGAATAAGGACAATCAGTTTGAACATGAGGAGCATAGTCATAAACATAGTAGAAGAGAAACTGAGTATAAAAAGAAAGATAACAAGAAGAAATTCTTCAAGAGCAAAAGAAACTTCTACTCTAAGGAAGAATCTAGTGAATCAAAGGTGAGCAATACAAAAACTTAGAAAATGAAGATAACAAATATCAATCAAAATGTTTGTTTGTGGCCATGGATGCGGATGAAGAAAGTAGCTCTAGAGGGAAGAAATCTATTGAATATGAAGATTTTGATGAAGAGGAAGTTGAGGTAAATCTTGAAGCAAAGTGGTGAGTGCACTTGAAGAACTACATCATGTGTAGAAGAAGAATCGAAACTAAGATGCACATTAAAGGATTATGAGGAACAAATCCACATCTTTGAAAAGAGACAAGCACAAAAAGAAGAAAACGAGGCTATTGAGCTAAAGGAGATTGAAACTCAGTTGGAAAAGATCTCTGAGTCCTACAAATAAAAAGAGGATGAGTGCTCAAAATTGAACACAAAATCAGAGGAGTTGAAATCTGAGATGGACCAAATGTTCAACAAACTAGATATGTATGAAAATCTAGAAAAGAGCTCTATTGTGCTAACTGATATACTCAAAAGACCAATGAGATCTGTAAAATCTGGTATTGGCTTCAAGGGAGAAAGAAAGGAGAAAGAGTCTGCAAAGAATGAAGAAAATAAGTCCACGGCTACACCAAGTACTTCCTTTGCTACAAATAAAGGTTTCTATAAACCCGTGAGAAGAAGAAACATTGTTCCCAAGATTACCTATGCAATGAGGTACACACATTCCTTTTATGGGTATTGTTTTTCTTGTAATTAGTTTGGACATAAATCCGTGAAGTGTAGAAATAACTCTAGAGGCTATAGAAGAAATTTTGGCCCATCTTACAATAGTTCAAAATTTAATGTTGCTAAGTGTACCTATCACAAGAAAAGAAATAATGCACCAGCTAGAAACAAGATCCACCTAAACAAAAAAAAGTGGATATATGTAAAGAAAGATGAGAACAAGAGAAAAGAATGTTGCTCAGTAGTACAGATTGCGTTCCATGTGCGAGAATGAGGATAAAATTTAGTATTTAGACAGTGGATGCTCCAGTCACATGACAAGTGATAAAAGTAATTTTATTTCTTTGTCAAATAATGCATCGATTCTGTGAGATTTGGTGGCAAAAACTCTGAAAACATAGTTGGAAAAGGGACATTAAGTTTAGATAATGGGAAGACCATTACAAAAAATGTTCTATATGTTGAAGGTTTAAAGCATAACCTGTTAAGTATGAGTTAGATGTGTAAAAGAGGATACAATGTAATATTCCATGACCAAGGATGTGATATTATCAATGAAAAGACAGTAAAAGAGTTGCAAAGGCCAAAAGGACAAAGAACAATATGTATGTTCTTAATGAGATAAACAATGAGAAATGCTTCATAGGTAAAGTTGACCCAACTGGTTATGGCACAGAAGGCTTGGACACATGAGATTTGAAAATTTGGTTAAACTAAGTGCTAAGGGGTGTGTGAGACACATGCCAAAGATTATCAAACCCACATATACACTATGCAAGGCATGTTTACATGGAAAATAGACAAGGAGGTCATTCAAGTCAAATGAGTATTCAACAACAAGACCACTAGAATTGATTCGTATAAACATGTGCGGCCCTACCAGAACTAAAGGTATAAATGGTGAGCCATAATTTATGCTTCTAATAGATGACTATACAAGAATGACTTGGGTAGCATGTTTAAAACAGAAATATGAAGCCCTAGATTTATTTAAGAAGTTTAAGGCATTAGTTGAGAATGAAAAGAACAAAAAGTCAAGTGCCTAAGATCGAGACAGAGGTGATGAATTATGGTCAAATGAGTTTGGTGAGTTACTGTGAAGAACATGAAATCGGAGACAATTCTCGGCTACGTGGACTCCCAATGCAGAATGGATTCATTGAAAGGAGGAACATAATAGTGCAAGAGATGACAAGAACCATGCTAAATGAATCCAAACTCTCATATAGGTATTGGAGTGAAGTAATGTATATTGTGGTCTATCTTTTGAGCAGAGAGATCAACGAGAGTAAATAGTGATAGGAATCCCTATGAACTATGGAAGAAAATACCTGCAAATGTGAAGCATATCAAAGTGTTTGGAAGCAAATGATACATCAAAAGGGATGAAGAAAACTTAGGCAATTTTGACTCAAGGAGTGATGAAGGAATATTTCTTGGATACTCAGTGGTTAGCGCGCCTATAGGTGCTACAACAAGTGGTTGTAAAAGATAGTGGAAAGCACTAATGTGAAGGTGGATGAGGCACAATATGGAAAAACTAGCACTCAACATACTGGTGGAAATGAAGAACAAGAAGATGATGAGGATTTAGATAGTCTGCGTGAAGAAGCGAGAAGAAGAAGAAGAAAGACCAGACACTAAGGCACCCTCCAGGCAAGTCAAGAAGGATCATCCTGTAAATCAGATCATTAGAAACAAGGATGGCGGCATCCTAACAAGAAGAAAACTCAGAGAGAAGTAGAATCATAAATATATAACTCTCATGTCCATGATAGAACCCAATAATGTTACAAAAGAAAGCAAAGATCAACATTAGGTAGACACCATGAATGAAGAGTTAGATAAGATCGAAAAGAATGAGACATGGGAACTAGTACCCAGGCCATGGGATAAGAATGTGATTGGAACCAAGTGGGTCTTCAATAATAAGTTGAATGACAAAGGAGAAGTAACATGGAACAAGGCAAGGCTAGTGTGAAAAGGACACTTGCAAATGGAAGGAATAGATTTTGATGAGACATTTGCCTTGGTAGTAAGAATGGAAGCCATAATATTGTCCCAGCTTACGTGGTATACAAGAAGATCAAAGTATTTCAGATGGATGTGAAATCAGCCTTCCTAAATGGTTTCTTGAATGAAGAGGTATACATTGAACAACTTGATGGATTCTCACTGACTAAAGATAAAGATTATGTGTGTAGGTTGAAGAAAGCTTTGTATGGATTAAAGAAATCTCCTAGAGCTTGGTACATAGATTAGACTCATACCTCATTGAGCAAGGTTTCAGAAAAGGAGTCGTGGACAACAATCTGTAAATAAAAGAAGAAGGATAACATCTACTCATTGTAATAGTATATGTGGATGACATCATTTTTAGGCGAGAGATCATGATAAGATGACATATGAGTTTACAGACATGATGAAAGAAGAATTTGAGATGTCAATGTTGGGAGATCTATCTTTCTTTACGGGACTACCGATCAAGGTATATTCCTCTCCCAAAGCAAGTAGATAAAGAAGTTGTTGAAAAGATTTAAAATGGAAGACAACAAACCTATTGGGACAACATGTCGTACCCAAAATTGTAGGGTACTACACCATTGGAACGATGTTACACATACCCCAATGATGACACGATATCCTCACAAGGTGTTCGAAATCCAGAAAGGCTCGCCAAGCACACGCTTGTATCCCACATGCCCCGCTCAACCTCCGCATGCTTTGTTTTTCCCTTTCCCCCCTCTTTTCTTTGCATTTTTCTTTAAGAACGGAACCACCGCCCGCTTGGGCGGCGGTCCCGTAACCACCGCCCTGCATAGGGCAGCGGTTTTGTTCGCATTTTCCAGATTCCTCCGACGATCGTGTCAAACATAAATCTTGAGTTTTACATGCTTTCTTCAACCACTTTGGCTTGCATTAATGTTTTCTGCTCCCAGGAATAGTGTTTTTCCTTTGTTTATAGTAAAAGAGATCAAATGGGAGTTACCCTCTAGTAAATGCATTGGTTATAAATAGCTAGCTTGTTTTCAAGCAAATGGCCCCTCATCCTCTCAATTCTCTTGTTCAATTTTTCAATTCCTTGCTTAGAATTTTGTTAGTTTCATGTTTTGCTTCCATTGTTGGCATTTTAGAGGTCATATCATCTTCTTGTTTCATCGCTTGCATACAATCAAGTCTTAGCATAGAATAGCTTCATTTCTAGACTAGAATCCATTAAAAGTTGTAGGTTTGGTTTTGTCACAAGGATAGTTTCTGAAACTCTCGGCACACTTGCGTTGTATTCTCACAATAAATCCCGCTAGGAATTGCATAGTCAAGCTCTGTTCACTTGCGTTATCCCTCTCCTACTCGCATTGTATTCGGTATATATCCAAAGTTGTCATTATTTGAAATACCATCTTCTATTGATAATATCATATACACGCTTTTTGGATTCACGAGGACACGAAGGAACGAGGAGATCACACTGAGGGGATGAAATCACACACAACTAGATTTACCATTGTTCTGTAAATGCCAGGTTTGAGCTATCAAAGTTCTAGTTACAATATATCAAATAGAGTAGTAAATCATCTCATTTCAGTTAAATCTAGCTTTCGATATTGCCAGGGAAGCTGTGGGGATTGATAGTTTCTGAGAAACTATGATTCATTCCTCACTTCTGAGGTAGGATCGAGAGTCTTTCTAATTTAGAATATATAGCTACTTAGATATTTACGATAAAATCACAACTGCACAGGCAAATAGCCATATCAGGCTACCTTGCTTGTTTTATTTTGTTACTAGATTAGTTGTTCATTTTCTAAATACTAGAGTAGTTGTTCTTTAATTTCGTTGAAATACGTCATTGAAAAATTAAAAAAACAGAAGAATGCTTACATAGTGTAAATATCTCTTTTGTAATTAGTTTATTAATGTTAGTTAGAAGTCGAATCATTTTGTATGACAATCACAGGACCTAGAGAGCCTAGAGAATATACCCATAGTGCCTCAGCCAAATCTACCCACGACATTAGTTGATATAGATCAGGACCTCATGATACGAGTCTTTGAAGCAACATCAAACTTACAAGCAATTAGTGAGCAAATAAGAGGATTAAACATCGAATACGACAAAGCTTACACGTTTTGGTCAAACCATCCAAACTATAGGCTTGCCTTGATAAAACATCTAAATGATCAGTATGCGAGGATTCGAAAGATAGCAAACATTTGGTTGTGATCCACAAGTCCTATGACCCAACGAGCCTATAAATTAGTTAAGTATTGACAGAAACTTACGAACGCTGGTATTTAGATCCTCACCACTCTACTTGATATCATCACGTAATTCTCCGTATTAAATATAGAGGCCAATCAATCTAACATTTTCTGGGCTAGACTAGAAAACCACCCATAGTCCATGGGAAATCCACTAAGTCACCCATCACCATTTTCATGACCTTGTCAGAGATATATACGAAGCTCCCGCAGTCACTTTCCACGTATCCAACAACCAAAAACGGGGTCTCGGCAGAGCTCGACATTGATTGGAGCCTCCGAACGGCCATCATATCCGAACAAACCATTACACCAATTTAGGTTAGGAGGGCCTTCTTATTAGATTCACAAATTCCATTATTGTGTATTGAGGATCTAAGATTACCCGATTAGCTTGTCCCGTATCCATTCGCATTCAACATCCACCGATTGTCTCGACATGACCTTGGAGGTCGGGTACGAGGAAGAAGTACTTATAGATTCCCATGCTCACATGTCACTTTTCCATCATATAGATTCCAATGGAAGTTAGATGTAAGTTGAGTAGAGATGATGATTCACCAATGGTAGACAAAACATTGTACAGATCCATGATTAGTAGTCTACTTTACTCTGACATCAAGACCAGACATCATGTAGGTGGTAGGACTGGTTGGAATATTTCAAGAAGATCCAAGGGAAACACACCTCAAGGTGGTCAAGAGAATCTGAGATACCTCATGGGCACAATTGAATATGGACTATGGTATCCCAAAAGCAACTTGAATTTGGCATAAAATGATATACATATGCAACCGGGTAGACATCGTTGATGACATTAAGAGTAAAAGTGGAGGAGCATTCTTTGTTGACAATTTCTTGGCATCATGGTGAGCAAGAAACAATCATCAGTGGCTCTCTCAACATGTGAAGTAGAGTATATAGCGGCTGCAATGTGTTGTACTCAAGTTCTATGGATGAAGCAAACATTGGAGGATTATAAGGTAAAATTTGAAAATCTAATTCCTCTATTGTGTGATAGCACAAGTGCAATAAGTGTCTCAAAGAACCCAATATTCCACTCAAAGACAAAGCACATACCAATCAGATATCATTTTTTGAGGGAATAAGTAAATGAAAATAAAATCAGTCTGGAATATGTGAGCACAAAGAAGGAAATTGTAGATATCATGACTAAGCCGTTACCAAAAGCAACATTTGAGCACTTGAGGAATGAATTGGGGGTCATTATTGATCCCACCAACAACTAGAAAGTGCATAGATGAAATAAGGGAGCATTCTCATGATGTATCAACTCCTAATCAGTGCCAAATATGAGGGGGAGCTAGTCTACTAGCTCACTGCAACAATTGGTATCATCTAGCTTAGGGGGAGCATTGTCGTGGTTAGAACCGATCAAGTGGAATGAAAGCATAAACTTAGGGGGAGCTCATTGAGGTGAGAACATGAATAATCTTGTTTATCTACATTTATGACCTTGAATATGGCGATTTGGCCCTTTGTCATTATTGTTAAAGGGGGAGAGTAATTAAGGTCAAAAACTTGACCGCCACAATAGAAGGGGAGAGTAACTCAAATCAATAACCAATTTTGTCACAAAATAGGAAGAGTAATGTCAAAGGAGGAGCCATGTAAAAGAGAAGCTGGAACCAGAAACTAGGTATGAAATTTTTGCCATCAAAGTATACGGAGTTTACGATGTAATGCGATTGGTATTATGTTGCCATCAATGACAAAGGGGGAGATTGTTGGACCTTTGTCATGAGACATATGTGTTTTCATTGATGTCAAGTTGAATCAATTGATGTCAAGTACTACTGATGGAAAAATATGAAAATTGGTAAGGTGAGCATGCAAGCAAGATGAAGGTTGATTGGTAGTGTCAACCCACAAAGGCTTTGAGATGATCAAGGATAAGTCCTAAAGGACTTAGACAACATTTGGGAAAGTTGCGGATTTAAGAAGTTAGCCGCTTTGAGTCTTGAAGTAGCCACCAAAGTATATAGAGAGCCATGAAGTAAAGAAGATCAAGGAAAGAACCACAAATTAAAGGAAAGCTCCAGAAGAAGCCGTAGAAGGAAAGTAAGTGCTTTGCAGTGAATAAGGTCGAGAAAATAAAGCCGTGGGTATGAAGATTTATAGAAATTTGCATATAAAGGGAAGAGATGCAAAAATATAGATAAGCGAGAAAAGCCACTTAAGTATAGAAGATAATCGTAGATAGAAGGAAAGTCGTGAAGAACTAGAAAAGGAGAAAAGTGGTAGAAAGTAGCAAATAAGGAGGAAGCCGCGAGGAGTTGAAAAAGTTGCACAATGCATACAGATGCCACAGAGAACTAAAAATATGCATAACGAAGGGAAAATCCAAAGAACAAAATGAGAAGTCGTCATATGAAGGAAAAGATCAAAGAAGCTAAAGGAAGTTATGAAATGATCAAAGTGAACTGGAGTGGATCAAGGCCAATCAGTTATAGTTCAAATTGAAAGAGTGAACATTTGCATTTAGATTTCAAAGGAAATTTGATTGACAGAGAATTACATCTGCAAGTGCAATTGGAACTTCACACAAACCAATGAAATTCTCTATTTCAGCTACCAACATTTAATGCATGTTGACCATGAGGCAATTTGGTTATAAGCTCGATGGAGATTCTCGATTTCAAGGTGAATTAAAATAATGCAAAGAAGATGGGTCATTGTTTTAATTTCACGATGCAAATTCTAAACAATGCAAGTTTTCTATTTTTGGAAGTCGACCATTAAATTGGTTTGTCAGAAGCATGGAAGAAGGAGGAATGAATCTGAACAAGCAAAAATAAAATCCGGACTCGATTGAAACATTTAATGATCTTGATTCATAGGTGACATATTAGGAAGAATACACAATGCAAATCTCGAAGCAAGCATTGGAGTCCTTTTATGCAATAAAAGAAGAACTCCAAGTTATTTGATGTTGTTACTCATGAGAGAGAACTAAGGCATTAGAGTTAAGAGAGTGATAGAGACAGAGAGAAGAAAATATGATGTGATCAAGCTAGGAAGAGCTCTGATGGTGAAGAAGAAGAGAGAAGAGTGAGATTGAGCAAGTGAAGAAGTACTTGATCAAATAAGCAGACCATCACATCGGCATGAATGAGTAAGAGAGAGTAGAACGAATGAGTAAAAGAAAGTGACAGAGAAAGAACACGAGTCAAGCCAAAAAAGATATCATAATCTATTATGCAAAGCAATGTAACTAGATGATCAAATTGTGATTGTAAAAGAAGTCTAAGTTGTACTTAAACAAATTAATGTTGTAAACAAAGTAAATCCTATTGTTATTTTGAAATGATTTAGGTATCTCACTTAAAACACAATAAGAAAATAGATCTAATCTAACAGGCTAAGCTAGAATAGAATCCAAAGGTCAAATGATTGGTTACTGGGTCTCTGCGAGTCGATAAAGGTCTCGGGTAGGTCACGGGTGAAAGGGAGGTGAGTAAAATTAGGTGGGTAGGTCTCTGTTTAAGGTTGTGTGGGAAAACACGAGAGACCGGTCGGTCGTCGGGGTGACCAGACGATGGGTTAGGTATAACCGGTGCGATTCTTGTGAGATCTGAAATGTCACAGAATAGGGTTTTGGTCTCCTTTGTGATTACACAAAGGATTTTGGTTAGTCGGGATGAGGTATTGGGTGATTTGGAGTAGGCTTTTGTGAGGTTTTAATGGGTCTATGGAGGTGAAAATGTTGGAGAAGGTCAATAGGGAGCAAGATAAACAATGGGTGATAAAATAATGATGAAATGAAATAAACCAGAAAGTATGATGTTATACTTACTTGGATTTCATTCCTGAAGGTCTGTGTGTGAAGGATGGAGGTGTTGATGATGGGTTTGAAGGCTGCAAGTGATCACCAACTAAAGAAAAGCTTCTGTATGGGCTGCATGCACACTCCTCTTTGCTTGGATAGATCAGATCATGGTTGGGATGGTTGTGCAGGAGAAGATGCTCAATCTCCTTCCTTGGATGTGAGTTTTCACTAGAATTGGCTCTCTAAAGATGTGTTATCTCTCTGAGATGTGTTCTTGCTCATCAACTTTCTTCCAAGTTCCAACTTCCAGTTCCAACTTCCAACCTTGAGAATAAGGTTGTTTTGGGTTAAAAGGGTAACCAGACGGTGGTCCGTCTTAACCGGCGATGGTTAGGGGTAACCGACGTCGGTCAAGGTGGGATTTCCTAGGTTTACTAAACTAGGGAGATCCTCCTGATTTCCTTGGATCTCATGTCATTATCCCATGGATTAGACTCGGAGCCTCTTGTGAGCATGCGGGAATGTGGTTAGAGGGAATGTAGGCATTGATTTTTAGGGTTTGGGTAAGTCTTAGTTAGTTATGGGAACTTGCTAAGAATAGGTCTTAGGTTGAGTTAGCTTGGTGAGGTGTCTAAGTGAACTATATGTGTAGATATTATTTAAATAAGATATTTAAATAATAAATATAGTGAGGATAATGCATTAATTTAATTAAATTAATTAAATTAATATTAGTGGGGTGAAGGGGGTCATGGCTAGGTAAATGTAATAAAGGGTGCTTATATGTCGAGGGACAAAAGGGGAGTGTGACCTAATTTTAGTGTCTACATTTTGCCCCTTTTTGTTGCGTAGCTTGTATTGGTAAGCGATGCTAACAAAAATAAGATGTGGTTGCCCCATGTGAGGGTGAAGGTGATCCCCCTCAAACCAGGAACTGACGAGGCAGCAGGTTGAAGTGGTGAGTGGTTTGATAAAAGGTAAATGTGAAGAAAAGGCAAGTGGGTACAGGGAAAAAGGGGTGAAAGGTCTACTCGGGAAATCTAGGTAATGGGTCAGGGTCAAAGGTAGCAACAGTCAAAAACACACACACGTATAAACTACAGCACACTACCGGGTTGAAGAGCAGGAAAACTCTACATCATCTAAGGTCGATAGGTTTATCCAACAAGGTTGAAGTGAATCCGGTATCCAGGTATAGGATAAGGTCGGGAAACACAACGTAGGTTAGGTGCGGGAACGTTTAGGTATGTTCGAGGTACACCAAAGGTAGGGTCGGGATAAATGCATCATGGAATAGGCTAGGTAAGGTCATTGGGTCAATCAACACAGTAACAGTGCCATAAGGTATAGCGAACACATGAGGTCAAAGGTCACTAGCGATGGTCTAGGTCCAAATATCTAGGTCATGGCACGGCATGGGTAAGGCCGAGGTAGGGGTAAAATAATGAGTCCCCAAAGGAGGAAAAATGGAGGTAGTAAATGATGAGGTCAGGAAAGGTAAGGTAATGGGTTGGGTAAAGGTATGGGGTAAAGAGAGCAAGGTAAAGGGTGGGTAAAATGGAAAAGTAAGGGCAATGTGTAGGTAAGGGTGACCGATGGTGGTCATGGATAACCAACGTCGGTATAGGAAAATCGGCGATGGTTAGGTAGGGCATGAGACCGATGCTGATCTAGGGGAACCGACGTCGGTTAGGTCGGGTTTGGTATAAAAACAAAAAATCCACATTTTTATTATTCATTTGTGATTTGTGAAGTGAAGAAATGACAAAAAAGAGAGAAAAGTGAGAAAAGTGTCTGGAGGAAATGGGACAGTGAGCTGGCAGTGTGAGTTGATGGTGGTTGGGTTGGTGAGTAGTGGGTCCACGAGATCTTAGTGAGGGATTTGATTGGTTGGAGGGTGTGGGTAGATATTCGGTGATGGCAGAGGTGGGAGAGGGATCGGGTGGACCACCGGCACAGTGGCCAGATGTGCCACCAGATGAGTGGCGGCAACAGTGATGAGGTAAGCACCTAACTCTTTAATGTTAATTAGATAGAGTAGAGGTGTAATAGTTGTTTGTTTTTGGGTTTTGGGTGGGTTTTTGTATTTTGTGGGTGGGAAAAAAGTTAAATCGGGTATGGGGGGAAAAATGGGCAAAAAAGGGGGGGGGTAGGAAATTGGATAGGTGGGGTGGGTAGGGGTTTTGGGGTAGTGTAGGTCATTGTAGGTGGGGTAAAAGGGACAGGTGGGAGGGTTTTAGAAAAAAAAGGGGTTTGGGAAGTCACGCGATTTTCCACATGTGATGACCGGCGTCGGTCAAAGCTTGGCTGGGGTCGATCGGGTCGGTAGAACCAGATCGGTCACCTAATAGGTGACCGATGCTGGTTAATGGTAACCATGGTTGGTCAAGTTGAACCGGTATCGGTCACCAAATAGGTGACCGATGCCGGTTTAAGGGTGACCGGAGTCGGTTAGGATGAACCGGCACCGGTCGGGATTTTAGGCAAAGGGTCCAAAAAAATGATGTAGGTTAGGTGGTTGAGATGGGTAAGGTAAAAATAGGGTGGTGGGTAATGATAAGTGATGAATATGGTCATGGTAAAGGTAGATTAATGTTGTGCTTTGGATTGGATGCAGGGTCGATCGCAGTTACATATGCGAGATAGGGTTCCACCACTATTGGTGACATTACGTGGCCTAGCGAGCCCTTTGGAGCTGCAGCACATGGAGGTAGTGGGCTTGAGTGGTATTTGGTGCTACCGACATGTTGTTTGGTAGCCTAGTTTGATGGTCATGCTCATCGATAGATGGGACTCCATGACCAACACGTTCCACCTTCCGATGGGTGAGATGACTATCACCCTGGAGGACGTGTTCCAGATTCTGAGGTTACCCATATTGGGGGCCCAGGTGTACTCTATCTCCTCCGAGGCCTCAGAGGAGCTGATCGGGACCATATTTGGTGAGGGGGTGGTGAGTTGAGCTTCCATAGCACTGCCGTTTGAGCTATGGCGAGATGTACCTAGCCCATCCGGATGAGATGAGGCTAGTAGTTTTATTGATGGAGGTAGTGTGCTGCTATGCACTGCCTGATGCAAAGGGTGGATGCTTTCCCCGATCACTGATGGGGTGCTCCATGATATGATGGTGCATGAGACATGCTTTTCACCAGGCACCAACATTCTTGGTGCATAGCTATATAGAGAGTTGTGGGCGTATGGGCGGTTGCGCAGGTTTAGCTTGTGTTGTACATTTATACTACACTACTTGTTGGGCCTACGAGCACATAGTCTATGTTTGACCTATAGGGATGCCCCAGTAGATGCATTCCCACCGAGATGTGTGTGGTTGGGATACGGAGATGGGTGCTTGGTTGCAGGAGAGCGGAGGTCAGATAGGCCGACATATGATGTGGCCCATTTTTGGTAGTTGTTGGAGGGGTTGTCAGGTGGACATTATCTGGAGGCCATATGTGGGATTCCCCTCATATAGGCACATGCATGAGGAGCTAGCTGAGCTCTAGCTAGAGAGGTGGATATAGGGTCACCGTGCTTGGGGAGGATGAGATGATCCCGGTTGACAAGGGTCGATGGCAGTTCGGGCTTGTACAGATATTCCTCCGCCCTTCCCACAGTATCGGAGAGATGATGTGGAGAGGCCTCTCCCTCTACCACAGCCTACAGTGCCTACAAGAGAGGAGGAGCAGCCAGTGGATCGGATTGATGATGTCGGATGCACATAGATAGGTATAGGTATAGTGGTGGTGGGTGGCTCGATTCTGAGCCATACCACCCCCTAGACCAGGGGCAGCCCAGACTTAGCTACTACCATGACATGATGTGCGAGAGATGCCCTACGGGGTAGGTAGTGATGCATGATGATCACGTAGATAGGTATACTACAGACACAGTTGGAGGGGTCAGAGGTAGAGGTAGTAGAGCTACAGTACATGTGGCGATCTCTCTGAGAGCCCCAGATGGCGGAGGGAGGGTGGAGGAGAGATGGAGGAGATGGAGACGAGAGATGGTCGGTGGCGGCCCTTACCCTTACGAGGCTCAGGTGGTAGGATTACAGGGCCATTTGGCCATAGCCCAGGCACAGATTGGGGTCTTACAGGCCCAGAGCCTAGATACGGCACAGGGGCAGAGGCACCACCACGGCACAGGGCATAGGGAGGCACCACCAGCAGGCAGAGTTGGTCCCGAGTTCACGGGCTGGCGCAGCGGGGGAGATACGGGGCCGAGACCTATGGGACCACCACAGACCATGCCTATATCTAGGCTATGGGATGCCCTAGGTGAGGCGCGATACTATCAAGACCAGCTCATGGCAGCCGGGATAGACTTCCTCTCTTACGGAGAGTACAGGGCACATAGGCATCCAGTGAGAGGATGAGATCCCACACACATAGTGTGGAGAGCACAGGAGGGCAGCGAGCTCTGAGGCCCGATCAGGGAGAGGCCACCAACCACACATGGCTGACTGAGCTAGGTGATGTGCCGCGGGGACACGGGAGGCCGAGGTGCGGGACACGAGATGGAGGACATCCGTGAGATGTCGATATGCGCCACCCGATTTTTGATGTATATAGTGATTATTTTTATATATATATGCTGCGTGCATGCGTGCGAAAGATAGTTTATTTTTATCATCACATACCGGCCTACGTGCGAAAAGATATGAGGAGGATGTATGAGTGATTTTGTTGTATATTGTGAGCATATACCGGCCTGTGTGCCAAAGATTTTTTATATTGATTCATTCATTCTTTTGTATATATGAGACCGGCTGCGTGCGATGACATTTTGTATTGTATATCGGCCTGCGTGCCGACATTTTGAGATGATGGCCATGATGAGATAGGCATGTATTTTGAGATACACATTTATTGATTTATATGATGAGATTCATGGTATTTTGTGATGTGTTAATATGTTTATGAGATATTGGTTTTATGGCTTGTGTTAGATGAGATATGGATTTGTTACTTTGATGTGGTTGAAATTAGGTGAGTTAGGCATGATGGAGTCAGGTTTTTAGGCATGGATCGAGTGGAGTTAGGGCATGGATTGAGTCGGTTTAGGCATGGATTGAGTCGGTTATAGGCATGGATTGAGTTAGGTTATAGGCATGGATTGAGTCGGGTTATAGGTTAGGTTGGGAGTTATAGGCAGATCGATGAGTTATAGGCATGGATTGAGTCGGGTTATAGGCATGGATTGAGTCGAGTTATAGGCATGGTTATAGGCATGGTTGAGTTAGGTTATTTAGGCATTCATTATGTGTGATTCATTATGGTTTGCAATGAATGATACTATGGGTCATATGTGAAATGTTGTATAATCTATGCATAGTGATGATAGAGAGATGGTAGGTGTAATAAATGTATAAAATGGTAAACAACTTGTTATGTATGTGGCTTAATTTCCAATTTTGTTAGAAAAGGGGAACTAAGTGAAATGTGGGGTAAATGGTGAGTTAGGCATGGTTGATGAATTGTTTAGGGTAGAGAATGGCCGAGCTAACCTCCAAGGGCCCCATGCCCTCGGAGTGCTACCTACATAGTCCCGGTGAAAAAGGGACCTCAGGCCGATGTAGTTCTCCCATGAGCTAGGGAAGAATATGAGAATGAGTTGGTAGGTTTTTGGGCATGTTGTGGGTTTAGGTTTAATAGGTGTGGGTAGATTATAGGTAAAATGATGCAGGTGAAGGTGATTATGGTGAAAGGGAGGATTACCCCAAAGGTAAGCGTCGAGGACCAAGTCTGTATAAGGTAATCAAAATGTAAACAAAGATGGTTAAAAGATAAGAGGGGGCAATAAAGCCACCTGATTGGGTAGGATCATACCAGAGTAGATCATACCTTGAAGGGGTGATGAACACAAGACCGAAAGGCATTGCATGATTAACTTGTTCTATGGTGAAAGTAGTCACAGGATCACCAAATGTCAAAATTCCAAGATGTCCCTTGAGGTGATTTAGGAAATGAGAGTGGAAATGGTAAGGTGGGTGAAAGGTAGTTAATTGTATATGTTTGGAGTGACAGGTCTTTTGGGCAAGAGGTCCGAGGTCACAATGGGCAAGTCCATGACTAAAAAGTTTTTTTGTTTTGATAGACTGATCGATGCGGGAAGTCTATATGGGATAAATAATATGGTACTCCTTGAGGTCTTCGTGAAGCTGATCGATGCGGGAAGCTTTGGTTTCTCTCATTTTTTTTTTTTTTTTTTAAAGCTTCACATAGTTGTCCTTCGAGGGAGCAGTCTATTTATAGTAGCAATTTGGTCGAGAGGAAGATGTCCTTTTGAGGGAGTCATCTTTTTTATTAGAAGTTTGACTCAAGGAGTTTGGTCCCATTGGAGGTCTTTGAAATCATGGACAAGACCAAGGTGAAGGATAGGACTCTTGTTCAAAAGGTGAGGTGGAATGACCATGGGATCTCATCTAAAGGTAGATGAAAAGTATCCATGAGAATCATGCTATGTGTAGTGTCGTGGTACACATATTCAAGAGAAGATAACAAGTGATGGGTACTCACATGATTCTTGTTTAATCATTAGGGAGGTGTATGGAGTGGATAGCGCTCAAGGGATGAGCGAGAGAGAGACAAAGGGTGAGGTAGGACAATGAGTCAACAATAGAATGGTCAAGATGCAATGCGTTAAGGGGCTCAGGTTTGGGTTTACCCTCAAGTGAGGACAAATGATAGGCACCCGATCCATAGGTATGAGTTACGATGTATGGTCCAAGCCAATTAGGAGTGAATTTTCCCCATTACTTTTTTTTCTACTTTGGTTACGTGTTGATTTTCTTTCAAGACAAGGTCACCGACTTGGAAGGTTCATTCATGAACACATTTTCATAAGCACATTTGATACGTTGTTGGTAAACTTGAAGGTGATCCAGAGCGTTAAGATGATGTTCATCTAATAACTCTAGTTGTGCTAAGTGGTCCTGATGAAATTCATCATCAGTAAGCATGTCATGGAGAGAAATGTGGAGTGAGGGGATCTAGACTTTGAGAGGTAGAACAACCTCTATACCATAGACCAGAGAAAAGGGTGTGGCCATAGTGGAAGTGTGAATACTAGTGTGGTATGCCCATAGGGGGCAAAAGGAATGTGCGTATGCCAATCCTTCCCCCATATATCATCAACCACTTTCATGAGAATTTTGTTGAGGGTTTTGTTAGTGGTTTGGCTTGGCCATTGGTTTGTGGGTAATAAGGTGATGAGAAACTAAGTTGAATGCCGAAGGCATCGTGCAAAGTTTTTGCAGTGTTTTGTTTTTGAATTGTTTTCCATTGTCAGTGATGAGGCGATGAGGGACACCAAAGCGAAAAATGATGTGATGGTTAATGAACTCACATATTTTCTCAGCTTTCATGGAGATGAGTGGTATGGCTTCCACCCATTTTGTGTAGTATTCGGTAGTAGTTTATGATCCATTGATGGCATTGGGAAGAATGAGGATTGATTTCTCTGACAAGATCCAAACCCCATTGAGAGAAGGGCCAAAGGTCACGAGTGACCTATAAGGCATGACTGGGTGTATGATGAAGGTTGGAATGTTGTTGACATTTCACACAATGTTTGACATAGTCACAACAATCATGGTTAAGGGTCAGCCAGTAATAGCCTAGGTGAAGAATACGCTTAGCAACAGCAAGGCCACTAAAGTGACCTCCACATATGCCATCATGAACCTCCTTAATGGTATAAGGAATTTCAGAACTTGTGAGGCATCGTAAGAGAATACCATCAAAGCCATGCTTATAGAGGAGTCCCCCAGATAACGAAATGGGAGACCTTTTTAAGGAAGGCGCGTTGTTGTCCATTACGGGTGAGATCAGGAGGTAAGATGGAGAGGAAAGGTAGTCGGAGTATTGTTTATACCAAAGGTCACTCGGGTCAGGGGTGTCATTTCCGATTGAGTAAACATCATGAGGTAAATAAGAAGGTGAATGGAGGCATTGTATGGTGACAAATATTTTGGAATCGGTAGGGGAAGCGGGTATTTGGGAAGCTAAGCAGGCCATGGTATCTACAAATTTGTTGGTTGAACATGGGATGGTTTGAAGGGTGTAACGATCAAAGGTGGTCAAAAGTATGTCTACATGATGTTTATACTTTTGAAGTATCTCATTACGACATTGGTACATACCATTGACTTGGTTTATGACCAATTGTGAATCACCAAAGATGTGGATTGATTTGACATCTAGGGCATAGGCGGCTGGAGACCTAGTATGAGTGCTTCGTACTTGGAAATATTGTTGGTGCATTCAAAGTCTAGTTTGAAAGACAAAGGCATGGGTTCTCCATCTAGAGGAATGAGGATAACACCAGCCCCACCCCCACGCTGACACTTGGAACCATCGAAGAACAGTGTCATTTGGTAAGGGGGTTCGTCCAAGGAAAGAGTAGCAATTGACTCATCGGGAAAGTCAAAATTAGAGGGTTGGTCCCCAGAAATAGGTGTGTCAGCCAGTTGGTCGGTGATAGCCTGGCCCTTAATGGACTTTTGGTGAATGAATTTGAGGTCAAGATCAGCTAAAAGCATAAGCCATCATGTGCACACGCTGATTTTGATAAGGTTTGGCATACATGAAGTGTAAAGGATCGGTGTTGGTCACAACATAGGTTTTGTGGTTGAGTAGGTAATGGCGGAGTTTGGTGGCAATGAAAACTAAGGCTAAGAAAATATTTTCTAGATGGTTGTATCGGGTTTCATAGTCCAAAAGAGTATGGCTTATGTAATAAACCACCTACTCCCTGTGTTGTTCATCATGATGAGCGAGCATGGCTCCCAAGGAATGATCGGTAGCTGATATGTATAGGTAAAAAGGTTGATCATCTTTAGGTGGAATGAGTATGGGTGGTTGGAGAAGGTATTGTTTTAGGGCCTCAAAAGCTTTGTGATAGTCATCATCCCATTTAAAGGAGACATCCTTCCTAAGCAGATGATGAAATGGTTGACACCGATCAGATAATTGTGAAATGAAATGGTGAATGGACTACAATTTACCTTGCAGGCTACGGAGTTGTTTAAGGTTAGTGGGTGGAGGCATTTCCAGAAATGGCCTTGACTTTAGCGGGTCAACTTCTATACCACGGAGGGAAACAATAAATCCCAGGAGTTTTCCTGAGAGAACCATGAAGACACACTTTTTTAGGTTGAAGGTGGATGTAATATTTAATGAGGTGGTCAAAGATGGTTTTGAGGATGGCGAGGTGCTCGGCGTGACATTTAGATTTGGCCAAGAGATCATCCACGTAATCTTCCAATATGTGATGCATGATATCATGGAAGATGTAAGTCATAGCACGTTGATATGTAGCACCAGCATTTTTAAGGCCAAAAGGCATGACTCGATAGCAAAAGGTTCCCCAAGGGGTAATGAATGCGGTCTTGTGCTGATCTTCGGGGAGCAAAAAAATTTGGTTATAACCGAGAAACCATCCATGAGTGAGAGCATCTCGTGACCAGCGGTGAGGTCAACCAGTTGATCAATACTAGGGAAAGGAAAATCATCTTTCGGGTAGGTGAGGTTGAGGTCACGGAAGTCCATGTAAAATGTGGAGTCCCCTGTTGCTTTAGTAATAGGGACAATGTTAGAAATCCAATGAGGATAATCAATGGGTAAGATGAAGGAAATGGAAAGAAGGCATTGAAGTTCTTCTTTGATGAGAAGAAGAGCGAGGTGCATTTTCCTCAGCTTTTTGTTTGATAGGTTTGGCATCGGGAATGGTTACGATATTGTGGACCACTATGGTGGGGTCAATACGGGCATGTCTGCGTAAGACCAAGCAAAAGTGTGGTTATGATCTCGGAGAAAAGAAGTGATGGCTTCTGTTCAGCAGCATCTAAAGATTGTCTGATCTTTAGGATGTGTGGGTCATCCTGAGTATGAATGTTGATCTCGATAGTCGATTCATTCAACATGGTTTGTGTCTCAGAGGTAACGACCGATGAATATATGAGTCTTCTGCACTAAGGTAGGTGAGTATGGATTCATCATCCTGACATTGAATGATGTTAATGGTAGGTGTGTCATCATCGATCATCTCAGGATACAGGAATGGGAGAGTGGAAGGGGCCTCGCCTTCACGTTGATAAGTCAAAGGCCCCAAGGAAATGGTGTTTATGAAAAAAAAAAGTTAGGAGGGATAGATTCAGGATCCATCGACTCCATCGGTGAGGGTGGTGATGAAGGTGGAAAGGGCTAGGGAAGATGAAGGTGGAGAGGGCTAGGGTCTTGATGAGTTCAATGTGGGCTTGTTTTGGTAGGAGGTTCGGGAAGCCGATACCACTACGGTCATTATGTTTGTGGGTGGTACATGGAATAATGGTATGGCGGCCTTGCTCGTAAAATCCAAAACCAAAACCCTTCCACACAAGTGGTGCGAGGAAGGTGTGGGTGAAATGGTGATTGGTAAGTGATTGGAAGTCAGTGGAAAATGGGTGGGGTTGTGATGGTGGTTCAGGTGTGTAAGTGGTAGTATCAAGTCCCCCATAGGTGAGACTAGTACGAAGATGAGGAGGACCATAAAGGAGGCATTCTCCTATACGGTGATCATAGTGAGGGTGTTGGTGAAGGCTTCCATACTCATGTGCGGAGTAAGGAATGTGTTGACACTATATAGCGTACTCCCCCAGTGAGGCATTGAAAAACACCTTCCAAGGGATCAGTGGTTGGTATGTAGGTAGCTGGTATGGATGATGTGTCGGAGGTCGATGCGGAGGTGGAGTTAATGGATTGGGAAGCTAATGGGTCAGCCATGGAGGTTATAGCAGCTGGTAGGAATAGAGGAGGTATGTGTGGTGAAAGCAGTGGTTATACTAGTAGGTGGAGGTGTAGGTGAAGTGGTAGTGGTTGCGGAGGTAGATGGCTTGACAGGTATGAGCACATCATTGGGTCGGTAAAGCATGTTGCATGTTTTGAAAGGTGATGGGTCAGTTGGAATGGTATAAGTGTGTCCTTCGTGTTCAAACTTTACACAATGATGCAAAGTGGAAGGAACACAACCCATGACATGGATCCAGGGTCTACCAAGCAACAAGTTATATTGGAATTCCCCCTCCAAAATATAAAACAATTCTGGAATAGTAGTGGGGGCCCACGCGAACGTGAAGGATGATGATGATGCCTAGTGTGGAGGTGATAGCATCATTGAATGAATGAACATGAATGACCGGAGATGTTTATGCATGTAATTGTCAGGTATGCGCATTTGAGAAAATGCATGGGATGAAATGATGTTAATGCTAGCACCTCCATCAATCATCACACGGTGTACCCATATGTCATCAATGTGGATAGAGATGAAGAGGGCTGGAGTCAGGTCATCATTTTGGTGTGGCGCGATCTCTCCTCTTGAAGCTAAGGGAGGCCACTTGGTGAACAAGGTGAGGTGAGGATGAAGGTGGTAATTTGGTGAGAGAGGCTACATGATGGGGTGTGATAATGGAGGCTACGGGTGTAGGGTCATTGGGTAAAACCTCAATAGATTGAAGAACCTCCATGAGGGCTTGATGATGGGATTATGAGGTTTGGATGAGGTCGTATAAGGACATTTTGAGGGAGATTGGTGTAGTTGTTTGAGCATGGTGCGATGTGTGATGCCATTAGAAATGGGGTATGTGGGGCCGAGATAGTTATTTTAGGTATGGGTGTAGATGGTATGTTGGGTATAGGATTGGTTGGTGGGTCAGTTGCCTTTTCTTTTCCCTTACTGCACATGTAGTGACATGTATCATGTTGATTTGAGGAAGTTGGAAAATGGAGAAGGTGTAGGGTGAGTGGTATAATGACATGAAGGGGAAAAAAACCTACTGGAGGAGAAAAACTGTGAGGTCAGTTGGGCAATGACATTTGGGTGGTGGCGTGGCAAGTTCTCTGATGTGAACCATGTTAATTTCAAATTTTGTGTGTGGTTCTAGGAGTTGTGAGGGTGGAGGTTGTGGTTGTTGAGTGGGTAGTGTGGGAATGGGTGTTGGTGAAGCAGGATCCTCATCGAGAAGGTCATCATCATCAAAGTTGGTTTCTAGTGGACACAATTGGATAAGGATGGTTTTTAAGGCCTTGCGATTCTCCACATCATGCCCTAGCACACGATGGTATGCACAAATTTTAGTATCATCAAACCCTTTTGGCTTGGGTTTGAGGGGGTCGTAAGGTCGGAGTGGCGGTAATGTGATAACAGAAGTCTCGGAGGTTGGTTAAAATTTTGGCATAGGACCTGTTAGTGGATCACAATGGGAAGTGAATGTGGGTTTGGGTGTAGGTGTGGTTGGTTGTCGGGAATTGTTTTTGGAAGAGTAGGAATGGGTCGAGCTATGGGTTTAGGTGCCGGTGTGGTTTGAGGTATCGGTCGGGTTCGTTTGGGTAGGGGTATAGTAGATGGATGGGTAGGAGGGTGTGGGGTTGTTTTGACTACCTTGTTGTGGGGTAGTGGGGTTTTGTTTTTGGGTTGCACCTTCTTGGGTAAAGGTGATGTGGGTGTACGAGGTCTAGAAGGAAAAGTAGATGGAGGAAGAGGGTGAGTTACCCATGGGGATAATGGGGGTCTTTGTGAAGGTAGATGACACGGGTCATACTTGGGGTGTGAGGACAATGACTGAAGTGTAGTGGGTAGTGAAGCAATAGTGAAGGTATTGGAGGTATTGGTGGTAAAAGGAGACTACGAGGTGGGGGTATAAGTCATGTTGTGTGCCTAGGTAGGTTAGAGGTTTGTGAGGAAGGAATGGGTTGTTGTGTTATTGGTTTATGGATGGGTGAAGGGTGCTTGACCATGTTGGGAAGCTGGTCTTAAGGTAGATGGGACAAGTGTGGGTGTGATTGGTGTGGTCGGGGTATGAGGTCGATGAGTTTGTTTCTTTGGTTTGGGTGTCGGAGTAGGTGTGGTATTGACATTGGAGGATGTAGCTAAATCTAGTTTAATAGGTGGATGAGTAAGGCTGGTGGTCGGGGTGACCCCTAAAGTGGTAATAGGTTTAGTGGAGGTAAATGTTGTGGGTATGGGTTTGGGTTTAGGTATAGGTCGGGTTATGGGTAAGGGTGTGGTGTGAGTGCTAACGGGTATCATGGAAGGGGTTGTGACAATAGTGTTGTATTTGGTTTGATGGGTGGAAATGTGTTTGGGTAGATAGTGGAGGTGTCATCGAGGGATCTCTTGCATCTGTGTTGAGACAGGGAGTAAGAGGCGCCCCCATAATAAAGCCCTATCCACATAATCTAAGTGATCGGCCAAACATGAGAATGACACATCTGTGGGTGGAGTTGGTGAGGACCTAATGGGAATTCCCATAAAATGCATCTTAGAGATGGGGAATTGGCCAGCTTCAGCTTCCGTGGGTAAGAGAGCTGAAAGTAGGTCTGTTGGATTTTGGGTAGCTGATGGAGAATGCTCACCAAGAGGCAAAGGTATCTCCACTTGGGTCTATGATGGGTGGAAGAGATGATGGGAGTTCCTCTATAAGTGGAGGAATGGATAGGTGCTCCTCTGTGGGTGGAGGAGGTAATGGGTGCTCCTCTGTGGGTGGAGGAGGTAATGGGTGCTCCTCTCTATGGGTGGAGGAGGTAATGGGTGCTCCTCTGGGTGGAGGAGGTAATGGGAGCTCCTCTATGGGTGGAGGAGGTATGGTAGGTAAAGGTTCTCTAAGTGGTGAAGCTAGGGGTGAGATGGTCTCAATGTTAGTGGAAGACCCCTCCATAGGTGATGAAGGAGATGAAAGGTGTTCCTCTATTGGTGAAGGAATAGTGGAGGTTGGTTCCAATGTGGAAGGAGGATTTTGGGCTAGGATTTCCTCTATGGAAGGGATGTGAGGTAATTGAGAGGTGACAGGTACCTCGTTAAAGATTGCATGAACCTCACGGGTATGGGTATCGTGAGTGGATGTCTCACCGGTTTGATTGGATGAAGGGGCATGATTGGGAAATGGTTTTTGAAGATTTGTAGATTTTGGTTGGGGGTGGCATTGGGATTATCCACAGTTAACTCACCTTTCTCGAGCATTTCTTGGACAATATTCTTGAAAGTGATGCAGTTTCCATCACTATGACCCTTCACTCGGTGATAGTTATATAAATCATGCTCTTTATACCATGCGGGCATGGGGTGAGCAGGGTCAAAACCGGTGTGTGGTTTTATGGGTGGAAGGGTGATGGCTCCAGCTTTGATAAGCTTTTCTAAGACAGAAGAGTAAGGTTCCCCAATTGGGGTATATTTTCACTGCTCTTGTCTGAATCAAAAATCTGGACAAGTGATAGATTAGATGAGGGTGTAGCTTGATTGGATGGATGAGTGGGCGGCCTTGAGTACCACTTGCGTTAGTGGTACCCTTAGCCTTTGAATAATTGGTTGGTGGTTTGGAAGAAGAAGAGGTTTCATTCGACTTGAATGCGAATTCTTATTTCATAATTGGATTTTCTTCTCTTCGATGGCCCGAATCTCTAACTTTCATGCCATAGTGAATGCCTCATCGAATGTTTGGAAAGTTTGGACTGCAAGGTCGGGAGATATGTACAGCAGCAAGCTCATGTGAAGAGAGCTCGATGAGTTCGATTTGTGGCGTTGGAAGGTAAGTTGATTGATCGAGGTTGCACGGAGTGAAAAAAATCTGTGATAGATTCATCCTCGTACTGGCGTGTGGAATATAGATCGGTCATGGTAACCTTCTTGGCGATATTGATAGAGAAATGATCCAAGAAAGCTTGGGCTACTGATTGAATGAAAATATAGAGTGTTTAGGTAACCCACTATACCAATCTAATGCAGGTCTAGTGAGGGACATGGGAAAAGTTCTCAAAAGCAAGGCATCATCATGCGATCAGATAACACCCATGTTTGAATGAGCAAAATGTTGTTGTGGGTCTTCCTTACTATTGAAGCGGTTGAATTTAGGCATTTCCCAATGCACGGGTATGAATGGATAGGAATGGATGGGTGAATAGGCTCATTGCAAATCTCATCATAGGTGAGAGTGTTGCGGGAGCCAGAAACCGATGCCTCCAATGTCTGCATCTTGTCCAACATCAATTTAATTAGGTCATTGGTGGGTTGTGATGATTGGATGCCTCCTATAGCATGAGGAGGTTGGTTTTGGGCATATAATGGGGGTGGCATTCCAGTGTATGGGGCTGCCATGTAAGGTGGTGGAGAAGAAGGCAATGAAATAGGGGGTATGTACCCGGAAATGAATAATAGATGAAACAGGTGGTTGTTGGTAGTATGTATATGGGGGTGGAAGGGTCATGGTAACCCTAGTGGCAATAGGGGCTAATGATTGTGGAATGGAAAGAACCACGTTCTGAAATGGGGTAGGAGTCACCGACACTGGAGGTGGGAATGTAGCTACGGTATGTGTGAGACATTAGGGGTGGATGAGGTTGTGTTTGGGGTAGTCGTCGAGGGTATGGTGGATGTAATGGGTGCCACAGAGATAATAGACATGACGCGATCATGGCGGGTATAGAACCTAACTGTGAAATGACTGGGGTAAGGTGGATGTGGGTAGCATGGAGCCAGATGGGGCCGATGTGGAAGTGGGTGCGAGAGTCGGGGGGATAGATACGGGCATGCCATATATCAACTGACCCAAGGCATCTCGAGTGGATGAGTGGGAGAGGTAAAACTGCAAGGCGGCAGGGTTATGGTCAAGGAGTCATGTGAACTCCTCATCTCTGGTAGCGATAGTAGTAGGCTGGATGGGATCCATGGCTGGTGATAAAATAGAAGGTGGTGAAGGACTAGGTGGGAGTGGTTGGCAACTGGCATGGAACATGAGGGCATTGCTTGTCTTTGGTCAGCACCATGTGAACCAGTATTGATCAGGTAGGGCTTGCTTCTCTGTAAATGATATCAGAGAACAACAAGAACAAGTGAATCTGGTGATAAAAATGGATGAAGTAACAAATGGTGGGTGGAATGTGAAATAGGCTAACCGATGCCGTTAGGGAAAACTGACGTCGGTCAGGGGTAACCATTTTCGGTCACTGTAGAAAATGGACAGTGAGTAAACAACGAGGCAGAAGGTAAAATCTGACAAGTATGCCAAATCTGAAGATGTGTAAAATGTCAATGGGAAAAATGATAGTGACAGAGACTGTGAAAAGTGGAAGAAAGTGAAGTGAAAATGTCCTTTTGAGTAGGTTAGAAAGGACCTAGAACCGATGTCGGTTGGGTATAACCGATGGCGGTCAGAGGTAACCGATGATGGTTACTGTGAAATTGAAACAATGATGAAAGAAAGTGGTTGTGAATTAAAATCTGATGTAGAATCAGACCCAAAATTCTAGAAATGATGATATGGCCCAGGCACACTCAGGTGAAGCCGAATACACCAGCTATGATGAGGAGCATGCAAGGATGAACAAAAAAAAAAAAGTGATGAACGTGATCTTTCACCTCAAAACACAAGCCAAGCAAAAACACTAAGAAAATGTGATCCTAGGAGTGCCCTTTCTATTATGTTTGTTTAGCTTATGCTATTTAGGGACTGACACATGAATTGTGAAATAGAGTTTTTGGTGAGGATGGCTTCCTACAAAGAAGGAGATCTAAAGGGTGAGGTTTCAGGTATGTTATGGTGGGGGCGGGCTTCACTCTGAAGTATGACTCGATAGAGCAGCGAGCTGGGTGCCCACTTGTGCCATGATCATGTGATCACCTACAACTTCTTCCAGGTAGGATGTTGTTTAAGAATGTATGTATTTTGAATTTTTGTGTGGTTTGGTAAGACTCAGAGAAAGAGAAAAGGATAGAAGTGCTTTTCTACGATTCATTTGTCAACCATCAGCTGGTCATGACTTCCAGCATATAGGTTGCCCTCATTAATGTGAGCTAATGCAATAAATCAGAATGGAATGCAATTGTTTTTAAACCCAAATCAAAATGTGAAATTGGATGACACAATAAGATGAAGAGGAAGAGGGATGCTCTTTCACTACTGATGCAAAAAACATGAAGAAATGATTCTTTTTAATTACACCAAAAGAAAAGTTTCCTTTAGAGCAAATAGAAAGGAGATGTGGATTACCAGGGAAGAAAATTAGTGTGTACACTTTTTTTAGAAGGAAACAAACACACAATTTTTTCCTAGGAATGAATGAAATGCAAGGAACCCGGATGGGTCCCACCAGCATGCCAAAATGTTTCACCTTTTTCTTAGATTGTTTCTTTGAAGTGTTGATGAAACAGATAGGGTAATGGGCATAGGAGGAATACCTATTCAAATGTCGGTTGATGGGTTGTTGCACGTATATGACTTCCAAATCCACAGCTGATCGTGAGAGCTTCCTTTTGGCTAGGAGGAACTACCTATAATGAAAACAAGACCACCGAAAAGGAATTAAACAATATGGGCAGTGAACTACCTAGCGTAAGCTAGATCCGGAAGTATGATACTTCCTAGATGGTTGTCAATCCACTTGTTTTAAACAAATTAATGTTGTAAACAAAGTAAATCCTATTGTTATTTTAAAATGATTTAGGTATCTCACTTAAAAACACAATAAGAAAATAGATCTAATCTAACAGGCTAAGCTAGAATAGAATCCAAAGGTCAAATGATTGGTTCTGGGTCTCTGCAGGTCTGATAAAGGTCTCGGGTAGGTCACAGGTGAATGAGGGTGAGGTAAAATTAGGTGGGTAGGTCTCTGTTTAAGGTGTGTGGGCAAACACAGAGACCGGTGTCGGTCGGTCGGGGTGACGGTGGTTAGTTAGTATAACTTGGCTGCGATTATTGTGAGATCTGGAAATGTCACAGAATAGGGTTTTGGTCTCCTTTGTGATTGCACAAAGGATTTTGGTTGGTCGGGATGAGGTATTGGGTGATTGGAGTAGGCTTTTGTGAGGTTTTAATGGGTCTATGGAGGTGAAAATGTTGGAGAAGGTCAATAGGGAGCAAGATAAACAATGGGTGATAAAATAATGATGAAATGAAATAAACCAGAGAAGTATGATGTTATACTTACTTGGATTTCATTCCTGAAGGTCTGTGTGTGAAGGATGGAGGTGCTTGATGATGGGTTTGAAGGCTGCAAGTGATCACCAACTGAAGAAAAGCTTCTGCATGGGCTGCATGCACACTCCTCTTTGCTTGGATAGATCAGATCATGGTTGGGATGGTTGTGCAGGAGAAGATGCTCAATCTCCTTCCTTGGATGTGAGTTTTCACTTTGGAATTGGCTCTCTGAAGATGTGTTATCTCTCTGAGATGTGTTCTTGCTCATCAACTTTCTTGCTTCCAACTTCCAAGTTCCAAGTTCCTTGAGAATAAGGTTGTTTTGGGTTAAAAGGGGTAACCGACGGTGGTCCGTCTTAACTGGCGATGGTTAGGGGTAACCGACGTCGGTCAAGGTGGGATTTCCTAGGTTTACTAAACTTAGGGAGATCCTCCTAATTTCCTTGGATCTCATGTCATTATCCCATGATTAGACTCGGAGCCTCTTGTGAGCATGCGGGAATGTGGTTAGAGGGAATGTAGGCATTGATTTTTAGGGTTTGGGTAAGTCTTAGTTAGTTATGGGAACTTGCTAAGAATAGGTCTTAGGTTGAGTTAGCTTGGTGAGGTGTCTAAGTGAACTATATGTGTAGATATGAATGTTATATGTCGGGAGTATCTAAATTTAGTATCTCATAAGCATATTTTCTCCCGAAAGGGTTTCCCATGGTAAATCTCGTGTTCTATGTTTATGTGTGATGAATGTTTAGCGAGTATATATCATACATATACACGAAAGGAATATATTTATCGAAATCAAAGTAAAATTTTTAATCAACACGATTCATTGCCCCCTCTCGGTGTTTGTGATATGTAACACAAAATGCTTGAGCAGTATTCATGATGGAGAATTACTTTCCTAGCTACGGACTATACCCCTCAATCAATTAAGAATGGGGCCATCACCACGGGCTACTTATGGTTTCCTCACGGGTATTACTAGTCAAGTGGGTTGTGGGCACTACCCTTTTGTTGGTCGGTTCCCTCAAGGTGCTAACTACTTTGGGGTTCTTGTGGTACTCCTCATAATGAGTTTTAGGGCTATGCCCAAGCACTTCCTACAATCAAAGTGGATGGGTTTTAACCCTTATCCGAACCTCTGATGACAATGTGTTTTCGATTATTTTAATTTTTAAATATAACTTTCAAATGTCTTTGGCCAAGGAAAATCTGCAAGCACAATATTAGTAGTTTGTTTGTTTGATATTGTTGATGAAATTTTCCAACTTCGCAATGGTCCTACACATAAATGATTATTAATTTTCCTACAAAGAAAACACGATGTAAAACAATGAAACAAACTTCACTTTGTTTCTAATTCTAAAGATCACCCAATAGGGCGCAAGAAAAGAGCATACACAGTTGGTTTTATTAGATTAGATTAGATAAAGAGTAAAAGCAAAACAAGTGTTTATATGTTTTATTTATGAAAACCTATAGGAAATAGGTTGAAAATGAGTGCTTAGACAATAATAAAAAATGAGCTAACACACTAGAAAGTTAAAAAATAGTAAAAAGAAAAATACAAAACACTAGCACATGTAATTAGGTGTGTTAGTGTGAGTGTTAACGGTAACACAATCAATTAGGTGCACAAGTGTAATTGTTAATGATATCACACTCAATTAAGTGCGCTAGCGTGAAGTTTGATGATAGCACACTCAAGCGGTGTGTTAGCGTGAAGGCCGACGATAGTGTGCTCAAGTAGGTGTCTTAGCGTCAAGGTTGACAGATGCACACTCAAGTAGGTGCGATAAGCGTGAAGGCTAACAACAACACACTCAAGTAGGTGCGCTAGCATGACAAAGACTTCTCCTAGTTCAAAGCTGGTTATGGTGGTGTGTTTTGTTAGGGTAGTGCATTTCTTTGTTATGGTAGCACACTTCACGGGTGACGATAGAGCATTTATCAAGTTATAGTAGCAAAGGGATCCTGTAGATGCACAAAAAATAAAAAAATAGACAATGCCTATGTTTTGGGATTTTCTCTCAATTTACTCCACCAAATACCACGAAACTTTGATAGTAAGTCTTAAACAAGACAAATAACACAAAAAAAAAGTTATATTGGCAAGAAACAAGCTAAAAATGATAAAGAATGTGTGGGGATCCCACCAATCGTGCCATAATGTATACAAGAAACACAAAACAATTGAAAGAAAACAACAATAATAATGAAATACAAACCTTCATTTTAGTTCTCTTACTGACCTCGAAGGAGATAGATGAAGTGTGGACTTCTTCATTTGTTTCCTCTCTCCTTTTTCACCTCTTCACCACAACCTCTTATTTTGTGCATCCTTCCTTTGCACACATGCTTTGAATTGCGATGTCTCGTGCACACCTCTTTTATTTCATACATCCATTTCTCCATGCACTTCTCTCCTTCATGTTTGGTATCTCCTCGCAGCTTCTTCACTTCTCCTTCTCTTGACCCATGTTAAACTACACTTTGTTTTCCTCTGCAAATATTCACTCACTCAACTTACACACTAACACGTCTTCATCGGCTTGCTCGTAGACTCTTCCTCTTATCCTCTCCATGGATACTCCACCATATTCTCTTCTTATTTTCTAGTGTGCCCTCATCTTTTTACACTCTCTTTGTATGGCTACAAGCCACTTCTCCTCTACCTCTCCCTTGATAGTTTTTCTCGACCGCCTTCTTTCATTCTTCATTGCACAATTTTTTTAGATCTTCTACATACTACTCCCTTCCTTCCTTTGATGCCGGTGGGGCAACTTATCCTTCTTCTCATGATGTATTTACACTATTTTCATGCCCTTCCATGCCCACACATTCTTCTTTTTGTGCAGCTCTTACACTACACACATCTATAGCCTTTTCTTCATATTGCTCCTTTGTTTCCTTTAGGGTAACTTCTTTACACAATTCTTCCTTGTGCTCTTCTTCCCACAATCCTTTTTGCATTTTCTTTCATGAGATCTCCTTCAATCTCCCTTTTCCTTAGTGCACTCTTTTTCACATGCACTCTGCAGTCTCTCTCCAGGAGTTTCTCTACCTTAGTTTCCTTTGGGGTAACTTTCCATTTCTTCTCCTCTTCATCCTATGCAATGGTGTTCCCGTCACTATGTGTGTCTTTGTCTTCACACTCCTTAACCCCTCTTCTAGGAGTTTCTCTTCTTACGTCATCATCTACACATCCCAGTCCTCCTATCATGACTCTTTCTTCTACACACTCTTCATTCTTCGATTCACGAATCCCTATGGTCCACTCCTTAGAGTCGACACACTTTCTTCCATTCTTATCATATGGCCTCCATATGTGACATTAGGTCACCTTTAGTGTGTACATGGCATTTAGTGACCATTTCTTCCTCATTTCATCCCTTAGCTCAGACATTCATCTCCATGCGCCATTCTTCACTTGATTTCACACTCTCTTCTCTCCTTTCATTCACCTTCATCCACAGTCTCACGCAATCTTCCACATGTTCATTGTCTCACAAAGCAATCATATCATTCTCTCTGGTAACCTCCTTCTTTTACGCAATACTATTGTGCACTATCATTTGCTCTGGGTGACATCTCTCTTCACCCTCTGCTCATCTTGTGAGCTCTTTCCATGTGCTTTCTCTCTCACATTCTCTTACGGTACTTTAGCACATAATTTTTGTTTGCTCTTATGCTATACTTGTGAAATCTTGACTATGCTTCCACACACACTTCTTCTCTGTGGTTCTCACCCTAATTTTTTCCATGCATTCTTCTTTGTGTGATTGACTCTTCACCGAGTCTTGCACCTCCTCCTTCAGGTGGTATTCTTCTACATCCTCCAATATAGTCCTTATACCATTAAGCTCCTCTAACAACTTCTTCAACATCTCTGCAATGCACGTCATCGATACATCCATTCTCTTTGATGGCATATTGATTTCACGTGTAAGATATTTATCTTCTCTAGCCACTACTCTTTGGGATTCCTCTATGTGTTCTCTACCCACTTTATCATAATGGAGAACAATTTTTTTACTATTATGTTTTCTTTCTTCCTACGGGGAAAGAACTAGTTATGATACCACTTGGATTGTGATGCCATGATTGTGACAACCTCGATGTCATTTACGAGTCTAACACAACAAAATGAAACACAAAGGTTTATTTATATTTCTTAGTGGCCTTTATGGAATATACAAAGAAAATACTCTCAAATGGAGCATACACTCATATACACGAGAACTTTACAAGATTTTGGTGTATTTCCTAAGGACTTAACCTAGTCCAGTTGTATTTTAACTTGGCCATTGTTCTCGCTTCGATTTGACCGGCCTTTCCCAAAAAAATCCTGAACTAGTGAACTCAACCTCCTTTTATAGTTGTGCACCCTACTTCTTTTCCCAATTATATCCCCTCAATTGAATTGCCTTGGGTGGGTTGGCTCCTTCTAAATGCTTCATGTCTTTACCACTCGGTCTCAAATTTGAATTTGAGTGCCTCTACTGTGACACATCATTTGGTTTTGGGTTCCTCATTTTGTTGAATCCTGTCAACATCTAAGTCGATTACCTTCGACATATTGTCTTGTTCTTCAACTACCCTATTTCCACGCACTCCTTTACCACGCCCCATTATCTTCTACCGTGTACTCTCTACCTAAGCTTCACCTCTTACTTTTCTTCTGCGTAATAATTCTAGGCTTACGGGCCTCCTTAAAAAAATTTGCATGCTCTATTGAGACATTTTCCATTGCCAAGTTTCTCCACTCCTTCAACTTGAGCATCATTTACAACTTCCTCCCTTACGTAGATCTCTTACACATTTATTACTGCACCTCTAGTTGTCCATCACGTGTTAAAATATCTTTGCACACTCCTGCACACCCTTCTTTTATGTGTCATCCTCTCTACTTCTCTGTAAAACTTCTTGTGTGCCTAAATTCCTCTTAACATTTTGTAAATCCTTCTACGCATCATTCTCTTCATCCTTATTACACACCAACTTTGTGAAATTTCACACAACCACCTCCTTGTGATGTCGTACTTCCTCTTCCTTCTCTACATGCTTCCATACTTACGCGCACCCATACTTGTATAAAATCAAGCAAAATTGCTTGGACTTGGGATGCTCATATATCAAGAAGGAAAATTTGTAGTAATTATATATCACGGGGGGTTCACTTAGTAAAAGTATGGTATAACACGTGCGTTCGAAGGGTATTAAAGAATACCCTTAATTCTAGTTTTTACCTCTAATTATTCAATTGATAATACCCCCTCTGTTATATTATTACCCTATTTTTTCCATGTACCTTACCTACCCATTTTTCAATTACAATTTTATTTACCCCTTTTTATTTCTACCGTAATATATTAAACAAAAATATATCATATTTCTCACTCAATTTTTTTTAATATGCATTTCCTCTCGAAAGATAGTTTGAAGCCATTGAATACCTATTACAAATCACCTTATAAATGTTACACTTTAATTATTTATCAATATTTCTTCAAATAATTAAGATGGTGAAATAATATCACTTGTGTTGAAAAGCATACTCAATCCTAGTTTTCTATCATCTTATTATTATTGGTTAAGAATCTCTTAATTGAGATTTCTTTATTCAAAAAGAGATTATAATTTAACTTTATGAACACACTCCTTTTGCAATTTTAAGGTATATACGTTTTAAAACTAGGGTTCAAATGTTTTAGTTTTATATTAAAATTAAACCTCCCTTTCCTTTGGCTCACCTATCTAACCTACCCCAATACCTGATTCAAAATATTAATAAATTAAACCCTTTCACCCCCTCATGTATACTGGTATATTGATTTTAATTTTATTAATTTTAATTACCTCAATATGAACCCACGTGCTAGGATATTGCCTAGCTAATGAACCCCCCGTGTTATATATAGAGTGATAGGGATTAAAGATTCCATAGCTCGAATGTTCACAAAACACGAAGCTAAAGTCATAATTCTATTGCGAATGAAGATGGTCTTAAATGGAGTGAATCTATTAGTCCGCTAGAACAATCATCTATTATGATGTGATTACAGAGGAAGATGTGCGCGCACTTATGGATTTGAGCATCGAAAAGCATAAAAAATTAGACATTATGTTCAATAACATGGGGAAAAAATCTTTGGATATAAGGAGCTCTTTGGAATGGGACATTAGAAAATTTGATCTTATGATGAACATAAATGTGAAGGGAGTAATAGACATGATTAAACATGCAACATGAGTTATAATCCTTCAAAAAAAGGGTGTATAGTTAATATGACCAATATTGCAAGGTTATTGGCTGATTATAACCTCAAATTGGTCCAATATTGGAGTAAAAGCTTCCTCCTTTTGAAGGATGGGAGAGTCGGGGTTTTGGATTGAGCATACGGTGAGAGAAAGTGGTGTTTATGGATATGAGAGGTGGGAGTTGGCGAAGGAGTACAATGAGGTGGTCCAACTAGATTTCCTCGGTCATTGTCTTATTGAACGATGTATGGAGGGTTGTTGTTTTGTTATAGATTGCTTAAGGCCAGCTTGCTAAAGGGATTTTTGAGGAAGCGCGACACTGGAGTATCTCCTCGGCCAGGGATGTGAAGAAATTCTTGGCTCTCAAGAGGCATTCCAGTCCAATTATGCTTAAACCTTTTACGGTGGTGGATTTAGAGTCTACTTTTGTTAGGTTCTATTCTTGTTTCCATCATCCTTAGGTTGAGCCACTTTACTGAGCCCTTGCACAAGAGGATGAGTAGATTTCGGGGATCTTCCTTATGTGGTGGATCCTGGGTTAGCGTCGGAGATGCTTCAGAGTCCTGTTCCTCATGGGATTTGTCTTCTTCGATCCTCGTGCTTATAGATGGCCCTCTGCGTCGCTTTGACCATGATATACCAAGAGATTTGTCTTTGGTAGGGGATTTATTTTAGATCTTTGGAGATTGTTTGGGATTGAGATCTACTTTCACTTTGTTTTCTAGGTCACATTATTTCTCATGGCCGTGGGTTTGAAAATGAATGGGTGCTTGTCGATGGTAGCTTTTTGGTTCCTTGGCACATTTTGGGGTTTGATGGGTTTGTTTTATTCTTCTTTTTCAAGGCGCTTGTGAGTCATGGTTCCCCAAACGTCGCATAAGAAAGTGCCCTTTGTTTTCCCAAGCTCCCATTTAGAATGACTCATTCTTTTCCACCGACTTTTTGGTGGGGGAGATGGTTTGTCCCATTTCATTTTTTTGTGGTTTCACGCTTTTGTTGGTTTTGGTCTCTCCTTGGGTTTTGTTTTAAAACCTTGTTGTTGTGGGAGACTATGTATAGTTTTTGGGTCATTCGTTGTTCTTTAGAGTGGTTTCATGGCCTTTTGACTTGGAGGGGACGAGGTTTGACCTTGGATTCTTTGGGCTAGTGCTTGGAACAACATTTTGGTGGTACCAGGGATGTTGGCTGGTTTTGTTTGGCTATTTTTGGTTTGTGTGTGGTTTCTCACAGACGGATGGTGCCTTCTTTCGTCTTTGGTTCCCAGGGGTTAACTAGGTTGTATTTTCCTATCTTTCCCCTCATGCACGATCCCCGTTCGGGGTGGTAATGCATGAGGGCGTGGTGGCCTTTGTCATGGAATTTCCTACTTGGATTACTTTTTGGGTGGAATGTTTCGTCCTTTTTCGCTAATGATTCACTTATTTTTGGAGTCTTTATGCTTTTGGTTTTACAACATCTATATACTTTGTATTGGGTGGGAGTCCCGCCACCCCCCTGGTTCATAGCTCAGTAAAAGTGTTTTAAAAATAAAATAAAAATATTACAAGGTTATTAGGAGGAACCACTCCTTACTCTTGCACTAACTCTTAACATATAGTCATAGGCTTGACCAATAATGACACTACCAAGATGGGGAAACTTTAAAATAAGGGTGAACAACATTTCCCCTTTTGGGCTTGCCACATATTTTTATATGAAGAACTATAAAGAGATTACAAAGGAGTGGAAGGCAAAGGTGGAGAGGTTATTTCACAGTAGAGCCAAATTGAAAGGGGAAAATATGAAAGTAAAATATTTTAATCCACTAGAGAGGAGTCTAGACATGTGCTTACAGACATAACCACATACTTGATGACAGTTCCAATGTTGTAAACCACTTTTGGGGTGTCATGAATGACTCACCCACTACCAACCACACGATCCTCCTTCACAATAAACTGTTACTCAAGTTAAACATCTCTTTGCGTCATCATCTACAACATTTCATTTAGTTCTTGTTTCAAATATGTAATTCTTCATTTATCTATTTTAGAATAACTTTCTACACATTTTCCAAGAAAAACTTATTTTCTTTTTAATTTAATAATTTTTATGCCACTTTGAAAAATTGTTAGAGTCTACTTATTGTGCTGATAAACGTTTCCTAGTTAGAAGCATGCCACTCCCCAAGTTGATAGGTGGAAGATATCTTGATGGTGTTGATTTATTTTGAGGTCTCGTTGGCATACAACCTTTTCAAGACAACTCATGTGGCATCTCAATTGTCATCAAATCAACATTAGTTGTGGTTTGGAGAAGAGACCTTCAACCCATAAGAGACAACCATGCTTTGAAAAGCAACAACGCCCTTTGGATCCCCATCTTCAAGCAAGTGGTGAACACTAAATTTATGAGGATAACGGTGTTGTACTACACTCGATGTGCATCATCATATTACGCATCCGTAAGTAAATTCTCGAAAGGATGAAGAAATTCCCGACCAACAAGTTCGAGAGAGAAGGTAATATAAACCCCTACTATTTGAATAATATGTGTGTCCTATCCACCCTTGTGAAGGATTCACTTAATGTTGAGCTAAAATGTAGGTAATGAGTGTAGAGGCACATATGAGAATGAGTATTGTCTTGTGAAGCGTGATGCCAAGAAGGCATCATTTCAATCCATAAGCTTGGTTGCATATGGGCTCCATTGTTTTACTTTGTAAGCTTGGTTGCAGTATGGGGTCCATCCCCATTTCCATTCCCGAAATGACTCAAGAGCCCATTATGTTTACAAAACCAATAATAAGAGATCCTTCTACCAACTCCAACTCATTAGGCGGTCCAAGATAAACATCGATATCGTGGCTCAAGATTATAACAACAATCCGTTAATACCATAGATTTGAAAATTTTGCTTATTACTTTCATTTCTTCAACAATCCACAACCAACCATGTAATCCGGAGGTGAGGCAATTTATTTTTCAAGAAATAATGAGTAGAGGAGTCATCTTCCTCTTACATTACAAACAACTAGAGAAAATTGAAACTACTCAACACAATACTCTATTTGAGTTAGGACATAAAAAATGAGCTAGTATTGTTGTTTTGGTGCAAAACAACAATTTTAGATACCCCGTAGTAAAATAGGGGAAATGGAAGCTACGAGCATGATTTAGAGGAAAAAAACTCAATGAGAGGGATTTGGGATCAAATTTAAAATTAACGCTATTGATCTTTATCAAATATGCACTCGTGCTTCCTTCCAAAACCAATGACTCCCCATTTCTTTTTCTCACTCCAAAAGGTGTTTTTGCTTTCAACATCCCCTCATCCACCATACATGCATGCCTTCTTATACATGTCAAAGCAATGAAACCCATTGAGGCAATCTCTTACACATTTCTAGGAATCTTTCAAAAATGTCCATTATATTCTCATCGATGAAATGAGTGTTGTAGGGTGAAATTGCTTTCCCTTATAGTGGGTGGGAAATCATTCTTCTTGCGACTTGGCCCAATTGCACCATATATAGGATATTCGTATGCATGTCGCGAACTCTTAGGTTGACTTTATGGAAATGCTTTCTCATTTAGGGAACTTATTTATAATCTTGAACACGAGTCTCTTTTTAGTAACTTCTACAATGATAGACATAAGTGACATGTGGTCCATATGTGACTTTTTGACAAGAAAAAGAGGATCACTTATGTCCCCTTTGATAGATTCCTCAACTCGGAAATTCTCCTTCCTCAATCCCCTTCTTCATCATGGCTAATTTTGATAAATATAGAACATAAAAATGCTAACAATAACAATGATAAAGCCAACTTAAGTGTGGTAGTTGTGACAAGCTCACAAGATATATAATTTTTGTAGGTGTCCATCCCTATACATGCCAAACAACTACTTGAACATCCTAAAAATGTATTCAATTCATAATAGCACAACCTCATGTCCAAAGCATATGCTTTTTGTCACCAAAAGAAAGATATAATTTTATTCCTCAATATCAATTTGATTGCGAGCCAATGTTCTTCTCTCTTGCAGGGCCAAAAGGTTTTCCTACTTCTAACTTGTGGGTAGAGTCTAGGGTTTGTCAATGGTATAATCGACCAAGTTTAATTTATTTTCTATAAACACAGTGCAAAACCACTTGACTTTGCCATGTTTTATAGTTATCAAATTCAACACCGCATCGGCCCTACACGGGATATCGGTTCTCATTGCCATGTCCCTATCTCTATAGTTTTCTGTAGAAAGCACAAGTGATTTCGCCTCAAAATGACGTGGTCTCTAACTATCCACAAAACATAAGGGATGGTATTACAAATAGTAATTGTTGACATTGATAGTATTGAATGACAAGGGATTACTTTCATAGTTATCTCGAGATAATGTTGTCTTGTGAGGATTTGCACATCACATCCCCTTCCTCTTTCAAACAGTTCTCACAATTGACACATGGTCCATACATGATTTACCAAAAAAGAAGAGGATTGTCTATGTTCCCTCCATAAAATTTCCTTGTTTTAGAATTCTCATCCCACCATCCCCTTCTTCATCACCCCTCTTTCCCCTATAATATCACCCTCTGCTTCATCCACTCTTTCTTCACTACCTCCCTTTTCGACTTAACTATTGTGCCGTTTGAATACAATTGCTAGTAAAACTAAGCGAAACTAGGAACACGGCCTCCATTCTTGAAAAACATTGAGGATCAGTACATACTCTGGAAGTGTTTTCCTCGAAGTGATGCTAAGGCAAACACAAGGGTGTTCAGCAAAGTAAGTGATGCACGGACGGTGCAGATTCAGTTCAAATCCTTTCAATAAATCCGCACCGTCCCGGAGATCAATTATTTGACACACTTTAGACGCTGGTGAACACAAGGGCCAAACAATCAAAGACACGGTCAGGTCACTTTTTCTTAAAAAAACCTCGACCTCTGCGCGCACATACTTGGGATAAGACGGATCAATTTTTACAGCGCCGAAGCCTGTAAACCCAAAGCCATGGCTTCTTCCCAAATCCTTTCCGTTTCCGCTCCCCCAATATCTTCCTCCCTCTCCTCCTCCTCTTTAAACCCTCGCCCAGTTTCTACATTTTACAGAACAAAATTCTTGTTAAAATCAGAGAGTTCGAGTTTGTTCGTAACAATTAGTGCGGGAAAGCCACAATATGTTCCCCTTCGGCCTCGACGAGCCCCCTGCCCATTTTCATGAATCTTCCTACAGCGTAAGGATCTATGCTCTTTCTATCATTCTTTAAATGCTCCACACTATGTTAAATGACGATACAACTATTATTTTGAGGACCGTGTTTCTGTTGTATTTATGCAGAAACCCGGAATGGGCTGCCGAGGAGAAACTTCCAAAGTAAGTTAATTCAATTCCCTCTCAGTTTATTCAATTCTCTTGACATTTTTCCTTTTTCACAATTCTAGTACTCGTTGGTTGAAGAGTAGAATGGGCCTCGTTTTCTTATATTTCAACCAGGCCTTCTTATATTTCAACCAAACCCTAGTGAGTTTCCAGAACAAGTAACCAACCTTATGCAGAACGATCTCTCCAAGAAAATCACATTTACATATTTGCCAACATAATCCGCAATGTCTTTAGACTTACCTTCAATGTTTTAATAGGTGAATGGTAACAACGCACTTGTTGGCTTAGATGTTACTGTGCAATTGACACTCACCGTGATCTGAAATGAGTCATGAAAGTTAGTCGAATTCAGCTAACTAAACCACTCTTGTTAAACTGACTATGTTTCTTGAGAACACTCTCAAATACTCTTGGATTGATTTATTATAATTGATATAGTATTTCCACAGTCCATACTAATTAGAAAAAAAGCTGCTGGAATAAAATTGTTTAAGATTTATTGATCAATGTTTTGGATCAACTCCGTGATCCATAATCAAAATGAGAACAAAATGATGAATCACAGATTGTGATCCAAAATGTCGATCAAATAAATTATACCCATTTTTATCCCAGAAGCTCTTTTTGTAGTAATTTATTATAGGATAAACAAAATATGCAACTTTGTATAGGGGACCATAGAAGTCACAAATGATTCTGAGGTGATCCGGACACCTTAATCAGGCAGTAGAAACAGATTCTCGAGAAACAATACAGAAATAAAGATCATTTTTGTGTGGACAAAACTATCTTTGACACGGTCACTTCCCACAGTGACCTCTCTCTGAAATGGTTGCACCCCAGGGTGACTGCATGTCGAGTAGAAAAGAAGAGTAATGACAGAAAAAAAAAGTAATGGATGGATTCTGTGTCTCTTCTGAATCTCAGACCTTTGGGCTTCTTGTTCGAGCCTATACTTGCTGTAATGTGTCAATACAGCTTAGGGATTTGTATAGAAGTCAATTGACATAGAGATGCTTAGAAGAATTGCTAAAATTGGAGTTTGAGGTAGAGGAGAGCAGAGATGGCTGAGGATAGCAATCAAGTATGCTGAGGAAGCAAAATGTAATGTCCCCAAATGGACATATTCTTACCTCAGATGGATTTCCCGCAATTCCCACTAGGGCCAAATCTGATTAATCCAAAAAGCCAAAAATCTCAATTACTATCAAACTGAAATTCAGAATGAAATTAGGCCACAAACTGAATATTTTCCAAAAACCCTAGTTCGCTGCCCTAGGCCAGCAATTTAGCAAAAATTAGTTTTTCCCACCTCAAAATACCCCCAAAATTATGAAAATTTGTTTGCAAGTAGATAAAGAATAATCAGAATAAGATTTCCAATCAATTTCAAAAATATTAATTCTGGAATTTATTAGGAAAAAAATGCAGCAGAACTTGTAAATTCAATAACTTGCAAAATACTCCAAATTTATGGGCAAATGATAGCTCAAATTGAAGCTTGAAAAATAAGCTTTCCAATGAACCCAAAATCAGAATTTTTCAATGGTAGGAAGACATCCAAAACGGATCTGCAATTTTGGAACAATGTAGATAAACCCTAGCTGTAAGTGAAAGCTAGAAATACAATTTTGCCCCACTTAGGAAAGGCCCAAAAACACCTCAAAACTGATCAAACACTTCAAATCTGATCTCTCCTTGAATTTAGCTTGAAATCGATGCCCTAGCAATGCAAAAACTGGAAATGGAAGCTTCAACAACACTCCCAACAAACATGCAATATTCAGCCCTTGTAGGTCTTCAAACAACTCACGAACTGGCAGCAATAAGTCTTCAACAATTGCTGGAAAACTACTGGAAAACACAAATAACTCCTTGAATCTTGATCCTCAATGGAAACCCCTGAATGGAGAATCCTCACAACATAGAAGAAGAGTTTTCGTTCTCCTTCTAGATCTCAAGAGGGTTTTCGTCCTCTAGAGAATACTTCAATGGGTTTTGTCCTTTGAAGTATTTTTGCAAAGCTCTCAAGCTCAGACAAAAATCAGAATTTGTATAAAATAAAAGAGATCCTTTACAAAACCAAGTATACTTGGTTTTATATGCAAATTAGGCTTGAGCCACCACAACCACCAATCAAATGCCTTTCCCCACATTTAATTCTTTCTTGGCATTTATCTCATCCCCAACATGAGTCGCATTTTTCCTTAGGGGAAATAAATATATAAAGCGACTCTTTTCTTTTTTTCTTTTTCTAATTTCACTTTATCTTTTCTCTTTTATTTTTATCAAGTCGATGATAAATTAATATAAGTGGTTTTTATAATGTTTCTTTTTATCATAGTTACCTAAGACTCCGGGACGGCGGGACGTAGGGACGGGGTTTCCGGGACGGCAAATTTTTTTGAAAATTTCGGGACGGCGGGGGGACGGCTAATAAAAATATATATATATTTTATTTATTTTACAAATATAACATGAATAAAGAATAATTCAATAACCTAATGATTAATACAAGAAAGTTTGAAGATTGAAACCACTAATGATTAATCCAATTATTCATCACATAAGCCAAGGCCCAAAATGCTACAGCTATATATATTATATTCAATGTTCAAAACTTCAACATGACAATGAAAGACTAAATAGTAAATAGTAAAGCTGAAAATTTAAAACAAGTCTTAGTCTTACTCTTCAATAATCAACATGAGAAGAGTACAACTACACCCACATTACATATGCTACGAAATATTATGTCATGTCTCATAACCAAAATGACATTACATAACCAAAATGACAACTACAAGTGACAAGTACAACTCAAAAATCACTATCAGAGCCCTCCGAAGGAACTGTTGCAAACCGCTCCTCCTCACTAGGAGTATCTGTATCAATGTCATCTGCATCTGCAAAGGAGATATCAACCAGTCCTCGCTGCTCTCTGATCTTCATCAACTTGCCTTGCATCCTCAGGATCCACATCCCACCGCAATGTTGGGCTCTCCTTGTACGTAGGTGTCTTGCGATCCATGAGACACAAGGCACTATGTACAACAACAAGTTTCTCTGCTCTCTTAGAGGTAAGTCTGTTCCTCTTAAGAGAGTGGATCCACCCATATGTTGATCAATTCCTCTCAGAAGCAGAGGAACTAGAAACCTGAGAAAGAAGGCGAATAGCAAGTGTCGTAGCAATCCTGCATGTCCATCTGATCGCCACCCAACTAAGCTGGACTCTCATGTGCCCGATGTGGTCTGTCTATCTTTGATGATTTTTGTAGCCATCCGGATAAGCGAACTTGAGCCAATCGGTTTGACTCGTGAAGCATCCTCTGCATTATACATTTTTTAGGGCTTTGAGAAACCCTTCCTCACCTCCTCATCATCTCTTGGGAGAACTCTGCCGGGCCTCTCAACATACCACTTCGGATTTAGTGCATATGCGGCCATGTGTAAAGGGGTGTTCAACTTCTCCCACCTCCGCTCAATGATAGGTGAATATGCTTTGATGGTAGAACTCCAGGTGGGGTCCCTTGCTCGAACAACAACCTTCATCTGGCCAAGCATACTATCAATACATTCGTATATCTCACCAAGGCTAGGGCTCTCAGAATCCCCATATTTTATCACACTGAAAACTGGAGATATTATGGATGTGATATATCTCACATCTATCCAAAATGTTTCATTCACCACAATTGCTTTCACCTTCTTCCCCTGCTCTGTCTTCGACCCATCCCACCTAGACCACTCTGATGTCATGACCATGCATTGTAATGATTCCTGCAACTCAGCCATCCTATCCAACAAAATAAAATATGATGCAAAACGTGTGTCCATTGGCTTGAGGAATTCCTTCCTCGAAAAGCTACGGAAGAGTGCCAATGACGTATGGTGGTTGCAGATGAACATCTGCACATCTCTAGCATCAGCCACTACATTTTTGACCCAATCAATTTTTCCAATATCTTTTAGTGCATTGTTCATGGCATGCACACAACATGGGGTCCAATATATATGTCGGTAATGAGCCTCGACAAGCTTACCTGCTGCCCTGCACACATATGCTTTGCATCTGTAATAACCTGCACAACGTTGGCAGGGCCAACCTCCTCAATAGCATCTCGCAAAATGGTGAATTGGAACTCTGCATCCTTCTTCTTCCCTGAACAATCAACTGCCCTCAAAAAGTAAGGACCCTCTTTGCATGAAACAATGATATTTATGAGTGGGTGGTGTCTGATATCTGTCCACCCATCCATGATGATCTTTATGCCGCCGTGGAGACCCATGTGCACCTCATTTCCTCCATCAGTAAATTAACCTTGGAATAGTTCTTATCCAAGATTGTGGTTCTCAACTTCGTGTCTCCTGGGGGCACATAACTCACACCTGCTTTGGCTATCTTAGCCACAGCCTCCTTGAAATAAGGAGAGCGAGCAACATGAAATGGAATGCCAGTAGCAAAAAAGAATTTTCCAATGGCATCATCGGCCTCCTCTCTAGCCTTTGTATCATACATATCAACAAGTGGATTGGAGGCCACAACCTTCCTCTTCCCCCTACTACTACCAAAAGCATCCAATTCAGACACCTCATAAGATGCACCTGTACCACTACCGGTATTAATTCTCACAGCACTAGAAGGGGTGCCAGTGCCACTAACATGACGGCCACGAACTTCTGGAACCTTTTCCACCATATCTCCATTATACAACCTCACCATTTCTGCCCTCTCTTCAAGTGATAGCTGTCCACACATGCCTACACCTTTCCTGCAATGTGCAATAAATGTGCATTCAACCTAGTAATGTTGCTGACCAAGATAATGAGCAAATGTTGCATTTCCATGTTTTAGTGCCCCCTGAAATGTTTGATCTAGGACCCTGCATAATTTGACCAAATTGTTTCAAAGGTTTTTTCTTATCAAAAGGCCCCCAACATACTTTTTCAACATTTCGGAGGGGCAACTGAACTTGTCCACACTCCCCTGTGAACTAGTAGCAGTATTAGGTGTTTGTGATTGTGTTCCTTCTCCTTGCACACCCATTTCAACCTCATATTCAGCTTGATAATCACTATCGGAACTCATTTTGAACTGCATAATTAAAATACAAAACAATATAACTATACAATACAATAAAACAATGAATGCAATTTTTGAATACATTTAAAAATAAAAAAAAACAGCGATGAATACATTTAAAAAAAAAAAAAGCAATGAATACATTTAAAAATTAAAAAAACAAACAATAAAAAAACCCTCCCTTTATGCTTTATCTCATTCCATCACGTGCTAATCCAAATAGGAAAAAAAATACAAGCAAATGTAATGCCTTCACTTTCAACTTTGCATTTGGAAATTAAAAAAACAAAACAAAGAATGGTGGTAAATTAGTAATGTATGTACATACCTCTTGCTCTTGCTCTTGCTCTTGCTCCTTGCTCTTTGCTCCTTGCTCTTTGCTCTTGCCTTCTCTTTTTTTACTCTTGCTCCTTCCTTCTCTTTTTTTTGCTCTTGCTTGGTGTGATTAGAATGAGTATGAAATGCTCTTTTTATAAGTTTTTTTGTTGCTTTTAGGGTTAGGTCATGTTAGTTTTAGTTAGAATGCATTAAAAGTTTAAGAAAATATTTAAAAAAACATAAAAATGATTAAAAAAAGGCATAATCGCCTTGGCTGCCGCGTGAAAGCCGTTGGGGACGCCGTGACGTCCCCAACGGCGCACCCAAATCAAGTTTGCACCCGGGACGTCCCGGGTGCGTTTCATTTTTTAGGGGACGTCCCCTTTTTTTTTTTTTTTGGAAATGGGGACGGCAGGGAAACGTCCCGTCCCCGTCCCCAAGTCCCCGAGACGTCCCGGGCGTCGGGGCGTGCTTCTTGATACCAGGACGCGTCCCAGCATGTGCTTTTTATGCACTTTTTAATAATTTATTAAGACTATAGTTTCCCTTTTTATTATCCCTTAGCCTTCAGGAAACAAAATTGGGCTAAGGATCTTCGACATGTTATTTTGGAGAAAGAGACATTTCAAAAAAATCCACAATAGGTTGTAGAGCATTTGCAAATGTTGTTGGTATCCTTGAAGGCCTCAAGAAGGCAGTAAGCTTGTAAATTGTAAAAAAGAAAGTAGCAATCAGGAAGTGTATCTTGATTCTTCACTTTTCTGGAGTTTTTGACAATGTAATTATCTAGGGTGATGTCTTGTGTCTATCTCTGATTTCAATGCGTGTTTGATTTCTTTGTTTGTTACTTATATTTTATGCAACCTTTTACTATGTCAAAGCACCTAAGGAATCATTTGAATCAATTCAACATATTAGTACGGTCATATCACTTGTTCATAAATGCCTATAGAAATTGAATCCAATTCTCACATTAAGTTTAGGGAACAACATACCGTTTATGCACTACTGCTTTTGTGGAAGAACAGTCATGTGTTTCATAGTAGCATATTTGGAGTATGAATTATGATATGCAATGAATGAAGGCATGTACGTGATTACATAATATATATGTGATGCAGATGGCAGCCATATAGCTGTAGTAATATTGATTTACAGCCTCAGATTGCTGTTAACTTGCTTGAATAACAATAACATACAATTTGTGAACAACACATGAGGAAAAGTTATTTTCATGTTGGTGAATCATGCATTGGATTACCTAGGCCAGTTATGGATTTCATGGTATGAGAACATGTTTTCCTTGTGTTTTGAAAGGGTTTGCTAACATTTTTTAGAGTTGAATGTACTTTACCCATATTTGACAATTACAAGGAGGTGTAGGTTTTGGATTGCACAATTGAAAAGCTTTGCGAGAGAGAAGGGATTCAAGAGCTTGGAGAAATAAATCAACAAATCTAAATGGAAAATAAAGAGCTAGGAGATATGTTGTAGTGCTTAGAGGAAGGGAGTCGAGATGTGCAAGATACATTGATAAGCCATGGAGATTTCCTCATTGATATCATGGAAGTGTTGCAAGCGAGTTGCACATGAAAGAAGAGATGGTGGCCAAGCTCCAAGAAGATGGTGAAGAAGTGATGAGGAGAGAAGAGTTTACAATGCAAAGGGACCAACTTATACCAAGGATGCACAAACCATGACTGAGGTATGCATAGTAAACACTCCACCATATGAGTCACTTTGTAGTGTTGACTCTTGAGATGCATATGAAAGGAATCGGTTGAGTTGTTATTCAAGATGGGTTATGATGGAAAAGGTCTTGGCAAGAATGGCCAAGGAAAGATAAATCGCATAGAGGTCGAGGGAAGACCATCACAAACAGGTTTGGGGTATCTTGGTGGCAAATAAGAAATTGGAGAATGCTCCAAAAAAAGCTGAAATAAGACAACTTTGCAAGGACAAAGACCCCAAGCACTAGCTCAACGAATGCAGCCCATACAAAATATGACATCATTCTTTTTGTGAAATCTAATGAAGTATTGAATTCTCTAAAGAATGGATAGGTTTCTAATGAAGAGGAAGGCACCATTGGACCACCTTAAAGGGCCAACATAGAGTCTCTAAAGATGAGGCTACAACTCTAGGAAGATCATCAGTCCATGACCACAAAAATGAATTCAAAGAAACGCCAAGAAGCAGACAGCCTTTCAATATGGGCAAAAGCATCAAAGAAAACTGCACAAAATCTCGAAGGAGAGGAAAACAACTCAAGGAAGGAGGTAGAGCACCATCACTCTACAAGATTGTGAAAGCAAGCATTTGGACAGCCCGAGAAGATACAAAATATGAAAGTCTTCTATTTTTGTAGAAAGAGAGCGCATGTAGCATAAGAATGTGTATTTACCCATTTTCATTTTGTGGAATAAGTAACCATTGTGTGGCTTTGTTGAAAGAAGCAATCCATTACCAAGGAGCCCAAGTGCTTCAAAAAGAAGGCAAATTGTTCACACCCCTTTCCAAGCCAAATAAGAAGTCAAGATGTAAGAAGTAAAGAGGATGCAAGTCATAGAGACTACTTCTCGAACCAACATCGATTGCAAGGAAAGAAAAGTGTTTTGTCCAAAGACACGGGGAAGAACTATTGCATTTATCACAACCTAAGTGGGCATTGGCATGCAAAATGTCAGAAACTTTATCCACAATTTCACCCAAAGATTTGCAAGGGGCAGTCCAAGATGGAAGACGCATCTATAAGCGAAGAAGAAAGAAGTTGTTCAAGCCCCTATAAGCCTAGAGGTAGTAAGAGAAAAAATAAAAACAATCCATGGAAGAATTATTCAAGAGGAAGCAGTCCATATAGGGGTCTTCATTGCCATTGCAAGTGGGTAATGGTAAAAAGTAACTCCTAGACTCGTGGATAAAATATTTGCTAAGCTAAGATGCTGGTTAGCATGCATATGGATGAGCAACACTCACATCGTGTAGGACCTCCAAAAATTGGTTACATAGTTCCGTTTGTTGATTGAATCAAGAACACAAGTAACTCCAATTTGTATGAGCAATTAAGGATGCATTTCAAACATCAAGGGTAAAACTAAAAATGGAACAATCGTTAAACCCATTTAAGAAGCACAAGTAAAAGCAGCGAAGGATTCAAGAGGGTGTATTTTTTAGCATTCTCACATATTCATGTTGTTATTTAAATTATGAACGTTTTCCTTATTGCTTGTTGTAACACAAAACACGTAAGATAGAAGAGAAGCACTCCAAGTAAAGATTAAAGGCCAAATCATCATAAAAGTTACAACAAGTGGTTTATTTTTCTCCAATTCAAAGTATATTTGAAATAAAATTAATATTTTGTGTCTATTTGCTCATCATTGTTGTAGCATGCATGTGGAGAATACAATGATTATAGCATGTAGGTATAGGTCTTTTTCAAAATCAAATTTGTTGTATTATGCCTATGTGAAATGATGATTGTGGTATCCACATACGAAGTTGTAGCAAGATTGTAGGAAATATTCTGCATTATTATATGCACATGAAATATGATTGCAGTAGGTTGTTCAAAACTGTTTTTTTATGACATCAGTTGTATAAGCACATCTACAAGTATGGTCATGAGAAAAAGAGTTTCTTCCATGGTGGGAGAAATGTGGAAAAACATTTGGTCATTGCTAGCAAGGTTTGGGCCACTCATGGTGAGTAACACTCCACAAGAAGACTGCTGAATTCATGGGAGTGATTTTGACACAGACGCAGTTAGGGAGCCCAATGAAGAGCAACCTTTGACCATGCAACCCTCAGAATATGTATGCGGAAAACAATTCAAACAAAATTGAAATTGCGCACAGGTGGGAAGATCAAATGAACACAAATTTGGATGCTTAAACATAATCAAGAATTTTATTCACAAAGTCAGAGAAATAGCACACTTAGACCAATCACCAACAATTCAGTTGCATGTCACAGGTCAGATCGTTACACTATTTTCTATCATTTACTTATCGACCTCACTCTGCTTTGACCCTTAAGCTCGCATCCACACTGTGCTCTTAAAAGTAAACACAGAACTACCAGATTTTCCAAAAGCTACTTTCCTAAAGAAATTGGGATTCATTTATATAGGGATACAAGCCACCCAATGCAACACGCTATGACTCCTAAACTTATGAAATTCAAACGCAAAGTCCTTAAGGACCCATCAATAGACCTAATACGCAACCAGTCGGCCTTTTGAAACTTGCAGCTTCAAATATTTCAAGTATCAATGATTCGTGACTTCAAACAAACTTGTAGTGTTTTGCAGCTTCCAAAACAGGTTCTTAGTATTTCGCGACTTCATAGACTTGTGCGGCTGTATGCGTATGCTTGAGAGACCAAGCTAGACTTGTGCAGCTTGAACATGTTTGCACAACTTGCACAATGGACTTCCACAGGATTGTGCGGGCTGCGCAATAGACCTGACATTGCACCAAGGAATTGCACAGTATGCAAACATTGCACAATAGACTTGAACACCCCACAAAATGCAACACTATACTCTATGGCCTGTCAACAATTGTACTTCTTCGCTGCGTGGTCTGCCAGCAACACAAAATGTAAAAGCAACTGACTCCAACTATTCACGATTGTTTTTGGCAATCTGGGTTTGCCTATGACCCAGATGCTCCTGCTTCATACATCATGGTTAATTTTGAATTGAGCTCCTGTTCAAGGAATCTGAGTGCGGTGTTTTGTGGCATCTGCAGCTCTTAGCCAAGTTGCATCTTGAATGCTCTCTCCTTTCCACTTCACCAAATACTCCTTATACTCCTTCCTACACGTTTTCTTAATCCTGGTGTCATTACTCTTTCTACGCCATCATGCAATTTCTTTGACATCTTCCTTCTCCAATCTAATCTGCCATCTTTTTGATTGCGACTCTTTAACACTTCTCTGATGTGTGCGATATGGATACAAATCCATCACATCAAATATATTAAAGATATCCATGCCTATAGGCAATTCAATCTCACAAGCATTTTGAGCAAACTTCCTTATGATTCTGCATGGCCCTATCTTCTTCCATTTAAGTTTATTGTATTTTCCCTTGGGAAACTTGTCCTTTCGCAAATGTGCTAACACCATGTCTTTAATCTGATATTCAACTTCTCTCCTTTTCTCATCTAAGTGCTGATTGTATTGTGCATTCATCCTTGCTTATTGGTTGTACACTTGCTTGTGCACTTCTTGCATGTGTTTTGCAAAGTCCCTTGTTTTAACACTCCTCTTCATTACGCGACAACTCTCTCAAGTTTGCGACTCCACGAGGATTCATTCCATACACAATTTCAAATTTTGTCTTCCCTATACTCTTGTTTAATAACTTATTACAAACGAATTCTGCCTGTCTAGAGCCAAGTCCCATTTTCCCAACTTATCTTTGACCAAACATCTTAACAAATCTCTAAGGCTTCTATTTACAACTTCACATTTGTGCATTAATCTAAGGATGGTATGCTAAATTGAGTTATAACTTTGTATCCAACTTATTTCATAGTGTTCGATAGAAATGACCAAATTTGTATCCTTGTCGGACACTATAGTGCATGGTAATCCATGTAACCTAATAATCTCCCCGAAGATTTTTTTTTTGTAATATGTATTGCATTAGTGGTCTTCTTGTAAGAAACAAAATGTGCCATCTTTGAAAATATATCTGCGACAACAAAAATGGAATCAACTCCTCTCTATGTTTTGAGTAAGCCCAAAACAAAATCCAGGACTTATGTCTCCCAGAGGCATCTTTGGAATAGGAAAAGGTTGATCAACCCTATGAGATTTCCTTTAGCCAACCGACACACGTAGCATTCTTGCACAAACTTGCGCACTTCTACACTCATTTGTAGCCAAAAGTAACTATCCCCTAGCCGTGCTAAGGTTTTAGCCAAGCCAAAATGCTCTTCTATTCCTCCACAATGTTTTTTTTTCACCAAATTCTCCCACATTGATTCGCTCAGGGATGCACTATTGTTTATCTCGGAACAACACTCCCTCCCGCAAAAAGTAGTCCCACCAAGGTTTCTTGTCAACACTTGCAGGTATGTACACTTTCCATGCTTCTTTGAAATCTTCATCCTATGCGTACAACTTCTTCATGGATTCAAAATCCACAACTTCCACTCTCATATCTATCAATAGACAATTATGCCTACTGAGCGCATCAACCACCTTGTTAGATTTTCCACTTCTATGTTTTAACACAAATGTGTATCCTTGTAGGTGCTCCACCGACTTCATGTGCCTATGGTTCAATTTCCTTTGATTATTAATCAATTGCAATGCTTAGTGATCGGTATACAACACAAATTCCTTTGGCAACAGTTGTGCCGCCACTTTTTAAGCGCTTGCACAATTGCATAGAACTCCTGACCATATACGTTATACTCCTCTTCACATCATTTAATTTCTCACTAAATATGTAACATGGCTTCCTTCTCAACTTAACACAACACCAATGGCTAAATAATTAGCATCGCAATCAACTTGAAATACCTTCGCGAAACCCAACAACGCCAACACTGGCTGTTGAGTCACTTTCTTCTTCAATTCCACAAAGCTTTTCTCGTGTCTATGCTCCAAACAAAACTCTTCTTATCCCTTCGCATGGCCTTTATGATAGGCACACACACACCACTAAAGTTCCTTATGAACTTGCGGTAAAAACTAGCCAACCCATGAAAACTCCGTGCCTCAAATGCATTCCTTGATGTCGGCCACTTCACAATTGCATGAACCTTCTTCGGTCAATCTTCAATCGTTTGAGGAATCACAAATCCCAAATATACTAGCTCCTCCTACATAAAATTGCATTTCTTCAAATTAAATCAACTTCTCCTCACACAATCTTTGCAACAATTGCTTGATATGTAGCAAATGTTGTTCATGCATCTGTTTGAATATCGAAATATCATTCAGGTACACAATCGCAAACTTGCCAAAAATTGTTTAAGAACTTCATTCATTAACCTCATGAAGGTACCCGGTGTGTTGCTCAATCCAAATGACACCACTAGCCACTCATATAATCCTTCTTGAGTCTTAAATGTTGCCTTTCATTCATCTTCTTCCCTTTTGTGAATCTGATGGTATATGCTTTTCAAACTTACTGAAATATTTTGCCCCAATCAACCAATCCATAATGTGATCCATGTGCACCAAAGGAAACTTGTACTTGGTGGTGATCTTATTGATAGCTCTCAAATCAATACACATACACCACTCACCACCCTTCTTAGGTGCTAAAATTTCCAGCATTGCTCGTAGACGTAGACTCTCTCCAATGAGTCCTCTATCCAACAAATTTTTCACTTGCCTCTGTTTATCTACAGTATCATGTGGTGTCATCCTATAAGCCACCTTGTTAGGCAAAATCGAACCTTGAATTAGATCCTTGTAGTGGTTAATGTCTCTCACAAGTGGTAACCCCTCAAGTATCTTGCTAGTCACAATCTCTGCAAACGTTCCTATAAGCACAAAACATGCACTACTCAGTTTCTCCTCACTCAGGAACTGCTTCCCTAAGAGCAACACTTCCAAACTTGTTGCTTCATTCTTCTTTCCATCCTTCCACACCTTGTAGGTGTTTGTGCAATCATTATGCTGTGCACTCTATCAAACTGCCACATCCTTTCTAACAACGCATGAAAAACATTTATGGGCATGATGTCTCATAGTATCTCATCCATATATCTTCCAATCCAGAATTTTACCGGACATTGCTCTCTCACCAAAAGCTGGTGCTCCTTTTGTAACCACGAAACCTTTTAGGGATTCTGGTGCAATCCTCCTCAATACCAATTTATTAACCATCTCTTACGTAGCCAAATTATCAGTGCTTCCACTATCTACTATTAGCTTACATACCTTACTACCAAACTTACATGTCGTTCTAAATAGACTCTTCCTCTGCTCAAGACCAACTTTTTATTTGGCTGGTTTCAACACGCATTTGAACATCAACACATCTCCTATTTCTGTTTACTTCTCATGGCTTGACATGTCATCTTCTCCTTGCCCAATGTGCGCTTTTCTCTTACCATCACTCTGGGCATGCAAGCACTCATATGATTTATGCCCCATCTCCCCACACCTATAACATGTGTTGTTGAATCCGTGACCTCTTTTGCGACCAAATGATCCTCTTTGTTTGGTAGCATTCCCCATCCTTTACTTGTCCTCTCATTGCGCGGCGTGGACTTCACCTTGCCTTCATGATGTGTAGACTTCTCTTTGCCGCCACCATGTTTGTGGCTTTGCGTGGCTTTTCTCTTTTCACGGGCTGCGGTCTGCTACTTGTGCGCCAAGTTCTCATCAACCTTCTGTGCATATTGATAGGCTTCCTCAAGTGATCTCACTTGGATCATCCCAAAGTCATGTTGAATTGTAATCTACAATCCATTCACATGCCTGGATATCTTCTCCAAATCATCCTCTACATGTCCCGCTCAAATAGTGAGTTAGTAAAACTCTTTAGTGTATTCTTTCACACTGAGCTCTCTCTGTCTCAAATTCTGTAACTTCTTAAACAACATAATCTAGTAATCTGTGGGCAAGAATTTGGCCTTCAACTTTGCCACTAGCTATCCCATGTCGTGATCTTTTGTTTTCTTTTTGCACTTTGCTAGTTTGGATATGCTCCCACCAAAGAGATGCAGGACTCTTCAATTTTGTGCAAGCAAGTTTGAATCTCCTGGGATCTTCCATATCTTCATACCTAAAATACTTTAAAGCTCTGTAATCCAATCAATGAACTCTGCTGGTTCCAATTTACCATAACATGGGGTGTCCAATCTAGGATAACTTCCCATTCTACATAAGAATCTGTCTTTAGGACCATCTTGTGCTTCCTCTTCTTCATTTTCATTTGCATTTGTAGTTTGCGCTCCTTGTCACGTGGGCTCCACTTTATTTTTACTTACATCCTCCACAACAATACCTTGACATTGTGTAGCTTCCATTGCCTCGAAGCGAGCTTACGTTGTCTTCATCAACTTTGCTCAATCTTCAACTCTTACACCTTAGTTTTGGCATCCTCCAACATTGACATTCCTCCGATGTGTCATTATATATTCTTTGAAGCCAGATCAACAGCCTTCACAATCCTCTACACCTTTATCCAAGAATCCTCTTGCTGGAAGATGCCTGCAACAATTTTCTATCCACCTTTTGTAAACTGGAAAACTTCATATGCTTGTTCTACAATCTTGGCACCTTCTACCCAACAATTTTCTTTTGTAAGATATTCAAAACAACCTTTTACCCATAAGTTGCATCGTGGAAAGAAGCAAAAACTTATTGTGTCACTTTCTCACACCTTCTACCCAACAATTACTTTTCGGAAGATGTATGCAATAATTTCCTTCCCACACTCGCAAATGAGGAAAACCACAAAGATCTGCCACGTCTCCATTTGCAAGGAATTCAATCCTCACTTTGATACCAAATGATGCAGGTGCGGCTAGGGAGCCCAATGGAGAGTAACCTTTGACCATGCAGTCCTTAGAATACATGCGGATAACAAACCAAACATAATTTAAATTGTGCACAGGCAGAAAGATCAAATGAACATAGATTTGAACACGTAAACATAAATAAAACTTTTATTCATAATCTTAGAGAAATAGCACACTTAAACCTATCACCAACGATTCAGTCACATTTCATAGATCGAATCATTACAATATTTTCTATCATATACTTTCCAACCTCACTTTGCTCTGAGCCTTAAGCTCACATCCATACTCTGCTCTTAAAAGCAAACACTAGCTACCAAGTTCTTTAAAAGCTACTTTCCTAAAAGAAAACTCCAAATTAAATCATTCAAAGGTAATCGTTAGCTTGTTATTTGATCCTAAAGGAATTCACAGTAAAAATTGGAAAATAGCAAGAGAGCTAGGGAAGCTTCAAAGTTTGCAGGATAAGTTCCAGGAGGTTCAATTCAGCCATGTACCTAGAGAACGCAACAAAGCAGTAGATGGCTTAGCCAATTGGGCTCTTGACAACTACAACATTACTTGTTATGGTTTGCCTCCTCAGTGGTGGTCAACCAAGCTTCAAGAGGATCTGAGGAAGATTCTGGATTCTGATTTGTCCTAATGAATTATAATATGTATCCTTTTCTGCATAATGCCCAGGCTTGGACTAATAGCTTTCAGGCCTGGCATAGTAGAATATGTACACTTTGATTTCAATCTAATATGATGGTTTTTTTATATAAAAAATAAAAAAAGCTACTTTCCTAAGGCAATTGAGATGTATTTATATAGGCATACAAGCCACCCGAATGCAACACACTAAGACCTAAACTTACAGAATTTAAATGCAAAGTCCTAAAGGACCCATCAACAGACCCAATACACAACCAGTCGGCCTTCCCGAAATTTGTGGCTTTAAACATTCAATTATCAATGATTTGTGGTCTCAAACAACCTTGTAGTATTTTGTGGCTTCCAAAATAGATTCTTAGTATTCTGTGGCTTCCATAGACTTGTGCGGCTATATGTGCATGCTTGAGAAATTAAACTTGTCTCGCAGTTCAAACAGGTTTGTGTGGCTTGCACAAAGGACATCCACAAGATTGTGCAGACTGTGCAATAGACTTGACATTGCACAAAGGAATTGTGCACTATGCAAACATTGTGCAATGTACTTGCACAATCCACAAATTGCACCACTATTCTTTGCAGCCTGCCAAAAATCATACTTCTTAACCGCATGGCCCACCAACGGTACAAAATGTAAACACAATTGACTCCAACTGTTCAAGACTGTTTCTGGTGATCCAGGATTGCATGTGAACCCAAATGCTCTTGCATTAGATCTGGCATCCATAGTTTATTGAAAGCATTGCATTACATGTCTATTTGTTATTGTATCATTGTTTATAGTGCAAAGTTTAAAAATGTAAGAACCGAGATAAGGGCACTATGTAATATCTGCATTTGTTGTTTGATGCAATGTATGAATTGTAAGACCCAAAACAAGGGCGGCTATGTAGGTTGTGGTTTCAGTCATTCACATTATGATGAATGTTTTTACACTTGTAAGCATTTGAACAACAAGAAATATGTTGTAGCAAGCATCTCTCAAGAGAGAGCATCACTTTATTGTACAAGCATGTGTGTTGCAACAAAAGGCTAAGAGGATGAGCCTTAAGATCAATGTCCAAGGCACTGAAGTGCATAGTTACTACGTCCGGCCAGATCTGCACAAATTCCGGTCAGATCCAGATTTTTCAGCTGACCCAATTAAGTTCTGTCCGGGTTGGCTCTATTTTTTTCTTTCAAATATTTATTTTTAGATTTTTGCTATAGAAAGACACCCAATGCCCATATATATTATTCAATATTACATCCTTATTTTTTTCGTTGTATTTGTCATTTTTTGCATATTTATAAACTATGCTTATATATAATATGTACTTATTTTGCACTAGATTTTTCAAACTTTTTCAATAATTCTGGATTCTGGATTTTTTCGCCCTCTCGAAGGGATCTAGATTTCTGGACTTAGTAAATATGCTGAAGAGTGCAAGAGCAAAGTTCAAGGCATTGAAAGAGTTCAAGAGCAAAGGCAAGGCAAAGCACCAAGAGTACAAAGAACAACTCATGGACACTAAACTGATTTGATTTTTCAATGATTTGATCAGTATAGTCTTGCTGACCATAGATTGCTGCATCAAGCGCTACCACAGTCTTGGTAGAGGTCTTCCTAGTATTTATTACGTTCATGAGAATAGAATAATATTTTATAATACCAATTGAATTTGGAAAGACCCATTCCATGGTTTGTTCGAGAGGCTAGTTGGCATCCAAGAGAGAAACATTGTCATTCCATAAGAAATGAAGAAGAAAGATTTTTTTCCTCCAGAAGGTAGAAGGTAAATCCTTATCTTTGCACGATAGAGTTTTGTGGGATCAAAAGCCTCCAAGTTGGGAACATATAAATTGGAATTGGATCAGGTTAGTTAGTATGTGGGTTTGTACCGGGGACTACATAAGTTGCGAGATGGTTTTAAGGTGATTCAAACACCTTGGATTTGGGCACAAAAAAGAAGATTCTTGAGAAATAGTGTAGAAATAGAGAATGGTTCTCTCAATGAAAAATAGTCTTTTTTGTATAACTTCCCAAGGTGACCATATGTCATGGTCACTCTCCGAGGTGCCCATATGTCGACAAAAAATAAGAGTAATGGCGAAAGAAGAATAACAATTGCATATAGTGTATCTTCCAATTCCATGACCTTTGGTCTTCTTGTGTGGGCCTAAATTTGTTGTAATTGTATAAATAGTAATACATACTCCGGGGTTTGTAAATAATTCAATCGGCATTGAGATACTTAGAAATCTTTGCGAGGAGTTTGAGGTAGAAGAGAGTTTAGATGGCTAAGGACAATAGTCAAGTATTGCGAAGAAGTGAATAATCCACAATAGGTTGTAGAGCATTTGCAAGTGTTAGGATATTTTTGATATGTTGTTGGTATCCGTGAAGGCCTCGAGAAGATAGAGCTTGTAAATTTGGAAGGAAGATTAGGAATTGTAGCTTCTCTTTTTTGGTGTTTTCCCACAATGGATTTCTCTGGGTAATGTTTTGTGCTTGTCTCACATTTTTATGTTCGATTTATTTGTTTGTTTACTTCCATATCATACAAGTACTTTACTATTGCAAGCACCTAAAGAAGCATAATAATCAGCGGAACATATGAATACAAGCATATCATTTGTTCATAACAGCCAATAAAAATTGAAACCAATGAACAACATACTCTTTGTGCACTCTTGTTTTTTACGGAATGGAGAAGAGACACATGTTTGGTAGTAGCATATTGGGAGTATGAATTATGATATGCAATGAATGTGGGCATGTACACAATTGCATAATGGATATATGATGTCGATGGGAGCTGTAATATTTGTTAGGAAATATATCTTAGTGCTCCATTTGTATGGGTGAATAATAATTACATGTGTAATTATTATTATGGTAAATTAGTGAAAGTACATTTACTATGTAAATGTAAATAGTAAATGTAAAATGTGGTTAGTATGTGGTAAGTTAGTAAGTTAGAATAATAAAACAATTAGTGTTGTTTTATTATTATATTGGTGAGAGGTTGAAACCATATGGGTGTATGGTTGTACATGAAGACAAATGTTGTTGTAAGGATTGTTATTTTACATCTCCTATATAATGGAGTGTAATAATAATAAAAATATAATATAGAGTTGTTGATTTCAATTATTGTCTCATGTGTAGTTATTTCATGGATTTTTGTATTAGATCGATTAATTTCTACATTTGGTACGGAGCGGAGTTAAATCTGTCTCGAAGAAGATCTCGTAACTTTTGTTTCGCAATCTAGGTTTCTCCAAAAACAATTCGTGGAACGATCTGTTATACAAGAAGCTACAGTAAAAATTTCAGCAAAACCCAGTTCGTAGTTTGGGAGAAACGTGCAATTTACTATACAACACATTGATCACTCTTTGTTTTTTGAAGAAATCAGAGAATCAAAGGTAATTCAAATCTACATTCAATTTTTTTGGATATTTAGATTCAGTAAAATGGATACACCATTATATAAATTTAATGGGCTGAACTTCCATACATGGAGAGTAAAAATCCAGATGCGATTAATGATTAAAAACCTATGGAGGATAGTAGATGGAAAAGAAAAACACCTACATATATAAGTAAAATTATAGAATGGGAAACTAGAGATGAACAAATAACAGATGAAATTGACTATAATTATGAAGAATTTCTATTCTAAGTGAAGTTCTTGGAGGAAGGAGGCACAGGAGGTTGGAGGTCATTCAACGACCTCTCGTCGATCTGTTGACGACGGGCCGTATCAGCTATGGTGATTATTTTTGTATACAGTGTGTTCCTGTTGTTTCTTTGTGTGTGTGGAAGAGTGTTTGGTTATAGTGTTCCTATTATGGTTTGCAAAATAAAGGAAATTTCACATTGAGGGGGGAACATGATCTCAATGTTCCATTTCTAGTTTTCTATATTTCTGGTATTTTCTATATATGCAGCAGATTTCAGCAGAATTTCCTATGTTATTCCCTGCAGTGAGATGTGATGAGGGCTAAGAATAATACTTGGCATATCATGATGTGGTTGTAGGTAAACCACTTGAAAACCTTCATTTTTGGTTTGTGGTACACCACTTGTAAAACCACCATTTTCGGTTGTTGGTAAACCCTATGCAAAACCATCACCCTTTTTGGTTTATGGTAAACCAATTGCAAAACCATCATTTTTGGTTTATGGTCAACCCTATGAAAAACCATCCATTAGGTTTATGATCATCCTGTAAAATCATCAGATCATGAGCAGGTGCAAGTATAAGGCAGGTTTTCCCCATGTTCGCACTAAGGGGGGGAATGTTAGGAAATATATCTTAGTGCTCCATTTGTATGGGTGAATAATAATTACATGTGTAATTATTATTATGGTAAATTAGTGAAAGTACATTTACTATGTAAATGTAAATAGTAAATGTAAAATGTGGTTAGTATGTGGTAAGTTAGTAAGTTAGAATAATAAAACAATTAGTGTTGTTTTATTATTATATTGGTGAGAGGTTGAAACCATATGGGTGTATGGTTGTACATGAAGACAAATGTTGTTGTAAGGATTGTTATTTTACATCTCCTATATAATGGAGTGTAATAATAATAAAAATATAATATAGAGTTGTTGATTTCAATTATTGTCTGTGTAGCTATTTCATGGATTCTTTGTATTAGATCAGATTAATTTCTACAATATTATCTATTTGAAGCCTTATATTGTTGTTTCGATAGTATAGAGCTTGGGAACAACATGTAAGGAAAAGACATATCCATGTTGGTGAATTGTGCATTGGAATTTGGAATATCCGGGCTGATTATGCATCACACCTTGCATTAGATAAGTTCACTTCATTATTATATAAATTCACCTGGGTTGCACCCGGTCTCGTCCATATGTCCCTCCTTATCGTGGCTGCATTAATATGGAGAGCATGCCCTACGAGACTTGAACACAGGTCGTCATTATTTCAATGGCTCTGCCTTACCACTTGACCAGGAAGATTGGACTTATATTACCAGCTTCTTAAGTAATACAGGAAGAAAAGTTTATAAGTTAAATTGTCTATTTGTAGTAAAACTTAAATCTGTTTTTATATAGAGAATTTCATGTAGATCACGTGGTAATTCAGGTAAGTTCCATCTTATGCCCTTGAACTTGAGTAGTGGTGTGTTGTGACTGATCAGGGTCTATATTAGGTAACATTTGAGGGTGTGACATGTTATGAACCACAAACATTGATTTCAATCACCTTATTATGTTAAAAGCACAGAAACTGACTATTTTGCATCAACGAAGTTTGGCTTTGACATGAAAACCTTGGTATGTTAGTGAGAAAATATTAAAAAAGAAGACTGCTTTCTATATATCATAAAATAGAGAGTATATAGGGTAGGAGTGACAGGACAGAAGGAACTTGTCTGGCCAGCCCTATCTATGTATGTCAGGTCTGGCATCAAGCCACGGTCTCATTATTACCCCCAGTTATGTGTATCCGGTGTCGTGCTATTTGCAATGGATGACAGTCAAAGATGAAGCAACAGATTGATTTGATTCATATTACAGATGGAATAGAAATGCCCTCTCCCCAACCTCCCTATATGTGGTAGATAGGTGACTCCAGGTCGTTTTTGCCGGATGGAGTGAGTTGGAAGCCAATTCATTACGATATTCCCAAACCCGATGCTCTTCGTATATATCAGAAAACTCTGGCATAGTGTTTTTGATAAGTATGAATATATTATTTATGTTCTATGACAATCAGAGTACATGATCATGTTTCTAGCAATTACACCAGGGCCTGTAGTGTTGTCCATTCTAGAATTCAAAATGAACCCATAGCTCAATCTTTACATAGACTAGCCCGGAACAGAGAATAGGATTTTTATTAGGTCAAATTTGAATTCTAGCACTTTATGAACCAGGAACATTAGTTTAGTTCACCACATTATTTAATGGTGCAGAGATGATTATTTTGTATCAATGAAGTTTAGCTTTTGTGTGAAAACCTTGGTATCTTATATAGAGTTATTAGTGAGAAAATATTCAAAAGAAGATTTCTTTGTACATATCAGAAAGCTCTGACATATTGTTTTTGATAAGGATGAATATATTGTTTATGCTATATGAGAATCTGAACACAAAATTAGGCTTGTAGCAATTGTACTAGGATGTGTAGTGTTAGCCGTACCAGTATTCAAAATGAACCTATAGCTTGACCTTTTCACAAATTGGCTTGGAATAGAAACATTCTCGACTATAAATCAAATCAAATGACTAACATGGGCCTGCTTATAGCTGTTGATATCGAATACGGGCTCTGGGGTTCTGCATTAAAGTGAACCAGGACTAGAAAACCAAATAGAACTAGCAATATGTGTTTTAGAACTTGGCATGATCAAGTCCCACAACTTTCCAATCTGGCATGGCCATTGAGTGTTTGCTGCTACAGAATATTCTTGGTTCTGCTGCTTGGATTGAGCTTGTTGTCCAAGCTCTTCCATCATCTCCATTATTTGTTTGTGTTTATACTGAAGCTCGTTGGCTTGATGTTCTGGTGTAATTGTTTCCTGTTAGGCTCTTACCAAATTTTATGGCAAATATGATTAGTCAGTTAGATCGTTTCATAGTTTTTAGACACTATTGAATCTGGGGCCATTTCACACACACAGACATGCAGATGAATTGTGTTTTTTTAAAATCAGAGTAAAGCACCTTTATCAAGTTTTTGCAAGTATGTTGCTAGGTACTTTTAAGAACCCTGGCAATATAGATAATTTGATAGCTTTTAAGTTATTTAGCTCTAGTGTATTTCTGTAAAACATCACAAATTTAGGCTGTAAATTATCCTAATTTGTCTACTAGTGAGTACTCAAGAACCCAACACATGATGCTTGCATTCTACAAATTACATCAGTTATTGGTCATGTCACATCCCTGCTTTCATGCCCAGTTCTCTCTATGGATGGTTCCTTCGTATGACCCGACTTTTAGGCACATAAATGACCTCTCCCGGTGGTGGAGTGCAAAAAGGGGATAAGGTAGAACTGTATCAGGACTCAAGATGAGGTCACAGCATGAAACAGTTTGCAAGGCCATTTAACCATTTGATTTTCTGGCTAACAGACAAGGATGTTGTTCTCTAGCAAGGTTGCAAAAACTCCATGAAAATGTTTCTGCTTGTGGCTATATTATAAAAGAACATTTCCTCTACCAATCTTCTGAATTATTTCCTGTTTGTCAATGCACAGATGGTCTGAGAGAGCTATAAGGTCTTTCTGCTTAGCAGAGACAGTCGCTCGCAAGATGAATTACTCAACTGTTGGCACTGAATCTCTTCTTACGGGAATCATGTTAGAAGGTTGGTTGTGACTTACTTGATCCAGGTAGAAGCTAACCATTTTTGGAAGCAAACTAATATTCATTTTGATGTTTGGCCTGAATTTGTTAGTACATTGCTGTACTTCTTGTGATTATATTGCTGCACACACCACTTGAAAGAAACATCTAACTATTTTTGATTAATTTGATTAGGAGTTTGTCACTGTTTTATTTACTTCAATTTAAAGACATATAACATGTCATGGTTGGCTCACATAAATATACCAATTCAATGGTATAAGACTAACAGTTTATTTATCCATTAGAAATTATATTCGACATCCACAATAGGTTTTATTTTTGGGATATCATTTTTAGATAATTAATCAAACTTCATATAATTAATGAGACTTCATATAGGTGATGTATTTATAAGAGTATAAGGCTTATAGTTTATTATTAAGTCATTATTAGCTATTAACTAATGAACAGTTGTAACCACTTCAACCATTTTGTAACTATCTCTTGCATAATAAAATGAATTTGACACACAATTTACAATGTTTGCCATCTGCTCCATCGTCATTATCTCTTTGTTCACATCTTCTAACAGTGGTATCAGAACCATTGCTGCTCGATAGGGTTTGTGAATTGAATAGAAGATTGCAAATCATGAATAGAAGGACGTGCAAATGTCATTTCAAAACCGACTTGTGAAAATTTCATTGCAAGTCAACATTTATGCTAAAAAGTCATCATAGTCGTGTGATGGCAGAAACTGAGAAATCGAAAGTATCTAGTTATTTTGAGTTTAAAAAGTCCATCTTCAGATTAAAAAAGCCCTAAATTGTGTGAAGAGAATAAAAAACCCTAAATTGTGTGCATGGAAAATAAAGAAATAGTTTTGGCCATACAAATGTCGTGTGGGGCATGGGTTTCTTGCACATATCGCGAGTTCAAAACGTCATTAAAGGCATGAGCTTATAGTCGCCATTCTTTGTCGCCATTGTCATTGAAAATGTGAGTTCCTAGGCTTGCATTTTTGAGGGAAAATATAGTCACGTGTTCTCCCAAGATTTCACCTTGAAATGCAGGACTAACCCTTTTAAAGATTTTGCTCTGTTCAAGGTGACTCGTCTATTTTGTGTTTGTTTCGCCTGCAGTTGTCTTCATTGCTTTAGAATATCTCCAGGGAGTCATAAAATTCAAACTCGACAAATACCCACATGCTAAAACTCACTCTATCCCTTCGCCAGGTTTTGTCTGAGAGAATTTTATTTATTTATTAAATAAATAAAGTTTTGTTTAAAAATAAATTGTGCTGCAGTTGAACCCTACGAGGATTTTCACGCCGGTATTGCTTCCGCCTCTCAATGGAGTGTTCACCAGGGAAGAATTTTTATTGACCAGCTAATCGGTAGGTTATTTTCAAAGCAATTGTCTGCAACTTCCGACGGGGTTTTTTTCGTTTTTATTTTATTTCTTCAGTGTTTTGGTTTTCTCCGTTTTTCGTAACCCCGTAGCCTATTCATTCTTTGTGCCAGACCTTTTCCCGGGCCTAGGGTTTTGAAAAGCTTTCCAGTGTTTTTAATTGCTAATTAATTTGTTTAAAGGTGACCAAAGCTCAGGGTTCCTTTAAGAGATTGCAAGAGGTTGCTTGGTCCAAAAAGGTGCAATAATGGATTTTATGAAAATAAGGAAAATACGCCACCAATGTGTAGAGCTCGAGAAAATATGCACTTTTAGAAAAAAACGACACCTAAAACAGAGCCATGGAGTGAAAGTTATGGCACTTGCAAGTTTTGCTACTACATCTTCCCGAACCCTTTCCAAAAATGGCAAATTTTATTCTATTCTTGTGTTTTCTTCACCGAAAATCCAAAAATGGAAAGAAATGTAGTCTTCATGCCAGTCGCAATTTTCAAAGCTGCACTTCCACTCGGATTTCCATGCCAAAGGTTAGAAGTCAAATCTGGAAGCAAGTCGCATTTTTCTGAAGCTTCCTTTGGGTCAAAATTTAACACAAATCACTTAAGTGAATTGTGTGGAATTGGGAGCTGCCAGGCAGGGTAGAGTTTCACACTTGCTTGCTGCTTGTGTGTTTCACACAAAAGATTATTTATTCACCCAAGCAAGTCGCACTTTTTGCACCTTTTTGGGTCAACGTTAACACAAATCACTTAAGTGAATTGTGTGAAACTTGGACCTGCCTGGCAAGGTAGAGTTTCACACCTGCCTGCTGCTTGTGTGTTTCACACAAAAGATTATTTAATTCCAAAACAAGTCGCACTTTTTGCCTGCCTGTTGGGTCAGCGTTTAACACAAATCACTTAAGTGAATTGTGTGAAACTTGGACCTGCTGGCAGGGTAGAGTTTCACACCTGCCTGCTGCCTATGTGTTTCACACAATTAATAGCCAAAAATGGCGACTTGCTTTGGCATTGCTGCATGCTTTAATAATTATTTAATTTAATTATTTTGGGCAATGCTTGGCGCCAAAGATAAGGAGAAAGTCAAAGCAAGCTGCATGCTAAAAATAAGACAAAGAAGCTTGCTAAAAATAAAGGGAAAAATTGCAAGGAAAAGCATGCTAAAAGCAAGCTAAATTTGGCAAACTTGGGTGCCCAAATTAAAAGAAAAAGCACATCTTATTTTTGGAAATTGCTAAAAATAAGAGGAAGCGATTGGTAAAATTAGCATGCAGTTGCCTATATAAGAAGTGGATGCCAAAGGTAGAGGGCAATTAATTCTTTTTGTGTGGAGCTGGTGCCCTAGAGGATTTTGGCGCCAAAGGTTGAAGTTGGGGGCATTAATAAATATTTTTAATTGTTGGGAAGCATCCAGTTTTGGCGCCTAGGGTTGGAAAGAATTTCTTTTTATTATTTTGGCTATCTACATGTTGATGTGAGTGCAGGTGAATAAAATAATATTTTTAGCTTGCTTGGCATGCAAGCAAAGTCTGAAAATTGAGGGCAGCAGGCTTTATAATCAGATTTTGGTGAAGAAATTGGGCATTCATGCCGTGGATTCCATGTTTGTCTGAATTATTTGCAGGAATACTTCACTGGTGCTCATATTGGTGAAAAGAAGGCAAAGTCAATGTCAGGTACATTGAATATATCTTTAGAATCAGAGGAAGTAGTTGCAGCTTCTGCACAAAGAGATCCAGATTTCACAACTGCAAAAGCTTCAGGCAAAGGTGGAAAAGGGAAGTCTCAGACAGAATGAAGGGTGATGACAAGGGTAATCCAACATAACCATGCATAGTGTCCAGGCATGCTGAAGTTAATGATACAGACATGGGCACGTGTCTATCATCGGATTAATGGATAAATCAAGGGCAAGAATGAAGTGTTGTAGCTGGAATAATTTCTTCTCCTCTTTCTTCTTCTTTCTCTTATTTTCTCCGACAAAGTAATTGAGTGATCAATTAAATTGTAAAACCTAGGTAATTGGTTTAAAAGTTGTTACTTCAAGTTACTAGAAAAAGTCAATTACTTGGGAATAGGTGGCAGACATGCAGGGCATTGATTTAGTCTTCAGATGCATGTCATGCAAAGAGGAACTCCAGGGGAAAGATTGCTGTTGTTTCCTTTACGGCTTCCACATGCGGCAATTCATTGAAAGCTTCCTATTTGTAATTGCCCTCTATGTATTATAAATAGAATAAGAGCCTACGGGTTAAAGGACCACAATTTGTTAATCAACATTCTTGAGTTCCAGACTTTGTACTGTAGCCCTTAATGTCAATTTTGTGAAAGTTGGGGAATTGAATAAGGGCAGATTTCCGGAGAACTTTGTGTCAACGATGCTTTGCTTCATACTTCTGTGTGGATCTTAGATAAACTTTGTGTTATCTGAGATTTAGATTAGAAGCTTTCCCTTTCTTTTACTTCTGAATATTGTGAGATCTATTTGTTTATTTTATCTGTGTAGGAAGCCAACTTTGAAAACTATTGGTTGAATTACATATCTTCCTTTCTTCTTTCCCAAATTCCATTATTTCCCCAGCTGAAAATACTTCATAAAAAACCGCTTACTTGTTGCAGAATTGCTTAGCTATGGTTCATGAGCTTTATGATTAAAGTAAAACCCCCTGGAAATAGTTATTAAGTTTCATACGTGCAGTTGATAAACATCTTACACGGGAGCCTCATCGATAAATGAGGAGATTTATCTCATGATTTGCTAGGTTTTTAGGTAATGCAGAAAATCTAACTAAGCTTGTTTTTGGCGACTCATTTGAGGATATCCTAAATTAGCGGACTGAGCTTTTTCTTGTTAGTTCCTTTTTATATTATAAGCTCAACCTGGCAGAACGTCCATTCACGCGGTCTAGCAGAGCTCAAGGAAGGATTGATCATTTTTATAGATTGCAAGAGCAATTCAATTTCAATCATCCTCCTCAAGTTAGAAGCCGCAGATCTAGTCTTTCACCAGGAAGAAGAGTGCAAACTCCTCCAGATGCGAGATCGTGTCCAACACAATGAAGCTGTTGGGATTATTCACCAAGTCTATTCTCGAAGAAGACGTGCTCCTTTCATGATGCAGAATCAGCCACTTGCCCCTGCAACACCTGTTCCATGGGGTGCAGCCTTTGGACCTCTGAATTTGACTCCTATGCATGATCTACCTAAAGGGACGAGAAAGAATTTTCCAAAATTCTTTGGAGACGGAAAGTAGAATCCAGATGATCACTTGGCTGCGTTATTTATATCTGTGGAGTGCTTGCCTAGTAGAACATGAAGATGTGTCTGTCCGGCTTTTCATAGAGACTCTACATGACTTGGCTGGAGAATGGTTCTACCAGGTTAGCTCTGGAACCATAACTAGGCTGGGCTACCATGCGTGATGCATTCCTAAAGAGATTGAAAGCGGTCGAAGATTCCAAGTACTTTGATAACGCATGGCCGACTCAAATTTGAAGGAACCACATGAGCACATGCGGGATTTTATTGCAAAATTCCAAAGATTACTTGTATAAAATTCCGGCTTACTTCGCTTCTCTCGAATGATGAGAATCAAAAGGTATTCTTCATCGATGCATTACTTCTGAGGTAAGCTATCAATCATGCGAAGAGCACGTCCTGCTGACTTCATAACAACTCAAAACATGGCGTTTGAAATTGAAGACGACCTCATCATGGCTGGAAAGATAAAGAGCAGTACTTCTAGAGCTGAAAGTTCATCCTCTGCTACTACTTCTAATTCACTGTTGCAAAAATTAGCAAATGAGATGTTGCAGATGAAGAAACAAATGGCTTAAATGGCTTAAGGAAACAACATTCCCCCTGCTCGGAATTTCAACAACCGGAACCACATTGTTGGTTCCCAAAGATTAGCAATTGAAGCTGCTCCTAAAAACAATGTGGAGATGAATGAAGAAGACCAGGAAGGCATCCTTTGATCAGCTCGAGAATGATGATTTTGTAGGTCCTACTGGCGACTCCGACATTAATTACCTAAACTACAAATCTGAACATGACTATGAGGAGCTTCTTGAAGAAGATCATGGTCATACATATGCAGTATTTACAAGATCACAAACTCGCCAAGCTGAGGCATTAGCCGATGAACAAAGAAGAGGTAGCTCTTTACCATCTTCCTTGGCTCCCAGAGATAAGAATGTGAGTTCTTCATCTCAATCACAGAAAACAACTCAGGTATCTAAATCTATTCCTTCTTTTGACATTATTGATCATGCCAAGAAAACTAGGATTCAAATGTCAGAAGTTGAATACTTGAGAGCCTTTCCTGAGTAGTTAAATAGACTAGTCAAATATGTACAATCACCAGGACAATCCAATACATCAAAAGGCCTTTTGCCTAAACCTAAGGATACTCCTCCCCAGAACAACGTTGCAGTTGTTTAACCCTCATCATCTTCTAAAAGAGTCGAACCTTTCTATGTCTCCTTATTGCTTAATGGTTTCAAGTTAAACAACTACATTTTAGATTCAAGTGTTTCTGACAATGTCATGCCGAAGCTAAAGTTACTGAGATGCTCTTGGGCTTACCTCGACGAAGACAATAGGGAAGTCTTTACTCCATGGAGAGACAAGTCCCTTTAATCAAACAAATCAAAGACGCACAAGTGTTTTGGTAGCTTTTCCTGAAAAAAAGATTAAAGATGACAGTCTTAGTTGCAAATATTCCTGTCTCCTACGGGACATTGCTAAGCAAAAACTTCTATAAAGAGCTGGGAGGGGAAGTAAAGATGGATTGGTCATGTGCCCATATTCTTATCAAGGTAATAAATCAAAAGTTGGAGCCGAAAAGAAGTCCAAATACAATGTTACAAAATCTGAAGATCCTAGATCTCAGATTCTTTTTCGAGGTTTGACCACGGTGTATACTTCTTGGAAATGGATAAAGACGTTCCAGAGCCAGAACTTCAATCAAAGCCAAAGCCGAGTAGAAGAAGAGGAAAAAGTTTGGGCTTTGGAGTTTAAAGGCAGTTGTTCTTTTGGATCAGGAGCCGGTGTTCTATTAATATCTCCAGATCACGAGATATTCCCATATTCCCACAAGCTAATGTTCAAGAACACCAACAACATCTGCGAGTATGAAGCATTCTTCTTAGGAATGGAACAAGCTAGAAAGAAAGGAGTAAAACTCCTCAAAGCCCAAGGAGATCTTGAGCTTATAGTAAAGCAAGTTAAAGGGCAAAGACAAGTCAAAAGAGATAAGTGAAGCATTACAATATATAGAGTGTTATGCACGCCACACTCGATTTTGCAGCTTTCTCTATCGACTTGATTCTAACAAATCAGAATTCCAAGGTAGACTCTTTGGCGGTCACGGTTGCACTATTGATTCCGGATAAATCATCGTCCATATTCGACAAGGAAGCTATAAAGTGGAGATAGTCTCTTTGCTCCATAGTCCCCGATAATGTTGAACAATGACAAACTTTTTAGAAAAAAGCGACAAACAAACATCCGCGTGCGAAACAAGACAACTTTGACAAGTTGTATGTTGAAGGGAGTAAATCACCACCACGACAAATAGTCACAGGAAAAACTGATCTAAGTTATGATGACAATAGTGAAATAATCCAACCAAAAGGTAACAAAATCCCCAAGGGTTTAGTCCCCTTAGTGGAGACTTTTAACGAGCATGATCAGTATCTGAAGAAGAACAAAGAATATGGTGATAGTTCTTCCTCAGAAATGCAGCCGGTAAATCTAGGAATGGAGGAAGTTGATGAAGACTTACCCACCACAGAGAGAAGAAATGATGAGCCACCACAAGATGAAGTTGATGAGGACTTGCCCAAGGTATTCGACAAGAAGGCCAAAGAAAAGAAGTTCGAGATCGGAGACTAGGTACTCTTGTGGGACAAGAGGCAAGAATTGAAGGGCATGCATGACAAATCTGATTCACTTTGGAAAGGGCCCTTCATCATCAAAAGGACTGCCGGCATGGATAACTTCATCCTTGCCTATCAAGATGGAATTGAGTTGCCATTGCCTTTGATGGGCAACGTTTGAAAAGCTTTCCTAACTAAAATGCAAGGTAAAACCCATCTGTACATAAGTGAAATTTTCTTTTGTTTTTGTTTTGTTTTGTTGCACTGAGCCCGAACCCAATGGACAAGACACAAAACCAAGATGCTAGGATCTCATCTTCACTTCTTTCATTCTAGTAGAAATCAGATGTCCACGAGATGGAGCCGACTGTTGTCCCCAAGATTTCACCACGAAATCTGGGACAACCCCTTTTAAAGATTTTGTTCATTTAAGGTGACTGGGTCTAGTTTGTGTTTGTTTCGCTTGCAGTTTGTCTTCATTGATTTAGAATGTCTCTAGGGAGTCATAAAAGTCAAACTCGACAAATACCCACATGCTAAAATTCACTCTATCCCTTCGCCAGGTTTTGTCTAAGAGAATTTTATTTATTTATTTATTAAATAAATAAAGTTATGTTTAAAAATAAATTGTGCTGCAATTGAACCCTACTAAGGATTTTCATGCCAGTATTGCTTCCGCCTCTCAATGGAGTGTTCACCAGGGAAGAGTTTTATTGACCAACTAATTGCAAGGTTATTTTCAAAGCAATTGTTTGCAACTTCCGACGGGGTTTTTCGTTTTATTTTATTTCTTCTGTGTTTTGGTTTTTCTCCATTTTTCGTCTAGCAATCCCGTAGCCTATTCATTCTTCCTGCCAGACCTTTTTCCGAGGCCTAGGGTTTTGAAAAGCTTTCCAGTGTTTTTAATTGCTAATTAATTTGTCTAAAGGTGACCAGAGCTCAAGATTCCTTCAGGATGTTGCAAGAGGTTGCTTGGTCTAAAAAGGTGCAATAATGGATTTTATGAAAATAAGGAAAATACCGCCACCAATGCGTAGATCTCGAGAGAATATGCCGCCACCATACTCAACAACATATAAATCAGTCATTCCACATACATGTTCTTCATGGGTATCCAACTAGTATGGAATGCATGTGATGGCGAAGAGGATCCACCGGTCTCAACTTCCATGCCCTTATTTGTAGGCCCTTTGTTACCCTTCAAACCTGGGTCTTTCTTAGCTTCTTTGACATGGTGACATAGCGGAAATATACTCCTCAATGACTGCTGCACCAACTCAATTGGAAATGGAGAGTTGTTAGCATGTGTCAACCATGAAACAAGTGAAACTTTCTTTGGATGATACTGCTGATCAAAACCAGCGAGTATAGGGACCTTCCTTACACACTTTGACCAAGGTAAGAGAGGAATTCTTCCCCGATATGACTGCTGTTCAAAAATGGAATGAAGGGGCTTGTTTTCATAACATATCATCCATGAAAAGAATGGAATTACTTCAAGATAGGACTGCTGCAATAAATCTGAGTGTAAAGGATGACTCACATCATATCCAAACACTGTAAATGACAGATTTACCTCCTGAAGCAACTGCTGTAGCAATATATGGTGCAAAGAATCCTTCTCATCATGGATTATCCATGAAAGGAACTGAATTACTGTGTAATGTGACTGTTGTTCCAAAACAACAGCATAAAAACTCGCAATGGCAAGCTTAAGACACCATAAATCGACCCTTTTATTGCTCTCAATCATACCTTTCAAACTCAGCTGAGTTACAATGCCCGGATCAAAGGAATAACACTCATTCCACTTCAATTCAAACACCAACTTTATGCACACAACCTTTATTACAATTGGAGGAATCTTTTTATGAATATGTGCATTGACTAGGAACTGAAAATCCAAATCAAATGACTGCTGAATAACAAATGGAAATGCGGAGCTTACCATGTGCCTTCCCAAAGCTAGCTTGAATGATTGGTGCCCCTTGGTGATGAAGTTACTTTGCATCATCTCATTCTTCACCAAGTGGTGTGAATGCATAACATCCTCCATAAATCTTCCTTCTAACCATATGCATGGAAACAAACACTCATTAGCCACAACCCTATTGAATCCTTCTTTTTTAGAGTGTTCTCCATAATGGCCACCATGAAGCATCAAACTTGCCATGTGTTTCTCCCTTTCAACAAGCTGCCCATGATGAAACAAGTATGGTAGCGACATAGGAGGAGACAAAGAATATGAAATGTGACTATTTTTGCCATACCTTGTGTTGTCCATGCATGGAACCTCTTCATGGTTCTTACCACGGTCATGTATATCATCACTTTGCCTCCAATGAGCTGCTGCTTTGGAAATTCCAGCAAGCTCATTATCTTCATTCTCACTTGGAAATTGGTCCTCCATTGCCAACTTCACTTTACCCATATGCAAATCTGATTTTTCCTCTTCTTTTGGCTCATGTTCCATGGTTTTTTCCTCAAAAACATGCTCTTTTGCATTGCTGTTCTGAATATCAATGACTCATCTCTAGCAAGAGTGACGGAAGCCTCTATTGCTTCAAAGGGCTTCTCCCTGACCATACCCAATAATTTTGGGTTTTCTTCAACACTCCGCCACATTCAATCATTAGAAACCTAAGGAATATCATCAAACACCAATGAACTTTTATACCTTGGGATTCATTCTTGCGAGTTTGCACATTGAACCTAACTATGATCTTTTGATTGAAATCATCAAAGAAAAAAACCAATTCTTCTGTGTCCAAAATCGTGGCTTGTTTTACCTTCAGTGTTGTGTTTTTGTTTTTGGTGCCCTCATATTTAGCTCCCCGCTTTCGTGATTTGCTGGCCTTGTTTGTGGTTCGTTTTCGCAGTTCTAGGGCACGTTGGGCATAGACACGGTGGTATTTTAACAGTTATGAAGGTCGCGTAAGGGTTCGTGGCTTTTATTAGTTACTCGGTTCTTCTTGCAGGCTTCGTGGCTCCTTGTTTTTACCGGATTTGTTGCTCACGATCTCCACAGGGGTCGTAGCTTCACGTTTCTGCTTCGTGGCTCTTCTTCTTCTTCCATTGTTACCTCGCGGTTTGGCTCTGGTCCGTCTTCACGGGTGGCTCGTTATTTCCAGGTGTTGGGGGCTCATGTTATCACATTTTGTGGCTGTTGTGTTCACAACTGCTTGCTCTTGGGGCACAATCCATTACCAACGCTATTCTATGCATAGGGCCAATCAATTTGGGGGATTTGGGGGACGTGGCGACTCTCCTCTAACCATCTCACCTCTCCAAGCAATCTACCCTTCCACGATGACTCCCTCCACCCTTGCAACGCGTCGTTAGTCTCTAGCCTTGGATCGAACGATCAGGGTCAACAGGAAAGCAACATCCCAAACATTTTTACTGAGCTGGTCAGTCGGTTGGAGACTTTGGAATCTTCCAACAGGACTCTTCGAACTGAGGTCTTTGAATTAACCTCTCGGATTGAAAAGGTTGAAGCGGACAACCTTTCTCTGCGCAAGCAACTTACAAATATCACAACTCAGGCCATTCCTACAGGCACTAATGATCAATTACATGCAGAAATTTCAGACTTGAAGCACAAACAGGAAGAGATTCAAACCCAACATGAAAACCTCAGGAAACAATCTGATTCTTGGGCACAAATTGTGAAAGGTAAAGACCAAAATACTCCTCTCATTGTTGTGGAGGAAGTTGTACAGGCAAAATTGGTGGAAGAAAGAAACAGACGAGCAAGAGAGCTCAATCTCAAGGTAAGAGGGCTGCCCACACCCCTTCCTTTTGATCCTTTAGCCATTGCATCTGATTTCATCACAAACAAGTTGGGGCTGCCGGAGGTGCAAATTGATAGAGCATGGCTTGGTCTTGATTCTACCCTCTTCCTTCATTTCAAATCAGCTGATGATAGACTTCGGGCCCTCAGGGCTAAACGGAAACTATTCTCACTTCCAGATAAGATCTTCCTTGATGAAGATCTCACTAGAGCCCAGGTGGCAGAGCTCAAATAGTCCTAGGAAGTTGATATGGCAGCCAAGAAGGCAGGTAAATGGGCGGTGATTCGAACCTCAGACCAGTGATTCGAGACACTTTCCCTCCTGGTTGGGCCTCTGGTCCAAATGACGGTCCCGTTGGGAGAGGCATCGTTGCAGGGGCATTTCCATTTCATGTTGGAATGGAAACGGGTCTTACTGGTCTTCACCCGGTCTCCTACAGGATGCATTGGGACACTCTGATCTCCTTTTTGTTACGGAAACACATGAGAGCCCCGTTCGTCCTCTCCTGGACCTTAAGGGTACTACTGGCTCTCTGTTTGCAGGCAGGATACTAGGAGCTCTGGTGGAGTTAGGGGTTCTGGTGGAGTCGGTTGTTTGGTTAGGGACACTCTTCGGGGTAGGATTTCTGTGGTAGCCGAGGACGAGTTTTCCCGTTTTCTGTGGATCAAGGTTAGGCGGACCCCACACCTTACTCGAGACATTTTTATTGCAGTGTGTTATTTCCCTCGTCTCTTCTCCCTTTGCCATTGAGAATGGCCCGGATGGGGACCCCTACTTTGACCTTTCGTTGGCATTTCTCAGTTCTCTGCAGTTGGTGAGGTCATCCTTTTGGGTGATTTCAATGCTCGAACCAAAACTTCCAAGTTCCATTGCATGACAGGACTGTTGATGCTCTTTGTACCTCAGAGGTGGACTCGGTTCTATTGGTCTTCACAGGGAGTCTGATGATGTGGCAGGGCCCTTGACGACATATGGCCGACACCTTTTACGATAGGGAATCTCATGACCTACTGATCCTTAATGGCATATCTTGTTTCCCGGACTCTTAGTTCTTCACCTGCAGACCTCACTGTGGTGGCGCTAGTGTAGTTGATTACGTCATGACTACCCTTGACCTTCTTCCATTTATCCACCACTTTTTCGTCTCCCCCATTCCCCTTGCTGACCATGCGGCCCTCTCCTTCTCCTTGAAACCACCCCCAGGCCCCTAGCCCTCGCCACTGCCCACCTCGTACCACTCTGAGACTTGATGAGGGTGACCCCATGACCTTCTCCTTCCATCTTCGTCGCCTCCCCCTCTATCCCTTTTTACTTCGCTCCCTACTAACAGGATGTATGACCTTCTTGCCACCACTATCCACGATGCAACCTTGCTTTCCTACCCCCATTCCACCTCCAAGCCCCTTGGTACGAGGACATGCCCCATGAACCAATGGTATGATGATGACTGCAAATCCCTTCACCGCCAACTCCATTTGGCCTTTACCCATGACCTTCCATCCTTTCCCTCCCTCAAAATTGCCTATCGTAATCTCCTCCGCCACAAGAAGCGTACCTTCATTGCCCATAGAAGAAGGGATCTCCGCACTTCACTTTTGCATTCCCCCAAACGCTTTTGGCGTACCATCATTCCTCGGCGCTCCCCCTTACCCCTGGATCTTGACCCCCACACTATGTTCACCCACACCTCCACCCTGTATGATATCCCTGGTCAGCCCCAGACCCAGGTTGTGTCCCCACCCTCCACCTGCCACATTTTCACCTACACAAATGTTAAGAAGGCCATATCGGTGATGAATTGCAGCAAAGCAACAAATGAGGAAGGTTTTCAGCAGAGTTCTTCAAGCATGGGATCAACACCATCAACAACTATTTGGTAGACCTTTTCAATCAGGTGGTGTGCACTGGCTTCCCACATTCTTGGTCCCACCATATTATCCACCCTATCCACAAATCCGGTCCTACCTCTGACCCTAATAATTACAGGACAATTATGGTGGGTCATACTTTCTCCAAGTTGTATGCCACTTTGCTCTCCATTTGCAGCTATCCGAGTTTCTTGAGAGGTACAAGATCAATGCAGAGCCAACGGACAAAGCGGGTTTCGGGGCGGTACTAGACTATTGATCACATTCTTACCCTCCGTGCTATTATTGAGGAAGCACGTCATCGTTCGTCCAGAGTCTTTTGCTGTTTTGTTGACTTTTGGAAAGCCTTTGACTGCTTCATGGGAGGCCCTTTTCCATGCAGACTTAGAGACATTGGCATTTCTGAAACCCTTCTTGTCGCCATCACCCGACTCTATGAGGAGGTCTTGGGTTGCCTTCGTACTACTGCTGGGCTTTCCGACTTCATCAGGAGCACCATCGAGTCAAACAGGGCTGCCCTCTCTCTCCTACTCTTGTTTGGTATTTATATTGATGAGTTGGAGGATTTTCTCTCGGGATCACATACAGGACAGTGACGGTTGTCTTCTTCACCAGGTTTTGATCTACATCCTTCTCTTCGCGGATGATGTGGTCCTTTTGGCTTCTTCTGCGGAGGGGTTACAGAGACAACTTGACGCTTTAGCCCTCTTCTGTGATCATAGACAACTTACAGTCAACCTGGGTAAAACCAAGGTTATGGTTTTTAATGTGCTGAAGACCTCGACTTTCATTTCTTCTACAGAGGGAGGAGTTGGAAATCACCAACTCCTACACCTATTTGGGGGTTCTCTTCTCTGGTCCTCGCTTCAGTCTACGCCCGACTATTCAACCCCGCATCAACAAGGGGTACGGCTCCCTTGCGATCTTGGAGAGACAGTGCTTCCGTCATCATTTTCAGGACACTTTGTCCAAGATGTCTCTCTCGGACTCTCTTGTGAGACCCACAGTTCTCTATGGTTCTGAGGCTTGGGTCCCTCCCTGCTCGAGTCAGATTGGGCTTCTGTTGAGTGAGTTCAGATCCTTATGCTCAGATGGATCATCAGGTGTAAAGAGACTGTCCCTCATAATATTATCCTTGCCGAGTTTGGTGCTCGCCCTTTTAGACTGGAGGTCATCTTTGGCCTTGTCTCACTCTTGCATCGTATCCAGGGACTTTCTGATTCTTCCATAGGCAGAGATAGGTACATCTACCTTGCTTACCGTTCTTAAGGCCATTGCTCTTTCTGACCGTAGTGGCCGTGTTCGCTCTGGTATGCCGGGGTCTCTCGTCTCCTTGGATCCATTGGGATCAACATGGATCGTCTCCCCCCTTTCAGGTACTCCATGGATGCTCCTGCTCATCTCCTTCCGAGCAAGCAGGACCTGCATAGAATCATCAAAGATGATATATACCGACAGTTCATCCAGACTACTTGGATCAACCCCGTGATGAGCTACGCCTGAAGATGGCCTTCTACGCCAATCACTTCCTCGAAGTCAACAATGGACTCATCATTTGGCCCACCTATATCTCCCGGCACTTTGGATGCATGCCCTTCGCATCTCCCTAGGCCAGTTCAAAGTTGGCTCTCACAGGCTTCGGGTTGAGAGCGATCACCAGTTGGATCAGGCCGAGAGGATCTGCCAACTTTGCTCCCTCTAGGAGATTGAGATTGAGGAACACTTCATTTTCGATGCCCCATCTACTATGAGATCAGAGGGAGGTTTCACTGTCTTTTTCGTGAATGCCCAACGTTCACGACCTTCTTCAGTATTATGATCAGAGGTGTCTCGCTCTCTATCTACAGGAAGCTCTTAAGCTCTGTGACGGGGTCCTCCATCCACCTTCCAGGGAGACTACTACTAGACGGATCACATCTTTCTTTGTTGTGCTCCGGGTGAGAGGGGCACCAAGCGGAGACCTGATCCTAGTGGGGACCCCCATTCTAGATCTGTCAGAACCAGAGGTGCTTCTTCCTAGGCCAGAGATTTATGGACTTAGACCCGGCCAAGGGCCCCTTCTCATAGGCGTCAGACCACCAGGCTCATCCAGAGAGCTCGACTCTCCACGGATCATAGGCGTTTCAGACAACTTCCAATTCCTAACACCAGACATCAGCACATCACTAGTTTCTTTCTAGCTGACATTGGGCGACAGTCTTGAGGGTTGGTGTCGAGGCTTTTCCCTCCACCTCCCTTTCTTCTTCTTCGTACTCTCTTTCTTCTTTTGTTGTTCTTGGAGACCCGTTTTGGGTTTTTTCCGTTGGTTCGGTTTGCTTTGTATGGTGCAGTCCCATTGACCTATTTCTGTGGTCATTTGTTGCACATTTAATAAAATTATCTTATCTTATTTTCTCCTTGGGTTTCTATCACATGGTACCACCAATCTCTTGCTATCCCTTCCAAATGACAAGGGATGAATTCGAGGGCATCCTCCACACGCATAGGGTTTGTTTGCAAGTATGCCTCCAATTCTGACAACCATGATCTCACTGAAAGTTTGTTAGTACCATCAAAAATAGAGATCTTACCCTTCCATGCACCTGTTCTTGCTTCCTTTTGGTGTGATATGGTTCAGCCGTGCCATCAACTTTTCAAACTTGGAATCTTCCATTGAAACCCTAGGTCCTTTGAAGATCTGAGCTCTGATACCACTGTAATATCCCTTTTGGGGATAAAACTGAAAATTAAGGTAATTAGCTCAAAACCAAAGATCTCCCAATCTGATTTTAGAAACCAGCCAACTGAAAGTAATATGATTTTGCAATATTCTAGGGCAGCAAACTATTTGTGGAATTCAACTTCACTTTTGAGCCTTCAAAACCCTTCAATTAACCCCACTTGAATTTCTAAAATTATGTTATAACCTCAACAATCATATAATGCAAGAAATCTGATTTTTAATGCCCTAGATATGAAGATATGAATTTCATAAAACCCTTGTCTGCAGTGTATCTTTAAAAATTCATAACTCAACATAGAAAGCACCAAAAATCATGAAACTTGAGATATTGGCCTTATAAAATATAGAGAATAAGATGATAATTCCATATTTGCCAAAATGTCACCGCACATACCAAAACATCACTCCAATATAGGTCGCCCCTCTTGAAATCAAATATAATTTGCACCAACAATTGATAAAATGGAAGATTTCACCTTTATAAATCATAGGGAACTCAACCATGCAAAGAAATCACATAGAAACCAACAATATCCTTGAAAACATACCTCTAAGCAAGTCACTTAGGGCAGAAATCTGTTATACCAGCAATGAGATCAACACAAATGAGATAATGTGGGTTTTTCGTCCACACTACCCTCTCCTCAAGGGTTTTCGTCTTTGAATGAGGTAGAGAAAGGGCTTCAACAAGTGACCGTCGTTAATAAGATAGATTTCACCAAAAACTTGCTTACAAATGACTAAGCGACCTCCTTATATAGACATAAGGGGTGCTTATTGTTGGTTAGTTGTCAGCGCTCCCCATGGGATTCGTGACATGGACTAACCGCCTCCCGTGTATTCATTAACTCTGGCGATTGTATCGAGACTAACACTCATGGGTTTTGGTCTAACGACAATCGTGATCCCAACAAATGGTATCAGAGCGAGGGGTCACGGGTTCGAATCCCCTCGGGTAACACTGAGGGGGGGTTTGTTGGCTAGTTGTCAGCGCTCCCCGTGGGATTCGTGACATGGACTAACCGCCTCCCGTGTATTCATTAACTCTGGCGATTGTATCGAGACTAACACTCATGGGTTTTGGTCTAACGGCAATCGTGATCCCAACACTTATTACAATGCAATCCAGAAAGGATGACCTCTTAAGGGAGGATCTTTTAAAAGTTCATTAAGTATTGGGCCTATATGCCACAAATACTTATTTTATTTCCTAATTACATAGCCATCTATTGGAGCGCTAATCACCCAATAGGAATACATAATTATATAAATGAAATAACTATCAAAATAATGATGCAACTACGAAGCTCAGATCTTCCCCTTGCTTTCTCCTTAAACCCACGGGGAGAAAATGGGTTAAGGTCTTCAATTGGAGTTAGCTCGAAAAGGGGACATGACAACTTATTTTTGACACAACTTTCTTGTTTGATTTATCTTAGATTTTATTAGTGTCATTTTTCCTACTTATACTAACACATGTTTTGTTCATTCGATTCATTATCTTTTACATCAGTTGTCTTTTTGCCTTATATTAATTCGCCTTTTGTCTTATTTGATTTTACTATCTGTTTTTAATTATATGTTTCATTTCATCTATTCAGATATATCATTTGCCTTTTGATTTTTAGTCATAAGTGTTATCACATTTGTGCAAGATAAGAGTGAAAGCATTGAACATGTAATTCATGACTACAATATCCAACATAACATCAAAATCCATGAACATCGAGTAAAAATGCTGTCATATATACATATAAATATGTTAAAGCACATGATAATATGCATTGTTAAGTACAAATACATGCATTTCCTTCATCCTTATGAGGAGGGTGCAAAATGCTCAATGAAGATGCCCCTTGCTTGAGTAATCTAACCGAGTGTCCACCCTAGAATGCACACCCTTAGCGAGTCCGTGTGGAGTGGCTAACTATATCTCTAACTCTAAAATCCAAGCCTGAGCCGCATGTTTCATTTTGACGTAACATGAGCATCAACCGACCACACTTGTTACTCCACCACTAGTAGATATGAGATATAAGTTGCTCGGTACATATTCATTGTAGTACTTATTCAATGACACTTCATTGATTGCATGCCAATTGTATGACAAAATGCCACTTGGCTGTACTTGATTAGTTTGTTTTTAGAAGTCATATTTGTGCACGGGAAATGATTAAAAGAAGTCATTTATGCATCTAGATGATAATTTAAACATTGTAGTGTTGACTCATAAGCATTGGAAGCATTTTATCATTACTTTTCAAGCATACCGTCAGATTGCAATCTCAGAGAAACAAGCTTAAAGTTTACATCAGAAGTGTTTGATGATATTCCTTGGAGTCAAATTCATAAGGAGACAGACACGTCTCACAGCTGAAACCATGGACAAAAGAGATGGATCACGTAGCCCTCCCGGGATGAGCAGGTTGACCCAGATCGTGAGCTTTTCAGGACTATGATTACTACTCAGTAGTAGATGATACAGACCATGCAGCAAATGATGGAGAGGATGGCCTTGGAGAGGCCAAGAGACAAACGTGACAGGAGGGATAGGTCTATATCAGTGGCCAACAGTCACAGGAGACACAGTAGATCACCTACGAAGGTTGGTAGCGTGAGGGATTCCCCTCACTGTGAGAGGAGATCTACCAGGACTGCGGATAGACCTATGCAGCCTAGCTTTCTACCTAGAGATGAGCCACCAGTGGTTGAGGATCCACTTGAGGATACAATTTTCCAGGATAATGTGATGGCAACCAATGATGAGTGGAGAGCTTTACCACAGCAGATACGGGATGCCTTTCCCCTTCATCAGTATTGTGCTCAGAGGAGAGACAGTTTGAGAGCCAAACAGGTACAAAGACCTAGAGCACAACAAAACAGGAGTTGAAGCAGGCCACCAACAAGGTGACCCTTTCCACATTTGATGGTAGTGGAAAGATCAGTGCTAGAGCATGGATTCACAAGCTTGACACATACCTCACCCTTAAGCCTATGCAGGAGCAGGAGGCTATCCAGTTTGCCACATTGCACCTTGAGGGAGTGGCGTACAATTGGTGGCATCATGGGCTAGTCACGCAGAATCATGATCTTCTGCGGTCTTACAAGGAGTTTAGTGAGAGGTTGATTGCGAGATTTGATCGCAAGGATGTGGAGCTTTACTACAGGGACTTGGCACAACTTCGACAGAGTGGGCACGTTGATGCATACATCAACGAATTTCAGCGTATAGCAGTGATGGTGCCAGAGATGCCTGAGAGACGAGTGGTGATGTTGTTCATTGAGGACTTCATGACAGGTTGAGGGGATTGGTCAAGGCTCTTAGGCCTAGGACATTACACGATGCCATTCAGACGACATTAGATTTGGAGACATCCCCGCTTCTTACCAGTCTAGTAAGAAGCCTTCTATGAGCTCCAAACCTTTTCAGCAGCGATCTACTAGTCAGTGGAAGAGTGTTCCCCCTCCTAAGATGGACTAGGAGACTCATAATGAGTTGAGGAGGAAGAAGCTCTGTTTTCATTGTAAGGACCATTGGGAGCCTGGACATAATTGCCTTGGTAAAGGCAAGGTGCACCTCATTGAGGTAATCTCAAATGTGGAGGAGGAGCCTTCACCAGATACAGATGCAGAGGACAGTGATGGTGATCATGGTGCACATGAGGAGCAGCCCCAGATAGAGCTTGGGGAGAGTGAGGTACCAGGTTCAAGTACTATTGCCACACTTTCTGGAGTCCCTAGGTACCATCCCTTTCGACTGAAAGGAGTACTTAAGGGTCAGCGGGTTGTCTGCTTGATTGACAGTGGCGCTACACACAACTTCCTTGATGAGGGATTTGTGATGAAGCGTGGATTATAGGTTGAGGATTTCGAGGGGTTCAATGTATGGGTTGCAGATGGTTTTGCTATGAGTTGCACTAGGAGGATTCTGCAACTTAGCATCCAGCTTAGGGGACTATACATTGACAGATGATTTCTATGTAGTTGGTCTTGGGGAGATTGATGCAGTTTTGGGTATTTAGTGGCTACAGTCCCTTGGTAGGTATGTGCAGGACTTTACATGATGGAGTTAGAGTTTATGGCAGATGGGAAGAAGATTGTGCTTAGGGCTCTTTCGGATGGTGGGCCTAGAGTTGTTTCAGCACATAGGATGGAGTCCATTATCAGGCATGGAGAGGTTGCATGGGCAGCCCAATGCTACATTTCATCCAAATCTTCTTCAGATAGCGGGCAACCATTTCATGTAGATATCCAAGCAGTACTGGATAAGCACAACACAATCTTCGGTGACATTCCTCTAGGCAGACCACCAGACAGAGGATTCGAGCATGTCATAGAGTTGGAGGAGGGTGCCAAGCCAGTGATCACTACACCTTATCGTCATCCTAAGAAATTTAAGGATGAGATAGAGAGGACCATCAGAGAGCTTCTAGATATGGGACATATCCATCCTAGTTCTAGCCCCTTTGCTTCTTCAGTGGTGTTGGTGAAGGACGGGACTATGAGGATGTGCATTGACTACCGTGCTCTCAACAAGAAGACTATTAAGAACATGTATCCCATTCCTCGCATAGATGAGCTATTGGATGAGTTGCATGGAGCCATCTATTTTTTGAAGATTGATCTTCGATCAGGATACCATCAGATTCGGGTTCGTGAGGAGGACATTCATAAGACAACATTCAGATGTCACTACGGGCACTATGAGTTTTTGGTGATGCCATTCGGTCTCACTAATGCACCTGCCACATTTCAGTCATGCATGAACCATCTCTTCAACAGACAGTTGAGGAAGTTCGTGCTAGTGTTCTTTGATGATATCTTGATTTACAACAGTAGGACATGGGAGGATCACTTGAGGCATCTTGATGAGGTACTTAACATCATGGAGACCTAGTCTCTATTTGCTAAGATGTCCAAATGTGAGTTTGGACTTACAGAGATTCTATGGAGAAGATACATGCTATACAGTGATTGGCCTCCACTTAGGAATGTTTCAGAGTTGCGGGGATTCCTAGGATTGTGTGGTTATTACAGGAGGTTTGTTAAAGGCTATTATGATATTGCAGCACCATTGACGGATCTCACATGGAAGGGAGCATTCAGATGGACAGATGAGGCACAAGTGATATTTGAGAGGCTCAAGGTGGTGATGAGCACTTGTCCAGTTTTGGCTCTTCCGGATTTCTCTCGACCCTTCATTTTGGAGTGTGATGCTTCGGGTTCAGGTATTGGTGCAGTTTTGATGCAGGACCGTCACCCTATTGCCTACGAGAGTAGGAAGTTAAGGGAGAATGAGAGATTGTACTCCACCTACGATAAGGATATGCTCGCCATCATGCATGCCTTGGCAAAGTTCAGATAATATTTGGTAGGTGGGAAGTTTGTGGTGAGGACCGACCACAACAGTTTGAGGTACTTTTTGGAGTAGAAGGAGCTCAACGAGAGGCAGCAAAAGTGGGTCAACAGGATCCAGGCATATGATTTTGACATTGAGTATGTCAAGGGGAAGAAGAATGTAGTGGCTGATGCACTTTTGAGGAAGCCACATCTTGCTGTCCTATGTTCCTTGAGTGAGATTTCTGCAGATTGGAAATCTCAACTATTGGTTGAGTATTCCAAAAATTCATTGGCATGCGAGATTATGGATGGCAAGATTCAGGATGAGTGCTACCAGGTAATATCTGATTTGATTTATTATAAGGGTAGAATTTATTTAGTTCCTGAATCTAAGCTCAAGGGCAAGATTCTACATGCCCTCCATGATGCACCACTTACAAGACATCCAGAGTTATTTTAAGACATACAGGCAAGTTAGGGAGAGATTCTCTTGGAAGGGTCTCAAGGAGGATGTTCTACGCCATGTTCGTGAGTGTGTGACTTGTCAGCAGAACAAGTCCGAGCATACTTTCCCTGTAGGTTTATTGCAGCCCTTGCCCATTCCAGAGCAGAAATGGGAGAGCATTTCGATGGATTTCATTACAGTCTTCCAGTTGTACAAGGGAACGATCGCATTTATGCGGTGGTTGACAGTTGACCAAGTATGGGCACTTCTTTGTTATTCCCACCAGCTTTAAGGCACCACATGTAGCTGATTTGTTCTTTTGTGAGGTATTCAGATTGCACGGGCTTCCGAAGAACATTGTCAATGATCGGGATAGCAAATTTTTGAGCACATTCTGGCAGGAGCTTTTAGATTGGCAGGTACAGAGTTGACTCCGATCACAAGTTATCACCTTAGACATGATAGGAGATGGAGATTGTGAATAAGTGGATAGAGCTAAGTTATCAAACATTTTGGATACGGGAGCGGGAGCGGGTATTCGATACGCGTAAACGGCAATTTTTTTTTGATCCCGGATACGGCGTAGGATACTGGCGAGATCAAAAGCTATATAAAAATTAAAAATATATAAATCTCACCTTCTAAATAGGAATTTAATTATAAACCACATATTATGTATATGAAAAACAAGATAAAAGACAAGTTATACTATTAACTATAAATTTATAATAATGTACAGTATATACAAAATGAATAAAATTAAATTCGAAGATTCTTTCTCTAAGATTGCATTTTGAAGTTGCTTGGTCCAAAAAGGTGCAAAAATGGATTTTATGAAAATAAGAAAAATATTGCCATCAATGCGTAGAGCTCGAGAAAATATACACTTTTAGAGAAAACGACACCTAAAACGGAGCCACAGAATGAAAGTTATGGCTCATCCAAGTTTTTGCTGCTACATCTTCCCGGACCCTTTCCAAAAATGGCAATTTTTTTCCACCCTTGCGTTTTTTCACCAAAAGCGGAAAAAATTGCCAAAAAGGAAAAAAGAATCTGCGCAGCCTCGGCCGCTCCCGCTCCCGTACCCACTCCCGAGGCCTTCTAAGGCATTTCCGGTAACCTAGGGATAGAGGGGTACCTTCACAACTATGTTTCAGGGCAGCAAAAGGCATGGGTGAGACGACTATATTTGTGCGAGTATTGCTATAATACTACGTACCACATGTCCATTGGTATGACTCCCTTCCGAGCTTTATATGGATATGATGCGACATCTTTTGTGGATTTGGCTTTTGGAGATAGTAGAGCCCCTAAGGCTTGGGAGTGTTTACAGGACAGCTAGGATATCCTTAGAGCACTTAAGGATAATATGCAGCATGCCCAGAATCAATAGAAGATGTATGCGGACCGGCATAGGATTGAGCGATCATTTGAGGTAGGAGACATGGTATTTCTGCGACTTCAACCATATAGACAGAGCACTCTTAAGAAGAGTGGAGCAGAAAAGCTTAAGCCTCGATTTTATGGTCCATACAGGGTGGTGAGGAGAGTTGGAGAGGTAGCTTATGAGCTGGAGTTACCTTCTGAAAGTAAGATACACAATGTTTTTCATGTATCTTGCTTGAAGAAAGCATTGGGGTAGAACGTGGTTTCTTCTGCAGAGTTGCCACCATTGGATGATGAGGGAGATTGGATCTAGTTCCTGAGGAGATCCTGGATAGGAGAGAGAGGAGGTTGCGGAGTAGGGTGATTCGAGAGTACCTGGTTCGTTGGAGAGATTTGCCATTAGAGGATGCCACATGGGAAGGTGAGTCTATACTTCAACATCCAACTTTACAGTTGCTTGGGGCAAGCAACTCCGGGAAGGGAGGACTGTAATGTCCCTCCTTTCCGAGTAACTTTTATTGAAGACCTTTGGCCTATTTTGTCTACCCGACGGCCAAAGGGTGAGCTCAAGGGTGACTTAAGTTTATTAACTTTATTATATTGTGCTAAAATTAAAATATAACATTATAAAGAGCACATATAATAAATTAATAGACTTAACTTTAAATTAGAACTTAGGAAAGTGCAATAAAATAAAAGCACTTAATTAAATTGTACTTCCTAAGGGAAAATGTGATTTGGAAGTCCAAAGGTCACTTTCATTGGAAGTCCAAAGGTCACTTTGGGTCCCATTTCCTATATAAAGAAGAGGTCGACCTATGTAGAGGCATTCCAGATTTTTGATATGATATTTTCTCTTGCATTTGAGCTCTGAGCTTGTGCAAATAAATTCCAAGGATGAAAACCCTTAGGAATTTAATCTCTTGTGGACGAAAACCCCAAGAGTTGAGAGGGATTTTCACTCAGAAAATTCCATTGGTTGTAATCAGATTTTTGAGCATTTCCAGCAGTGATTTCCAGCAGTGTTTTGAAGGCTTTTGGTGAATAAAAATTGCAGCAGTCTTTCTTCCAGCAAATCGACTTGTATTGGGATTGTTTGGCATTATTTTTAGAGATATTTTTAGTCACTCATGACAACAAGCTAGTGCCACGACTCTTCATATTACTTCTTCCTTTGGCATTGATTTCTCTTGGTGCTTGTAGCGCTGAAATGTCCCTCTTTCTCGAATAATAGCATTGAAGACCTTTGGCCCATTCTGTCTACCCGACGGCCAAAGGGTGTGTGCAAGGGTGACTTAAGTCACAATAAATTTTTATAAGTGCCTAAAAGAAAATAAAATAAAAATATTAAAGCACTTATAATTATTTATTTGGCTTAATATATGTATGCACTTATAAAATAAGTTGTAACATCTAGAAAAGTGCAAAGGGGGTCTAATGTTGTTTGTATCATTCCTAGGAAGTATGGTGACTTACCTAGAGAAATGATAATGGAAAAATAGTAAGTAAAAAGGCCCATTTCTAATTTTTATCCTCCCTATGAGGAAAGTGTGACTTGCCTAGACAAGGGAAGTGGGACTTTTGTTTAGGAATAATCACTAATTGTGATTGGAGGATTTTGGAGGTTCCTTTTTGGGTCATTTCCTTTATAAAGGGGAGAGGTCGACTTAGAAAGGCATCTTATTCTCATTTTATCAAATCTGAATTTTGTCTAAGCTCTGAGCTTTGCAAAAATACTCTAGAGGACGAAAACCCTCATAGAGAAGAAGAGGAATTTCCATACAGGGAATTCTAGTGTGCTTACAAAAGGATCTCAGTATATTTCCAGTTGTTTGTGTTGAAGACTTGATTTGCAGCAGTGGTATCTCTCTGCACCAGCTGGAGCGACCCATGTTGGGAGTGATTTCTGTGGAATAAATACATTTCCAGGTCTGATCTGTAATGCCAATTATTAATCTGAATTTATCGACTCAAACTAAGTTTTTTCAGTATTTTGGAGATTAATAAAGTATCAATTCCAGGCATCTAAGTATGCAGATTTGTGGCTGTCTATCTCAGTCTATTTGGCCTTGGAAAAATTCAGTTTTCTCCATCATTTGACTGTTATAAAATTACAGAGTTGGGTTTTGATAACTTCTTGAATTTATTGAGGGTCTTTGCATGGTTTTCCCACCCATACCCTAGTCGCCATTCTTATAATTATTGCTGCAGTCCATAATCTGATGTTGCTGGGTTAAATACATCATTAGACATTGAATTTTGACTACACAATAGTCTGCATTTATATGGATTGGGAGATCACAACTAATTTTGCTGTTTTGTAAGGATTTGACATCCAGTCTTAATTGCAATTTTGAGAGTCCAATCTTATCTGCAGTTGAAATATTTGTTCTATTTCCTTTAATCTATTTGGGAAGTGCTAGTGCAAAATCACAGCACCCCCGAATGGCCAAAGATGTGAAGTGGTTAAAATGGGGCATTTGGTGTGATTGCATAACATTGGATCATCTCTCAAGTTGTGGGACTTGCAAACTTGAGATGATCCTCCAGAGAAAGCTGGTTCTTGTTCCTAAACTACCTGCCACGAGCTACTCTAATGTAGGCAAAAACTAAACTATCCTAATCTAACCATTCCAAGGAACTAGAGAGAAAGAGAGGGTGAAAGAAAAGCCTACACTAAAGCGGTGATACACTAGAGAAGGAAAGGGGTGAGATGCTTTGTTGAGGGAGGATGAAACAAGGGAGAAAGGAAGATGGGAAGGTCAGATAGAAGTGACACAAACCCACCTAATCCATGATCAAAACTCCATGAAACACAATGCCCTGCACCTGCAAATGTGAAATACATGCATAGAAAACAGATTTGAAAGGGAGAGGCACGAAGAGACAACAAAACAATGCAAAGGGTTGAAGAAACACCACAAAAACATGTTTTATTGCTCTATATGGGTGCATAGACCATTACGTTTCTGCTTAGAGGCACAAAAATGCTTGCCAAGCGTAGGAGAAGGTTTTCAACTCAAAATGGAGTCGAAACAAATTTGATAGAGTTTCCCTACGCCTAGAATAATCTCCCCTTTTCAAATGAGAAGTGTTACAATATATAGAAAGAATAAGAGAGAGAAGAGGGAAAAGTCGAATCCTGTTTCAACTACCACGGGATATGCATTGAATCCTGCCTTGAAGACTCAACCGCTATCAATCAATGCCTTTCTCAAATCCACCCCAAATTTGTCGATTCTGGCTCCTTTGTCTGTCTGGCGTATTGAAGAAGAACGGCAGATCGAATCGAATCAGATCTGGTAGTTGGAGAAATCGGGCTCTGTATTAATGGCCGGAAGACGTTTTCCCATTTTCACCCACCAACGCCTGCAAAAATGATATTTTATGTTTCCAAGGCATAGAGGGCGTCGAGACATTTCCAAAAAATCTTCTCCCGCCCAAATCTGAGTTCTCAGTCAAAAGATATGGTCATTTGAATTTTTGGGTCGCGGCGCGTAATATTTAAATGAGTCTGTTTGTATCGGGTCCACGTGGTAGCTCTGCGCTCGTTTGAGATTTGAATCCTTCCTTCGCTCTTAGAATAGCGCCCATGTGACACGTGGCGACATCCGTAGGTTTCCCTATTTCCTTTGTATTCTTCCTGAGTCTTTTCCGCGGGCGAGGCACTGTATCCGACCCAAGACACGTGGAGGCTTTGCGCATGTTTAGAAACTGCCCCCAAACTTTACCTTTGGAGTAGCGCAGATATGACACGTGGAGACCTCCGCGGGCCTTTGGACTTTTCAACGGTCGCCCTCACCTTTTCGGGCTCTGGGACACGTGGAAGGCCCGTGCTCATTTGACAACCTGCTCAGGGTCCCGCTTTTGAATGTGCACTTTGTTTGGACACCTGTGCCTTCCACCTGCATTCATTACTTAGCCGTTTTGGGCCTGTTCTCCTTTTGACCTCTGTTGACCATTGGCTACGTGGAGGGCTGGTGCAAGTTTGAGTCTCCGCCTTGGGCTCCCATTTTGGAATTGCGCTGAGCCGACACTTGGCACCTTCCGCTGAGTCGAAGACTTTTCAACGGCCGGTGCAACTTTTGGAGCTCTGGACGCGTGGAGGCTTGGCGCTTGTTTGAGCCTGCCCCTTTGGTTTTAACTTTTGGAGGTGCGCCGTTTGGACACTTGGCAGCTTCCGTTGTCTCCTCCATACTTAGTCGATTTCGGGGTCCGTCCTGAACTATTTCAGAGCCCGAAGACTTTGAATCTTCGCCATTTCTTTTCCTTTGAGTCTTTGGTTCCTTTGACACCGCTCGGCCTCCTTCCCCGACCTGCTATTCCATTTCCGAGCCCGCTTGTAATTTGTTTGTTGGATTTGAGGCACGGATTCGCTCGACAGAGCCGTTTCTTGAATTTCTTCTTGCACGGGTTGTTTGATCTTTCGTAGGCCCTGCCCACTCCATTGTAAAGTCCCTCTGCAACCTTGTTTGTCGTCCTGGAATGTGAGCTCGCAGGTCTGAGTCGTTTCCTTCATAATTTCCTTATGTGCAGGACTTGTCTTGACCAAATTTGCCGGGGGATGAATTTGGGATAACATGAAGGTTTTGATTACCCCAAAAATCCATTGTGGTCAGCATTGCCCCAATTGGGGACATTACAAGCGCTTCACACAAGGAAGGGTTTAGATGGTATTTGATGCTATTTGAGGAGAATCGAATTAATCTTTCCAGGCAGCCATCGAAAATCTCAGGTTCTTTATTATTATCATTGCATTAGTTACATCATCATAGTTGATTCTTAGCATGCTGCTGTAGAAGCATTTTGTAATCAGACTTGGGCTTGTAATTGGTATTCATTTGTTGACAAGAGTCTTGGCACATTGGCATGTATTTGAGTCTTGCAATCTAAATCAATGGAGATATAAGTTGCTGGGTACATATTCATTGTAGTACTTATTCAATTGCACTTCATAGATTGCATGCCAATTGTATGACGAAATGCCACTTGGCTGTAGGTGATTAGTTTGTTTTTAGAAGTCATATTTGTGCACGGGAAATGATTAAAAGAAGTCATATATGCATCTAGATGATAATTTAAACATTGTAGTGTTGACTCATAAGCATTGGAAGCATTTTATCATTACTTTTCAAGCATACCGTCAGACTGCAATCTCAGACCAGCAAGCTTAAAGTTTACTGTAATGTCCCTTTTCTCCAAAATTGAAGACTATTTGGAATTCCGGGCAAACCTTCTTCATGATTAGAAGAAATAATATAAAAGAAGAATAAAGGAAGAAGAATATAATATAGTTTTTATTATATTAAATAAATAATTATAAGTGTATGGGTCGGCCATGGTGGAGAAAAATAACATGAAAGGTCATGAGGTATATGAAAGGTCATGCCTTTTCATATTTTGGCGCCAAGGCTTGAAAGTATTATAAATAGGGGATGTGGGCATCATTATGGGATATCGACTTTCATTGTAATCTTCGGAATTTGAGACGATTCTCTCATTTATTACCTACTGGGACGAAAACCCCTTTAGAGGTCCATTACAAGGGACGAAAACCCCTTGTTCTTGACTTAAAACATTTGATATTCATATTCATTCAAGTTATTTTATCAAATCTGATTTATATTGCATTAATTCTCAAAGTGCGACTTGCCTATTAATTATTTTGAGTTGTTGGGTGAAATTTGCATTAATATAATTGATATTATCAGTCAACTTGCATTAATAAGTCCCAATCTGCACCTTCACATATTTTCAAGGCAATATTTTAGGCAAATTGAATCAGTTATCGCTGCTGCAATTTTCTGGGAAATATTTATAATTACCAGCAATCTATAAGGAAGACTTTGGCATATTTTTTGAGGGTTTTCAAGTTCGCTGTAATTAATTACAGCCTGCTGCAGTATTTTTTAGAAATTCTGATATTTTGTTTGAGTCCCAAAAAAGGGACATTACATTTACATCAGAAGTGTTTGATGATATTCCTTGGAGTCAAATTCATATCAAAACTTGCAAGGGATATTTCACTTATAGACTTGTAGAGGGTGTCACTGGATTTGGAAAACTGTTGTATCTCGATGGTCTAGCACACTGTCTAGTATTTCATGGTGGGCTGTCTCCATTAGAGAGTGCCTCTCCTCAATAGTCGTTTTTGCAAAAGCCAACCCATAAAACTACACATTAGATATCAAATAAAATCCTACTAACCCTACTTATTAACATATAGCTCTACTACAGGATTTTTTTACCTTGGCCATGGCTGATGGCATTGAACTAAAAATCACACGGGTCTTTTCAATGTTTTCCACAATTCTCCTAACTAAATGACATCAACCCACCTAGAGTTCGTCATTAGCTCCATTTTGACCTAACTTGGGGCAAATTCTGTCTTGTGGATCAGGGTCTAGTTTTCACTTTTTTACCTAACAATCCTTACCCAAATTAAATACAAAACCTACTTTTGAAACAATTGGGGTGCGATGTCACTTGGCTCCCAATTGGTGTTTGCCTCGTCATACTTGTACCATGGAATATGATTTCGCTGAAAATGGCTAATATAGAGCTCCAAAACTCAAATCTCTAATAGAAAAGTTATAAATGAATGGGTTGACCTATTTTTTTGGCTTTGATCCAAAATTTGGAACTTTCAAAAATTTATGCTGAGATTTTGTAAAATCGTTGAATCTTTTGCAACCGTAGCTCCTACAAACAAATCAAAAGAAGCATCATGACCATGGTGTCACAAGGAATGCTATGGTATTTTTGGATTTAAAAAAATCATAACCCGCTTATTTTGCAACCTTACACCCTTCTCATCCATATTTTTCCTTCTTATAGGCCTTGTAGACTGGTTATTTCCTGTCGACTCACCTTGCATCTCTTCCTAAGTTTTCTGGACCTAATCTAATCTTTCCTTATATGCTATCTAGTCCTGACCTAGTCCTATCTTACGACCCTCTTTCCTAGGTTTTCCAGATCTAATCTAGTCTTTCTTAATATGCTATTTGGATCTGACCTAGACATATATAATGCCACTGTTTTTTTAGGATTTTCAGACCTAGTTTAGTCATCCCTTATAGGATATTAGGACCTGAACTGTCCTAACACCCACCAATTATCTCCATAAGTTATCTAGACACGACCTGGTCATATTATTCGATCCTGTCCTAGTACCCATTTATTACCTAGCATATCCCATCCAAACATGACCTAGTCATGTGATCCGTACCTGTCCTACCACTCACTTATTACCTACCATATGCCATCTGGACCTGACCTAGTTCTATAATCTAGACCAGGCTTAACACCCACATTTTATGATTGTGCCATAGGCTATTCAGACCTGACCTACTCCTCTTATCCACACTTATCCTAACACCCTCCTCTGAGCTCTCTTTACATTGTTTATACTTTTTTAGACTAACTTGTTCTCCAGTGTTGTTTCTTCAATCTTGTATCATTTGGGTTACTGAGAAGCTCTACGCCCTCCACGGTTGAGACATTAGATTTATTAAATTTATTAGTGTAACATTAACTTTTAATTAATGTATATCAGTTATTCACGTATAACTTCTTCACTCGATTATGTAACTTCTTTATGCTTGGTAAAAGATGGACATACGTGAGTATGTCAGCGTGCTGTATGCCTTCCAATCTCTTCATTTTTTATGAATCTTACTTAACATTGGTATTAGAGTAGGTGTTTCAGGAAGTCTTAGTTGGGTATTAATGGAAAAAGCCAAGTTCAAGGGTACAAACAACAAAGAAGAGGTAGAATTTGAACGAAAAACAAATTGTAGAGGTTGTGAATTTGTCGGACATAGGCACAAAAATGTGTCCTACTTCGCGAGAAGGTATGTATAAAGTATATTTCATTTGGTTGAGTTCTCATTTATTACTTCATTTACATTCATTTCTTTTGATTTAGGTTTACTATGTTTCTTTGCCGAAGACCGTCTCGCACTACATCATTGTGACATGTGACGATCTTCGTTGGAGCATATGTATACACTTTAATTTTCACTTACTAATTGTTACACTTTAGAAGTTGTTGGTGCATTAATCCTCCGGGGTGCGTGTCTTAAGGGGTCCATTGGATGTGGGGTTTGGGTTGGCTGGAATCACCTTGTGAGATATTGTTGTGGAACTTTCCCAAGCTGGCCTTAGCCTTCTTACTACTATGTTATGACCACTTGATATCCTTAGTACTACCACCTTTATATCTTCTTCCTATAGCACTTTTATATCATCATCATATCACCTTCATACCCCAACCTAATTTGGCACATTCAAGTTCGTGTTCGAATTCGCTAAGGACAAAATTTGTGAAAAAACCGTAGTTAAAAATCAAAGATTAAATTCGACTATGAGAAATATATGTTTAGATTAAATATTTAAAAAAGAAGAATAATTTCACATTTCAAAATAGAAAGATAATATCATATTTCATTAAGTAGCTATCATAATAACGCGCTTGAAATCAAAAACTTCGGAAAACACATGCTTGCAACTGCATAACAATATTTAAAAAGTTTTCAAAAAGTGATGGATCAAAGTCTTGAACTTCCCTATGTAGTATGGGCTAAGGTCTCCATCTTACATTAAAAAATTCTAAATCATCTACAGCACTTGGCTCAATCTCATCATCACTATCAATAGCATCATCATTACCAACATCATTAGATTCACCCTCATGTTCATCATAAACAAAATCAAGATCATCTTCATCAAAAGAGTCTTCTAGGACATGCTAAAGCTTTTTATTATTTGAAGTGCTTGCATTTTTTGTCACTTTTCTCACAGTCAATTGCAAATTGCTGCAAACATGAACAAGGTCTCCTAGCTTTCCAAATAATAACTTATTCCTTTTATTTGATAAAACATGGTCAAAGCTGCTCCAAATCCTTTCATGTGTTGATGCACTAACTCCTTGACTCAAAACTCAAAATGCAAAATGTTGTAGTTCAAGAGTATTTGCTTTGTAGAATCTCTACCATTCATCTCCATCAATGTCTTTCCTGTCATCTATTGTTGATTGGGTTCTAAACAACCCATCTCCTCTCTTGTATGCTCTAAGTTGCTCTCTGGTTTTCATTACAACATCTCAATCTGGAACAAGTTTTCAATGGCTGCATAAATCCCACTCATAACTTCTCGGTCACTTTCTCTATGTGATAGACTTTTGGCTCCAAATTGTGTGTTGTTGCATGCAAATGAGTATGCCTAATCCTCCATTTTCCATCATAAATATCCCATATCTCATTATATTTTGCTTCCACATTATTGAATGTCTTCTAGTTGTCTTCTTTACGATGGTCCATACCCTCGTAAACCATGCCCATACAAGGGGTATTGCCATTAACCATGCGAAACATACATATAATGAGTGTACACATTTTGAAACCTTGACGCATTTCTCGACAAGTTAGAGCTTAGAGTGAGTTGCTCCACATTCTTACCTTTAGAATTTCTTGCAAAAATGATATCTTCCCACTCTTTGTTACAAACAATAGTTCAAAGGGCTTCTTTCTGCTCAACAATTCTTTTTAAAGTGATATAGAAGGAGGCGAATCTTGTGCTACATGGCTTCAACATCTTGTTGGATGCATGCCTCCTTTATATGCTCAATGTGAGGAGATGGTTTCTTATAAAATTGGCAATTGTTCTTCCTCTTTGAACCACTTCTTGTAACCAAAGAAATTTGGCTAAGTCATGGAGTAGTAAGTCAATGCGGTGGGCTAGACAATGAATCCAATAAATATGCGGGCACTTCTCTTATATCAACTTTCAAGCTCCCACACAATTGCTAACATTATCAATTACAATTTGAACTATGGTTTCTACACCAACTTCGAGAATTTCTTCATAAAAAATATTGAAGACACTAATTTTTTTCTTGTGTTCAATGGTGTTAATTACTTTTAGAAATACAACACCTTTAGGGCAATAGACCAACAAATTGATCAATGGTCTTTGATGCATATATGACCAACTATCACTCATAATGACACAAACTGTTGACTTCAGAGTTCTTAATATTTGCTAATTTTTTAGCGACCCTACCTTTTGATCTTTTCAAAAGTGTAGTTCTCAAAGCCTTTAAATCTAGAGTTGTTTACCACTGGTCCAAATGAAATTGATTGTTGAATCACATTCTTAAAATGAGGACTCTTGGCAACATGGAATGAAATGGAAGATTCATAAAATAAATCAACCCATGCATCATCAACTTGTTCTTTTTCTACCAACTTCCAAAAGCTATTTAATGTTGCTGCCCCAGTACTAAAACGTGGCATTGCAGAGCTTCTGGACATGGTGGAGGAGAAAGATGTGTTTGGTACTATGGGCCTAGAAATTTCCCCTTGGATTCATTGTTTTTTGTGCCCTTTTTTGATTTAGTACTATGATTTCTTGTAGAGTCTATCTCCAATGCTTCCATTATTGCATGACTTACATTCAAACATGCTCTAACACCATATTCTTGACCACCCGATATGCCAAGTAGGTGGTCCATTACCCATATTAATGTGCCTGTAAAATATTGTTGGCATAAAGTGCATTTGATGTTATTTGTTTGACTCTTGCGGTTCATATATTTCCGTCACTTTGCACTTGATTTTGGAGGTGCCATACCAATATAATAACTTATATTTTTTAAATAATAAAATTAAAAGTTTAAATTACAAAATCAAAATAAAAAAATTTACTATCATATATTCGATTAAAATGTATGATAATAATTATGGGATAATTTTATCACATTTAAATTGAATGTATGATCTACAAAAAATAAATAAATTAAATGTATAATCTATTTTTTAAAAATATATAAATAATAACATTTGGGAATAAAATATAAAAATCTAACACTATAAAATTAAAAATAATTTATTATAGACTTACCAAAAGGAAATGATTTTATAAAATATTATAAACTATATTTGATATTAAAACATTAATTGAAAACTTCATAAAGTAATTAAGCTTTTAGTTATTAGTTTTTTCAAACAAATATTAAATAAAATAAAAAGATGATTTGATACCTTACCCGTTTGTAACCTATCATCGAGCTTGTGATTATTGGATTGCTAGAGGTAAAAGTTGGTGACTTCATTATTTGGCGAATCGACTCAGGTTATTGTCAAGTTTGAACAACACAGGCTTCTGCTTGGTGCCACAAGTTTCCGCTTCCTTTTGACATGACACATGCTTTTGCCTCCTTTCGGCATGGTGCAGGCTTCCGCTTTTGGAATGTCGTTATGAGGATGAGATTCACACTTATATTACACTCAATGTCCCTACTAGCCTACTAGTAGGGGATTCACACTATTACAGTCGGGCTTCAAGCGGTAGGACCGAGAATAGATGTTCAAATGACAACAACTAGGTATATACATATCCAAACAACGAAAGGATTGAGCCCTAAAATGAAAACCATAAATATGAATTGCAATGCTTTTCCACACGAATTTAAACAAATTTTGAACATGAATCTCAATAATATTTTCCATCTGCCAGTTATATGAAGTAATGTGAAAATTCCATGTAATGTCCCCAATTGGGGCTCTTTGAATTCTGAGTGGATTAGAAGCAATCCCAAAACTAAAATACAAGTCAATAGAAGCTAATCCAAGGACTGAGTCTGCAGATCTGAATTTTATTAAGCCAAAGCGACTAGATTTATAGAGAAACCCAAGCTAAATTCATGGCAACAATGATATACCCTAACTCCAATGGGATATACAGATTTTTGGAAGTCAAATCAGCTCTAAACAAGTGATAATGAATCCATATAAACTCAGTTAAACCTGCTGCAATTAAATACTCAGGAATGGTGACTATGATAAGGGTAAGAAACTCATACAAAGATGCTCAAACAATTATGATTCTTAATAAATCTGATCTCTGTATTTTATGTATCCGAAATGAGGAGAAATCTGAATTTATTGAGGCTAAACTGAACTGAAATAATTATCATAAAATCTGCCTTCTTAGAGAGTTGAAACTAACGCTGTAATACCTTCAAAAATTCTGAAAATGATATATTTGCAGCCCAGAAATACAGTATAAATGAAGGCAATGAAAGCCAGACCTGGAATGATCTTCAATTACCATAAACTGACCAAAGGATGGGTCGCTTTACTTCCTAAAATTAGAGAAATGCTGCTACAAAATGTCTCCTCCAGTTCTTCATATGAAAGCTCCACAAATTTGTAAGAAAATTACTGAATTCTTTTGCAAGCTCAATGGAATTGCCTGATTGGAAATTCCTCTCTTTTTCAAAGAGGGTTTTCGTCCTCTTGAATATTTTAACAAGCAACAAGGCTTAGATAAAATTCAGATTTGATAGAATGAATATGAGATGCCTTACAAAGTCGACCTCTTCCCTTTATAAAGGAATTTGGCCCAAAAAATACCTCCAACACACCCAATCAGGAGTTGGTGTGATTTCTATGCAAGAAGCACCCCAAAACTTCACCTACCCAAGTCGCCATTCTCCTAGAGAGAGTACATAAATTACAATTTGATTTTATTCTTTCTAAAACCCCCATGTACCCTCTAAGGCAAGTCGCCAATGTCCCTAGGATGAAATAAAAAATACATTGGCCAAGTTATAATATTTTATTAAGTCATATAAATCATTATAAGTGCTAGAGATGTATTATTATTTTTATAATGGCACTTTATAATAATTTATAGATGACTTAAGTCTACCTTGTTGATGTCCCTTAGCCGTTGGTAGACAAAATAGGCCAAGGGTCTTTGATACTATTATTCGAGAAAGAGGGATATTTCATTCCAATGATCTTTTCCTGTTGTTTGAGATACACCGAATTTTGAAGTTGGATGAAATTCAGCGAATGCAGTTACTTAGCCCCCAACAAGTGTTTTTCTCCACCTTCCGCTCTCCTCCACGTCCACCTTTCATGGACTATTTGTAGCCGACGACATTAACCATGGTCTGTGCTGTCTGGTAGACACCTTTCTCGAGCCAACTACATCAACCATGGTTGATACCACCGGTCAAGTGAGATATTGACTTCAAGTCATGTTCTATTTATAGATGTCATTGTTTTTCATTTCTCAAATATATTATGACATAGTCTGCTCTACTTTTGCTTGCAAATCTGCCCTTAAAGGTTAAGAGGTATTAGGGTCTAGTGGAGCTTATATTTGGAGGTCATTAATGCAGCATTGGGACACAAGAATAGGAGCTGCAACAACAGGGTCTACCTTAGTATTTGAAGTCTTCAACTTGGGGTCTACCTAGGTCTTGTACATATCCCTCTTGTGATCCATCCACGACAATCTCTCATTTGGTGCTTCTATCCCAAGAGGGGGACTAATGTGCCAACAATAGTGTCAAAGGTTAGTATCCTTAACCTTAACTATTTCTTTTATGTTGGTTGGTTAATTATGTTGATGTATCATGTATTAGACTAGGATATAGTGTAGCATGTCTTTATCCATTATGTTTATTCTTTATAGCACATGCTTACTGCCAAATGACATCACAACCCCTAGTTTAGGATTAACTATTCCTTAGTATCTTGACTCTTACAATCCTTAGGGTTCTAGTAAACCTCCTCCCCATATCATAGATATAGGCTTTGGAGCTCTATACCTCCTATACGAGTGTGGAATACCACACTCTTTTAGATTCATGACTATTACGCCTCTAGGCTCTATCTATCTTTGGCTTGTGTGTTGGCCCTAGTATGATCTTCTACTTATATCCTAATTTATATTGAAGAGAGAGGGAGGATAAGTATATTGACCATCTTAGCTAACATACATAGTGCTCCTGTTATGTATGTATATTTGATTGTTCCTTTTAAATCTCACAAATCACCTCCTGAAGCTGCTGAAAATGTGGAGTGTCTACATGGGGGCCTTGAGATTGCTCAAGCAAAGTAACCCTTGTCCTCGAGTTGACAATGATATGGTCTTTCCCTTGCAACTGCTGTTTGAAACGTGACATGGTCTAGTCAACCTCTCTCACCTTCTGTTTGAAAACTGAAAGGAGTTCCTGAAACTCGGAAATTATTTTCTCAATATCAAAAATCTTGCTGCATAGTCTACTGTATTGGATCTAGAGTGTTATGAAAGTCTGAGTTTTGGGTTCTTGAAGCAAGGCAGGAGAGTGGGGAGGTGGAGTTCTAAAATCCTGGGTCAAAAGACCCTCCAAAATCAGGGAGGGTCTCCATACCAGAGGGTATAGCCAGTATTCTGAATTCCAATTCCTGTTTATCTGTTTCAAAGTTCACTACTTCTGTCAAATGCTTGACAGGTGTTTAAAAGTATGCTCAGGACTTTCGTTAAATGCTTGGCAGTTAACCAAATATGGCTTGCACATTTGTGAAACAGTGATTAGAGTATTCCTATTTCTGAGGCACTCACCTACAAGTTTGAGTAAATATAATTATAGCCAGTAGGGTATAGCCAGTATTCTGAATTCCGATTCCTGTTTATCTATTTCAAAGTTCACTACTTCTGTCAAATGCTTGACAGATGTTCAAAAGTATGCTCAGGACTTTCGTTAAATGCTTGGCAGTTAACCAAATATGGCCTGCACATTTGTGAAACAATGATTAGAGTATTCCTATTTCTGAGGCACTCACCTACAAGTTTGAGTAAATATAATTATGTAGATAAGTTAAATAACTGATTCAAGACAGTCAATCTCCATGCGAATGTCCTTTAGCAATATCGTATATCCAGTAATCAATATGACGATTTTCACTAACTTGATGCCTCCTGTAAATGTAATTAACTGGGAAATTTTATCAAGTATGCCAACATTGAACCTGCATGTATGTATTATCTTTGGTTCATAAAATATGCAAATCTCTCTGTTATGTTTGAAGGTTGGTATTTTCTGTAAAATTTAGAAAATATTTGTTCTTTTATTGTGTAAATACTAGCACATATTTTGTCTAGAAATATACGTTTGACTGCTGTGATGTTTAAGGAGAATGGACATTTAAAACAAAAAAATTCTTGCAAGGTGTCCCAAAATATCTGCTATTTGCAATGATTTCATACTAAGGTTTTAAGCAAGTGATGCAACAAATGCACTTTTCATAGTGTGCTGGCTGAGAACCAGCATTTTAGAAGCTAGCAGACTTTATTGACAGATGTGCCACTTTTTCCCAGGTACCAGTCCAGCTGCCAAATTTTTACGGGCTAATGGAATTACACTGTCTAAAGTTAAGACACAAACACTAATAGATGTTGGATATGTTCATCCGCATTTAGCTCCCTTTAGAAAGGTAATACCGATATCTGAAGAAGCACAGAAGGCATTGGATTTGGCTGTTGAGGAGAAGATAAAATCGGGTAAGTGTGACTGGCAGAGATATTTTGTTCAACAAAGTACTTTACTAGCTAGTATGATTCTTTTTACATACTTAGTGCCATATTAAATTTTTTAAAACATGCATTCAGTAGTCTGGAGTTTTTTTCGACTTTTGTGCACTTTTACCTTCATGCTCAATCTTAATTCAAACTTGCTCTAGAAATTAATTCTGTGAAAACTAAATTATTATTATCTTATTTCCTTCGCTGGAATTTGTTGGTGCAACATACTGTATGCGCCTAATTATTAACTTAGGTCAGTTAGCTTCTATAGCTAGTACAATTTATCTAGGCTTAGAATAAAGTTAAGCATGTATTTAATGCTATCTATATGTGTGGCACTTTAAGTGGGGCTAGTAGGAAAAGGGGAGATAACTCTTTTTTAAGCTATATATATCCTCACCTAGATTTATATTGTAATAGACCTCTGCAATTCAAGTTCAAAGACAATACATATTTGATTGTTTATTTGCAAAGTGTTTCATCTTGGAGCGAGTCAATACTAAAGAGATATATTCCTAAGGATTTTCCTTTCTTCCATGTTACTAGAGCTTTGTTCTCCATAGGTTGAGCTGTGAATTTCTGCATTTTCATTGAGCTCAACAATCCAATATTGCTTCCCAAGCCCCTAAGAACTTTTTTGAGCCAATCCACATCATGGGTTTTCAAAATTACCCATAGGATATTTTTGTTTGAGCCAAAACTACAAAATTAGGATTTTTCCGATTCTTTTGAAATTATAGTAAAATTTATTTATTTTTTGGGTGAAAGCCACTATTTTTCTTGAAAAGTACTTGAAAAATTACAAATTCATTTTTTTTTGGAGTTTCCATTATTTTCTATTAATTTTTAAAGTTTCGGATCTCAAGTAGGATTTAGGAGCTCCAAAGAAGACACGGGATTGTTTTCCATTTTTTGCAAAAACATGGCTCGAGGTATATATCATTGAATTTGTCTCTTTGAAAGCTTTTCGAAAAGTGTTTCTTTGCGAAAATACAAAGCACTTAGGCACTCGTGGAAAACATTTTTAGGGTTTCAAGTTTGGAAAGGGGTTATACCCTATGATTATCACAATACTAGCGGCGTTGCCTAGTTCCGCCGTCGCCACCCTTGAGACAGCTTTTACCGCTGTCCTCCATTGCCTATTGCGCCATTCCTAGGTCCCCCACCCTCTTATTAAGTTGATTGTGGTATTACGCTGGATTGCTTACGCCTAGCACCTCCCGTTCAACCCTTGGCCACACCACTAGACCACCCGCTCCGTAGGCTTTCCAACTACCCTCAACCCCATTCACTTGCCGCTTAGTCCATGCGACCACTTCCTGCAGTTTAAGCCCTTCGTCATCCACAACCTTGGTCACATTCCACGCGACCTTGCTTCAACCCGTGATCGTGATAGTGATTGTCGGCATTTGCAAACCATGACATGTGACCACTTTACCCGTTGATTGATAGAAGGCTAGTAGTCTCATCGCTTTGTGCTTGGACGCCCATATAACCTTTTGGAGGAGAGATTCAACCGGTGATCCGTAAACATAGCAGAAAACAATTCTACTAACCCAAATGTTTACCCGGATATTAAAATTTATCTAAGTTGCCGAAACGGCAGGCATGGGCCTCGGGAGCGGGTACGAGAGCAAGCGGAGCGGGAGCGCGTGGGAGCGGGCGAGGAGCGGCCAGGAGTTACGCGGAAACGGCCGTGCACGTGCCGTGCACTGGCCGTTTCCGCAAGCCTCCCGCTCCTGCCCTCCCAATAGCAAAAAACGCATTTTCCAACACATAAAATTCTGACAAACAAAAGCTCCAAGATTATTTTTTTCAAATTTCTTACAGGCAATGAGTTGTAGCAACAACTCTGAAAATTACAAATTGCAAGCTGAAGAAAATTCTACTTCGCGAGCATCTAAGGAAATAGATATATTTCAGTTAATCCATATCCCAAAATATAAACTCCCTCTTATTCTTAATAAATTATATCTAGAGCATTGTCAATGATTATAAATACGAATGAACTTAAGTTAATAGAATGTATGCAAATGTTGTAAGACAGAGAAATTAAATCGCTGTCCAAAAGTGACCAAAGTCGGTAAAATGGGACACAAAAGCGTATCAAGTTACAACACATAAGTGCTAGCGTGAAAGTACATCTATAATGCAATAGTGGTGGTGGGCAAGCCATAGAAGGTGTATGTAGTATTTATCGTCAACCTTTCTGCCATTGCACAACATGCATGATGCAACATGTATCCTAGCTTGTTTGTTGTGGTTATTCACTTATTTTAATTTAGCTTATAACTTGTCTTTTATCTTGTTTTTCATATACATAATATGTGGTTTATAATTAAATTCCTATTTAGAAGGCTGAGATTTATATATTTTTTAATTTTTATATAGTTTTTGTACTGCCGTATCCTATGCCGTATCCGGGGTCAATTTTTTTTTGTTTTCCGCGTATTGGATACCCCACTCCTGCTCCCGTATCCAAAACGTTTCGGCTACTTAGAAATTTATCAGTTTCCCCAAATTTTAATTAACTGAAATCTAACCCAATGGGTATTCAAAATTTGATTTTAAAATGATTAACAACACCCATATTAGTTAACCCACCGAACCATTCAAGATCTCATTATTACTCGATTTTCCAAAAATGTGTTGTAATTGATTTTAATAGGCAAATTCTGATTAAATTTTACTAATTAAGTTGCGGAATTAAAAATCAGAAAATCTAAATTAGATCAGTACTCAAAACGACACAAAAGTTGATCACGGAGTTCACCCAGTTGGGCTACATCTCCGGATTCACACAAATGTGAATCGATCTATTATAAAATCATTTGAATTACAAATTACCCTTCCGAAATGATTAATAGATCACCATGACCTGCAAAAAGAGTTGATAATGATCTGAAGACTCTGCAAATGATCAGAAAACCGTCCCCAAATCTATCCGTGGCTCTCCAAGTCTTCCCATGAGCGTTCTCCGTGCAAATGAGCCAGAAAAACTCCTACAACGGGAAATAGAAGACGCTTCAAGGGAAAGTAAAAACTCCAGACTGACCATCTCTGAGTTTAGAACAATTCTCTAGTTTTGTCTGAAGCCTGGTTTTGCCTCCAAAGGCTTCAAAAATCAAGATTTATCAAAACAGGTCTGACTGCCCTTGTGTGACAGACCTGCACAGTGCTTCTTTAAATAGAAGCGAGCTTGTAATAATCCTTGCGAGCTCGTGTGGTGTAACGACCACACTATATTTTGACACGCGGTGGTCAAGCGTTCGACCCCACTTGACCACCGCCCACCGTTTTGTTTTTATGTGGGAATAATCCCACATGTCGAGCGGTATAAGTTTTAAAGCCTTTAAATATGCTGTAACTGCTAGACCTCTATGTGGCTCGGCCACGCATGCCTTTGTTTGCCGTCCACGTTAAGGGTCAAACGGTGAACTTGCCACATAAGGGGCTATATCAGGTTTGAACGCCACGTGGGTGGTAGAGTTGAAATGCCCGTTAAAACGTGGTCAACGAGGCATTAAGTGAGCCCATGGGGATGGGTCAACAGTTTCAAACGCCACGAAGTGGCTGTTGCAGGTTGGATATGCCACTTTGGGTGGTGCATGTGTTTGAAGCGCCACGTGAGTTGTAACGTAGCTTGAGCCGAGTTAAATGCAAGGCCACGTAGAGTGTAAAGAGTGTGAATGAGGTGAGGTTCATTTTAGATTTAGACCGTTAGCAGTCGAATATGAACCATGGAACTAAAGTGTGTCATAGGGTAGTGTGATGTGTAAGAATGTGATGCCAGAGAGATGTGTTGTGAATGCACGAGTGTGAAATGTGTCGTGTGTATGATGAGGTTCATAGATGTAGTATGCCCTCAACAGTCAAGTGTGAACCTTATCACGAGAGTGCGTCATAGGATAATGCCGATACACGTTGTGTGTATCAATGTGTCTACGATGAATGAAAAAGACTAGATGCGTAGCATGGAGCATAAGAGTAGAAATGCAAGACACTTAATAATGCTAAATGGGGGAGAATAAGCATGATGCCCCCAAGTGTACCAATGATGGAGATCTATGTGGTGACGCGAGAGATACAATGCCATTGTGGGAGAGCGTTATCTGTGTCATGATAGGAGAGATATTTGTGTCATGATAGGAGAGAGGGCCGACACAATGGTAGGCAGAAGCAACAGTAGGACCATGCCATGGTGACGGAGTTTGAAATGTGTCTTGACCATCAGTATAAGGAGTAGTTTCTTTGGCAAAAGTGATTGATTGGAGCTTATGTGGAATTGATGACACTGCAAAAGACATGATAGGAGAAGATGGTGGACTGATTTTGGGAAGCGGTTGCTTACTTGGACTTGGTAATGTTGTAGATGACTTGAGTGGAGGAATTAGACTGATTTTGAGAGGTGATTGCTTAGTTGGAGTGGGTTGCATAGGCGGCACTTGAGTGACCGAAGAAGGAACATTAGAAGTGATGGCATGATGCTCATTAGACATAGATGAATCAGATTTAGGAACCCAATGAGATGTAGCAATTAAAGATGAACATGCAACATTATTTTGTGTAGCAAATGAGATAAGACCATAACGCTTAAGGTGGCCAATTTGTCGGTGTAGAGCATAACAATCATTGTCATTATGTCCATTGATTTGATGGTAATTGCAATATGGACGACCTTGATATTTTCTAAGAGGAGCTGCGGAAGAATATCTTGTTGCTTAACATTGAGATCAAACTTGAGAGGTGCCGGTAATGGGAAGACTTGGGGTTCACTGATATGAGCACATGTAGAAGACAAAGAATGAGGATGAGAAAAACTAGCATGAGCCTGAGAAGTGTCCTTAAGATGTTGGATTTCGATTTAAGAGATGTAATTGTGGATTCCATAGCCTAAAATTTATCTTGAAATAAAGAATGTAAAGCTTGAATGGATTTGCAAATAGATTGATTGGAATTAGGACCAAGAGAGTCATCAGAAAGACAATCGAAGATAACACTGACTTGAGCAGGTGGTGTATCAAAAGGAGGCAAGATAGAGTGTATGAATTTTTGGAGAGCATCTTTGCAAGATGGGTGCATTTGAAGTAATTGATATAGGGGACTTGAGGAGCTTTAGAAACCATGAAAGAAGATAAAATGAGGATCCAAGAGTATTCGAATGAGACGGGTTCACCAAATGATTTAATAAAAGTAGAATATTAAATCTAAATTGCAGAGTCACATGTGATAAACAAATGATACAATACAAGCCAATAACTTAATGAAATAAAAACCCTAAGTACAAGAGAGGGAGAATAATGACTTAGCCGGTATTCGCTCGATTTCAAGTATTTTGGGCTAGAAGATTGATGAACGAGATGGCGGTGTTGCATGAACATCTCTCAAAAAATTGTGGAGTTGTCGAATTTGATTGGACCGGGGCTCTTGGATCGGGACTAGGGTGCCTAGGCACAAGAGACCTCTGGTAGGCACTTGTGACCGTCAAGAGCCTGAAATTTGGTTTTTCTGGTGATGCAAGTTGCTCGCTAACCTTCGTTGTTGGTCGCCTGTACGTTGTTGGATGGCTGCAAAATTCGCCTGTAACATGCAAAACAAATGATCTCCTGTAAAACCCCAAAACATAGCAAATCCTAAAAGAAAAAGATGCAAATGGGCAGTTAAATTGACCTCGACGGTCACTTGACAGTGAACTTACGACCGAGAGCATTGCACTACATCTCAGACTCCATGTAATTTTGTGTGCATGTGTGTAGAATCGTGCCCTAGAAAGCTCTTGTGCAAGATGCACTTGATAATGAGTGATAGCTAGATGTAGCAATGTAAATAAATGCGTGGATAGCAAAATGAACTTCCCCTCCTATGCATGTACGTAGAAAATGCAGTCCCTTGTCCCTTGAATGAAGCTAGATGGATGCCTTGATGCTTGTAGAATGCTTTTGAATGCAACCTTAGGTGATGATAATAGATGCTTAGAGCTCGGTCCTTTATTATGGTCGCACAACTACGTATTTATATGATTCCCTTGTTTGAATTTCACAATTGACAATCGAAAGGCCAACCCATAAGAAAATAAGATGCCAAAAAGATAAAAGAGACCCAAAAAAGCGAGTAAGGTGGAAAGCGGCTAGGGGTGCCTAGATAGGATGAGAGCGCACAGGGCGCTAGCATCTGGGCTGGGTGTTGGTGTCAAAGTCATGAAAGATAAAGCATTGAATTTTAGACTGCACTTTGTGGGGTGTGCAAGACCAAAGAGAACACCAGAAAACAAAAAAAAAAGGCTAAAGATAGATGTCAATTACTAGTTTTTTTGCTTAGGAATCATATGAATAGTGGTATGTGATTAGGACCTAGAAATGTACCAAGTGCGTGATTTAGTGTTTACATTTATATGTAGGGATGATGGTTATAATACGCTTATCGAGTTATAACTCCTTAACTGTCCAAAACGAAATGCTTCATTATATATTCAACAAGAGGATTTTAATGGCAATAGGTCATAGGTACTTGGCATCATGGCCATGTCCTGTAATATCCCCTTTTGGGATATTATTCAAATCTGCAAATTAAACTTATCCAAATCAATCCTAGGAAGATTAGATTTTCTTAGTTTGACCTCAAATAACCCAATGTTGGCAATAATACAACCCAAAATGGGGTTGAAGTATGCCAAAGTGGTGGGTTAGATGAGAAAACTAATTAGAATGCTAATATCACACAGATCTGATTTTTAACAGTAGTTAATTAAATAAAACACCCAAACTACTGCATTCTTCCAAAATTATTTCCCGCTTAACCATCCAAGCAAATTTTTTCAAACTTTGGATTTCGGGCCACAAAAATATGAAAAACAATGTACCAAAATTAGTTTTTGTACAACCAACAGAAGACCCTAATTTTGCCTAAAAATTAGGTCGCCCAGCACATTTAGGGCATCTAATTAGCTCCAAAAATTATAAAATCACTTTCTCTTTACTTTTCCTAATTTCTACAACCAAATCCAATATTAAACTGACCCCAAACTGCAGATCTGAAATTAATATTAATTGTTAGCAACCAAATAGCTGACAGACAACTAAAATCTTCTAAAATTCATAACTCCTTCAATACTTAGAGTTTTTCCATGAAACAAGATGCAAAATAAACTAGAAATTTAGGGCTTTCCACTGCATTAAGAATCTGAATTTTCTGAGCATTAAAACCTTGCCAAAACAGCCCCAAAAATTGATTTCAAGTCGCTAGGGTTAGATAAAATTATATAAAATAATTCCAGCTCTTTCCTAGCCTCCAAATACACCAAAATATTAGCCCCTTGCTCTGAAATAATTAACACATAACAGATTGCAGATCTAGCATTTATGGCATCAAAACATGATCAAATCATCACCAAACCAAGTCGTTATGGTAAAAATAATTGCAGCAATAACAAAAGAAATAAAAGGAGCAATATCAATGATTTTCACACTCTAAACTTGGCGCCAAAACTGAAATAACTCAAGCAATAATGGCAGATCTGAAATTCACTTGAGAGTCTTCAACAATAGATCCAAATGAAGCTTACAATGAGAGAGAGCACAATAAAGAAGCTAGGGCATACATCCCATGGGCATACATCCCAATACTCCAAGCATGGAGTGAAATCAAAAGTTCAATCATCATAACCATCTAAAGGAAATGCGACCTCCCTTTTATAGAACTAAGGTGTGCAATATCCAATAAAGATCGACCATTCCTTTTGGAGAGAAACATAAACTCTTATTATAAAATAAAGTCTTTAATAAACTAAGACTATGTGCACTTTATTATTTTTAATTAAATAATAAAAACAACTATCCTATGTGCACATTTAACTAACTAAAGACTCCCACTTGTAGTGCTAGGCATGTCAAAGGGTTGCCATCAAATGTAAAATAAATATTAATAATGTCCCAATAAAGGGGACATTACATGTACATATCACCACATGATGGGTCATGTTGGATTTGTCACATAATTCCTCCATTTAACTCATGCTACCATTAGGCACGAGAGACAAAGATCCCGTTTCATAGCGGACTGCACTAGCTACAACCAACAGTTAGGAAAAAACATCCGAATGTTGCTTTAGTTCTATTTGCAATTTCTTGGTCATTATATGGTGGTTGCCTATTAGGTAGCCCACGTATTTCACTGTTATAATATTTGGGATTCAAGGCATAGGCAAGGGGATGCAACGGGGTGATCATTTTATTCCACCTTCTCATGATCACACTTTTAACTTGATTGTAGAAAATTTCTTTAGGATTTTACTCTTTCTGTTGTATGTCTCTAATTTTTTCAAGCATAGAGTCAATGCTAACATAGATTTCTCCTATGCAAGCGTGATCTTTGTCTGCATATCTAATCATGGATAAAATAGGTTCAATTTAATCAACAAGTATTCAACTTTTGCCCACAAATTATCATCAACTATCAATGATTTTATTTTGATGGCTCGTTCTGTGTTTCTTTGCCTCCACACGGACCAAACATCATCAATCACCATACTTGCTTAAGACTTGTTTTACCTTCACAAGTCGTCTCAAGACGAGTGTGTGAGAGACAAATCTTGTTTCAACAACCTATTAAAATAAATTAAAACAAGTTAATAAAATATAAAATAAAATTTAAAAGAAATTCAATTGAGAATTTCACAGAAAGTTAGCAAATAAAAATTAGAAAACTGTTCCCTTACCTTAAACAACTCCAATCTTGAGAACTTCCTAAAGATAGCCTGGGACATGATAATTTGTGACAAATATTTGAATTTCATTTGCCTCTGTATAAATTTCTTTTATTCATGTTATTTTTGTCAATCTTATGCAACATCAAATTCAAGCAGTGTAGTGCACAAGATGTCCAAAATATGTGCTCATATCTACTCTACAATCAACCCTGTTGCTCTACTATTTTTGCATTGTTCGTGATGATTTGGACAATGTTTTGAGGGTCCATTGACTCAATAGCCTCAATCAAAATATTAACAATAAATTGCGCATCTTTCACTTTGCCCTCACAATCAACAACCTTTAAGAACATTGCCCCTTTAGGGCACACTGCAACAATGTTGATTAGGGGTCTATTTTGGGCATCTTTCCATCCATTTGAAATAATAGATACCCCCGAGTCCTTCCATGAATCCCTAATTGGTTGCAAAGAAGTATGTATATGGTCCACTTCTTTCGCCAACAATGATGTTCTAACCTTCTCATAACTAGGGCTTTTGTACCCTTGTGGTGCCTCATTAATACCTCTCACCATTTGTTGCCAATATGGTGACCACAACACATTGAAGGGCAACCCACATGCATAAATGCATCAAGCAACCAACTCATCAACAATTTCCCTTTTCTCATTTGCAAATGTGATCTCTAATGGACCTTTTGTTCTCTTTCGTGAGAAACTCTCTTCCTCTATGGGAGTTTCAACTTCAAGTGGTTGGGTTGGAGTTTGAATGAAATGATGGTTTGATGGGGTGGGTGTTTTTCTAAACCCCTCATTTGCAAAGGAATGGTTTTAGATCTAACTCTTGCAGCTTGCAAGTCAGCCTCCTCTTGCTCTTTCATATATGCCAAATTTGTGTCTTTTCAACCTTGGAACATTTTCTAATCCTCGTTCCCGATTAGCCCCATTAAATGAGCTTTGAGTTAGGTATATGAGGACTTGAAATGCATATTGCAATGATTGCATATCCAAGATCGAGAGCCACCACCAACAAGGTACTCCAACACTTGCACATGTCTCCAAAGAGGAGCTTTAGGATCTTGTTTTGTGGGATCCACACCCTCACTTTGGCTTGCTTCCCCATGCCCTCCCCCTGAAGTTGAACTGGATGCCATTTATGTTTTTATATCTCAAAGACTCAAAGTTCAAACCTACAATGAAAAAAAAACCAAAAACTTAGATAACAATAAATAAAACTACACCCTACATATCCTATTCTGCTTTTGATCACCAAGTTCACCGTATAGGCATGAGGTGAGAGCATACACAATGTTCAAATTTTTTAATTTAAAAAAAAAAAAATTTTTAAAAATAACAAAAATAATTAAACCCTATGCATCCTATTCTGCTTTTGATCACCAAGTTCACCGTATAGGTGCGAGGTGAGAGCATACACAGAGTTCGAATTTTTTAATTACAAAAAGAAAAATAAACTTAAAAAATAGCAAAAAGAATTAAATTATTAAACCCTAGGCATCCTATTATGCTTTTGATCACCAAGTTCACCGTATAGGCGTGAGGTGAGAGCATACACAAGAGTTTGGATTTTTTAATTAAAAAATACAAAAACTCTTAAAATAACAAAAAAATGAAACCCTACGCATCTTATTATGCTTTTGATCACCAAGTTCACCGTATAGGTGCAAGGTGAGAGCATACACAAGTTTGGATGATATTTTTAATTTAAAAACATATACTTTTTATTTAAAAATGCAAAGGAAATGTTACATTTTATTTTATTTTTTATGTAGAGTTTAAAAATTATTAAATTAAAACTACATATTGATATCATGATCAATGATCAAGAATGATGTGTGCATTATGCACACATCATTTAATGCACACATCATTCGTGATCATTGATCACATTAATATTTTCTTTTAAAAAAAACTTGAAAAAACATGATTTTTCCTCCTTAAAGTTGATCCCTCCTTCCAAATCTGCTTTTAAACTCCTCCTTGATGCTCTTAGCTCTTAGTAGCACCTCTTAAACTCTTCCTTCAAGCTGCTCCTTGATGTCTCTTTGCTCTTCACAATGCTAAATGTCAGTTTAATGAAAACTGAATTTAGCAAGAGAAAAAAAAGAGAGTGTGATTTAGAATGGACCAAAGATGTCATTATATAGTTTTTAGGAAGTGTCTTTAGGAAGTTTGGGTGGGTAGATTAGGTTCAAGAACAATAAATGTTAGAAATTTATTATTTTTAATTTTTTTTTAAAGCTTTTAAAACTTAAAAGCTGGCATAAATGTGTCCGTTTCCTTTTCAGAAATGTTTCTTGCAGGGTATGGGTGTAGGGCGTTTCTAAGAAATGGTAATGTAGACGACATTGTTTGGTGATCTACATAGAAAAATGGGCTCGGTAGGAGGTAGTCCCTGAACTTCATAACAATATAAACCATATTTGATGCTTCTTGTTTGGTCATAGTGTAGTTGGGGTTTGGTTTTGACAAGAGGGAACTTGTAAAATACATTGGGTGATCCAACTTGTGGCTGCATTCTTGAGCCATTGTAAAATCAATAACAAAATTTGAGGTGCCGACATGCATAGGAAATTCCCTGTTCCAAATCAGGTATGTAAGGATTGGAGCAATATTGGCATGACCTTCAATACCTTCAATTCCTTTTGTTGATCGTCCAACCACTCAAATACCACTCCACATGACCTAGGAAGGCCTTGACAACTAACACATCTGTGGAGGCCTCCATCCGAACAACTACACAATTTTTGTCTAGATTTGTCTTCGACTATGCTTGACGAATAACTTGACTAAAGAGTTTAGCCATATAGGGCTATGAAGCAATTTTGGGGTTAAGTGATAACTTCTTCCACTCATGTTCTCTACCGGTGGCTAAAAGTGTGATTCCTTGAGAAAGTGTATTGACTAATTGTCAAGGAAAACCTTAAGGTTCCTTATGGTCAATTTCTCAAAAATATGTAACATAATATGTAGTAATATGAACTCTTGAACAACATAAACCATCCCCAACGCTTCTTGTTTAGTCCTAATGTTGTTGGTCTCTGGTTTTGACAAGAGTCGACTTGCAAAATATATTGGGTAATCCAACTCGTTATTTCCTTCCCCAACTAATTTATGACCAACAACAAAATTTGAGATGTCAACATGCACATGTAACTCTTTGTTCCAATTCAGGTTCATAAGCTTTGGATCAAAATTTAGCACGATCTTCAACTCCTTGAATCCCTTATGGTAACTATCGACTAGTCGAATGCCACTCATATGATTTAGGAATTACTAGACAACTAACACGTTTGTTGGGGCCTCAATCTGAACAACTATGTGGATTTTGTCTGGATATCTTCAACCCCGCCTGGCCAGCGACATGACACAAGGATTTTCCCATATAGGATGATGAAGTACTTCTTGGGGCTGAGTGAACTCATCCCGACATAAGCTCATGCACTCTACTAATGGCTAAAACTGTGATTCCTTGGTAAAGTGTATTGACTGATCGTCATGGAAAATGTTGAAGTTCCTCGTGGTCAATTTCTCCAAAATATTTAATATAATCTGCTAAAGCACTGCAGGTGCATTACATAGTCCAAAAAATATTCTGTTATAAGCATAAATCTCATTCTCCACCACAAAATAGTCTTCAACGGTTTCTTGTTTATGATTCTAATCTGGTTGTAACCATAAAAAACGAGTACATCTCATGCCCTGCCACTTCATTCACAATGGAGTTGATGAAGAGGTGAGGAACGGGTCATTGATAGTAACAACATGGAGGCTTCTGAAGCTGACAGAGATTCGAATCTGGACTGACTTGTTCAAACAGGTGATTTTCCACATACTTCCTTTCCCTTGGCCATATACACTATGTCACAAGGTTCGCCGAATTTTTACCCAAAATTTGAAATTCGGCGATTTAAATCCAACAGCCAAAAGTTCGTCCAAATTTGTTGGAGTTGGTTCGCAGGCAGGGTTTCACATTTGCAGGCAGAGTTTTGTTTTCCTATACGTCTTTGGTCCTGTCATCAGACATTTGCAGGCATGGCAGACTGTACAGGAATGGGCGGAGCTCGGACTGCAACCAGTATCTTCCCTACGGGCTACGAAAAAACGATGCAAAACAAGAGTTCATCGTGACTTCACGGAAAGTTTAATTTGTTTTTTGTTTTGTTTTTATTCACCAATTGCCATGAATTTGCCATTAATTTGTTTTTTGTTTTGTTTTTATTCGCGATTAATTTGTTTTTTGTTTTGTTTTTATTCATTGATTATTCTAATTTTATTTTAGATAATAGTTACATTGTTTTAAAGTTTAGTTTTTATTTGTTTTTTTATATATCTTTTCTAAATACATATTTAATATGTATTAATATTTTATCTTTTTTAATTTTGAAATGTATTTGCTTTTAATCTTATTTTATTTATATTCATATTTTATTTTATATATATATATATATATTTTTATTTTAATTTTTAATTTTTTTTTTTGGTCGAATTTAATGGTGAATTTTTTTCGAACTTTATCTATTGGGCGAACTTAAACCGAATTTTATCCTCATCAAACTCGAACCTTGTGACTTAGCATATACACACATCTGCATATCAGATATGATATGGCCCAAATACTGATCGGGATATAACTGAATACAATAACATATCTGAGTTATATAGAATATGTTACCAGGCTGGTCGGCAATAGAGCTGTATCTAGTTCATGGTTTTAAAAAATTTATATTCAGAAGCTCTGAAAAGAAAACATTAAAGAATACTTTTCTGAAAATATGCGTGTGCATACACTTGCACACACAGAACTAACATATGAAATTTGAATAAAGCACTAGTAATCACGGACATGGCTGTTCCTCGTCCCTTTCCATTTTTGGGAGCTGAGCTAGACATATGTCTGGATATGGAGTACGAATGCGGTGCACGGTATGCCGATACGGCAAATTTTTAAAAATCTTGGGTACAGTACGCTTTTGGGTACGTTTTATATATATATATATATATTTATATATACATGTATATAAATATATAAATATGCATATAAATTATAAATTTAAAGAAGCATTTGCATACTTATTGAAATTTAATTCTCATACATTGCATGCAGCATACTTATTGAAATTAATACTCGTGAGTCATAGAGTTATACAACTTAAAATCATTCATAGAACATGAAAACAAAATTGAAATTTCCAATACTTTGAGAATTGAGACTTGAGTTTGTATTGATAATTGATTCAGAATGACATAATGTTCAAAGAATCAAAACATGATAGTACATTCAAGTTCTCAACTTCTAGAGCATATCATCTAGATGATCGTCAAAATCATCTTCATGGATGCCACTTGCAGCTCCACTCCCACTAGCTCCACTTTCAAACACTTGTGAAGGGCTCCCTGGAAGTTCCTCATCAATGCCAAGAAGTGAAACATTGGCTAAACAAGCAGCTGAAGCTTCAAAGTCTGTGTTTTCAGGTTGGAGGTCCCAAAGCTTGTTAGGACCACTAGTATACTCTTGCGTCTTGTGGGTTAAGAGGCGCAAGTTGGAATGAACGTATACTAGATCTTCAGCCTTCTTCGATGCCAACATGCTGCGTTTGGCTGAGTGGATGAAGCCATAAGTACTCCAGTTGCGCTCTGCAGAAGAATTACTAGCCACCTGTCACAAAAAACAAAGTATTAATATTATAAATTATTAATTAAAAAAAGAATGATATCATTTTGAATTTTAATTCGTAATTGGTAATTAAAATATCAAATAACAAGTTACAAACTTTATACCTGTGAGAGCAATTTGATTGCAACTGGTCGTAAGAACTTGGCATCATGGCCATGACAAGTCCACCACGTGATTGGATCCGTGGTGGGTTTGTCACAAATAGCCTCTACCTCTCCCATGCTACCTTGTCCATTTACAAACATTGACATCTCTTGGCGGACTGCAAGTGATGTAGCTGGATCTGGAAACAACCTCCTGAATGTTGCCCTCGTCCCATTTGCAACCTCGTGGTCATCATATGGTCGTTGTCTACCAACTCTCCCAACTATTTCACTACTGTAATATTTGGGATTTAAAGCATAAGCAAGGAGATGCAATGGGGTGGTCATTTTGTTCCACCTTTTCACGATCACATTTTTAACTTCATTATAAAAATTTTCCTCAAGGTCCTGCTCTTTGGCCTGTATGACATCATGGATTTTTTCAAGCATGGAGTCAATGCCATCATATATATCTCCAATGCAAGCATTATCTTTGTCAACAAATCGTATCATACTCAAAATAGGCTCTGTGAAACTCAACAAATATTCAACTCTTCCCCACCAATGCTCATCAAGGATCCATGATTTTATTTTTTGAGCTCTTTCTGTGTTTGCTTGCCTCCAGACGGTCCAAACATTATCAATCACCATTATGCCCAAAGCACGTCTCACCTTCACAAGTCGTCTCAAGACGAGTGTGTGAGAGGCAAACCTAGTCTCTGCAACCTATTAAAAAAGAATAGAAACAATTCAATAACAACACAATTTGAAATTGATTTAAAAATTTAAAATCAAATATTAAATTTAAAATGAATTGTTCATTTACCTTCAATGACTCGAACTTTGAAAATCTTCTGAATATGGCTTGAGACATGTGATGGTTGGTGACAAACATCTGAATCTCGTTTGCCTCCATGTATATTTGCTCAATCCATGCAATTTTCCCAATCTTTTGCATCATTAGATTCAGGGAGTGTATTGCACATGGTGTCCAAAATATGTGCTCATACCTACCCTCAACTATCAATCCATTGCCTTGCGATTTTGGCGTTGTCCGTGATGACTTGGACAACCCTCTGTGGACCCACTGACTCAATAGCCTCAATGAGAATATTTGCAATGAATTGGGCATCTTTTACTTCCCCCTCACAATCAACAGCCTTCAGAAACATTGGCCCTTTAGGGCATACTCCAATAATGTTGATGAGAGGTCTATTTCTGGCGTCTTTCCATCCATCTGATATAATAGAGACTCCTGAAGTAGTCCAAGAATCTCTAATTGGCTGTAGAGATGTCTGAATGTGTTGCACTTCTTTTGTCAAAAGAGAAGTGCGAACCTTATTATAGGTGGGGCTTGTATACCCTTGTGGTGCCTCATTAATGCCTTTCACCATCTGCTGCCAATAAGGTGATCTCAAGATATTGAATGGCAATCCACATGCAAATATACACCGAGACACCAATTCATCTGCAATATCCCTCTTCTCGTTGTTAAATGCTTTTTCTAATGGGCCTTTTGTTCTCTTGTTTGATGGCCCTGAGGTATCTGCATCAAAAGGGTCATCAACTGGAATAGTTTCAGCACGAGTCTCAATGAAAGGATGAAATGATGGTGTTGATGTTGGTGGTTTTCCCATGGACCTCTGCTGTAAAGAAACAGTTCTAGAGCGAGCTCTTGCTGCTTCAATGTTTGCATCCTCTTGCTCTTTTAGGTACGTGGCTATGGTTTTCTTTTCCACCTTCTTACATGGTCTAATACCCGTCCCCGATACCCCAGTCAAATGAGCTCTCAAACGGGTATATGAGGATTTAAATGAGGCGGCACAATGGGGACACGTCCAAACACGGACACCACCACCGGCAACAAACTCTGTCACTTCCACATGTCTCCATAAAGGATAATTCGGATCCATTTTCACCTGCATACCACCAAAACATTTTCCCCCTCTTGCCCCACTTGAAGTTTGAATCTGGATGCCATGATTGTAGGATTAATTCAATAACCTCTGATAAGAGATATTTTTAAAACATTGCTAAATAATAAATATTAAAATAATTTGTTGACCCATACACGTCATTCTCTGATTCTGATCACCAAGTTCGCCATAAATGGTGCGAGGTGAGAGCATACACAGAGGGTAGATGTTTAAATTTTTAACAAATTCAATTTTAAACTTTAAAATTTCAAAAAAAAACGAACACAACTAAAAAAATTAAACAGTTAGTCCTACACGTCAATCTTTGATTCTGATCACCAAGTTCGCCATAAATGGTGCGAGGTGAGAGCATACACAGAGGGTAGACGTTTAATTAAATAAAACTTCACTATTAAACTTAAAATACGGAAAAATTAATAATATATTATATTTTAATAACCGTAAAATAAATAAATTATTAAATATTAAAAATAAATTTAGATCATGATCAATAATCATGAATGATGTGTTTGAAACACATCATTCATGATATTGATCATATTCATATACAAAACAATTCTCAAAAATAAAAAATAAAAAAATGCTGAATGCATGTAAAATACCTGGAAAAATCCTCCTTGATGTTTGTAGACTTGCTTCTCCTTCTCTCTTCCTCCTTCAAGTTCAATCACTCTCTCCTCCAAGCTCTTTTCTCTCCTCCAAGCTCTTCCTTACTCCTTCAACCTCTCTTTCTCTCTCTCCTTCAAGCTCAAGCAAAATATCAAATATAATGAAATATTGAGTGTGAGAATAAAGTAGAGGGATTGGGTGTTTATATAAGTGTTTGGGGGGGTCGGTTAGGGTTAGGTTAGATTTAGAAAGTCTTAAAATTAAAAAAAAATGCTTTTTTTTTGAGTTTTTATGAAAATCGCTTTAAAAAACGCGTGAAAAAACAAAGTGTACGCTCGGAAACGTACCCGCAGGGGACAGGGTGCGGTCCGGTGCGGCAAACCGTACCTGGACCATACCCTGTCCCCTGCGGCTGCTTTCCGAGCGTACCGCAGTGTATAGCACGTACCCGTACCAGTACCTGGTACGTTTCCAGGCTGGTACGGGGTGCCCTAGGGCGTTTCCAGACAGTCTAGGAGCTGAGGGATCTGGTCTGGTCTCTATGACCTTTAAAAGTCTGCACATTTCTTTTTCCAGGTGGATTCTATAGAAAAAATGCATGATTTCTTCGACCGGCATGCCAGATGTGGAGGCAAAGTTTTCCTGTCAGCAATTTTGAGCTGCTGTGTTCAAGGATATCATTCCTCTCTGCAGTTCAAAAGTAGCACACTGCGACTCAGGCCATCAATCCTCTGGTGTGGTTGGAGGGTTTGACTGTGGCCATGGTTATGGAAGCAGCTTTCAGCATGCACGTGTGGAATGGGTTCAGGAAGTGGAGTGACAGTTGGACTGGGTGTTGCTTGGTGTTAGGCTTCTTCTCATCCATTCGGTTCCTTTTACTGGCTGATTTGTGTAATATATGTGGTATCAATCGGCAGCTCTTGTGGTATCACTTGGCCTGTTCTACGGTCTTAGTAGTGTTCATCACTATGTTTCCCTGTCTAGAGTTAGCCGGATTGTAGGAAGTTTATTGTTGTTATGTAATGGTTGATATGGGCAATGTGGTCCTCAACCTTCATTATTAACTCATAAATCTGGGATCTTTCCGGTCATGGCAGTTTGTGGATGTAATATGGGCTGCCTTTGGGCCTATCAAGGACCAGTGTAACTACTTTTGTAATCTTTTTCTTTTATTATTAACACATCGGGTGAGGGACCCTACAACCCTCTTTGATCGATAAAAAAAGACCATGACATAGTAAATGTTGTAAAATAAAAATTAAAAAAACAATATATATATATATATATATGTATATATATATATATATATGTATATATATATGGATAAGGAAAATAACCTAGTATGGATACTATGCATTGATAAACACAGAGGTACACACACAAACTCTATATCAAAAGGCACAGAAAATACATACATACATACATATGAATGATGTTTTCCATTCGCACTCCCGTCTATCGGAAAGAGCCGCAAAACGATCGGACCAGACAGGTGCGGGTAGCTTGACTGCGATTCATTCTGTATGGTTGTGGACTTGTTGCCAAACAGGATGTGATATGGAGACCAACAGAATCTGATGCACTCACAGTTTGGGCGGTACTCCTTTCAAGTCCCAGTATGTCCAAGTAAATACATCTTTACAGTCAATAAGATACTAAAGGCACTAGCCTTGAGCATTGGGTCCCAAACATCTTTAATATTATCAGTCCGTTTGTTGTATTTCAACGCCAAGTTCACTTCCATAGCTATCAGCCCCTTGTCCTTAATGTTGGCTGCTCTTGAAATCTTGTATACAGGTTTGTTATCAAACTTTGCATCCTGGACCTTAAATTCTTTAAACTATGGAGGAAATATTTGTTGTTTTGAGCTATCGAAAGACCTTTTGATCCAATGGGCAGCTATACTTCTCCCTTCATTTATTTATGTTCTTTCATCTGTACTGTTAGGTCTCTTTCCTTGGGCTATTTTCCAATAAATTTGCATATCAATGCTTATGTGGACAGCTCCTGCTCAAAATCGGTTACGAGTTCGTATGTTGATGCCTTCAGCCTAGGAAGCACGGATACCTGAACCCCGAATCCGGCAGGATACGTATCCGATACGGATACGATTCGGATTCGCCCCGGATATGCCCCGGATCCGTACGGGATACGCCCGGATACGTGGCGGATACGTTTGTACGTATCTGCCATGTACCCGGGCGTATCCCGTACGGATCCGGGGCGTATCCGGCTCTAAAAACGTTTTTTAAAGTTCTATTTCATTTTTTTTTTAATGTTTGACAATGAAATTCAAATCATAAATGTAAAATCTTAAGTATATTGTTTGTTTTGAAAATTTGAACATGGATCTAGTTACTAGTATATTTTTCAAATTTCAAGTTTTGTTCGTATTCATGTTAACATGATATTCGTATATCATATGTATGGCAGCCACATGATCAATAAAAATGCAAAGTCTTAAGTATATTGAATGTTTTGAACATTGATTCAAGTTTTGTATTACTATTTCAGTTTTTTATGGACTAAAAAATGAGTAAAATGAGTAGATATATATATATATATATATATATATATAATAGATATGTACGGACGTATCCAAGACGTATCGTATCCAAGGGTTTTTTAAAATTGATGTATCCGCGTATCGTATCCGTATCCAAACGGATACTCATATCCGTATCCTGGCAACATAGCCTTCAGCTATCTAAACTTTCATCCATACTCTGTTATTTATGAACTCTCATCAAATTCCTTTAGTGCTCGAGTCTTATATTTTCCTCTTCCTTTTCAATCTCTAGATAGAGCCATTTCAAGCGATCTTCACTTGACCTATGGTATGGGATTCTCTCTCCTTCGCAATGCTGAGTTTGGAACAAGCTTCGATCAGAACTGATAGTGCTGGATCCCTCCATTTGCATCATTACTTGCCAAGGTATCTACCTTACTTTTAACTCACTTTGCTCAGTCCCCACTCCAAATACACGAAACTAGGTATTTTAGTTTGAACTTATGTAATAAATTTTCACGGTTTTGTGCAATGGAACATGGAGATTTAGTTTGGAAGAATGTCAGAACATCTTCCTAGTGTCCTTTATTGTTGTATTGTGATCCATCTTGATTAGAAATTCTAGTTTTGTATTTAGTTCACTTCGTTTAATTTCTAGTGCAAGTTCTTTGCCTTGGAACAAGCCAAATTGTTACATTAGTCTTGCTTCCATTTTTGTTTCTAGAGGCCATAATTTGGAAATTACGTGTTTTATTTTTCAAGCAATATATTATGGTTTTCAGAATGAAATCTTAATCATCTTTCTCGGTTAACTATGTTGATCTTGGAAAAATTCCACAAATATACAGGGGCAAGTGGTGAGGTAACAACAAGTCACATGCTACTTGGAATCTGGGCTCATAAGGGCTCAGCTGGTCATACGATGCTGACTAATTTGGGCTTTGACGATAAGAAGGCCGAAGAACTTGCAACTTCTGTGAGTACAAAGCTTGTTTCTTTTCTTGGAAAGGCATTCTATGATAAATTTTCCAAGGTTTAAACTAATAAATTTCTAGCCATAGTAGCTTAAAGCCTTAAAAAAACAATCTTTTACTTTCTGGAGCACTTGTATGACCATTATAAATTTACTGCAGATAAAAGAAGCAGTTATGAGATGAAAGTAAAGTCCTTTGCCCTTCCCATATTCATTTTGGGTCATGAGGAATAGGAAGATTGATGCACGCATGGACGTTTTGGTTTTCTAGTCTTGAAATAGTTCTGAAGTTAGCGATGTGTTTTCTACCTTAAAAATGAAATTGACTTCAAGACATATGTGGCACATTACCTCTTTTCTGACCACCAACAAATTCAAAGGAGTTTGCATATACTTCTCACAACACAGACAATGACCACGTGAAGGTTGATAGCATTAATCAGATGTTTCTGAAGTAAACCACTATAAATATATTCAAATTCATACTATGTAACAAATGATGCCTTTCATTAGAATTATTAGGTTGCTGTTATTGTTATAATTGATTCTTGAACCTTTTAGGAAAAATTAAAATACAAGCATGTTATATCCATATGACAATTTTTTTAAAATCCAGCAGATTAGTTTCAGTATTGGCTACTGGTAACTTATCTCCAATTAATGGGGCATTCACTTCCAGAACTCCATGGTAATGTCCACGTTAGCAGCAGATACATGATTATTGTTTTCCATCACATATTTTCCCATTATTTTTAAGAAAAAGGAGACATTACAAGTACAATTTATGTTGCAAATTTGAGTTAAATATTAAAACAAACTGCTATCAGTTAGGAAATTGCAGTTGTATATCAAAGACCCACATTTTGTTATACCCTCAAAGACTAGTGGGATTGGTGATGTGTTTATTTTCTGTGAAGTTCGTACCTTTCCTGCTCAAAATAATTTCAGCTTGTTGGATATGCTTCTCCAGACAATTAGAGACATGGAATATATATATATATATATATAGAGAGAGAGAGAGAGAGTTACAATTAAAGTCAATGTCAGTATTCTAAAACAGAATGAAAATTGATTCTGAAGTTAATAATAATAAATTGCATACATCCAAACTTTTTAAATGCCACTTGGAACTAGCCAAAGTGATCAAGATAGATGTGTACAAATGACCTTTCGCTGGGCAGAAATATATCAGAATTTTTGCTAGTGGTAAAGTTGAAGTAAGTTATGGAACTCTAGCTAATTGATATAATTATTCAATTTGCATTAAATTATCTCAAGGTCCTGCATCTGGCTCCATGTATCTTCGTATGAAAATTTATAACCTGATGTATGTTATGTAAGGAACATTATGAGCTATACCACCCAACCTTAACATGTCATAATTTTCAAAATCGAAACCTTAGAGGCTAATTCTCTTGGCATATGGCTCTATTGGACATACAATCCCAAATAATGTAAGAAAAGTAATTCAAAAATCTCTTTATATGAATCAATTCTTCGGATTTGTTAATGTGAACTTAAAAATATCATAAAAAGGCTGTCAATCTTCTTCTTGCTTTAAAAAATGGTGTCCCTGTTGGTGTCCATTAGAATCGACAACAATAGAGTAGGTGGTGTGAGCGGAGCAACAAGAAGAACAACGGAGTGCTGTCAATCTTTATGCTAGTGATTTGCCGACCTTTTGTAAAGGTTGGCTCCCCCACAAGAGAGTTAAGATTATGGGCCTACACCGTACGGCCAATACTTGGGTGCTAAGACTTAGGGAGGCAGGGTGTCGAACACCACTATCCCGCATTTCATCTCCATTTATTTAGTCAAATTAAAGGTTGATAAGTGGCTAAATCCAATAGAAATAAAACAACATCTTTTAACTATTAAGCCCAATCAATATACATGTCAAAATTCTATTGATCTTTTAGAGAATTAAAAGAGGGCATGGTGTGTCAACTTAGAGGGTTCATTTTGAAATTATTTTAAAAATATTTATTTGATTTTAGGGCAACTTTATGGGAGGCATGACTATGGATACAAGCTCAATTTTCTATTGTTGGCCTTATGAAAGTTTTTGGAGAGCCCTATGCTTTGGTGGATGTTTTATAAAATTTTGAGTAGGTATTACATATTGCCTAAAGGCTCAAGTATAATGTCTAATGCTGTAATGTCCCCAATAGAAAAATTTCCAACCCCAAACGGAATAATCGCAAATCCAAACCAAAATAACAATGTCTAGGAGATACGAAAATTATAATATGCATTTTTGAATGCTATACCAGAAAATGCGACTTGATAGAAGAATGTAAATCCACCAAATATGAAGTATAACCATTGAATTCTTCAATCCAACAAATCAACAATTTTTATATGCAAGATCTATGAGAAAAATACCATATTGGAACCAAATTGAAGGCTGAAATATTTATTAAAAATCTGCAGTTGCACCCTTCACAAAAACAACTGGAAACACCAATTATTTGGCCTAAAAATGATACAAAGTGGCTGATTTGATATCTAAAAATCCGGTGTCATAACAACAATACAGATCTGATCCAAAATAACTCTAAAACACTAAGAAAAACTCTCTATATGGGTCGCTTCACCATGAACAAGCTGGAAGTAAAGGGAAGTCTCAACAACAATTCTTCTCCTTGAAACCCTTATATAAAGCTGCAAAATAAAACCTTCATACATTGTTGGAAAACCCAATAGAACTCTGAAATTCAATGGAAACCTCTTAATAGAGCTCCCTCTCAAAAGAAATAAGAGTTTTCGTCTTTTTCAAAGTTTAAAGAGGGTTTTCGTCCTCTAAAGCCAACTTCAAAGGGTTTTTGTCCTTTGGAGTTTTTATGGAAAACATACAAGCTCTACCAAATTTTAGAATTTGTTAAAATGCAAAAACATATCATTTTTCTTACAAGTCGACTTGCTTTTATAATAACAACTCTTGGCCTTTAAACCAATCAAATTTAATTCTCCGCATTTAATATTTTTCTTTACCTTTTTCTCCTCCACATAAGTCGCATTTTCCTTCGAGAAAATAAAATAAAATAAACTGATCTTTTCTAATTTTCTTTTCACTTTTTTTTTATTTTATAACTTTGTCATTTGTAAATTAATAAAATGCTTATAATAATATTTAATGATACACTTTATGATTAATTTACAATGACTTAGTTTCCATTTTATTCCTCCCTTGGCCATCAGGAAACAATGAATGGGCTAAAGGTCTTCGACCGATAAGGGAATATTACAAATTCGGGGGTTACATACATGAATGGACATAAATATGGGCTATGGGAACCCGATATGGAGGAACTTTGGGAAGGATATCTCAAGTAAACAAAAATCCCCAACATGTGAAGTTCAAGAGCTCTCTTGATGAAGCCTTTGGTCTCATTAGCTCTTACATTATTATGAGCTAAGGGTTCTTATTCATGGGATTAAGTCATTGATACACGTATAGAAGAAATTGAGGCATTTTTTCAAGTCAAACAAATGAAGTTAGGGTGTTTTAACTAGATGTCAAGCAATCTCAATTTAATACCTCAAGGTTTGATACGATGGAGGATTATTTAGCCCAAATATGGTGAATTGAAAGCCAATTGGAGGTGGTGGGAAAGATTATGTGAAGAAAGATTGTCAAATGATTGAGATTGCACTATCAAAAGTAAGCTCATCTTATGATATCTTCTATTTCAACTTTCTCACTCAAGTGCTCCTATTTTGAAAGACAAACATGATATATGGACCATTATTAATAATTTAGACTTACACCCCCAAAACTAGACCACGAGAGAATAGTATGTGTAGCATGTTTTCTATAGCGGAATTAGACTAGTAATAAGTCTAAATTATTTGAAATAGTCTCGATATGAAGTTTGACGAGTTTTTCTTTACTTTTATCAATGAACAACTAAATCGATTCAAAATGGCAACTAGGGTCCAATGAATATCTCATTAGATTAATGAAGAAGATGTTCAATGACACCGCACGACCAATACTTGGTCGCCAAGACTTAGGGAGGTAGGTTGTCGAACACCTCCATCCCGCATCTCATCTCCATTTATTTAGTCAAATTAAAGTTTGATAAGTGGTTAAATTCAATAGAAATAAAAGACATCTTTTAACTATTAGGCCCAATCAATATACATGTCAAAATTTTATTGATCTTTCAAAGAATTAAAAGAGGACATGGTGTGCTCAAATTTAGAGGGTTAGTTTTGACATAATTTTTAAAATATTTTGATTTGATTTTAGAGGCAACTTTTTGGGAGGCATGACTAATGCATACAAGCTTATTTTTCTATTGTTGGCCTTATGAAAGTTTTAGGGAGCCCTATGCTTTGCTGGATGTTTTATAAAAATTGAGTAGGTATTACATATTGCATAAAGGCTCAAGTATAATGTCCGAGTTAGGGGTTACATACATCAATGGGCATAAGTATGGGCTACGGGAACTGATTTGGAGGAACTTTTGGGAATGATATCTCAAGGAAACAAAAAATCCCCAAAACATGTGAAGTTCAATAACTCTCTCGCTAAAACCTTTTGTCTCATTAGCTCTCACATTATTATGAGCTACGGGGTCTTATTCATGGGATTAAGTCACTAATAAACGTATGGAAGAAATCAAGGCATTTTTTCAAGTCAAACAAATGAAGTTAGGGTTGTTTAACTAGCAAAGGCTCAAGTATAATGTCTAAGTTAGGGTTACATACATCAATGGGCATAAGTATGGGCTACGGGAACTGATTTGGAGGAACTTTTGGGAATGATATCTCAAGGAAACAAAAAATCCCCAAAACAAGTGAAGTTCAATAACTCTCTCGTTGAAACCTTTGGTCTCATTAGCTCTCACATTATTATGAGCTACGGGTTCTTATTCATGGGATTAAGTCACTAAAAAACGTATGGAAGAAATCGAGGCATTTTTTCAAGTCAAACAAATGAAGTTAGGGTTGTTTAACTAGATCACAAGCAATCTCAATTTCATCCCATAAGGTTTGGTAAGATGGAGGATTATTCAACCTAAATATGGTGAATTGAAAGCCAATTAGAGGCGATGGGAAAGATTATGTGAAGAAAGATATTCAAATGATTGAGATTGCACTATCAAATGTAAACTCATCTTATGATATCTTCCATTTCAACTTTCTCACTCAAGCGCTCCTATTTTGAAAGATAAACATGATATATGAACCATTATTAATAATTTAGAGTTACACCCCCAAAACTAGACAACAAAGAATAGTACATGTAACATGTTTTCTATAGCGAATTAGACTAGTAATAAGTCTAAATGATTTGAAATAGTCCCTATATGAAGTTTGATGAATTTTGCTCTACTCTTATCAATGAACAACTAAATCTGATTCAAAATGAAAACTAGGGTCCAATGAACATCTCATTAGATTAAGGAAGAAGATGTTAAGAAATTTAGTGGACAAAAGAAGTAAGAAGACAAACATGATGTGTTAAATCACAAACAAGAGATCTATTTCTATTGCAACAAACCAAGGCATAACTTGAGAAAATGCTACATATGGATGGATCTTGTAGATGAATGACTCAAATATGTTTGAAGTATTGAACTAAAAGATTTTCAAGGCAATGCATTCTTAGTAAATTTTCAAGCTTCATAAGCTCATTTTCTACATGTGTCATTTGTGGATTTTGGTTGTTCTCATCATATGTCAAAGGAAGTGACATTGTTTGTTTTTATTGGAAAATCAAAGGACAATAATATGTTTATGGAAAATAGCTATACTTTGGTTCTTGGTGTTGGGAAAGTAAAATATGGGAACAAGGTTACAATTAACGATGTTTATCATGTTTGTGACTTAAGTGCAAACTTACTTTTTATTTATTTAATCTCTCAAATTGAATGTAAGGTAGAGTTTTTAAAGAGTAAATATGTAGTTCAATATTAAGCATAACTTTGAAATTGTAGCTTCTAACCCCGTTGACAATAATTAGCTATATATATTCTCCAAATTCCATGATGTGCTACAAAAGAATTCAAGGAATTTTAAATTAAGGTGTATTCTAAATTAGATTTCGATACAATGCTAGGACCACCTTAATGAAGGAGGTTTCACAATGGCATCACTATTAGGAGCGATGATTACGACTCAAAGGAGGGATTTATATTATGGGTCCAAAATGGGGTTTCTACAATACAATGATCATATAAATAGTCAAAAGATAGAAGGCCATTCTAAATCCAACACACAAAATGTTAGTCCACAAAGTGGCCCAAACCTATAGACAAGGACCATGTGCAAAGGAGGTAAGAACAAATCTATGAGGGGAACCTACATTTACAATCTCTAATCTCTAAGGAGACATCGATGATGGAGGACCTCACTAAAGTTAGGGTGTTATTAGTTAGTAAAACAAGTGTTATAAAAACTAAAATGGCACTAGGTGATGATGCAAGAGCTACAAGAATCATGTTTTCATTAGAAGGAAAACAAGAGCTATAAGTATGAAGGTTCCACTAGGTTGTAAAACAAGAGCAATGGGTAATGCTATTGTAAAAGTTAGGAATGAAGTAACAAACATGTAAAATATTATACTTTCAAATACACGAAGCATATACCATCCATAATATAGAACAAAGTATGAAAGAAAGGGTCTAGGGTTAAAGATAATTACTTTTAGTTGGCTTGAGGCCTAACTACTCCCCTTATTTGGCTTTTAGCACTTTGTGAGAGATGGTTGTAGGTTAAGTTAAGATGGATAGGTGAAACCCTAAGTAAATCAAATTTAGGGGCTCCAAACACATGATATACCTCGCTCTCCTATTCTTGACATATTCAAAGTGTTTATGCTAGCTTGTTTTATTGAGTGTAAGATTTTATAACCATAAATCCTCTTCGTCTTCCTAAGGTGGAATTGTGTGCACAAGAAGAGGGAATTATTGTTCTTTCATATGGAGAGATGATGCACGTACACATATAAATATTGTTAGGAACCATGAAAGTCAAATCTCGGTGTTAGGACATCATTGACACAACAAAATATGTGTAAAGGAAAATCCAAAGAAGTAAATATGTCATCACCCTAATTGACGATGTTGGCTAAACTTACGGGTGCTAAAGAATGTCATTTGTGATGTCGATAGTGTTGGCTATGCACATGTAATGGGGAAAAGGGTTAGAGGAAGGTCAAGGAGAGTCATGACAAGAAATTGGTTGATGCAATGGTTGTATGAAGGTTATATAAATAAGGATATCTCATAGCACATCTCTCACAAAGTGCTAGAAATTGATCTCGCCCAATCCCGTCATATGTGGAAGCATTTACTTAGGGTGATTATTATGCTAACAAGTTATCAACAAGAAAATATTAGTCATACATATGCCCCTTCAAAGCTCATCGGTCATCACAATAGTGTAGCGAGTGATGGTGCTTCCTGAAAAACACATGTACCAAAAACAATGAATGACTATAGTGAAACAACGTAAATGCTACAAATGAAATATACTTCCTTGGAATTACCTTTCCATTGAATGGTGGCATGCAAATGTCTTAGTCTTTATTTTGGTGAGTGCAACCAATTCTCATTTTGTTGTCAAAAATTGCTCATGTTAACCCTAAAGATGAAAAGACTACATGGACTAAAGCAATGATAGTGTATGTAGATGACTAAATGTAAGTATATGTGATATGATGAGTCTCAAAGAAGATAGTAAAAGGATGAGCCTCGAATAGCTAAATTAGGTCAAGAAGGCCTATGTGATAGTTATGTGTTGGAAAAAGTTTGGATGACCTTGAGGTAAAGACTAGATATGTCTTAAAAGACCCAACGATGTGATAATTAGTTGTAGGATGGTGGAAGACAACCATGATGTAAAGGCTAGATTAGGTTTGAAAGACTCAAGGATGATAGGTAAAAACTACGATATCAAATGTAACCAATATGAATCCTTGAAGAAGGATAGAGAGCAATGGTCGAATGAGTATTTAGGAAACTAAAATGCAACAAGTATTCAAGTGAGTATGGCTAATAGGGAAATCATGGTTAATTACCCATGTCTTATAATCTTAAACCTATGAACTATAATGTTGTTGTGATGGTATCATGTTTGAAATAGATCAAGAAAATTATGTAAAGAAGATGAAAGAGACTCAGAGAAAAGTTTTTTTTTCATTGAGAGATAATGGAGGGAGGGGAAAGATGGTGCTACTAGGGCAAAAATATGTTCTTTATAAAAAGCTAGCCACTAATCAATACCTCAAGACTAGAAGTTTTTGACATTGAACTATTTAAGAACCCTATTTTGTAAGGTTGTAGTTTGGGATAACTAATGAAATAGTAGTTAATCCCATGAAGGGTATAATATGCATACAAATTAAGGACCTTACCCTACCTCTCATGATTTTTTCCATTCCTCGGGATCCATTAGAGCCATTAACTACTACGAGGATTGGTACTTGTGTGAAAATGCAAGTGACACAAATGGTAGATAAGAGGCTTCCTACCGCATTTTACGGGCCTATCACACTCCAATGGACATTTGACGATCTTGTGAGGCCAAATATGGAGTTTGAACATTCAACTAGAATAGGGAATGCCACCGATTTTGATCGTATTTATTTGTTGTGACTAGCTTTTGAAGTTTTCTTTTTGAGATATTCTATGAATAGTTGGTTTTTGAATATTTCTTTCTTGGTTTCTCTTTGTATTGATTTATCTTGATCTATTGTCCTACTCCATATAAATTTGGAAGACTTCCAATGGGTTTGTAAGATGACATCACTAATAGAGCTTGCGTTTAGCTAGATAGAGGGTGGCCTAAAGAAAAGATGCTTAAATGCTCCTAAACTCGCATCTTATTGAAAAATCGAACTTGAATCTAACCTTGGTTGTCGGATAAGAAGTATGAAATAATGGGGACATATGATGGTAATTCGAGCATAAAGGTATGATTCATTAATAAATAAACTTGAGATTTTGTCGAAGGGAGGACAAATGTGAGTAATAAACATATAGATCGATTGCAATAATTTAGCTATAAGGAACAAATTGATTAAGGGTTGTAAAATGAAACTCTCAACTTTTCCCTATCGTTTTAGGAAGCAAGTTTAGCTATTTTGGGGAGTGGAAGCCAAAAATAGGTAACATTGAGGTGATTTTTTGTGAGGAAGGCTTAGTTGATTCGTTAGTGGTTATGATCTCAAACTTCTCGTTTGAAACTTATGAAATCACACACAATTTGCTGTCCTACTTCCAATTTATTCGAAAATGACAGTTTTGAAAGTTAGTGAATGAAATCTAGTTCTTAGAACTACTTGCAACAATAATAAAATGAATAATTAAACACATAACACAATATTTTTATCCTAGAAACCCCAGATTGAGGGAAAACTCAGTCGGGAAGGGTAATTGCTCTTTCTTCCCACTATTATATTGGCTAATTAAAATTATACATATTATAAGAAGCTGAAGGAAGACATCAATGTTATTTCCACCCTCTCTACTTGTTTGTTATTCTCACATACCTTGCTTCTACAAAACAATTCCATGCACTCTTCTTGTATTTATAGCTTGTTCCCTACGTCCTCCCGTCTGATGGAGAATAGGAAGAGACATATAAGGAAGGGACAAAACCTAGACGTTCAACATCCAAACATTGTTAAGTGTATTTTTTTGTTTTACCTCGTGATATGACCTCTAGTGGACACAAAGGGGTGGTTACACAACCGCTTTGGTGACCACAAGGGGGGTTATGCAACCACCGCTCTACGTAAAGTGGTGGTTCTGTCACCTATCTATTTTATCACGCTTCTTCTCATTTTTTCTTCGATCTTGGTGGTTTTGATGAAGTGGTGTTTTTCTGGATCCCTATGGATCACACCTCCCTCGCTTATGAGGATTTTGGTCCCATAAAAGCTTAGTGGGGGAGTAGATGAGGAAATAATTCCCTCACTTTCTCCTTTGAGTACCACCAGGCCTGCCTTGGTGTCTTCCCCTTGAGTCTAACCTGCCAAGACTCTTGTGGACCTCTCCTTGTTTCCATGACCTTTTCTGCAACGACTACATCCTCCTCCAACTCGCCTCGTTAATCCAAGACACAATCATCTATGAAAGGTAGAAAATGAAATTCTTCTTCCTCATCAAGCATAGATGGCTCATATAGGTGTAAGTTCTCACAATTTACTATTGAGTACATCCGCATGAAGTGTGACAAATCAAGTCTAAAAGCATTTTCTCCAACCTGCTCCAGTATGGTGAAGGGTCCATACCTTAGTGGCTTGAGTTTCCTCGCTTGACCTTGTAGTCTTTCCTTGCTCAAGTACAACCAAACCTTGTCTCCAACATGAAGCTTGTGCTATCTATGATGCCGATCGTTCCTAGCCTTGTACTTGGCTTGAGGCTTCTCCAATTGTTCTTTTACCTTGAGATGGATTTGTCAGAACCTCTCAACAACACCATGAAGAACCTACTTCGCTGCTCTAGTCACTTATGAATCATGTACCTCTCCTTCTTCCTGTTGTCCAACCACAATGTCTAGTGGATTGGTAGGTAAATACCCCAAGCATGTTTCAAAAGGTGACTGCATAGTGGATGAATGTATCGAATTGTATAGGAATGTTGAATGTAGGCTAAGGACTCGTCCCAAGTCCATGGATATTTGCTATTATACCCTCTAATAAGTTGTACCAAAGTCCTGTTTACCACCTCCGTTTGCCCATCCGTTTGGGCATGGAAGGTCGTGCTTCTCTAGAATATGGTGTCCATCTTGTTGCACAAAGTAGTCCAAAAATTCCCGAAGAACCTAGAATCTCTGTTAGAAACAATAGACTTTGCAATACCAAAATGAACCCATACATTAGCAAAGAAAAGTTTAGCTACCTCATGTCCTTTTATTGTCTTTTTACATGCCATAAGAACACACATTTTGCTAAATCTATCTATAACAACATATAAATAATCATGGCCATGTTTAGACATAGGTAGTTTTACAAAATCCATAGAGATATCTTCCCAAGGTCGAGTAAGGACTAGTAAAGGCATATACAAACCTTCCTTCTTGATTTTAGGATTTCTTGTACAATAAAAGTTTACATCCTCTTATGAATTTAGATACTTCATCTTGCATATTGGGCCAATATACATACCTTTGCAAGTGGGCCATGGTCTTGCCAACACCAAAATGTCCTGATACTTTCGAGGTATGTGCTTCCCTCATCAATAAAAGCCTTTCTTCTTTTGGCACACAAAGCTTCTCCCATCGGTAGAGTAGCCCATCTTTGAGATAACAATCATCAATACCCGTCTTTTCAACCCCTTTTGACTGTAATTGTTGATATGTCACCCCAAAATTTGTCTTGAGCATACACCTCCTTTGTGAAGGGCTCAACATGAGAGATAATGATAAAACTAGATATTTTCTCCTATGTGGGTGGCATAGACAACATGTTTGTCACCAAATTTGTGCTACCTTTCTTGTATTTGATCACCAAATGGAACTATTGAAGGAACCCCATCCACTTGTAGTGCCTTTCTTGCTACAATTTAGATTGTGCTTGTAAATATTGGAGAGGTTTGTGGTCAGTGTGCACAATATTTTCTTTACCAAACAAATAGTGTTTCCATTTATTTATTGCCTGAACTAGTGCATACATTTCTTTATCATATATTGAATATCCCTTAACTGCTGAAGTGAAAGTTTTAGAATGATAGTATACTAGCTTACCTCCCTATAAAGAACACTTTGCTCCCATATCATAATTTCTACCATCTATCTCTACTTCAAAGGGATTCTACAAATTAGGAAGAACAAGTACTGGAGCATGAATAATTTTGTATTTTAATAACTCAAAATCTTGATCTTGTACCTTACCCTAGTCAAAACCCTTACTCTTTGCAAATGCTATGTGTAGAGGTGCCGCATGATAATGGATAACCCCAAAATGAACTTCCTCATGTATTGTACTACTCCCACAAAACTCCTAGTCTCTGTGGCTCCCTTTGGTGTTGGCAAATCGGTGATGAATTCCACCTTCTTTGGATCCACTCGTAGCTCTCCTCCTCTAACCATGTGCCCAAGATAGACAAGTGATGTTTGGAAAATTCACACTTCTTCATGTTGCATAATAGTTGTTTCTCCTTGAGAACTTACAAGACTTGCTACAAATGTGTTAGATGTTCCTCCCATGTGGCACTAAAAATCATAATATCATCCAAATATACAATGACACATGTATCTATGAACTCTCACAATTCATTATTCATCAATCTCATAAATGTAGCAGGTGTGTTACATAAACCAAATGAAAGTACTAACCACTCATACAAACCCTATTTTGTTTTGAAGGCAATCTTCCATATATCCTCCTCCTTCATCCTGACTTGGTGATAACCAGACTTGAGATCCAACTTTGTGAAAAATTTTTCATGTTGAAGTTGGTCCAAGAGATCATCTATGCATGCGAATGGATGTTTGTTCTTAATACCGATCTTGTTCAAAGCATGATAGTCAATGCACATTCTCCAAGAACCATCCTTCTTTGACACCATCACAATAGGTGAACCACATGGTGAGGTGCTTGGGCGTATCACCCCTTGGTCTAATAGCTCATGGAGTTGTTTCTTTACCTCTATACTCTCCAACAAGGATTTCCTATACAACCCAATATTTGGTAGAGGGACTCTGACAATAGTTGAATCTCATGTTCTAGCTTCTCGTTTTAGTGGTAACCCACTGGGAGTTTGGAACACTTCCTGAAAAGACTGAATTATGCTATCCAAATCCTTCATCCCTTGGTTAGAAACATTTGAAATTTATACCCCATCTTGTTTATCTTTCAATAAAACTAAACAATTTAATAAAGGTTATGATTTTCTTGAATTAGTCTCTTTGCTTGGTTAGCACTTACCATGAGAAGTTTTGGCTTACGTTGGTGGGTAAGTGCACCAAGTTGGGGGCCAAAAGGGGGTCTTAAGTGGACACATTTTTTTGAAAAAAACTTCAACTTGTACGAGTTTTTCGAAATAGTTACACTCAAAATTAGAAGATGTTGTAGAAATATGAATTGTAGCATTTTGAGTCTAGTTTATAAGATACTAAATTTTATTGAAAACAGATAAGTTTAAGTGGGTCAAATAACTAAAATACCAACATATGCTCTTGTTTTTGTTAAAAAACATAATAGAGTGACTTTTGTGCCCCCACCATTTTTTGAGCACCATTTAGTATTTTTGAAAACCCTTTGGTAGAAAGATAGCTAGGAGCATTTAGTTTGGGCTCCATTTTTTAAAATATTTTTTAGCGAATATTTTTTTATTTATGATTTTTCTAGTACATAAATTTTATGTTTTGAAAAATAACGGAGCTCGACTGTGCCCCCCCTAACTACCTCAAAAATATCAATTTTTTTTTTTTGAATATGTATAGAATTATGCATAGTTTGGGCTAGTATAATTTTTTAAAATTTCGATCACCCAAAAAATGATACACCATGAAAGATAAACATATTTACACTTCAAAAATAGCTATAAAAAGGCATAGTTATAAAATAAATAATATGGAAACTTATATTAGTTAGAAAATTTGAAAAATTATATTTTTAGAAAGAAGAGACTCGCTCTACGTCATGGTATAACTTTTTAAAAATGGATCGATTGTTTTATTTTGATTTATCATAGAGGAAGTGGCATTTTTACGTTTTCTTATAAAAACACGATATTTGCTGTGTTTGTGTAGGTTCATGCCTCAGGCTTGGGGATCCAAACCGGATCCCAAGCCTTGAGTGATGGCTTGGGAAAAGAGAAAACGCAAAATGTGTACGTGTTACTGTAGTATAAACATTATGTATTCTTTTGACATGCTTCTATTTACATAAATAAATGTTTAAGTATAAGAAAATATAAATAACTTATATTTTAAATTTATTTATGTAAATATAAGAAATTAGGGTCACTCTGCACCTTATGGAATTAGTCTCACAGATCCATGAGTCATGGTTTAGGAGATAGTTTTTAAAGTATAAGTTGGTCAGTACATAGGTAATTTTTCGATTTCAAAGATTTAGCCTAAATATTTAGCGTTTAACTTCTACAATCGAAACCCTAAACCATAGGCCATAAACCTAAACACTAAACTGTAAACCTTGAGCCCTAAACCCTAAACTCTAAACATTTAACCATGATCCCTAGACCCTAAAACCTAAACCCTAAACCCTAAACCTTAAACATTCATCCCTTACCCATGAGCCCTAAACCCCGAGCCTTAAGCGCTAAACCCTAAGCCATAAGCCCTAAACCCTAAACCATGAGACGTAAATGCTAAACCCTAAACCCCGAACCGGAAAACCCTAAATCCTAAACCCTAAACCCTAACCCTAAACCCTAAACCTTAAACACCAAATCCTAAACCCTAAGCCTTAAACCCTACACCCTTATCCTTGAGCCCTAAAATCTAAACCCTAAACCCTAGACCATATACCCTAAGCCCTAAGCCCTAAAATCTAAACCCTAAACCCTAAACCATGAGCCCTAAACCATAAACCCTAAACCTTAATCCCTAAACATTAAATCCTAAACCCTAAACCCTAAACCCTGAACCATAAACCCTAAAACTTGAACCATAAACCATAAACCATTATCCCTAAACACTAAATCCTTAACCCGAAACCCTAAACCCTAAACTCTAAACCTAAACCCTAAACCCTAAACCCTTAACCCCAATCCGTAAACCCTAACCATAAACACTAAACCCTAAACCTAAAACCTAAATCCTAAACCATAACCCTGAACCTTGAACCTTGAACCCTAAACCCTAAACCTTAAACCCTGAACCATGAGCCCTAAACCTAAACTCTAAACCCCAAACCATATTTCATCAATATTTCCTAGTCTCGTGCCTAGAACCATCATTGAGTTTGCTTATAGAACTACCTTGTTTATGAGAGGTGGGACAAGTAACTAAATGTATATGACATCTACCTTGTGCCTTGTAATGCATATTACACATCTCTTCCAAACTTGTTTCTCCCCACATATACATGTGCTCTTGAATGTATATTTATTCACACTCAAACAAATTTCACATTTCTCATATTTCCATGTATGGTATTATGGAAGCCAGGATGACCCATTGGAAGTGGAAAAAATAACCACCACAACAAAAAAATTAATCTTATAGGAAACAAAAGAAACATAGAGAATATATCAATGCGAGAGGTGTAGGATCATAATTAAATTTCTGTAGTATCCTCTCCTATGAAGAAAGATAAAGTTAAAGTGTTCTACTTGGAATGGACAGAAATTTGAGAACTTCCTAAAGTGTTCAAAATAAGCATAGAAACAGGGGAATGGCTAAGAACACTAAGGGGTTATCAATCGTCTAGTAAATATTTCTTGTTTAGTTCTAAATGGGAGTTACGACCTACGACTTAGTGATCTTCCATTCATTGATAATTCATTATATGATAAACCCATGGATGTTTTCAAAATCCCTAAACAAAAAGATAAGGGTAGTCATCAATCCTAGTGAAGGGTGTGATGTGATTTCCAAGAAACTTGAAATTCATATAGATTTAGAGGCCATAACACGAATTTATAAATATCTCTATCATTATAAATGGAAGCTAAATGTGATGTCTCCTGTACATCCAAAGATTGAGGACTAATGAGGTATTTGGAAGGATTGGAAAGCTAGGAATACGACATTTCCCTCCTTTAAAATATCAATAGATGAAAGACATCAAATTTTGATGACTCTCTTTGAATGTTCTGCCTACAAATTCGATGAACCCTGAACTCTGTGACCTAAACCCTTAACCCTCAACCATGAGACCTAAACCCTAAACTATAAACCCTAAACCCTAAAACCAAAATAATAAATCCTAAACCCTAAACACTAAATACTAAACCCTAAAACCTAAACCCTAAACCCTTGACCCTAGACCCTAAACCCTGAGCCCTAAGCCCTAAACCCTAAATACTAAATCCAGAGCCCCGAGCTCTAACCCCCAAACCTTAAACCAATAACTTTGAACCCCGAACCTTAAGCCATAAACCATGAACCATGAACCCTAAACCCTAATCCCTAAACCATAAACCCTAAACCTTAAGCCTTGAACCCTACACCCTAATCCTTGAGCCCTAAACCCTAAACCCCGAGCCCTAAACCCTAAATCTAGAGCCATGATCTCTAACCCCTAAACCTTAAACCCGTAACTAACCCCTAAACCTTAAACCTATAACTCTAAACACTTTGAAACACTGAGTCGTAAACCTTAAACGATTCACCCTAACTCCTAAACCCTAAACCCCGAACTTTGAGCCCTAAACCGTAAACCCTAAACCTTAAGGCCTAAATGTTAAATCCTAAAGGTCCCTAAACCCTAAACCCTAAAAACTAAATCATAAACCCTAAACCCTAAACTCTAAACCCCAAGCACTAAATCCTAAACCCTAAACCCTAAGCCCTAAGCCCTAAGCCCTAAGCCCTAAACCCTAATCCCTAAACACTAAACCCTAAACCCTGAACTCTGCGACCTAAACCCTTAACCCTAAAACCTAAACCCCTAACCTTGAGCCTTAAACCCCAAACCCCGAACCCTTTGCCTAAACCGTGAAGCATGATCTTTAAACCTTAAACCCTAACTCCTAAACTCTAAACCGTAAACCCTAAATCCTTAACCCTAAACCTTAAACCCTGAGCCTTAAACCCTAAACCCTATACCATAAACCCTAAGCCCTAAACCCTAAAATCTAAGCCCTAAATCCTAAACCCTAAACCCTAAACCCTAAACCTTGACCCCTAAACCCTAAACCCTAAGCCTTGAACACTAGGCCCTAAGCCATAAGCACTAAGCCATAAGCCCTAAGCCAAAACCCTAAACCTTGAACCTTAAACATAAACCCTAAACCCTAAAAACTAAACCCTGAGCCCTAAACCCTGAACTCTTAACCCTAAACCCTAAACCCTCAACCCTGATCCCCTAAAACCTAAACCCTAAACCCTGAACCATTTTCCCTAAACCCTAAACCCTGACCTTTAAACCTTAAACCCTAACTCCTAAACCATGAACCCTAAACCCTAAATCCTCAATCGTAAACCTTAAACCCTGAGCCCTAAACCCTAAACCCTATACCATAAACCCTAAGCCCTAAACCCTAAAATCTAAGCCCTAAATCCTAAACCCTAAACCCTAAACTCTAAACCCTAAAACCTAAACCCTGACCCCTAAACCCTAAAACTTGAGCCCTAAACCCTAAACCCTAAGCCCTGAACCCTAGGCCCTAAGCCATAAGCCCTAAGCCAAAACCCTAAACCTTGAACCCTCAAACATAAACCCTAAAAACTAAACCCTGAACCCTCAACTCTCAACCCTAAACCCTAAACCCTAAACCCTGATCCCTAAACCCTAAACCCTGAACCTTGAGCCATAAACCCTAAACCCTCAACCTTGACCCCTAAACCCTAAACCTTGAACCTTGAGCCCTAAACCCTAAACCCTCAACCCTTAACCCTGAACCATAAACCCTAAACTATAAACCCTAAACCATGAACCCTAAGCCCTGAGCCCTAAACCCTAAACCCTAAAATATGAACTATGAGCCTTAAACACTAAACCTTAAACCCTAAACTCTAAACCTTGAGTCCTAAACCCTTATCCCTAAACCCTAAACCCGAGCCCTAAACCCTAAACCCTAAATCATAAACCCTCACCCAAAGGAAAGTCCTAAAAAGATCATTCAACGTGTTTTAGTGTGTAGGGAATAGTGTTTAAGGTGATTGATTGACTCATTTAGTTTTTATGAGAGACTACTTCCTTTGAAGGCCTAAAAAGACATTTTTAGCCATTTTGTAGTTAATTGGACACCCTTCAGAAAAAGCTAAAATGAGCCAGTCATGTCATCGAGTTATCAAGGACCATTATTTGTGAAGTATTAAGGCATCATTTGTCTCCATAAGAGACATATGAGCAAAAGCATGTATGAGAATCATGAATTTGATTCCATGAAAGGATGCTTTTAGAGCTAGGAAAGGTGAGGGGATGATCTTTATATGGAGCACCATTTTTCTAAGAATTTTCAATCATCTCGAGTTCACTTGGTACTATTCGTAACAACTCATTCAACACCTAGTAGTGTTATCACACCTTAAGGAGGAGGCACATTATAATCACCTCATTTTGGCCATAGGACAGGAATCCCATTTAGGGAACAATCCTCTATCTACAAAGTGAGGATCTATTTTTAGTAAGAAGTAGACAAACATCATAGAGTTAATTCATGGTCACTAAAGTGAATTATGGACCAAATTTAAAAATTAGTACCAATTCAAGCAGTGGTAGGGCCAAAATCCATTTTAGAAGGTCAAAAAACCTAAAAAATGACTATATGCTTTCCCAAAACAAAGACTGACTACAATATATATGCCCTGAAAGTTTTAGGTCGTTTGTTGAAATCCTGAAAATGAGTAAGTACTGACCAGATTAGATTTTGAAAAACTATCTTCTAGATTATAACTGTTGGAGCTACGAGACCACTTCCATAAGGTGCAGAGTGACCCTAATTTCTTATATTTACTAAAATAAATTTAAAGTATAAGAAATAATAAAAGAAATCTTATACTTCTTTTAAATGCGTACACATTATAGGTTCGGTGATTACCGAGCCAAAAAAATTAAAACGCGTACGCTTTTCGTCTGTTTTCAGGTTTTTGTCCACTTTTTGGCCGCCTAACTTTGTGCACTTACCCTGGTGTGCCCGAATGTTGTAACTAACTCCATCCTTGACCCATCCGTATTGGTTCTCCTTCTCATGAATATAGCTTCACCGATATATAAGTAAAGAATCTTGAAAACAACATCAAATGCATCAAATGGAATTACATCAACTTCTAATACAACTATATATTGAGAATCAATCCCAAACTTAAACTTACATCTTTGTGTTAATTGAATTTCTACACCCTTTTTCATCCATCCCAAAGCATAAGGATGTGAATGCTCATAAGTTTCAAGACCAAACTTCTTTACAACTACATCGAAACCAAATTAGATTGAGAATCGATCAACCAAAGCATTTATATTAGTCCTCTTAATTTTGATTTTGATTTGAAATAGCTTACTCATATCTTCCTCTTATTCCCCGGCTTTCCATGTTGGTGGCCATGCATCCCATCCATCCATCTACATCAAACTCATCCTTTATCTCTACCTCCCCATATGTCTTTATAATTGTCATGAAATTCTTGGAATCCTTGGTTCGGTTCTTTGGATGCAATTCCAAATGCAACTTCCAACATGTAGTGTCAGTATGACCTTTGATATCACCATTCTTACAAAAATTCGTAGGATATTTACAAGTATTCAAGGTGGTAACAGTCTTTTTATCTTTCCATTTACCTTTGTTACTTATTCGTCCTTTCTCTTTCTTTGGTTGATTTGTTGACTTCTTTGTTCTTGAATCCGTTTCTCCTTGATTTTTCTCATCATCTATGTAGTATGATTTCACACATGCTTCGTTGAGATCCTTAAGTTTCGTAGAGATGACCTTTCTTCCTAGGTGAGTGTGAAGTCCTCCCAAATACTTTGTAAAAAGATCCTCATTCTCCAAGTCCATATTGAGCAACATGGTGTACCTCCGAAACTCCGAGTATAATCCCAAACACTTTGACCCCTAGTTTGTCTAAACTAAAACCATTTAATCATCTGGTCAATCTTATGGCCAATAGGATAAATTTTTTCCCTTAGCAATTCTTTAAAACCCTCCCAAGAACTTATAATAGGACACTCCTTTTCACAAGTGGCTAGATGGGTTTCCCACAAAACCAACGCATGTCCTTCCATCTTGAGATGTGCAAAGCGATCCTTTGTGCCTCAATAATATTATGCACACTAAAATATACCTCTAATTGTTTTAACCATTTATCTAGTAATTCCACATCTACTTGTCCTTCAAAGCTTTTAATCTCAACTTTAGTTTTAACTTTAAAAGGAGCATGATCAGATTTTACCTTTCCCTTATCAATTGGAGTTTCCTCTTCCCACTCTTCCATATCTTCCTCATCATGGATCTTTCCTATGCCAAATTTCTCGGCCAAAGCTCGAACCACTGAGTCTATGGAGTCTTGCTTAATCGCTTGTTGTCCTTTGTTTGATATGAGAGTTCCCTTTGGTGTTGAAACACCCTATCCATAGTGTTTTCCAACATCTCAATTCTATGGACCAAGTTCTCTTCTTCCATTTTTTCTCTAATCCTTTAATTCCACCTTCTCATAGCTATCTTCGGATCATAAGGTATTAAATCTTCGCCTTTAGACCTTTTCACTGTCATACAAATCACACAAGAATGAATACCACAATCCTTTGGATATTATTAATCAGCTCTAATACCAAAATGATATGTAAACTTCTACTTTGGAAACTTACAAAATCACACTACTATCCTACTTCCAATTTATTCGAAAATGACAGTTCTGAAAGTTATTGAATGAAATCTAACTTGTTTAGAACTACTTGCAAATAACTAAATGAATAATTAAGCACACAACAACTTTGCATTTTTATCCCTGAAACCCCTAGATTGAGGGAAAAAAAAGTCGGAAGGGAAATTTCTCTTTCTTCCCAGTATTATATTAGCCAATTAAAAGTATTTAGATTACAATAAGATGAAGGAAGACAACAATGTTACTTCCACATTATCTACTTGCTTCCTTTTCTCATACACCTCACTTCTACAAAAAATTCTAACGCTTGATGGTTTCTTGCTCACTTCTCCCATCCAATATTGATGAATTCCACATGCTCTTCTTGTATTTATAGCTTGCTCCCTACCTCCTCCCGTGGACATGAGGGGTTAATTAGCTAGGCAATATCCTAACACGTGGGTTCATATTGAGGTAATTAAAATTAATAAAATTAAAGTCAATATACCGGTAGACATGAGGGGGTGAAAGGGTTTAATTTATTATTTTTTTAATCAACTATTGGGGGTAGGTTAGAGAGGCGGGCCAAAGGAAAGGGAGGTGTAATTTTAATATAAAACTAAAAATTTGAACCTTAGTTTTTAAAAGTAAATACTTTAAAATTGCAAAAGGAGTGTGGTCATAAATTAAATTATAATCTCTTTTTTAATAAAGAAAACTAGATTCTTAACCAAAAATAATAAGATGGTAGAAAACAAGAATTGAATATGCTTTTCAACACAAGTGATATTATTTCACCATCTTAATTATTTGAATAACTATTGATAAATGATTAACTCTTAACATATATAAGGTGATTTGTAATAGGTATTGAATGGCTTCAAACTATCTTTTGAGTGGAAGTGAATATTAAAAACAAATTGAGTGAGAAATATAATATATTTTTGTCTAGTGTATTAGGGTAGAAATAAAAAGGGGTAAATAAAATTGTAATTAAAAAATGGGTAAGGTACATGGAAAAAATAGGGGGTATTTTCATTCTAATAATATAACAAGAGGGGGTATTATCAATTGCATAATTAGAAGTAGAAACTAGAATTAAGGGTATTCTTTAATACCATTTGAATGCACGTGTTGTACCATACTTTTACTAAGTGAACCCCCCGTACCCGTGCATCTGCAATCGGAGAATAGGAAGAGACAAAACTTAGACATTCAAAATCTGTGACTATTCATGGGTTTATTATTTTTTGTTTTACATCGTGATAGGACCACCCGGTGGACACAGAGGGGTGGTTGCACAACAACTACTAGTGACCATAGGGGGTGATTATGCAACTTCCACTCTTCGAAAGTGAGGATTTTGTCACTGTCTATTTTCTCCTGCTTCTTCTCATTTTTCCTTACGATATTTGTGGTTATGACAAAGTGATGTTTTTATGGATCCGTATGGATCAGGTTACATTAAATTTCATATGCTTAGAGCCTAAGGGCAAGCTAAGGTAATTGGGAAATGATAGTGAGAGATAAAGGGGAATTGAGAGATGAGGGAGACTATGGTAATGAGCATCCAAGAAGCCAATACTCGAATAAGACATGAAGGGTCCCAAATATTGGGATTGGGGAGAGACCATCTTAAAAGCTTACCAATAATGCTACTAATATGATGTTGGAGATAATAATTATGCAAATCGATCTAATATGAGTGCTTTAATGATATGTAAGATGTAAGCAAACATGCTAATAAGATCATGCAACTACTTCTAACATGAAATAAAAATTATTGTCCATGCTTAATTAGATGCAATAAATGATGATGTAGCTTAGGCATAATTTTATTAAAAAATCAAGCATTAGATGATTCCTTGAAGATGTGTCATTTGTTCTTATGGAGCCGAAAATTCTTGAACCAATGTTTCCTTTTTTATGGTGTAGGGACCCCACCACTTTTGGGTGTTGTTTTTGATCAAGGATAGGGTGTCAATTGAATGACAACCTTGTCCTTACAATGATTAACCATTCACACTCAACTAGTATACACAATCAATGATGAGACTTGTGAAAAAGAAAACCAATTTATTCAATTTATCATGAGGAATATATAGAGATTTAATTGCACATTCTCACTAAACCCTCTTTGCAATGTTAATACAAGAGGATGAACAACACTCAACAACCCCTCAATTGGTCCACACACATTTTCATCTCCTCTATGACATATATGCACTCCCCACACAATTTTCTCTCACTCTCTCATGCCTTTCTTGGACATATTAGATGCAAGAGTATTCGAGATCCCTTGCGATCTTGCATCACCCATAAATATGCTAACTAGGAGATTTAGTTAAGTTTAGAATCGCATAAGTCTTTTGTTAAGTATTTGTTTGTTCTTTTTCCATGAAGTCATGTTTTGCACTGTGCATGTAATAAGTGCGTAACTTACTATAATGCAAGAGCCACTTGTAATGTTTTTCATCATTTGTTAGCGCACACACATTTTGTGCCTACATTTGTAGTGCACATATATTTGTAAAAGTTCCACTCAAGTCTATCAACATAGAAATTCATAGTGCTTTATGATTACGGCAAGTCTTGAAGATCCAACAAGGTTTATAGTATTTACTAGAGTCCAAACATCCTTTAGGAGATAACACGACAAGTATCGAGCAACACAACACAAACGTATTTTTCTAACAAATTTTGTGTGTAGAAAATACATTAATGTGCATGACAATGAGTACTTTCAACGTCTCACGTTATTAGTACGAGTTCATCTCAATGATACATATCCACGATTGAAATTGCAAAGTCATTTGAGTTGTATTGTGATAGCGTCAAAGCGTCATTGTAGGACCTAATGTGCTTTCTTATGCACATGGGCATAATGTGGTGCATAGATTTTAGAATTTCAAATGTGTAACGCCTACTAAAACAACCCACTTGAGACCCAAGAACAACCTAGGATTAGTTAGGAAAATTATGGAATAATTTTTTTGTTTAAAAGAGTCTACAACCAGGTTACAAGGCAACAATTACACTAACAAGTTCTAGAATAATTCTAATCCACTAGAACATACTTTTATTTTATTAACAATTATTAGAGGTCATAAGGTCCAAAATTTAGGGTTAGAAGGTTCCATTAGGTTCAGAGGGTAATTCCTCATCATACCCACTCTCTGACAGGCTTAGAGATTCAACTTGGTTTTTCTCAAACTTAACGCATTCAAAAATTTCTTAAATTATTTTCATTGGATAGGAAATTTCCTCACCTTTCCATTGATATAAAGAAGTCCTCTTAACTCCTCATATTTTTCGAGTTATGGGCCGATAGGCCTTGGGGTGAAAAGTTTCCCCAAGAGCGGGCTTGCGGGCCCAGGGGTGAAAATTTGCCCAAAGGGTGGGTTGGTAGGCCACGGGGAGACTTTTTGAAATTTTCCCGTGCGAGGAAAAAAAAACTTTGCGCCCACGCACCCGTGGGTCCGCAAGTCCACTAGGGACACGTGGCGACTCTAAGCAAATGCGGGAAGGTGAGGTGACGGGGAGAAAAAATAGTTTAATGCCCCAAAGGGCTAAGAGTGTAGCATTCATCTGTGCCTTCGTTGACACTTGGAGATGCCATGTGACGGCTCCCGATTAGTTGCGGGCTGGTAGGCGGCGGAAAAATTTAGAAAATTTTTCCAAAATTTTCCGAAGCACAAAAGGGACCCACCCCTCCGCCAATGCCTCATGACACCACTTGGCATCACTTGATTGGTTGCGTCCCAGGTGTGGCGGTGGAAAAAATTTAGAAAATTTTCCTAAAATTTTCCATAGGTGTTAAGATAAAAAGAGATCTGCCCCTCCGCTGGCACCTCGTTGTGCCACATGGCAGTCTCTGATTGGCTGCGGGTCGGCGGGGTTGCGGGGACAATTTGGGAAAATTTCCCAATTTTTTTTGAAGCACCGAGCTTAAAAAGGGGTCTGCCCCTCTGCCGACATCTCATGGTGCCATGTAGCACCTCGATTGGCTGCGAGGTGGAAGAGAAAATTAGAAAAATTTTCCCAAAATTTTTCCTAAGTCTTGAGGGAAAATTCGGGCCCGCGGGCTCACCAAGGAATTTTTCCTAATTTGTTTTGACACCAAGGAAGAAAAACTTCAAAAGCCATAACTTTTGATAGATAGCTCGGTTTTGGGAAACTGAGGACTTTCTAGAAATCTCTCGACATCCTCTTTGCTTAGGGATCATTAATTTTTTATTTTGATAAATTTTAAGGGGTAAATTTCAAGAAAATGATTTGCGGGCTTTTAAAGTGTAAACTGGTAAATTTTAACTTGTGAGAATTATTCAATTTGATCTTCTTCTTCTCTCAACATGTCAAATGGACATGGAGAATCGTTATTATGTGTATTTAAGAAAGATTTCAAGATTCCATTTGTCTAATTGATTTGCAATTTGAACATTTATGTTTCTTGACGGAAAAACGATTGCAAAACGGTTTGAGCCCAATTTTGCTAAGTTTTCTAAGAAATTCCTTAAGTGTTTTTGTCCAATTAGATTCGTTTAGGGCTTACTACTTCAATTTAATCGTTTAATTTTTATTTCCTTGTTGCGGGTTTGAACTGTGCATTTTGGATAAAGTATTTTCCAGTTTTGAAAATGCAAAACAGAGATCAAATTTTAAAGGATCTATTTGCCATTTTCATCTTCCAAGTATTAGAATTCATTCCAATTCAAATCTAATACGTTTATTTGATTCAAATCAAACTATTCAAAACCCAAATGCAATTCTGATTTCCAATTTTACACATTTCAAAAGACAGAGTTCTGTATTTTTTTCACACGCATTTCTTCCTTTCAAACAGAGATTTCAAACAATAGTAACTTCTTTTGTAAAGGCAGAACAACATATATATTCAGTTGGAATGATTTATTTCACAACTTCTTCATTTACAATGATCAAATACAACTTACAAGGATATAATCTTTCTTTTCTTTCATTCAAAAACTGAGAACAGAGTGCATCACTTTCACACTTTGAATTACAACTTTCATAACCAATACAAACCATCTTTCCATCATAAATATATTACATTATCATCCACTTCAAGTGGGAAAAAGGATTTACAAAAAGAACTCTCACAAGGGACTGTCAAACTATCTTTCTTTTTTTTCTCAACTCCAATAGCAACATGCAAATCCATCATACTCCAATTTTGATCACAACAAAGGCAGGGGGAAAGGCAACGCTCTCCACCTAACCAAGACATCCAATGAAGAGGAGAAGCCATCCTTCTTCATTGGCCCCAGCCCCAACCACAATGCAATAAAAGATGTGATCCAACTCATGGCAACGAGGCTTCCACAAACACACACACAACATTTTCACTATAAAACATAGTCCAAAACAGAATGTAGTTTACAACTATATTAAAACATGACAAACAATACAAAGGCTTCATCAAACAAGCCACATGAGCAAGAAACTATGGGGATCTTTGCTTATGCCTCCCAAAAGGGAAATGGATATTACTACTTGTGAACAAACCACCAATATATATATATAATTTCAAATCCTTGACATGTCCTTATGCCTCCCCAGTACTTCTTATTCCTCACATTTCCTTATGTCTCCCCAATCTCTTATGACACCCCATATCGAGTAAAGAAATGTAAGATATTTTTTTGTAAGGTGGAACCCAATTCCCAACTCCCTCCACCCTTATACCTCCCTGAACACACTTATGTCTCCCACAAAATAACCCCATAGTATTCTCCTACACCATTCCTAGGCCATCTACCCAACAGCCCACAAACAAGCCAAAACATTCACATATGAACATCTTTATAAACAAAAGAGAAGCATTTCCAGAGCCAAGCTCTTACCTTTCCATGATGGAGTTGTTCCACGTTTCAAAATAGAAAGCTTTATCCCAATGCAAGCAAACCAAAACAACCAAACATAAGCATGCAAAAATCTTCCCAAAACTTCTTCAAAGCAAGAGCTCCCAAAACAACAAGGAATTCACTCAAGAATGAAGTCTCCAAAGTGAAGCAACCCCAAAACAAGGCAAGCCATTCAAATTTTATAGAAGAGGGAAGGAAAAAGATGAGGCAGAACCACGTAGGATGCCATGTCACACATCTTCAACCCCAACCCAAAAATCAATTTCATTCTCCAATACAAAATAAATAGGTGGGTGAATAATATGACAATTTATTTACACACTCAAATCCAACCCACACCCCAAAGGACTGAAATTAAATAATATAAGAAAAGTGCAATTAAAACCTACAATTTGCCTTCTCAAAAACATTATAAAAGTCTAATCTCAACTCTCCAACCATAGGTATGGTTGGTAATTAAATTTAAGAGGTATGGGACAAGTTTAACTTGTCCCACAAGCCTCCAAAATCAACCTCCAAGGACAATTCGAATTTCCAAGAAGGTGGAGTGTTTCACACTCAAAAGTTAACTTACACATCACTTACACATCTCTTACAACACTTTAATTCAAGTCCAACAACTCTATTAATTACTTTCTTGTGTCATATTTGATTTTATTTATTTTAATAGTATAATTACTCACAATATTAATACAACATTTAATAAATAAAGAAAATGGCAAATGCATCACAAAATAAACACATGCAACATTAAACAAAAGGGTCAAATAAATAAATACACATAACCCTTGGTCACATTTAAAGGTGATCCCCCATGGGAATCCCTAACACACAAAAACATGCACAAACAAATACTAGTTGTCATGGTGACCTTGTTGAATTCATCTAGAATTCCAATGTGGTTGGTCTCCAATCCCCGATGTTTGTTGTGATATTTTAACCTGCAAAACACAAATACCTCCTTCGGCCTCGTGGCCATATCAGAACATCCAAAATAATATAAATATAACCCCCAAAATCATTTAGATATATGAATCACAACAACATCAAAGCAATCTAACAATATCATTTATAATTTTATCAACAACTATATCATCATCCAATAATTTCCATTTCTAGGTCTACTCACAATATCCAAATATCACATGTCCGAACAACATCCATAATATAACCATGTCAAACAATATATCATCATCAATATCCAAAATGCCTCTAATAATCATCATGCATCATAACTGAATCAAGTCAACAATAATCCATGATCTAACATCTATCATCATACTATAATAAGGTCCATAATCAAGTCCATAATATAATCAGCAGTATCATGATTAATATCAAAAGGTGTCAAAGGAAAGTGGGCACTACAAAATGTTTAACATTGTTTGAAGAAGTTGACATCGGGGTAAAATTTAAGAAAATTGTCTTAAAAATTTGTATAAAATATTATCACGAAACTTAATTTTCTACGCAAATTTAAGTTTTTTTAACGAAAATGTATAAATTGAATGACAACTTTTTTCCAATACATGGAAATAACATAATTTTAGTCGATGTTTTATATAATAGAAAAATTAAGCTTACCAGGAAAAGAAAATTTCTTTCTAAGTGGAAAAACTCAATATAATTACAAAGACAAATTTTGTTGTGGTTATACCCATTAATAACAAAAATGGACAACGTTTGAATGGTGAATTTTTTGTTTAATACAGGGAAATGATATCATTTTTAGCCGAATTTTTACAGATAAGAATAAATTATCTTACCTTGTAAAGCAAATTTATGCCAAATGGAAAAACTCAATATAATTACAAAGACAAAGTCCAACAGCCGTTGATTTCCGTAGTTCATGATGTTCGCATGTCTGTTAGTTTGTGTGGAGGCGATGATATTCGAGATGGTGGTTTTTCGTTTCAAATTTCATTGCCGGTTTACAATAACTATCACAACCATCATATGGTAAGTGTAATGCCACATTTTGAAACCGTGTGTCTGAAACAATGTATGTAAACTTGGTCTTTCTAGGTAGTGAAATTGGATTGGGTCTGTAATATGTATACTTTTACATATACCTCGATTTGCTATATGTTTTAATTTCACTGTATATTTCTGTTTGCTTTGAGCCTTTGAGCATGTTAGTTATATTCATATACACAATGTGTATAATGTTTTTATAAAAAAGTCTTTTAAATGATAATTTGTGAAGTATTTGTAAGTGTCATGTATGTGGAAAACACTGCCATGATTTGGGTTTAGAAAGATGTTCTTTTTGCTTTTTGATTGCCTTTTAAGCTGTGGGCACGAGTCTTGTAAATGCAAATTCGTGAACGAGAAGTTGTGTTTTTATAGTCCAAGATCTGAGATTCTGAACCCACTGTATTTCATCTGCTTTAATTACGCCGGAGGTGTTCCCTGTCGGAATGGCCATGGCTGATTCTGACACAAGTTAGAATATAGACGGTAGAGATTGAAAGGTGGAGGATGCGTTGAAATTTCATGACCAACAATGCGTCTAGAACGACCTGTCAGAGCTGTTATTTCCTGTGCACTCCACATATTCCCTTGGTAGAAGATGGTGCAATATTTATCCATTTGGCAGTTTGTGTATGGCAATATTTATCCTGTTTGCGGGTGACAATGTCTTTACTGCGTGGAAGCTCCTACTCCGGTTGTTAAATATCCTATAGCCGCTCCAACTGCGATCGGTCCATCATTGTCTGGGAGAGGGAAGAGAGCACATAACATATGACCATGACAGGTGCCTTGAGGGATCATACGTGCCTCGTTCTCTGCCTCGCCATCGTCACGGATTTGCTGTGCAGCGGATCCGTGGATATTACTGTGCGGGTGTGGAGAAGAGGGGAAGGGAATTCACATTCGTGTTTGATGGTTTTGGAGGGCCATAATGCCCCGTCAAGTCTATTTCGGCCTCTCTTGATGCCACCGCCATGGGGTGTCTGGTCTACAATGCCAGCCTAGATCATGGCATCAAGGTTTGGTGTGTTTCCTCTGAAAAAGTAACGACGACTTGCGGATGCCCGACTTCTCAATTGTTACGGTGCCGCCATTTCTTCCGGTTTTGTGATACTCAATGTTGGCCTCAATATCAAAAACCAATTTCGATTATGGTACCAAAAACAAAAATTAACCCATATCGAAGTGCGTGCTATATATATTTGTGTGCTTTGTAATTGATAGATTCTTTTGGATTATTTTCTAAGTGTTAGATTTCATTACTTCCCTAATCTTGATTTGGAATTTAAAAAACATTTGACAACCCATGAAACATCAATTGGAAATGTGTTGACCCTACAGATTTTCATCTATTCTTCTTTCATTACAAGATCATTCTTGCTGAAGTTGGGGCCTTCCCGATGGAAGCAACAACTTTGATTCGACTTTTGGGGTACTTGAAGAAAGTGGAAAACATGGACGGTCTTCGGTGGCCCAGGATAGTAGTGGAAGAAAAGTTGAATAGAAGGAAGTGCACTTGGATGAAGTAGAATGAAAAGTGGATGAAGAATTGGGGAATTAACATGCAGGAATGTCCTAACACTAATGGGGATATCAAAAAGTATGTGAGAGAGAAAGTCAAAACTGTCATGTGGACGAAACAACTGGGAAGAAAAAGAGAATATTATGTCAAGAACTTTAATCCCACATGTGATCATGAGCAAAAGCACTATATGGAGGGAAATAAAGTGGAAAGCTAAAATGTTAATTGCCTAGTTGAAAACTAGTTCGCACCATCTCAGATGTGAAACAAGAAGATGGACAACACCGAAAGAGGAATGGTCTAAAAGAGTTTTCCGATTTTCCAGGTCAGGGTCTATGGAAACGGAATGACATTTCCTAATGGAGTGTGTAGCATATGAGGACATTCGGAGTAGATATGCTGATTTTTAAAAATGGAAGCTCTCACAACCCTATTTGAAGAGGATAAAATTGTTAAAAAAAAATTACTTGACTAAAATCCATAATAGAAGGCTCAAGATTAGCAAAGAAATCGAGAAAAAGTAGAAATAGCAGTTTTGGGCTAATTTCTTTAGTGTATTTGGCATGATTTTCTTTGTTTTCGGTCCCATAGGTTGCTTGGCCTTGTGGACGTCATTAAAATCTTTCAATTTAATTAATTGACAACTCCTCCCCATATGCATTCCATGACAATTTGTGCATTAATCTAGTTTACTATTGCACAAGATAAAGATAAAGATAAGATAACCATGATAAGATTGTCGGTGATGTGTATTTGGTTTTCACGATGCTTCAAAATAATAATAAATTCTATTCTTATATAAAATTATGTAATTAAATGTGTGTCGATTGAGAGCTCAAGTACATTAATACACGAGTATTTACAATTTTTTTGAATTTAAATTAGGTATCTATTGATGTGCAAACCAATATACAATATATATGGAAGTAGTTAAATGTATCCACAAATCTTAAAAAAACCAAAATTAAAGGTCAAATAGGCTCACAAATAGGCTACCCTGAACATATTGATGAGAAAACATGGAAGCTACATTTTTTACGCCGAAAGGCATATCCCAGTTGACTACGGGTCGACTGGTTGTGACACTTTCCAAGAAATCGACCGCTTAAACGTTTCCATCGTACATGCGTTGAAATTGAACGTACATAGTGTTTGTTTTCTGTGGTCATTAAGTGTGAGGTTTTTGCAAAGCCCTACTTGAAGGACCCGGTCGCATCGCCGAAAAAATCTCCTACTCCGACCGTTAAAGCTCCTGTAGCCACTCCAACCAGAGAAACTCCATCCACATCTCAATCGGTGAAACTTGAGATCTGCTATAGCCATTTCTAAACATGGCCCGAAGAATATGCTTTGTTAAGAGCTTTTGGCTACAAAGTTCTTTGAAATATGTGAGGGAAACGAAACCCCGTCCACCAATTCTCCGTAGACACTTTCACATGTAATGCTCGAACTCCCAACCAACGAATTCCAAATTTTGATATATACAGCTTTTTATAAGAACAATTAGTTTGCAAATGCAATACAATAAACAAGGTTCCCAACAATGTCTATACATTAAAATCAAATGCAACAAAAATTCACAAAAATGAACTGTTTCCCCAGTAATAAAAATCACTAATGAAAAGCAATTACATATAATATATGCAACTCGTACATAAGCGTAAAAGCCGATTAGAAAGATATGCGGATTTAAAGTTCTAGATTTCATACGCATTCATTGAAAAGCACCAAACAATTTCTTCTAAGTTTTGTGATGTTGAAAGTGGATTCAAGCTTTATAAATGTATTATTATCAAACATTCCACTTCTTTCTTGGATCGATCACGAGTATTCTTTCACGAAGGGGGCATCCGCATGCTCTCAAGTTTTCCTTGATTAGAAAAATGTATGATGTATTGTTCAAATTGTTGGGCGATCGACAAGGATGGCGGTGACATTGGCACTTGAGGCATTAACTATGCCGACCCAAGTTAACGTGTGATTGGATAGTTGCAGCAGTAACGAAAATAAACCGAATGTTTTGGGGAACTGTGTTGAATGGAGCTCTCGCCAAAGCCAACCTAAAATCAGTACCCATTAAGGGCTAAACCAACCCTGCACATGGAGATAAATATGTAACCCTAATATCTCCTTATTTACTATATACAAATTGTTTGATCTGGATCTATATATGTGTCTGAAGGGGTTCACTTGACTTAGAGAGAAAATACTGCCTGCCACTATTTTGTTCGTTGTATGCGAAAAGAGAAGAAGAAGATTGAGGATTAGGAGGCACATCATTAGGGCGCTTTTCCTGGCTATATTGATTTTGTTTATTCTCGCTTTAAAACACTCGTACTACGTGCACTGTGTGACCTTTGAAAAACCATTCTCGCGGTAGTGTGGGGTGGATGGCATAGGGCACACAGGTGGGGTTATCTCGATTAATCACAGCTTCTTATTATTCATAATCACAATCGAGTTGAAGTGCGGGGTCACCGAACCACTGTTCCTTCCTTTGAAAGTATATCCAAACACATAACTCCTACATTTAACAATTGACAAGCTCCACATGAAAAAGCGAGCCATAACATTAACTATGTGAAGATTAGATTGAAATGATGAAAATGGAATGGATGAAGTGGTAGCGCTTATTTCCAAAATTGTACCAACTAAAGAGAAAATAACGTAGAAATCCAGTGCCTTTATTTGAACGAAAAGTTGAAGAGCAACTTAATATCACAAGAGAGCCCGACCATGATGAAAACTACAACAAAAATAACATAGTGAATTCTCCAATTTTGGTGTGTGGGATTGAATTTTCAAGTTTATATGAGGTTTAATGGACCGTCACTTGTTAAATTCCACTTCAAAATCGCGCACTATCATAGACTTTTGATCTCTCGTGCGGATTAAATTTATATTTAGATAAGAGGAGGTTCAACGCATTAACAAACTATTTATTTTGGAGATGTTGGTAATTTTTATACTCGAAATAATATCAATGTCATTATGTCGAAAGTGTTCCCTATTAGAATCGAGGGTGGTTCAAAATGTGCATAGGAAAGATTGGAATTTAAGGGGACGAGTTGAGATCCGAAGGTGGTGTTATCTTCGGTTCCAACAACGTAAACTTGCTCCATGCGAACGCGTTGTCTCCCTACTTCCTATACACCATACCACCAATACATTTGGAAACCATGTATGGACATTCACGACTTTATCAAATGGTTTCATTGAAATATCTTTGTAAGAGGAGTCGTCGATGGTTGCAGTTTGGATTTAATCTCCACGTTGTTTCTTTGTATGTTTTCGTTGCCAAAATGCAAGCATTGCGAAGGTTAGCTGGATGGATGGTGGTGCATCAACAATTTTTGTCAGTCTTTGGCGTTTTCATCACGTTGGATGCCGCACATGCTCAAGCGCGGTATGCTTTATTCCATCCAAAGAGAATATCCTCCGTCCCTTTAGAAAAAGGGCATAAATTTGGGGCGAATGTAGATAAACGATCCTCAATCTAAAATATTTATTAACCATTTACGATTTTCCTCAATTTTTCAGTTCGTCCCATTTGAACATATATTGCACTAAAAACTTATGCTACATGTTATCCCAATTTTGCCCCGGAAAAATTGATCAAACACGACCCATGTGAAGAAAAAATTGGAAGGGTCGGCTCATCTGTGAGCTCGAAATCGATCCCAAATATGAGGAGTAGGTAGGCTCGACAATGGAGGATCAAAAAGGTCAAAGGATGCTTTGGCTCATAGGAGAAGATTGAAGAAAGGGCTCAAAGTTTTGGACTTCACGTACGAGTCGACTTAGAGCCAAGCAATAGGGTCAGCGAAAGCCTCCATGTAGTCAGAACCCGATGAGGCAGTGTTCACTCGAGGCCCTTAATCGGCAAGTATAGAGAAAGGCCGCGGTAGGAGTCACGTGTCTCATTGGTGTAATTCCAAGGGCATAATCCAAAGCAGGGACCCCAAATGAGCACTAGTCCTCCACGTGGTTAGAGCCTTAAAACGTTAAATCGGCCATTGACAAATCTAAGGCCAGCGGACGGCTCCACGTGCCTCATTGGTGCACCTTCAGGGTCGAAGCCAAAGGCGGTTCCCAAAATAAACACTAGCTCTCCACGTGTTTAGGACCCAACATAGTCGCTCCTAAATAAGTAGAAGGGACCCAACCAAAAACGAAGGAGGAGTAGGCCCAAAACTACTAAGTGCAACAAGGTCAACGGAGGCCTCCACGCATCTAATCGGCGCATCTTCAAAGGTCAAGCTTGAAAGGTGGTCCCAAACGAGCGCAACCCGCCACGTAGTCAGGGTCTAAAAAGGGGGTCTCATTGGCCCGAATTGGCTAAGTAAAGAACATACCAGTGGAGAGTGCCACGTGCCTCATCGACATAACTTCAGAAGTGAGACCCAACAGATAGTCCCTAAATGAGCGCGAGGCTTCCACGTGTCCCAGGTCTGAAAAGGAGACAGATTCGGCAATTGAAAATTTAAAATGGGGCGGAGGGCAGAGAAGGTGCCATGTGTTGACTCGCGTAACTTCAAAGATCGACTCCGAAGGCGGTTCCCCAAATTAGCGCCAACCCTCCACATGTCCAAGGTTTGAAAAAGGGATAGAGCTAACTATTGAATCGACTAAGTATATAAGGGTCAGCAGAAACCTCCACATGTCAGCTTGGCGCATCTTCAAAGTTAAAATCTAGAGGCGGTGCCCAAACATGCGCCAGCTCACCACGTGTCTCGTCCGTGTAACTTCAAGGATAAAATATGGGGGCAGTTTCCAATTGAGCGCGAAGCCTCCACGTGTCCAAGGTCAGACATATGGCCCCGCCAAACAAAAGGGACTTAGCCAAAACACAAAGAAATAGAGCAAAGCCACGGAAGGAGCCACATGTCTCTTCGGTGCTCTTTCAAGAGGTGAATCCAAAAGTGGTCCCCAAACATGCGCCAACTCTCCACGTGTCTCGGGTCAGGCAGAGTGTCTCCGCCAATAGGAGGGACTTAGGTAGAACACAAAGGAGCCCATAGAAGCCGCCACGTGTCGTCGGCCTGATGTAACTTCAAGAGCGAGAAGAGGGGGCTGAATCTTCAAAATGCGCGGGCCTGCCATGTGGATCTCACACGAATAGATTCTAAACCCATAGCGCCTTTAGACAACCATATATTTCGGCCTAAGCTCGGAATTGAGCACGAAAGGACGTTTTGAAAAGCTCTTGGCACTTGTTACTCACCTCCCACCATTAATGATCCGGTCCACCATTTTCAAGGTCGTCAGTCTCCCACCTGCCACCATGATGAAGAATGGGTTTCCTTTCTTACCTAGTAAGGGACAACAACGGGGCATGGGTTTCCTTTAATGCTCTTCCAGGGGGTGGTTGGAGTAGGATTTGAATTCTTCCCTCTCTCTTTCTCTCATATATATTGTAAAGGAGGGGCATATTTCAAAGGGTTGGTCATTGTTTCTCTCTTGCCCCCTCTCTCTTTCTTCCTTAGGGTAGAATTTGGAGTCTAAGCCTCCTCTCTTGGCTCTGTAATGGAATTTTCTTGCCTCTTTCCCACTGATGATGTACTGTGTGAACTCTTGGAGAAATAAAATCTGTTTTGTGATGCATCTTGTCCATCCTTTGCTTATTTTATTGTCTCTTCTAGCCTTGTCATTGTAGGGTATACAGTGCATACTTCTGATGTCTGTTGCAGGTTCTGGGAGCTGTGTTTAATGGGTTCAAGTGGTGTTCTATGTGAACTTTATCTCTGGACTGTGGTGTACCTTGTCCACCATCTCCTTTGCTCACCTCTATCCATTTTAGGCAGTGAGATTGTGACCAGCCACTTCCTTTTTTGGTGTATCACCGCTTAGTGTAGACCCTATTTTTATGCATTTTTTTCTCTCTCCCTGTCTGCTTGGAAGGTTAGAATAGGATTAGATAGTTTGCTTGCAATAGAGTAGCTTGTGGCAGGTAGTTTAGGAAGCAAAAGTTGATTTTCTCCGGAGGATCATCTCAAGTCCGCAAGTCCCACAACTTGAGAGATGGTCCAATGTTGTGCAATCAACTGGATACCCCACTCAAATTTGAGGCCATTTGGGGGTGCTATGATTTTGCATCAACAGTTTTGGCACGCATGGTGGGACAGTCTGAAGCACCTTACCACTTCATTTCATCAAGTTGATGTGTTCTTGGTGAGATTCAGCCTTTTGAGGCATATGCAAAACACATCTGCCCAGTCGATTTGGTCAACATCCCATTCTCTGAGGTTACATACCTTCTTCCCATCCATTTCCATCCATTATTCCTTCCACATATTTCATTTTCTCCCATTCCATGAAGTTGTGCAATCATTATTTCATTCCCAACTTGGAACTCACACTTATAGCAAAAACAGTGTAGTCCACCTCCAATGTATTTCACGACTCCGAGATCAGCATTATGATCAGATTCAAAATCACTATGGCTACCCCTATGAGCGAGAACCAGGATCGGTTCGGCTATAGAACCTGCCAAAGGGATATGCATGCAATGTAATCAACTACATGGAGAATGCTGACTTACAGGAGAAGATTCAAAAATTGGAGGCACGCATGGTGCATTTAAGGGCTAAAACACAAATGAAAGCATTCAAGATTGGTTGCAGGGCACCTTGTCCATGGGTCGACCCTTTTCCAAGACAGTACAGCCCAAGAGAAGCTTGACTTCATGATTGAGATGTTGCCCCAACTTGCGTAGTGGGCTGAGGAGATAGAGGCCTACAAACTTGGTGTCAGGGAGCCTTGTCAATGGGTAAGTCCTACACCATCATCTAGTAATTTTCTCTTCACTCCCCAAACAACACCATCTCAACTTGAGCTTCAATTTCCAAGCTTCCCATCTGCTGCCCCAAGTGTTGATTTCCCTTCTCCATCTCCTAGTCTTCCATCTCATCTCATTTCCTCTTCCCTTTTCCCTTCCAAACCCAAGTCCCCTCCACAAGAGCCAAAAGCAATACCTTCCCCTCCACCATAGATAAACAAACAACTAGTGGAGACCCCACCCACCACTCCTCCTACTCTCCCAAGTCCATGTCGGGAGAGACTCCAAAAACCAGTCAAGGAGAGAACAACAAGAAGAAGAGCCAGCCAAAGAAGAGATGATAAAAAACTTGGTAAGCTTGGCTCTTAGATTCGGAATTACAAATATTCCCTTGTTGGTTAAGCCTATGGAGGAGGCGAGGTCAAGCCACAAGTGGTGGAAGCTTCAGCTACAACAAAAGCATGGGAAGAAGAAGCTGATCCAAATACAAAAGAAGAGTACATTCCGTGGAGGAGGAGAACCATGCGATTTTAGAGGCTCCAAGTGTAGAGCGAGCCCGTAAGAACCTTCAGTTCTTCCTCCCACTTCATCTCCTTCAAGCTCTAATGTCGAAGAAGAGTTTGAGATTTCAAACTTCATGTTTGAGGATGAGGGGAACCATGGTGATCAAATTGCAGATCCAGAAGACACCATGGAGGAGGTCGAGCACATGCAATAGGAAAATGAGGAGGCAGATTATTTGTCTGACTTGGAGGATTGTTTTGATGGAGAGGAGCCCAAGGAGATCACATAATTTTCTCCTCCATCATCCACCTTCCAAGCACATGAGTCTACTGCCATGGAGGAGAACATTCAAGGAAAACATCCTGTATCTCACAACGGACCTCTAGAACCAAGGTTGAGGATCTTAATCTTCCATGTTATTCACAAGAGAAGGAAGGGAAAGAGAAAGAGGATGTCATCATCTCTCTCACACCATCCACCCAGAAGGTCTATAAGAAGACTCCATTCTTGGAGTTGAATTTCAGAGCAACGGGCACATCCATCGGATCAAACCGTTCCCTATTAGGTACTTGGCTTGATTGGAGCCAAGGGAGAAGACAAAACTAGTCCTGCCCACTTCAGAGCATGAGGTTGAGCTACAAAGCACCAAAGGTCAGCAATATCGCCTCCTCGATTTAAGCGTAGAACAACTTCAGGAGGTGTACATTGTGTTTTTGATACTTTGACGAGGGCGAGACACCATATGCAAGGTGGTTTTTTACTCTCATTTCCGACCATGTCCAGTGCCAAATCAACTACATGGTCCCAATTTTTGAGAAAGGGAAGCTATTTCTCCCAGCCTGTGGCAGGTTTTGTTTAAGATTTTCTTTGTTAGGGTTAGTGTAGGAGTAGGAGTAGATTTGCTTTCAAAGAGAATAAGTGCTTTTACACACTTTTTGTCTTATTTGAGGCATGTATGATTTGATATTTGTATATAAGTTTTGTTCGTATTGCTCCGGAGGTCCATGCACAAGGCCCTTCAAGATATTAGCAGTAGGGAGACCCATAGTTTCTGTAACTGTTGCTAATTTCAAAATCAATCCAAATACAGAGCAACTAAAATATGTTTTCAAGGGAGTCCATTTCCAGGGAAAGGTGAAATCCCCAGGTCAACATAATTTTCTACTCTCAGAACCTCATCTCCATGATTTTCTTGAAAAAATTGAGAGTGCATACAACGAGGGCGGGTTCAGTGGTCACAAGTGGAGCGCAAGCAATCGTTCTCATGGTTCGGGATAAGATTAGTACCAGGCTCCTATTCATGACTCCATGACCAATGGATACTTCCAAGGCTACTTGGTCTCTTCATCTAGCAGACAGATGTCCCCGTGAGTCACCAATTTGTTATCCCAATTTTGCCCCCAGAAAAATTGATCAAACACAACGCCACACAGAAGAAAATCGGAAGGGTTGGCTCTATCCTACGAGCTTGCAATCGATCCCAAATCTGAGGAGCGGGTAGTCTCAACAATGGAGGATCAAAAACGCGTCAAAGGAGGCCAAAGGATCACATGATAAGATTGAAGAAAGGGCTCGAAGTTTCAGACTTCACATACGAGTCGACTCGAGCCAAGCAACAGGTCAATGAAATCCTCCACGTGGTCGAACCCAACGAGGCAGTGTTCACTTGAGGCCCTTAATTAGCTAAGTATAGAGCAAGGTCGCGGAAGGAGCCATGTGTCTCATCGGTGTAATTCCAAGGGCATAATCCAAAGCAGGGACCCCAAATGAGCGCTAGCCCTCAACGTGGTCAAAGTCTCAAAATCTAAATCCACTATTGAAAAGTATAAGGCCGGTAGAGACGGCTCCACGTGCCTCATCGACACATCTTCAAGGGCCGAAGCCAAAGGCGGTTGCCCAAATAAGCATCAACTCTCCACGTGTCCAAGACCCAACATAGTCGCTCCTAAATAAGCAAAAGGGACCCAACCAAAATGAAGGAGGAGCAAGCCCAACTGGCCTAAGTGCAACAAGCTCAAGCTCGTGGAGGCCTCCACGCGTCCAATAGGCACATCTTTAAAGGTCAAACCTAAAAGGTGGTCCCAAACGAGTGCCAACCTGTCACGTAGTCAGGGTCTAAAAAGGAGGTCTCATTAGCCCGAATCGGCTAAGTAAAGAACAAACCCGTGGAGGGTGCCACGTGCCTCATCGACGTAACTTCAGAAGTGAGACCCAAGGGATAGTCCTTAAATGAGCGCGAGGCTTCCATGTGTCCCAAGTCCGAAAAGGAGACAAAGTCGGCAGTTGAAAAGTCAAAATGGGGCGAGCTGCAGGTGGAAGGTGCCACGTGTCAACTCGACGCAACTTCAAAGATTGACTCCAAAAGTGGTTCCCCAAACTAGTGCCAACCCTCCACGTGTCTAAGGTCCGAAAAAGGGACGAGAGCCGGCCATTGAATCGGCTAAGTATAGAAGGGTCGTGAAACCTCCATGTGTCACTCAGTGCATATTCAAAGTTAAAATCTAGGGCGGTCCCAAAACATGCACCGGATCGCTAAGTGCCTCATCCATGCAACTTCAAGGGTAAAATTTGGGGGTAGTTTCCAAATGAGCGTGAAGCCTCCACGTGTCTAGGCTTAGACATATGGCCCCGCCAAACAAAAGGGACTTAGCCAAAACACAAAGAATCAGAGCAAAGCCATGGAAGGAGCCATGTGTCTCTTCAGTGCTCTTTCAAGAGGTGAATCCAAAAGCGGTCCCCAAACATGCACCAACTCTCCACGTGTCTCGAGTTAGGTAGAGTGTCTCTACCAATAGAGGGACTTAGGTAGAACACAGAGGAGCTCGCGGAAGCTGCCACGTGTGTCATCAGACGCAACTTTAAGAGTGAGAAGAGGGGGCTGAACATTCAAATGCGCGGGGCCACCACGTGGATCTCATACGAATAGACTCCAAACCCAGAGGACCTTGAGGCGACCATATATTTCGACCGAAGCTCGAATTGAGTGGGAAAGGATGTTTTGGAAAACTCTCGGCACTTCTTTCTCACTTGCCACCATTAATGATCCGGTCCACCATTTTCAAGGTTGTCAAGTCTCCCACCTTCGCCATGATGAAGAATGGGTTTCCTTTCTTTCCCAAAGAGGACAACGCAGGGGGCATGGGTGTTGCAGCGAGGCCCATCATTTTTGCAGGCATATTTTAATGCTCTTCCGAGATGCGATTGGAGCAGGGGTTCAAATTCTTCCCTCTCTCCTTCTCTCATTCTTCTATATATTGTAAAGGAGGGGCATATTTCAAAGGGTTGGTCATCTTTTCTCTCCTGCCCCCTCTCTCTTTCTTCCTTAGGGTAGAATGTGGAGTCTAAGCCTCCTCTCTTGGCTCTGTAATGGAATTTTCTTGCCTCTTGCCCACTGATGATGTACTTGTGTGAACTCTTGGAGCAATAAAATCTGTTTTGTTATGTATCTTATCCATCCTTTGCTTATTTTATTGTCTCTTCGGCCTTTCATCATTGCAGGGGTATACCGTGGATACTTCGATGTCCATTGCTGCAGGATATGAGAGCTGTGTTTAATGGGTTCAAAGTGGTGTTCTATGTGAACTTTATCTCTGGTCTATGGTGCAACTTGTCCACCCTCTCCTTTGCTCACCTCTCTCCCTTTCAGGCAACTGAGATTGTGACCAGCCACTTCCTTTCTCGGTGTATTACCTCTTGGTGTAGGCCCTATTTTTATGCATTTTCTCTCTCTCCCTGTCTCCTTGGAAGGTTAGAATAGGATTAAATAGTTTTCCTATACTAGAGTAGCTTGTGGCAGGTAGTTTAGGAAGAAGAAGCCAACTTTCTCCGGAGGACCATCTCAAGTCCGCAAGTCCCACAACTTGAGAGATGGTCTAATGTTGTGTAGTCACACCGGATGCCCCACTCGTTTGAGGCTATTCAGGGGGTGTTGTGATTTTGCATCAACACTACCAAGATAAAGAAAATTTAGTGGAACACAATGCACTGCTCCTCCCTCATACCCCATCTTCTTTGCCCCCATCCTCTCCCTCTTATTTGCTTCCTTAAGTTTTAATTCTTTGCTCTATCCCCTTCGGCGTTCCCATCGTACATCTCACATACAATTGCTAGTATTATCTTATCAAGGAAACTTTGGTTGAGATATATTTCCATGCATATTCAAGTGTAGTTAAACAATCCCAACTCTAGGTGCTAGATGTTTGATTTAATAAATTTTACCCAACAAATTTCAAATACTTTCCAACACTTTAAGATACTAAAAATGAAAGGGTAGATTGGGAAGACGAACCCGTAACAACATTTTTGAAATTAGAATTGTGTTGGATTAAAGCCACAAAACCATGTAGCTAAAAAAATTCCCCACTCTGCCCGAGAACCATTTGAGATCCTTCCATTGAAAGCAATTGTACAATAGACTGGTCCATTTTGTGCAGAGCTATTGAAACCATTAAACTTGCAAATAACTATACATTACTGATAGTGCTGACGGAAAATGGTCCTTGACTCCCATTAATAATCTTATCACATCTTATTTGACAATCTTGCAATTGGTAAGAATCTTGCTTAAATTTCTCCTCAGAAAACAGATCAGCAAAGCATGGCGAAGACTGTACGAGCTTCTTATTTGTTATTTAAAAAAATGAAAACAAAGAATGTGTACATATGATTCACGCTGGAATTTGTTTTTGCATGGAGTGTTTAGTTAAATTTTTATTTCTATATAATTACAATCAAAAGTAATTTTGTTTTGGACTGTCGTAGTTTCAGCCAACTTTCGAACATATCTAATTTGATTTGATTTTTTAATATTCTGACTAGAATTGGAAATGTGATTAAATGTTTCAATTTACTCTTAATTTTCTATGTCTTATTATATGAGTTTATTTGAAAATGTTCATTTGTTACAATTTTGTGACTATGTAATTGTTTAGTTTAATTTTAATTTTTATATTATAATTAAAATTTAAAAAATGATTTATTTAGTTTGGATGGACTCTATTGAAATGATTTGGTAATTTTTATTCTTACAAAACATAATTATATTTAATGTGATTTGAAATTGTTGATAATTTTGAAATGAATTGAAAAATGTCATTATTAGAATTTTGTGACTATGCAAATGTTTAGCTTAGATTAATATTTGTGTTTATTAGTATATTGTGTTGAATTGACAAAGTCCAAATACAATTTTATGGAAATGCAAAATTTTTTAGTTCAGTTTTTATTTTTATATACAAAATGTTGAAAAAAAAAAAAAATTGAAACAATTAAATTTATATTTCATATAATAAATATTCTTATAGTGGATATTAACTTCAAAATTGATATTGGTTAATTAGAAAGTGAAGTGATTTTGTTTTGATATGAATTTACTACACTAAAATGATTTAGTGGCTTCCATTCTAAAGAATTATAGACATGTTTGATTTGATTTGAATTTGTTAATATATTGAGTTGAATTGAAAGGCTCACTTTCTATAATTTAGTGACTATGCAAGTGATTTTAAATTTTTTTTTATATTTATTGATATATTGAGTTCAATTGAAAATATCACTTATCACAATTTTGTGACTATACACGTTTCTAGTTGATTTTTTTTTAATAGAAAAATGTAAAATAAAAAATAGAAAAATATGAAATAGAATGATTGAACTTTTCTTGATCATCCACCATCCATCACATCATCCATCTATTCTATTATATACGTGATACGACTGAGATCAGTCAACATAACATATTAACTTCAAACTAATATTCGTTTATGAGGAAGCATCTTTGATTTTCTATAAGACATTTATCATATTTGTGTTCAATGAAAAGTTGCAAAAGCCATGGAATTGGGGTAAGAATCTCTAAAGAAACCCCAAAGGCTTTCAACAATCTGATCAATGGACCATGTGATAAGAAATGAGCAAGGGTTTCTTCTTTGAAATAATGAACCTAAGAGGATCCAAGCATTCAGTTATGTGTTCTAAGAGAAAGAGATCTCCCCATTAATGGCTTCAAGGCAAATAGTTCTTCCCTTTTACTCCATACTTATGCTATGAAATACAAAAGCAAATGCTACTAGCTCAATGGGAGAAAATGAAATACAATCTAAAGCCTAAACAAAATACTATAATCTGTGCTAGGAACAAGAGAGAATTCTTAAAAAAAGAGGGAGGGGGTCTAGCCCTATTTATAGTTTTCTATTTGGGAAAATGGGAGATTTGGTGCATGTGGGACAAATGCTAAAGTCCAAAAAGCACTTTTAGCAAGTCAAAGTATGATTTGACTATGTTTTAGAAGAGACTGACCATGGTTAGAGGGTAATTAATCTTACTGAGAGAGAAATTAGGTTTCTGAAGGACTTCTGAAAGGCTTAATCAATCCAACGAAGTGGATTGATACTCCAGAGAGCTAATAAAGGTGGTAAAGAAGGGAATATTAGCCAAGAAGAGGTTACTATAACCTATTTAGTTAGTTTATAAGAGGAAATACGACCAACAAAGTGTCGTAAGGGGGGAGTTAGTTAGATCTAACTGATGAAGTGTCATACATTTGCAAGGGGAAGAATAGTTAGTACAATATTATGAATAATAATGCATTGATCAAACTATAGGTGTCTACATTTGCCCCTCTTTGGGGTGATGTAAGCTACGTCACTTCAAAGAAAGTAGACAAACGCAAACAAGCAGAAATTTTTTGAAGGGGTAGAAGAAAAATTAATAGGATGAAGGATGCCCCCTCGAGTGTCGATGGGGTGATAAAGAAACTCGATCGGTGATCGAAAAGAAAAGAACAAAAAGAAAAGTGCATAGAGAAGATGAGAAACAAGAAGAAAAAGGGATATTGAGCTATCCACAAATCAATTGCCATCAATATATAATCATCATAATGCTTAGAATCCTCCTCATCGGTCCTTATTAAAATGTGAGCATGCGATGGAAGCATAAAATGACATGAAAATCCAAGATACAAACAACCGTCTTGTGCTAAAAACGACCAACTCCATGCAACATACATGAATGCAATGCAATACGAGAAATAAACAATATCTTCTAACAGGGAAATAAGTACAATCACACACACTTAAACCAACAATGTTCAAGATAGTTGCACAAATATTTTGTTATCAAGATGTATTCCCAAATGTTCTGATAAATGACAAGGGTGAAGAATGATGCCCCAAGAAAGGTGTATTATGCAAGGGGAAAGATGGAGGACACTTGGGTCCAGTGAAAAAATAAATGTGCATGATAAAAACAATACTAGGTAACTGATAGTGCCCTAGGGTACAAACGAAGTAAGCAACATAGCTTGTGTAGGTGATTTGAAGATTTAGATGATGTGCGAGTCGTTGTTTCAAAATGTTTGAAAACATCAGTAGGATATGGGATGAGTGCCATGCGATAGACACATATTTCAGCCGTAGATGAATGGTTTACCAAGTTTTAACCTATTTCCGAGGTATTTCAATGTTTTGGTTTTTTAAATGGTTTTACAATTTTTTTTTCTTTTTAGATTTTTGATCGGTCAAGATTTTTAAAAGATCAAAGATCTTCTAAAAGTACGCGTGAGGGCGATAGTGGGAAGGCAAGGCTATCAGAGAGCCAAAATATATTCCCACAAGAAGAAAGATGGGTCAGAATAATTTCTTTTAAAATACATTAATAAATAATTATCACGATCGGGGAAAATAGATGAAAAATAGAGGAAAAGGCACCTGAGAGGTTCGTAAATTTTTTCAATGTTACGGAAAAGTAATCGTAGGTCTGGCATGAAGTGCCTCAAAGATGTGAAAATTAGTAAAAATAATTATTTTAATACAAAAATAATTATCACGGCGGGTAGAAGAAAGTTAGAACGATCACGACGGAGAAAACATGCCCCAAGGGCATTGCGATGGGTTAATATACCCACCTAGGGTCGGTAAATCAATCACAACCAATTCATTTCTACTAGAGTCTTTGCAATGATTTTTTTACCGTGAGCGAGAGCGATAGCCCTAGAGTGAGATGGCGAGAATACCAAGCAGGAGGAGATGCGCAGATCGCATCCGAGAGTTCATGCGGGACCCAACGGATGGACCTTACATGAGTGGCCTATCCCTTCTAGTTAATTACACATTTATTACACTTTTTAGGGTTTTATTAGGGTAGGTAGGACCAATTTTGATGCATGCGCGTGGGTGTATGTGTTGGTTTGATGGGTATGCGCACACACATGCATCAAAATGAATAGGGACGTGTACACGCATCATCTGCCGAAAAAGTGGATACGCACACGCATACCCATCGGGAGGGAAATTAGTGTTAAGGGCACGTCCGTGTCGAGTGAGGAAAAAACATGCACGCACATGTGTGCACATCAAGGTAGGTGTGTAGGCATCACATTGGGCATGTATGCGTTCTATGTGGCCTGTGGTGAAGGGAGAAAAGACTGGAGGGCACGTATGCATCGGCGATGGCGCGTACACGCTCGATGGGCACACATGTGCCAAAAGGGCGTGTAGGCGCTAGAAGGAAGGGGGAAAAACAACTTGCTAGTAAAATAGCCAAGTATAGAAGAATATAGACTAGATTAGTGTAGAAGAAAAGAATAATTAGTAAGTTAGATGATTTAAAGAAGCATTTTTCCTTAGAAAAATAGATAGAAATAAGTAAGTTCCTAACACTTGTGTTGATTTTGCAAATATACTACCCATTCTCTAGACTCGCGAGCACTATGGTCGGTTAGTAGTGATAGAGGCACAGTTTGATGATGATGATAGAGCGACCCTGGAGAGCCTCCTATATGTGACGGATTGACTCATGTGGCCGAGATGCCACAGATTACATTAGATCATGGCCTCTTGACAACCATAACAAAGTGATGGCATAGCAAGAGTTAGTGTTTCCAGCTCCCGACCGGGGAGATTACCATTACTCTGGAGGACGTATGGCACATTATGCGGGTCCCGATTTAGGGTCGATCATCCAGACTATGAGTCACTGGACCGACATTCAGCGATATATTGTAGAGTTGTTCGGCATCCCGATGATACCATGGCATGGGATGTCTATTAGATTATCACGATGCATCGATGATCCAGAGCTAGACTGAGTAGTGGTCTACATGATGGCCTTTGTCAGTGGAGTCTTACTCCCTGACAAGACCGGTGCTTCATTTCTCGCTCGGACTCCTTGGAGTGATTCATGGTTTGGTAGAGGGAGAGACCTCTGCTTTGGGGTCAGTGTATTTTAGTGCATCTATACTGGGACCTTCACTTGATTACTTACTACCGTTAGAAGATGGTAGGACCACTTCCTTGCTACAAATTTGGGTGTGGGACCACATTTCCATTGGTCGCCCCTTAGGGGTTTTGAGAGTTTGGGCTCCCGACGAGCCTTCTACGATGGGATGGGTCCTGGTAGGGGATGATGTGTGACCATACATGGGATGCATACCACTATCGACATGAGTTGGATGAGCTATGGCAGGCTTCCATGGTTTGGAGGCCTTATAGACATTTCTAGTGGCCCGAGGATGGTTTAGAGCTTAGCACTACCACAATAGAGCACTTTATCTTAGGCAGCCACAACTATATGCGGGAGCTATATAGGGTAGATCAATGTCAGAGGTAGTTTGGCATTACCTAGGATGTTCCTGGGCTAGATAGATGGTATGCTCACAGGGCCCGAGAGCATTTTGATATGGGTCCACAGATTGCTCATGATAGAGCACTAACCAGTTTCGATAGGTGGTACTTGCTATGTGGGTGCCACTGAGACAGATTAGAGATCCGGGCACTACACCCGAGTATGGACCATGGTATCATGGTGTGCTTCCATGCCGTTTGACCGTTTCCCGTGAGCGGCGTATAATGCCGCGTGAGAGCCCCTCCAGTGGGGCCTCCTAGTGGTGGCGAGGGTGGAGTCATTGGTGGTGCTGATAGCGATGACGACGATGATGATGGTGGTGGGCCCGACTTACACCAAAGATGTCGGGCGGGGACATGATCCAACATCGTAGCAGCCATAGGGACATGGCCCCAAACCTAGGCCGAGACAGGTTTTCAGGGAAGTTGATATAGAGTTGCCCCTAGTGGGAATTCTAGCGGGATATACACCCCTCTCCAGTAGGTACTTCCATAGCAGGGCCCACCACCTGATGTTCCAGAGGGTAGCAGTGACGGTGGGTAGCTGGCTGCCCTTCAGTAGTGGTTACAGGAAGATATGGCTATCCAGTTATAGGTGGATGAAGAGAGAGAGAGAGATGCAACCAGGGCATAGGTACAGGGCCTTATAGCAGAGCGAGATTAGGCACAGGATCAGGTGCATATTTTGACCGTGGAGAGAGATCAAGCTAGGACACATGCCACACAGGGAAGTGATAGTATTTTATGGCAAATTCAGATTTGTGAGATGATCGTGCGGGGGCTCAAATATTGAGCCTTTTGCATCGGGCCTCTCGAATCAGTTCAACTGTTGTTGCTCAGAGGGACCATGCCCAAGCATAGTCACAGGATACCTTAGACAAAGAGATTAAACACAAGCCCAACCGCAGCTATTACTGCAGATAGAGATCGATAGGTTGCTGCCTCTAGGCATGCTCGGGAAGATATCGGGCGGGGTGACAGGTGAGCGCGATGCCACCCTACAGTAGCCATCGCTTCTTAGGACGCTGATTTGATACGGGATGCTATGAGATCCGACGGCAAGGCCCTATATTATACGATCGCTACTTTCAGGCGCCTTCGACAGAGAAGTGAGTTATTCCCTTTTATCGATCCGATACGAGTGCGACAGGCTCTAGGTCACGGTGATCAAGCAGTTTAGCTAGATCAGTTCGGCAGCCCATTGCAAAGTAGCTCGCTGGATAGAAGCTAGCTAGACAATAGGGCGGTACCCCTGGTACAGGTCCATCACAACCACCTCTCTTTCATGCACCAGGTCATGGACTCGGGAGCCCCGGTGAGGGCGAGATATGTGGTTGAGCTCTTTACTTTTTCTTGTTGTACAAATGTACTTGTATGTATGCCTCTTATGAAGGCCGATTCTTTTTTATAGTTGTATGTACCATTGTTTTTGATGACACCTCTCGATGAAGGCTCGATTCTTTTTGATGCATGCCCTTTGTAGATGACATATTGTATCGATGATGTATATTTTGAGCACTGACTTAGATAGTTATACATGTATTATATGGACATTTTGATATACCATACTGTGATTGATTTATGATGTATGATTTCCCTTTCTTCTATGTATGTGATGACTTTGGATTTAGAAATGTGTATGTTTCATGCTTTCATATTGATGATGTAGATGTAGATAACACCACATGGTTTTTATATTTATGAGATGTTTTGAGTTTTTATTCTAGCACTTGGGATGATACTAGATGATATTTGGTGTGGGGGGGATAGATTTGTGATTATGCACAACCCCTCTTGCCCCCATTGATGATACAATATGTGATGACTAGCTTAGCATACATGCATGATGTAGTACTTAGCATTTTTGTATATATGATGTAGTGAATGATGTTAGAAATGTGATGAAATGATAGATGGTAGATGTGATAACAAACAACTGTGCAAAATATACAAGCAAAAGTTAACAAAACTAAACAAATATACACATTTAAACAACAACAAAAATACAACCTAAATGAACACATGTAAAAGCTAGCAAGAGATTAAAGTGGTATACAATCTAAGCAAGTAAAATGAATTCTAAAAGATGCACATACCAAGCAAAGAAAACTACACTAATATTTTACAAGTATGAGAGTTCCTAAATGAATGCAATGCCATACACAATCAAATCAAACAAGATTCAATATAAGGTAAGCAAATGAACTTATTCAAAGAACAAACAATTCAACAGACTAAGTACATCAAGACTATACAAACCAACAACTAAAATAAATCTAAAGATTACCTTGTTTTTGTGGGACAACATTGATATATTTTCTAATGTTTTTGGGTTTATCTAGAAAGATAAGTTTTTACAGATGTTGTCTTCATTGTTGTCTAGGTTTCCCTAAGATAACGTTGTGAAACAAATGTAGCTTTATCCTTAAAGAGGAAATTTTCCAGATGTTTAGGTTTTTGTGTATCCTTTTCCAAATGTTTTTGTATTTTCCAAGGTCATGTTCTAAAAGCAATGTACAAGAACAAAGAAACATGGATTCCCCCAGCGTGATGTGGGAATATACAAAGGGTAGAATGCCATGCGTTGCATATATGAGAAGGTGATAATGTCCATGTGCGCTCAGTGTCAGATGGGAGTATACATAGGTAATGTCCTTCATGCAGATATAAAAGAAAATAAACTAGATCACGAGACAACAAAGGTGGCTCCAGTAGGATCCCTAGACCTAGCAAAGGAAGTCATATCTAGAAAGTGGGGAGGGTTACCCGTCCTACTATGAAAGTAACTTGCGTCCAAAAATCTTCCTTGAGTGCAAAAACTGGTTTTCACCCAAAGACCTGCCCACTGTGCCATAATTACATGGTTTTCACATGTGGATGACCTACTTTTTCTTTACCGTTTTCTTAATTTTTTCATTTTTTTGGCTTGTTTTTTCTTTGTTTTTCTAATTTTTAGTTCTTATTTGATATTCTCGTCATGCCTAAGCATAGAACCACTTGAGGTGCATGGCGTTCATAGGTTTTGGAAGCTCTTCACCGTCTGAATATGCAAGTTTGTAGGCCCCTGATCCATATTTTGCAATCACTACATAATGACCTAGCCAGTTAGCTTCAAACTTTCGTGTGATTGAGCACTCTAATACACTTTTCATATAATATTTCTAACTCTGCTAGGTGAGCAACTCTGTAGTGTTCATCTTTATCAAGATAGTCTCTGAGAGATATTCTCAAGGAGGGAAGCTCCACTTCCAAAGGTATGATGGCTTTAGTGCCATAAATAAGTGAATATGGGTTGCACCCGTAGGAGTGCGGATGAAAGTACGATAGGCCCAGAGGGTGGGATGTATTTGTAGATGCCAATTATGACTGGTTTTACTGACCATTTTCTCCATAATCTGTACAAGGGTTTTATTAGTAGCTTCCGCCTGTCCATTACCTTGGGGGTAATAGGGGGTTGACCACTTGAGTTGGATATGGAAGCGTTGACACAAGGATTTAACCATCTTGTTTTTGAAGGATTTACCATTATCAGTGAAAATGGCTGAAGGGATCCCGTAACAACATATGAGATGGTTCATGATGAATTTTGAGATTTGTGCACTAGTAACATAGGTAAGAGGGACAACCTCTACCCATTTGGTAAAATATTCGGTAGCAGTGATGATGTGTGTATGACCATCCGAGGAAGAAGGATGGAGCTTCCCTATGAGATCCAAGCCCCATTTAGAGAAAGGCCAAGGCATTGTAATAGGTTGTAAGGCTTGTGCTGGCATGTGTATCAAGTTTCCATATTTCTGGCATAGTTCACATTTCTTTACGAAGTTGCAACAATCAGATTCCATGGTAGGCCAATAGTAGCCTACCCTCAATAAATTCTTAGCTAAGACCATGCCGCTAGTATGCGCTCCATAAATACCACCATGTACTTCTTTAATGGCGTGGATAGAATCAACAACATCCAAACAACAAAGCAAATTCCCAGTAGCCACGACGATAAAGGGTGCCTCCTAGGAGGGTATAACGGGCTATGCAATGAATAAGGGATTTATTTTTAGAATGGGTGATGTTTAGTGGAAAAGTGCCATCTTGTAGGTATTGAAATATTGGATCATACCAAGGGGATAAGGGACCAACAACTTCACATGCTAAACATGACTCTAGTATATCATACGCTGGCATCTATAGATGCTCTACGAAGAAAGGCATCTTACTTTCTTGAGGGGGAATGCGTAATAGAGACCTAATAGTAGCCATAACATCTGCAAGGATCTATTATGTGACCTTGGTTTTTGCTCAAATATGACCTGTGTGAAATATTCCTTCAAGGTTTCAACCATCTTTTTATACAGAATAAGCTTCTCATCTTTAACCTTGTACTCATCATTAACCTATTTTATGATAAGTTGAGAGTCCCCAATGACTCGTAGTTGTCTGATGTTCCATGTAATAGCTAGCTTGAGGCCAGCGATGAGTGCTTCGTACTCTGTAATGTTATTTGTGCACAGGAATCCCAGCCGGAATGCTCTTGGTATGACATCACCTGTTGGAGTGATGAGGACCACACCTGCTCCAGATCCATGGAAGGTAAAAGATCCATCAAAATGGACCTGCCATTCTACGGATTCTTCAATATACATCATAGATGCATCTGGAAAATCTAGGCACAAAGGTTCCATCCCTGGGAGAGGTGCTTCTGCTAACTAATCAGCTAATACCTGTCCTTTTAAAGACTTTTGATTCACAAACTCGATATCAAATTCACTCAGGAGAATGATCCAATTAGCCATTTGGCCTGTGAGGGCAGGTTTGGATAAAAGGTACTTGAGAGGGTCAACTTTGGATATGAGTTTGGTTTTATTGTTTAGGAGATAATGGTGAAGCTTTTGGAATGTGAAGACAACCGCTAAGTAGGCCTTTTCTATTTGGGGATAATTCAACTCATATGCAATCAAGGTGTGACTGAGATAGTAAACCACTCTCTCTTTATGGTCTAAGTTATATTGGGAAAGCAATGCACCAATAACAAACTAGGTAGCGGAAATGTATAAGAGGAGAGGTTCACCTGGGGTAGGTGGCATGAGTACAGGTGGGCTGACCAAGTATTGTTTGAGTAGTGCAAAGGCCTTTTGACAGTTAGGTCCCCAATTGAATGTGACATCTTTTTTGAGCAAATGGGTAAAGGGGTGGCACTTATCCGCAAGTTGTGAAATAAAGTGGCAAATTGCTTAGATTTTCCCTTGTAGACTCCTTAGTTGCTTGAAAGTGGTAGGTGGTGTAATTTCTATGATAACCGTAACCTTTGCAGGGTCCACTTCAATCCCTCTTTGTGAAACAATGAACCCTAGGAGCTTTTCTGATAAAACACTGAAGACACATTTCTTAGGGTTCAAGCAAACCTTATAGTCTTGAAGACGCCTGAAAATACGCCTCAATACTCCAGGGTGTTTTCTTCTACTCTTGGAATTTGTTAGGATGTCATCAACATAGTCTTCCATGATGTCACTTATCATATCATGGAAGATAACTATCATGGCCCGCTGATAAGTAGCCCTAGCGTTCTTGAGCCTAAAAGGCATGACTTTGTAGCAAAATGTTCCCCAAGGGGTGATGAATGCTTTGTTTTATGATGATCTTCTTCTGCATTCGTATCTGGTTATAGCCTAAGAAGCCATCCATTAAGGACAACATTTCATAACCAGTCAGTAGAATCAACTATCATGTCAATGTTAGGTAGGGGAAAGTCATCTTTAGGACATGCTTTGTTAATGTCCCGAAATCAGTGCAGATTCTGATGCCAATAGGATTTTTCTATACTGGGACTATGTTAGAGATCCATTCTGAATAGTCAATAGGTTTAATAAAATCAGCAGCCAACAACTTTTCTAATTCTTCTTTGACTAAGAGTGCCACCTTAGGATGCATTTTTCTCAACTTTTGCTTGATAGGTTTGGCATCTGGGTGCACAATGAGGTTATGCATGACTAGCTATGGGTCTAACCTGCATATCTCAGTATATGTCCATGCGAATATGTCCGCATATTCTTTTAAAATCCCTACAAAGATATTTTGTTCTTGAGATGAGAGTGAAGCTTCAAACTTTATTATTCTAGGCCGCTCTTTCCGAGCCAATGTTGAGCTCACTAGTAGAGACCATAGCAGACCACCACTTTGGATCATCAAGATCCACAACATAGACTTTTAGAGCACCTACTGGAGGTGCTACTCATTGGGGAGGATCAGGAGGATGTTTTGGTTGTGGTGTTACTAGACATTTTTGGAGAGACTACCCACAAAACCCTAACAACAAGGGTAAGACACAAATATCAGAGCCTGACTGTTGGTGACATGGGACACAACCACAAGATTTATGCAGTGGTTGAGAACCGCCAGCCGAGAATCAGAGTATAATTATTGAGACTGCAGTAGCATTGGTGGTATTCCTACCTCCATCTTATTTGATTCTGGTTCTTTTGATTCTTTCATTACACCATATTTAGTAGAGCGATGTAGGCTGGTGGCAGTTAGGCGGGGTCATAGTTGGGATGTTGAGATGGCTTCTGGAGCCAAGATATTTGTAGAATCCTTAGTTAAGGAGTGTGTTGTGGATTTGGGACCTTTGAACACTACCTCAGATCTCCGTATCCTTACTTTGGGCTCATATGGAGTCATTTTGGGTATGGATTGGTTATCTACAAATAAGGCCGGATGGATTGTTACCACAAGACTATATCTTGTGCTAATGATTTGGGAATTGAGTCAGTGATTTCAAGGGTTAGGAGACCCATTTCTATTTGCACCATCTCCGCTATGCCGCTTAAGCGATGTGTGCGACGGGGTTTCTAGATGTATGTTGTTATCGGTGGACTCGATCAAAGGATGGGTCTAGTGGACCATCGCTAGATGATCACCCCATTTTGAGAGAGTTTGCATATGTCTTTCCAAGGGAGCTACCGGGGTTACCACCCTCACATGAGATTGATTTTCATATAGATTTAGTTCCAGGAGCAGATCCTATCTCACGAGCACCTTATCAGATGACCACCCTAGAGCTCTGTGAGCTCAAGTTACAGCTTGAGGGCCTTTTGGAGAAAGGCCTTATCCATCCTAGTGTATCCCCTTGGGGTGTACCAAAGTGATCTTTTTGAAGAAAAATGATGGATTCTTCCAAATTGTATATTTATTACCGCCATCCGAACAAAGTAATGATCAAGAATCGTTATCCCCTTCCATGTATTGATGACTTGTTTGATCAGATGAAGGAGCCATAGTTTTCTCTAAGATTGATCTTAATTTAGGCTACCATCGGTTGAAGATTTCGAGAGGAAGATATTCATAAGATCACTTTTCGTACGAGATATGGGCACTTTATGAGTTCACAAAGTGGTGCCTTTTGGTTTGACTAATGCCCTCACAAAGTGTTTATGAGTTTGATGAATGGGGTATTTAGGAACTTCTTAGATCGCTTCGTACTCATCTTCCTTGATGACATTTTTATTTACTCACGTACACGTGAGTAGCACAAGGGGCACCTTCGCCAGGTTTTGCAGTGTCTTCGTGAGCAACAACTTTACGGGAACTTGAAGAACTGTGCATTCTTTCGTAATGAGGTGCAATATTTGGGTCACGTCATTTCTGGGAAGGTATAGCCATCAATCCTTCCAAGATTAGAGCCATTATGGATTGACCAACACCCACTACACGTGTGACGGAGGTACGCAGCTTCATGGGATTAGCAAGTTACTACCAAAGATTCATTCGTGTCTTCTCTCGTTGCACACCCCCATAACTTCCCTTTAGAGGAAAGGGAAGAAATTTGTTTAGTGGTCGAGCATGTGTGAGCAGGCCTTGATGACAATGAAGGAGTGTCTCAATATAACACCTATTCTTGCAGGTGCCATATCCTCGTGGTGAGTTTTTGTTTGTACAAATGCTTCGTTAGCGGGGGCTTAGAAGTGTGTTGATGCAGAGGGCGAGTAGTGGCTTTTGAGTCATGCAAACTCAAAGATTACGAGATTAATTACCCGACTCATGATCTTGAGCTTGCGGCGCAGTGCACACCTTGGTTCAATGGAGAAAATTCCTTCTTGGTAGGAGATTCACACTCAGGACAGATCACTTGAGTCTTCGCCACCTCTTCATGCAGCCCAATCTCAACGCTCGTCAGTGGCATTGGATGGAGTTACTTTGTGAGTATGATATGGAGATAGAGCATGTGAAGGGGAAGGATAATGTGGTTGTAGATTCTCTCAGTAGATGGAGACATGTGGCGATGGCCACCTTAGTGAGCATAGATTTGCGGAGCAGGGTACTTCAACAACTTCCTCTTGACAGCTTCTACATTGCAGTTTGAGCATAGATCGAGTCTCAGAGACCCCTCAAAGGGAAGTTTGATGGTTTTTCCTTAGAGGTAGATGGTCTTCTCGAGCACGGAGGCTAGGTTTATGTTCCCAGAGATGGAGGCTTGAGGCAGGACTTCTTGACAGAGGCACATCATGCACCCTATTCAGCCCATCCCGAGGTAAAGAAGATGTACACCACCTTAAGACAGTTGTATCATTGGAGAGGACTTTGGAGAGATGTGGCCCAGGCTTGTGTCATGATGTCTAGAGTGCCGAGAGAGTTAAGCCGAGCATCGACATCCGCTTAGCCTTCTTTTCCCTCATGCTTTATCCGAAGTGAAAATGTGACACCATTTCCATGGATTTCATTGTTGGGCTACCGATGTCGAGATATCACCATGACACCATTATGGTTACGGTTGATAAATTGACAAAAGTGGCTCACTTTTCTTTGGTGAAGACCACTTATACAAATGACTAGAGCAGCTTGCACGGGTATATTTGGATGAAATTGTCGTTGCACGGTATTCCACTTAAGATCATTAATGACCACTATCATGTTTTACACTTCCCATTTTAGACTACCATTCAGCATCCCCTTGAGATGAAGATCAATTTCAACACATCATATCACCACCGACAGATAGATAGACTGAGCGGGTGAATCAGATTTTAGAATACATGCTCGGGATGTATGTGATGGATCAGCGGTTTGGATGGGAGGAGTACTGTACTTGGTGTGGTTTGCCTACAATATTAGTTTTCGTAGTTCTATAGGCATGAATCCTTTTTAGGCTTTGTATGGTAGAGAGTGCATGACACCTCTTAGCTGACGGACAAAGCTAGAGGACAGGGTTTCTCTTGGACCATCTTTATTGCAGGGACATGGAGTAGCATGCGGTATTGATCGAGACGAGAGACTACGGGAGGCATATGATAGACAAAAGAAGTATGTAGATCAACATAGGACCGACCATAGTTATGATGTGGGCATGAAGGTGTTCCTTCGTGCTAGGCCACCAAGAGCCCTATCCATTAAGGAAAAGGTTCTAAGTTAGCTCCTAGATTCATTGGTCCTTTTGAGATCTTGGAGCGTATTGGCCCTTTGGCCTACCGTCTAGCATTGCCACCCATCTTGTCTCGTGTACATGACGTTTTTCATGTTTCAGTTCTCGGTAGATATGTTGTAGATCCTTCTCATGTGTTGGATTAGACATCATTGTAGGTGCAAGATCAAGGGCGGGTGATGGTGAAGCCCGTTCGCATCCTAGATCACGGGAACCTAGGCCTTCGAGGCAAAGAGGTTCATCACGTTCGGGTGTAGTGGGACAAATATGATGAGACTGTAGCTACATGAGAGGATGCTACTTCATTATGACTTTAGTTTCCACATTTGTTCTAGTGACTTCCAGGAGGAAGTCGAGTTTAAAGGGAGGGGGATGTAGTGCCCACTTCCCTTTGACACCTTTTGATACTTCATGATATTGTTGATTATATTATGGACATTATTATAGTTTTTATTTAGTATGATATTAGATATTTGATCATGGATTATTGTTGACCTTGATTCTTATATGATGCATGATGATTATTAGAGACACTTCATATGTGGATGATGATATATTATTTGACATGGATATATTATGAATGTTGTTCAAACATGTGATTTTTGGATATTGTGAGTAGACCTAGAAAATGGACATTATATGATGATGATATAGTTGTTGATATAAATTATAAGTGATATTGTTGATTGCCTTGATGTTGTTGTGATTCATATGTATAGATGATTTTGTGATTTTATTTATATCATGTTAGATGTTCTGATATGGCCATGAGGCCGAAGGAGGTATTTGTGTTTTGTAGGTTAAACTATCACAACAAACATCGGGGATTGGAGACCAACCACATTGGAATTCTAGATGAATTCAATAAGGTCACCATGGCAACATGTTTTGTGTGTGTGTGTGTGTGTGTGTGTGTGTGTGTGTGTGTGTGTGTGTGTGTGTGTGTGTGTGTGTGTGTGTGTGTGTGTGTGTTATTTTTGTTAGGGATTCCCATGGGGGGGATTACCTTTGAATGTGACCAAGGGGCTTTATGTAGTTATTAATGTGGCTTCTTTTTTTAAATGGATGCATGTGTTTATTTTGTGGTGCTTTTACCCCTTTCATTATTCTTTTAATTGTGAAGAATTAATGTGAGTAATCATATTATTAAAATAAATAAATAAATCAATATGTCATAAGAAAGTAATTAGTGAAGTGGTTGGCTTTTGTATTAAATGTTGTAAGTATGTGTAACTGACCTTGTAAGTGATGTGTAAGTTTACTTCTGAGTGTGAAACACTCCACCTTCTTGGAAATTCAAATTTTTCCTTGGAGGCTGATTTTGGAGGCTTGTGGGACAAGTAAAACTTGTCCCATACCTCTTAATTTTATTTACCAACCATACCTATGGTTGGAGGGTTGATTTTATTAAATTTTAATGCATTTTTTTAAGTCAAGTTGCATGTTTTAATTGCACTTTCTTCATGTTTTAAATTTGTAGTCCTTATGGGGTGTGGGCTTGGTTGGAGTGTGTAAGTAATTTGTCATATTTTCACCCACCTATTTATTATGCTTGGGGGAATGAAGTTGAATTTTGGTGTTGGAGTTGAGGATGTGTGATGTGGCATCCTACATGGATCCACCTCATCCTCTTCTCTTCCCTCTTCCTTAAATTTGAATTTGCTTGGCTTATTGTGGGTTACTTGGTTCTTTGGATTCCACTTTGTGGCATACTTCATTTGGGGGCAAATTTTCCTTGGCTTTTTGGAGCTCTTGTTGATTTTGGAGGAGATTGGAGAGCATTTCATACTTGGGCATTGCTGATTTTGGGACTGTATTTTGACATTGAAAGCTTGTTGTATTGGAACAAAATCTACCATGGAGAGGTAGGAGCTTAGCTCTTCATATATGCTTTTATTTCTTTTTATGTTTGTGTGAATGGTGAATGTTTTGTGTATTTGTTGGCTGGTTGGGTAGACTGCCCAAGAATAGTGTAGGAGAAGGCTATGGGGAATCATTGAGGGGGTATAAGGGAATGCCACTGCATCAAATTTATTGTGGAGGAGTTTGGGATTGGGATCCACATGGACAAGAAATATCTTGCATTTCTTACTTTGTGGGGGGCATAAGGAGGGATTGTGGGGGGCATAAGGATATATGGGAGATGTTTTATATTGACGGTTTGTTACACATGGATACCTAATTCCCATTAGCAGGCATAAGCAACTTCCCCCATAGTTCCTTGCTCCTTTGGCTTTCTTGATGAAGCCTTAGTATTGTTTGTATGTTTTAATGTAGTTGTAAACTACATTCTGTTTTAGACTGTATTTTATTGTGAAAATGCATGTGTATGTTTTGTGGAATCCTGTTGTTGCCATGAGTTGGATCACATCTTCTATTGATTTGTGGTTGGGGCTCGGGGGCCAATGAATAAGGATGGCTTCTCCTTTTCATTGGATGTCTTGGTTGGGTGGAGAGCGTTGCCTTTCCCCTACTCCTATTGTGATCAAATTGGATGAATGAGAAGAATGCATGTTGTTGTTCTAGAGCAGAGGAGAAAGGTAGTTTGACAGTACCTTGTGAAATAAAATCTCATTGTAACCTTTCCCACTTTGAAGTGGATGAATTTGTAAATGTTTTGAAATGGAAAGATGTTGTATGGATTATGAAATTTGTAAAGTGAAATGAAAAAGAGATAGACTCTATTTTTGCTTTGAAAGATATATATATATATATATATATACTCTGTCTTTGTTCATTTGAAAGGAAGAAATTGAAATCATTATTTACATTCAAGAAATTAAAGAATGTAAAGTTGTATATTTGAAATCAATAAAATATTGCACTACCTTTATCAATTTACATGGTTGTATTGAAATTGATCATCAAATTGTGATTTGAAATCATGTTTGGAAAATTAAAATGAGGAATACGTATGAAGGGAATATATGTAAATCATTCTTTTGAAATATGTTAAAATTGGAAATCAAAATTTGCATTTTAGCTATTAAATGGTTTGTTTAAATCAACTAAATGTATTAGAATGGAATGGAAATGAATCTCCATACTTGGAAGGTGAAAATGATAAATGAGATCCTTTAAGAAATTGACCTGCTTTTGAATTTTAAATTGGCAAATACTTCCTCTAAAATGCATAGTTCAAACCTGCAAACAATAAATAACATTGAAACATTAAAATTGAACATGCCAGGGTATAAATGAGTTCAATTTGACAAAAAAAAACTTAAGGAAATATTTTAAAACATTGCAAAATCGGGCCCAAACCTTTCACAGTCTTTTTGCTGTCAGAAGTTGTAAAAATTCAAATTGGAAATCAATCAAGCAAAATTACCTTCCAATACATCCTAAAATTCTTCTTAGAACAATCCTCCATGTTTATTTGACATGTTAAAGGAGAAAGATTGACAAAAATTATAAGTTAAAATTTACTAGTTTGCTTTTAAAAATATTACAAGATGTTTTCTTAAAATTGACCCCTTTAACTTTTTCAAAATCTAAAATTAATGTTTCCAATGCAAAGAGGGCTTCGATAGCTTTCCGTAAATTCTTTGTTTTCCCAAAACTCGATATCTTTATCAAAAGTTATGGCCCTTTGAAGTTTTCCTTCCTTGGCAGAAAATTTTGGGAAAAATTTCCTTAAGCGGGCCCACGGCTAGAAGTTTTCCTTTGGAGCTTCGGAAATTTTTTTGGGAAAATGTTCAAAATTTTCTCTACCACCACAATGGCCCGCAACTAATAAGAGGCTACCACGTGGCACCATGAGGTGTTGGCGGAGGGGCGGACCGCCTTTTAACTTTAACACTTTTAAATTTTCTTGGGAAATTTTTCTTAGTTTCCTCCACCTCCCGCCGGCTGTGGCTAATAGGGTGATGACATGTGGTGTCATCTAGGATAGGCAGAGGCGCACGAGAAGTTTTGCCCCTTGTGTTTCCAAACCCAAAAGTCTAAAATTCTGATGTGTCCCTGCAAGTCCATTTTCCCCACGCCAATCAGATCTTGACACGTGGCTGCCTTAGGCTTTGGTGGAGGCACGGAACGGGATTTAACTTTGAGCTTTTAAACCTTAAAATTATAAAACCTAAAACCACTCCGATGGCCCAACTTTACTGCCCGAGCTTTCTCAAGCCGACACGTGTCCTCTACTTTATACAATACATCAAAAATATAGTTAACCTTGAGCCAATTAACCTATAAATGTAACTTATAGATTAAAAACATAGTTGATCTAGGGTCAATTAACGTGGTTTAATATTGGGCCAATTAACTTTTTGTAAACATAACTAGATTAAAAATATAGATAATCTTAGGTTGATTAACATGGTTTAATATAGGGTCAATTAACATGGTTTATTAGGAAGCATTGTTATCACCGAATCACAACACCCCCGTGTTTATATAAGTGCATACACTTGTGCTCACAATGTGATTAGATAACATGGGTACTATCTCCAAGTTGTGGACTTGCTACTTGAGATAGACCTCCAGAGAAAGCCGGTTCTTGCTCCTAAACTACCCGCCACAATCTACTCTAATGCAGGGGAAACTAACTATTCTAATCTAAATTTCCAAGGGACCAGGGAGAGAGAATGCATAAAATAAAAGCCTACACTAAAGCGGTGATACACTAGAAAAGGAGGGTGTGAGAGTAGTCTCCAAATGTGTGAAATACGGAGGGAAAGTGCACACTAGAAGAGGTGATGACAGCTTCTCCATAATCTAGCAAAATAAATTCACAACAATATTCCAAGCATACACAATGATAATGAATCCCTACAAGAACATAATAATAGACACAATATTCTTGTAGAAAGATTAAAGGGGCAAGAAGAATGCAAGAAAGCACAGCGGGGAAGATACATCCATAAACCGATATTTTATTGCTTCATGACATGCACGATTCAATCTATTACAAGATAAAGGCACGGATCACCATGCAAGGAGTCCACTACGAGGGCCTACAACACATTGGCTTCACAAAGCAATTTTGACATAGCTTTGCTATAAAGAACTCTCTCCCCTTACAATGAGCCCAACACTCCAATTTATAGAAAAAATGAGAAGGGGAAGAGAAGGGAAAATGGAAATCCTGAAATCTGTCCTTCAACCACTGTAAGAGGCATTAAATTGAGTGAAATGATTATATATTACTTGCAAAAGGCTCCCCATACTGTCCCATGTGCTGCAGCAGAGAAAGAATGATGACCATGCCTCTTAATTGCACTCCCAACTACCAAATAAAACACTGTTATGAACCCGGCCACGTTTTCTTAAAAATCTCAATCAATCTCTCATCAAATCTAGAATTTCTTGATTTCTATATGTCGGCTCGGAGCCACGATTCCAACGGTACCAATTTTGTGTGATTTTGTTGAGAAATGCAAAAGTTATGGCCTTCTGAGTGCGGGCAGCTATTTTGGGTCTGGCAGGCGTTTTCTGTCATTTGACGGGAATGAGCATTAACTAACTGGAGCCGAATATGTTTCTTTTATTTAAATATATCTACCCTCATTAAAAATAAGAAATCCAGTTTTTGTGGTGTAGAGGACGTCGTGCTCGTTCCAGAAAGTCCAATTTTGTGAAAATCGGAGCTCGGAGTCAAAAGTTATGGCCGTTTGAAGTTTCACGGGTCAAACGTTGACTTTTCTTCCTTGCTGTCGGCCGCTTCGGCTTTTCGCGTCCCTCGCGTCCCTTTGTCCCGGATGTCCTAGTATGAAAGTCCTCTGTTTCGTGAACCGGCCGGTTCGCGTCCAGATGTCCCAACTGTCCCGGACTGCCTGGGACAAATTTTTCCGAACCACCCGAAATGGACTTACCCGCGCCAAACCGGCCGATCCGCGTCTTTCGCGTACCTACGGCCCAGATGTCCCAAACAAAACTTGGTGATTTTTTCACTTTTCGGCCGGTTCACCTTTTCGCGTCCTCCACGTCCCTTTGTCCCAACTGTCCCGGACTGTAGTTCCCTGTTTCGGCCGATTCGGGCGGTTTGCGTACTGCGTACCAGCACGCCGCCGAGATGTCCCAGACTACCTGTTTCAACAGTTAGTCAATTTTTTCCACTTTCCGGCGATTCGATTTACTGCGTCAAGCGCGCCCCGTCCCAATCGCCCCAAATGCTTTGCGCGAGACCTGGCGGCCTTTCGGCCGGTTCGTGTCCAAATGTCCCTCATGTCCCGATTGTTGTGAGGACTAGGACTTAGCCATTTTCATGATTTTCTGGCCTCCAAGATCGATGCATGTTATCAAAATTTACCCCGAGGGGTGAATTTTGGATAACAGTTTTGGTGACTCAATGGGTCATCTGCTGTCGAGATGAAGAACGGCCAGCTGCTCGTAGCAATCCATTGGGCATGGAGTCTGTTTGATAACCTCTCGGCTGATCTGAAATTTGAAAACTTGTGTCCTTGAGCCATTGAAACATTCGTTGAGCTGGTTTTCCTGTGGCTGCAATTCTTTTCTAGGAGCTTGATGATCTGTAAACATGCACATACTAAGAAGCATAGGACATGTGCGAAGCACTTGGAGGAATGAAAATTCTAAATTAATATTTACAAGGGTGAAAATCTATCTTTCTAGTAGAACGTTTGAGATAGATCCCATTGATCGGAATCAGTAATTCTTCACCATCCAACTTAGCCAATCGGAAAGCATTGCTAATTTTGCATTCAATGATCATGTATGGGCCACTCTAGATGGCATCGAACTTGGAGTGCTTTCCGGTTTTGCACGATCCGCATCCCACTTCGATGCAAATCTCCATTTGGAAAGTTCTAGCCTTGGCTTTCTTATCAAAAGTCTTCTTGATCAAGGCTTGATCCTTCTCAGTATTGCACAGGCTGCATGCTCTCTAATTTCTTGGAGCTCCATTAATTACGCATACCTGATTTCCATAGGTTCAAACTCAGCTAGTTCCAACTGTTTCATCGGTTCTAATGCTTTGCAACTCGAGTGATATAGGTAGAACTGCTTCTTTCCTGTACACAAGCTTGTATGGAGAGCTTCCTGTAGACCTCTTTGGTGTGATCCTATCAGCCCATAGGGCTGATTTGAGCTTTGTGTGCCAAGTCCTTTGATTTTCATCCAGAGTCCTTCTGATGATTCTTAGTAGGTTCTTGTTTGTAGACTCGGCTTGGCCATTACCTTGAGGGTAATAGTTCGATGAAGTGCTGAGATACACACAATTCTTGATAGCCCATTCAGTGATCTTTGTGCCAAGGAATGCCAATGCATTGTCTAGATATGATAGTGGCAGGGGCACCAAACCTCGTGACTATCCCTTCATAGAAATCTAAGATATTAGATTCATTTTCCTCCTTTAGTGCCACTACTTCGGTCCACTTGGTGAAATAGTCTGTTGCTGTAAGTATCCACTTGTGACCTTGACTTGAATTGGGATTGATGACTCCAATGAAGTCCAATCCCCATTGCATGAATGGCTGATCCACTGAGATTGGACGAAGGGGCAGCGCTGCTAACCTCTCTTTCCCTGTGAAGAATGCACATCTCTTGCATTTTTTGACCCATGAGTAGCAATCATTGAACACAGTAGGCCAATAGTAACCAGCTTTCATGATTTTGAGAGCTGTCACTCGCGGAGCAAAGTGGCATCCTGCGCTTCCCCATCATGGAAATCTTGTAACACCCTCTCAATTTGATATGTCCTAATGCACTTCAATAGAACTCCATTGATGTCTTTCTTGAACAAAACACCATCAACAAGCACATATAGAATGGCTTGTAATCTAAAGTATCTCCTCTTTGCTTTGCTCATTTCTGGAGGGCATAACCCCACAGTAGGAAGTGTATCATCTTCCGAGTCCAACATGGGATGAGTGCTTCACCAACTAGTTGTTCTTGATCATTCTGTAGTAGCAGGACAACATCTTCTTCACCTTTTGAGCCGTCTGGTTGTTTGGAAGCGAGCTGCTCACACAAACCTTTGCCACGAACCAGCTTGGTCACTTTGATTTCAATATCATATTCCATCACCCGAGTGATCCAACCTGCTCTCTTCTTGTTTAAATCCTTGTTTAGGAGGAAGTCCTTGACACCAGCATGAGACACCAACAGTTGAATCTTATTGTTTGAGACCAAATGTCTGAACTTCTTCAAGCTCCTGATGATAGCAAGGACATGCTTTTCGATGAAAGAATACTTTATTTCGTAATCTTCCAAGGTTTGGCTGAAGAATGCTATGGGCTGTTCTGAACCTTCTCTATTCAGTTGTGTCAAGATAGCTGAGATTGTATCTGATCCTCCAAACGCATACAACATGAATTCCTTTGAAAAGTCTGGGTTGATAAGAGTTGGAGCTTGTGATATTGCATGCTTGATGCTTTCAAAACTCTCTTTGCCTTCTGCTGTCCATTTGAATGCCAGACTCTTCTTCAACATCATTGTTAGAGGCTTCACAAGAGTGGCAAAATTAGGCACAAATATGCGGAAAAAGTTTATCCTTCCTAAGAAGCTTTGGAGAGATTTCTTGTGGTGTGGCAATGGAAGTGTTCGGATGGCTTCAACCCTTTCAGGATCAATTGTTAACCCTTCCCTAGAGACAATGTGGCCCAACAATTTTCTCTCGTGTGCTAAGAATATACATTTCTTTGGATTCAACGACACTCAAACCTTCTACACACCTCTCGAAACACTTATGTCGAGGTGAAAGAGATGGTCTCTACATTCTTTGAGAAGATAGTGATATCATCTAGGTATACCAAAGACTATCTCGGTTGATCAAGCCTTTGAACGCCATATCCATAGCTCGTTGGAATGTTGCTCTTGCATTTGATCCAAATGGCATCTTCTTGTAAGCATACGTGCCCCATTTTGTAGTGAAGGCCGTCTTGAATTGATCTTCTTCTTTCACCATTATCTGATTATAGCCTGAATATCCATCTAGCAATGAAAACCTTTCTGAACCAGCTACAACCTGCAATATTTGTTCCATTGATGGAAGCGGATAATGATCTTTGAGTGATGCTCTATTTAGATCGCGAAAGTCCACACACAATCTTATTTCTCCATTTCTCTTTCTTACCGGCACCAAGTTTGCAACCCAACTTGAGTGTTTGATGGGGAAGATGATACTGGCCTCAATGAGCTTGCTTAACTCTTTTCTCATGAGAGGTTCGATATGAGGATTTACTGGCCTTTGCTTTTGCCTGACAGGCTTGGATTTTGGATCCAACTCAATAGTATGTTGTGCCAACTTTGGGTTGAAACCTCTTAAATCTTTGTAAGTCCAAGCAAAGACATCTGGGAACTCTTGACAAAGCTGAACAAAATCAGATTTCTCTTGTGGAGTACTTACTTTGCCAATTTGCAATGTCTTGCCTTCATCTACTAAAATAGGCTCTGAATCTTCACCCTTTACTTGAATGTTCACTTTCTCCTTCCGGAACTGATCATTCGGGTTGAAGATTGAATCTAAGGTTATGAGGCTTTTTGGTAATTTTTAGTTCTCACTTGCACCACTTGGTCACCATACTTTTAATACTCCAAATTGTCTTGATTTCTGGCGGAGAACTCAGCTTCTTCTTGCAGGAAATTAACAATTTGCTGATCATTCTCGAAGACTTGCCAACTTGTATTGTTATCCGGAATAGCTGGTCTCACAACAAATTTGATATGAGGCTGAGTTTTCTCACTTTTGATATTTTCTACAACATCAAACGCAGCCCCAATTGCTGCCAGTCTGTCTGCTGCTTCATTCTTTTTTCTTGGGATGGAATTGATGCTAAAAGCCTCAAAATCCTCAATAAGATCCCATACCCGATTTTTGTAGTTCTTCACGAGATCATTTTTGGCAGCATTTTTTCGTTTGACTTGGTTTACGATCAGCTCGCTATCACCAAATACTTGCAAATTCTTGATGCATTTCTTCTTTGCCCAGTCATATCCATGAATGAAGGCTTTATACTCACTGTGTTGTTTGAACAGAAAACTAGAAATGGAAGGTTGAGTAATACCTTATACCTTGCGGTGAAATGAGCATAGCTCCTCCTCCTGCCCCTTGTCTACTCCTTGACCCATCAAAGAACAATTGCCATACTTCATTCTTATCTTTGTGATCCGGCTTGGTAATCTTTGGGAGAGGTTGATTCTCTTCATGTAAACAATAGACTCCCACCAGCTCGATTCTTCTATTTCTTGATAAGGATCAAAAGCATGCACCTTGCTTGCCCATTCATCAAGAGTCAAATCGGGATGCTTTCAACCTTGGTGTCGGCTTCATCGATGCTTGGATAATCTTCTTGATCAAAGGTGAGCAGTTGGTATTGATTTGGCTTGGAGTGTAAGGCTCAATATGAAAGTTCGCGATAGGTTCGAGATCTGATTGTGGCCTTAGTTCCATACCTTGTTCGAATAACATGTGTGACCAATCCACTGAAAGATAGCCTCCAATTTTAGCAGTGAAGTCTCTTGACAAGCATAATGCAAAGAGTGGTGGCAGGTCTATGACTGACACATCTTGTAACACTATTACGTTGGGACATGCGTGTAATGTGAGGCTCAAACTTTTGATTACTCCAACCGTTGTCACCGCTTATCCCATCTAATTGCACTACACCCTCGAGATGACTTCATATTGGAGTCCTAGTTGATCAGCTATTTGCTTGGGCATCACCGAGCTACTTGCCCCGAATCAATCATGCAATTGTGCACCAATTGGTTTCCAATGATTAATGAGACATAAAAAGGAGGGGGCTTCAAGATTTTACCTTCTTTGTCCTCCATGATTTCCTTCAGCCGGGCAAGATTTGTGAGTACCTTTTCTTGCATTTGGACTCGTTGATTTGAAGTTGACCAGTCCTTCATGGCAGCTTGTAGCAGAGATCTCTTTGTCCTGGGATGGATAAATATTCCCACATTGATATGTTTACATTTGTCTTCTTCATCCGATCAATGATACTTTGAATGGAGATGAAGTATCCCTCTGCTATCCCTTGCCTCGCACATTCATCCTTTGCACATGGGCAACAAAGAATCGGCATTTGAGTTGGTTTAGGAGCTGGTTTGGGTGCTCCTTGCATGTTTGGAACTACATTTTGTTTGCACAAATGGCTTGTGGAGGGGTAGAAGGTTGTGGATTACTTGAAGCCAATGGCCGTCCTTCACCCAAATTTCTCCTCTTTGACCTTGTGTTGGCTCGCAACACTTTGAGAGGGTATTTGATTCATACCACGAAATCTTCACCGCCAATTGACAAGAGTAGTTTTGTTCGTAGATGTTCCTTGCCGAGGTGCTTCCTGCCGTTGATCTCCTTCATGGCATTTGGACTCTTACGACCCACCAATGGTTTGCACCATCGAGCCTGATTTAGTGCACCGTTAAAGCACATTGATTGGTTATGTGGTGACGCATGGGAAACACCAATCATATTCTTGGGCCATGTTATTTTGCACCGGCACCAAAGCTTTAGAATCGGATGCAACGTTGGGGTTACTGGCTGAAATGGTCTGCATTGGTAGGAGGCCTTGCTTGATTCTTCCGATTTTGATTTGCGCTTTGAGTTGGTGACTTATTTTGTTGGTATGGGGGCCTAGCCTGTCGCACTTGAGGATGATACATTCTAGCACTTTGAGCTTGCTGTCTTTTGATAGTAACCAGCTCATTTCCCAAATTTTGCAATTGTTTCATGACCTCTTGGAGTTCATTTGAAGCACTAGAGGATGAAGTAGAAGTTTCATTTGAACTTTGATTTCTAGGGGTGGGAATATGAGCCAAAGTGGGTGCTTGACTAGTGCTTGGGTTTTCTAGGTTTGGATATTAGGGCATGGGAGGCCTAGGAGCCGCTTTACCGGCTTGAATAAGACAGTTTTCAGCTCTAATGGAAATGCTATAAGCAGCAGTAAGGTTGTGCCTCCCATAGATTGAATTAACATAGAAATATCGAATTCAAAGCCTTAAGATAGTATAGAAAAGCAATTTCGCTATTGGCACTTATCGCCACCTGAATCCTATCCCAAGACCTTTGAAATCTGAAGTTGAAGTCGACCACCGCTCGTTGGGAGCTCTCTTGATAGTTGTCAATTGTTCTAGTAGAGACAAATTGTCTCCCTTTTCCCCAAACTGCTCATGGAGAACTATGCATAATCGATTCCAATTTGTGATAGAACCAGCTCCAAGGCTCCTAAACCATTACAATGCCTTCCCTTTAAACGAAGACGCCAAAGAATTTGACATCCACATCCATTTCATTTATCTCATGGATTGCACTGAGACGTTAGCAATGTCTTTGATATGATCACCAGGAGTGGTATGATTTTCTCCAAGAAAATGGAATGTTCTTCAACGTTGCAATTGAACTCGGATTCGTGCATTGAGGGCAAGTGGGTTCTTTGCCGCTGAAGTTGACAAAGGGATTTGGTGGTTGCGCCATTCTGATTGGCCTGAGAACCCTTGTTGATGTGAGAAAAGGTCTACCAGGTGGAGGTGTAGACAAAGTTCTATTAGGTGGAGACGCAGATCTTTGAGCTCTTCTTCCCCTTCTTTCTCTGCCTGGAGATAGATGCAGATAAACAAACAATCCTTCCTCCCTAGTTCTTGACCTGGTCTGTATTCTTCTCATAAATTTGCCAGGCTTGGACTGCAGAAACCAGCGGATTATGCCTCTTTTGGAGTCGCCAGATGTGTGATTTTAAAGCTCCTTCAAAGCTGGAACTTACAACAAGTGCACATCAATCTTGTTGCAATGAAAGTAAAGACCTCTAAGGTCCCACCGGCATGCCAGAACTGTTATCACCGAATCAAAGCACCCTTGTGTTTATATAAGTGCATACACTTGTGCTCACGATGTGATTGGATAACATGGGTACTATCTCCAAGTTGTGGGACTTGCTACTTGAGATAGACCTCCAGAGAAAGCTGGTTCTTGCTCCTAAACTACCTGCCACAATCTACTCTAATGCAGGGGAAACTAACTATTCTAATCTAAATTTCCAAGGGACCAGGGAGAGAGAATGCATAAAATGAAAGCCTACACTAAAGCGGTGATACACCAGAAAAGGAGGGTGTGAGAGTAGTCTCCAAATGTGTGAAATACAGAGGGAAAGTGCACACTAGAAGAGGTGATGACAGTTCTCCATAATCTAGCAAAATACATTCACAACAATATTCCAAGCATACACAATGATAATGAATCCCTACAAGAACATAATAATAGACACAATATTCTTGTAGAAAGATTAAAGGGGCAAGAAGAATGCAAGAAAGCACAGCAGGGGAAGATACATCCACAAACTGATATTTTATTGCTTCATGACATGCACAGTTCAATCTATTACAAGATAAAGGCCCGGATCACCATGCAAGGAGTCCACTACGAGGGCCTGCAGCACATTGGCTTCACAAAGCAATTTTGACATAGCTTTGCTACAAAGAACTCTCTCCCCTTACAATGAGCCCAACACTCCAATTTATAGAAAAAATGAGAAGGGGAAGAGAAGGGAAAATGGAAATCCTGAAATCTGTCCTTCAACCACCTGTAAGAGGCATTAAATTGAGTGAAATGATTATATATTACTTGCAAAAGGCTCCCCATACTGTCCCATGTGCTGCAGTAGAGAAAGAATGATGACCATGCCTCTTAATTGCACTCCCAGCTACCAAATAAAACACTGTTCTGAACCCGGCCACGTTTTGTTAAAAATATCAATCAATCTCTCATCAAATCTAGAATTTCTTGATTGCTATATGTCGAGGCTCGAGCCACGATTCCAACGGTACCAACTTTGTGTGATTTTGTTGAGAAATGCAAAAGTTATGGCCTTCTCGAGTGCGGGCGCTATTTTGGGTCTGGCAGGCGTTTTCTGTCATTTGACGGGAATGAGCATTAACTGACTGGAGCCGAATATGTTTCTTTTATTTAAATATATCTACCCTCATTAAAAATAAGAAATCCAGTTTTTGTGGTGTAGAGGACGTCGTGCTCGTTCCGTTCCGCAGTCCAATTTTGTGAAAATCGGAGCTCGGAGTCAAAAGTTATGGCCGCTGAAGTTTCACGGGTCAAACGTTGACTTTTTCTTCCTCACGCCACCGCTTCGCTTTTCGCGTCCCTCGCGTCCCTTTGTCCCGGATGTCCCAAGATGGAAGTCCTCTGCTTTTACCGAACCGGCCGGTTCAAGCGTCCCAGATGTCCCAACTGTCCCGGTGACGCACGGACAAATTTTTCCGAACCACCCGAAATGGACTTACCTGCACCAAACCGGCCGATCCGCGTCTTTCGCGTACCTACGGCCCAGATGTCCCAAACAAAACTTGACGATTTTTTCACTTTTCGGCCGGTTCGCCTGTTCGCGTCCTCCGCGTCCCTTTGTCCCAACTGTCCTGATTTGTAGTTCCTGCTTTGGTGATTCGGGTGGTTCGCGTGCGCGTACTCAACTACCCGATGTCCTGCATCGCTGTTTCAACAGTTAGTCAATTTTTTCCACTTTTCGGCCAGTTCGGATTTCCAGCATCCCGCGCGTCCGACGTCCCAATCGTCCCCAAATGCTTGCGCAGACGCTCGCAGCGGCCTTTCGGCCGGTTTGCGTTGAAATGTCCCTCATGTCCCGATCACAGTGAGGACTAGGACTTAGCCATTTTTCATGATTTTTCTGGCCTCCAAGATCGATGCATGTTATCAAAATTTACCCCGAGGGTGAATTTTGGATAACAAGCATCATTTCTTATTTATGATCCACAAGGATCCTCACTCCAAATCCACAAAAGTCATGAAACTAATTGTATACGAAATAGCTCGTTGATGTCTTTCCGAAGTCCTTTAAACAAGGAAAAATGAACATTGTACATAGAAGATACGACCCATTGAAATTTCTCTCCAATCGACAAAAATAAAACAAGTTAGACAAAATTGAGGTGACATGATGTGAGCATGACAAGTGGACGAATATGATCATGACAAGTGGTAGGTGCTCGTGTAAAAAATGGTTTTATCCTTTGGTCTTCGAGCGATCTATGTGGGGCCCACATGATGTGTTAGTTGGGGGCCCAACAACTGATGTGGTCCACTCTTTTTCATGAGGGTGACCCTATCACCTTTATTCACATTGCATTGTATGTATTTTCTCTTATAAACCCCATGGAAGACAAATTTTTGTTGTATGTGGGACTAAATCTCATGTTTGTTAAAGTTCATTTGTTAGAAAATTTGTCGGGTGGACAAATCTATGAGCTTCTTGCCAACACTCTGGGATTCTAGATCCCTTTGCTTGAATGATGCAGCTCCATGTTATTATGTGTGGGTGAAATAAACTCTATGGGTGGCCAAAAGGTCGGGGATCCAACAAGAACACTCCATTGATCATGTAGACAAGGCTTACATTTCTTGTAAGAGATGAAACTTTCTTGAAAGGGGGAAAAGGGAGTGGGAAGCAAGAAAAGAGGGATTAACATTGTAGGTAGAAAATTAGAGTCCTACAACCATTAACCAAAAGTTACCATCACACATATTTGTAGGAAGAAAACAACAATGCTTCAACACTAACGATGAGAGGAAACCATGCATACAAAGATGCACACATTCATACATCTAAGAAAATAGAAACTTTTTCCTTAATTAGTATTTCAACAAAGTTGTGCATAGTATGGGAAAAGAGGAAACACATACAAGAGGGGAGAAGTGGAAAAAATATCACTTTATCTCAAGTGTAGTGATGAATACAAAGCTTCAATCAAACTACTCCAATTCCCAATGCTACCAGAGTAGAAGTTTTACAAAATTCAAAGTTCAAATACTTTAGAATGGAGAAGCCATCCCAATTTATACACTTAGAACTTGAATCTTCACCTCCCTCATATGATTCTTCGTGTTTCATATTCCACTTGTGAATTTTTAGTTTCCATCAATTAAGTATTTCTTTTATAATTTGAGAAAATAATTTTACAATATTAAACTAAGTCACTTAAGTGAATAAAACAAAAGAAAATGATGAGGCCTAATGAAGAATTAGAATAGAGAGAGAAATAAGAGAGGAAAAGAGAGGAGGGATGGGATGAGGGGAAATCACTCCGGTGTCCTCGATTTCACCCTAAAATCTGGGACCACCCATTTGAAAAAAATTTCATTCTTTTAAAATAACGGGTCTTTCTATGTTTTTATTGTTAGAAGATGGTCAGTATTATGTTAGGATATTCCCAAAGTGAATCATATGAGCCAATTTAGACAAATACCTAGATTCCCAAACTCATTTTATCCCTCCGCCAAGTTTTGTCTCGGATTTTTTTATATAATTATTTATTGAATAAATAATGCCCCGTTTAAGTAAATTGTGCTCCAGTTGAATCTTGTTGAAGCTTTGCATGCCGTATTCACTCATCTCATTAGGGTTTTCACTAGGAATGAATTCAAGGCATTCTTTGTGACTTCGCAATGTTTTTCGCTTCTATTTATTTCTTTTGCGTTTTTCTCTGGTTTTCTTCTCGGTTTCTCTATGAATTTCCCTAGGTCAATTCCTTTGCCAAGATAGTCTATTTAAATGCAAGCATTTGGAGATCATCTACCGAAAAAACACCGAAGGAATCAACCTCAAAATGAAAGTTTCGACAAAAATGATGAAGTCATGCACAAAAAACCTCTCTAGAAAGTCGCATTTTCTAGAATCAATGAGTGCAAGCTTTTGGTGAATGAGATTTCTTACCTTCTTTGTAGGGTGAAAATTCCCATTATAAAATAAAGAAAAATCACTTAAAGCACCGATGTGAATTTTCTGCCTACTTAGCAGGCTAACTTTTCCCACCAAAGGGATTTATTCACCCATGCAAGTCACACTTTTTGGAAGGAAGACTTTAAGGCCGTTAGTGGGAATTTTGGCAGTGGCAAGAAGGCTGGAATTTCTTACCTGTCTTGCAGGGTGATTTTTCCCATGAAGTCAAAGTCACTTAAGCTGCAATGAGAATATTAGAGGTGGCAAGCAGGCGAGAATTTCTTACCTGCCTTGCAAAGTAAAAATTCTCATTATAAAAGAAAAATCACTTAAAGCACCGACGAGAATTTCTTACCTACCTTGCAGGGTAAAAATTCCCATGATGAAAGTCAAATCACTTAAGTGGAAGAGGGATTTTTGGATTTGCAGTGCAGCGTGGAAATTCTCATCAAGCTGAATTCTTACTTTTAGCAACTACCCTTGCCAAAAATTGCAACCCACCTTGGGTGAATAACAATGCATTTAATAATATTTATTAATGGTTTATTCACCCAATTTTGGCACCATAAATAGAAGGAAAGTCAATGCAAGTGGAAGAGCTAAGGAGAAGTCAAGGATGCATGCTAAAAATAAATAAAATAAATTTATTTAAAAGCAACCAACAACATGCATAATTGGGCACCCAATTTGGGTGAATAAACATGATTGTTTATTAATTAAATTGCCAGAAATAGGAAGGGAAATTATTAAAAATAGAATGTTGAGGATTATATAAGCATGGGCTGCCATAATGAAGAAGCAATTAATTATTTTTGCAAAGGATTGCAACCTGCAGAAATTTTTGGCACCAAAGGAAGGAGGTTTTTGCATTAAAGAGTGTTTTTCATTGCCAGGGAGCTTCAAGGTTTGGCGCCTAGGGTTGGAATGACTTGATTCTTGCTATGATAATTATCTGCATGTTGGTATAAGTGCCTAGGTGAATTAAATAATATTTTTGCTTGCTTTGCATGCATGCAAAACCTCAAATTTTAGGGAAAAGACTTTCTATGCAGATTTTGGTGATAAAAACCAAGTATTCATGCACGGACTCCATCTTTGTTTGACTAAATTGCGGTATTCATCACAGGTGCTCAAATCAATGTCAGGTACATTGAATATATCTTTCGAATCTGAAGAAGTAGCCAGATCTGCACAAATAGATCCAATTGCAAGGGATTCCGATAGAATTAAAAGAAAAAGAGCTCAAACAAAGATTGCTTCTAGCCATGTTGAAGCATGATGAAAGAGAAAGATCAGCAGAATCATGCATAGCTTCCAGATTTGCTGAAGTCAATGATACATACATAGGCCCTGAAACTATCACCAATTTTATTGACAGATTTAACTCTCATAATTACAAAGGATTCCAGAAAAACTTCATCCTCTTGTTTAAACTAACGCACCCATGCAGAAGTCGGTGCATGGAGAATTCCTTTCACAAGATTTTGCATGTGCTCCCAATCTTCCAGATTGAAGACTTCATTGAATTTACTTGTGTTCACATTCACCCAATGTGCTTTCAAGAATTTAAAATTGTTCATAAGCAATTTTAAATAAAAGATGATGAGTTTTGTCTGAATTATTTACAACAAAAATTACACTGGTGCATGTATTGAAGAAGAACTATAAAATATTCAAGGATATAAGGGAAGACATGTCAAAGGTAATACCCGCAAGCAAATCATAGTCAACTACTTCCAGATCCAACTTGGTGAGAATCAAAGGCAAAAGAGTCAATCTTTGCGAGAATATGGAAAAGAACAAGACTAAAAGTGTTGCAACTTTCTTCTTATTTCTTTTCCTCTTTCTTTTATTTTATCCGACAAAGTAATTGAGCAATCAATTAAATTATAAAACTTAAGTGATTGGTTTAAAAACCGTTACTTGAAGAAGTCAATTACTTGGAAATAGGTGGCGAGATATGGAAAATCGAAGGTTCTATTTTTCAGTTTAAAATTATGCATGTCATGCAAAGAGGAATTCGAGGAGGAAGATTGCCGAGTTGTTTCCCTTTTCATAAACTTCCCGCATGCGGGAATTCATTTAAAGCTTCCTACTTGTAATTTCCCTTTATACACTATAAATAGAGGAAGAACATATAGGTTAAAAAATTAGAATTGTAAGCAACATTCTTGTGTTCTAGAATTTGTGCTTTGAAACCCCTGATAGCTATTTGAAGTAGAGGAATAGAAAGGAGCATATTTCCAGAGAAATTTGTGTCAACGGTGCACTTTGTTTCTAACTTTTTGTCTTATATCTATTCATAAACTTTGTTTTATTCTAGATCTAGATCTGAAAGTTTCCTTTGCTTATAATTCGTATGTCAATATCTATCTATTTTACCTATGTTCATGCGATCAAATCTGTAATCTATTGATTGGGTTGCACATCTTCCCCCTTTCATTCCTGTGTTTCTATTATTTTCCCCTTCTTCAGATATTTCCTTTCTTTTATAGTTGCTTACTGCAAAAAATATTTAGCTATGGTTCATGAGATACATGGTTAAAGTAATACCAAATAGATACTAGCAAATTTAACTAACAAATCTTACACGGAGCCTCACCGGTAAATGAGGGAGATCTATCTCATGATCGCCGCCTAGGTTTTCGGTATGCGTAAAAATCTAGCCAATAGTTTTTTGTGACTCTCCGGGAATAACACAAAGTAGCAAACTAAATATTTCTCAAGTTAGAAGCCAGTAAATCCATTCTTTCACCAAGAAGAAGAGTGCAAACTCATCCAGAAGCAGAGGAATAGAGAAGATATTTCTAGAGAACTTTATGTCAACGGTGCATTCATATCGTATTTATTTCTAGATATATTCATAAACTTTGTGTTATTCTAGATCTAGATATGAAAGTTTCCTTTGCTTTGAATTATGTATTTCACTATCTATTTGTTTTAATATATGTGCATGCGATCAACTCTGTAAACTATTGATTGAGTTACACATCTTGTTTCCTTTGTTCCCATTTCCTATTATTTTCCTCTTTTGTAGATTTTTCCTTTCTTTTACAACTGCTTACTTGCTGCAAAACTATCTAGCTATGGTTCATGAGCTACATAGTTAAAGTAATACCAACAAATAGATATTAGGAAATATAATTGACAAAATATTACACGGGAGCCTCACCGGTAAATGAGGGAGATTTATCTCATGAATGCTCAGGTTTTCAACTGTCCAGAAAATCTAGCCAATAGTTTTTGGCGACTCCGCTAGGGAACAACACAAATTAGCAGACCAAAGCTTTCTCAAGTTAGAAGCCGCAGATCCAGTCTTTCACTAGGAAGAAGAGTGCAAACTCATCCAGATCCGATCATCTTTAGCATAATCCGGTAGCTGGAATTATTCACAAAGTCTATTCTCAAAGAAGATGCGCTCTTGTTCATCATGATGTAGAATCAACCACTTGATGTTGTAGCACCTGTTCCTTGGGGTACAGCCTTTGGACCTCTGAATCTGACTCCTATGCATGTTCTACCTAAAGGGATGAGAAATAATTTTCCAAAATTCTTTAGAGACGAAAGCGAAATCCGATGATCACTTGGTTGCATTCTTTATATCCTATGGAGTGCTTGCCGTAGAACATGAAGATGTGTCTGTCTGGATTTTCATAGAGACTCTGCATGACTTGGCTAGAGAATGGTTCTACCAGCTAGCTCCTGGCACCATAACCAACTAGGCCTCTATGAGAGATGCATTCCTGAAAAGATTCAAACCAGCTGAAAATTCCAGTACCTTGATAACTCAATTGACTCAGTTGAAGAAGGACCCACATGAGCATATGTAGGATTTTATTGCAAAATTCCAAAGATTACTTTAAAAAATGCCAGTTTCTGTTTCTCTGAATGATGAGAATCAAAAGGTATTCTTCATCAATGCTTTACTTCCTAAAGTAAGCTATCAACTACGAAGAGCATGTCCTGCTAACTTGTTAACAACCCAAAACATGGCGGTTGAAATTGAAGACAACCTCATCATGGCTAGAAAGATAAAAAGCAACACTTCTAGAGCTGAAAGTTCATTCTCTGCTACTACCTCTCGATTCACTATTGCAAAAGTTAGCAAATGAGATGATGCAAATGAAGAAAAAATGGCTCAAATGGCTCAAGGCAACAACACTACCCCTACTCGGAATTTCAACAACAACAACCGAACCGCATTGCTGGTTCCCAAAGATTAGAAATTGAAGCTACTCCCAAAAACAATGTGGAGATGAATGAAGAAGACCAGGAAGTTGACACTGATCAACTCAAGAATGATGATTTTGTAGGTCCTACTTGGTGACTCTAACATTAATTACCTAAACTACAAATCTGAACATGACGATGAGAAACTTCATGAAGATGATCATGGTCATACATATGCAGTATTTACAAGATCACAAACTCGTCAAGCTGAGGCATTAACTGATGAACAAAGAAGGGGCAGCCCTTTACCTTCTTCTTTAGCTCCTAGAAATAAGAATGTGAGTTCTTCATCTCAACCACAGAAAGTAGCTCAGGTATCTGAATCTATACCTTCTTTCAAATTATTGATCATGTCAAGAAAAATATGGTTCAAATGTCGAAGTCAATACTTGAGAGCCTTTCCGAGCGATTAAATAGGCTAGTCAAATACATATAATCTCTAGGACAATATAATGCATCAAAGGGCCTTTTTCCTAAGCCCAAAGATGTACCTCCTAGAATAACAACTGTGGTTGTTAAATCCTCACCATATTTTGAAAGAGTGGAACCGTTATATGTTTCCCTATTTCTTAATGGTTTCAATTTAAGCAATTGCATTTTAGATTCGGGTGCTTCTGACAATGTCATGCCAACTAAAGTTGCAAATGCTTTTGGGCTTACCTTGACAAAGACCATAAAAAGGTGCTACTCCATAGAGACAAAGTCCCTTTAATTAGACAAATCAAAGATGCACAAGCTATTTTGGAAGCTTTTCCTGATAAAAGATTAAAGAGGACAATATTAGTTGCAGATATTCCTGTCTCCTACGGGATGTTACTGAGCAAAAAATTCTACAAAGAGTTGGGAGGAGAAGTAAAGATGGATTGGTCCTGTGCTCATATTCCTATCAAGGGATTGATCATAAACCTGGAGCCGAAAAAGAAGTCCAAGTACACTTGTGACAAAATCGAGGATCCTAGATCTCGATTCTTTTTCAAGAATCGACCATGGGGTCTATTTCTTAGAAGCAGAGATAAAAATGTACTGGGCTGAACTTCAACCAGAGCCAAAACCAGAAGGAGCTGAAAAATTTTGGACTCTAGAGTTTAAAGGCACCTGTTGTTCTTTTGGATCAGGAGCCGACGTTCTACTAATATCTCTAGATCATGAGATATTCCCATACTCCCACAAGCTGATGTTCAAGAACACCAATCATACAATGGAGTATGAAGCCTTGCTACTAGGAATGGAGCAAGCTAAAAATAAAGGAGTAAAAATCCTCAAAGCCTAAGGAGATGTTGAACTTCTAGTAAAGAAAGTTTGAGGGAAAAATCAAGTCAAAAGAGATGAGATGAAGCATTACAAAGATAAAGTGTTTTCTACTCGCACTAGATTTTGGAGACTTCTCTATCGATTTCATTCCAACAAATAAAAATTCTAAGGCAGACTCTTGGTGGTCACAACTGCACTATTGAATCTAGATAGACCACCGTCCATATTCAGAAAAGGAAACTATAAAGTGGAGATGGTCTACTACCCTAAAGTCCTTGATAGTGTTGAACAGTGGTAGACCTTCTACAACGACAAACAAACATCTGCATGTCTGCATGTTGAAGGGAATAAATCACCACCACGATGAATAGTCACAGGAAAAACTGATCCGGGTTATGATGACAATAGTGGAATAATCCAACCAAAAGGTAACAAAATCCCCAAGGGTTTAGTTTTCTTAATGGAGAATTTCGACAAGAATATGGTGATTTTTCTTCCTTTGAAATGCAGCAGTAAAAGCCGGGTATAGAGCAAGTTGATGCAGAATTACCCACCACAGAGAGAAGAAAGGATGAGCCATCATAAGATGAATTTAATAAGGACTTGCCCAAGGTGTTTGACAAGAAGGCTAGAGAAAGGAAGTTCAAGATTGGAGACTGGTACTGTGGGACAAGGACATGAACCGAAGGGCATGCACGAAAAATCTAATTCAATCTATAAAGAGACCTTTATGATCAAAAGAGCTGCCATCACAAACACTTTCTTCCTTTCCTATTGGGATGGAATTGAGTTACCACTGCCTTTTAACGGCAAACATTTGAAGCTGTTCAGAAATTGAGATACAGGGTAAAACCTATTTGTATATAAATAAAATTTTTGTTGTTTTCTTTCCTTTTCTTTTTGTTTTGTTTTGTTTTGTGTCTTGACCCCAAACCCAATGGACAAGATACAAAACTAGAGATGTTGGGATCTCATCTTTACTCATGTCATTCTGACAGAGGAAAAGATGTCCACAAACAGAGCCGACTGGTGTCCTCAGATTTCACCCTGAAATTTGGGACCACCCATTTGAAAAAAATTTCATTTTTTAAAATAACGAGTCTTTTTGTGTTTTTATTGCCAAAAGATGTATGTATTATGTTAGGATATTCCCAGTGAATCATATGATCCAATTTCGACAAATACCCAGATGCCCAAACTCATTTTATCCCTCTGCAAAGTTTTGTTTGTGGAAATTTTTATTTAATTATTTATTGAATAAATAATGCCCCGTTTGAAGTAAATTGTGCTCTAGTTGAATCCTGTTGAAGTTTTGCATGCTAGTATTCACTCATCTCATTAGGGTTTTCACTAGGAATGAATTCAAGGCATTATCTGCAACTTTTGGCAACGTTTTTCACTTTTATTTATTTCTTTTGCATTTTTCTCCGGTTTTCTCTTTAGTTTCTCTGTGAAATTCCCTAGGTCAATTCCTTCACTAGTATAGTCTGTTTAATTTCCTGAAGCATCTGGAGATCATCTACCGACACAACACCAAAAGGAATCAGCCTCAAAATGCAAGTTTCTAACCAAAAATGATGAAGTCATGCACAAAAAGCCTCTCCCAAGCAAGTCACATTTTCTGGAATTAATGAGTGTAAGTTGCAATGGGATTTTTGGTAGTGGCAGGCAGGTAGGAATTTCTTACTTGCCTTGTAGGGTACTTTTTCCCATGAAGTCAAAGTCATTTAAGCTGCGACAGGAAAATTAGAGGTAAGAGGACAAAGTGGAATTTCTTACCTGCCTTACAGGGTGAAAATTTCCATTATAAAATAAAGAAAAATCACTTAAAGCACCGATGGGAAATTTATGCCTACTTGGCAGGCTAAATTTTCCCACCAAAGAGATTTATTCACCCATGCAAGTCACACTTTTTGGAAGGAAGAATTTAAGTTGCCAGTGGGAATTTTGGCGTGTGACAGGAAGGTGGGATTTTTCTTACCTGTCTTGTAGGGGTAATTTTTCCCATGAAGTCAAAGTCACTTAAGCTGCAATGGGAATATTAGAGGTGGCAGGTAGGTGGGAATTTCTTACTTGCCTTGCAGGTAAAAATTCCCATTATAAAAGAAAAATCACTTAAAGCACCGACAGGAATTTCTTACCTGCCTTATAGGGTAAAAATTCCCATGATGAAAGTCAAATCACTTAAGTGGAAGAGGGTATTTTTGGAGCTGCAGTGCAGGGTGGAAATTCCCATCAAGCTGACTTCTTATTTTTAGCAACTACCCTTGCCAAAAAGTGTGACCCACCTTGGGTGAATAACAATGCATTTAATAATATTTATTAATGGTTTATTCACCCAATTTTGGTGCCATAAATGGAAGGAAAGTCAATGCAAGTAGAAGAGCTAAGGATAAGTCAAGGATGCATACTAAAAATAAATAAAATAAATTTATTTAAAAGTAACTAGCAACATGCATAATTGGCGCCTAATTTGGGTGAATAAACATGATTGTTTATTAATTAAATTGCTTAAATAGGAAGAGAAATTATTAAAAATAGAATGCTTGAGGATTATATAAGCATGAACCTCCATAATGAAGAAACAATTAATTATTTTTGTAAAGGATTGCAGCTCGATAGGTTTTGGTGCCAAAGGAAGGGGGTTTATGCATTAAAGATTGTTTTTCATTGCCAAGGAGCTTCAAGGTTTGGCGCCTGTGGGTTGGAATGACTTGATTCTTGCTATGATAATTATCTACATGTTTGTATAAGTACTCGGGTGAATTAAATAATATTTCTTCTTGCTTTGCATGCATCAAAACCTCAAATTTTAGGGCAACAAACTTTATATGCAGATTTTGGTGATAAAAATAAAGTATTCAAGCCATAGACTCCATATTTGTCTCGAATAAATTGTAGGTACATTGAATATATCTTTCAAATCATGAAGGAGTAGCGATCTGCACAAATAGATCCAATTGCAAGTGATTTCGATAGAATTAAAAGAAAAATAGCTCAAACAAAGATTGTTCCAGCCATGTTGAAGCATGATGAAAGAGAAAGATCAATGCAGAATCATGCATAGCTTCCAAATTTGCTGAAGTCAATGATACAGACATAGGCCCTGAACCTATCACCAATTTGATTGATAGATTCAACTCTCATAATTGCAAAGGCTTCTAGAAAAACTTCATCCTCTTGTTTCTAACGCAGCTCATGCAAGAGTCAGTGCATGGAGAATTCCTTTCACAAGCTTGTGCATGTGCTCGCAATCTTCCAGTTGAAGCCTTCATTGAATTTACTTGTGTTTGCATTCACCCAGAGTGCTTTCCAGAATTTAAAATTACTCATATGTAATTTTAAATAAAAGATGATGAGTTTTGTCTTAATTATTTACGACAAAAATTACACTGGTGCATGTATTGAAGAAGAACTATAAAATATTCAAGGATATAAGGGAAGACATGTCAAAGGAAATACCCGCAAGAAAATCATAGTCAACTACTTCCAGATCCAACTTGGTGAGAATCAAAGGCAAAAGAGTCAACCGCATGCAAAATATGGAAAAAGAACAAGACTAAAAGTGTTGCAACTTTCTTCTTATTTCTTTTCCTCTTTCTTTTATTTTCTCCGACAAAGTAATTGAGCAATCAATTAAATTATAAAACTTAAGTGATTGGTTTAAAATCCGTTACTTGAAGAAGTCAATTACTTGGAAATAGGTGGCAGACATGCAAAATAGAAGGTTTTATTTTTCAGTTATAAATTATGCATGTCATGCAAAGAGGAATTTCAGGAGGAATATTGCTAGTTGTTTCCCTTTTCATAGCTTCTACATGCAAGAATTCATTTAAAGCTTCCTATTTGTAATTTCCTTTATATACTATAAATAGAGGAAGAACCTACAAGTTAAAAAATCGAATTGGTAAACAACATTCTTGTGTTCTAGACTTTGTCTTTGAAACCCTTGATAGCTATTTGAAGCAGAGAGGAATAAAAAGGAGCATATTTCCGAGAGAACTTTGTGTCAACGGTGCACTTTGTTTCTAACTTTTTGTCTTAGATCTATTCATAAAATTTGTGTTATTCTAGATCTAGATCTGAAAGTTTCCTTTGCTTATAATTTTGTATGTTAATATCTATCTATTTTACCTATGTGCATGCGATCAAATCTGTAATCTATTGATTGGGTTGCACATCTTCCCCCTTTCATTCCTGTGTTTCTATTATTTTCCCCTTCTTCAAATATTTCCTTTCTTTTACAATTGCTTACTTGCTGCAAAACTATTTAGCTATGGTTCATGAGCTATATGGTTAAAGTAATACTAGCAAATTTAATCGAAAAATCTTATACGGGAGCCTCACCGGTAAATGAGGGAGATTTATCTCATGAATGCCTAGGTTTTCAGCTATGCGAGAAAATCTAGACAACACACTCCTTGCGTTAAAGATCTTGAATGCCTTGATATAGTCATGAATTTGAGCAAATATTTATGACACTGGTGATCCTCCATGGTGATGAAGATTTCTCGCTTAAATAAATAATTTTCCCTATTCAGTGATGACCACATAATCTATGATGCAAATACCCCTTGGACCATCAGATAAGTGTTAAAAAACACTATTTGAGACTTTCCCGAAGTGAATTCACAATGACACTCGCAGACCATGCTCGCGAAAAAATCTCTCATGACAACGATATGTTCAACTTTCCTCTAGAATGATATATACTTGCATAAGTGTTGAGTACATCACTGAGACCATGATGGATTTCTTGTTTTGTAATATGAGATGATCGTTCCAAACCATGAAAAACCACCATTTCTTCATGATTAACCACAACTGAAAAACTAGACCAACCCATGCACTTGAAAGTCATGTTTCCTTGACACTTAATATATTTGGAAAGGGAAACTTACTATCTTTGGTAAGTGTTGGAGTTTTCCTCTCTGGACCCCAAATGGTGATATTGACCTGAATGATTATCCCTATGCATCTCATTTTTCCAAAACTTCCCCTTGAATGTGTCTTACTATTTTTAGCTAGTTCCTAGACGAGAAACTTACTATATTTAGTAAATGGTGATTTTTTCCTTTCGAGATCATCTTGATGAGGTTAGCTTCTTTATTTTCTCCTTTGTATGTTTCCTTCATCTTGACCGCTTCTTGGAATGACTTGCTATTTTTAGTAGGTAATCATATAAGGAACTTACTATTTTTAGTAATTGGTTTATTTTCACTGTTTTATGCTCTGAACAATCATCTTGACCTCATGATCATCTTCAGTGCACACTGTCTTCGTTGCCACTACTTCTAATTAAGCCTAACTAAAAATAACAAGCATGTGTATTAAAGCTTACTATTTTTGGACAAAGGGTCTCTGGCACATGGTTTTTGAAGGAACAAAATTTTTTGGATTCAGCTTGTCATCGTGATCTTATTCTCCGAATTTCACTTGTTTTTTCCCACCATAATGCTTGGAAATAAAATTTAAAATTTTCGTCTTGTAGTGGCTTCGGGCACAAAGCTATCATGGCGGCCATTAACGGAGCTCAAAATTTATAGGTCTAGTTTTTGTCTCTGATCATGATGAAATTAACCCCATTGTGATAGGTTTTTATTTGGATTCCGTGTGCAAGTTTTTAGCTCGATTCCATTGCTGGATTGATGGGAAATCCGATGAATTTGAGCTAGGGCACGAAAAGTAGTTTTCATTATAAAAATGATCTAGAGCATCATTTAATATCTTGTTTGTTGCATCATGTTCATCTCAAAAAAATAGGAAGTCTACAAAAAATGGCATCTCGATCCATGCTCTAGATTGAGAGAAATGAGCATTTCTCCGTTTTTGACTACAAGGGTTTTCAGTGAAACTTCTTCATTTTTGTTTTTATTCTTCACTTCTTCGATAAGTTTTTCCTCTGAGATATCTATATTATAACCATGTGAAGGACTTGCCATAGCTAGATGAGTGCATCGATGGTGACAAGAAGCTATAGAAAAATCTTGGCGGCATGGCGACAGTGGTATGGAGGTGTGGGGGAAGTAGACACACAAATGGCTAAGTCTGCGCTTTCATCCAAAAATCATGAAGGCATGGGGCTGGGAGAATTTTTGTGTTACATTTTCCCTCTTATATAAAGGGACGAAATGTACATCAATTTTTACATCGCGCTAGGTTGCGACACTTGGCGATCATCTGTGGACTGAGAGAGAGAGAGGGCTCCAACTAGCTCCTGGGGATAAATTTTGCACTATAGAAGGTCACATTGATGACTTGGGTGCCAAAAAGAGCTGGGTGAATTTTTTTTATCCCCTTTTTCCCATTAGATAAAGGTATGAAAGGGACATCAATTTACACATTACGCCAGGTTGCGACACTTGGCTATCATTCGTGCAATGTGAGGATAGGCTTCGACAAGCTCCTGGGGATGAATTGGTGATGTGGAGCATCCTATGGGTGATCAAAGGGATAGAAAGGGCTGGTCACATTTTCATGTCCCTCATGTCCCTTTGCTAAAGGGATGAAAGGGACATCAAAATGCGCTAGGATCCTAGAGCTGACACGTGTCCTTTTCAAAAAATGACTAAGTATGAGGACTTGAGAGTGAACTTGTGAAGGCCGTATCTGGAGTTCCCAATGGAGTTTAAAGGTGAAATTTTATATGAATTTGAATAAAAATTTCCTTTTGAATCCAATGGTGGGGTTATTAACTCTTTATTCCTCCATTTGAGCCCTAAAAAATCATATTTTTGTTCGACTCCATTATTGAGCATGAGAAAAACTGGATATAAACATATCAAGCGCTCTAGGGGTTGTGAAGAATATGATTCCACCATCTTGTAGATATATGAATTAAATTTCTGATGATGTCTCATTTGAATATTAAATCCTTCCAGAGCTCCCAAAATTGTTTCCCGAAGCTCAGCATTTGTTTTGGACGTTTGCACTGCCTAGGCCTGAGAACCCGTTTCTGATGAACATGCTCCAAAACTTCCAAATCTTCCCTGAATATTCAAAAATATTTTCCTTGATGTTCTTGGCACTTAAATTCACCTCCATTTTGAATTTTTATCCTCTTTTCCCCTCCATGGGGTGCATTATTCTTGGGAAGGCTAGTGGCAGCCCTTCCCAAAATTGCTCAAAATTGGCATTCTCCAAAAGCTCCTAAAATCATCTAGGGGGACTGAATTTTATTTCCTAAATCACCTAGGGGTTTGAAAGGAAAAACACATGGGGATCATTTGATTGATATGATTGGAATAATGTTGAAGATGCACATTAACCTAGGGGTTTCTTGGAAAGATATGACTTTCAAAATTTTTGACATCAGGTAAAGTTGCTGTTCTCGTGTGGTTTTCACATGAAAATTAGTTGGACAACATCTGGCTATATCTTGGGGACATCTTTGTGGATTGAGTGCAATGAGGACATAACATGATAATCCTAAGATCTCAATTTTCTTTGTGGACCAATGCCTTATCCATTGGGATTTATGGAGTCATTAGAAAGATAGGCTACAAAACTTCCCTTATTGAACACACACACACACACACAAACAAACAAACGGAAGGGAAACACACTAGAAGGAAAAAAACACAACAGGAAAGGAAATTATATACAGTGGGAGGGATATTTATAGAGGTGGGAAAGATTATACACATACCCGACAATGGGTTGGGAAAATTACATGCCATCATGGAATAAAGGATTGAAGTGTGATGCTTGAGACATAAATACTATTATCGGATCAAACCATGCTCTTGTGATGGCTTCGCATGGCTTGAGAAGAAGAATACCAACCAAGATTCCATCTTCATATTGATACTACACTGAGAATGTTCTTACACTCATAGAATACTTCGTCACTTTCTCAAAAATCTTGTATCTTGATGCTTCGCTGACGTCCTACGATCATGGGACACCATTATTCCATGTCTTCAAGAGTGGGAAAATATTCTTCCTCTTTGAATTTCCACTTTAAATCATCTCTTACATTAGCATGGTACTCGGAAAGAGTGAGATAAAAATGATTTCCCTCCCATTCAAGAACTTTTCTGAACATCCTGTTTCATTGTTATGAGCAAGTTTTTTCAATATCTATCTGCTCAAGGCTCATCCTAGTATCATTCTTTACCCTCTAGTGTATTTGGCCATATGAACTCTTGTTCTGCATTGGTGAAGTAGTCTAAAGTGGCTAGAAGTAGATGATTTCATGCGAATTCCCAAGAACCTTGCAACTTTTCACTTTTCTTTGAACAAATTTCTTCAATGCAAATCAGCTCACTATTCTCTCTGTTATCTTCCTCCATGATAGAAATGTTATTTTCAAGATTGAGGATATTCGAAGGAGATTCAAGAACCTTCCTCCTTTTGCATTCACGAACCTCTTTGCATTGTGTAAAAGAGAAAGATTTTCTTTCACATTCACTCTCATCCTCCAAGGCATTAAGGAATTCATCAAACTCATCCAACTACTTTGTTTCAACATCAAACATTGGCATGTCAAAATGAGAAACACAAATAGACTCATACATGTCTTGTATCTCCATAGCTCGAGTCAAGAGTTCAAGACTAAGTTGAGGATCTTCAGTTTGTTCCACATCCTTCAAGAGGTTTTGCACATATGGTTCTTCTAAGATCACCATAGGATCATCTTCATTTTCATTGGGAGAATTGTCATGTTGTTCCTTATGAGTCCATGATTCATTTGGCACATCTTTGTTCACTCCTTCCATGTTTTGTGTTTCCCATAGTTCACTTTCTTGTAAGCACGAGCATAATTGATTCATGAAACCTTTTGAAAAGGAGAAGAGGTCCATGATTTGTGGGAATGACACTCCTTTGAGCTCAAAATCTATATCATCCTCTCAATGGGACCATGTTGAAGCAACAATGTGGGAAGAACTTTCAATGTTATTCGATAATCCATTATTGAATCCTCTTTCTCAGATGGACAATGAGATACTTCATACTCACTATGATGATCATTCTTCTCCTTGGGTGAGAAGAGATTGTGTTCCAACTGTTCATTCTCCTTTGCTTTGAAAAGGGAGCGATATTATTCCATCAGATCATCCACGATTGAGTCGAGGTAGAGTTTGGTCCTTCAATTGTATTTGTTTCTTTATGCAACATATGTACATTACTTGAAGAATAAAAATGGGAGGGTGGTGTCCCAAGATTTCACCACGAAATATGGGGCTTCCCATTTTAAAAATTTCATTCTTTTTAAAGTAACGGGTTGTTTTGTGTTTGTTTTGCTTTGAGTTGTTTGCATTGCTCTAAGATATCCCTAAAGAGTCATAAAAGCCAAATTCGACAAATACCCACATGCCAAAACTCACTCAAATCCTTTACTAGACCTTTGTCTACAAGCGTTTTACTTATTTATTTATAAAGTATATAAATTTCTTTTAAAAATAGATTGAGCTAAAATTGGAGGATTTAGGTTATATAAATAACTTTATCCCATCATTATTACCTCAAAACATTCACTCGGGGGAAGAATTTTTGCAGATCAGCTAAATGGATAAAATTTTCTAGCAATTGCCCGTAGTTGTTTTTATTTTGTTTTATTTCTTTTTGTTTGTGTTTTGGTTTGTTTTCTCCAAAATTCTTGTAGCTTATTCATTCCTCTTACCGATATTTCCCGAGGCCTAGGGTTTTGAAAAAGCTATCCATTATTTTTAATTACTAATATGTCTAAAGGCGATCAGAGCTCGGGATTCTTTCAGAAGATTGTAAGAAGTCACCTTGTCTAAAAAGGTGCAAAAATGGATTTTATGAAAATAAGAAAAATATTTCCATCAATGCATAGATATCGAGAAAATATGCACTTTTAGAGAAAACGACACCTAAAACAAAGCCACATAATGAAATATATGACACATGCATGTTTTTGCTACTACATCTTCCCTGGACCCTTTCCAAAAATGGCAAATGTTATTCTATCCTTGTGTTTTCTTCACCAAAAATCCAAGAAAATGGAAAGAAATGCAGTCTTCATGCCGGTCACAATTTTTAAAGCTACCTTCTGCGTCCAATTTCCATGCTGCCTTAAGTGACAAATTTTCACTCAATTTTAAAGGTAGAAGTCATAATGCAAGTCACACTTTTTGGGATAATAGATCTAGCTTGCCAAAGGGGAATTTTGGCAAAGGATGTGAGGAGGCATGAATTTCTTGTTTGCCTAGCAGGTTAATTTTTCCCATTATGAAATTCAAATCACTTAAGTGCCAAAGGTGGGAATTTCAGCAGTGACAACTTTAAGAAGAAGGATATTTTCCATGCAAGTCGCACTTTTTGGAAGGAAGGATTTAAGCTACTAGTGGAAATTTTGGCAGTGGCAGGAAGACAAGAATTTCTTACCTGCCTAGTAGGGTGAAAATTCCCATTATGAAAGTCAAATCAATTAAGTGGAAGATGAGATTTTTGGAGCTGCATTGCAGGGTGGAAATTCCCATTGCTTTGACTTCCTATTTTTAGCAATTCCCCTTGCCAAAAAGTGCAACCCACCTTGACATTAATACATGTATTTAGTGATATTCATTACTATTAATTCTAGTCAATTTTGGTGCCATAAATGGAAGGAAAGAAAAGGAAAGTGGATGAGCTAAAGAGAATTCAAGGATGCATGCTAAAAATAAATAAAATAAATTCATAAAAAAATCGAAGCATGCTGAGACTTGGGCGCCCAAATTGGAAGAAGAAGCATGTATTTTAATTAATTAAATTACCAAAAATAGGAAAGTTAATTATTAAAAATAGCATGCGATTGGCTATATAAGCATGGGATGCCATAAGGAAGAGGTAATTAATTCGTTCGATAGAGGTTGCTATCTTGAAGGATTTTGACGCAAAAGGACGAGTGTTTTGCATTAAAGAGTATTTTCCATTTCCGGAAGCTTCCAGCTTTGGCGGCTAGGGTTGAGAAGATTTATTTTTATTATTCCAAGCATCTGCATGTTGGTATAGTGCCCAGGTGAATTAAATAATATTTTTTCTTTCTTTGCATGTGAACAAAGTCTCAAATTTTATGGCAACAGGCTTTATATGTAGATTTTGGTGATAAAAATCAAGTATTCATGCCATGGACTCCATATTTGTCTGAATTAATTACAGGTATTCATCACAGGTGCTCATATTGGTGAAAGGAAGTCCAAATCAATGTCAGATACATTGAATATATCTTCCGAATCAGAAGAAATTTCCAGATTTGCACAAATTGATCCAATTACAAGGGATTCCAACATAATTAAAAGAAAAAGAGCTTAGACAAAGATTATTCCAGGCATGATGAAGCATGATGAAAGAGAAGGGTCAGAAAAATCATGCATGACTTCCAGGCTTACTGAAATCAATGATACAAACATGGGCCCTAAACCTATCACTGATTTGATTGACATATCCAAGGCCATTGGTAGATCATCTCTTATGAGGGAAAAAAATTAGCGGGATTATTCAAGCTTCAATGTTTCCAATCATAACTCAATTACCTGAGTTTGTTTTGGAGTGTGCAAGGTCTTATCATCCTCTTTCTAGGACAATCAGATGCTACAGGGAAGACAATAATCGGGTTGGATCAACATGCATAGTATGGAAGAAGAAAATACTTGGGAGTGTTGCAAATTCCTTCTAATTTCTTTTCCTCTTTCTTCTTATTTCTCTTATTTTCTTTGACAACGTAATTGATTAATCAATCAATGTTTAAAATCATTACTTGAAGAAATCAATTAATTGGAAATAGGTGGCGAGACATTTAAAATAGAAGGTTCTATTTTTAGTTATAATTCATGCATGTCATGCGAAGAGTAATTCTATGAGGAAGATTGCCAACTGTCCCCTTTTATATAGCGTCCATATGTAGGAATTCATTAAAAATTTCCTATTTGTAATTTCCCTCTATACACTATAAATAGAGGAAGAACCTACGGGTTAATAGATCGAATTTGTAATCAAAATTCTTGTGTTCTAGACTTTGAGCTGAAACCCTTGACATCTTTCTGAAAGATAAGGAATTGAAAGAATGAAGATTTCCGGAGAACTTTGTGTCAATGATGCATTTGTTTCTTACTTTTGTGTAGATCTTTGCATAAACTTTGTGTTATCTTAGATCTATATCTGAAACTTTCCTTTTCTTTAAATTATGTTTCGTAAGATCTGTTTGTTTTATCTATGTGCATGAGACCAACTCTGCGAACTATTGGTTGGATTGCACATCTTCTCTTCTTTCTTCCTGTATTCAATTATTTTCCTCTTCTGCAAATATTTCTTTACAACTACTTACTTGCTATAAAATTGCCTAGCTATGGCTCATGAGCTTTGCAATTAAAGTAAAACCCATGAACAATTACTCAAATCCATAATTGATAGAAATCTTACACGGAGCCTCACTAGTAAATGAGGGAGATTTATCTCATGACTGCCTAGGTTTTCGACTATGTAGAAAATCTAGCCAATAGAGGGAAAATCATCCATGACCATTTTGAATTCATCATCTTGAACCTGGGACACGAGGTGAATTTCTTGTACTTCTTCACATATCTCCATTCCATCATGAATCAAAAGATCAAAATTTGAAAGGATATTATTCATGCTTACTTTAGACTGGTCATCTTGTATTTCTTCATCATTGGTGGAGTCTTCATAGAGCATTGAATCATCCATTATGCAACAAGAGTATTCCTTTATTGAATATATTATTCCCCCTATGGGTTGTGCCTCGAGCCGAGGGAATTTGTGAATGGTGGTTCTATTTTCAAATATTCTACCTCTTCCTCCATGACATTGCTTTGGTTTTCATCGAAGGTTCCATGATAAGATCTTCTTCAGGAGCATCCAAAAATCTTTCGAGAATGAACACCTCGTAGTACAAACAATCTCTAGGATCTTCTTGAGTTTCTTTGTTGTTGAAAACATGAAGTGATTCGAGGTGTTCGTACCTAATTTTCAAGGCCAAATCATACCTTCAAATTTCATGATAGGCCTCGAGGTTGGAATTCCCTTCTATTATTCTCTGAAGTCTTTCCACATAATCAATTTTCAACATGTTCATTTATCCATCACCATATCTAATGAAGTCATCTAGAGAGTGGCGGAAAAGGGACAGGTCTTCTCAAATTTGTAGTGAGCTATGTGAGGTTGCAAAATTCTTCTTTAGTGGATCCAACAAAGATCATATCTTTCGTCATCTTCTTGAATACTGATTTGATCTTCATCGGAAGGCTCGAGGATAGGATTTTCTTCAATGACATTCAAGAACCTTTCTGGGATGAAAACCGTGGTACGAATGATCTTTAGGATATTCCTCCATAGGAAAAATCTCCTCTTCTTCTTCCTTGTTATGGGATGCTTCAAGTTGCTTGTACATCTCTTGCAAGGATTTGGCATATTCTTAGGCATCGTATCTAATCTTGTATTTCCTTCAAATCCTTTCCAACATCTCCCTACTTTCCTCTTCATCGACGACATGTTATTTTTTATTTCCTTTGTCTAGATGTAGATTATTGCTTGAAGTAGGAGTCTCTTTTACCATCCTTGAATTTTCTCTTTTGTAAATACTAGTCCGGAACCATGGCTGATCAACGATCTTCTTTTCTCAGTCACGATCTTCTTCTTCTTCACTGTCACTCATTGGTACTTCACTCCAATCTAGAAATTTCTTCATGGTGTGGGAAAATTTTTTGATAGGGGTTTGTTCCTTGATGGAGTCACCTTAAAAAAAAATTTCTTTGAAATTTGATTTTAGTGTTTTTTTCAAATATATACTTTTTATTTTATTTTAAGGGTAGAGATGTTTTTTGGGCACACTTATGAAAATCTCTCCCAATGAGTTGCTAAAAATATTTGCTAGAAATTTTTTTGGGTGGGAAAATTTATGGGTTTCTTGCCAACGCTCTGGGGTTCTAGATCCCTCATCTTGAACAGTACAAATCTGTGTTATTATGTGTGGGTGAAATAAAATCTTTAGGTGGCCAAAAGGTCGGGGATCTAATAGGAACACTCCATTGATCTTGTGATAAGGCTTGCAATTTATTGCAAGAGATGAAACTTGCTTGAAAAGGGGGAAAAGGGGAGTGGGAAGAAAAAAATGGATTAATGTTGTAGGTAGAAAATTAGAGTCCTACAACCATTAACCAACATTTTGTTATCACATAAAATTGACAAGGGCAATTTTACAAGTAACCATACCAAAATTTTATTCTGGTCCCTCGTCAGGGGACCCCTTGCGTTGGAGCGTTGCATAATCCCTCTCCGGGAAATCTAGTTTTCAGAACTTAACCATTTTTGGTCTTTTTTGGTTGGCTGCACCTTTTGTCTTTGCAACTCAGAGTATGTATGCGCCCCCCTCATTTCCTTTGGCGCACCCTTTGAAGTGTCGACACACATTTTGGTGCGCCTCCCGTGATGCGCCTTTCTCGCATGTGCCAAGGCACATGCGCCTTTGTCAACAACATGATTGTTGTGCCGTGTTTTGGTGTGCCAAAGGCACACGTATTTCAACGTTGAAAGTATTTTTGGTGCGCCAAAGGCGCACATAATCACATGTTAACACACATTTTGGTGTGCCAAAGGGCGCAAAGTTTTAAGTGTCGACAGGGGTTTTGATGCGCCTCTTCAAAAAGTGGTTGGTGCATTTATTACACCTTTGCCTATATATAGGTGCATCCGACTGTCACTTTCACAATTAAAAACACGTGATAGTTTTTATTCCTCTCGCACTTGTCAAAGCACACTGTCGTCCTCGTATCGCGTTCGTGGACCCCGCCTCATCTCTCGTGTTATATATATTCTGGGTAGGTGGTCCTTTTCCTCTTGTGTTTTTGCTTGGTTGGTTGTTTGTTGTGTGGTAGAAGGCATGGATTTGTTTAACCCCTCTTTTCTTTCTTCTTTGTCCTTCTCCCCATGCTCTTCTTCCTCTTTCCGGATCTCTGTGGTAAGGAGGACTCTGCCTCGAAAAAAAATCACTTGGATCTCCTTAGTATGCCCTCTTCACCATCCAAGAAAAACCTGCAGAGCAGACTTAAAAACACATGCAACCCCTTCGAGAAAAGAAACAGACTTAAAATTCATACAATTGTATTTTCCTCTTGGTGCATTCGCCACCTTTGCTTGAAATACTGATTGCGCCTGAAAGGCGCACTTTCCTTGCTTGCAACACCCAAACTAACTTTGCCCTCTTGCACACCGAAATCCTATGTAACATTGCAAAAACCTATTCCCTTGGTGCACCCCCGCACCCATGCAACACCAACATTACTTGCGCCAATTATAAAATTACATTAAAATGGCGCAGCGCATCCCCTATTACGAGAATAACACAATATCATGGAAAGATTTCATGCACCGCGCCAAGTTCCCCTTTTGCGCACGGAAAGATGATGTTACACACACTAAATTTTTACCCCTCGGCGCAACAAATTTCCATGTAACATGAAAAATATATGCGCCTTTGGCGCATCCTGTCCCCGTGCAACATGAAAATTATCTGCGCCCAGTATAAAATGCATAGAAATGGCGTAGGCGAACTTCTACTTAAAACAACAAAAATGTCATGTGCAGTATCCATGCACCTTGCACCCTTTGGCACTTTGATCTGTCCCTTCTAACACACTTTTTCATGCGCCATACTATTTAACCTGCGCAGACTGCAATATTCATGCGCCCGCACTCTGAGGCCTTAAAATTGCTAACTCTTCTTTCTGTCAATGCTTTAATGGGAGATCTAATAGCTAACATGGCTCTTCTACGTTGGGTTTCTCTTCTCCTTCTTGCAGATCAACAACTCAATTCAGAACTACATATGTCTACATCAAGCAAGAGGCCAACCAAGTCTAAGGGTAAAGCCAAGCTTACAGAGGAAGAGATGAAGTATAAATATCAGAGGGTCAGGATGCCCGAATCCCAGGTAGAATGTGACCTGGATATAAGAGACTCTAAGCTCGGTCACATCGATATGGAAGATTTCTAGGCCAGAACCAGGAGGGTCACAGGAAGTCCCTGGATGGACAAACTGGTAGGCAGTGGCCTGCATTTTGCTGGGGGGATCCCAGTCAGTGTAGTGAACAACGAATTCATGATGGTAGTGGCCCGCTGCTACAACAAAGACACGAGGTGTGTCCAAAATGAGAAGGGCGAGGTCGTGATCAACCTCACTACCCGGCACTTCGAAATTATGCTTGGCATTCCTCACCACCGGCACTTTGTGGCCGTAAGCCAAGAAGACTGCACCAAGGCTTGGGAGGACAACGAAGACCAGTGTATGTAATTGATGAATGAGGTATACCTGAAAAACAAGAAGGTGGTAACCAGATGGCCATAGGTCATTCACCGCAGCGATTTCTCCGAGGAACTAAGTGATACCATCACATTCCTAAGCAGAGTATTTGGGCTTTCTGACACCCACTACTTTCATAAATGGATGCTTAGGTACCTGGAGACAATGAACAAGAACGTGCCAGATCAACGCTTTGAGTGGGCGGAGATCATAAGCAGCACTATATCTGAGCAGCTCCAACAACTCACCACAACAAGGAGGTTCTACATGAACTCCTACGTAGTTTATGCTTTGTAGCCTCGGAGAGGGATTATCCAGCATTGATGCGATGTGGGGTTTGGCCCCAAGTAAAAATATATGAATACTACCCAGAGCTGAAGCTGGAAAATAGTATTTCATAGTTTACAAAGATTAACGATGCTTTCTTCTATGGCATCATCTTCCTTTTGAGGCCAAACATGACTCACGGTCGTATGACCAAGAGCATTGTTGCAGCAAGAATCGAGAAGTGGGGGCCTTATTCACGCAATTTCCCACCTTCACCTATCTAAGGGAAGCCAACTTCTTGGGGAACTGTCATCACCAATCCGGCACTATGATAATTCTTCACTTTGGGAACTCCTCGTGCTATGATTATTTACTAATGCCATGACCTTTAGTTTGGTGGATGTAATCTGGAAACAAAACAACAACATAACACAAGAATACCATCGATTATGATAAGACGGAATGATGACAAATCTGAAATATCAAAGTAAATTATAATATTAACATGAAATTGTTACAATCTCACCCATGAGGTACTTCAAGTGTTATTGACTTCATTTGCCTTTCACCAAGACTATGGGAGAAACTTTACAATTACACCTCTTAATGGCTTCTTCAACACACCTTTAATCGATGGCTTCCTTCACACACTTCCTACAATATTTCTCACTACTTCCTTCTATGCTAAATGAGGGGGGTGGCCTATCTATTTATAGAACTTCTAGGCTTATCCATCTTATCTCTAAGATAGGATAAGAAATCCACTCTGACGAATCATATTCCATACCTTAACTCTTATATGTACATGTAAGCTTATCTTTTAAGATAAGATAAACCTTATCATTTTACATGGGTTCCACATTTTTAGACTTTTTACAAATAAAATACACAAAATATTTATGACCTCACTCCTTCTCCTTATTACTAATATAATATTTCTAATTCCTAATCATGTAGACCCTACTTCTCTAATTACCCAAAATTTGACATTTTAACATTACCGGACCACTTACGACAAATATTTACTTTTTACAACATTCCTATTGTACTTTGACTGTTACCGTACTCCACATTATTGGCGGCACCGTACTGACGACACCGTTATCTTCTATCAGACGCTACTACTAATTATACTTAACAACATCCTATTCCTAATACATACATTAATGAAATAGAGATTACGGAGGAAAATTTTAGTGTCGACATCTTCCCCCTTCCTAGCTTCTACTCCGTCCTCGAGTAGACTTATTCTAGTGCTTGGAAAATCTTCAACTTGTCATGGTTGACCCATTTCGTAATGGGAGTGCCATCCAATTCCTCCAGTTCGGTATGTACCATTTTCATGCATAACTGCTATTTTGTAGGGCCCCATCCATTTTGGAAGAAATTTTCTCTGTCTTCTTTTTTTGTATCTGGAATCATATACTAGAACCAAGTCATTCACATGAAATGGAGACCAATGGATCTTTTGATCAAAGTATTCCTTCTGCTTCATTTTCTTCTTATGGCTTGTATCCTTTGCTATTTCCCTCATTTCCTCTAGCAAATGAAGATGTACCAACCTTTCTTTTACTGAATCACTTTCATCTATCCTTTCATTTTTCATAACTCTCACAGTGGGAATATCAAACTCAATAGGAAGAACTAGATCAATGCCATAAGCCAACTGAAATGGGAGTATCCTGTTGCTGACTTTGATGTTGCCCTATATGCCCATAATGCTGCATGAATCCTCTTATCCCATTTATGTACCTGCAAGGCTGCATCTTTTGCTAGAATTTGACACAACACAAAATTTGTTCGTTCCACTTGTCCATTTGTGCTTGGTTTGTATGTTGTTGCCTTCCTATGCTTAATAGAAAACTTATTGACTAGGGCTTCTACCACCTCATTAATGAAGTGGCTTCCTTGATCTGTTACAATTTCTAATGGAAAACCAAATCTGGTGACAATGCGTTCATATATGAACCTTGCCACTTCATCCATGGAAGTTGTTTTCAATGGCCTAGCTTCAACCCACTTGGTCAAATAATCTGTGGCAACTACAATATACTTATTTTGGCGTGAGGTAGTTGGAAGTGGACCTACAATGTCTATTCCCCACTTTTCAAAGGGACCAAGTGGAAGAATAGGGCATAATGGAGCTGATGAAGTCTTATGGTTACCATGTGTTTGACAAATATCACATGTCTTACAATAATTATAACAATCTTTAAAAAGAGTGGGCGGTGATAACTGCATCCAAGATCCTTCTTGCTGTAAGTTGTCCAGTAGAGAAGTTCCCTCCACATGTACCATTGTGGAATTCTTCTTCTAGCAGTTCCTTCCCTTGATCACGTCCAATCGCCCTCTTGATCTTCCATCGTGTCCTATTCGAAATAATACTCCATGCAAAATAGAATATGGACGATCGACTTGAGTAATCTTTCTCTTAGTCTTTGCATTGGCACCATCGAGAAACTTGAATTCATTCGGATAATTCCAAATATCTATGTATTCACTAGGGATTGTGTCGAGGGATAACAATGCTACATCGGGAAATCATCATCATCACAAGATGATCCTAAGCCATCATAGGCTTGAGAGAGTGCATCTGCATTGACATGCTTCTTTTCCGCCTATCTACAATATCAAATTCAAATTCTTGTAGCAAAATTATCCATCTTGCTATCCTCCTTGATGGGTTAGGCTTATTTACAATATATTTTAGAGCTCGACGATCTGATTCACAACTAGAAATTTTTGCCCTAGCAAGTAATTTCTAAACTTCTTTACAAAAAATGATAGCGAGCCTCTTTTTTCATTCATGGTATAATTTACCTCAAAGACTTTGCTCATTTGTGCTGCTCCCAAAGTAAATTGGATGTTCATTCCCATTTTCATCCTTTTGGCTCAAAGTACTTCCTAGTGCTTTGCATCCGAGGCATCGTGTACACAATGAATGGCTTGCTCAGGTCTAGATTCTTTAAAATAGGTGAAGACACCGGGGCTTCCTTCAAATGTCCAAAAGCTTCATGCGCCTTATTTCTGGTTCATAAGTAACATCCTTCTTCAAGAATCAAGGGTTAGTGGGTATGCAATCTTTGAGAAATTCTTGATGAACCTTCTATAGTAACCCACATGGCCTAAAAATGATCTCAACTTACTTCTATTCATAGGAAATGGTAAATCTTTAATTTTTGAAACTTTATCAGAATCAAGTGCCAATACCATCTCTGGATACAACATGCCCTAACAAGACGCCTTTAGAACATCCAAAGACACACTTTGTAGGGTTTAGTGAGGCTTGTGCTTCATCTAACCTTTGAAATGCTGTCTCCATTTGGTGTAGGTGGTCCAACTTGCTCCCATAGATGCAAAAATTATCTAGAAATACTCTGATGAAGGTCCCAATGTAGGGTTCGAACACCCTATTCATCAAACGCTAGAATGTTGCTGGAGCATTACACAACCCAAAAGGCATAACTCTATAAGAAAACGTTCCCCAAGGAGTGGTGAACGTGGTCTTCAGCTGATCTTTCTCTGCTATACGAACTTGGTTGTAGCCACTATATCCATCAACAAAACTATAGCACTCCTGGCCAACTACTTCGTCCAAGATCTGATCTGAAAATGGAAGAGGGTAATGATCCTTCTTTGTTGCCTTATTGAGCTTCCTGTAATCAACACAAATGCGTAGCTTCCCATTCTTTTTTATTGAGATCACAATGGGAGAAACCCATTCTAAATTCTCCACAGCAAATATGAATCCTACATCAAGCAACTTATCTATTTCTTCTTTTACAGTCTTGGAAAAATTAGGATTCATTCTATATGGCATTTGCTTTATGGGCTTAGCACTATCTACCAGCTCAAGAGAATGTTCTACCCAACTTACTTGACGAAGTTCCTTGTAATCAAAAGTGAATAGGTGTATGTACCTTCGAAAGAGCTGGAGGTAGGATTCCTTCCCACTCTCCATCACAAATCACCAATCTTTATTTGTTGGAGACGATCATCAATTTCTTCTTCGAGATAATTTTATGGGGTCACGAGTGGGTGTGATCGGAAGGATATCCATGACTGAAACATCAACCTCACTTTCTTCATCTTGATGTCCACTTCACTAGTACTAGAGTAATCGAGAGAATGTCCAATCATCGGTTTCATCACTTGAATCCACCGGTTACGCCTTATGATGTCGAGGATCACGTTTATCTTCACCCTCTCTCTACCACGTCCAAGTGTCATGAAGCCTTCATTCTAGTAGTCTTTTGCATGAACTCTCCTTAGCCATGGTCTTCCCAGCAGCATTGGGTACGCAAGCAGTACCATTTTTCATCACCCGAAAGTCTACCACACATACAACCCCATGAGATATTGCCACATTTGAAACTACACCTTCTCGGTTTAGTTTTTCCTTTATTTAATGACCTTAACATAAGTGTTAAAGGGTGATCAATTTTAAACCCAACATATTCATTACAGACTTTGGTCATTACATTAATCGCAGCACCTCCATCAACTAAGACATCATGAATTGAAATACCATTACATAATACCTCAGCTTGTGGAGCATAGGGATCTGCCTCTACCTCCAAAACAAGGACCTCAACCTCCTTTCTTCTTCGAGCATTGTGTCCACTTCGCAGCTCCCGCCTCTTCTCCGAAGACATAGCCAAGAGTTGACCATATGTAATATTTGCAGGCCTTTTGGACAGATCTTCCAAGATGGAGTATGGTCCTTGCCCCTGTGAAATCAGAAAATCTTGCACACCCAACTTTCTTCTCCTATGTTTCTTACTAGTTTCTCCTTTCATCTTCTTAGGATCATTTCCATCTTGATTATCTTTTTCTTTCTTTCTTTTTGTTACAAACACATCTACTTCATTATTTCTGCTCTTATCTACTACATCAAAAGAATTCACAGGTGCTTTTCCTTTATCATTATCTCCTTTACTAGATGTAGAAGCTCTATCTGGACAATTATACTTATAATGACCCTTTTTATAACAACCATAACATACAACTTCAGAAATATTTATTTTTGGACCTCTATCTCCTCCCTGAGAACTAAATTCTTTTCCTTAAAGAAGATTAATAGTTAACTGGACCCATCTTTTGAGCAGATCTTCATACTCAGTAGATGTACTAGGAGAAATATTTGTGCTCACCGGGAGTGGTTGTGGATTCTGGACCAAAGGTGTTGGTGTAGGCTCTACTTTAGCAACAATTTCTTTGGGCTCCTCTTCCATGCTTTCTTCTTGCCTTCTTGCAATCTCCTTTGCTTGTTCAATGGTAGTTGGGCGGTCATACTTCACTCGTTGTCGATCAGAATTCATCCCAAGAATGAAGTGCTTACATAGGAGATTATCCATGCCATTCATCAACCCATCCGCTAATCCTTCCTTCCGGATCTGGGCATCGAGCTTCCTCCTTAGCTCTAGAACACGAGCATGATAATCCCTTATCTTCTCCTTCTCTCCTTGGGATAGCTTTGTGATCTCGATCATGAGATCTACATATTTCTGTTGTTCACCAAATTCTTCAAGAAAACTTTCGCTTAATAAATCCCATGAATTTTTCACATTATCACCTAATGTTTCAAACCACCTAAGTGTCTTTGAACCATCCAAAAAGGTAGGAAAAATTCAGTCCATTGTTCCCTTCTTATAAGGCCATTACAAATACAAGATCGTTTAAACTCTTGAATGAAAGAAGAAGCATCTTCATTAGATTGAGCTGAAAAAGCAGAATCTTTCCCATTTTCAAAAGTAACCACCGTAAAATACCAACCCACAAGTACAATCAACAAGACTTATGTGCACAAATAATTAGAATCACTGTAATAGAAAGTGACTTTACACCTTTCTACAATAAAATAGAAATGACCACGGTAAACTATGGTAAAACTTGACTTACTACGGTAAAAACGACTTTCTTTGTGGTAAACACTATTCACTTAAAAAGTGAAGTTCTTCAAGGTAAATACTATTCACGGTAAAAGTGACTTTACTGCAAGGTAAATACTATTCCCAAAAAAATGACTTTACCATAAGTAACTACTATTCACAAACAAAAATGACTTTACCATGGTAACTACTATGCACAAAATAAAAACAAGGTTACCCTCCAATTGATTTTTGACTAAGTGGGAATATCTCTCCAGAAAATCCACCAACGAGGAATGGTCCCAAGAACGGAACCAAAATTTCATCACCAATCCGGCACTATGATAATTCTTCACCGGGAACTCCTTGTGCTATGATTATTTACTAATGCACACCTTTTTAGTTTGGTGGATGTAATCTGAAACAAAACAACAACATAACACAAGAATACCATCGACTATGATAAGACTAATGATGACAAATCTGAAATATCAAAGTAAATTATAATATTAACATGAAATTGTTACAATCTCACCCATGAGGTACTTTAAGTGTTATTGACTTCACTTTCCTTTCACCAAGACTATGGGAGAAACTTTACAATTACACCTCTTAATGGCTTGTTCAACACACCTTTAATCGATGGCTTCCTTCGCATACTTCCTACAATATTTCTCACTACTTCCTTCTATGCTAAATGAGGGGGTGGCCTATCTATTTATAGAACTTCCAGTGCTTATCCATCTTATCTCTAAGATAGGATAAGAAATCCACTGACGAATCATATTCCATACCTTAACTCTTATCTCAGTACATGTAAGCTTATCTTTTAAGATAAGATAAACCTTATCATTTTACATGGGTTCCACATTTTTAGACTTTTTACAAATAAAATACACAAAATATTTATGACCTCACTCCTTGTCCTTATTACTAATATAATATTTCTAATTCCTAATCATGTAGACCCTACTTCTCTAATTACCCAAAATTTGACATTTTAACATTACTGGGACCATTTACGACAAATATTTACTTTTTACAACATTCCTATTGTACTTTGACTTACCGTACTCCACATTATTGGTGGCACCGTCTTGTGGCACCGTTATCTTACTATCGACGCTACTACTAATTATACTTAACAACATCCTATTCCTAATACATACATTAATGAAATAGAGATTACGGAGGAAAATTTTAGTGTCTACGAACCACACCAAATTGCCATGATATGCCGCCCCAAGCTGATCTGTTAGAGCTATCCAGACGGCTCATAACCTACCACGAAAAGTGTTTGAAGAGAAAGCAGGGTGGAACTCCTTTCCCCCTCACAGTGGGCAGGTACACTTGTCTTTCCCACCACAAAGCCCGGGAGATGTTTACAGAGCTAGAACTGCTCAATCTAAAGCACAACTTCTTGGCAAGGCCCACTTTCGACCCAAGGAATTGCCTTCCCAGGGCCAAACTCAATCCAATCCACATTCCGCAGATCAAGGATATTTATATTGACCTGTATCATGAGGTCGAGCTCAGAAGAAAAGATCACTCCCGCTTGGCTTTGGCTGAAATCATTCAGTATGGCATGGCCATTGTCCCAAAGGGTTATCAAACTACTAATCAAGAAGTTGATTAGGTATATCTTGACACGGATGGGGACAACTAGCCGTTTTACTGTAATTGTCCGAGCTAAAGCGCCCAAACCATTGAAGAAAGGGTTAAAGAAACTCTGTGAAACAGAAAGAGCACTCGGTGCAGGATGAATGACCTCATCTACCTCGGGGTATATTTCACTACGTCTCCATTGGGTAACGCACCTGTCAGGTCGAATCATCTACCTAAGGGTAAAGGCAAGGGAAAAGAGGGTGAATCAAGCTCTGCTCAGGAAGGAGCCCCTGAAAGTCCTCCTTTTTGCCGCACAAGAAAAATTTGTAATTCGGAAAGCCCGGAAAAGAAGCAGCAGAAGAGATGTTCCGATGGGCACATCCACTCAAGATGTTGCCACTACTACAACTGTTGAGGTCCCTTCTATCCCTTCTCCCTCTCCTCCTTCCCCTCCTCACGTGACCCAAGCAACCATTCCTTTGGTTGTATCCTCTCCCCATCTTCTACTGTTCCCCCTTCCTCATCATCCATCTTCTCTTCTCTCACGGAGCTGTCCCCACCATTTCTTCCCTCATCTCTCAGCTCCCTTCCATTCCCATGTCTACCTCCCCTGCAGTATCTCTTCCTCCCGTGAGCACTTTCTCGGCCTCCCTCTCAATGCCGCCTCCAAGTGTCTCAACGCACTTTCCTCTACTCACTGCAGCTGCTCCCTTTTCTACTTCCGGCCCCTCTCCCATAAGTCCAACATGGATCTCTCAGCACCTGAGCCAACAAAAGAGGAAAGTTCCCATCGCACCGATGGACTTCTCCGTCATCCCATCAAAGGGGGCCAAGAAGGAAAAGCCTATAACCCGCTTCTCTCAGAGTGCGTCAGGAGAGAGAGTAATGGAGATAGCGTATCCCAATCCTTTAAAGGATAAAAAGGATCTGTCTCTCCAGTTATACAGATGACCCAAGTCACAATGGGGATGTCTTCGAAAGCCTTCGGGGAGAGGCCCTATCTACAGTTGACACCCTTTTCGAAGAAGCTCCGGGAAGCAAAGGAAAAAAAAAAGGATATTAAAGGAGCAAAATAAACATCTTCTCCACGTCTTGCGAGAAAATGGGTAGCGCACCTCATACAATCACCGCTGAAACTCCTGAGCCTCTGAGCCAGGATAAGATAAATGAATATGCCAAAATCAGCGAGCAGTGTATGGCATTTTCTGCCTAGAGAAGCCAAATCCTCAAAGAAAGTGAGGAAGTAATCGCCAAGTTCACCAGATTATATCAGAATATCAATCGGTGAACAAAGAGCTCCAGGCGATAGTAGGACCTATCTTCGAAGAGCTGGACCATGCCAGGATGCAGCATGAGACCTTTCAGAAAATGCTCAACTGTTCAGTCGAAGATCTGGTCAAGTTCGCGTCTTCGGTCACCCCAGAGCCCTCAACAAAATCCTTTCTACTCTAGACTACCGGGTCGATCAGTTGGAGTTTGTCCTGGAAAAGATTGACAAAATCAAGGAGGAAGCCCTAGATGTAATGCATCAAATGGAGAAAATTGTCCTGAGAATGTCTCTGGGCTTGCTCACTCCTTCTTTCGCCTTGAGAAAGGTAGATGAAACTATTCGGATCTTCAAGGAGATCGTTTCGCAAGGGCTGGGACCAGAAGTCACTTTCGACGCCGAATCCATCAACAACCTGCTGGCCTGTCATGACTTCATAGGGTACCTGATAGAGGTAGAAAACGAATATTCCAAGCTCCCAGAAAAGCTCACAGATGAGCGGGAGACTTGCGAGGCTATCAGTGATCGTCACAAGGATCCTTCCCAGATCAACTTCATCCATGATCAGCAAGTTCATGGAATATCGTGCCTAGTTCCACATCACGTCTCCTGAGCGAGCGACAGGATACCCCCTTTCAGCCGTGGGACGACGATGAATAGTTTATTTCTTCTTGACCTTCTCTTTGTAAACATCTAAAGTATGTTGACACAAATGATGGCATCATCCATGTTGCACCATGGGATGATGTCATCCACCAAGTTGTCAAAAGTCAACAAATGACTTTGAGATATTTTGTAAGATATTTTGTAATTAAGTGGTTGGTTTGTTTTTGCCTTCTTTTCTTCTCTTCTTCTATAAATACTTGAATACTTGTTGTATTCGGTGGTGGATACTTTTCAGATGAAAAATAGAAGTAAGAAGAAAAGACTTTGAACTTTTTGTAATAGAAACAAATATTAATACAATATTAAGACTTTGTCTTTGAATACTTGTGTTTTATCTCGTAACTTTCTTATGTTAGATCTGTATGTTTGTTCTGTTGAATCTACTTGTACTTTATTGTCATTTATTCATCAGTATTGCTTTATTCGTCTATGCAAGTAGGTTCGGCTCTGTTTACTACCAACCCAAATCATAGACCTTATGACCTTTCTGCTTTGGAATTCATTTCTTTTCTCCCTTCAGATCTTTCCTATCTCCCCACCTCGTTCCTTTCCCTTCTTTTACAGTTGGAAATACCTCTACTGGGATGAGATCCCAACCCCTGAAGGTAGAATATTGTGAGACTTGCACAAGATTCCTGCTGGTAGAATAGCAATAAACCAGTTTCGCTTTGCTGACTCAAAGAGGGGCTATGCCCTGCACACTGCTTGTTGGCTCCTATCCATAGATCCGCCACCCGACAAATTTTCGGACCAACGCTTTTGGTGACTCTCTTTGGGATCGAATAGATCTAACAGATCTATGATGGTGGTATGTTACAAAATCAGTAAAAAATCAAAAAATCACTACCTGTTTGCAAATTTTAACTTTTTGCTCAAAACCCAAAATTTTTGCAAAAATGCTTCAAACTGAAAATTTTCTTCAGAGATCCATAGATCTGGACCAGATAGAGATCTTTAGTTCGCTGAGTTTTTACAAATATCCGTATTTTTCCGTAGATCTGAGTTTCTGACAGGTTACCAAAATTTTCAAACTCTTTAAAAAGTCAACTCTAGATCTGAAAATCAGCTTACTAAGTTTTACCATCATTTTATCCTTGTTAATCTGTCATTAAACCGCAATCACTTTTCAAAAGAAGGGTAAAATTAAATATTTAGAAAAGTACATCTTTGTTGGTTTTTGTCAGAAAAATCAGAAAATCAGCAAGTACAATAAAAAGAATGTTTAAATCTGCTCCAAGAATATTACAGATCTGGAAGGTACACTAGCGGGTGAACCATTTACTCGTAGCAGGAGAGCTCATGGAGAAGTTGATCCTACTTTTGATTTGCTTCGAGGCACAACTTTAGTGTTACACCAAAGACGCTTCTCGTTCTTAAGTTCATTTGACCAGTCATCCAGGAGTGTCTCACCTCCACAAAGGAAGCATCTCTCACAAAGAGCATCCACATCACTTTGCAGTGCTTTACTGCTTAGTGGGACCATCCTCCCAGCACGTGTCCTTTTTCCAGCTGTTCAAATGGCAGTACCATGGGGAAATGCTATGGGCCCTCTAGCTTTGCCACATCCCGTTCACGCGCTCCCACATGGAAATCGAAAGAATTTCCCAAGATTCGATGGGAGCGGAAACCAAAGCACGAGATTCACATATATCTGCATTCATCATGTCATGCAGTATCCTGGATGTGACTCATGAAGATGTGTCGGTTCACCTTTTTCTGGAGACCTTGCAAGGACCCACCGCGGAATGGTTTCAGCATTTGCCAGCCGGATCTATTACTAGTTGGGCCACATTACGAACTGCATTTGAAGATAGGTATAAGCCTTCCGAAGATGCATTCGCGTTGCTGATCAAAGATCACTCACCTAAAGAAGGAAGCCAATGAAACTATGCGTGACTTCATCGCCCGTTTCAATTCACTGATCAACCGTGTTCCGCCTACCATGCTTCCAACACCGAAAATCAGAAGTGTTTCTTCGTAAACACCATGAGCTCAAAAGTAAGTTTCTTACTCCTGCAAGAACAAGTAGCTACTTTGATTCTCGCCTAGGTTGCTGCCATCCGAATCGAAGATAACTTGTTAATATCTGGTGAATTAAAAAGAGAATCGTCCAAGCTTAAAGCTTCGAGCCCTTCTCCCACCACTTCATCTGATCCGGCATTTCAAAAGATGGCGAATGACTTGCTCGCGTTAAAGAAACAACTAGCTCAAGCTTCTCCAAGCACTTCATACCGGGATATCCCACGGAGAAATTTTGCTTCTAACAACGTCTCACAAAGACCTCGTTTACTTGCAGCTGCTCCATGGTTGGTGCTTGAGCCCCCTCCGGTTAACGCTTTAGCCGAAATCGAAGAAGAGGACCAAAATTATGAAGAACCTTCATCGCCAGGTGAAGATAATCAAGATGTCGGTGAACCGACTGACAACTCTACTATCGGGTATATGGAATTTAATGAGGAGGAATCTGATGAAGAAGAAGGTACCGAAGGATATGCAAGTGGACAGTCATATGCTGTTTTCACCCGCTCGTAGGGAAAGAAAATAGAAGTTGCTACCAAGATACAAAAAGAAAAGGCCGTGTCAGCCACGCCTCCAACCATCGCTAAAAGAGGTATCCTCCTTCATGCTCAACCTGTTATTAAGTCTTTGTCGAAAAAATATTTTTCCCCTATCTCCCCTTCGAGTCAGCCCTCTCATATTTCTCTTAAGACAAGTAATCTTACCCTACCATCATGAAGTGATGGACTCATTCCTTCATTCGTGTAACCCTTGGCCACATTTGACATAATTGATCATGCTAAAAGACCAAGATCCAAATGTCTCAAGTGAGTATCTTCGATCAAACCCCGAACAACTTGTAAGGTTGACCGAATACATCCAAAGTCGGTTATCATGACTACTCGGGTTTCCCCAAAAGGAATCCTTTCCACCCTCCATCCCACATAAACGTTGCCTCAACTTCCGCATCGGGTAAGATAGAACCGTTCTACCTTTCCCTCCTAATCAACGGCCACAAACCGAGCAATCGCATAATTGATTTTGGAGCTTCGATAATATCATGCCGTGAAAGTTGCCCATGCTCTGGGCCTCACCCTTACCAAACCTTTTGGCCGATGTTATTCCTTGAAAACCAAGAAAGTTCCGCTAATTGTTCAAATTAAAGATGCGTAATTTACGTTTGTAGCGTTCTCGGAAAAAAGGTAAAAATGTCTCTGTTTGTTGTTTGATATTCCAGCACTTATGGAATTCTGCTAGGAAGGAGTTTTGCAGTGAAGTTGGTGAGCAGATTCATATGGACTGGTCTAAGACTAGAATCCTCACAAATGTGTAATGCAAACATCGAGCTCGAATCGCAAAAGAAGTACCTGGTTACTAACTCCGATGACCCCAAAGCCCAAATTCTCTTCGAATCATCAGGGATGGGAAACTATTTCTTGTCTACCGAGTCTAACAAAATGGATGTCCTCATCCAAGCAGAGGATCTTAACAAGATCTGGACTTTGCAGTTTGATGGCAGCTGCGTGACTAGTGGGTGCGGCGCTGGTGCCGTACTAATATCTCTTGAAGAGGAGATTATTCCTCTCTCTTTCAAGTTACAATTTTTCAACACGAATAATACCGCTGAGTATGAATCTTTGCTACTTGGCATGCAAGCCACAAAGGAAAGAGGAATCAAGAATCTGAAAGTACAAGGTGATGCAGAGCTGGTCGTAAATCAAGTTAAAAGGATATACCAAGTGAAGAATGAAAGGTTCAGACATTACCGCAACGCGGTATGGGACATCATTGAAGAGTTTGACGCTTTTTCAATAAAAGCCATCTTGAGAGCTCAAAATGACATGGCCGATTCATTGGCCGTTTCAGCATCTCTCATGCTCCCTCACCCAGGTTTGAAAACAAACACATATACCATTGAGGTGGTTTTCCGCCCAAGCGTGCCGGACAATTCTCAGCACTAGCAAGTATTCAACGATGACAATCAACTCATTGCCTTTCTCGAAAAAGTGGAAAATTTTAATGAGCTTCATTTTGAAGGATCTACTTCCACGTGCCGTGAGTCAGTTACTGATCAAAACGGGGAACCCAAAGGAAACGATGGCATATGTCAGCTCAAAGGAAATAAAATCCCGAAAGGCCTGGTTTCCCTAGAACGGTTGTTCGACAGGCATGATCGTTTTGTAAAAAGAAAAGGTGAGATGATCCTGGCTCCTCCCTAGAAACCGAACCGGTCAATTTAGGTTCGGTTGAACATCCACAGTTTGTAAACATTGGAAAATGTTGCACACCTGAAGAGAAGCGGAAGTTTGTCAAATTGTTGAAAAATACATGGATGTATTGGCATGGTCCTACGCCGATCTAAAGTCTTTCAAGCCAAAGGATGTCCAACATGACATCCCGTTGAAAGAGGATGTCAAACCCTTTCGCCAAAAACAGAGACACTATAATCCTAAGATCTCAGGTACTATCCAGGATGAAATTCAGAAGATGCTTTGGACGCAAGGATCATTTTTCCTATCCATCATAGTACCTGGGTCGCGAACATTGTGCCAGTCTTGCAAGAAGAATGGCGAGATACACATATGCATGGATTTCCGTAACTTGAATCAAGCGTCCTTGAAGGACAACTACCCACTTCCCATAATGGATCAGGTTCTGCAAGCAGTAACTGGATCAGAAATGTTGTCCATGCTTGATGGTTTTTCAGGCTACAATCAGATTGAAGTCTCACCAAGACCAATTCAAAACAACATTCACTACCCCTTGGGGTACGTTCGCTTATAGCAGGATGCCTTTTGGTCTGACCAATGCTGGTGCCACTTTTCAGCGGGCCATGGACTTTGCGTTCAAAGGTATGATGGGGAAGGTCATCGTAGTCTACTTGGATGACTTAACTGTGTTCTCCAAATAGTGAAATGATCATTGTGATCATTTGGAGCAAGTATTGATTAGATGCCGAGAGCACGGATCTCCCTGAATCCAAAAAAGTCTGTTTTCAGAGTCACAGAGGGAAAGTTGCTGGGACATGTTGTTAGCAAAGAAGGGACAAAGATAGATACCGAAAGAGTTAAGGCTATTCAGAGCCTTACTTTACCTACAAGCAAGACCGACGTTCACTCTTTCTTTGAAAAAGTGAATTTCCTCAGGCGCTTTATTCCCGACTTTGCTGAAAAGACTCGCCACATATTAGACATAATGAAAGGATCACCAACTTTCTGGTGGAGCGAAGAAAGGAAGAAGTCATTCGAAGAGATAAAAGCCTCTATCGCCCACGCACCGTCCTGGTATGTCCCGATTTCTCCAAAGACTTTATCCTGTATAGTTATGCATCTGAACATACCGTGTCGGCCATTCTAATGCAAAGGAATTCTGAAGATGTTGAATCCCCAATTACGTTCATGAGCTCTCCCCTCAAGCCTCACAAATTAAAGATGACTCAGTTGGAAAAACATGCCTTCATCGTTGTCAAAGCAGTTAAGAACTTCAGGTATTACATTCTAAACTCTCATACGGTGGTTCTAGTTCCTGACACGGCAAAGAAGTCCATTCTAACTCAACAGGAGTTAGGAGTCTCATGAGGAATTGGATTACAAAAGTCGAGGAATATGATCTAGATATAAAACCAACCAAGTTGGTAAGAGGCAAGGGCCTATGTCAACTTATGGCTGAAAATCAAGATTCAAAAGCTTCCAGGGGAAAAGATGATTGCACCAATGGAGCACAAAGCCAGCTGGAGAAAGCCGATTCACTGCCTATGGTTCTGTTTGTCATGACTGGTGATGAATGGTATTCTAATATCACTTTCTTTCTCACTTATGGTGAGTGTCCAACTCATCTAACATCAAAAGAGAAGCGTACTATAAAGCTCAAATAGGCCAGATATATCATCTAGGATGACGGTCTATACAAACGCGGAATAGATGGCATCTTCTTGTGATGTGTTGACAAGCCACAACAGGTGAAGTTACTTGAGAGTTTTCATGATTCGGCCTGTGGTGGCCATTTCTCCTCTTCCGTGACGATGCACAAGATCATCCAGGCCAGGTACTATTGGCCAATGCTTTTTCAAGATACAACCACCTGGGTAGCAAAGTGTGAACCTTGCCAGCAATTTGTTGGTAAGCCAAAATTGGTTGCCTTTCCCTTAAGGCCGGTCATCATTGACGAACCATTCAGGCAGTGGGGAATCGATTTTATCGGTGCACTCAACCCCCAATCGAGTGCGAACATAGTTATGTCCTAACAGCAACAGATTACTTCATGAAATGGGTGGAAGCCATACCTGTCAAACATGCCACTTCCGAGGTTGTTTGCAGTTTCATCAAAGAAAATATCATTGTCAGGTTTGGCGTTCCAAACAAGATTGTTGCTGATAACACTTCCAACTTCTCCTCACGAGAAGTTGTTGGTTTTTGCTATGAATACAGAATAACTTTGGCTCACGCCTCAGATTATTACCCTCAGGGAAATGGTCAGGCAGAATCCAGTAATAAAAACTTAGTAACCATCATACGAAAGCTAGTGGATGAGAATCAATGAATGTGGCACAAGTCATTATATGACGCTTTGTGGGCGGACCGCATTACTCCCAAGAGGTCTCTCGGCATGTCACCTTTTCAAGTGTTATATGGAACCGACGCCGAGCTTCCCATTTCTGCGGAACTCCCTGCCTGCGCTTGGCATGAGCAATCGAAGATGAGACTTTCCAAAATTCCCTTGAAAAGAGGATCATGTATCTAGCAGAGCTCGAAGAAAAGAGAGTAAGAGTGGTCGACAGGATCACCAAACATCAGAATCAGGTCAAGAGATTGTTCGATAAAAAAGCTAAGCAAAGAGAGTACCAGGTGGGAGACCTCGTCCTTTTGTGGGACAAACGAAGAGAGCCGAAGGGCATGCACGGAAAATTTGATTCCCTATGGAGAGGACCTTTCAAGATCAAGCAGCTCAATGGAGAAAATAGCTTCTATCTCTCATATCTAGACGGAACTGAGCTCTCGCTTCCCTATAGCGGGCAGCATTTGAAAATCTTCAGGAAGTAGAGCTTCCTCTCTTCTTTATACAGTTTGCTTCAGTTGTGTGTTTGTTTTTGTCGTGTGTTTGCTTTTGTTAGTTGTGTGTTTCCCATTTTTGGTCGCCCTTGTTTTTGACTCTGTAACCCAATGGATAGGCACATGTAGATCTGGGATTCTCTACCCCTGAGTTTCGCTCAGAGATAGTCCCCAGAAAGAGCCAGCTGTTATCCCGTAAAATTGACAAGGGAAATTTTACAGGTAACCCTACTGAAATTTTGTTCTGGTCCCTCGTCAGGGACCCCTTGCGTTCGGAACATTGCAAAATCCCTTTCCGGGAAATCTAGTTTTCCGAACTTAGCCATTTTTGGTCTTTTTTGGTTGGGCGCACCTTTTGTCTGTGCAACACAGAGTAAGTATGCACCCCCTTCATTTCCTTTGGCGCACCCTTTGAAGTGTCGACACACATTTTGGTGCGCCTCCCCATGATGCGCCTTTCTTACATGCGCCAAGGTGCATGCGCCTTCGTGTCAACAACATGATTGTTGCGCCGTGTTTTGGTGTGCCAAAGGCACACGTATTTCGGTGTTGACAGTATTTTGGTGCGCCAAAGGCGCACATAATCACATGTTAACACACATTTTGGTGTGCCAAAGGGCGCAAAGTTTTAAGTGTCGACAGGTGTTTTGATGCGCCTCTTCAAAAGTGGTTGGTGCATTTATTACACCTTTGCCTATATATAGGCGCATCCGCCCTGTCACTTTCACAATTAAAAAACACGTGATAGATTTTATTCCTCTGCACTGTCAGCACACACTGTCGTCCTCGTATCACGTTCGTGGACCCCGCCTCATCTCTCGCGTTATATATATTCCGGGTAGGTGGTCCTTTTCCTCTTGTGTTTTTACTAGGTTGGTTGTTTGTTGTGTGGTAGGAGGCATGGATTTGTTGAACCCCTCTTTTCTTGTTCTTGCTTGTCCTTCTCCCCCATGCTCTTCCTCCTCTTTCCAGATCTGCTGGTAAGGAGGACTCTGCCTCAGAAAAAATCACTTGGATCTCCTTAGTATGCCCTCTTCACCATCCAAGAAACCTGCGAGCAGGACTTAAAAACACATGCAACCCCTTCGAGAGAAAAACAGACTTAAAATTTCATACAATCGTATTTTCCTCTTGGTGCATTCGCCTTTAACTGCTTGAAATACGATTGCGCCCGGAAAGGCGCTTTCCTTGCTTGCAACACCCAATAACTTTGCACCCTCTTGGCACACCGAAATCCTATGTAACATTACAAAAACCTATTCCATTGGTGCACCCTGCACCCATGCAACACCAACATTACTTGCGCCAAGTATAAAACTGCGTTAAAATGGCACAGCGCATCCCCTATTACAGTAACACAATGTCATGCAAACCTTTCATGCGCCGCACCAAGTTCCCCTTTTGTGCACGTAAAGATGATGTTACACACACTAAACCTACGCCCTTCGGTGCACCAAAGTTCCATGTAACATGAAAAATATATGCGCCTTTGGCGCATCCTGTCCCCGTGCAACATGAAAATTATCTGCGCCCGGTATAAAATGCATATAAATGGCGCAGGCACACTTCTGCTTACAACAACAAAAATGTCATGTGTAGTATCCATGCACCTTGCACCCTTTGGCACTGATTTGTCCCTTGTAACACCCTTTTTCTGTGCGCCATACTATTTAACCCTGCAGCCTGCAATATTCATGCGCCCTGCGCCCTGAGGCCTTAAAATTGCTAACTCTTCTTTCTGTCAATGCTTTAATGGGAGATCTAACTGCTAACATGGCTCTTCTACGTTGGGTTTCTCTTCTCCTTCTTGTAGATCAGCAACTCAATTCAGAACTACATATGTCTACATCAAGCAAGAGGCCAACCAAGTCTAAGGGTAAAGCCAAGCTTACAGAAGAAGAGATGAAGTATAAATATCAGAGGGTCGGGATGCCCGAATCCTGATGAATGTGACATGGATATAAGAGAATCTAAGCTCGGTCACATTGACATGGAAGATTTCGGGCCGAACCGGGAGGGTCACGGGAAGTCCTGGATGGACAAACCGGTAGCGATGGCCTACATTTTGTTGGGGATCCCGGTCATGGTGTAGTGAACAACGAATTCATGATGGTAGTGGCCCGCTGCTACAACAAAGACACAAGGTGTGTCCAAATGAGAAGGGCGAGGTCGTGATAAACCTCACTGCCCGGCACTTCGAAATTATGCTTGGCATTCCTCACCACCGGCACTTTGTGGCCGTAAGCCAAGAACACTGCACCAAGGCTTGGGAGGACAACGAAGACCAGTGTATGCAATTGATGAATGAGGTATACCTGAAAAACAAGAAGATGGTAACCAGATGGCTGTAGGTCATTCACCGCAGCGATTTCTCCGAGGAACTAAGTGATACCATAACGTTCCTAAGTAGAGTATTTGGGCTTTCTGACGCCCACTACTTTCATAAATGGATGCTTAGGTACCTGGAGACAATGAACAAGAACGTGCCAGATCAACGCTTCGAGTGGGCGGAGATCATAAGAAGCACTATATCCGAGCAACTCCAACAACTCACCACAATAGGGAGGTTCTACATGAACTCCTATGTAGTTTATGCTGCAGCCTTAGAGAGGGATTATCCATCATTGATGTGATGCGGGGTTTGGCCCCAAGTAAAAATATATGAATACTACCCAGAGCTGAAGCTGGAAAATAGTATTTCATAGATTAACAACGCTTTCTTCTACGACATCGTCTACCTTTTGAGGCCAAACATGACTCACGGTTGTACGACCAAGAGCATTGTTGCAGCAATGGAGAAGTGGGGGGCCTTATTCACGCAATTTCCCACCTTCACCTATCTAAGGGCAGCCAACTTCTTGGGGAACCCACCAAATTGCCAAGATATGCCGGCCCCAAGCTGATCCTGTTAGAGCTATCCAGACAGCTCATAACCTACCACGAAAAGTGTTTGAAGAGAAAGAAGGGTGGAACTCCTTTCCCCCTCACAGTGGGCAGGTACACTTGTCTTTCCCACCAAAAAGCTCAAGAGATGTTTGCAGAGCTAGAACTGCTCAATCTAAAGCACAACTTCTGGCAAGGCCCACTTTCGACCCAAGGAATTGCCTTCCCAGGGCCAAACTCGATCCAATCCACATTCCGTAGATCGAGGATATTTATATTGACCTGTATCATGAGGTCAAGCTCAGAAGAAAAGATCACTCCCGCTTGGCTTAGGCTGAAATCATTCAGTATGGCATGGCCATTGTCCCAAAGGGTTATCAAACTACTGATCAAGAAGTTGATCAGGTATATCTTGATACGAATGGGGATAACTAGCCGTTTGCTGTAATTGACGGAGCTAAAGCGCCCCAAACCATTGAAGAAAGGGTTAAAGAAGCTCTATGAGAACAGAGCACCGTGCGGGATGAATGGCCTCATCTACCTCGGGGTAGATTTCACTACGTCTCCATTGGGCAATGCACCTGTCAAGCCGAAGCATCTACCTAAGGGTAAAGGAAAGGGCAAAGAGGGTAAATAAAGCTCTGCTAGGAAGGAAGGAGCCCCCGAAAGTCCTCCTTCCGCCGCATAAGAACAGTTGTAATTCCGGAAAGCCGGAAAAGAAGCAGCGGAAGATGTTCCGATGGGCACATCCACTCAGGATGTTGCCACTACTACAACTGTTGAGGTCCCTTCTATCCCTTCTCCCTCTCCTCCTTCCCCTCCTCGCGTGACCCAAGTGACCATTCCTTTGGTCGTATCCTCTCCCCCATCTTCTACTGTTCCCCCTTCCTCGTCATCCATCTTCTCTTCTCTCGCAGAGCTGTCCCCCACCATTTCTTCCCTCATCTCTCAGCTCCCTTCCATTCCCATGTCTACCTCCCCGCAATCATCCCGTGAGCACTTTCTCGGCATCCCTCTCAATGCCGCCTCCAAGTGTCTCAATACACTTTCCTTCTACTACTATAGCTGCTCCCTTTTCTACTTCCGGCCCCTCTCCCATAAGTCCAGCATGGATCTCTCAGCACCTGAGCCAACAAAAGAGGAAAGTTCCCATCGCACCGATGGACTTCTCCGTCATCCCATCAAAGGAGGCCAAGAAGAAAAAGCCTATAACCCGCTTCTGTCAGAGTGTGTTAGGAGAGAGAGCAATGGAGATAGCGTATCCCAATCCTTTAAAGGATAAAAGGATCTGTCTCTCGACAGTTATACAGTGACCCAAGTAATAATGGGGACATCTTTAGAAATCCTTCGAGGAGAGGCCCTATCTGCGGTTGACGCCATTTGTAAGAAGCTCCAGGAAGGAAAGGAAGAAAAAGGCTATTAAAGGAGTAAAATAAACATCTTCTCCACATCTTGCGAGAATATGGGCAGCGCACCTCCTACAATCGCCACCAAAAATCCCGAGCCTCGAGCCGAGGATAAGATAAATGAATATGCCAAAATCGGCGAGCGGGTATATGGCGTTCCGCTTGGAGAAGCCAAATCCTCAAAGAAAGTGAGGAAGTAATCGCCAAGTTCACCGGATTATATCAGAATATAAATCGGGTGAACAAAGAGCTCCAAGCGATAGCAGGACCTGTCTCTGAAGAGCTGGACCATGCCAGGATGTAGCATGAGACCTTTTAGAAAATTATCGACTGTTCAGTCAAAGATCTGGTCAAGTTCGGTGTCTTCGGTCACCCCAGAGCCCTCAATAAAATCCTCTCTACTCTAGACTACCGGGTCGACCAGTTGGAGTTTTTCCTAGAAAAGATTGACAAAGTCAAGGAGGAAGCCCTAGATGTAATGCATCAAATGGAGCAAATTGTCCTGAGAATGTCTCCGGGCTTGCTCACTCCTTCTTTCACCTTGAGAAAGGTAGATGAAACTATTCGGATCTTCAAGGAGATCGTTTCGCAAGGGCTGGGACCAGAAGTCACTTTCGATGCCGAATCCATCAACAACCTGCTGGCCTGTCGTGACTTCATAGGGTACCTGATAGAGGTAGAAAATGAATATTCCAAGCTCCCAGAAAAGCTCACAGATGAGCGGGAGACTTGCGAGGCTATCAGTGATCGTCACAAGGATCCTTCCCAGGATCAACTTCAGCCCATGATCAGCAAGTTCATGGAATATCGTGCCCAGTTCCACATCACGTCTCCTGAGTAGCAGCAGAAGCAGGATACCCCCTTTCAGCCACGGGACGACGATGAATAGTTTCATTCTTCTCGACCTTCTCTTTGTAAACATCTAAAGTATGTTGACACAAATGATGACATCATCCATGTTGCACCATGGGATGATGTCATCCACCAAGTTGTCAAAAGTCAACAAATGACTTAGAGATATTTTGTAAAATATTTTGTAATATAGTGGTTGGTTTTTTTTTCCTTCTTTTCTTCTCTTCTTCTATAAATAATTGAATACTTGTTGTATTCGGTGGTGGATACTTTTCGGATGAAAAATAGAAGTAAGAAGAAAAGACTTTGAATTTTTGTAATAGAAACAAATATTAATACAATATTTAGACTTTGTCTTTGAATACCTGTGTTTTACCTCAGACCTTTCTTATGTTAGATCTGTATGATTGTTCTGTTGAATCTACTTCTACTTTGTTGTCATTTATTCATCAGTATTTCTTTATTCGTCTATGCAAGTAGGTTCGGCTCACATTTACTACCAACCCAAATCATAGACCTTCGACCTTTACTTGCTTTGGAATTCATTTCTTTTCTCCCTTCAGATCTTTCCTATCTCCCCACCTCATTCCTTTCCCTTCTTTTACAGTTGGAAATACCTCTACTGGGATGAGATCCCAACCCCTGAAGGCAGAATATTGTGAGACTTGCACAAGATTCTTGCTGGTAGAATAGCAATAAAACCAGCTTTCACTTTCTTTGGCTCATTGAGGGCTATGCCCTACACACTGTTGGCTCGTCTATCCATAGATCTGCCCACCCAACATATTTTTGGACCAACAAGTTTCCATCACACATATTTGTAGGAAGAAAAAAATGCTTCAACACTAACAATGAGAGGAAACCATGCATACATAGATGCACACATTCATACATTTGAGAAAACGTAATTTTTCTCCTTAATTAGTATTTCAATAAAGTTTAGTATAGTATGAGAAAAGAGGAAACATATGTAAGAGGGGGAGAAGTGGAAGAAATTGTAGCTTTATTTCATGTGTAGTGATGAATACAAAGCTTCAATCAAGCTACTCTAATTCACAATGCTACTAGAGTAGAAGTTCTGCAAAAATTCAAAATTCGAATCCTTTAGAATGGAGAAGCCATCCCAATTTATAAACTTTGAACTTGACCCTTCACCTCCCTCATATGACTCTTCGTGTTTCATATTCCACTTGTGACTTTTTATTTTCCATCAATTAAGTATTTCTCTTATAATTTGAGAAAATACTTTTACAATATTAAAATAAGTCACTTAAGTGAATAAGAAAAAGAAAATGATGAGGCCCAATGAAGAATTAGAATAGAGAGAGAAATAAGAGAGGGAAAGAGAGGAGGAGGGAAGGGATGAAGGGAAATCACTCCTCACAACGAACTTCTTGAATGCCTTGATGTAGTCATGAACTTTGAGCGAAGATTTCTGACACTGGTGATCCTCCACACTAATGAAGATTTCTCCCTTGAATAACTTTGAATAATTTTCCCCATCCAGTGATGACCATAGACTATATGATGCACAAACCCCTTGGACCATCAGATAAGTGTTTAAAAACACTATTTGAGACTTTCCTGAAGTGAATTCAAGATGACCCGCAAACCATGCTCATGACAGGTTCTCGTGACACTTTGTTATGTTCCACTTGCCTCTCTCTCTCTATATATATATATATTTAAACTTGCATAAGTGTTGAGTATATAACTGAGACCATGATGGATGTCTTGTTTTGTAATATGAGATGATTGTTCCAAACCATGAAAAAACTGTCATCTCTTTATGATTGATCACACCTGAAAAACTAGACCAACGTGTGCATTTGAAATTCATGTTTCCTTGACACTTACTATATTTTGAGAGGCCAACTTACTATCTTTGGTAAGTGTCAGATTTTACCTCTTTGGAGCCCAAATGGTGATATTGACCTGAATGATTAACCCCCTATGTCTCATTTTGCTAAAACTTCCCCTTGAATTATGAATTACAAGTGCATAGATGGGAAACTTACTATATTTAGTAAATGGTGATTTCTACCTTTCTAGATCATATTGATGAGCTTATCTTTTTTATTTTCTCCTTTGTATGTTGTCTTCATCTTGACTGCTTCTTGAATGACTTGCTATTTTCAGTAGGTAGCCATATAGGGAACTTACTATTTTTAGTAAGTGGTCATTTTCACTGTTTTCTGCTCTGAACAATCATTTTGACCTCATGATCATCTTTGGTGCACACTGTCTTCGCCACCACTACTTCTAATGAAGACTAACCAAAAATAGCAAACGTGTAGGAAAGCTTACTATTTTTGGAAAGTGGGTGTCTGGTGCTTGGTTTGCGATGGAACACATATTTTTGATTTGACTCTTTTCACAATCTTGTCCTCGGAATTGCACTTGATTTCACCTAACAGAATGCTTGGAAATAAAATTTAAAATTTTCGCACAGCGGTGGCTTCGGGCATAGAGCTATCATGGAGGCCATTAACGGAGCTCAAAACTTTTAGGTTTGGTTTTGTCTTCATAGTGATGAAATTAACCCAATTACGATAGGTTTTTATTTGGATCCCGTGTGCGGGTTTTTAGCTCGATTCCATTTTCGGATTGATGGGAAATCCGATGAATTTGAGCTAGGGCATGAAAAGTAGTTTTCATTGTAAAAATGATCTGGAGCATCATTTGATATCCCATTTGTTACATCTTGATCGTCTCAAAAAATAGGAAGTCTGTAAAAAATGACATCTTGATTCATGCTCTAGATTAAGAGAAATGAGCATTTCTCCGATTTTGACTACAAGGGTTTTTAGGTGAAACTTTTTCATTTTCTCTTCTATTCTTCACTTATTCGATCAGTTTTTCCTCTGAGATCTCTATATTCTTACCATGTGAAGGACTTGGCAGAGTTGGATGAGTGCAACAATGGTGGCAAGAAGCTCTAGAAAAATTTCGGCAGCATGTCGACAGGGTATGGAGGTGTGGGGGAGAAGCATGCATAAAAAGGCTAAGTGTTGTGATTTCATCCAAAAATCATGAAGGTATGGGGATGGAAAAATATTTGTGTCCACTTTTTCCCCTTAGCTAAAGGTATGAAAGGGACATAAATTTGTACATTGCGCTAGGTTGTGACACTTGGCGATCATCGTGCACTGAGAGAGAGGGCTCCAACTAGCTCTTGGGGGCTAAATTTTGCACTGCAAAAGGTCACATTGATGATTTGGGGGACACAAGGGTATGGGAAAATTTTTGTGTCCCCTTTTTCCCCTTATCTAAAGGGATGAAAGGGACATCAATTTACACATCGTGCCAGGTTACGACACTTGGCGATCATCATGCATTGTGAAGATAGGCTCCGTTAAGCTCTGGGGCTGATCTAGTGATGTAGAGGCTCCTATGGGTGATCATAGGGATAAAAGGGCTAGGAATATTTTCATATCCCTAATATACCATTTCTAAAGGGATGAAAGGGACATAAAAATGCACCAGGCTCCTAGAGTTGACACGCGTCCTTTTCGAAAAATGACTAAGTATGAGGACTTGAGAGCGAACTTGTGAAGGCCATATCTAGAGTTCCCAATGGAGTTTCAAGGTGAAATTTTATATGAATTTGACTGAAAATGTCCTTATGAATCCAATTGTGGGGGTCTCATCTCTTGATTCCTCCATTTGAGCCCTGAAAATTTATATTTTTGTTTTGGCTCCATGACTGAGCATGAGAAAAAAATGATATAAACATACTTTGGGCCTAGGTGTTGTGAAAAATATGCTTCAACCATCTTGTATATATCTGAATTACATTTCAAAATATGTATTATTTGACTCTTAACTCCTTCCATAGATCCCAAAATTTCATCCCGAAGCTCAATAATGTTTTTGGCCCTGTGTAGTGCCTAGGCTTGAGAACCCGTATATGATTAACCTGCTCCAAAAATTCCAATCTTCCCAAAATATTATAAAATATTATCCTTGATGTTTTTAGCACTTGAATTCACCTCCATGTTGAATTTTCTCCTTTGCCCGCTCTCGGGAAGGCCAGTGGTAGCCCTTCCCAAAACTGCTCAAAAATTGGCATTCTCTAAAAGCTCCTAAAATCACCTAGGGGGATTGGATGGAAAACCACATGGGGATCATTTGACTGATAGGATAGGACTAGTGTTGAGGATGGACTGACCTAGGGGTGTCTTGGAAAGGTATGAATTTCAAATTTTTTGACACTGTGGGTAAAGTTGTCTTGTTCTCGGGTGGATTTTCCCCATGAAAATTGTTAAGACAACAAGTTCACAACTAGCTAGCTCAACAAGCTAGAGGTTGAGCTACGAAGCTCAAAAAAACTTGGAAAGTTAAGACAAAGTTCTATCTTGTCAGATTAGTGGTCGAGCCACCTCACCACATCTAACTCATTGTGCACAACACAATAACCAGACAAAGTTTTGATCCACCTCACTTCAAAATCTTCTACAACTCATCATGGCCAAGATACTCATAACCAACTTGCAAACCAAGGGTCAATCTTGGGAGCTCCTAAAAAAATTAGAGTTTAAAATGTAGCCTAAGCCACATAACATTTGAACTGTCCGAGCCTTGAAAATGACTTTTTTGGTTTGTAGACAATTCAATGTGGGATTAACCCACCTCACAAAACAAAAACCACACAAAATACGATCCCAAGGCTTGAACCATGGAATTTTTGTGACCCAATTTAGGGTCTTATCTTTATCTTCTACAAGCCTAACTTAGTGCATGTGACAAAAAATTAAATATAAGGCCAATTTTTCTGACGATAAAAAAGTAAAAAAAAGGTGAATATTGTGGGATTAAAACTTGGCCTATTTAGAGAAAAAAAGATAAACCTTGACTGCTATCCCATAAGGTTTAGAAGTGATATAAAGGCGCACACTTGTACTTGAAGGCTAAATTTGTTGATTGTAGGACCTATTTGGGGTTTAAAACTTTTTGGAGAGTTTTTGTTGCATGACTATTGGATATTTGATCAAAGGCTCCTAAGGACTCGAGCAAAGAAATTTTATGCAAACCAAAGATATATTTAATGTAATTTATTGTTGTACCAATCATTTTTCATCATAATTGATCAGTTTAGAAGCTTATTCAAACTTGGAGATGTATCCCACATTGGGTGAGCTCCGTTAACACTTAGTTTGCCTTTATGTCTATTATATTTTTCCCTTCTTTGCTTGTTTTTTATTAAATTTTTATTTTGTTTTAAAGCCAATTTTTTGTTTATGGGAAAAATTTAGATCATTTTAAGTGTCTCAAAATGATTAAACTGATTAAGTGAGTCACTTAACTATATTTTTCAGATTAGTTTAGTATCGAGTAATTGATTGAGGGATTTTAGCATTGATTTTTGGATTTGCAAGTATCATTTTTGGTTAAAATATAGGTGAGGTGAAGGATCATTAGAAGAATACAATCTTGAATTTTTTTCAAAACGTGCAAGTTCAAGTACAAAAATGGAATCTCCTAAAAGAACATGAAAGGAATGATAAGAAGATTGTTCCAGTGCAAATATTTCGAGATGATAATAGCACACCACATTTGATAAGTGAAAGGAATTCACCAGAATAACCTTACAAAAGGATTTATAAACAAAGAGTTGAAATATCATATATGGAAATCCATCATAATGCCATTGATCTCATGAATTATCTCAATAACCAAGATGTACATATAGGAGGATGGAAGTACAATTACTACCTAGATCGAGTGGTGAATAAATTCACATTGGTTGGTAATATTTGTCTAAATCGGCATTTCGGAATGGCCATATTTTTGAATTCACGTTCCGACAACGGTCCTCTGGCCTCGCCCCTCCGGGGTGCTGCAATGGCGCATCTGGCGGGCCAGGGCTTGTCGGAAGCTCTGAAAAAAAGATTGGGTCCCCTTGGTTCTGAGTCAGATTCGCTTCCGTCGGATAGTGACTTGCATGCCCTTCAGGACGGCATTCCCTCCGTGTCCCTGGTCGAGGACGTCGCTTTCACTGCACACACCAAGTGTTTCTACTCGAGGGCTATTTTCGCTAAGTTTATTGGGAGAAGACTCTCGTTTTCTGGCATTAGAAACTGGTGCGAAACACAGTGGGGCAGCGGCTTGAGTATTCGCTCCCTGGAAAAAGGTTTTTTCCTTGTGCTCTTCCGTAGCGCTGCTCAGAAAAACGACACTATGGAAAGGAAAAATTTTCTCCTTTCCGACTCAGGTCTTGTGATCCGTGATGGGAACCTCTCTTTGACTGCAACAGAGCGGACGCGGATGGACACCAAGTGTGGATCAGACTTTACTCCCTTCCCAGTGAATTTTGGTCTGCTCCCATTCTCACTAAAATTTGCTCAAGCCTGGGTCGTGTCATTCGCATCGATCCCGTTACTTTGAATGGTACTCTCTCTTCCTTTGCCAGAATTTGCATTTCTGTCAATCCCGCTCTTAAGCTAAAGGAAGTCATTCATATCAACTCCCCTTCGGGTCTTTGGAAGCAGAGAGTAGCTTACGAAGGTTTATCAAATCTCTGTTTCAAGTGCATGAAGCCTGGTCACACTCGTAAATTTTGTAAAAGCCCCCTTTTTGTGCTAAGCAATGGCGAAAGTTTCCCTCAATCCCCCTGCTCCCTGCCCGCCTTCCTCCCCCACGCTCTTCCCCCGTTGTCTTTGCCCGTCGTCCCTCACTCCCCCCCACCAGTTCCTGAACCACTTGCTTTGGATCCAGACACTTTCTCCCTTGTTAAAGAAACGCAGCTTGTTGTAAAAGACTCTTCTAGGATTCTGTCCCTTTTCCACGAGGGCATTTCCATCGGTATGGGAGGTAGTTCATCCTCCCTTGAGAAATGGATTATGGAAAAAGAGGATCTGCTCCAGTCAAAAGATGGTGACCCATTAGAAGACCTTGAAGATACTGCAGAGATTCCTTCCCCGAATAACCAGTCGTTGGGTCCGCTTCTTCCCACTCCACCTTTGCTCAACGTGGATTTCGGACCAAAAAGCATTCTTGGTCGTCCTAACAAAAGTAAGCTTTCTCTCAACGAAGTTGCGCTTGGGAAGCAACTTCAACTACGTTCTTTCTTCCCGTCGTCGAGTAGGAGAGGCGAGTCCTCTCTGAAGCAAATATGATCCTCTTTTCTTGGAATGTTAGGGGCCTTAATGCCCCTAACAAACAGCGTCTGTTAAGGCGCTACGCCTCGGATGAGGCTGTGGATATCTGTTTGATTCAGGAAACTAAAATGTCGGAAGCTGGTTGCAAAAGTAGTTGGTTCAGAAAATGGAAAGGCTGGGAAGGCAGCTTCTCAAACTCTGTCGGTGCCTCGGGTGGTCTGGGCATTTTGTGGAAGTCTAGCAGTTGCGTGATTGAACCCCTTGTGATTGATCCTAACTTCATTTGGTGTAAAGTTTCGATTAAACACTCTGAGGATTTCTTTTTCCTTTGTAATATTTATGGTCCCTCATCTCCAATTAGGAAAAGAGCTCTCTGGAGTAGTCTTAGTCAGCTTTTGTCTACCGACGTTGCCACAAAAATCATCGTCGCTGGTGACTTCAATGCTACTCTTTCCGATCGTGATAAGCGTGGAGGTCTTCTTTGGCAACCTCGCTCACAGGTGGATTTTTCTTCTTTCGTTTCCTCTGCTCATTTGATTGATTTAGAGCCCTGTAAGGGCTGGTTTACTTGGAACAATAGGAGATCCGGGTTCAGTTCCTCTCCATGCGTCTTGATCATTTCCTGGTTTCCGAGCATTGGCTGCATAATAACTTCCTTCTTAAAAGCTCGGTTCTCCCTCTATCCGGCTCAGACCACTTTCCTATCTCCGTGGTTCTAAATTTTGACCTCCCTCCGCGTCGTTCCCCTTTCAAATTTGAGAACATGTGGCTTCATGACCCCACATTGAAGTCGCTGGTCAAGGTCTGGTGGGACTCCTTTGTTGTCAAAGGGACCAGGATGTTTCAACTCTCTAAAAAGTTGTCACTGTTAAAAGCTAATTTACAGTGCTGGAATCATTCGAAGTTTAAAAACATTTTTCAAGAAAAGCTCAGAGTTGAGAAGGATCTTCACTCCCTTAATGAGACCATTCTGGAGCATGGGATGACACAGGAGGATTTCCAGAAAGAAAAATCTCTCCTTAAGGATCTGGGGGATCTCCTTCTGAAAGAGGAAACATTTTGGCGTCAAAAATCCAGAGAAGCCTGGTTGTTGGATGGGGATAAGAATACCAAATTTTTTTTTCGCTTCTGTCAAAGCTAGAAGAAATTTCAACTACATTTCTACTCTCAAGCTCGAAGATTCCACCGTCGCCTCTTCACAAGCTCAGATCAAATTAGAAGTGGTGGATTTCTTTAGTAAGCTTCTGAATGATTCGGCCTCCCCCATTGGAGCGCAGTCCCAATTCCTCTCTCAGATTCCTTCTTCTATAACGGATGCTGATAATGAAATGCTTATCTCGCCTTTCTCTTTGGAGGAGGTTCGGAAAACTATTTTTTCTATGAAACGGGATAAAGCCCCCGGCCCTGATGGCTTCCCTGCCTCCTTCTTCCAGGATTTTGGGATATTGTTGGTCCCTCAGTTTGGCACGCGGTCGAGGAATCCAGGATTTCGGGGAAGATTCTTGGTAATCTCAACCACACTTTCATATGCTTGTTCCCTAAAAAATCCCCGGCTGAGAAGTTGGATGATTTCAGGCCAATATCTTTGTGTAATACCACTTATAAAATCATCTCTAAAGCTATTGCCAATAGGCTTTGCCCCTTGTTGCATAAATTGGTTGCCCGGGAACAAAGTGGGTTCATTCCGGCAGGTCTATTACCGAGGGTATCATTATCTCCCACGAACTAATACACTCTCTTCAAAACTCTTCTAGAGCTGGAATGTTGTTAAAACTTGACTTCAGCAAGGCCTATGATCGTGTCAATTGGAGGTTCCTCCTCAAATCTTTGCAAGCTATGGGTTTTGGTGCTCACTTCTGTAAATGGATTTTTAATTGCATTGCTTCCCCCGTTTTTTCTTCTTGTGAATGGCTCCGCGGAAGGCTTCTTTCAGAGTAGTAGAGGTATTCGTCAGGGAGACCCACTCTCCTCCTTCCTTTTCACCCTGGTTGCGGAAGCTCTCAGTCGCAGCATAAAGTCAGCTATTCATGAGGGTTCTCTGAAAGGTCTCCACATCACCTCCAACCTCCCTCCTCTTTCCCATCAGCAATTCGCGGATGACACCTTTCTCTTCGGTCAAGGGACTGTCCCAGAAGCCAGATGCCTTTCCTCCATCTTGGATTCTTATTCTCTAGCTGCGGGTCAAGTTTTAAACTTTCATAAATCTGTTATTTTCTTCTTCAACGTGGCTCCCCGGCTTCAAGGCAGAATTAAAGAGATTCTCGGCTTCTCTTTGGGCAATCTCCCTCATACTTATCTAGGAATTCCACTCTTCCATGGCAAGGGAAAGACACACCTTTGGAACGGGCTTCTGAACTCTATTTCTTCCAAACTTCTCTCTTGGAAAGGAAAATGGCTTTCTCTTGCAGGCCGTGTTCTTCTCATCAACTCGGTGCTCCTGTCAATTCCAATATACATGCTATCCATTTTACAGATTCCAAATCATCTGCTCAAAATTGAAAAAGTGGCTCGCACCTTTTTATGGCAAGGACTCAGCACTGAGCGCAAATTCCATCTTGCTAACTGGGATCTGGTCAAGCTTCCAAAGAAGTTGGGCGGTATGGGTATCTTAGATCTCGCCATTCAAAATATGGCCCTCGGTGCTAAATTGGTGTGGAACTTCATTTCTGAAGGAAGCAGACTCGCCTTCCAGGTCCTCTCTCACAAATATCTCGATGGGCACCGGCATGAGTATATTCTTTCTAGCTCCGAGTTACCGAAAGGCTCTCACATTTGGAATTTCCTGTGTAATTCCAAAACACTCATCGCTGAGAAGGTTACATGGAGGATAAACAACGGTCGGCTTGTGTCATTCTGGGATGAAAGCTGGAATGGTTTCCCCCCCCTCAATCTGCTGCCTACTCTCAATGGTGTAATGAATTCTTCCAAACTGCACTGGGGTTCTCTTGTCTCAAACTACGGTTGCCAACACCCTGACGGTTCGCCTTCTTGGCTTTGGAAAGATATAACGTCTATTGGTGCCTCTGCCCAAGATTCCGCCTTCCTCTTGAATTCTATACAGGATAGACATGCCACGTTTCTCGATCGTGATGACAGCTTACTTTGGGTAGGCGACTCTACCGGTTCATATTCAGTTAAAGCCGGTTATAACATTCTTGTCTCTCAAGCAGGAATAGGTTCTCCGAGTTCTTTCGGTTGCTGGCATCCCAACATCACCCCGAAAGTAGCTTTCTTCGGCTGGTTAGTTTTGAACAGAAGGTACTCACACATGCTAAAAGGCGTTCGTGGGGTTTCCCTGGCCCCTCTAAATGCCTTATGTGTGGTGCAGCGGAGGAAGACTTGGATCACCTCTTCTTGTTCTGCCCCTTTGCTTCCAATTGCTGGGAATGGCTTCTTAACAAGTTAAATCTTTCCTGGGTCCCCTGCAATAGCATTGTTGCTAATCTTTCTTCCTGGCCGTCCTTTTTCACCAATTGCCTGTTCAGCTCTATCTGGCATGTCAGCCCTTATTTTTTGCTCTGGCATATTTGGTGGGAACGAAACCTTCGTCTCTTTAGGGAGCAAGCGGTTGAGCTTCCTACCTTCCTTTCTAAGCTCGAGGTGGCCATTTCAGAATGTGTTAGTGCTAAGTGTCCCTCCTTCTCCTCCTTCTCCTCCAAGGATTTCTCGATTCTCCACCATTGGTCTCTTATTAAACTTCCTAAACCTGGATCAATTGTTCGTAAAGGGCTCTCTCAAATTGAAAAGATGATTCTAAGGAAGAAAACCAGGTGGCGTCCTCCTCCAAAGGGGCATTGGAAATTAAACTTTGACGGAGCTTCCAGAGCAATCCGGGTTTATCTGGAGCTGGCTGCATTCTCAGAGATGATCGAGGACACCTCATCAATGCTTTGGATCCTTCCCTCTCAAAGAGGGCACTTGTAATACCGCAGAAGCCCAGGCTCTTCTAGAAGGGGTCAAGATGGCAGCACATCTTGGTTGTTCAAATTTATGTATTGAAGGGGACTCCCAAATCCTAATCTTCGTTGTTTCCAGAGGTGCCTCCCCGTCGTGGAAGATGAACCTCCTCATCCCACTTATACTACATTGGCTAGGCAAATTCCATTTCTGGAATATTTCCCATAATTTTCGGGAAGCCAATCGGGCAGCGGACTTTTTGGCTAACTTCGCTATCGACAATCCTTCCGCCTTTGTATTTCCTCCAGCGATGCCCATGTTTGGCAAGGTTTCCCCCTCCTTCTCTCCCAAGATCGAGAGGGTACCTCCGGGTAACCTGTCAGTGACTCCATTGCGTTTGGCAGTTCCCTCGAGCGTGTAGTCTTCTCTCCCATCTTTCGGCGGCGTTCTTCTTTTCTACCGATGTACTCCTACACGTGGTTCTGGCCTTCTCGGTCACGTCCGCGCGCCCCTATCTTCTCTTTCCTTCCGGGGTCATTTCATCTTTTCTCTCTCACGCTCCATGTTCCTTTATTGCCACTCTCTCAAATCCAGGCTTTATCCTTTCGGCTCTTGTTCGGTTTCTTCTTGGCGCAATGTCCTTCGTTGGCTTCCTTTTGTGGCCCTTCGGGGGCAGTTTCACGAACTGCCGACGTCTCAGCTATTGACAGGCGCCGTCTTGCAATGATCTTCAAATTCTCTATGTCTGAAGAGGCCGAAGCCATCGAAGCAATCCTCGGAGATTCCTACCATTTCAATGCTCGTCGCCCCCGAACTGATTCAGACATCACTTCCACATTTGTCTCTTTCTGCCTGCTTTTGCTACACTCTAATACTACGGAAGTTGAACGGGTCGCCTTAGACCAAATCTTTGCAGTTCACTGCGTCGGCCTGCAAGCACAACTCGCAGATTTCTCTCTTCCGGATCCATTGCTGTGGGTGGAGGAAGTAGACGAGCTGGCCATTGGTTCTGGTCGAGACATCCGTTGGCTCAGTGGGCAATACAGAGATCTGGTAACATTCACTCAGAACTTTCATCCATCTTTGGACCAGCGCTTTCTACCGGTGGTCGATATTGAAGCGGCCCTCTTTCCTCTTCACTCCGCAGTGGATCAATTGAACGCACTTAAGGATCGTGCTTTGCCAGCCTTTCATTTCTTGTTGCATGCGGCCTCTTCACGCGCTGGCCCTTCTTCTGGTTAACCGGTTGTTGCCTTCGCCCTTCTCGTGGCTTGTCTGTTGCCTTTGTTACGGCATCCTCTTCCTCTCGTCGCTTTCCTATTTCTTCTACCTCTTTCTCTCCACCCGTCTTCCCTCTTCTCTCCTCCTCTTCTTGTTGTAGGGTTGGGGTCCCTTTCCCCACCGGTTCATAGCTCCGGTTAAAAGCGTTTACCAATAAAAAAAAAAAAACTTCCAAGAATGATACTAGGAGTTAAGATGACTCCATAAGACTAGTAACCTAACTCCACTCAATTGGTAAGCTAACTCCACACAACTAGTAAGCTAACTCCACACAACTAGTAGACCTAAGCAAACTATCTCAACAAGTGTAGAGATAACCTAAGTTAAATAGATTATTTAATTAAAAATAAAAGGATAAATAACAACCTACACTAATACCCACCATAAGCATAACTTAGGTGGGAAGAAAAGAAGGTGGGTCTTGGTAACAAGGCATGGTGAGGTACCCTACATACAATAACTAGGGAAAAGGGAACACTGCAAGGTACCTAAAACTAGTAACAATAAAGTAGAGAAAGCAAAAACCTGTTGCAAGGCATCCCAAGAAGCTTGGATAAAAACTCATACAATATTGAAGAATTTTTATGTGTAATGTGGTCTAAATCCACTACTTGATCATAAAACTCAAAATTTATCGACACTAGGCCACACCAAATTAGCTCCATATAAGGAGACTGTCAATGGAGTGATGTCAAAAGTGCAAAAAAACACCAAACATAATTTGATCAACTACTACAAATAGGTGTGCCATGATCTAAGAACAACCAAGGAAACAAGGAAAAGACACAAAATCCAAAGTAATAGGAGTGTCATGATCCAAGAACAATTGAGGCAACAAGGAAAGGACGTAAGACCCAAAGAATCAGGATCAACACCACACCCTCCCATACTACTAAATGGGTGGAGTGACGCTACAAATCTATATGAGTTGTCAAAATAACTACTCGAACACTGAAAAACTAACATTGGGCTTCTCAAGAATAGTTCCCCGAAGAGAGATCGCCAACATACCTAAAAGTGTCGAAAATATAGATACAAAATCTCTCAACAAATAAGAGATATACTACACATGTTAAATAAAATTTCTCAAAACAAGGAGCATTATAATGCTAATGGTATAGAAAGAAGAGAAAAAAGTTGAATGGTGGAGGAGCCACACCTATAAATTCTTCTCAACTAATGCCTATGTCGCGCCATGAGTGATTAGAAATCCACCCCAATTCAACATGGATAGATGAAGAAGATATTTGCATATGATTCGATGCAAAATACACAATGAGTTCATGCAAAGGAACATCAAAATGTGTGTCAGGTCAATCATATCTAACAAATGAAATCTTAGGTTTCTCAAGCTTGAGTGAAGGTGTTGTACTCATGTGTAGCTCATGATCCTCAAAAAGAGTCAAGCGAACAAAAATAAGAGCTTTGTCAATGTGTGATCCTAATGAAGTACCTTCTTGAAAACCAATGTCGTGGTGAGAATGCCACTTAACAGAAAAATAGGGGAAACAATACCATGTGATTGTTTTTCAATACCTCCACCATTGAAACCCATATAACAGAGCATGTGAGAACCAAATGCAGCGTTATGCTTCTAAAAAAACAATGAATGTGAGTAGAAGTGGGATCCACAAAATGTGTTATTACAATAGGTATATGTGTGTATTTAGAACATGTGGCAACAAAAGAAATAGAATCATGAGCATCTAAAGTAGAAATATGCTCGAAAAATGAAAAATCAAGGTCGGTAGGTGTGGAAGCAATAATTTAAAGTGGACTAGGAGCATCGAATAAGAATCCACAATGTGAGGATGATGTTGTAAATGAGCTAGTTTTTTCTTCAGAGAGTGAATGAGGTTATCTTTGTTGTGAATGAGGTTATGTAAAAGAGATTTTTTCTTCTAAGGAGATTTGTTTTATTATACAAATTTTACCATTCTCTGAATTCAACATAGTTCAAAGACAAAAATATCATTCACTAATGGGTAAGAATCAATACTAACAAAGAATGCAATAGGACATCGGGCTCAGGTAAAAATGCACCCATGTGTGATTACAACACCCCCATATTTTGGCACTTTATGTAGTAGTGTTTTTATAAATAAAAGGACACCAATGTAAAGAAAAAAAAGTCATACACTTTTGCAAAAAAAACACTCAATTCCGAGTTACTGGTCAACAATTATGATAGATTTAGTTTCTTGTTAGTAATGGTCCATTAAAAATACACCTTTTTGTAATTTAAAAAGTTTGTTTTTGTTTAAAAACAAAAAATATTTGTAGATCAAGAAAAAAATCTTTGTGCTCGATACCATGAAAGGAATGATAATAAGATTGTTCCAAGCTGCAAAAATCTCGAGATGACACTAACACATCACATTTGATAAGCTGAAATGAATCAAGTAGAATAACCTTACAAAAAGATTTACAAACAAAGAGCTGAAATATCATATATGGAAATTCATCATAATATCATTGATATCCTAAATTAGCTCAATAACCAAGATTTACATATAGGATAAGGGAAGTGCAACTACTACCTAGATCAGTGGTGAAGAACTCTCACTAATTGATATTGGTAGTTAAGATGACTCCATAAGACTAGAAAAATGACTCCACACAACTAGCAAGACAATTCCATACAACTATTATGCATAAATAAGCTAACTCAACAAGTGTAGAGATAACCTAAGTGAAATAATTACCCTAATAAAAAAATAAAAGGATAAAGAATAACCTACACTAACACCCCGTAAGCATAGCTTAGGTGGGTAGAAAAGAAGGTGGGTCTCGACAACAAATCCGATAAGGTATCCACTTAAAATAATCGGGAAAAATGGTGTAGACACCATAAATTACAAACCTATTTGCAGTATTTTCCTTGTACATCCCGTTATTTACCCCTTTCATGATTGATTAATTAAATTGATTAATCATGTGCATTTTACCCCTTTGGATTAATTAAATTAATCCTTAATACCCCTTTAGCTAACTTAATTATCATTTATTAATTAAATGATTAATTAATTAGTGTGCACATCCTAGCTAATTAAATTAGTTATCTAATTAGGAAAATACACCTATTTTCCTAGTCAATTGCCACTTAGATTCCCAGTTAGCTCCACTTGGATTCCACTTCACCAGTCCAATCAACTTCACTTCTAGAATCCTAGAAAGGTGGGGGCAATTCAATTGCATATATAACCACCTTTGTAGATGTAAATTATTCCAACTAAATTAATTTATTACCCTCAATGGCATTTAACTTCCCGGAACTATTGTAACTTCCTTAAATGTTATTTTTAGCATGTGCATTCAACCAATTTCAACCAACTTCCAACCAACTTAGCCTCTATAAAACACGGGTTTACCCTCTTGGATTGCTTGCAAGAAAACTCGTAATTTTCATATTGAAGCTTTCCAAGCCCAAATATTCTCATAGAAATATGCATCCCCATTTGGAGATCATTCAAGAACACCCACAAATATGCATTCCACAATATTCCACAATGTTCCACAAGCTAAGAATCCATAACCTTACTTGGGGTTTTCTTTGGAAAGATACATGAAGGTTTGTATAGTTTGTTTGTCTTCCATTTTCAGTTAGTTTTTCATCGCTTTAATTTTGGCACGCTCGATGGGACTTGAACCTAGAAGTCTCTTGTCCGTTCTCACATATTTTTCTCTGCTAGTGTGTTTTTTTGTCTCTCATTTTAGTTATTTTTTCAACGCTTCATTTAGGAACACACAATGGGAATGCACCCATATTCATTTGTTTTTGTGTTTCGTTTATTATTCGATTGTTTCAATTATTTTGTTTCATGCTAATTTTTTTAATTTGTGCAACTTCTACAAGTGATTCTTTGGTGTTCAGGGCGGTAGGATCAAATTTAAAACTCAAAAAAAATTTTTGCTTCTTTATTTATTATCTTTTGTGATTCTTTTCCAGATTTGCAATTATTTTTGAGTAACATTATTTTATTTTAAAAACAATTTGATTACTTTTTTTCCCTTTTAGTACTTTTTTGCTAAGTTTAGTGAGCTCCTGGAGGGTTTTTTGTCTAATTTTTTGTTTTACAATAACATAAAATGTTTGAGGTATTCTGTTATACATGTAATTTATCTTTATTTCTGTTGTAAATATGTAGAAAAGTAAAAATAAAAAAACTAGATTAGATTCCAAAAGTAAAAAATTAAGTTTTATAAAAAAACCAGAGTCACGAAGTAAAAATAAAATAAAATAGATTACCGCCCCCACCCCTCTACCCCTAGCTTGATGAGCTAGATCACCGAGCCGCCTAGATCCCACCCCTCTGAACCTACCCCCGGACCGACCTTGATCCCCCACCCTCCCCGCCGCTCCTCGACTCACTTAGCACCCGTTGAGTTCCCCCTCCACCCCTAGCGAGATCCCTTCCACCCAATCCATGTAGACCCCCTCACCTACGAGCCACCCAACCTATTTATCCCCCTCTACTAACCGGCAGAGTTAAACACATTGCCCCCTTAGCCCGCCCTATTTCCTTGTTGCCGACACCCCCGAACGCCCGCCCGACCACTACATTAACTCAATCCCCACCCCGATGCGATCCCGTTGACTCTCTACTTGGATTTCCCTACTCGCAAATCTCAAGATATCCCCTGTAAGCTCCTTATTACATTTGACCCCGAGCCCATAATCTTCACACTGCCTTAGCCCCCCTTGCTCTTCTTCGACACTTAACACACACACAAAGAACCATGCAAAATAACATAACAACAACTCGATCATAGCATTTTAGGTTTATGTTTTTAATTTTAGGTTTATAATATAGTTTAAAAGTTATTGTCCGCGTTTTATTTTAACCTTTTTACTAACTTAATATATATATATATATATATATATATATATATATATATATATATATATATATATATATATATATCCATCTTATTATCTAATCTTTTAATTAGCTTAACTTTAATTAGTTTTTTTAAAAATTAATTAGTTCATTAGTTTTTTTAAATTAATTGCTTAGTTTAATTCATTCCATTAGGCTTTTGAGAATGCGTTAGGTCCTTCAATTATTATTTTTGTCGTATTTAATTAATTCGAGCTAATTGTAAAATTTGGTTTTGTAGGTCTATCCAATGCTTCAACTTCAATTTATTTTCACTTTTTAGAATTTTTTTATTAATGTGTACTCACTTAGGCCCCTTTTCCCTAAATTCTTCCATCTTTTCTTCCATTCGACTAACTACGAAACTTGGTTTTATAGGGTTACCTGGACATTTTGAGCCATTTTTGTCACTTTTTTTAATCTATTTCGTTAGTGTTTAATCATTTTTTCTCATTTTTTGCAATGTCACTAACACTTTGTAATGTGTTTTTCATGTGTTTCCATTTTGTTTTTAATTTTTGTGAAGTTAGTTGCAATAATTTGTGTGTATGCTCTTCTCTCATACTTGTTATAAGTGATCTTGAGAATCAGAAACATGATTGTATTGTTTTTCATTGTTTTATCTTTGTTCTACCTAAAGAAAAATACAAACACTTTTTTACAGGACCCCATTACAAAAACACACTCTAAAATACTAACTACAAGTTGGGTTGGTCATAAGCTCAGTTAAACTACTAATACTTTGTGTCCAGGAATATTTTTAATCAAGATAAAATGAACACTACACACTATATTTTCAGGTGCGGTTGACAAGGCTATTTCCCAACCACCATAACTATGGGAAGTGCTTTGGTATAAGCCATAAAAATCACTTGAGGAGTACCATAAGAACCCCAAAGTAGTCAACACATTGAGGGAATTGGCTGATGAAATGAGTACCTTTATCCCAACTGACTAGTAAAACCTTGTGAGATTAGAGTCATGGATATCCAGTAGTGGTGACCCCAATGCGATTCATTTTGAGAAAGATATTTTCTCAAGGTTTCAAAAGGGGTAAAGTAAATCGACAACTAGCAATAGCATCGCACTCACTCGGGTATACTGCTAACACCTAGTTGAGAGAGCCATCTAAGAAGCCAAACACTTTGTCCAAGCCAAGCTAAGGTAGAGGCCAAAAACAAAAACAAAAACTCTCTTTTTGTTTCTTTCTTTTTCATAGTAGCGTTAAACAATATCATTTTCATATTTCCCATTTATATCTTTCCACTCACAAAAACAGTCCTTTCTTGGATTCATCTTTCGAGTTCGTACCTTTTCATAGTGTCCAAACATTCCTTGTTTAGATTCATCTTTCCTCCTTTTTTAATATTTCTAAGTACTCTTTACTCGGATTATTTTTCACCTCCTTTTTGCTATCCCAAATACTCCTTATTTGGGCTCATTTTTTATTCTTTTCCTAATCTCCAAATTTTATCCTTATTTGTAATTTTTGTTCACATTTCTTTTGTCATCCTTTCTCTTCATTTTCAGTCATTCACTACCTTTCATTTTACTCTCAAAAATCCCCTTTTTGGATCTTTTGTCTCTTTTCATCCTTTCAATATTTTCATTCTCATCACGCTTCCCATTTGATCTTCTTTCATTCCTTTGGAGTTCTCATTTTCCCATTTGAGTCTTCCTTTTTCAAGATCATCAAATTCCCTCATCTTTTGGACTTACCTCATTTTGAGTTTATCCCCATTTCATTCTTGAATTAAACATTTGGATTACATTTCCCAAAGTTTAATTTTTCCACTTCCTTTTACATCAATTCTCAAGTTGTGGATACCCATGTCCTTGTTCAAGAATTTTCATCTTATGACTCACGTCTTGACATTGTTATATCTCACTTTGTCACGATCAAGTCCATTACATCTTATCTTTCTTTAAAGATTTGATACTTTCATCCTTTTCTTATGTCCTTTAGTTCAACACCATCATTTTTAAACTATACACATTTTTTTATTTCACGTCTCTAATTTGACAAACCCTTTGTTAAATTTTAGACATTTCATCATCTCTTTTCCTAACATTTACGTTGTCGGTACTTGAGTCTTATCCTTTCATTAGCCTCTTCCTTCTTAACTATTTCTTGTTAAGGGTTGAGCACATCACATACGATTCAACTCCTTTTTCATATCCTCTTCCATTCTAACATTCACATTGTTAGAGGTTGAGAATAATCAAAATTTAATCACAAAATCCTTTTCCCATCTAGCATTCACTTTTCTAGCGATAGAATACATTTGAAATCAATCTATCTCCCTCTTCCATTCTAACATTCACATTGTTAGAGGTTGAGCACGTTTGAACCTTACTCACAAAACCCTCTTCCCATCTAGCATTCACTTTACTAGTGGTAGAGTATATTCAACATCAATCTATCCTTGCTCCTCCATTCTAGCATTCACATTGTTAGAGGTTGAGCACATTTGAGCCTTCATCGCTATAATCCTCCTCCCATATAGCATTCACTTTTCTAGAGGATGAGAAATTTTGCCACAATAGACCCCTCTTCCATCTTGGCATTCAATTTTCCAAGGGTTGAGTTTATCATCACTCTCACATGCTTCCATATTGACATTCACTTTGTTAAGGGCCGCATCATTCAAATTTTCCAAACATCTTGTCCATCTTAGAATTCACTTTGTTAAGGGACAATTTATTATCAAACTTAATCACATAACTCTCTTCCATCGTAGCATTCATGTTGCTACGGGTTGAGTTATCTTTCACATCTCCTTTTTACCCCCTCTTTTAAAAATGGTGGGAAAACAACAAAGAGATTATAGTCCTTTTGGGAGAAATGAAATAATTTGAAATCATTTTGAAAGTTTTGATAGTGATGATGACCAAAATCCTGAGGATGATTAAAATGACATCTCTCTTGAGGAACAAGCTCATGTTGAAAATATATTACGTATGAATAAAGACCAATTTTTTCTTCATCTCCTTGAGATGGGAGGAAAATTACCCTTCGATTTCAATGAGGATGTTCTATGAACATTACTTGGTAAAACAAAACCAAAAATGGTATCACGTTCATTTCAACTAACAATGATGATGGTTATGGCCCTAGCCACTCAAAAATGAGGATAAAGGCAAGTCTACCTCAAACAATGACAATGATGACAGATCAAACCGAAAAAATTAAATGCTGGGAACAAGGGAAAATCTACCAAATAAGTCACCCCACCAAAGTCCTCATGGACCAAATCAATTAGATGGCCAAGAAACTAGTTATATTATCCTCCAAAGTCACTACCAAACCTCCTAACAAATATTCTTCAAAAACTAGTGATGACTCATCTAAGAGCCATGTTGTGCCAAATAAATAGAACAACCCTAAGTAGGATGGTTCCTTGTCTATATTAAAAATGACTTTCCATTTGCTCATGAATGGAAACTTATGAAAGAAACCATCTCAGGTATGCAACACCAACATAAACAATTCAACTTTGATGAGTTGTGTCCTTACCCATTTGATAAGGATATCTTACACATACCCTTTCCTAAATCATTTGAAACACCCAAGTTCAATAAATACAAGGGAAAGAATGACCCAAGAGAGCACATCAAGGAATTTTACATGGCTTTCCAAGAAGTGGCATACAATGATATTTTCCTATTATGTTTCTTTCCACCTAGTCTAGGGGACAAACCTTGACCGGGTTTTACACCTCCCCAAGGGCTCTATCCATACTTTTGTGGACCTCTCAGAGAATTTTGTTAAACATTTCTCATTCAATATAGACTCTAAAATAACCATGATGGAATTGTGTAATGCTAAACAATGCTCCAATGAAACCTTTGCACAGTTCTTACAAAGATGGTGTGGAATCACAAGCTGATTCCCATGCTCAATTCACAAAAAAAACTAGTGATCATTTTTGTTCCAAATCTCACCGACAAACTATAATTTCACATAAAAAAGGGGAAAAGCCCTATAATTTTTTTTTACACCTCCGAAGGTCTCTATCTATAATTTTGCATACCTCTCTGGGAAGTTCCTTAAACATTTCTCATTCAATCTAGACTTCAAAATAACCATAATGGACTTGTGTAATGATTAAAAATGTTCTAAAAAAACCATTGCAATATTCTTAGAAAGATGGACGACTTAAATCAGTTTTCCATTTCATCTCATTGCTTTTTGATTGCTTCCAACCTTTTCACTACCCTCTCCATATTGACACTCACTTCAAGTGGTATTCCCATTGCCATAAAGACTTTGAAGAAATCAAGTATTATCTTCTATCTCTTCCTATCCTCATGGCTCCATGCAAGGGGGAGCCTTTCTATCTTTACATCTCTACCACCAATCATGATCTGGGTTCCATGTTGGCACACCATGATGAGCAAGGTAGGGAGCATGATGTTTATTATATTAGGTGCACTCTCCACGATTACGAAACCCGCTCCACTAAAGCTAAAAATATGTGCTTTGTGCTCTTTTCTTCGCCACTTCACCACTTCTCCAATATCTTCTTAATCAAAAACCTATGTCTTCACTAGCTTCAATCCTCTCAAAACCATGAATTCAAATCCATATCACAATGACACATCAATCGATGGCTCATGCTCATGACCGAGTTTGACCTAGAGTTCATCTCTCAAAAAAATCAAGGGCCAAACTTTCTCTCGATCAACTCATCGAAGCCCCTATTATCGACAATCAACTTCCTCACGAGAAATTTCCTAATGAGTCCATCCATACCATCAATCATGAGTATTATCCTCTCAAAATGACACTATTATTTGATGGATCTAAGTGTCAACAAGGGGGAGGTGCTGGCATCATCATCATTCCTCCTTGGAAAAATCCTATTCACGTTTCCTATAAGATTAAATTTGAGTGTACTAACAACATGGTTGAATATGAAGCCCTCATCTTGGGTCTCTAAGCCATTATCATGCTCGGCATTAAAATACTCGATATCTATGGTGATTCTCAACTCATCATCAATCAAATTAAGGAATCTATCAATACAAAAATGAATTCCTTAAAAAATATAAGGACATCGTCAAATTTATCCTCAAGGCCTTTGATCAATAAACCATTAAAAATGTCCCTCATTCATCTAATCACTTCGCATACACTATGGAATATTTCATATCTCTCATCCCATGGAAAACCGAATAATCCAAATTTTTTTGTTGTTGTTCATCACATCGATCAATCATCTCATACCTACAAGCTCCCTTGTATCAATCTCATCTACTCCAATCAATCGACATTTGGTACACCCAGATCTTTGACTGTCTTTCTCAATCTAAAATTACCTCGACCTATACAAAAATGGTAGAATGTCATTTCTTCAACACACTAACCACTATGTTATCCTTGGTGGAACCCTCCAAAATGTGGGTTTGATGACATTTTTCTATGGTGTATTACAACCTCTTAATTTATCCACTCTATCTAAGAAGTCCATGACGACATATGTGGTGGACACTTTAGTAGTTTGGTTTTCTCCAAGTGTGTTATTAGGATGGTCTATTATTGGCCCACCCTCAATCAAGATTGTTGTGAATACATTAAAAAGTGTGTTAAATTCCAACAACATTCTAATCTCATATGTATCCCTAGCCGAGGATTTGCGGTTGGCTCAAGATCTTTGGCCTTTTCACAATGGGGCCTCGACCTTATTGGTCTCATCAATCCACACTCTTCCTAGCATCATCATTTTATTCTCGCACTATGGAATACTTCACCAAGTGGGTTGAATCCATTCCAATCACATAAACTAAATCTAACAAAATTATCAATTTCATCTATTAACACATCATATTTTGCTGCAAACTCCCTCATTAAATCATCATGGAAAAAATAAAGTCCTTTTAAAAATACCTTAAGATGCTTTGATAAACTTTCAATATCAAGGTTAGCTTCTCTTCTCCTTATTATCCTCAAGCCAACAACCAAGCTGAATCTACTAACAAAACTCTTTACAATATTATTTCCAAAACTGTTGATAAAGCATGTCAAAATTGGCATCTTCATATCCCCTTCACTCTTTGGGCTTATTGGACTAACATCCAAACCTCTACGGGCACTACTCCCTTATCTCTTGTCTATGGCTCCAAATTCATTCTTCCTCTAGAATTCAAAATCCCATCCTTGCGCATTTCTCTTCACGGCTTTATCTCCGACGAGACCTATCATCAAGAGAATCTATCACAAATTTTACTACTAGACGAGTGTTTCCTAATCACTCTATAACATCATCATGTCTATAAAGAGAGTATTAAACACACTTACAATAAATATATAAAAGAGTGCGAGTTTAACATTGGTGACATTGTCTTGAAATAAAATTAGAATGTCACTTTACTAGAAATGAGCCAACATAGAGAATTTTCTCTAAACTAGATTGGACAATATATTATCAAACATAAATATGGCTCTAGGGCTTATCATTTAGTTTCCCTTGATGGTAATCCGGAAATGGAACCTCTAAACTCCTTGCACTTGAGGCCATTCTATTGTTAACACACCTCCCAATGTGACCCTAGTCACATTTTAAGATCTCATTTCCATCATTAGCCTTTCCACCTCTCATTGTAATGATTTGGAATCATGTGGTCTTCTATATGTATCCTATCTATGACCTTCAATATGAGCACCACAATCTACTCATAGAATATTACTTATGGAAAAGTTCCTCTTAAGTGGGACCCCCACAATCATCACATCCATCACCTTCTTATATAACTACCAGAACCATGGTAAGGGTCTACATGTGTCACTTATACATCTTATCTTCCCCTCCCCAAGTGGTCTACTTGGCTATCCTTAGCTCTATCCTAACTTAACAATCATGGATGCTCCTATAAAATCTATATTATCTAAAAAAGAAAACTCCCTTAAGGAAAATTGTTCACAATGTCAAAATTATAGATTGATCCCTAGAAGGACAATTATCATACATCTTATCTTGCCATATGAATAGTCCAAAAGAGAAAGTCAAAGCAAAAATCCCATTATAGACCACTCTTTTGAAGGATGGCTACCTTTTTATATCATGACAGTTTAAGGATTCCCGTATTGATCAACCTTCTAAATATCTAAAAGCAAAAGAAACAAAATTAAAAGCAAGCATCCTAAGAAAGATTTCCATATTGATTAGATTTCCCATCTCCAACAAATTTTCGCATTGATCGGTTTATGCCATATTGCTTAGAGATGGGGCATAGACCTAGGAAAGCCACCTAAGAAGAAACTACTTCCCTTGTATAGGCTACATATAAACCCCTTGTCATGTCTACCTTAGCTGTATAAGCATACCGTCCATCTTCCTTTCATGATCTTATACGTGACTAACTATCATCTATCCAATGTGTGCCCATTACTACAATGAAGTTTAATTTTCTATGTTTCAATCACTTATTCAAGTTTGCCTCTTATCTATCGCATCCATCATATCATTTTGTCATCTAAATCCATCATATCATTTATATCTAATCATATCTACCATCTACATCTAATCCAACACATCTAATTGACTTCTAATCAAATCTAATCTACATCTATCACATCATCTATATCTAACATTTGCGGGTAAGTGCACCAAGTTGGGGGGCCAAAAGGGGGTCTTAAGTGGATGCATTTTTCTGAAAAATAAAAATTCAACTTGTACGAGTTTTTGAAATAGTTACACTCAAAATTGGAAGATGTTGTGTAAACATGAATCGTAGCATTTTGAGTCTAGTTTCTAAGATACTAAATTTTATTGAAAATGGATAAGTTTAAGTGGGTCAAATAACTAAAATACCAACAAGTTCTCCTATTTTTGTTAAAAAACATAACAAAGTGACTTTCATGCCCCCACCATTTTTTGAGCACCATTTAGTAGTTTTGAAAACCCTTTGGTAGAAAGATAGCTAGGAGCATCTAGTTTGTGCTAGATTTTTTTAGCAAATTTTTTTTTTTTTGTGATTTATCTAGTACAAAAATTTATGTTTTGAAAAATAATTGGGCTCTAATTGTGCCCCCTAATTACCTAAAAATATCAAAAATTAGATTTTTTTGAATATGTATAGAATTAAGCCTAGTTTGTGCTAGTATAATTTTTTTTCAATTTCGATGAACCAAAAAAAGATACACGATGAAAGATAGACATATTTAAACTTTAAAAATAGCTATAAAAAGGCATAGTTAGAAAATAAATAATATGGAAACCTTATATTAGTCATAAAATTTGAAAAATTATATTTAGAAAGAAGAAATTCTGCTCTACGTCATGGTATAATTTTCTTAAAATGAATCAATTGTTTTATGTTGATTTATCATGGAGGAAGTGGAATTTTTAGATTTTTCCTACAAAAACATGTAGTTTGTTGTGTTTGTGTAGGTTCATGCCTAAGGATTGGGAATCCAAATCGGATCCCAAGCCTTGAGGCATAGCTTGGAAAAAGTGAAAACGTAAAACGCATACACGTTCTTTATAGTATAAACATTGTATATGATTTTCATTTATATTTATATTTAAGTATAAGTTTTTCATTTATTATAATTTATATTTTATTATTTCTTATACTTTAAATTTATTTTAGTAAATATAAGAAATTAGGGTCACTCTGCACCTTATGGAACTAGTCTCACAGCTCCATTAGTCATGGTTTAGGAGATAGTTTTTTATAGTATAATATGGTTAGTACATAGGTAATTTTCAGGATTTTAGCATTCAACCTAAATCTTTTAGCATTTAAATTCTACAATTGAAACCCTAAACCCTAAACCTTAAACCCTAAACCCGAGGCCCTAAACCTAAACCCTAAACCCTAAACCATGATCCCTAAACCCTAAAACCTAAACCATAAACCTTAAACCCTAAATCCTAATCCCTAAACCCTAATCCTTAAATATTCAACCCTTACCCATGAGCCCTAAACCCTAAACCTTGAGCCTTAAGCCTTAAACCCTAAACCCTAAACCATGAACCATGAGCCTTAAATGTTAAACCCTAAACCCTAAACCCTGAAAACTAAATCCTAAACCATAAACCCTAACCCATAAACCCTAAACCCTAAACACTGAATCATAAACCCTAAAGCACAAGCCCTAAGCCCTAAACCATAAGCCCTAAACCCTAAACACTAAACCCTAAACCTTGAAATATATAACCTAAACCCTTAACCCTCAACCATGAGACCTAAACCCTAAACTATAAAACCTAAACCATAAAACCAAAATATTAAACCCTAGACCCTAAAACCTAAACCCTAAACCCTAGACCCTAAACCTTGAGCCCTAAGATCTAAATCCTAAACACTAATTCCAAATCCTGGCTCTAACCCCTAAACCTTAAACCATTAACTACGAACCCCGAACCTTAAGCCATAAACCATGAACCATGAACCCTAAACTGAAACCCTAATCCCTAAACCATCAATCCTAAACCTTAAGCCTTTAACCCTACACCCTAATCCTTAAGCCCTAAACCCTAAACCCTAAACCTTAAACCTTGAGCCATGAGCCCTAAACCCTAAATCCAGAGACCTAAGCTATAACCCTTAAACCTTAAACCCATAACTCCAAACCCCAAACCCTGAGCCGTAAACCCTAAAACATGCACCATAACCCATAAACCTTAAACCTTGGAGCCACGAGCCCTAAATAATAAACCCTAAACCTTAACCACTAAATTTAAATCCTAAAGGTCCCAAACCCTAAACCTTGAACCATGAACCATGAGCCCTAAATGCTAAACCCTAAACCCTAAAAACTAAATCATAAACCCTAAACCCGACCCCTAAACCCTAAACTCTAAACCCTAAGCACTAAATCCTAAACCCTAAACCTTAAGCCCTAAACCCTAAACCATAAATACCCTAAGCCCTAAACCTTAAACCCTAAACTCTAAGCCTTAAACAATAAACCCTAAACCCTGAACTCTGTGACCTAAACCCTTAACCCTCAACCCTTAACCCTGAGACCTAAACCCTAAATTATAAACCTTAAACCCTAAAACAAAAATAATAAACCTAAACCCTGAACACTAAATCCTAAACCCTAAACCCTTAACCCTTAACCCTAAACCATAAACCTTGAACCTTGAGCCTTAAGCCTTAAGCCTTGAACCATAAACCCTAAACACTAAATCTAGAACCCTAAGCTCTAATCCCTAAACCTCATATATTTCCAGAAGTCTTGTTGACAATTTTTGCACTCATGCAAAAATGGGCAACTCAAAACTTCGTTATGATGGATGGCATTGGTGAAGTGAACCTAAGCTAGGGAGGTTCTTTTAGTTTAATATTTTTTTGTTGGATTAATTAATGACTACATGTAATTTACAACTATGTGTGTTGTTACAAAACATAACAAATCACATCATATGAAATTTCATATTTATCCCAAAGAAAAGAAACACAAAGGCCCCAAAGGACAGATGTGTTATCTTGATGAAGACAAAAAATATAGAATAGATGAAGTGTTAAGTTTTGGAACAACAACCAAATTTGCAGATTGCAACAATAAAAGTTCATTATTAAGGTTACATGTATTTTAAAGTTCTTTCCTTCATGATTAAATACATTCAATTATCTTATTGAGTTGTCTAATTCATTATACAATCCATATAAAAAGCTGAAGTGTAGAAGGAAGTACACAAATCAGTTTCAAATTCAATGTTTTATTCATAAGGAATTTAAAATGTTTCCCACACAAGCCGTGGGATGTGACTCAAGTAAACATCATAACTACTGAAATAGAAGGTGCATGTGCATGAAAATAAAAGCAAAAGAATATGAAGGAACCCATCATTGCCTTATTTATTTTGTCCCACTACTCCATCTTCACTCTAGCTTTTAATCCATCTTTATCTTTACTATTCAACATTACACTTGTACACTAAAGAAAAACATAGAGGAGACTATCACTCACACGAGATCGGGATTAAATCATGTTCTTGTACTATCTATCTTCTTACAAATGAATCTCCTGATATCAGGAGGTATGACTACAGAAAAGATAATAGTACATTAATGCAGCATATTCAAATTTGAAAAGTACTATCTGGCAGAATCTCATGGTATTCACATGAATCATGATAGAGCAGGAAAGAAAGAGAAATAAAGTCACTATGGAACATAAGAGAGGCCAAAAATCCTAATGTTTTCTAACTATTTTGTTTAAAGTGTGTAGGTACAGGTTGCAACAGAAAGAAATAAAATTCATGATTTAAATTTTTCACAAATAGTATTCAAGGCTATAAGAGAAAAATCCATTCATCTCATTGTGCAATGATCAAAGTACAAAAGTACAAGTGTTCAAGCTACTACCACTCAACTATAGAAGTAAAGTACACAATGCAACCAACTCAATGTGCAGCTACAAGATCAACTTCAGAGAATCATGACATCACAAGGAACAAACTTCCATAGTCTCAAGAAAAAGGTACAAGACCACCTGATCAAAAGTGCAAATCTAGAATGAAGGATCACTAATCTTCAACCATTAAATCAAAGAACATTCTAGAACACAAAGAATAAAGGGTTCAAGCTTGCATTTCAAAAATACATCTATTAAAGTACAACTACAATTTTCAGATACATAATGGAAGATTGACTATCAATATTCAGAATGAAGTGCTTATAAATGAAAGGGAAAAGTATAGATCAAGAATGCACTGAAAAGACAACTACTACAAGGATAATGTGTTGATCTAGAATTTATGAGCTATACATGAAATAAACAGAGTGAATAACCACACAAGAAATATGGAAATTTTAAAGTAGATGAATGGTTCATCACAGTCACCTAAGGAGTTATCTTTAAGGTTAAAAGCAAGAAAAATGGAATACTCCTGCAGCTTTTCAGTAAGTACAACTCTTCCTCAAGTATTAATATGTTCAGTATACAGTATTAATTCTCTAGAAAACATAGGTATGTAGTTATGAAGTTGTGCAAATATATACAAATCAAAATACATAGCCACAATTAAAGGCTCAACAATGATTGCAAAAAGAAATGGTGAGAATAGAAGAAGTGTCAACGAATGCAGATCTCACAAATGAAGAAATAAACAATGCAGATAACAATATCTACATAGATCAAAGAAAGAAAGAAAGAAACACTAATTGTTGTGTTTTACAACTTCCTTCCAAGAAGTTAAATATTGATGAAAAGAAAAGGCAACCACTTTGCATACTTTGAAATATTTAGATCAGAAGGTACCACATTCTATAAAGATAAATCAAAGTAATGCAATCATTTCAGGATAATCAAGTACAACAAGTACATAATTGAATCAAGAAGCTCAATACTTAGACAAATTCATCAAACATCAATGACTTAGACAATCATGAAAATGTTACAAGAGAAGTGAAGAAATGAAGATAGAGCTTTGTAATTCAGAAGGTAAATACAAATTCAGAGTTGCAGATCAAGATGGCAACTAGCTAACTCAGTTTTATCAATGAATGATAATAGAAATGGAATCAGGACACTAGAAACTTTCATCAAAGTAAATGCATAGATCAATGGTGGAGTATGGTTTCAATCACACATCTTGAATAATCAAAATCATGATTAAAGTTGCATAGTAGTGAACCAAATGATCAAACAGTTATAGTCTATGATAAGGTGATAATAGCAGTTAGCATATCTGACAGTTACCAAGCCTAATCAAATAACAAAGGAGTGAAAACATATTTTATGTTTTGAAATGAAGTAGATGTCAAGAAAGTTGTATAAACCCAGTGGTAAAATTTAGATCTATAATAGTCATATTTTACAGATTTGAAGTGAACTCAAGGAGCATCAAGGCTTAACGATTTCAATAAAAGTTCAGATTCATTATAGAATAAAGTTCTATACCATGAAAGAAGAAAAGGAGTACATCTTTTTCAATTCAAAATGAATCCACTGTTAACTTGCATATGCTTTGCAAAGTGAAGATACATTTTTCTTGTTTCATAACATGATCATAGTAAGACAAAGGAACTATGCAAGCTACAAAGATAGCATTTATCATTTGAAGTTCCAAAGATCAGAGAAAACTTCCCGTAGATGTCATCTTCATGAAGCCATAAAAGTCAAATGGAGTGTAGAGTTCAAAACTTCAAGGTAGAAAAAGACAAAACTTGTGAGTAAGCTATATGAAAACACTGAGAACCAATCAAGGGTTTCAATATTATGAAAGTAGCATGTTTGATTACCAATGGAAAAGAATAAAATAAAGCAAACCGTGAGTTATCAACATTTCACGGTTAAACCTAGAAATCAAATGCAGAGCTCAAAATAACCTTGAGTTGACTCAAGGAGCTTCAAGAAAAAAATCCATGAAATATAAATTTTTCTACAAGATTTCATTTGAAAAAGTGAAGCACATAAAAAAATAACATTTCCATTGAAATACAAGGTTCAGTCTCCAATTTTTACAGTATATTACAAGTATTACATTTTCAAAACAAAACTCTTTCATTCCTTCATGGCCGTAACAAAATCTATCAAATTCTATAGAAAAGCTAAAGGATTCGAGTAATAACTCACCTTTTTGAGGTTGAATCAATGAAACTATTGAAAGGCCGAACAACAGAGTTGGGTTTTGAAAGCACCCAGGCCCCTTTTTAGCTCAAAGATCATGAAGACAGAACCAAAGAACAAGAAAAAAAAAAAGGGTTTCCATTACTATCAAAGGCAGAGATAGAAGTCTGAAAAATGAAAAACGAAGAGTTTTCAGTCAAAAAAGAAAGCTTACCTTCAAATGACAACCATTTATACTAACGATCCACAGTGAGGTCGAATGGAGGAAAAGTGATAGAAAGAATATGATATGCACGCACATGGCTTATTAAAGCCAAACTTGCAGAGTTTTCATTTTCCAGAACTCAAAGAGTTGAAACCTCAAAGTATTCGAACCCTCACAATACTAGAAAATGCACATAATCAAACTCAAAAGACATCTTATAAAGAAAGTAGAGCTCAAAATTATCGATAATGGCCTAATCCAAACACATGCCTACATGAGAGCTTCATAAGACCGATTTGCAGAGGAAATAAAATGAATAAATCGAGCTCCTAGCATCAACAATGGCTTCTTGAAGTAATTTTGCTAGAGCTTTTCCGCTCGTAATGAGCATGCATGAATAAATAAAAATGATAGAGCTCGAGTATTATTTACTCACCCAACTAAGTTCGGTAAAACCTAACTCATTCGGTGAGTTACGATTGATGGTGCACATCTTTATGTACAAAATCAAACGACTAGGGTTCCAAACCACTATGCTAGATAGGGTTAAAAGATCCATGGTGGAAAATATCACAAGACACAAGATTAATGTCCACAGAGTAGTTGCCAATATCAATACAAATCCATAAAGATAAACAATGTGAAATCGACAAGTACACAAGATCAATGGCTATAAACTATTCACCAAATTCAAAGCAAATGCAAAACATAACCACAATCACCAACCATATTAATTGCATGGTCGAACCCTAACCAAGGGGACAAAAATATCAATGATCAAACATGAAGTAAGTACCGAGAATCAATGGATAACGTTTGATTTAACTTATCAATGCAAACCTAGGATTACAAATCAACTCAATTAGAGTTAAAAAAGCCACCGACCAAGTATGTGAAGGGTTGAGTCATCTTCTAAAGGGGGCCAGCCCCTTGATTATCTAAAAATCATTTCCATTGACCTGATTATGGTCTTAAACATACAAATGCCGAAAAATAATGATAACCAAATGATCATTTAAAAGGGTTCGAAAACTATAGTTTTGCAATGACCAAATCAAATGATTAATCAAAAGGTTCAAAACCATGTACTCTCAAAAGGTGGTCCATACTATATGCTAAATGCCAAAGACAAGTATGAACCATGTGTTGATAGAAAGGTGGCCAATTTTAAACCTTATTATATGATCATGGCCGAGTTAGGATAAGGACCAATGATGGTGAAGGATATCGGTTATTTACACTAAAACTTGGAAAAGGTGCCCCCACATTAGAGATAAGTATCTTGCTGATTACATGCATGACATGGTGAAAAGAGATAAAGAAAATTATAAATACACAAGTGTCAAATTAGAGGATTAAATATTATTATTTAATCATCATCTACAAGACAAAGGAGAAGTTACATGCACATTGGAGAAAGCTTGCACACCAAGCAATAGCTTATTGTTAGCCAAATTATTCATCCAACTTTATTAAAAATAGAATCAGTCAACTGTAGTTTGACTAGGTTGTATTTTTGTAATCAAGGCTATTAATGCCTCATTGTATTAGCATGTTTATTTTATTCCTTTATTTATTCAAGATAAAGGATAAAAATAGGATGCATGGGTGAGTACAATTTTAGTCTATTTTTAGGATGGGTGGGATGAGTAAACTTGCTATATATTGTGTGCATTGGCAAAGCACAAAAGAGGACTTTTTGGACATAGGAGTGTTGAAGCGATTTTTCCGTTTTGCCCTTTGAATGAGAATTGATTTCTTCCTTTCCAATTATTTGCAGCTTCGTGTATACTTTATTATTTCTTGTGAATGTCAAAATTCCCTGATTGATCATCTTACCTTGCTGCAAATTTAGTAATTTATGCATAATATTAGTGTGCATGCTTATCTTAACAATATTGTTGTGAATCATTCCCTCAATACATCAAGTTTTTGCCTTAATATTCTACTAAAAACTATTGGTTTGTGCACCCAAAATCCATTCTCAAATATTTGTGCATGTACTCAGTCAAATCCCTCAATAAGTTTGGTGTATCACCCCAATTTTTCAATTCATTTATAGTCATCATTTTACCCTCAAAACCCCAAAAATTAGTTTAGGATACATCAAGAAGGAACCAGCCTTGATACCAAAGAATCACCTCAACAATAGGTATACCCACAGACCTGATGTGTTTCCATTGTATCTACGAGAGAGAGAGAGAGAGAGAGAGAGAGAGAGAGAGAGAGAGAGAGAGAGAGAGAGAGAGAGATCCATAGAAAGATTAGAACCCCTAAAGTGAATTATGGACCGAATTTGAAAATTGGTACCGATTCAAGCAAAGTGGTAGGGAAAAAATACAATTTAGAATGTCAAAAAACCTAAAAAATGACTATATGCTTTCCCAAAACAAAGACCAACTACAATATATATGCCATGAATTTTTTAGGTCCTTTTGTTGAAATACGAGAAAATGAGTAAGCATTGACTAGATTAGATTTTGAAAAACTATCTTCTAGATTATAACTGTTGGAGCTATGAGACCACTTCCATAAGGTGTAGAGTGACCCTAATTTCTTATATTTACTAAAATAACATTAAATTATAAGAAATAATATTTCTTATACTTAAACATTTGTTTTGTAAGTATAAGACACCCAAATACACATACATAGTCCATACAATACAAAACGCGTACACATTTTGGATTCTTTAAAATGCATACGCGTTGCAGGTTCGGTAATTACCAAACCAAAAAAATTAAAACGCGAGCACTTTTTAGCAAAGTGCGTATGCGTTTCGTTTTTTTAGCTTTTTGTCCACTTTTGGCCCCCAAATTCGTGCACTTACCCTTGCATCCCATCCATCATATGTAAATCATATCTAAGCATATCTAAACCGTATCTAATCTCATCCATCATATCTATCACATCTATCACAATCATATCTAATCTAAAATCCATCACATATATTCTAATCTCAATCATATCATACAATATCTATCACATCTATCATATCATAATTCATTTTCATCCATGCATCATCTAAATAAACATCCATAATCTAATCAAACATCATTTCTACATCCATGCATCATCTAAATAAACATCCATAATATAATCAAACATTATTACTACATCCATGATCTAATCAAACATCGACTCCCATCCAAACATATAAAACCATCACATCTATCAACTCTACTAATCACAAAACATGAATCAAATCCAAAATCATGTATATATCATCAAATTATCTATAAATTCATGATAGTCTTAGAATGGGATCTATCTAAAATTATACACATCAAAATCGATATCAAAATCTATATACAAGTTCTTCCTTTACTCAATTAACCTAAGATCAAACGCTTTGAGTCCCGATGTAGCACCTTGTCCTCTTCGCATGGGGGCCTATCCTCCTCATTGCCCACCATCTCGGTCCACCATCATACCTTGGCTACACCATGCTAGATGTGATCCACGACACCACTTTTCATGATGATATCCTCTCTCCAAGCCAAGTATGCCACATATCGCATTACATCGGAAATATCATAGTCACAATGCACTCATAGTAGCGTGTCTCATCTCCTAGGGCTTGGTATTGCTCCGGGGTCACACATCTAGGTGGAGCCATCTATCCATCTCCCCGAGCCTTGTCCTCTGTTGCCTCGGATGTAGTACCTATATCTCCGTATTTGGACCTTAGGGCCTCTTTTTATCTCCTATATAAATCGTGTTTGCTTTGAATAGCCATGTCCCTCTCCTTGCACATCCCCTCACACTCATGGATCACAATATCTCACTCTTAGTGAGTAGCATCCAACTCCAATCAGAATCGGAATATCTCTATAGTTGTACCTCCATCTCCAATATGTCCTATTATATGCATTGCCACCTCTCCTACTAATGACACTTTGTTGCCTCTCCTCCTACCCGTGTTACCTCCTCGGTGGCTCGAGTTGCCCATTGTTGCATCATCCACTCTACAAATCCCTCCCCAACTCCTACATCATCCTCATCAATATCCCATGGAATCCTCTCCTCCACTAATGGGTCTCCGCCATATCGGGACTTGGCAGGTCCCTCTCCACCCCATCTCATATGTATTTAATCGGTACCCAGGACATCGTTAGCACCATGCCAAACTACCTAATAACTTGTGTAAATTGTGCGACTCTACCATCTCCACCTCCGCCCCTGCACCCATTTTAATCTCCTCATCCCCACATGATGTACATATGTACCCGACCATGCAAGTAAGGCTTTATATGGCCTCTCTCTAACATAATCCACCTCTAAGATTCCCAATCTCTTAACATACCAGTCCTCACCCCTCTCATCCCTATCTCTATGAGCCTAGTCGACTTTCCATCTCGTAAATCCTATTGTCACTCAATTTGGTCTCTTGTGATCCATGGAAGCCTTGACGACCTCACTATAACTATGTGCTCAAAATACCGGTGGTGTAATAAGAATCCCACATCCATACTCGACCTCATCCCCGATTAATACATCCACTCACTATACACACCGTGTCTTTGGAGGGCTTCTTTAAATGCAAACATTATCCTATGCTTGACAATATCTACCACCAACCCTACTAAATCCCAAGGAAGTTAGGCTCCACCAAAATATGGTAGTGCATAATAAGATATCACCATCATGATCAAACAAATCATCCGATTTCCTAGCGTCACAAGATGATATCATGTCTTAATATGAAATGCCCCTGACACAAATGCAATCCACGGGGTCTATAATCAAAACAGATCACGTCAATTCCTCCATCCTACCCTCTACTATAATAGGAACTATTGGTGCCCCTTAGATTGGAAATACTAAAATGTGATACACGTCCTCTAATATGATCATTATCTCTCCGGTTCAAAACTAGAAGGTATTGGTCCTTGGATCCCATTTGTCTATTAGGGCTATGATAAGCCTGTATCCATATCCATGAACACCCTATGATAATGGTGGAATATTCCCAATCAAACTAACTCCAAGTGGTCCCACTCTACATCTATCACATCCACTTTGATCACCCTTAACATGGTCGAGACTCGTCTCTCGGGTATAATGTGTCTCGAGCCTGTAAAAATCCATCCAAAAGCACCCATCAACATCCAATCATCAAAAATCATCATTTTCATCCCAAATTAATCAACACAATCTACATTATATCCGCTTAACACTAATTCTCCCTAGGTCGATGGTGACTCACCCGGTTTCCACCGACCGGCCCTTGGCACCCATAAAAATTCAAAAATTAAAAAAAAAAACTAAAAATCAAAACATAACTAGGTTTTAGGGACTTACCACTCTCCGAGACCTATGGCGCTTCCTTGCTCCTAGATGCTTTCCTTCATTTTCATTCAAATCTCAATTTTTTTAATATCTTTTATAGCTCTCGATCATCAAATTCATGATGTGCAAACGAGCCTTGTTATCCGTCTCTGTTTCTTATATAGGCGCGCCAACCTAGTCGTCATCAACCCAACCCTGTTTTTCATCTTTTATCCCGTCTCATCCCATCTTCTTATCAAATTATTTTTTCTTCCACTCCAAGATAGTGTGTAACCCATAGCACACCTCATCTTGTCTTGCATAGCCCATTTGCTATCTTTTTATCTATCCATATCGCCACACATCCTTAATCGTATCCAAGAGCCCCGCTCTACCACCATCTCTCGTGCTCCCTATCGGGAAACATTTCTCATCTTAAGCCCACCGTCATGGCCATATTTTATCCTCTTCCTACCTAGACGCATATTTTCTTGCTTCCTCATATATGAAGGATATCACATACTCTTTTTCCCCAAATTTTGTTAGACCATCGTCTTGACCATGCATCACATTTGTTTGCACATATTTTTATGTCTTCCTTTGACCCATTAGTCCTATGGCTTGCACATCCATTCGATCGATTCCCATTGGATTCCTCCCATCTTGCAATGGAATTTTCTAAATCACGATTCAGAAAATTAACATCATCTTCGTTGAGGTTGTGCTATGTTCCCAACCGATGTGTTTCAAGGATCACCGTCATACTTGTTTTTGTTTTTGTTTTAAAACCTCCCTCTTGCAATGGTAATCCCTCTCCTTTTAGATCATCCTTTCTCATCCTTTATCATCCTTTCCATCATTTTACTTTTTCCTTCATCTATCTCTTCAACCTTGTGATCATTCCCTAGTTTGAGGGGGAACACCTCGATCATCATCTTTTATCAATTTTTTGTCTCACGGTTTTCTTAACACAAACCATGTGACAAAAAGGGGCAAATTTAGACACCAAATTTTGGTACACTTGTTTCCCATCCCATGTTCACCCTCCTTCAACATCATCTTACTCATAAACACATCTCTCGCCTATTTAAATTCCCATTTTCATCCTAAATCCCATTTATTCATCTAATTCTCATTTTCCCATCTTAATCCTATCTTAATCCCACTATTATTTTATCCCCCTAATTCATCCCTTATTGCATTTAATCACCCCTAAACCCATCCATTATCCTATAAAACTTCCCTAAGAACTCTATTTATCATCCCTAGACTCCCATTTACCCTCATTCAATGCATTTCCACCCTCCAACTACCTTTTATCATCTTTATGCAACCCTAACCCACCTAAATAGCTTGAAACCCTAATCTACCCCCTTTAGGGCCCTTTATATTGAGTTAAGCATCATCTCCACCACCCAGTTAGTGGTCAATCGCATTCGATGGAGACCTTGCTAGGTCACCATTGACCCTATAGGTATACCTCTACCCCTCCTTCTCAAGAGGATGTAATTTTTGATTTTCGGCCTTCTTGCGAATTTTCTTTGTTTTCTTCTAACATCAACTTGGAGCCATCTTGGGGATTTTGCATGCCATTCTTGGAGATATGAAGTCTATTTATTGCTTGAGTGCCACCATTATTTCATCATCCTTTGCATCAGTCTTGCAGGTTTGATCATTGCTTTTGAGTTATACCTTCACCTCTTCCATTATTGATCCTTTTTAGAAATCTTTTGCCATCTAATTAGCCCTATCAAGCCCTAATTTATCTTTGGTCTCCATCGACCTAGCCTATTCAACTTTGACCTAATCTACATCAACCTTGTTTTCTCGTCCTCTTCCTCATTTTCCATTTGTTTTCTAGCCTTCCTCAACATTTAGATCCCTATGTTTATGAGATCTAACTATCTAGAATCTCAAATATCATCTTCACTATCCCAATTTGGCATCGATCCAACCCAAACACCGTTGACCTGATCTACATCCCTCACATTACCATTAGATCTATCAATTTTCTTACATCCTTTCTATTTCTTCAGCTTCCCAATATCGATCTAGGATATCTCTAAATTTTTTAGAGCTTGTTTCAGATCTATTTTCTACATATCTCTTGATCTAATTTGCTGCGATCACTTTGCGAATTTCCTTGTCGATCTCGTGTCACCGTCAAACCAATTATATTTGATTTCATTTATCATCATTTACATTATTAGATCTCCATCTTACTATCTTTAACATATCTCTGATCTTTGTTTTATTTGGTTATATGCCTCATCCTATTTATCCATTATCATTTATCAATCTTTTTATCAAATTCGATTGACATCCTCCCTAGGAATTTATCACTTCTCGGGACTGGCCTAGTTAGGCAACCCACCATATTATCTAATACTAATTTTCTTGTTTAGCTTCTCTTTGCTATGTAGGTTATCAAGCTTTCCATGGAGAGCATCTTTGCACTCGTATCTTCATAATCATTGCATATCAGAAGGTATCCTAAAACTATCTCATAATTTGAAGTTTCCTATTTTATTTCCACCGTTCCATTAACTTGAAAATGAGTGGGAAAATTTGATTAACAATTAGTGCTGGAATTGGTTTGTAGAAGCAAGGTGTATGAGAAAAACAAGCAAGTAGAGAGGGTGGAAGTAACATTGTTTTCTTCCGTCAAATTCTTGTAATCTATATTGTTTTGAATTGTCCAATATAATACTGGGAAGAAAGATCAATTTCCCTTCCCTACTTTGGTTTTCCCTCAATCTAGGGGTTTCTAGGATAAAAATATTGTGTTGTGTATTGAATTTTTCATCTTTTATTTGTTGCAAGTAGTTCTAAGAACTAACATTCATTCACTAACTTTTAGAACTATCATTTTCAAGTAAATTGGAAGTGGGAACAACAATTTTATGGTTTTCTAAGTTTACAAATTACTTCTTTATCGCACCTAAACTTGGAAAACAAACCCTATCTACTCGGAAAAAATCAAGCATACATTAGATGAATAAATAATGCATATGTTTGAGTCGAATTGACCTTGAAGGTCACCCCAATTTAATTATCATCAAGCGATGCACTACATTTTAGACTCAATGTAGTTCCAGTGTGTGTGTGATTGGAATAGTGTCCTTGAGCTAGGTTTCCTAGTGCTAGTCACACAAAGATAATAGGCTACAACTACTTTGACCCAAAAATAGATGTGTGGGATGGAATTCGAGAATAGACCTTCCTATAAAGTGAAATATGTAGTCTAAAATGTAATAAATAAATAAAATTAGATCCTTGTATATGTATATTCCTCTTGAATGCTTCCCCCATAATGGAGTTAAATATGACACACACACACACACACACACACACACACACACACACACACACACACACACACACACACACACACACACACACACACACACACACACACACACACACACACACACACACACACACACACACACACACACACACACGACAGCGCGCACACAAGCATTCCCACACACACACGTGTGTGTGTATGATTCCTTCGCTTAAGTTTTATCATTGACAAGTGAAAGGCCAACCCAGGGTGATAAATAAAATCATGAAATAAGTAACATTAAAAAAAAGAGGAGGACAAAAGATTCTAAAAGGGGACAACAACACCTAAGTGATCCTGTCCCTAATGGCTAGTTCTCAGACAGGGTGATAGAAAGATAAAATTGTGAAATCGAATCTTTATAGGATGTCGGCTTATATGGAAAAATGTAAGGTGTAAGTCCAAAAAGACAAGTAATAAAGATAATAAAGTTAAAAGCATTGTCAAAGTAAAACAAGTATTGTTAATGATTAGTTCTCTTACTTAGGAATCATGCATATAAATGAAATATTTAGAGGCTAGATGTACATATTAAGTGTGTGATTTAGTGACTACATTTTCCCCCACTTTATGCTAGTGAATAAGGATTCGGTAGCATAAAGTAAAAAATAAAAGTGAACATTGGGGAGTCAAAATAAGATTGTGCCCAATAGCACATCGAATGAGTATTGTAGCATTCAAGGGAATAGTGAAAAATTTGTACCATGGAATTCTAAGGGAAGGGAAGAATAATGATCACACGGGTGACCTTTGTGTGTGTGGAGTGATAATGATGCGTGTGTGTAGTTCCTTGGAATATCATCTTTACCATAGTGTGCTTGAGATTTTATTCATGGTTGCTTGTGTGCATTGCCTTTGTTAGGATATGGCAGAATTGTAAAAGAAAACAAGTGTAGTTAATGCTCTAGGTAAATGAAATTTAACTTTAACTTGGAAAATATGTAAAAATGGAAATGTGTATTGGAAAAAGATAAACCAAGGGGTTAGAGTACACTTGGAATGTTGAAAGAGAAAGAGGTAGAAATTTGTTCCTGCTTATAGACTTGTTTCTTAGGAGTTGGTTGGAATAATATGAAGGATTTGGGTGTCTTATCGCCAAACTATGGATTTGAGTGTCATAGTGATAAACTTTGGATTTAGGTGTCTTTTTGCCATTAAGGGAAAGTGTATTGGGAGACCTGATAGGATTTTCCTCCAACAATTAATGCTTCCCCACAGATAAGTACCAATGTAGATGATCACAAACCTGATTTATAACTTACCTAAAATGACACATTGTTCATGGCATATCATTATCGTGCATATGCCCTATGTGCCAATTTATTATTTGGTTCTTGCTTTGCTTCTTGAGTAAGTAGTTAGTTCCTTTTAATAACCGATTACAATCTAAAGATAACCGTGTAACTACTAATACTAGGGAAAAATGTAACTATGTAACTACTTTAACTACTCAGAATCTGTTTGTGCCCCTAAGACAGACCACCTGTGGGACACTAGCACTCACCGTTCCTATTTGTGTTGGGAGGTTCTGTCTATCTGCTGGTTTTTGTGGCCAAGTATGTTTCGGCCTTGTTACAGAATCGATTTATATTATATTCCTACCGACTATGATTCTATAACTATTGAGAGGGTGAAAAGTTTCACCCAATGTTTTCCCCCACTTGTTTGGGTGCGTGAGATGGATAAAAGTGAACTAATCCCAAATGAGGAAGGATGAAACTAATATGCATATCTGATATAGGGATTCTTGCAGGGGGAAGGGTGATTACACATGGTAGCTACCATGGCGTAAGGAAAGTAATTGGAAAAAGATAGCATATAAGTGTTAGTTATAACCAAACAATGCACACAAAATAACAACTAGTAAAATCATATATGAAAATAACAAGAAAAAGATACAATGAGTAGTTGGTTGCATACATGGGACACTAATCGGATGTCACAAGACAATAGAAACCTTCAAGGCTTGTGAAAATAATGTAACAAGTAAACATAGGGCATAGCCCACAAAAAATAGCAAACAAGGTACACATAAATCGACAACCATAATTAAAATGAGTCCTGTAAGGAAAATTTTACACTCGAAGTACTTGTTAGCATGTTAGGAAAGATGAATAGTATGGAATAATGTAAGAAATGTAAGATATGAATATAGAAAATGAAAATGTGAAATATTACAAAGATATAACTTGATAGTAAGTGGGAAAAGGTACACTCCCTAGGAGCCTCGGTGGACCGATAATAAAAAGACCGATCATCGTACATTGTGTAAAAACATGTAAGTGACTTGTATTCACCTTAAGATACCATGTGAACGTGCATTTGTGTATGAAAAATGATAAAACATACTATGAACCATAGTAACATGATAAACAAAGGTGCAACATATAGTAGTATAAGGAAGCAAGAGTACATCCAATCAAGATCTAAGAAAATATGTTTTTAGATTTTTAATTGCAAATATGTGAAAGAGAAAACTAGAGGGGATGAATAAGGATTTCCCCATTGTGTGTGTGCAAAGTGAGGTCCATGTAACAATTCCCTCAACAATTAAGTATGAAACATGAATAAGAGTGTGCCATCGGGTAGTGTGGGGGACTGAGATACCCCCAAATATGAATGCCAATGCGATCCATGTAATGAGGATACAAGGTGAGGGCCCACGATCAACTGATGTAAAAAGATGAACACATGTGAGCATGAGGCATGAACCTAGTTTCATGTGATATTGCATGTACAATAGTATGTGGAGTAGGATTGTGCCATGCATGTGGAAAAACTAGAGTAGGTGGAACGTTGGGAAGAAGAAGAGATAGTAGAGAATAATATCAACATAGTGAGGGGAAAAATCTATAGAGTTCAAGATCCCAACTACATGAGTAGGAAGTGTAGAAACAAGAAGAATGTGCCCATTAGGAGAAAATATAATAGATGGAACATTGGACTTTTGGGCAATAGTGGAAAGTAAACATAAGGATCAATATGTGAGTCAAATTTTGTGTAACATATGTAATGCTAAGAGGCTCATCAAGAGTAATGGTAAGTGATGGAGGGAGAGACACAAGACCTATCGAAGCAATATGTGTAATTTGGGAAGATTAGAAGTGATAAACTAGTATGATGAATCCCCTATGATTATTGACAATAAAGTAGATAGAGGGGAATATATCTCCCCATGAATGTAATAAGATAAAGTGTAGCCATAGTAAATGAATCATACGTAGGATCTTGGACAATGAAAGCATTAGGAATCCTTGTAAAATCAGCATACAATGCTCTAACTGTGACGAGGAAGGTGCAAAGAAAGATGTAACATTGGAAGCACTAAGCATATGATCAATAGAAGTGCATCGAGAGTGAGAAATAATGGGAGGATTATCACGGAAACAATAGAAAATTGATCATGTAATTAGTAGCTATTGCATTGTAACCTATTAAATAAACACAACATAGTCAAGAAATGGCTACCTCATTGAGAAATAGGTCTAAGAACTCACCCGAAGTGCGTGCAACTCCTTCGAGTTCCTTCTATGGAGGCAAAGGGGGAATTTAAAATGATGGAGAATGGGGAGTTGAGGATAATATTAAGTGAAAGATATGGAGGGGAATTGCAGGTGGCGAGATGAGAAGATGGTCAAAAGATTGAAAAAAGTGGGAGTGTGGTGCATTCAATACAATTCCATACACTACCATCGATGAGTAGGTAAAAAGAAGCACAAAGAAACCATTCAAGAATCGGTGAGTAAATGACCTATGTCTCCTTTGCTAATGAAGTTCCTAGAAACAAAACATAAGCCAAATTACACCCCTATTTCCCGAGCGCTAGCCTCTCTGCTGAATGGAATTCTTTTGGAATCATTTTTTGGCAGGAAATATCTTCTAAAGAGTGACTAACAACAATATATAATGGATCATCCCAACCATCGAGAATAATTTTGTTGTCTCCTTTGCAAGTATGGAAAGATAGGGGCAACACCCACCATAGTAAAATGCCTCCACAATATTTTTTTTCTTGTTTTGAACATTTCTTGCTGAAAATAGTGACATGACTTGCCACTTACCTCACATTCATTATTGACATTTCCTCCTTCACCATCCCCACCGAAAATCTGCATGACTTCTTTAATATCCTCATGACTTCTTTAATAATCTTCTTTAACCATTTTTTATTAATATATTAGTGTTTATTTATGTATGTTATTTATTAATGAATTATTAACATATGTCAATCATTCAATAGAAAAGGGAAGCAGGAGGCTCAATCACCGAATGGAAAAGAGCAATAGGAGATGTTAACGGGGAAGCATGGAATTTTTAAAAAATGTTTGTATTGAGTAAAGAGTAGGCCTATCGGCCTAATTTCCAAAGAGTGGTATTATATTATTTTGTATAAACTTGAAAAAGGTCATGTGCTACTATATTCTATAAAATGTTTACAAAAACCATATGGAAAACTATCTTGGGCAAGGGATTTTAGATAATCCATTTAATTGGCATATTCATGGACATCAATAGAGATAGGTAGAGAATATGCAATCCTTAAGCTTATGAAATATTGTAAGGAAAATTATATTATATTGATCAAGATCTATTTTTCACTTATGATACATGTGTTAACATTTAAAACCCTATTGATAATGTTGCACAAATACTTGCACCATTTTAGATCTTTTTAAAAATGTTTATTTCCATTAGGAATAATTTTATCTACTGATGAAAAGGCTTTAATTTAAGATTCTTAAATAATTTTAGAGACACTTTGTTCGCCACTTTTAGCCAGTGAATTCTAGCTTTAATTTGACTATACTTGGCATTGTAAGCATATGTAATTTGGAGGAATTTCTAGCTTCTACAATATATTTTAGTAAAGGTTTGTGAAACTACATCTCCTTAAGAGAGTGGATTAGATCATAAATGGTCAAAGTATGGGACCTATGTTGGATGTAAGAAAGACAATTCCAAAATGTGTGAAGAAAAATGTAAGCTAACATATGGTTTCTTTCCATCATGAAATATGACAAATGGTTCTATCTATTTAGAGAGCTAAATTCCAAACCTACTAGATATGTTAATAAGTAGAACCATGGAAAGAAATGACACAATAAGAAAAAAACATACTTTTCAAAAATTTTGGGCCATCTAAAAATCCATTCAATCTAGAAATGGATGAGAAGGTGATAAAAAGAACTATACTTGGAAATAGTTCAACTAATAATTGAAAATATATAGAAAGACGAAACTATGGCTGATGGAAAGCATGGAATGCTCAAGACACTTAAGAATATATTAGATACTAGGAAAAAAATTAGATCAAGAATGCAATATTATTAAATTATATTTATGCACTATATTGGGGTCAAAACAACCATTTTCTCGCACAAATATATTCAAATTTCTCTTTCACAAGCTATCCAATGCATGGGTAGGCGACCGATATTGTAGAAGTCAGCTTGACCATATTAAATTCACCCAAATTGTATTCCTTAATGCATGTCGGGAGATAATCAACAATCTAATTCTAGAGTCTTGTTCTTCTAGTTACATATTTAGATTAATAAATATTAATAACACCAAAAGAGAAGGTATCAATGTTAAAGAGAAATCCACAAAGAAGATTTATTTGGAACACATCTATGAATACCATAATGAGGCAACTATTTATAAGATTCAAAAGTTGAAATTCCTCCATGACTTTTCCATAATTGCTAGTAAAATCTAAACTATTTGGTTAGTTGATAACTTTGGTGATAGTTGAAAGGAAAAAACTCACCTCCTTATCTTCTTGCAAATAAAGAATTTTCATCTTAGGAAAACGCTTCCAAAAGTCTCTCTCTATTTATTTGCAAGTGGATTCGGTAAAAACCCTAACATACCATTTCAAGAAACTTATGATGTAATTGTATCATTAAACACATCTTCTAAATTAAAACTAATAATTTCTTTATAGATATTCTACAAAACCAAAGCTATATAAAATGAAAAACATCATTAATCTTGAATTAGCATTTAGACTCAAAACATTATAACCTTCATCAAGTTTATGGTGAGGTTTGTGCAATCATTGAGTCCATAGTTTACAAGGAGAGTCTGTAAAACACCACAACATTAAGAGAGCTATCATTTAATTCAATATGAGAAATACTTTGGGAGAATTAGCGGTTAGGGGTAGGATGTTTCATTTATTTTGAGCAACCTCATTGGAAGTTGAGGAATCTACCTATGTTTGAACAAGTGAGATGGACACCAAGAGATTACCAAAGCTCTATAGAGTGGGGATCTAGCTAGTGTGCACTTTTTTACATATTTAGAAATACCTATTGATGGGTTGGACAGATCTCGGTAGAGGATTTGAAATGAACTTGTGTTTCTCGACTTAAATGATACAATACCGAATATTTTGTTTAGATGATTGACATTTGAAGAAATTGTTTGACATATTAATATAGAGAACTATCTTGATAGATTGGGAATCAACAATTTGAATGTTGATAGACTCCTCGAGGTGTAGGGAAAGGCCAAATTACACAAAACCACACTTTTTGGAAATGAAAAGTATAACTTGTACGGATCCTTGCATATGACATGACAAACTAGGTAGGTATCCTAATCTAGAAATTTGCAACGCTACATGGGAAGGCTAGGAAATCAACCCCGAAATGGTACCTTAAGGGTGATATATTAATAAACTAAAAAGTCTTTTATCCATGGAGATAACACAAGAAGTAAAATCCAGACATAGGAAGTCAAGAATTTGTGGAATATGATGGTATCATGCATTGCGTCAACAAAATTAAACAAAAAGGCTTAGTTAATATTCTAGACCACGTCCAATTTTATGTCATGTTGTGCCCATGTAGATTGTACTCAAGTTTTGAGCATGCTTTTAGAGTGAATCCTCTTGAAAAAATAACCTATCAAACTAAATTGTTCAAGCCATTTGCAAGTAACATCAAATTCAAAAATAAGTATAGTAACATCATGAGAAATGGTATTACCTCTTGAAACATCTTCGATACAAACTTGCACAATTTCTTCCATGGATGTGCCATCACAATCACTTGTAGTTTGAATAGTTCAAGACTTTAGTTGTGGGTAGACATATAAAAAGGCCATCTTAGGTAGAGGTTTCCTATAATAACTCAATAAATGACAAAACATGTGAAAAATATAAGTGGTGCGACAAAAGAGTTGAATGCTAAACTATGGTAGGCAACTTCCTCCCATGTTTTTCTAAACAAAGTATATTCCACATTCCCTTCCTAGATTCACCATTCATATGATTTTTTGATTGCAATTTTTTATTTTAAATATAATTCATCTCAATTAATCAACTAAAATATGAAAGATAATCATATATTCTCGTCTTTAAAATGATTTTTTTATACATATCAATAAATCAAAGTATATAAACGTGTCCCACTAAATTATGAAAATAATTAAACTTTAAATATTTAGATAAAGTACGAATGCACTCCTTTGTTTTATATTTATGTTTAAAAAAATGCATGGTCATATTTTGTTTGAAAATAATTTTAGGTTGATGGGAAAAAATAGCCAAAAACGGGCCATAGTAATATGCTTTTACCGGGATATAATTTACATTAAATGTGATTGTAATATTCTAAATCTATATAAATTGGAAGATAATTATTAGTCCATCCTAATTATATGATCAACTTTCCTATTGCTCAATTTTTTTCAACCAATCACAAGCAACTATTTTTATTTAATATGGTATATTTAATAGTTTTTAAAAAAATATATAATTTTTTATTATTTACAAATACTAATTTTCATGTATGCGATTAGTTGATATATTTTTCTCCTTATTCTCCTTAATCCTATACAATAAAATGAGAAAATTCAAAATACCTTTGATGTTAATTGACTTTACCCCACAAATTTACTTCAACCCTTTATATTTGAAAAACAATACAAAATAAATAAATAAATTCAATCTTATTTATCCATATGGAGAGTGCCCCATGAAAGTTTTTCACCAATCACTTTCCTATTACTCTTTTTTTTTTTTCAACCAATCACAATTAACTACTTTTATTTCATATGATCCATGCAATAATTTTAAACAATTTAACAAACACTTACAAAGGGACTAGTCACACCGACACTTGTTTATAAAATTTGCAAATATTTTATTAATAAAAACATTGACAACGTGTAAACAACCATCAAATAAGGACATCTTATGCATCGGAAGAAGCTCGGTGGCTGTTCCATTCTCTTATTCTTCTATTTCAATGTTCATAGTGTAGACACTGGATTTAGACTCCTTAAATCATCCTAATTGCGTTAGGCTGATATATAGGGTTTAGATGTCTAATTCGAGTTCTAATCATCATACGACGTCTAATTCGAGTTCTAATCATCATACGAAGAAAAGGTAAGTAGCTATAATATTTTAAAGGGGAAATTCCATAGAGCTTCTGCCTGGCCCAATGATATGTAGGAAGAATTATACCACATATTAGTACCGTGTTAAGTATCCACACAATGGGAGAAAACACAGAGAATGTAAGAATCATATAATCCCCTAGCAATAACTATATATAGTGCCTACGTTGAGTGAACAAGTGTAATTTTCCTCCGAGTGACATTACCCTAATGCAAATAGGAAGAATGCACACAATAACCCACACAAACACTGCCAGCCATAAGCAATTGGGTGCCACAACCAAGCGTATTGCGGAACCGAATGTTAATGACGGTGATACCAATGCTATCCATAATGCAACAAACCGATTCCGATTATCCTTGGGTCATCGACACTAAAATTTTCCTCCGTAATCTCTATTTCATTAATGTATGTATTAGGAATAGGATGTTGTTAAGTATAATTAGTAGTAGTGTCCGACGAGAAGATAATGGTGCCGTCAATGACGGTGCCGCCAATAATGTGGAGTACGGTAATGCAGTAAAAAAGTACAATAGGAATGTTGTAAAAAGTAAATATTTGTCGTAAGTGGTCCGGTAATGTTAAAATGTCAAAGTTTGGGTAATTAGAGAAGTAGGGTCTACATGATTAGGAATTAGAAATATTATATTAGTAATAAGGACAAGGAGTGAGGTCATAAATATTTTGTGTATTTTATTTGTAAAAAGTCTAAAAATGTGGAACCCATGTAAAATGATAAGGTTTATCTTATCTTAAAAGATAAGCTTACATGTACAGATAAGAGTTAAGGTATGGAATATGATTCGTCAGAGTGGATTTCTTATCCTATCTTAGAGATAAGATGGATAAGCCTGGAAGTTCTATAAATAGATAGGCCACCCCCCTCATTTAGCATAGAAGGAAGTAGTGAGAAATATTGTAGGAAGTGTGCGAAGGAAGCCATCAGTTAAAGGTGTGTTGAAGAAGCCATTAAGATGTGTAATTGTAAAGTTTCTCCCATAGTCTTGGTGAAAGGCAAGTGAAGTCAATAACACTTGAAGTACCTCATGGGTGAGATTGTAACAATTTCATGTTAATATTATAATTTACTTTGATATTTCAGATTTGTCATCATTCCGTCTTATCATAGTCGATGGTATTCTTGTGTTATGTTGTTGTTTTGTTTCCGATTACATCCACCAAACTAAACGCTTGTGCATTAGTAAATAATCATAAAGACGAGGAGTTCCCGATGAAGAATTATCATAGTTCCGAATTGGTGATGACATTTTGGTTCCGTTCTGCCGGACCATTCCTCGTTGGTGGATTTTCTCGGAAAGATATTCCCACTTAGTCAAAAATCAATTGGGGGTAACCTTGTTTTTACTGCGTAGTAGTTACCATGGTAAAGTCATTTTTGCCGTGAATAGTAGTTACCATGGTAAAGTCATTTTTACTGGGAATAGTATTTACCGCAGTAAAGTCACTTTTTACCATGAATAGTATTTACCGCAGTAACTTCACTTTTTACCGTGAATAGTGTTTACCACAGTAAAGTCAGTTTTTACCGTAGTAAGTCAAGTTTTACCATAGTTTACCGTGGTCATTTCTATTTTACTGTAGAAAGGTGTAAAGTCACTTTCTATTACAATGATTCTAATTATTTGTGCACATAAGTCTTGTTGATTGTACTTGTGGGTTGGTATTTCACGGTGGTTACTTTTGAAAATGGGAAAGATTCCTGTTTTTTCAGCTCAATCTAATGAAGATGCTTCTTCTTTCATTCAAGAGTTTAAACGATCTTGTATTTGTAATGGCCTTATAAGAAGGGAACAATGGACTGAATTTTTCCTACCTTTTTGGATGGTTCAAAGACTTAGGTGGTTTGAAACATTAGGTGATAATGTGAAAAATTCATGGGATTTATTAACTGAAAGTTTTCTTGAAGAATTTGGTGAACAACAGAAATATGTAGATCTCATGATCGAGATCACAAAGCTATCCCAAGGAGAGAAGGAGAAGATAAGGGATTATCATGCTCGTGTTCTAGAGCTAAGGAGGAAGCTCGATGCCTAGATCCGGAAGGAAGGATTAGCGGATGGGTTGATGAATGGCGTGGATAATATCCTATGTAAGCACTTCATTCTTGGGATGAAGTTAGAGATCGACAAAGAGTAAAGTATGACCGCCTTGACTACCATTGAACAAGCAAAGGAGATTGCAAGAAGGCAAGAAGAAAGCATGGAAGAGGAGCCCAAAGAAATTGTTGCTAAAGTAGAGCCTACACTAGCACCTTTGGTCCATAATCCACAACCACTCCCGGTGAGCACAAATATTTCTCCTAGTACATCTACCGAGTATGAAGATTTGCTCAAAAGATGGGTCGAGCTTAACTATTAATCTTCTTCAAGGAAAAGAATTTAGTTCTCGGGGAGGAGATAGAGGTCCAAAAGAAATATTTCAAAGTTGTATGTTATGGTTGTTATAAAAGGGTCATTATAAGTATAATTGTCTAGATAGAGCTTCTACATCCGGTAAAGAAGATAATGATAAAGGAAAAGCACCTGTGAATTCTTTTGATGTAGTAGATAAGAGCAGAAATAATGAAGTAGATGTGTTTGTAACAAAAAGAAAGAAAGAAAAAGATAATCAAGATGGAAATGATCCTAAGAAGATGAAAGGAGAAACTAGTAAGAAACATAGGAGAAGAAATTTGGGTGTGCAGGATTTTCTGATTTCACAGGGGCAAGGACCATACTCCATCTTAGAAGATCTGTCCAAAAGGCCTGCAAATATTACATATGGTCAACTCTTGGCTATGTCTTCGGAGAAGAGGCGGGAGCTGCGAAGTGGACTCAATGCTCGACGAAGAAAGGAGGTTGAGGTCCCTGTTTTGGAGGCAGAGGTAGATCCCTATGCTCCACAAGCTGAGGTATTATGTAATGGTATTTCAATTCATGATGTCTTAGTTGATGGAGGTGCTGCAGTTAATGTAATGACCGAGTCTGTAATGAATATGTTGGGTTTAAAAATTGATCGCCCTTCAACACTTATGTTAAGGTCATTAAATAAAGGAAAAACTAAACTAGAAGGTGTAGTTTCAAATGTGGCAATATCTCATTTATGGGTGTTGTATGTGTGGTAGACTTTCGTGTGATGAAAATGGTACTGTTGCGTACCCAATGCTGTTCTGGGAAGACCATGGCTAAGGAGAGTTCATGCAAGAAACTACTGGAATGAAGGCTTCATGACACTTGGACGTGGTAGAGAGAGGGTGAAGATAAACGTGATCCCTCGACATCATAAGGTAGAACCGGTGGATTCAAGTGATGAAACTGATGATTGGGCATTCTCTGATTACTCTAGTACCAGTGAAGTGGACACAAAGATGAAGAAAGTGAGGTTGATGTTTCAAATATGGATATCCTTCCACCACACACCACTCGTGACCCCATAAAATTATCTGAAGAAGAAGTTGATGATTGTCTCCAACAAATAAAGATTGGTGATGCTTTGTGATGGAGAGTGAGAAGGAATCCTACCTCCAGCTCTTTCAAGGTACATACACCTATTCACTTTTGATTACAAGGAACTTCACAAGTAAGTTGGGTAGAACATTCTATTGAGTGGTAGATGGTGCTAAGCCCATAAAGCAAATGCCATATAGAATGAATCCTAATTTTTCCAAGACCGTAAAAGAAGAAATAGATAAGTTGCTTGATGCAGGATTCATATTTTCTCATGGAGAATTCGAATGGGTTTCACCCTTTATGATCTCAATAAAAAAATGGGAAGCTACGCATTTGTGTTGATTACAGGAAGCTCAATAAGGCAACAAAGAAGGATCATTACCCTCTTCCATTTTCGATCAGATCTTGGGCGAAGTAGCCGGTCAGAGTGCTATAGTTTTGCTTTGATGGATATAAATGCTGGCTACAACCAAGTTCGTATAGCAGAGAAAGATCAGCTGAAGACCACGCTCACCACTCCTTGGGGAACGCTTTGCTTATAGAGTTATGCCTTTTGGGTTGTGTAATGCTCCGGCAACATTCCAGTGTTTGATGAATAGGGTGTTCGAACCCTACATTGGGACCTTCATCAGAGTATTTCTGGATGATTTTTGCATCTATGGGAGCAAGTTGGAACACTCCGCACCAAATGGAGACAACATTTCAAAGGTTAGATGAAGCACAAGCCTCACTAAACCCTACAAAGTGTGTCTTTGGATGTTCTAAAGGCGTCTTGTTAGGGCATGTTGTATCCAGAGATGGTATTGGTACTGATCCTGATAAAGTTTCAAAAATTAAAGATTTACCATTTCCTATGAATAGAAGTAAGTTGAGATCATTTTTAGGCCATGTGGGTTACTATAGAAGGTTCATCAAGAATTTCTCAAAGATTGCATGACCACTAACCCATTCTTGAAGAAGGATGTTACTTATGAACCAGAAATAAGGCACATGAAGCTTTTGGACAATCAAGGAAGCCCCGTGTCTTCACTGCTTTAAAGTATCCGAATGGAGCAAGCCATTCATTGTGTACACTGATGCCTCAGATGCAGCACTAGGAAGTACTTTGAGCCAAAAGGATGAAAATGGGAATGAACATCCAATTTACTTTGGGAGCAGCATAAATTAGCAATGCTTTGAGGTAAATTATACCAGTAATCAAAAAGAGGCTCGCTATCATTTTTGTTGTAAAGAAGTTTAGAAATTACTTGCTAGGGCAAAATTTCTAGTTATAACAGATCATCGTGCTCTAAAATATATTGTAAATAAGCCTAACCCATCGTGGAGGATAGCAAGATGGATAATTTTTCTACAAGAATTTGAATTTAATATTGTAGATAGGCCAGAAAGAAGCATGTCAATGCAGATGCACTCTCTCGAGCCTATGATGGTTTAGGATCATCTTGTGATGATGATGATTTCCCGATGCAAAGATTGTTATCCTCGACACAATCCCTAGTGAATACATAGATATTTGGAATTATCTGAATGAATTCAAGTTTCCTGATGGTGCCAATGCAAAGACTAAGAGAAAGATTACTCAAGCCAGTCGTCCATATTCTATTCTGCATGGAGTATTATTTCGAATAGGACCTGATGGACAGTATAAGAGGGCAATTGGACGTGATCAAGGGAAGGAACTGCTAGAAGAATTCCACAATGGTACATGTGGAGGGCACTTCTCTGACAACTTACAACAAGAAGGATCTTGGATGCAGGTTATCACTAGCCTACTCTTTTTAAAGATTGTTATAATTATTGTAAGACATGTGATATTTGTCAAACACATGGTAACCGTAAGACTTCATCAGCTCCATTATGCCCTATTCTTCCACTTGGTCCCTTTGAAAAGTGGGGAATAGACATTGTAGGTCCACTTCCAACTACCTCACGCCAAAATAAGTATATTGTAGTTGCCATGATTATTTGAACAAGTGGGTTGAAGCTAGGCCATTGAAAACACTTCCATGGATGAAGTGGCAAGGTTCATATATGAACGCATTGTCACCAGATTTGGTTGTCCATTAGAAATTGTAATGATTAAGGAACCGCTTCATTAATGAGGTGGTAGAAGCCCTAGTCAATAAGTTTTCTATTAAACACAGGAAGGAAACAACATACAAACCAAGCACAAATGGACAGTGGAACGAACAAATTTTGTGTTGTGTCAAATTCTATTAAAAGATGCACCTTGCAGTACATAAATGGGATAAAAGGATTCATGCAGCATTGTGGGCATATAGGGCAACATCAAAGTCAGCAATAGGATACTCCCCATTTCAGTTGGCTTATGGCATTGATCCAGTTCTTCCTATTGAGTTTGATATTCCCACGGTCAGAGTAATGAAAAATGAAAGAATGGATGAAAGTGATTCAGTAAAAGAAAGGTTGGTACATCTTCATTTGTTAGAGGAAATGAGGGAAATAGCTAAGGATACAAGCTATAAGAAGAAAATGAAGCAGAAGGAATACTTTGATCAAAAGATCCGGTGGTCTCCATTTCATGTGAATGACTTGGTTCTAGTATATGATTCCATATACAAAAAAAAGAAGACAGAGAAAATTTCTTCCAAAATGGATGGGGCCCTACAAAATAGCAGCTGTGCATGAAAATGGTACGTATCGACTGGAGGAATTGGATGGCACTCCCATTACGAAATGGGTTAACCACGACAAGTTGAAGATTTTCCAAGCACTGAATAAGTCTACTCCGAGGACAATGAGTATAAGCTAGGAAGGGGGAAGATGTCGACACTAAAATTTTCCTCCGTAATCTCTATTTCATTAATGTATGTATTAGGAATAGGATGTTGTTAAGTATAATTAGTAGTAGCGTCTAACGAGAAGATAACGGTGTCACAAGATGCTGGTCCGCCAATAATGTGGAGTACGGTAATGCAGAAAAGTACAATAGGAATGTTGTAAAAAGTAAATATTTGTCGTAAGTGGTCCGGTAATGTTAAAATGTCAAAGTTTGGGTAATTAGAGAAGTAGGGTCTACATGATTAGGAATTAGAAATATTATATTAGTAATAAGGACAAGGAGTGAGGTCATAAATATTTTGTGTATTTTATTTGTAAAAAGTCTAAAAATGTGGAACCCATGTAAAATGATAAGGTTTATCTTATCTTAAAAGATAAGCTTACATGTACAGATAAGAGTTAAGGTATGGAATATGATTCGTCAGAGTGGATTTCTTATCCTATCTTAGAGATAAGATGGATAAGCCTGGAAGTTCTATAAATAGATAGGCCACCCCCCTCATTTAGCATAGAAGGAAGTAGTGAGAAATATTGTAGGAAGTGTGCGAAGGAAGCCATCAGTTAAAGGTGTGTTGAAGAAGCCATTAAGAGGTGTAATTGTAAAGTTTCTCCCATAGTCTTGGTGAAAGGCAAGTGAAGTCAATAACACTTGAAGTACCTCATGGGTGAGATTGTAACAATTTCATGTTAATATTATAATTTACTTTGATATTTCAGATTTGTCATCATTCCGTCTTATCATAGTCGATGGTATTTTTGTTATGTTGTTGTTTTGTTTCCGATTACATCCACCAAACTAAAGGTCATGTGCATTAGTAAATAATCATAGCACGAGGAGTTCCCGATGAAGAATTATCATAGTGCTTGGATTGGTGATGACAGTCTTCGCTTGGTTACCAAACAGAGCATAGGTGAGAAGAAATGCTTGAAGCAATGGAGTAACAGAGGGCCAAGGAATCAAATATCACAAACATCTTGAAGAGGAAGGTTCCAATCAATACGGGGGTCGGTGGGTCTCCCGCTTGGGAATCAATACCTCCCGGCGAGTGAAAGCAGATGCAAAAGCTACTGTTGCAATTAATACCGCACTTACCGATATAAACTCTGTTTTCCACTTTGATTTTCCATTACTAGTTGGTGAGCTCTCTGTTGTTCCCGCTTCAAGCATATTCCTATTACCACCACAATTTAGTAGATAGTTTATAACCCGCAACAAAATCAGCTCGTTTTACATTTACTTGGCAAAAATTAAGAAAATAAATTTTGACCATCTCAATGATATCCCCTTATAGGAAGGTTCCTATTCCGGATTAGTGTCCGGCTCTACTTTCATTCGGGATTAAGTTACTTACACTCATATAAAGTTGTGGGTCTTCATTTTTGCAATCTATTGCCATATCCAATGCAAGTTTTCCCATTGTTTTCAACCCAATTAATCGAGTCTCTTTGACATTACCGATGTTATTATGGTTTTCACTCATCTCCCCTACAATGTCAAATATTTGAGCAGCATTTTGCACGGCTGTGCAAAGCACTTCTACCATCTTTGTCCACCATTTCTAGACAATCATTACTTTGTGGCATAGTATCTCTTTTACTAAAGTTGCATTCCCACCTTTCTTTGCTATGTGAAGTGCAGATCACTGCTCGGTCAACTTTGTAACAAAGAAAGGATGTCTTCCTTAATAAGCATTTCTCCAATTTTGGGAATTTTCCTTGGCTTCACTTCAAAAATGGAATCAATGCAGCCACGTGCAACGGTGTTCTACACAAATTATCTGTTTGTCTCGCCAAAGACCGGTCTTATTTCTAAAAGCTTCGAATTACACCCGCAAAATTAAAAAAATAAGAAATTGAGAAAATAATGCGGAGTGCGAGAGACTAGAACAGTCAAACAACGTTGCCTTGGAATATGCGTAATTTTGTTAACATAAATCATGGAGAATATTTAGCTACCGATGTGCACAATGCATTAATGTAATTCAACTAAATTTCTTTTATTTGAGGAATGTCTTAAAATTAATTGGGAATTTCTCAATATTCTCTCCAATAACAAAAATTTCCTACTTTAAGATATTATTTTCATTTTATACAAAATAATTTATTAAGTAGAATTGATGTTGATGTATGACTTTTAATGAACTTATCGGTGACTAAGTTTTGTCGAGTGTAAGTATAGAGACATCCAATACGGAGAGTCAAATAGTTGAGTTCCGATCATGTCATGGATGATTTTGACGGCGTGGATGCCCCTTACCCTTGTGCCCCGGTGATTTTGACAGCATTGATGCCCCTTACCCTCGTGCCTCGGGTAATTTTCACGGGGTGGATGCCCCTTACTCATAGCTACTTAGCTGAATAATTTGTTTAGTTTGTTCGCTTACTTTGCATTGTTGGATCTATATATTCCCTCAGAAATTAAGACAAAGATACCATCAAATTATGTAATTTAGTGCCTAATTATAAATATGGTGCTCAATCAAACAAAAATGATTCATTCTATTCCTGCACTTGTATTAAATTTTTTAATGGATTTCATAATCAATCTGCAAGTAAAAGTAAGAATCCATGGAGTTGAAATCAAGTTTAGAAATTGACGCTCTGCAGGGTTTTTTAAACGTAATTTTGACTGTATACGACGGTAAAATTAGAAGTAGCCGTAGACAATTACATGCTGAAAAAATGGTAGACGATAATTGTTTTGAACATTTCTCAAAAAAATTATATAATTTAAGAAAATATAGAACCTGTTCGTATTTATGAAAAAGAATAATGAAGAAGATAAATCTTTTCTTCCCATTGAGGGTTGAAAATTTCTAAACAAAATTCATATTAGATCCTGAATGACATTATTTTTGAGATTTCACAATTTCATAGAGACTTCAACCACCTATATACAGGTAATTTCTATAATTACATATCTGAAATTTCCCAACAGAACAGAAAATCATACCTATGCGCAGTTTCGAGATTGCAAGATGCAGAGGTATTTGACCGTCAAATCTCTTGTTATACTTCATAAGTGTTAGAGGACACAACATTTCAACGATCTTGACATGGCCTCCCTCGGCTGCTCTGAACAGAGCAGTTTCCCCAACTCCATTCATCTCACTCACCAAATATGGGCACTCCTCCAATAAAAAATTTACTATTTTATCATTTCCTGCCATAGCCCCTTCGTGCAATGCGTTGTTTCCCTCCATATTTTTAGCTTTCAAAAGCATGATCCCATTCTCTGGATTTTCATTTGCGAGTTGAACCAATTTTTGAAGAAAATGCAGAGATCCATGATAAGCGGCTATATGAAAAACTGTGTTTCCTGCAGGCGTAACCTCGTCGAAAATGTCGGTCATCCAAAACTCATAGAGTTCTTTTACATTCCCTGATTTTGCAGCTTCGTACAGCCTTCTGTTCATCCCTTTGCAGAGATTGGAGCTTTGTTCCATAATAAAGATTGAGAACTAGAATCTAATAAGCTCGTTAACTTTTTTCTGGTTGGGTAAATCGAAACTCCCCTATTTGTCCATGAGATTCGAGCTTTGGCTGACCATTACATATCTGATTTAGACGACAAATTAGGAGGCAAGACTCAACACCAACACCATGGACGAACATTTTTTTAAAGCTTCTAAACAGGTCAGTTGAATATTTCCTCGGAAACAAGTGTGCTTCGATGTAAATTGCATGGAAACTGCTTTTAATATAATTTTATTATTGAGGAACCAAAAGTCAAAGTCGTCTCAACAAAAGTCATCATCGAATCTTGAAACTTGTGATTATACTTTCTTAATAGTTGTTTATCTTTGGATATAGTATTGTTTTTCCCATATGTAATGGTTATAAATTTAAAAACTGCATAATTTTAAAGAATGGGAATAATTACCTTTCCGATGAAGAGCACTTAATTTTTTATAAGGGAATTATGGAAGTATTCGTCTTGGACTCTTAAGATTATTTTTCGTAACCAATCGCAAAATTATTGGAGTCAGAAAAAAATCCATGCAATGTTAGATAATGACTTAAGTATGGATTATTTCCTAGCAAACCAACATGGTGTAAAATATTGTATGGAAAGTACATTTACCATTATTTTATTAAATTAAAACTACCTCCAAATTAGTAGAACCATAGTTGTCATTAATGCATTGCATTTCAAAGGAATAAGAATAAGCATCAGAAGTTTAGACTATAGCAAGTTTAGACTTTCACTTTTTGTTATGTGATTTTATATGATTATCACACCATCCATTCCATTTGCCAATTGATTATGGAATTGCTGACAACATTACTGGTGACTGAAAAAATAAATTATATCCTCTTCAATAAAACCTAACAGGTATTGCTTTTTTCCAATAATTTTGGTTTAAAAATTTGTTCTGAATTTTAGATTGCTAAGTTAATATTGTTTGAGGCCATCATTTTGTGGTAATGATAATTGTAGGTAACACTTGTTGGAAAAGTTATATTCTGCTCACCGCAGCCGTTCGAACATAATTCAGCGTTGAAAGATGTCTATCTCAAGATGCAACAAATCCACAAGTCTCTCGGTTGAAGTTGTTTGGACCGGAGGTTTTTCAATGTAGTAGATATACAATGTACATACGAAGTGCATTGAAATATGTTTGTTGAGCGAGAGGAAGAAAGTGTATTCAAAAACTGATTGGGACATCTTTGATCAAATCAATACTCTCATCACACGGTCTTCATTGGGAGCCGGGTCCTTCTTGATAGACCAATCACTTTTATGTATTTAATGTTGAAGTTGATTTGTTTCGAGATAGGGGTAGAAGAGTCGAAATAAAGCAAGAATTGAGCACTTCTCTTTATGATAACTCTATGGTCACTTCTCATTATGATAAGCATCTATGTAATTTTATATCTCTTAATATGTTTTCGACATATGAAAGTCAGTTTGGAAGGATAATCATGTCGTTTATAGAAAACATTTTCCACCTCTATTTATTTTAAAATTGTGCATCTTTTAATCGAGTTCATTATACTTGTTTTGATGAAATTTTGACTCCATTTCAAGATAAGTGACAAAAAATTTGATATATCCATATTGAACTTACATTCCTCTTATTGATCAACATTTGACAACTTAATTGCATACATTTATAAATAACACGAGACATATCTCGTGTGTAGGGACTATTTAAAAATTATATGGTTATTAAATTTTCAGCTTGTAATTGTTTATAGCTATCTCCATTTTTTATCTTGCTCATATGGAGTTAATATCACAAAAATGTGATATAAACCGTTAATTTCAAACCCCAAGCGGTAATAATTGTAATAAGTAAATACATAGTGGGTCTTTAGGAAGATGTGGAATATGCTACAACATCTCACTCTTGAAAATAATATGAAAATGAAGATCACTACGTCATGTTTTTGTATTGAGTTTGAAAAATATAAATTTGATAATAATGGAAGATTAAATAATAATTTTGGAAGGTGATTAGGAACTATATAGATATATTCAATTACACATTTTTTGGTTTATCTTATTTTATGATATGACTCGTTGCTTTCAAATGTGTTTAGTTATTTATAATTAGTTAGAAATCACACTCTAGGGACAAGGGTACATTGAGATTGATGAGTTTGATTTTTTAGATAAGGATAATGATTTTTTTGACTATGACCCTACTCGGTACAAAAGATTGAAAACTTAGATAAAACAATGAGGACCAAAAGAGACAACACATAAATGAAAACCGTACTACATCGACCAAACAATAAAGCAACACACGTAATAATAAAAAACAAGGCTTAATAAAATCCAACCAAGAAAAAGGTCAAAATACAGATAACGATTCAGAGGGTGACCTGTTCTTCAAATGAGTAGGATATGAATCCTTCCTAGAAGGTCCTTTTTCTTATCATGGACAACCATCCATTTACCCTTGTCATCATCAACATCATTTTCGGGCTCACAAGGATGACCACTTCTAAAGAGTTGATTGGCTTAAAGTTCAACAATGAAAGGAAGAGAAGAATCACTTTCCTTAAACACCTTAGGTGCCTTAGGTGAGCTTAGAGACGTTAAGGCCTAGGGGTCGCATCATGAAACAAAGTGTTGGAAACTCAAGAGGGGATTTTGAAAAAATTAGGGGAGGAAGGTTCTAAAGAAGAGTATAAAGTAGCACAAACAAAGTGAGGCGTTTGGGCGGAGAATCAATCCACCAAGCAAGTTTTGTGCCATTGTGCTTAGAGCGACCATAGTCTAAAATCAGGTGACCAATATTAAAGAATCTATGCCAATGAAAAGGTAAACTCTCATAGTCTAGCCTCTGAACCCGGGTTCTACTTCGATTTGTAGATTAATCTCAAGAGGAAGTTATGAGTGAAAGTGGTATTGAAGTGTTGGGTGGAGCCACCGTCTAATTTAACAAAATCACCTAATCAATTTGTAATAGCTTTAGAACAATGGACATTCCAGAATTAAATATGAAGATGCAAGATTATAACCCAAACAAGATGGGATTTAAACGATTATTTTGATAGGTTAAATGATGGGTACCGAGGTTTAATCATTAGTCTATGCTCCCCCAAACCCAATATTGGCTATCAATAGTATCTCTATCTTGGATTGATTCAAAAATAACAATGAAAAGAGCTCTAGAACATGGGTAAAACTCAATATTTCCATTAATTCTTGGGCTCCACCTTTGATATATCTAGTCATGTAACCGAGTAAGTTTAGGCCGGAAGGTTTTAAACCGAGAAATGAGGGAAGTATTGGATAGATTATCCTTAGCATCCTACACAATTTGGAGCGGATCCTCCGAAAAATAAGAGATGGGGTAGAAATCACGGGTTTCAAAGGTGGACTACCATGTGGCCCTCCAACGTCATTATGCTTCAAGGATACAAATCACCAAAGGATGACCGCGCCTCCAACCGTAATGCCCACAATTTTCTATGCTCAAAACCATAATAAAACCTATTAATTTAATAGGGAAAATTTGCGGGAATATATATTTTTGTTTTAAAAGGGTTACAAGGGTAAACATTATTCACAATTTAATTAATTTCTTGATTAAAGTTTCTACACAATCTTGTGATGTTCGAAATAAATTAATAATTAACTACTATTAATTTATTTACCTTTACGGTTTAAAACACTTACCAAGTTCCATTAGTTTATTTAATTACACCCTTACTAATAATTATTTAGATATTTCCTTTTATTTTATCAAAAGAAACCATGCACATTTACTTTATTAATTCCCACCAAAAGATCACAACTTGACTAGCCATTAAGTGGCCCCATTCACCCCATTACCCATGCCATTTTTAATTTAATTCACATTCCCATAAAATGCCACCCACTTAAGTGATGTATGGTTTATTTTCAACCATTAGATTTGGTCTATTTGGGCCATGTTGACATTTTTTGCACTCTGTGCGAAAAGGGTCAACTCGAAACTTTTAAGTTTCTCAGTTGGTCAAGTTAGAAGTTTGACTATGTTTTGGGCAACCATCTCGGAAAGGGATACAATTTTAATATTTTGGTTTTGGATAGAATAAGAATGCCATGCATCAAATTAGTAGTTGAAAGTGTTGCCCTAGAAGGCAACACTTTGCGTATACTGCCTCTCCGATGTATCGTCTTTAGCAAGACAATGCAGTAGCCTGAGAAGACTATTGCAAGGCCTTGGTGAAGGCGGTAAAGATGGCATATGCAGGGTTTTACATTATGAAGCAACGATATTAGTTTCAGGTTTGAAACATGGAAAAGTTAGTTTTACAATAAGTTTGCATCTCCAATGAGTGTTGAAAATGTACATTTGATTTTAATTTATTTCCATGATTAAGTGAATTATTTAAGTGTTTTGAGTTTTATAAGTTCATTTATTATCCATAAAAATGAAGAAAGTACAAAAAGAAAAGGCATACATCTCATTACATGAAAATAGTTCATTTATTCATGAGGAATAAAAGTACAGTAAACCCACACAAGCCGTGGGATGTAACTTATCTTTACTCAAGCTAAGAGGTACATATACATAAAACTAAAAGCAAAGGATTAAAGGTAGAACCCATCATTTCCTTGGGTTCTCGTTGTCTTTGTCTTCTTGTATATCTCTGTCTTCAGTGCAGCTCCATCTTTAGCTCTGCCTTCAAATTTTAGCAACACATGTACCTGTGATCAAAAAACAAAATCAGTTAGAGCTCTGGGTTTTAAACCTTGAATATTGTGCTATCAATTTTAGGCAGATGAATCTCTTAAAAAAAAAAAGCGAGATAAGGTACATCAAAAGGCTGAGACAAAATCATAAAGAACATCTCATAGTGTTGTTTTTGGAATTAAGTACAGGAAATGATGTTATTATCTTCATAATTGAAAGAGTAAAACAAATATTCTCACAACAAGATTACAATGAAATTTAGGTACAAAAATAATTAAAAGTACGAGTTTTCATCATAATGCCAACCATAAAAATAACAATAGATGAAAAAGTGTTAGGTACAACATCTTTCTGAGTAAATAAAATCTTTCAAATACATCATTTTCAAGAACAAAATGATATCTCATGCCGAGAGCATCAAGGTTTATGAGTTTTATCTACAAGATTGAGAATGAGAAACAAACTCCATCAACATGCAAGCTACAGAGTTGGATGAAAAGGATGCAGTTTTTAAATATCAAGTCTTAATGATCTTTAGAGCACACATTATAGCCTACCAGCTGAAGAATAGAAACTGTAAGACAATACCATACAAACTAACAACCTCATTTGAGAAACAGTAAATAGTTTTATCCATGATATGGTCACAAGTTGCATTTCTCACCACAAGTGGGGAGATGTAAAGCTTACAGTTACTTTGGATTCTCAAGAAAGTACAAAACCACATTCCAAGATGAAGAGATATCCCAAGCATAAATGCACTATTCATGAGCTCAAATTCATAGGCCAAGCTGGAGACAAGTTCCCAATTGTAGAATTGTAGTTTATTCTCATATAAGAATCAACTTTTAAACAATTAAATTTTCCCTCAGAAATGAATTTCAACATACATCATTCTGTTTCTACATGATAAGTTGTAGTCATCCATGTAAAATTGGAAGAGTGTATCAGCAATAAGGAAAACAACCAAACTTAAATTTGTGCTAGGTTTGAAGTGTAAAAGTGATGGAACAAATCAATGAAGAAAATTTCCACATTAAGCTTGAGCTCATCAGTAGTAAATAATCGAAAAACCCGGGTTGGAGAAAAAAGCAAAGTAACTTCGAGCAAAAGAGAATCATCAAATAATGAAAGCCCAAAAAAAAACTTCTCAACTCTTGTCGAAGCACATAGATGTAGCTTCACTTTTATGTATTGTGGCCTAGGGTTCATGAATAGAGAAAGGCATGGAAAATGTGAATCGGGGTAGATAAAAGCTATGGAATTAACCCAACAAAAATGTTTGCAAAGAGTTTGAACAGTATGAAAAATAAAAATTTATGAGAAAAACAAATACGAATGACATACATGGCAAGATATATGTAAACCATGTCGGGTTACTTTGGAAAAGAAACACTTTCAAACCCCCACTCAGAAAATGCTTCATATTCTTATCTATGGCGGCTATGCCCAAATAATGACAAACAAAACATATTACCTAGAATAAAAAAATTGAGCCAAAGTGAAACTTATGCTAAGCCCTGAAAATGCATACAATGGAATGGAAAAACAAGTTGTACCTAGAAACTATCATACCAGCAAAAGTCAGAGCTTCCATTGCAAACCAAGTTTCAACATCAAAACTCTAGATCTATCTTTTCTAATGAAAGGTAAAATACCCATTTAGCAACCCAGAGAATACAAGCTATAGTGTCATTATGCACTTACCACTAGTCAGTAGTATAAGAAACTCATCCAAAGAAGAATGTAGAGCAAATTCTTACCTTGAAAGTGACGACCATGGTGAATTGGCGAGTAAAAAACTCAAGCCAAGATTCGAATCGGAAGCTATAGAACTAGGGGAAAAGGTTGAGTAACATACATATCCACAATTCCATAGAAAATAGATCTCTTAATGCACATAACCGATGATAGAAAGCACCTTATCAAACTTCGATCATAGAAAACCCTACAACATTGAACTCAAAGTTCCAAAAGTAAACACCCAACACCAAAAAAACTCCATATCTGAGTTTTATCAAGGCATTTTAGTTTTAAGCAAATACCTAGAAAGGGAGAACGTAGTGAGCAACATTATTAAAGGATTGGGTGCCAAGATGAAGAGAATATATGAAAAAACTTGCCAGAGAGTTTGAAATTTTTTGATAGCGCTTGGAATTAGTTGCAGAACCAACTAAACGAAGACCAACAGAGCTTCACAAGGAGGAATTCAATGGAGTCGAATACAAGATAGACTAATGAAACAGAATATCTAGAGTCCTCTTACGGTGACAGATCCAAATTTTACAAGTTCTATCACATAGGACATGAACAAGAAAATCGAGTTCTAACTTGTAAGTTCAGCGAAAAGAGGTGAAGTCCGAGAAATTATACCAAAACCCTAAGCATAAAAAAATCGAGCTCAAAAGCTTCATTAATGGTAGTAAGAAATTTTTTCACATAGTTCATTTAGCTTAAACGAAGCTCAAAATCAAATGAAAAATGATTAGGGTTTCCTCTGTTTTTCTTCCTCAACTTGTGAAGAGTTAATTTAATTAACCACGATCTAAAAAGATGCACGTAGCCATGTCTCAAATAACCCTAACCTCACCATAGTTAACCTTGAAATCATTACCATCGACAATGCCAACAAGAGTCTATCTATAGTCAAAGGGGACCAAATGATTAAATCTTGTCATTCATGTTAATCATTATTTTGAGTATACAGATAAATGTCAAAGGTACCGATTAATCAAAAATGATCATGCCTTAAGAAAATGGTCGATGCTATGATTAACCGAAAGGGGTTAAAATTTATACATGCAATAAACTATACAAAGGAGCCCACTAAGAATTATGTGTATTATGGGCCTAAAAGGGGTCAACAATATAATATATGCCAAAGGTCACAATCAAGTGGTTTGAATAATATAATGATGTGCATGACAAGGTGTCAAAGTATTTTCAACTCTAATACATGTTAATTACCAAGTAAAGGATAAGCCATGATTGGGTAAGTCAAACAAGTCAAGGAACCACCTTACCTTAAAATTTTCTAAGGAGAGAAATAAATAGCTTTTGCATGGAGAGGTGATCCCACAAGAAGACAAATTAGGACATGTGCACATCAAAGGTGGTCCCCACATGGGAATTGAATACAAAGAAAAGGAGTAGAATTAAATAATGCCAAAATTATCACTACAGATTGGATGAAATTGTAAGTGTCACATCAAGCACTAGAAGACAGAGATTGCATGCACATTGGAGGAGACTTACACAAAGAAGAAAGGGATATTATTAGCCAAATTATTCATCTTACTTTGTTAAGAATATATCATCAAGCTGAGTTTGATTAGGATGTATTTTGTAATCAAGGCTATTAATGCCTCATTATATTAACATGTCTATTTTATTCCTTTATTTATTCATGATAAAGGGGTAAAATTAGCATGCATAAGCGAGTACAATTTTTAGCCTATTTAATTTTGCTATATATTGTGTGTAATTACAAAGCACAAAGAAGGATTTTTGGACATAGGAGTGTTGAAGCATATTTTTCCAGTTTTTCCCCCTTGAATGAGAATTGATTTTTGCCTTTCCAATTATTTGCAGTGGTGTGTATATCTCATTAATTCTTGTGAATTTAAAATTCCTTGATTAATCATCTTACCTTGCTGTAAATTTAGTAATTTTTGCATAATATTAGTGTGCATGTTATCTTATTGTATTGTTGTGACTCATTCCCTCAATACACCAAGTGTTTTGCCTTAATATTATGCTAAAAATTATTGGTTTGTGCATCCATGTTTCATTCTCAAATTGATTGTGCATATACTCAGTCAAAGCCCTCAACAAGTTTGGTGTATCACCCTAGTTTTCAATTCATTTACAATCATCTTTTTACCCTCAAAACCCTTAAAAATTAGTTTAGGATACATCAAAAGAAACCAGCCTTGATACCGAGACTCACCTCAAAAATAGGTATACCCACAGACCTAAGGTGTTTCCATTGTATCTACGAAAGAGAGAGATCAAAGCAAGATTAGAACACATGCAGTCATCTCTCAACAGGGTGCACTTTTGAGAGATAATAGGCCATTGGATCAAGATTGCCCTAAATATTCTTATAGGTTTCTTTGTATTTCAATTTACCCTAATTTACTTCTCATTTTATTTTAATTTTAGAGGTTCGGAGAAAAAAAGGAGGGGAAACCACAGGGGCCATTGAATCTTGGGAGGAGATTTACAACTCTATTATTTGTAGTTTGTTTCTAAAATGGGAGATCTTCCCATTTCCTTTTTATGGGTATTCTTTACCATATTGTATTTATGTTATTTTTCAATTATTTCGTACGGGTTTGATGTATATACGTTAGGTATATACATATTTTGGGTGAATATACATGAAACCCTACACACACAATTTAAAAATTACCGGTAAACAACATGTGCTATATAACTAACCACGAACATTTTAAATGTTATTGCTTGTGTTAAAAATGGGGTTCTGTCCATTTTATTTTGGTGCGGGTTTATCTGATGTTGGGGTGTAGTGCCCTCATTTTACACACCTAAATACAACAGTAAAATACCAGGATAATTTTTTTGACTTACATTGCTCACGACACACAACACAATAAGGGCTCCAAGTACAGAACTCGACACACATGCGACAATCACATAAGTCATCGACTCACATAGACACATGCAGACGACATCGACATGTCGATACCACACTCTTCCCAACGAACGAATACTAGCAAAGACCCAACCACAAGAAACGTGACTTTAGGAACGACAATCCCACGACAAATCATTACTTTAAATGTATTTTAGTTACGGCTAACTTCCCAAGATCCTTATTAGGTAAGCATGATTTTCTCCCTTTTTCCACCTACATGTCCTGAAAATTCGTTTCACAGTTCACTTATTGTTCAACCATTTAATTTGCTCTTTACCCTTATAACAATCTTCAGAACTTACATAAGTATTTTTCCATATTTCAAAATGCCTACAAGATTCTAATTCTCTCATTCTTATGTTAAGATTTTGCTTCTCAAACGTTTATTTAAAGGCTACAGTCTTACCCTTACACTCAAGCGAAAGTGACTTGATGTCCAGAACGAAATCAAGGATTTGACGGAGATTAGACACAGGGCAACCTTGCACCAAAATGATTCTCGATTCACACTGAATTTATTTCTCTACCATTGTTATTATAATTTGAAACTTATTAAATTCCAACAAGATTTATATATATCTATATATACATATCTTTTGTTTTCTCATAGTTTGGTAGCACCAAGGTGACTCATATTCTTTGAAACATTTGATTATGTTTAATTAAGTTTTAAGGACTTCATGAGTGACCTCCATCCTAATCTTAAATCTCGTTCTCATCTTAGGATATGCTTATACATCGCACTATGGTCTCGTTCATAGAATTGTTGTGAAATCAGGAGTTACATAAGTATTTGACTACCATCTTGAAGGGAAAAAAGGTCGGAAGAATCGTAAACCATACACGAACCACAAGCGACACCTCCTATTCAGCTGAGGTTTGGTTTCTTCCATTAAGCACTCAATGATCTACGCCTCATCTATATATAGAGTTTAAGGTAGGTGTACAAAATTATACTAAACCACATTCAAGGACATACCAAGGTGTTATTTTGATAGAATCCAGGGTTGCACCGCTTAGTCGTTCCTCCGAACAAGGACTCATAAGGTGACTTCTAAGGCGGCCTTCAACACTCAGCCTGGTGTTGGACCTGAAGAGAGGACATTCTTCTCGCGAATGCCAAATCTAGAAGGAAAACGCATACTCCAGATAGGTTGGACCATGACATTCCTAAATATGGGTTCGCGACAATGTCGCTAGACATAAAGACTATGACGGTAAACTCCAACGAGGGGTTTTATTTACCTAACCTATGAGGTCTCATCAGGTGCAAAGTTTAAGGTCGTTCTTTGGTTTTAATTTTCTTATATGGTAGGAAAGGATCACACATACAGGCGAGTCATGCACGAATATTTTATTTGGGTTGAGTGTCCCCATTAAAACTCATTATTGTGTTTGCAAGGTAAGAAGGTAACCCTATAACTAATTTAATCATTTATTAAATACTGAGAAGGTACTACAATGTATTAACTTCGATTTCAATTTACTAAGTATAAACCAAACACCTTTTTGCCATACACTACTAAAAATCAAGTTGAACTGGTGATTAGAAGTACATTCCATAAGTATCCTTAAAAAAACTAGCATATCATGCATGTTAACAAATCTCATTTATAATTTTTCAGTAACAAGAACTACATTACACAATTATTCATTTACAATGACCTATAAGAGTTACAAAATAATAATTAAATTTCACATCGCCTTCTTCGTCGTCATTCATCCATCCTGCAAAACCCACGTGAGCATGATATCAACGATAAATCGCTGGCATGGCATCCACCCTAAAACAATCATAATTATCATTTTTCAGTTCCCATTTACATCTGACAATAACTACAATATGCAATCGAAATAAAAATAAAACCTAGAAACATGTAATCATTGCATTTCGTTTTTTCTTCATTTTATAAACTCAGAAGAGAGAGAGAGAGAGAAAGGAAGAGAGAGAAAATATCATTTTGTCTAAAGTTCCAATACACACAACAAGTTTCATTCTAGTGTTTTAAACAGTTATTTACGTGTGTTGAAAGTTTCCAAAGGGGGTTTGGCAACCCTACGAGGGTCCGCAGCTTTCTACTTTTACATTTTCTCACTAATTACAAAAACGTTCAAAATGGGCTCGGAGGCTAAGAAACTGCTTCCAAAAGTTACCTTCCAATGAGAACGCCCTCCACGATCAACTTGCTACGTGTTCCCGGATATACCAAGAGTTCATAGCAACTGACGGAATTGAAAAAGAGCGCACGGTTTGCGTTTGGCGGCTAGTTTTCCGGGGCCACTGGTCGTAGTTCACCCAGTTGTAAAGAGACAAAAGTTAGCTCGAATGGCCCAGAAACCGTGTCCCAAACGACGTTCGACGGATGCGCACACAACGAGACTCTTCCTACTAGTTCCCCTATATAAGGAGAATTCGTCAGAGTCGACGGAAAGGAGGACTAGAAAACCATGTTCAAACGGCGACAAGCTTTCTGGAGCGACAAGGCAAAAATGGACCAGTTTGACCTCGTCAAAACTGCGATCGGAGGCCTACAAAACAGCTTCGCCAAACTATCCCGAAAATTTCTCTTTCCTATACTGAAAGTTCCATGATTTGTCTAGTGTAATCGCTAGAGGTTTGTGAAGACAGGAAGTGATTTCTCTTTCCAGGTTTCAAATGGCGATCCAAAACGAAAGCCAACTTTCTAGTTTTAACAACTTTCTACTGTTGTAAACTAGTGTTATAGGGCTCCTAAAAGGGCGTCAGAAGGATATCAAACGATCGTTTCGGGCCAAACCAAAAATCAGAGTGACTCCTCGTATACCAAGGTACCCGAATGAAACTTCACATCTCGTTTCTAGAGTGGCGAAGGGTACCTGGTGAGTCTCCGAAAATTGCAAAATTTAACTATTTAAAACAAGGAGGAGGTCAACTTTATCAGTGGAGAGTCAAATTTGTCTGGTCAACAAAACTATATTGGAGCGGTCAAGAAGGGTAAGAGATTTCTAAATCATCTTGAAGCAAGGGTGATAGGTCATGTTTTAAAGTAGGCGAGTTTTAATGGCTTGAGAGTTGCGACACACGCGTTTTATTGTTTTGCAATGGGTTGAAAAGAAATTTAGCCGTATTAAAAATCTAATAACTTAATATTCTATTTAGTTGCAAAAGAGAACTAAAATATGAGAATTAGGAGAGGTAAGGGAAGAAGGACCATGCCTGGGGAACGAGGTCGGTCGAAGCCACAGGCTTGGGTTCAGTCTCTTGCTTGGCACTTCGTCAACTAGACCACGAGCGTCCCCAACTCCACCATTTAACATACATGTCTTCTGGATTCGACCCACCACTTGCTGAGCATGATCACAGGGTTTCTTATTGTTGTTGTTTGGATAGGATGATATCTTCCTCCTTTTGTGTGTAGCCTCAAATCTTGCAACCATTAGACCAAGATCTTTGAAGGCATTTAGACAAACACTTCACATGCCT